>OY728143.1:1814105572-1816505572 GCA_963277665.1 Viscum album
ATTTTGAACATGTTACTTTAAAATGCATGTTGTATTGTCACATCTACGAGATTTATTTTAAATTAAAATCTTCCACTTCTATAATTAGAATTTTTGAAAAATTAATTTTATATTTTTAGTTAAACTATTTTTTATTTCTTATTAAGGTAAAAAAATTACAAACATTAGTGAATGTAATTAAAATTAATTATACTGATTTGGTAAAAAAGTTAGTTCACGTAGTTTTTAAACATAGAATATATGGTGTAAAAATGAAACTACACATTTCTTAAAAATGTTTTGCTATATTATTTCCACCATTAAACCTATAAGGTTATATAATTTTTCTCTTCAGACACTTGAGGCCAAATTAAATCTTGGGTATCACCCAAATATTTACAAAAATACCAGGTGTGTTCTCTCCCTCCCTTATAAAAGGCCACAAAACCTACCCATCTCTACACACCTATAAATAATTATTTATCATCTGAAACATTAAAAAATAAACTACCAAAATCCATCATCTCATCTTATAAGTCTCACATTGTTAGAAAAATCAATCCTTGTAATTATATTAGTGCAATCCAAAAGGAGTTACCCGAAGAACAAGTAACATTCTTCAACGAGACCTTTTGTTTTATTTAATTATCCACCCATTAGTTCCCTCTTATTTTATGATTATATAATAAAATAAGTATAAAAAATTATATATCTAATTACACCTTCACACACCTCCATAAAATTGGTAATGAAATCACCATTCATATGTATGTAAAACAACCGCCTTGTGAAACGATGTCATTCATGTTTCCATTACCACCTATTATTTTTGGGAATTATAATATTAATTATATTTTTATATGATATTTATGATATTTATAATTTCTTCATACTTATGGAATTATTATATACCACATACCTTCATGATTTCCATCTTTTGGGAATATGATAACTTCATTTCTGTATGTGTGGACTACCTCCTCCTCAAAGCAATGTGATACATTCACAGTTTACATGGTATGTATTAAAGTTAATTTTAAAAAAATATATATGGTATTAATGAAATATTTATGATATTAATGACATAATTATCATTCTTTACATATGTAATTTCATTTTTTTCTATTTTACACACTTAAAGTGATAACGTCGTTCTTGGATATTTTCACCACTGCCTCCTCGAAGCGATGTGATTCTTAGCTTTTCATCACCACATATCAAGAATGATATATATATATATATATATATTAATAGTATTTAATTTTTTATATAATTTTAATTATTTTAAAATAAACCTTTCTTGACATTATTCTATAAGGTTCATCAAAAAATAGGAATGTTACTCAAGCGTACGAATTCGCCTACCGTCTCCATGATTGTAAGATTGATTAATTTATCATAATCATAATTAATGATTTGTTTTAAAACTATAATTAATTTAAAAATGTGATACTTATTTAATAATTATTATTATGTAGATGTTTCGATAAATTCCATCATTAACCTTATTCAACCAATCAAATAATTTTTGAAACATAAGCATAATATGGTCAAAACATCTGACATAAACATTATAGATTAAGTGATTGTATATAACAAGTTTATAAGTGATATAAAAGTAATAATAAACTTGTAAAAAGTCTTAAATAATGTAAATAATATAAATGGTTTATAATTTTGAAATATACTGGACAAGGATAAAAAATCGGATTTAAGGTAACGGGATTCTAAACTCAATTTCATTTATTGGGTTAAACGTCTACTTCATTGGTAATGTTATGCCAATAATATATGTAAAATGACGTATGATTTCATTATAATTTATTTACACTTTTATATTGTGGATTTAAATTTTTCATACATAATTATTTCATATATTTATTCTCACACCAAGGATATGATCTTTGTAGAGGATTTTTATCTCAATTTTTACATTTGTGTTATAAATCTAATATTAACCACATACTTATTTTGTATGGTGTATCAACTGAAGTTTTGATATATTATATCATGAATTATTTTATATTCTCGGTATTTAAATGTTTCATTTGATCAGTTTTACTTTTGGGGTTTCTGATTCAAATGTTACCACATTTGTACGGGGATTTCAAGTCTTGCTTTTATTTCTGAAAGACATATTCTGTATTCACCATTTTTTGTGGTGTGAATTTAACAACTGTGAATTTATTTTATTATTCTTATAATTTAATTTATTTTAATTTTAATATCTAATTTATTATAACTATTTTAGGGGGTTTACTACTTCAAATTTACCAAAGCGATGACTGATTATTTTCACCATTTACCTTCTTTGAGACATTTGTTATGTTATACACCTGGCTTCATTTATGAATCTTATAAGAATATCAATTAATATGTTATATCATTAATCTAATCATTTTTATTCATGTTATAAGTTTCATTTAATTTTATTTTTTATGAGTAGTATGATTCAAATGTTTCAAAGATGTATGGGACGCTTTAGAATGTTTAAAAATTATTTTCCTCAAGAATGTATTTAATGATATTTTAATAGAATTTGAATTCATCAATATGAAAAACCCTTGTTATTACTAATCCTCCACTAGGTATATCTTTTATATATACCATCCTCATTCTTTTTTATATGATTAATATTGTTTTAAGTTAATTTTTATTGAACCTATTTCTTTCTCAAGGGTTAATCATGTTCCAAAGAGATTGTTATGGAACCCATTTATTTGACATGGGTAGATATTATTTCAAAGAGATTATTATTTAACCCATTCTTCTTCATTGGCTTAATGATGTTCCAAATACCTTTTTAAGGATCTCGTTTTTTTAATGGGTTAATCATACTTCACAAATATTATTTAGGAACCCATTTCTTTTCAAGGGTTTAAACATATTTAAAAGAGATTGATATGGAACACAATTATTTTACATGTGTTAATCATGTTTCAAAAATATTTTTATGGAAATCATTTATTTTCCATTGTTTAATCATGTTTCCCAATATATTAATATCAAACCCAATTGTTTTTTTATGGGTTTATCAGATTATAAATTACAAAATATTATTTCTATGAGTTTTATGATAAAAGTGTTTTATTCATTGTACATGAGAATTATATTAAATGGGTGAGACCAATATAGTTTATACAAAGCTTTGATCCCCATTACAAGAGACATTTGAGCCTTATATAGCTTATACCAAGGGTTGATCTCCACTATATCTCAAGAAAAATGGGTGTGATTTATATAACTTATACAAAGGGTGATACCGATTACAAGTCTCTGATATATTAGGTAATGATAATATTGAAATTCATCCAAGTGCCTATTCCAATTGAAAGGGTTTTGAAATGGTTTTATGAAATTGATTCACTAAGTTACCAAAAAGAGATATAATTGCTTGAAATGTGTTTATAATGTTTATAGTGATTTATATTGATATCACATTGCTTTTGATTATTGATTCTGATGACTTATACCTTTTCTATGTTTTGATATTTTATTATTTAATTATTGATCGGTATCATTTATTTTATGACTCTCTCATGAACATTCGTTATTTCATCATAAACTTGTGCACTCTTATGCTTATTTATGACATCCAATTGTTAATACATATTTCTAACCTTATGGATCATTTTACCTCACCCTTATAATGTTTCTTCTTCCCCATGTTTTATATAATGATGTTGAATGATTTATGTTTATTGTGGATTTGAAAAAGATGATGTTGATGACCTATTATGAAATATGAAAATCTTGGTTAAATGGGACAAATTTTCTTTTGATGGCATATATTTTTTTATGTAGGATCCTTTCATAAATTTTTAAAACACTAAATTTAAAAGGTCTTCTATAATGTAAGCGTTATATTTTTTGTTATTTATTTTGTAGGGTTTAGATGGAATATTTGGGTCACATCTATCAACATCAAATCTAGGAATATAAAGTTATGGATATAATCACATGATCCAATAGTTCCTTTTAAAATTCCTATTACAACTCTATTTACCTTGAGTTTGGACTTCATCAAATAATATCTCTCTCTCATGATCTCATTTAGTGTTTTCTCCATCTCATGTAATATGGTGTGTCTCACCAATATTACCTTTTTTTATAAGTGGTCATATATTTTTTATCCCCTTATTTACATGGGGTAACCTATAAAGGTACACATTGTGCCCCAAAAATCATTTTAATTTTATAAAGATGAATTAACAAAAAACTCACATGCCTGCACATATAAGTATAAAATCACATGTATCTTTCCACTCTAAAATTGTAATAGAATATTTTATAATACTTCAGTCGGAACCTTGTTTGTTATTTGTGTTTTCATCTATATTGATTATGCATAAAAATGTAATGGAGGACTTTTATGGATCATCATTGATCTCACCATGTGTAAGAAGGTGTGGTTCCTCTTTTATATTACACCAATTAAAAAAGGTGTAAATAGAGGATTCAGTTGGGATACAGTCACAAAATTCTAGAACAAATCAATGATATCTTGACAAAAACATTTTTCACCATTGTCTGGGCATATTTTAATAATATTATAACCAATATTTTTCTCAAATTCATTCTCGTATTCTTTGAAATTATCAAATGAATCTTACTTATACCACATCAAGTAGACATATCCATATCAAATAAAATCATCAGTAAAATGTTTAAATTATGAGTACCCACCCCATTATTCAGTTGTAAATTGACCATGAACATTTTTATATACTAAATACATAAGATACTTGTCCCTTCCACCATTTCCACTAAATGGTAATTTCTTCATGTTTCCTTATAAACATATATGATATACACCAAGTGGTTTCAGGTAAATAGAATCCAAATATCTATCTTGATGTAATTTAGTTAAAACAATTCCACTTATATGACCTGTATGATGATTCTATAGTTTGGTACAATATGAGTCATGTAATTTTTTTTTCAATTTCCATTACTTTCTTCATGTAATATAACACATGAATATCATTATTTAATTATTCCTTCTGGTAAAAAATTTTATTTTAAAAAAAACATTTATTCCAAACCTAAAAAATTAATCCATATGTAAAAAAGTATGGATATAGAACTAATGTTTTTTGAATCATATGGAACACAATAAAGACCTTTTAAAACCAAGATAATACTCTTCATCAACATAAGGTTATAGTCCCCATTAGCCACATCAGCACATTTGGCCCCCTTAGATTCTCATAGATCAAATTCAAATTGGAAAATATTTATGAATAAACTTGGTTCATATAGTATAATACATATTTGATCTCTACATGGAAAAATAAATTACCCAAACTCCAAAAATAGATAAATTGTATTTGATAAAAATTGACACGAAGCTTCCCCTTGATTCTTTTCTAGAGTCTATTTTTTCTTCAATTAGACCTTCATGACACATGAAACAATTATAGTATCATGTTCTATATCATTTCCATTTATCATTATCACATTAAAAGGTTTGTAGTAATGAATATTTGGACATGTATCTTTCCTCCTGGATTTTCCTTTTATTCACCATAAGAATGAAAGGCTTCTCACGTATCATATCCTTCCAACATAACAAATCAATGTTAGATGATTTTAGTCAAACTAGAGTACTCAATATAGGGGTGAATTGAGTATCTATTTAAAATTTCTATTGAAAATTATTCTGAAATGTTTTCCTCAATAAAGTTATCTACAACATAGTTAATAAAGGCTATATTATTATGAATGTTTGACTATTTAAATAACATCTTAGAGGATTGATTAATTTTCAGTAATCATAATATTTGTTATTAGCATTACTTTTGAAACTATTCTAATAAAGAAATTCAATTATAACTTCATTCCAATATTAACTATCAAAGTAAATTTAGCGATTTCTGGATTAATCCATAAAATAGAGAAAACTAAATTAAACATCACAGACGACATAAAACAAGTGGTTTTGTCTCAAGATTAGACCTAATCCACTCTACATGGTGATCACCTACCACTAAGAAGTTTATATAGGTAAACTTGATCCACACCCTGGATCGGGGTTAACAACAGTACACTGGACTATCCAGTTCACATGACCTCTTCCACAGTTCTTCGTGGGGACAAACTACTAGGCCACACAATAACCTCTTCCACACTTATATGTGGGTATTCTTATGTGTAAAAAGATTTAAGATGAAGGATATCTTGTATCCTTTAGTTTGATAGAGGAGATAGTTTTTGTTTTTATATAGACACACACACTACTCGAAAGATAAAAATAATACACAATGGAGCAGAAATGATGAGATAAATTTAGAAGTGCTTTGAGTGTTAGTCTATGCAACTCTGGACTTCTGGGATAAAGTAGATGTAGACATCCAGTCTTCGTAAGTAAAATAGAGTATTTCAATTTAGCTAGATCTAGCGCATATTCTTCGTGGTGTTAACAGTGTGAATATGTCCTTGACTCTAGGATTCAAGTATGCTTTGTGTGTTATATAGGAATGTTCAGTTTCATGTGTCATCTCTTTTCTTAGGTAAGGTTGTGTGTTATTTTGGGTATTACACTCATTGTATCTGTTATTTCTGGGCCACTATTTTTTTCTTGGAGTGCATGTGTTGGAGCTAATATGATGCATGTATTTTTTACCTTGTACCTTACACTATCAGGTGACATTTTAACAGATAGACATTAATTATGTCAATTCATTTAAACTCTTCAAATATTACCATTAGAGATTAAATTGAAAAATGAAAAAATAGATTAAGAAATGGTGTCACAGTTAGTCATGAAACGGTGTCTCCATGAAGTGGCGTCTCATGGTTAAGGTGTGTGGACATGGTGTCTAGTTCATGGTGTCTTGATCAGGGTTTCTGGTTCATGGTGTTTAGTTCACAGTTTCTGGTTCACAGTGTCCAGTTCACGGTGTCTAGTTCATAGTGTCTAGTTCACTGTGTCTGGTTCATAGTGTCTGGTTCACGGTGTCTGGTTCATGGTGTCTGGTTCCTTTGCAACAAAAACATAACTCGTGGTAGAATCATGGTGTCTCAGACTTAGAAAAATATCTATAATTGTACTGAAGTAGATATATTTATAGAATGTATTAGGCTTAATCATTTATCAAAAAAATCTTTATAAACTAAATCAAATATAGTGTACTGTAAATAGACTGAATGTATAACAATTAAAATCTTGGATAGATTTACTTAAAGCGTAAGGATATTAATCATTTTTATGTGATTTGAGAAATATTATAGGATTACCAGGCATTATAGAATATATATATATGTGAAATGTGATCATTAAAACATGATTATTACATGTAGAGTCAAAAAATCTCCCCCTTTTTGATGACCACAAATCATGTGAATTTAGAGTGTATTTTCCTCCAATATAAACTACATATTTCACTAATCTTACTTTGGGGTGAATATATCTCCCCCTTTTGGGATTATCAAAAAGCTTGAATAATAATAAGATAATAAAAGGGTATGGTGCATTAGATAAAGAGAGTGTCATTACAAATAGTAGATAGAAAAACAAATGAAACAACATCCCTATCGAAAGAGAGTAGTCATTGTTCTTCATCATTGGCTGGTTTTTTCCTTTCCCTTGGAATTAATACCAGAAGAATAATCCATTGGATAAGTGGTTGAAGTGGAAGAATGGAGTTAACTCATTGATATAGAATGTAAAGGATGACCTTCAAAGACATTAGGGGCCAAATTAGGGGATGTAGAAGACCGGGGAAACTATTTATCAATGATTACAGGCCTGATTAGACTCCGGTCCTGACTAACAGACATAAATGTAGAGGATAGATTGGAGGTGAAGGTAAGTAAACCCAATCACTAAGTGGTAGCTATAGGAGCAATAATGGTAGTACTCTGAACAAGAAAATAAGGCCTTAAAAGCATTATAAAATCTGAAATTATTTCACCACCATACTACATGTATTTATCAAATTCATCATTGTTCTTCATAAAGTTTTCTAACAAACAAGTGAACTCTATGGTCTTTTGGACTTGAGTATTGAAGGATTGAGTAACATCAGGAATCCTCACATTTTCCACAAGGTACTTGAAGTGATTTTTCATGTCATTCAAAAAGAAGATCTGGTTGAAGTAGAAGTCCACTTTCCTAGAAATTTCTTGATAAGTATCATTAGAAATCTTAGAATGGATTCTTACCAAATCAATGACTATGTCACTATTCTTGATAACTTCAGATAGATATTCTTTATTAAAACCTCTAATCACAACCTGAAGTTCCTATTTGACAACTATTCTAAGCAGATCATTTTCTAAGGAAGGTGGAAAAGATTGTACAGAGGCATTTGAAGTAGTGAAAACCGATGTAAGGTATTTTAGTTGATTTAGAACTTTCTAAAGTCACCCCTTATACTCATCTATTAACATTTTATGTTCAACAACAAGTTCACGCATCTCTTGAACAATCTGTTGGTTTCTTTCAGCTACATTTTCAACTACAAATATTAGATGAGGTTGAATCAGTGAGGCTACTACCTATGGGGTTTGAGTAATAATATTCTCAACAGGATGAGAAATTGGCTCGGGTCGTAAGGTTATCACTCACTGCATTTCTTCAACCATACCTCTTAGAGTGTTTACTTCATCACTAAGCAGTTTGTTCTTAACTCTAACTTCCTGAATATCATGAATAATTTTGGGTTGAATCCACCATCTGACTTTTTCCATTCACAAGTAAGCATCTTTCTCACTTAAATTTGTTATAGGAGCAGGTTTATTCTTCATGAGCTTTTAAATCCCACCCAAACAAGTTGCTCCAAATTCTTTCAGATCATCCTTATTCATTAAGTGTGTAGGATCGTATAAAGGATCATAGATTGAAGATTAGATAGTCTTAGGTTATTTGGTAGAAATATCTTCAAGAGAAGATGTCATTTTCAACTGAATCATAGTTTTCATATCAATACATTTGACTAAGACTTCCTTTGAATCATTCACATAAATGTAACTGGGTAATTTATACCATGTATCCACTGAGCATGGATCAATCGTATTTGGAACTTTAACTGATTCCAGACTAGGGGGATGCTCCCCCTCAATAGGTGCATCCTTCTCAGGACTGAGAGGTTTTGGTTCTTGATATATTTTCATGATGTCACCCCAGGTTTCCTCAACCATTTCCTTTTGATCTAATTGAAAGGATTTATCCATTCTCTCTTTAGAAGAAATAATGACTTCATGAACATCTTGTTCCTTTGTGAGTTTCTCAAGTGTATGTTCTTATATAACTGGAATATCTTCTTCTATATGTTCTTCCACAGCATCCTTTTTTGTTTCTTAAGTAGCATATTCTTCTTCAACATTGGGTTGTTCTTCCAAATCAGCAACATCTATAAGAATAAGCATTTCATTCTCAATTATGACTTGAGGAGCAGGTGTACTGTCTTCCTCATCAAAAACAGTTTCCCTCAGAGGTACAAAAGCCTCTTCTTCTTCTTCATTAGAATATTCAAAAACATCATGTGGTTCAAAACCTGGATCAGAAATACCTTTGAGCCTTGTAGGGTGTTCCACTAGATTAATCTTTTCATATAATCTATCATTATATTCCACCCATACCTTTTTCCATGGATTCCAATTGATTTTAATTCTCTTTATAATTAATTTTGAAAGATAGAACTCATAATACTTGATAACATCTTCATTTGTTTCAACCAATCTTTTGGCATGAAGCAAGGATGAGATCATATAAGAATAAAATTGGGAGATTGACTTAGAGGTGGTTTTGATCATCTCACACATATGGTGTATAATATAATTATAAATATTGATCTTTTTCCCATTTATCATGAGTTTTATCAAAAATACTTCTTGATATTTGAGTGCAAAAAAACCACCTTTTCTAGAGATAATCAAATTTTGAATAAACTTGAACAAAAGTCTAGATTCTCTATCTAGCTTGGCAGCGATCGCTCTTCTCTTGGTCCCATTTCCAGTTAAACTTCTCAAAGAATCTTCCAAAACAAAGAATTCACTTGAAGGTAGAGGACCTCTTTGGTTGTCCTCACAAATATCTTCATGAGGTATCCTAAAGAATATGGCCCATAACCTCGATTAAAATGTGCATCTCTGGCCATTTAACCAACTTCTTGCAACATATCCATCTTTATAATCAAAAGAAAATTGAACATACTGATAAAATTATGAAACTAATTTAGGGTAAATAGGTTGATCTTCCTTTTCAAATCAATCTAACCATGGTTTCTCTTTTACTATATTCAAAACAAGGGACTTACATGACATGATCCACTTGTGGAAAATCTCATTATTAGTACTACTATTTTATTCACTATATTTGGATTCAGAGGACCCTCAGGTGCTAACTTAGGTGTGATCTTCCTCTTCTTATTTGAACTACGTTTCTTAGGATTTGACTATGAAGGACATTTCATCCAACGAATTAACTAAACATTCGAGAGAGAAGGGTTGAAGGGTTGAAGAAGGGTGGTGGTATAAGAGAATATAAGAGGACTTGAGTGAAGAACAAGTGAAACTTATTTTATTTTATAATTCAGGAATACCAATAATAACAAAAACAAAAATGTGGGAAAGTAAAAGGGTAAAATAATGAATTACCATGATATGGATTCTAAGTTATAAATAAAAAATATGGAATCTTTACGTTGAGATAGTAACAGACTCTCACGGTGATACAGTAAGAGGCGTTCATGGTGAGACCACAATCAATTTTCATGGTGGGACTATAATAGTGTAAGTTCTAGACTGTGCGACCATATAATCAGAGACAGTAAGTGTCAGAGAGTAACCTAGAAATAGAAATTTTGAGACCATAAACATGAAACCATAAGATATGAAACAGTCAGATAATTACTTAATATTTATCATACCAAATTCAAGTATGATGTCATCTATTATTAAAGAATTTAGTGGTTTTATGAATATATTAGGGAGATGATATTCAGTACCAATGAATTCCAAAGTGATATCACTTTTTTGATAATGATCTCTCAAAAATTGATGTCTTACATAAATATTATTAGTCCTAGAGTGTGAAATAATATTTTTCAAGATGTTAATAGCACTTTTATTGTCACAATTTATAGCTACTTTCTTGAATTGATATCCATAATCTAGTATTGTGTGTTTCATCCAAAAAATTGTAGACAATAACTACCAGAATCTATGTATTCTGATTCTGCAGTAGACAATGCAACAGATTTCTATTCCTTACTGCATCATGATACTAGTGACTTTCCTAAAAAGTGATATGTTCAAGTGGTTCTTTTTCTATATAACTTACTACCAATAAAGTTAGCTTCATAATAACTAACTAATTCAAATGATTATCCTTTGTGATAGAACAGTCCTAGATTCGGTGTGAGCTAGAGTTATTTGAAAATTCTTTTAACAAAATTTAAATGAGATTCCTTAGGATTTCCTTGAAAACTAGCACACATACACACACTAAACATAATTTCAGATCTACTAGCAATTAAGTAGAGTAAACATCCTATCATTCCTCTGTAAGTGGTTTGATCAATAGATTTTTCATTTTCATCAGGATCCAAAATATAAGTGGTACTCGTTGGAGTGTCACTACTTTTACTGTTATCTTGCATCAAATGTTTTAGAAAGTCTCTAGTATATTTACAATGATTTAAAATAATACCATCATTATTTTGAAAGATTTTAAATCTAAGAAATGATTTTATTTCACCCTTTAAACTCATTTCAAATTTATTTTTCATCATTTTAGAAAAATCAATACATATAGAATTTTTGGAAGATCCAAAGATAATGTCATCTACATAGATTTTAACAACTAAAACATCATTGGAAATTTATTTTATAAAAAGTGTAGGATCATTTATTACATTTGTAAAACCTTTGGAAATAAGAAAAGTACCCAGCCTATCATACCAATCTCTTAGAGCTAGTTTTAAACCATACAAATCTTTTGATAACATAAAAATATGATTTGGAAAATGCGGGTTTAAAAAACTAAGTGGTTAATCAAAAAAGACATCCTCGGTTATATACCAATTTAGAAATTCACTTTTGACATCTATTTCATATAGTTTTAAATTTAGATGTGCTCCATAAGCAAGAAGAATTCCAATGGAATCATGTTTGTAAACTCGTGCAAAGGTCTCTTCATAGTCAATTACTTATTCTTGATTGTAGCTTTGTGCAACCAATCTAGATTTGTTTCTAAAAATGTTACCATCTTTATCTACATTATTTATAAACACCCACTTAGTGCCTATGATGAATGTGTCTTTCGGTCTTTTAACAATTTTCCAATATTTGTTCCTTTTAAACTGATTAAGTTCCTCTTGAATATTCATCACCCAAAATTCATAATTCATAGTATTATTAATGTTTTTAGGTTCAAGTTGTGACAAGAAGACTTAATTTTCAACCTGAATTCAAATTGAAGCTCTAGTTTGAGTTCCTTTGTCAAAGTCTATTATAACTACATCAAAAGGGTGGTTCTTAAGAGTTCTAATAGCTCTAGAAAAAGAAGGACTAGTAATTTCATGTTCATCAATACGTTGAGGCTCATTGTGACTTGAGTTTAAGGAATTTCTAGATTTAAAAGTTTTCACAGATTCTTTCACATTATGCTTTTAGGATTTTGAATTAATGATCAGATTTGATACATCATCCTCTAGGTTCTAAAGAATGATTTTACGTTCATGTGGATCTATTTCACTGAATTTGACGTGGATAGATTCTTCCACACATTTAGTTATTTTATTTAACACTTTATAGACTTTACTAGAAATTTAAAATCCTAAAAATATTTTTTTATCACTCTTGGATGAAAATATTTCAAGATTGTCCATAGTATTAGGGTTATAGACTCTATAACCAAAAACATTAAAGTTGCTAACCTTGGGTTTTTTATTGTTCCATAACACATAAGGATTCCTTTTAAGAATAGGTTTAATCAACACTCTATTGATTATGTAACATGTTGTACTTACAACTTCAGCACAAAAGTAAATAGGTAGATTAAATTCACTAAGAATGGTTCTAGAAATCTATTATAGGGTTTTATTTCTACTTTCTTCAACTCCATTCTGTTGAGGTGTTCTAGGTGCAGAGAAATTATGAATATATCCATTTTGTGAGAAAAAAGATTTATACTCTTGATTTTCAAACTCACAACCATAATCAATTATGAAGGTCTTAATTATATAACTACTAAGAATTTCTGCAAACTTCGAATATTTAGTGAAGTAAAAATATGATTTATTTTTGGGATCTAAAAAGTATACTCAAGTGTATCTTGAAAAATCATCTACAAGAACATAAACATAGTGCTTCCCATTTAAACTAGAAACTCTACATGGACCAAACAAATCCATGTCATCGAGTTCGAGAGGTTGAGAAGTTGACACTTTTTTCTTTGGTTTGATAGAAATTTTGTGTTGCTTTCCCTTTTGATAGGGATTACACACATTACCATTTGGAAACTCAAGTGTGGGTAGGTCTTGGACTAGTATTTTCTAGTTGCTTTCTAAGGGAGTGAATATTACAGTGTCCTAGTTTCATATGACACAGAAAATACTATTTATAAAATACACTTAGATATGAAGCATTTTGATAAGCTAAAGAATATAAGTTAATAGAATAAAAATTTTCATTTCATAATAAAAAAAACACTAATTCATCTTTAGAATTAAAAAAATTTCAGGAATCATTTTCAAATTGAACATGAAATCCATCATCACATAATTGTGAAATACTAAGTAGATTATATTTCAATCCCTCAATAAATAGTACTTTATAAATCAAAACTGAGTTAGAGTTACCGATTTGTCCATGAACAATAATCTTTCCTTTGGCATTGTCACTGATGGTGACATGTCCTCCATCATTTTTTATTAAATTTTTAAACCATGTGTAGTCTCTTGTCATCTGTCTTTAACCCCGACTATACATGTACCATATTCTATTATATAAACTTTTGAAGACATTTTCCTAAAAAATGGTCAAATAAAAACCGATCTCGGTACTAATACTTGTTTGGGTCTAGTAATATTATTGATAAGTTCTTTAAGAACCCATATCTACCTCATAGGTTTCCTATAAGCATTAGGTAAAGTATTTGAAATATAAACTCTATTTGTTCCTGAAAAATTAGAAATAGTAGAGAGTGTGTCATAACTTGAAATGGTTGAATGTTTTACAGAACTGGGAGTAATGTTGTATGTTCTAGATTTAGAAAACATATTATTTCATCAAAAATTTATTATACCAGGTTGATAGCCAATGACCGTAGTATATTTAGGGGAAATTTGTTTACCTATAATTTTTTAAGGGTATTTTTGCAATTGGAAAACTTTTGGTAATAGTTCTTCAATTGTTACTTTATACATTCTTAATTCATTTCTATCCTTGAGAAGTTGAGCATTTTTCTCTTTTTTAGTTGTGAGTTTAGATTTAATAGTCACAGTTAGAGCATCTTGTTTCTTAAAATATTTGTATTTTTCATTTAGTTCATTGCATCTCTATTCAAAAATATTACAGTATTATAACATATCTTCATTAGATATATTTTCAGATTCACTCTCATCTCCAGAATAGTATGAATTATGAACAGTATAGTCTAGTGTTACCTCAGATGTGTTTGTCATAACACACATATTGGCTTGGTTTTCCTATTCAACATGTGATGATTGCGGGTCACTTAAGCTATCCTTTGAAGCACTTCATGTTTCATTCATTTCAATTTTATATTCTTTATCCTTATCCTCATATTTCTTTTTATACTTGAGTTTTGTACATTCAGCCTTAAAATTTATTTTTCGCATACATTCATAGCATACAATCTCATCAGACATGTCACTTCTTTTCCATTCCTTCTTCCAACTTCATTTTTTATCATATTTTCCCTATAAGTTAGGCTCTCTGAAAAAGTGATTCTACCTGTAAAATATTATAAACATTTGGGCTAGTTGAGCCATCTCCTCGTCAATGTCAGGTGATGATTGTTCACTGCTGAAACATTTTATAGAAGCTTCCAATTTCCCGTTGTCTTTGTGTTTCAAGGTGGTGGTCCTGAATTCCATATATATTCTTCTGGGTTCATCCGCCTCTTACTTTTTGAATTTTAGCTCCTCTGCATACATCATATATTTTCCAATGAGTTATATTACATGTAGCTTAATAATGTCACATGATTTTCTAATAGAGGCAGAGGTTCCTCTCCATCTATTAGGTAGACATCTGATAATTCTCATGATCTCTTCCCTAGTAGGGACTTCTCTTCCAAGAGAAATAATTCTGTTTACTATTTGATTGAACCTGGGATACATGTTAGACATAGACTCATCAGGTTTCATTTTAATGTGGCTATATTTTATGGTGTAGGTATTAACTCTCATTTCTTTTACACTAGAAGTTCCTTCATGTGAAATAGAAAAAGTACCCCAAATTTCATGTTTAGTTTTACAAGTAGAGATTCTATTAAATTCATCATCTCCTAAGGAGCGGTATAAAGCAGTCATAGATTTTCAATTTTTATTTTAGGCAGATTTGGTTAGTTCATCCCAAGTCATTCTATTCATACTAGGAAACTTATATTAATCTATAATTGAAGACCATATTTCAAATCTCATACCATCTAAATGCATTTCCATTTTTATTTTCCATCGAGTATAATTAGTTCCATTAATGAATTTTGGTTTGTTCATTGTAGCACCTTCTGAACTATTATCCATGATAAAGAAATAACGTAAAATACTTAGAAATTTAGAATTGACAAAACATTATTGATCTTAAAAGTACAACTACAATCACAGTTCAATAATGTTAAAAATAGTGCCTTAATAGGATTAACAAACAGGCCTCTACTACCAATTTTTAATTGGAGTATAGTACTCAAGAGGGGGTGAATTGATTATATACTTAAAATTTCTATTGAATATTATTCCTAAAAGTCCCCCTCAATAAATTTAACTACAGCACTGTAAATCATGGTTATAGTGTTATAAAAATTTGACTGTTTAAATAAAACATTATAAGATTGATTAATTATAAATAATATTAATATTGGTTATTAACATTACTTTAGAATCTATTATAATAAGTCAATGCAATTATTACTTCATTCCTAGATTAACAATCAATATAAATTTATCAATTTCTGGATTAAATAGTAAAATAGAGAAAACTAAATTAAACACCACAACGGATATAAAAGAAGTTGTTTAGTCTCAAGTTGAGACCTAATGCACTCCACTTTGTGATCACTATCCCCCATAAAGTTTATTTATATAAACTTGATCCATACACTAAATCGGGGTTAATAATAGTACATATGAATGTCTAGTTAACACGACCTCTTCCACAGTTCTTCGTGGGTACAAACTACCAACCCACACGAGGTCCTCTTCCACACTTATATGTGGGTATAAACAGATGTAAAATGTTTTAAGATAAAGGATATCTTGTATCCTTCAATTTTATAGATGAGACATTATGTCTTTTTATATTGATTCACACATTTCTCAAATGGTAAAAATAATACACAACAGAGAAAAAATGAAGTGATAGGTTTATAAGTGCTCTGAGTTTTATTCTATGTGGCTTTGGATTTCTAGAATGAAGAAGATACAGAAATCAAGTCCTCATCTTGAAAATAGAGTATCGCAAGTCACCTAGATCAGGCGTATGTTCTTCATGGTGTTAATATTGTAAATCTTTCCTCGACTATGGGATTCATGTATGCTTCGTCTATTCTTCAGGAATGTTTATTTTCATGTGTCAGTTCTTTTCTCAAGTAAGATTGTGTGTTCTTCTTGGTATTACACTCTCTCTATATTTTATTTCGAGGCTGATCTTTTATTCTTGGAGTGAATGTGTTGGAGCCAACAGGATGCATGTATTATGAACCTCTAACCTCATACATTTAGGTGACATGTCTATAAATAAACAACAATTATGTCAGTGCATTTAAACACTTCAAATATTATCATTTGAGATTAAATTGAAAAAAAAAACAAAATAGATTAAGAAACGGTGACACAATTATAATAGAAACAGTGTCTCCATGAAGCAGCGTCTCATGGTTACGGTGTCTGGTAAAAGTGTCTATTTCACGATGTCTTGTTCACGATGTATGGTTAATGGTGTCTGGTTAACATTGGATGGTTCACGGTGTATGGTTCATGGTGTCTGGTTCATGGTGTCTGGTTCATAGTGTCTGGTTCACAGTGTCTGGTTCACGGTTTTTGGTTCCTTGGTTAAAAATTCAGACATAAGCAATGATATTCATAGAATGGATTAGAATTAATCATTTATCAAAGAAATAAAAATAAATTAAATCAAATATTCTGTATAGTAATCTAATTGAATTTATAACAATTAAGATCTTGGATAGAATTACTTAAAGCATAAGGATACTAATCATCTGTATATTATTTGAGACAGATTACAGGATTTCTAGGATTTATAGAATATATATGATTTGTGATCATTAAAACATGATTAATACATGAGGATTCCAAAAGATGTTCTAGAATAGTATTATCTATATTTTCAATATTGGAATTGACAACCAGGATGGAGAATCTCTGAGGGAGTAATGAAAGAATGAGATCAGTTAAAATTTTATCAAGTAGATTAAAAGCTATAACCTCTGGGCACTCAATATAGCTAATGAGTTTAAATATGTGAAGCCCAATAGGACCAACTTCTCTATGTATACACTAAAATTTTTCCATTAATATCTAAATATGTTCTTTTCTATCCCTCTCAAGATATAAACCATTGATATACTAGATCCTACTAAAATCATACATGACTTCACAGAACTTCATGAGTTCACTAGACAAAGATGAAAAGACTAAACACTGACTATTGACCAAGTCACTTATTTGTTTATCATAGACCGAGAAATCCTCAATACTTGCCTCCTTAGTAGGTTGATCGAGCAGTGAGGATTGTAGAACATAATTTTTTTTTCATGGACAAAGATAGCCCATATGAATCTGATCCATTCCAAGAAGTTATTACCAATAAGGAAATTTTAATTCTCAAAAATTAATCATATAGATAATGTGGTCAAAAAACATTCCACTACTATATTATTGTAAATTAGATTATTATTAGTACTATAATACCCCATCAATAGACCATACCCCCGAATATATTTTGGTTTATGATTTAACCTACACTGTTTTTATTTACATAGTTTTTGTTAGGGAATCACACCCAAGAAACTCACTCATTCTTGGAAAAGACCATATAAGGGGGATGGTGTTAATAGGACTTATTTTCAATTCCCAAAACCCTTCAAGACATAAAATGGGAACTTATGATCATTTTTCATAACACAAGACCATATGATCATGATGTGACACCCTTCGTCTAAGTAGAAAGAACATTAAAACTATGTAACAAGAACCTAGGGAATTTGCTATATTTAAGTGGCTCCTAAATTTCCCCATAATCTAATACCCCAGGATTTAAGGCAATCCCTCCCCTATGATACTAGTTTTAGGAACCCATGAATAGGAAATACTGCAACAAAATTTTTTGTTTTAAGATTAAAATTTAATGGTTTCACATTCTTGGGGATTCAAAGGGAATCACAGCTAAGACAATCACCGATTCCCGGAAAAGGACTCCTCATAAGAAGGGGGCTTCATATAACTTATATTACATGCCCTAAACACTCCATGCTCGGATGTGTTAATCATAAACAAGTGTCATGGTGTGACACTATATGGTAACTATGTGACACACTACTTCCAACAGACATGATGGTTAAACCCATGTCTCAGGCACCACTGAAAATATTCATCTTATTTCAACAAGGAAAAAACTATTAGTAAAGGAAAATTTTCTAATTCTAAAATTTTTTACCAAACAATATGTCCCTGTCACTAAAATATGAGTAAAAACTATATAAAATTGGTATTATGGTAGAAAATATGGTTATATTTCAATTATAAAAATACCAATAGATAATATAAATGTTTCTCGATGTTTTTAGAAACATATTCATAGGAAAAATATTTATATTGGTTATAATATTACCAGTATATAATATATTTTTATCAAATACATTTATATAAAAAATATAAATTTTTATTGCAGAAAAATTTCATATTATATTTATTAATTAATCATATATAATAAACCAATTTTAATTATCAAATTGAATAGACATTTCACATATGTTAAAACATATAAAAATATTAATAATATTAATAATTTCATTTAATACAAAATGAATCGATATATAGTTTAATATTATTTATACCTAAAAATATTATAAAAATCTAAAAAACAAGAATTTTCTATGCCACTAATACCACCACCTCCAAATTAAATTGCATTCTCCATCACAGGAACCCCCCCCCCCCACTCAAGAGTATGTCCTATCATCACTAAAATCCAACACCGCCCACCAAGGTAGAAGAATATTCACTCTTTCCAAAGAACATTCATAACCCCCATGTATGAAACAAGAAGGAAAATAACTAACCTTTATTATTGATTAGAAACCTCAAGTCACAACTGGGCCACACCCTTCAACTCCATGATCTACACCACACATAACCAAAGAGAAAACCCAAAAATTACTAAAACATTTATATAGTAATTGAATAAAATAGAAATAAGTAAATTTAAAGAGAAATGATCTACATATAATGAGAATTTGAATTATATCTATTCATATATCAAGGATCATTTGTAAAAATGACTCAAATCTATGCACTGTTCCCCCAAAAAGATTCTAGGAATATCCTAAATACTATATTATCTGAAAATATCACTTCCAAATTATGAAATTAGGGATAAGATTGACTAAAATGGTTTACTTATTATCATTAATAAAAGAATAAATATTTAGAAAATGTTATGAATAATAAAATTTAAGCTCATCTATATTGAAAAGATGTGTATGGGGATTTAAAAACAAATGTTCTCCAAAATAAAATTAAATATTGTACAATTTCATACATAAAACAGAAAATACAAAGCACATGACTGATCCTAACAACCAATAAATCATATATACTAATATTGGTAATATATGCAATAAGAAAATAATGATTCCCACTATGAAGACACAATGTTCAATTTCTCAATTAATATGTGTTTCTGGACATAGTTAACCATTACATCTCAAATATTTCACCACAACTATACTGTTTCATAATTTAATTAGCCTAAATTTAAAGCATCATGTAAGAACCCGTGTTTTTCCAGATTGTTGTTTTGATCCTAAATTTGAATTTTTGTTGTAGGACGCTCATCAGGGGTAAAATAGTAATTTTACTCTACCATATGATCTCATAATTTTTTCTGACAACTCCATTGGTCCCGGAATAGGTTTTTTACCCTAGTATATGAGTTTGGTGGAAATATGAGCTATTCGAATTTTGGCGGAATATTTAATATTTAATATTATTAAATTAAATATTAATGTATTCATGCAAGTTTGTTTGGGGATAACTCTTAAATGGATAATCAGATTGATATTCCGACTACCCCATTGAGTCCTAAATGGGGAGTCTATCGTAGAGAAGTTATAAACTCATGTCGGGCATTGGGGCCAGCTCGGGCCCCTTTTTCCCCTTTTTCCTTTTCGTTTCCTTTCTTTATTTTCTCTTCATCCCTCCTACTTCTTGTGCATGAACCTTGTGTGGCTTCTCCTTGGTTGTGTCCCAGGGGGGAATTGTGATATCGATAAAACGGGAGAGAAGGAAGGAAAGAGTGGAACTGATTCGAAGCTCTTGACGCACTGAGTCGGCGTGCGGCAACTGTGAGCTGTGAAATCAACCGAAGATTTGGTGGCTTCCACCAAAAGTTAGGGAGATTTATGTTTTCTCCATAGATACCCTTTAAAAAAATTATTTTTCTAAAGCCTTATATTTCTTGCTTGTATGAGCATGGGGATTGATCTATTGTTTCGGGGGTGAAAACGAGCAAATCATGGGTTTTTAGGGATTTCCCGTCGGAAAACCCATTATACATGGCGTGTGTTACAGGGGAACAGGTCATGTGTTCTTCCTATTCAGGGAAGATAATGTTTTCTTAAGTACACTCTGTGTCCTTTGAGTACACGCCGTGTAGTGGGTGGCCGTGTGGCTGGCCGTGTGTAATAGAACACAGAATAGTGGGTTTTTTTAAGTACACACCGTGTACAGTAATGTACATGTCGTGTAGTGGAACATGGGCATGTGTTTTAGTGAAAACACACACAGTGTGACTTTTTGTGAATAGTGCAGACCATGTACAGTAAATTACACTCTGTGTACTATTTCACAGGCAGGCCTAATGTGCTCTGGCCATGTACTACTTCAGTTTGGTAGTTTTGAGGATATCTCAGGTTCTGGAAGTTAGAATTGGGCATGGGAGTATTCGATTCTGATAGGTTTCCACGTATATCATGATGGTGGAATCCTTTTAAAATTTAGAGGTAATATAAATGGGGTTTTGGTGGTTTTTATCTAAATGGAGGGATTCTTCCTCCAGTTATCGAGTTTAGTTGTCACCTGAGAGTGAGACTTGGTGCGTGTGATAAGTTGGGTGTTCGGACCAACTTAGTTGAGACCTTTAATAGGATATGAGCTATGGGATATCTTATGTAACCTATTCTTTAGAAAATTATTCCCTTGTGAGACGTTCCCTTTGGGCTTATGATTCTGTGTGATCGGATACTTCTAAAGATCCCCTGAGGGGTGGCTTTTCTTGTACGCTGACCTAGGGAGTCCCTTGTAAGATCTCTCTCTTGTTCTTCCTTTGATAGGACTCATGTTATGGAATGCCTATGTTTTCCTTCATTTTATGATTTCATGTATGATTCCTCCCTTATCCTTTTCTATGTATCCCGTGTAGGATGCCTTCGCTCGTGTTTACCTGGAAGATCCCAAGTATGATGCCTCCTCAGTGTTTGATTTGAGGGACCCAGGTGGTACCCATTATTTAATTGACCCTAAGTTGTTACGTCGGGTAAGGGTAGAGATGTTGATCAGGTGTCACCTAGAACCCATGCCATATTGGTGATCCCTTTGGGCTTCATATGTATTGTTGGGTTGGGAATTTGGGTCACTCACACTTGTTTGTTTACATCTAACTTGGGTTGTTGATGATGTAGTGGTTACCAGAGGTGCTTCCTGGTTGGTGTCTATTGAGCCTGAAATGAGGCGTCTTCTTGTTTGTTGGGATTCTTACTTTCCATGTGTCCCTAAGTAGTAGGTGGTCTAGTGTCTATTTCCAACTGTTGAGTTGAATTTGTGTACCGTTGTGCCACGATCCCATGTTCGAGGTGTCGTGTGGATAAGCCCTCAGCCGATAAGATATCTAGAATTTCATATATAATCTAAGGATACATATTAACTATTTTTTGGGATAGTTTCTTGGATCCAGGGCCACTACATGGGCGCATTTCCCTTGTTTAGCCATTTGGCCAGGATACACGTGGGTAAGCCGTGAGGATAGCATGTTTTCAGTTTTCTTGAGAAGAAACATATATAAATTCTTGTTTTTCTGTTGGGCTCATCCTGGTTACTTGATTTCCTATGGAATGCTTTAGGGCAGTAATTTATTTAGCTTGATGGAAGTGTTTTGTTTCACCTGAGGGAAATTTTCTGTTTATCCTGAGGGCAACATTTCTTTTGCCTGAGGGCAGTGCTATTTAGCCTGAGGGCATTGTTGTTTAGCTTGAGAGAAACATCTCTCATGCCTGAGGGCAGTAGGTTCTATGACTAAGGGTAATATCTCTTACACCTGAGGGAAGTATTCATTATGTCTGAGGGTAGTCATCTGAGGGTTTTGTTTTTGTTCACCTAAGGTAAAGGATTCACATGCCTGAGGATATTGGTTACTTTGTATATTCAATGTGGTTATTTCTTCTGTTGAACCTGCCAAGATACATCACAATCTTGGCATTGTTGTTATCTTTGACATGTTGATATCCTCTTGTGGTTTTTTCTCTGGATTTGGTATAGGAGACGATCGGTAGAGATCGAGTCTCAGAGAAACTCATAATTGAATTATATTGAACTGGTTATTTATTTGGTTAACTTATTCAGAGATATATTTCTAGCATTGGCCAAAGCTGGTATATGTCAATGGGATTGCGGACCCAGAGTTCAACTTAATGATACATGGATTGAGTGACATGACGTCCAGCTCAATTCCATTGCACATGTTGTTGAGGAGATCGGTCCTATGGTTCCAATGATCAACTTCTGATGTGGTTTCTTCTTATTTTAATCACTTAATCATGAATATTCATATTTATGTATATGTGTATAGGTATGGTACTATAGAAGTGTAGGTATATAGATATGGACATCCATGGTGGCACTTGCCAAGTTGACAGGGATTACACACCCTGAGTTCAACTATGGTTGCATGTTTGGTTTACTTCCTATTGTTGTTTCCAGCTAGGCTGAGCATGTTGTTATTGCATACACTATTAATAGCATAGTTATACGTTGCTTGTCAGGGTTCCCTACGGAGATTATTTCTCACCCATTCACGTGTACCTCGTTGTAAATGTAGACCTTATGTCTTCTTTTTAGGTTGAGCATGAGCTTCATGGTGGATAGGGCTGAGGCTCAGTGTTGCATGATCAAGCGGAGCTGCTCGAGTGGTTCTACTAATCAGGATGTAGTAGTTCAACATTGTTTGGAGATCAGGTACGTGGTTTGTCTTCGAGTTAGTAGCAGGGCCCTGTACTTTTACTTTTAGTTTCTTTTGTACTTGTATCTGTATGGTCGGCTCGGTGGGTGACCAGTGTTGTATTGTATTGCATAGCTATTTGGGCTTTTACAGCTTTTTACTATTACAGCAAGTTATATTTCTGTTGTTTACTGCTTCCACACTCTATTTACTTTCTACTATGTATGATACATAGTTATTTATGTGGCTTTCTTACTATTGTATGATGGAATAATCTCCCAACTATCACACCATAGGCCCTCGCTTATAGTCGGCAGCCTTTGGCGTATGAGGAGGTGCCCTTGAGGCCATGTGGCGAACCGGCTCAGAGCATCAGTTTAGTGGCTTCTGGGTCGCGGCGTTACAAAATGGTATCAGAGGAGTTTTATTTTCGGGTCTCTACTATTTGGGATATGGTAGACAAGAGTGTTAGGGATGTGTCAGAACCTGTGATGGATATCGGGCTGGTGCGTCGAGAACACTTGTTCTGGTAAAAAGTCCTGGTTGCCAAGGATAGGGATTGTTTTTCTTATTTTGCGATGTTATAGTTGTATATGATTTCCACCTTGAGTGACTCACATGTTGTGTGGTGTTTTGTTTTACTATTGATATCTGGCCCTTGGCCATTGGTAAGATGTGCGGGAGTAATTTTGACTCTTGGTCGGAAAAGGCAAGAGGCGTCTCATGTATCATCCTAGGCACGTAGGATTCACAGCACATAGGCCTTCTAGTGTGTGTTTTTACTGAAAACTGAGACCTTTGCGTCTACATACACATACTTTCAACTCTGATGGAAGTTTACGTGGATCTACATTAAGGCATTTTTGTTGATGCTGATGACTCGGTCCTTGTGCACAGGTGGTGCGATGACCCCAGTTGGTCTATGTGGCACGTGATGCCTTTCTGTTCAAAGCTTATTGGGTGTTTTTTCTCAGGTCTGTGGCTATCTAGATAGATCGTTGGGAACAATGTCGATGGATACCAAGGCTTTTCTTGTGAACTGGACCTCCTTGTGGTATTTCTATATACAGATACCCGATAAGTGTCAGTTCAGTTTCTCAACTTCTTGGGTTGTGAACTCCAGGGAATAGTTCTTTCTGACGATTCTTGGAGAGGATCAGGGCCCTTTTAGGTTGTGTTTTGGTTTTTTATTTCTTTGTTTGTTGGGGTTTATACCTTCTTATGAGAGGTTTGGTATCTTTTGGGCCTGGTGGTTAGACCTTGTGACCCAGTTGTGAGGCCTTGTGAGAAATGATGACGCATGCTTGAATCCTGGTCGAGTTTTTGTGGGATGTTAGTGTGGCTCAGAGGGAGATGGACATGCCTTTGATTAAATATTAGTGTGCTCCTATTATAGATGATCATGCACTATCTTGATTCGTCTTGAGTATGCTGAGAGAGCTTCAACCTTTATCGAGCTCCTTTTCCTTTCCTAGGGTTCAGTCATAAGGTGGGAGTTCACCATTAGCCTTTCAGGGTGGTTTTCCTTGTTTAGGTTAATCTATGGTGTTTTCCAGTGGCCTTTGGGGCTCAGACTGGCTTTTAAGAAGACAATAAGCGTTTTCCTATAGTGGGGAGTACCAGATCGTTCATAGTTGAATGTCTTCTATATAGAATTGGTTTTTAATGCTATATAAATTGTCATTGGACGGTCCAGATAGCTTTTTTGTACAGATTATTGGGTGGGAGCCTGGGTGATGTTCCTTTCACTGGGCTTCTCAGGGACGAGAAGGTTTATGGTGGGGAGTTTTTAAGAACCCATGTTTTTCCGAACTGTCGCTTTCAGTAGAAATTTGAATTTTTGCTGTAGGACGCTCTTGAGAAGTAAAATGGTCATTTTCCCCTACCAGATGATCTCGGAATTTTTTTTATGACAACTTCATTGGTCCCGGAATAGGATGTTTACCCTAGGACAAGAGTTTGGTGGAAATCTGAGCTGTTCAAATTTTGGCGGAATATTTAATATGTAATATTATTAATTTAAATATTAATTTATTCACGCATGTTCATTATGTGATAACTTTTAAATTAAGAATCAGATTTATAATTCATCTACACCATTGAGTCCGAAATGCAAAGTTTATCCTAGGGAAGGCGTAAACTCATGTCGGGCGACGGGGCTGGCCCAGGCCCCTTTTTCTCCTTTTTTTATTCTCTTTTCCTTTCATACTTTTCCCTTCCTCCCTCCTCCTTCTTGCGCACACACCCTATGTAGATTATACTTGTTTGTGTCCGATGGGAGAATTGGGATATTGATAAAATGATAGAGAAGGAAGGAAAGAGGGGTACCTATTCGAAGCTCTCGACATGCTGAGTCGGCCTGTGGAAAACGTGAGCCGTGAAATCAACCGAAGCTTCGGCAGTTTCCACCCAAAGGTTGGGCCATTTATTTTTTCACCATACATCCCCTTTAAACAAGTTGTTTTCACTTTTTACATACTTATATTTCCTGCTTGTATTCCCGTGGGGCTCGATCTGTTGTTTCGGGGGTGAAGATGGGGGAATCGGGCATTTTTAGGGATTTCCCATCAAAAAAACCTAGTATACACGGCAAGTGTTCCAGGGGAACACGACATGTGTTCTTCCCGTTTGTGGAATACAATGTTTTCTTATGTATATGTCGTGTAATTTGAGTACATGCCATGTAGTGGGTGGCTATGTGGCTGGTCATGTGGAATAGAACACAGAATAGCGGTTTTCTTGAAGTACATGTCATGTAAAGTAAAGTACACGCCATGTAGTGGTACTTGGGAATGTGTTTTAGTGAAAACACACACGGTGTGAATTTTTTTTAATATTACGCTCCATAAATTACACATTTTTTACTATTACACAGGCAGGCCCAATGTGCTCTGGCCATGTGCTCTGGCCATGTACTACTTACGTTTGGTAGTTTTGGAGATATCTAGGGCTCTAGAAGTCAGAATTAGGAGTTTGAGTAGTTGATTCTGAGCATTTTTTTGCATATATATTATGGTGGAATCCTTTTTTCATTTATAGGTCATCTAGATGGGTGTTTGGTGATTTTTATCTAAATGGAGGGCTTCTTACTCCAGTTATCGAGTTCGGTTGTCACCTGAGAGTGAGACATAGCATGTATGATAAGTTGGGTGTTCAGAACAACTATGTTGAGACCTTTAATAGGATATGAGCTATGATTTATCTTCCATAACCTATTCTTTATAGGATGTTTCCCTTGTGAGATGTTCCCTTCTGGCCTATGATTTTGTGAGACCGGATACTTCTAAGGATCCCCTAAGGGATGCCTTTGCTTGTACGCTGGCCTAGGGAGTCCCTTGTAGGATCTCCCTCTAGTTCTTCCTTTGATAGGACCCATGTTATATAATTCTTATTTTGTCCTTCATTTGAGGATTTCGTGTATGATTCATCCCTTATCCTTCGTTAAGGATCCCGTGTAGGATGCCTTCGCTCGTGTTTACCTAGAGGATCCCAAGTATGATGCCTCCTCAGTGTTTGACTTGAGGGACCCAGGGGTTGCCCATTGTTTGACTAACCCTGAGTAGTTACATCATATTTGGGTAGATATGGTGATCAGGTGTCATCTAGAACCCTTTCCAAATTGGTGATCCCTTTGGGCTTCTAATGTATTATTGGGTTGGGCATTCGGGCCACCCGCACTTGTTTGTTTATATCTGACTTGGGTTGTTGATGATGTAGTGGTTACTAGATGTACTTCTTAGTTGGTGTTTGTTGAGACTGACGCGAGGCATCTTCTTGTTTTTTGGGATGCCTACTTTTCAATGTGTTCCAGAGTAGTAGGTGGTCTGGTGTTTATTTCCAACTGTGGAGTTAAATTTGTGTATCGTTGTGCCAATAGCCCATGTTTGAGGTGTCGTGTGGCTGAGGCCTTAGCCGATATGATATCTATAATTGAATAGATAATAAAATGATACATATAAACTGTTGTTTGGGATCATTTCTTGGATCCAAGGCCACCATGTGGGTGTGTTTCCCTTATTTAGAAGTTTGGTCAGGATACATGTGGGTATGCCATGAGGATAGCATGTTTTGAGTTTTCTTGAGAGGAAACATATATAAATTCTTGTTTGTATATCAGGTTTAGCCTGGTTACTTTATTTACTATGGAATGTCTGAGGGAAATATTTTATTTAGCCTAAGAGAACTGTTTTGTTTCACCTGAGGGAAAGTTCTTTTTTAGCCGGAGGGCGGCGTTTCTCATGCTTGAGGGCAGTGCTTGTTTAGCCTCGGGGAAGTGTTGTTTAGCATGTGGGCAAAGATTCTCATGACTAAGGGCAATATCTTTTGTGTCTGAGGAAAATATCTCTTACACTTGAGGGCAGTATTCATTATGCCTAAGGTAAGCCACCTGAGGGTTTTGTTTCTGTTCTCCTGAGGGCAAGGATTCACATGTCTGAGGACAGTGGTTACTTTTTATATTCACTGTGTTAATTTCTTCTATTGAACCTGCCAAGCTACATCACAGGCTTGGAATTTTTTTTATCTTTGACTTGTTGATATCCTGTTGTTGTTTCTGCTCTGTCTTTGGTATGGGAGATGGTCGGTCGAGGCCAAGTCTCAGAGAAACTCAAAATTGAATTATATTGAATTGGTAACTTGTTTTTGGTTAACTTGTTCATAGAAATATTTTCAACATTGGCTGAAGCAGGTATATATCAATGGGATTACGGACCCAGAGATCAACTTAATAATATAAGACATGAGTGGAATAACATCCAACTCAATTCCATTTCACAGTATGTTCAGGATATCTGGTCTATGGTTCCAATGATCGACTGCTGATGTGGTTTCTTGTTATTTGAATCACTTACTAATGAAAATTCATGTTTATGTATATGTGTATAGGTCTGGGACTATACATTTGTACGTATATATATATGGACATCCATGGGGGAACTTTCATAGTTGACAGGGATTACATACCCTGGGTTCAAGCTAGGCTGAGCACGTTGTTGTTGTATACACTATTAGAAGCACAGTTATATGTTGCTTTTCGGGGTTCCCTACTGAGATTATTTCCCACCCCTATGCATTCACCTCGGTGTACGTATAGAACTTATGTCTACTTTTCTGGTTAAGCATGAGTTGCATGGTGGATAAGGATGAGGCCCAGTGTTTCATGATCGAGCGGAGCTACTTGAGTGGTTCTATTGATCAGGTTGCAGCAGTTTGAAAGTGTTTGGATATCAGGTACATGCTTTGGATCGGAGTTAGTAGCAGACCCTTGTACTTTTACTTTCAGTTTATTTTGTACTTTTATCTATATGGTTGGCCTAGTGGGTGACCAGTGGTGTATGGTATTGCATAGTTATTCGGGCATTTACAACATTTTACTATTACAGCTAGTTCTATTTCTATTGTTTACTGCTTTTGCACTCTGTTTACTTTCCGCTGTGTATAATACATAGTTATTTCCACTATTTTCTTACTTTGGTATGAGGTAATAGTCTCCCCACTATCACACCATAGGACCTCGCTGCTAGTTGGTAGCCTCTGGCATATGGGGAGGCACTCTTGAGGCCTTATGGAAAACCATCTCGGAGCACCAGTTTAGTGGCTTCCGGGTCGGGACATTACACATCATTGAATAAAAAAGTGAATAGATCTAATACAATGTATATATTCTAATGAAAATTATAGGATATCTGTATACTTTTCCTTAATAAGAATAACTCTTATAGTTTTGATGGAATTTCCTAAATGAATGGTACACTCCTGATCTAGTACCAATAAGTTTTATGACTAAAAAATTTATGAATATTAACATAATAAATTCATGAATAAATCCAAAGGGTAAAATGACAATAATAACTATCACATTTTTAAGGAATATCCTTAATAAATTATTATTTTGTGATATACAATGAAAAAAATAATTTTGACCAATAGAATTGAATCAAAATTATATGTTCAAAGAAGACTAGAACAAAATTAGTTGATCAACATATATTATTTATAATTAATTTAAATAATTAAATAATTACCATTTAATGAATATATTCTTCTTTTAGGAATCTGATAATGTATCTATGTTTTACTATTGTCATGTTGAATGAATCAATTGTAGATTACCTTCAGTTGTGATCGACATATGCTCCATAAACTTTTTAATTTCCCCATAATAATCCTAGAGTGATAGAACAATATATCCTTATTCTTGTTGCATTCATATATGATCACCCCAAGAATATCATTAAGGAAGGGTTCTCTTTAATATCTCAATACATGAGATTTGTGGTAGAGAAGGATCGATCTCCATTCTAAGGAGAATTCATAGAGAGGAGGCTCTCAATGGCTTTGAGAAAATTCTCTCTAGATGTCATTGTTACCAATAAATAAAAATGGTAACCCTAAAAAATAATATAATTTTTGATATACTACTAGGGTTAGAAAATAATAATTTCACATGTACCATCATTATTTATTTAATCGATACATCTCCCCATATTAATAATGATTATATTATTATTATTATTATTATTTCATGATACAAAAAAAGGACACAAATTTATTAAATATTACTTATTCAAAAATAATCAATATATATTATTTCTCACTAGACTATTAAACTCATTTCTCCATTCTTATACAAGATTATCAGACCATGAATAATGCATGTTTCTTTAATAACTAAATATCAATTAATTATTCCCCAATAAATAAATATATATTATATTAACTAAATATAAATTAAATATTTATTAAATATTATCCTCACAATATATTCTCCTGAATAACAAGTGATGAAATATATAAAATCAAGAACACATAAATAATTATTAAACAATGTGTGTGAATAATATATATTCAACTAGTAAAATAATAATAATAATTTCTTTATAGATGTCATGAATACACATAGTATGTGACCCTCTAGGCCACTTTCTCTATTGCATTTTGTGAACCATCCCAAAGTTAAAGGTTTGCATCTAGAAACCTACAATGTCACATTGGGAGAAAGAAGATAATATTGGAATGAAATATAACATAATATGGATTCTTATAGTGTAATATGATCCCTTTAATATGATATCTCTAATAAATATGGTTCTATTCTAGTTTCATAACCCCATGTACACTATGTCTCTTTATTTCACATTCTATAAATTGAACATGCATACAGAATACAGTGGAAAAGGATTTATTTATTCTATATCATTTCCCTGAAAGGGCCTAAGATATAAACTTCGATAAAATTATTGAATGAATAAATTCTTTCTTGCATTATTCATTAATGAATTTTTACTCATTATTCACCCAACTATCCAACTTTATTGTAAACATATCTCATCATTTTTTCATCAATAAATTAATTTATTTAACTCATAATATCCATTAATAATAGCATTATTGTCTAATGACCAATGCAAAGGTTCAGGTATAGTAACATCCGATGATACATACAAAAAATAACTTCTTACTTGAAGGTCTCTTTATCATAATCTCCTACACTAAAAATTAGTAAGGGTGTACACCATTAGAGGGTGCCTAAATTACCCTGAGTATCCACCCTTTATATCATGTATAATTTTTATCCCTAAAATGATTACATCCATCGATATAACAAATATATTTATGGAAAAAAATGGAAACTTGTGGGGTTATCATCATAGAGGGGAACTACTTTGACATTTTAGTGTGACAGTTACTCTTAAAACAACATCACATACTATATCATGAAATAATAAATAATTAGGTGAACTTAGTTTATTAATAGTTAAAACTATGAATATAACTAATCATAATGTACGTTGAATTTGATTCTAGGGATCCAACTCCAACAGAATCACACATATACTAGATCAATATACTAACACTTTTAAATCTCAAATCTCTCATATAATACTCATAATTTTTGTAAGATAATGTCATTGTTAAATGTTTCTATCATTTTTCATCTGTATAATCTATTCTCACCACAAATTAATCACTCGGACCCCCCAGTATGATACTTCTTGAGTATGTTCCTTGTCTATTTGTGTAACCTCAAATCCTTTACAAGAACCAGAAATGTAGTATTATCACAATATATTGTGATAAAGTCTTTACATATAGTTGAAACATCAAGATCCATGAAAAATATTTGTATCCAAATGGATTAACTAAATACATCAAAAGATACTACATACTAGGACTCTACTTTAGAATCAGTAATGGATGGATACTTTGAATTCTACCAAATCACAGCTCCTCCATTGAGACAAAAAAAATATCATGACTATGACTTTACATCATTTATATTTTTTTGAAAACTAGCATTAGTATTACCCATGATTACTAGTTCCACGTCTCCAATATAAACTAGAAATATATCCTTAGTTATTCTCTGATACATAAGGAAATCCTTAATAGTAGACCAATGGGGGTCACCCGGATCATATTGACATCTCTCTATTATACTTAATTCATAGGAAAAAAATTCTAGTACATAACATGGAATATATGATCGACCATATCACTAAAGTATATATGATTTCACTTATTCTCACTTTATCTTATTGTGTCTGAGGACACATTTTATTAGAAATTTGTATACCATGTGAAACTTGAACCAATCTCCTCTTGGATTTTTCTACATTAGTTATCTTTAGTATCTAGTTAATTTATATACATTGAAATTGTCTGTGTATCCAAATAGATCTATCAATAATGATCACAATTTCTTGAATTTTATCTCTTTCACCTAAATCCATCTTGGAAAAACTGTTGTTGAAAAAGTCCAGGCAAACTTTAATATTGGTATTTAATTTTTGATAATTAATATTTAATAAACATATACATATAGTATAACAACTGCATTTCAAAAAAAATTATTATAATATTAAGGCTCACATTCGTTATTATTCAAACAAAATGTCCTTTATAGATTCATCAAAATGAATTTTCCCAAACCTAGATTCATTCTTCAATCTATTAATAGATCTTTACAGCTTCCACATCCTTTTGGAATAATCTGAAGTCAAAAAAATTCTATTTGTCTCATATATACTTGTTAATGATGGTTTGAAATAAGTAAAGACATTTTAACATACATATAACAAATTTCATTGTCATGGTAATAATCAATAACAATTATAATTCTTATGGATTTAAAAGGAAGAAACAGATTAAAATGATTCATCATAGTCAAAGTATTGTTGTTGTTTAAACCATTTACCCACTATCCTTAATATATAGGTATTTGTTTGACCTCCCATGTACATATATCTCTTAAATACCCATTTTCACCCTATAGGATTAATTAAACTGATGAATCCAATCGAACACAAACATGGTTTTGATACTTGGAATCCATTTTAGAAATTATGGATTCTATCTATCTCACAGCTTCTGATCTCTATATCACATCTCTGTTAGAGAAAGGTGTATTATTATTAACCAACGATGAGCCACCATCTTCATTGACTAGAAAATAATATTTTTATGGATCCCTTACCACTGTTATTCTCTGATATAGTACTTTTATTTTAATAACTACTTCTTCCATGTGGACTTGTATAATATTTTCTTAATCCTAGTATTATGAATCTTGAGCAAAAAATTAGTTGAAACTAAAATTTCTATTGTTATTAATCATATGTATGTATTCCCTATCAAGAAATAAGTATTTTATTATGATAGAAAATTTATTATCTAAGTGGTTTCATAGATATTATCCCTTTATTTCCTTAGGATACAGTACAAAGATACACTTGCTTCTTCAAGGTGATAGTTTTTTCTAATAGGGCCTTAACAAACACCTCGCAACTTCATGCACATGTACGTGAAAAAACCAGTTTATTTCCTCTCCAGAACTAAAATATAATTTTTTCCCTCTTTATTGAGTACATTGTTTAGTGTTTACTCTACAAATTTTAATTCATATACCCAAAATCATGATAGAAGGTCAACCAAAATCACCATTAACCTAACTAAGTCTAGCAAAGAATAGTTATTCCTTTCACTAACTCCATTCCACTATGGTGTTTAATGTGGTCTGCGTTGAGATAAAATCTGAAACTCTTGTATAAATTCAATAAACTATTCTTTAATATATTCACTAACTTAGTCAAATAGATGCTTATGTATCTTCATTATATGTTGATTCTCCACTTTATTCTTGAATTAGTTTATTTTCTCCTGATACGTTGGCTTATACCACATCAAGTATACATAGACATATCTTCTAAAGTCATCAGTAAAAGTAATCAATTAATAATACCCACCTGTGAATTTTACTTAAAGGTTCCACAAACAGCTATTTGTACCAATCCTATAAGCTCTATTTACCGATCACCATGTCCACAAAATGGTGTTTTGGTGATTTTTCCTTGTAAAAAAGAAGGACATATTTAAATTTTTTTTAGCTCAAAAGAGTAGAAAACACTATCTTGATAGAAATTTTTCAAATCCATCTTTTTTACATGACCAAGATGTGGATTCCATATTTGGTGTTGTATGAGTCATGAAAACATGATTTCTTACCAATTTCCAATACTTTCTTTTCATAATTCAATACATAAAAACCATTACTTAAATGTTTCATACCGTAACATAGTTTGTCTTTATAAAAAACAAATTTTATTTCGAAATTTTATAATAAAAGGATATGTATCTAGGAAAGATATAGAAATTAGGTTCCAAGTAATATTTTTTACCAAATAACAATCTCTTAAAACAAATATCGTTCTTGTTTGAAATGAAAGGTGGTAGTCTCTAACGGATAGAGTAGCTACCCTCCCACTATTATAAAATACCAAATACAACTCTCATATATAAATATTTCAAATTATACATAGTTTAAAAATTTGGGTATATATGTGAACACCAAAATACTTATATAATACAAAATACATAGATATGTAAAGATTATACATGATTGCGAGTTCACCTTTAGATTCCCTTTACTTAGGAGTGTTGTTCCTCTTATTGTGGACTTTCTTGTCACATGAAAAACATACTGCTTATTTTTCCTTTATCATACTCAATATATTCCTCCTCTTGGAAGGATTGTTCTTTGGAGCATCAGAATATTATGAGTCTATCTCCTATATTCCTTGTTATTATATTCCTTGTTCACTAGAAGGACTAGGGGTTTGATTTACACAATGTATTTTTCAATATAGATAATCATATTAAGAAGTTTTGAAATCATCGTATCACTATTTATCTTGTAATAATTAAAAATAGCACTAGATATGGAGTTGGGAAGTGAAAATAATATAATATTTTTATGAAACTCATATTTAAATTTATTCCCTAAGATATATAATGACTATATGTATCCAATAAGTTTGACTTTATGAGGAATATCTAGAGCAGACTCTTCAATCATGGTTTTCAATAGAGAATCCAAAATCTATTATCTCTCTTGTCTCACATTATCCTAATAGCATCCTTAAAGGTGATACATCATGTCATACGCATCCATGTCCATAGGTTTCATTAGAATATCATTTCTCAAGGATGAAATCATGAAACGTTTCAAATTTGTGTCATCAAAAAAAAATCTCATAGAATTACAACACTTTCTCACAATCCTCTTTAGAAAAAGCTTCAAAAATATGTTCTTTTATAACATACGATTTCCCTTCTGGGAATAGGATAATTTATAACCACTAGTTCTATTATTGGAAATTTGTTCTTAGGAAAAGGTTATCCTTGTCATGTATGGATCTTAATGATAAATTTTATTTTATGTTTATTTTAGTTTCATAAAATAATATGAGAAGAAATTTATTATTGTTTCTCAAAAAAGGAATATCAATAAATATTTTATTTTATTTATTAATTATACACTATATTATCAAAACCAAATATCTGTCACTATTGGATATTTAATATCATGTTTCATGGACATTCTAGTTGAAATGATTCTTATTTTCCATCTCATCACCAAGAATTTGGGTGGTCAAGAAATTTAAAATGTTTTAGGTAGGAATTTTGAATGCCAACTAAATTAACTCACATTTCCTTGATATGTTGAATGGAATCCCCAGTTTAAAAAATTAAATTATATTTCATCAACCTTTTCATCTTAGTTACAACAATTCCTTCTTTAGCAGTCAACCCTTGATTTTCAAATTGTTAAGTAATGCCAAAACATCAAGTTGGAATTCTCTAATAATTGAATTTACCCTGACTTTGGATGGACACGCCCTCTAAACTATGGTTTGATACTAACTTAAAGTAATGTAAAGATATACTGAATTAATATATATAATTGATGTATTTTATATTTATGTTTTAATTTACCATTTATATTTGTTAAATGTTTTTTCATGTTAAGTGTATTTACTTACATGATTAACCATGTCTTAGATAAAATGTATGCATAATAAAATTTATTTTGGTTATATTTTTCATGCTTGTTAATTCATTAATTTATGTTATCACAACAAAATATCAAATTTTAAATTGGCCATGAAATTTAAAGAAATTAAATAACAAATTGGTGTGATCATGATCTTTTCCTTAGGTTTAGTTTATCTAGAGGATGATTAACTAACCCTTGGCCTAAGGAAAGAAAATATAGACCCATGTAATGGTTGTGATGGAGCTTCCAAAATGTAAACATATGTATATCACTTGGTTTGGTTTTACCCAGACTCTAAACATGAATAACCTGCACTATAATGGGGTCTCAATCCATTACATAAGTCTTTACTAAATCACAAGTTTGGGGAACCAAAATATTTGTAAACAAGTTTATATAAAAGAAACCTTGGGATCACAATACCTTAAAAAATTACATGAGAGATAAAGTAGGGCCATAAATTTAAATTAATAATTAAATTAATGGAAACCAATCAAATTAAAAGGTCTATTATATGATTAAGATCATTTACATAAAGGAAATAAATTATGAGTTTAATTTAAAAATAGTATTCAATTATAATAATTATTATTTCTGATAAATCATGCTTGAATAAATTAATTATATTCTTTCATTAATCATTTATTTTATCATAATTTTCATCTGAATTATTCTTGAGATTATCACCCTTTATAATTTTAATCTAATTAAATAAACTTATTTAAAATTTACTATGTACAAAATATGTACCTTTGAAAAAACACGGTGAGTACCTGTTCAAACTTACTAGCATGTATTACATTCCTATATTTTTTTTACTCATTTAGAATCTAGTACACATGACTAATCACATAGTGTCTCATCTTTTATGATTTAACTGAATGACCACACGAAATACTAGGTATTTACGTATCATGTTATGTTTCAATGTGAATAGAGTAATGAATGTATTGTCACTTATGTATGATATGCAGTTTAGAAATTTTTGGAGAAAATAATTAGATATTTAAATTATATAACCTAATATATGGAATTTAGTATAAAATTAATGACTACATGAAACAAATGGTGATAATGTTTATTAAGTATAAAAAAATTAATAACTAATTTTTCATAATTTGGTAATATACATGGAATATAGTATCCACCTACAAGGAATGTATATTTCTTAGTATATATCCATGGCACAATCCTAGGGACAAGGAATATAATTGATCAATGAAAACAATGGAGTAAAAAAATTTTACATGGGATACATAGTGTTTGTTATATGAGTTACATGATCACCAGTCATGTAAGTTGTGTTACAGAATACACGGCCCGTCTTAGACAAATGGACTACACGTCACATACAGATGTTTCACATCATTTAGTCTAGCTAGCCATGTTCCATCATTTCTTGGTCAAGATGTAGTGTATTAAATACATGACATGAATATTAAATATACATGAATAAAATTAATTTTGAATTAATTATTGGTTCATTGAACACAGAAACATGATGTGTACCAATGGAATACATAGAATATACACTTTCGGTAACTAGCTAGAATCCATGGAACCACTAGATGAGTTATTAAAATATTATTCATTCATAAAATTAGTTGATTTTGTTATATTTATGATAATGAAGATGAATAAGATAAGATATACTGATCTATACCAGAAATATTACACTAGAATTGAAATATAGTGATAAATTATAAAATTGGTCAATGGGGTTTAAAGAATTATAACTAGTTTTGTGACTATTCCAATACCACAAGAAGGTTTTGGTCATAGTGGAAGAATGGGACGGGTCATTCTTAACATATTATTTTTTTCATAATCAATGATTAATCTGATATTTAAATTGATTATAAACTTTTTGATCAACAAAATTGAATAAACGATTAATTCATGAGAGAATTCCAGAACCAAAGAATAGAATGATCAATTATTATTTATAATTGATTTAGAAAATTTCATATTTTACTTTAACTAAATTAATTAATTGGGGATGATTATAAAAACATTTCTATTTCATGTTGTCATTTCATTTTAGGAATAAATAGTATATTCCTCAGAATAGATATCCACACATGCTTCATGATCTTATGAACATCATCCTAAGTATCTACAGGTGCTACTGTGGTAGATTCTAATGCTTGTTTCATTTTTCTATGATTTCCATGAGAATATCTTTATGGAAGGGTTCTTTTCTATCTATATAGACTTGAGGGTGGTGGTGGAGGATCTCTCTCCATTCTTAAGAGCTTTCACAAAGAGGTAAACCTCTATTGATTCAATATAACATTATTTGGATGTCATTTTGAACAATAAAAGCAAATGGAAATTCTAATTAAATAATATTTTTTGGTTTATATACTACTAGGGTTATAAAATAATAATTTCAATTGAGTCCTTATTATTATTCCTTCACCCATATGGGACCCCATGTATATAAGAAATTTATTATCATAATTATTTTTTAAAATTTGAAAAAATCACTAATTATTTAAGTGAAAACTTATTCAAATATTATTATATTTTTTTTCTCAGCAGAACATTAAACCCGTTCTTATATTCTTCAAAGAAATATTGGACCTTAAATAATGATTATTAATTTAATAAATAAACATCAATGCATTTTCCAACAAATAAATAAATTAATGTTATATTCAATAATGTAAAATAAATTATTATAAAATATTCTCCTCAAAAAAATATTCTATCAAATAATTGGTGAAGCAATATATGTAATAAAGAACACATGAAAAATTATTAAAGAACATTTATAAATAATATTTATTCAACATATAAAATAAAACAGTATTATTATTTTACTAAATTTCTGTATATTCTTTGTGTCTGACCCCCTAGGCCTTTTTCACAGTGGAAATAGGAAAAGCAACCTGAATTCCATGTTTAGTTTATAGAAATTATAAAAATCATCCATAGAAATATAATTTGATGTCATAGAGACATAAAACCTCATATGGATAGTTACGTTATAATATAATCCATTTATCATAATATATTTAATCAAGTAGGTCGAATACAGGTTCTATCAAACAATGTGATTGATGTCACTTTATTTGAAATTTCATGAATTGAACATTCCTATAGGACACCATAGTTGGAGATTTAGTTATGATATATCATTTAAATAAATGGTATTGACATATAAAATTCTATTAAATAATATAAGGGACAAATCCTTTTTCACGTTATTCATTGAGGAATTGTTACTCAAGGAACAAGCAATGCATCCTACTTCTACATAAACTTTTATCGCCACAGTTTTAATCAATACATCAATGTATACAACTCAAAATATCTATTAGCAATCATAAATTTTAAGGACTGATACACAATCCCTCATAAAAAAATTTCCAATGACACGTATAAATATTGATTCACTACTTGCGGGTATCATTTTCAAAATCTACTGCACTATAAATTACCAAGGGTGTACACCAGGAGAAGGTTCCTCAAATTCCTATGAGTTTCCAGCTTTAATATCATGTAACTATGTGTCCAAAAAATGATTTCTTCCATCTATAGAACATATATATTTAAGGATATAGTTGTTCCACTTTTCAGATCTCATCATGGTGGGGAACAACAATAACCTTTCTTTGTGATTTTTCTTCTAATGACATCATCACATACTATGTCACATAGATGAACAATTATTATGTGATAAGTAGTTTATTAATATAAAAAAGTGTGAATAAATGTAATAATAATTTACACATAAGTTGGTTCTATGGAACCGACGCCAACCAAAATTTTTATTTTTCTCGATTGCATTGGATGGTTTTTCTCCAGAGATATAAAGTAAGTTTGGAGTGAAGCATATTAAAAAATAATTCCAATAAATTATTTTTAAAAGTTTAAAAAATAGGAAAAAACGAACTATTGTTATTAATGATCCCAAAATTTCTATCAATCTACCTTAAATAGGAAAATATAACCCCCAGAATTCTAATTTTAGCATATGATGCTCATTAATCCATTTTAAACACATGACCATTAATCAACCTTAATCATGTTCCAAATTTCGATTAATATTTGAAAAGTATGACACTCTAATTTTTTAACCAAACAACCCCATCATAGTAGTTTTCAGTAATTCAAAAATATAAAATAACCAATTATTTATTTCAAGCATTTTAAAATTAAATATGATCATCAATTAAAAATTAAATTTGATATAAAAATATAACATATTATTTAAACAAATATAAATGTTTAAATACATAAAAGTTCCTTGTTTACATAAGGGGAATCATATTATTTAAATAATAAAAACCACATATTCTATATAGTTTTGGTAATTCAAGCACTTGTTACAACCAAATATGTGTTTGTATTAGTTAAAAATTCAATATGATCATCAAGAAAAAATAACCAAGTATTTGAACAACAGTAAAATGTTAAATAGTGAAATTGAAATAGTGACACTTAAGCATTTTCATATAGTAGTTATTTAAAATGTATGAAGTCTATTATCAAACTCCACATTAAAATTTCATGAGTGTGAATCTCTTTTATTTGAATGAAGTGTTGGGTGGGATTGATTCCAAAAATTCATTCTTGTAAAATTTTAGCTGTTAACATGCATCCTTTGATTGTGATTCATGCATTTATTTATCAATGAATATCATTTTCTTTTATGTGTAATAGGAAGTGTTAAACATGTTTTAATTATTATTCCATTTTATTCATTTGTATAAATTATTAATTAAATCCACTTAACATCAGTATGGAATATGAATGTGGGTTTAACTATTTTTACTTATGAAAGTCCATTGAATGTATTCCATAAAAGAATATTTAACATGAAAAAGTAAAGTTAGAGGTATGTCACTAAGAAGGTGGTCATTTTTCATTGAATGTAACATGACTCCCATTATGTAAAACTCAAAAATTATTATGTATTTGAAAATTTATATGTGTTTAATTACAATTTTGGAGTCATTCAAAGCCTTAGTAATGTTTTCTTGACTATAATATTGAATTATAAACAATTTCAAACAAATAATTGGTTGTAATAACTTCTGAAATTTCTAAAAATTTCAAATAAGTTGTTGTTCTTTTAAAAAATTATATTGTTAGTTTTGTTAACATTAATATGAAATTATAATGTTTTTTAGATGTATGAATGGGAATATTGGGTGGTAATGTTCATCATTAATTAAAATTAATTTAATATAGCATTTTATTTATTAATAGAATAATTAAAATTTTTACAAAAAAAATATTTCTTAAAAAATCATAAGATGTAATGTTTCTAAATGAAATAAATGAAATATAATTTACCTCAAATAAATTATTAAACATCAGCATGGTCTTCCTCATATTCTCATGTCTTTGGTGAACATCTTGTCAGATTTATCTTAGTAATGTCCCTAATGGAATCACGTGTGGAAACAAAAAAAATGTATTCCCCATGAATCTCATCACAGTTCTTGAGTCTCAATATTATACAAGTAGTAGAATATTTTATTTTAAAAGGATATGAAATTGTACATATTTTAGTTTCTAGTTTCAATATGTTTCCCATTAATCAAACTATTGTGGTTAAATTATTATAATATATTTATTTAAGATTTTTTGTTTATCCTCATTTAATATCTCCATCAATCTAGGTTATTTGTTGAATAATTATTTTGAGGTTTCATCTTTAGAAGTAGGTTCATCCATTATGGACCGTGACTTTGAATTTTTATCAATAGGTTTGTATCAATAAAACATACAGGATGAAATTTTAAAAACCTATAATTTACAAAAACTCTATTTCATATAAATAAATTTAATGATTCTAAAAATATATGGTTGTTTCCAAGTGGATGAAAAAATAAATTAATTTCACTAAATTACCAAGAAAATAATAATTCTATGTAAATTTTAAATTAAAAAACCAAAATCCCATAAAAGATCATAATTTAATAACTCTTTGGGGACTCATAAGAATAAATTTGTAAATGAATTGAGATAAAAACAGATCATATTAAAAAGAAATTTGATATATCAAAGTAAATAAATATGATTGTTTGTGAATTTCTTATGTGTGGAATTAATGATCAAACCACTAGAGTATAAAAATATTTAACAAAAAATTCTCATTTTATTGTTATTGTTAGTGCATTGTTGATGTGTAGATTTAATGATCCCCTCATGAAAAAAAAATTCTTCTTCATCATATCATCCCAATATCGAAAATCCATTATAAGAAACCTATATAACATGGATATTTCCTAAAATAGTAAACTAAATAAACATATAATCATAGATTTCCACTTGTTTCATTGTTGTAAATATATATAGAATATATATGTTTAAAATCATATGTAAAAACTCATATAGGATTGAAACCAACATTTACATAATATTTATTTGAAACCTTCCCACTATTTTAACCACTTGAACATTAATACTTAGATATAAAAGATTGAATTTTAAAAATACATATTAAAAATAATTAAAAAAACATAGAAATAAATTGTGTCTCCAATAATTACACTCAATAAATAAGTGAAATAAAAACTTGAGAAGCCTCTATATGTTATATCAAAGTCACTGAAACAAAAAAATCATATACTATTAAAAATCATTAATAAATCATTAACATTGTAATGAAAATGTCATTATATTAAGGAATGTAAAAAAAATAAAACAAAACATGGTAGTATTTTATCTCATCAATAATTTTCAATCCAAATCAATACAAATTTTAAACATTTTTAATTCATGGTATTTATATACTTGTATTTGTTGAGCATAGTCTTAAATTTTTTCTCCATAAGGAGTCAATATTTGTATGCAGTGGTTATGATTGAAGGTTTGATGATGATTAAAGTGGTGATGATTAATGTGATCTTGTTGACTCTGGGAAAAGCCCACTTTTATTATGAATTATATTAGTTCACAAATATTTTCAATAGTTGTTGGTTGGAAATGGTGATCAATGATACGGGAATATCTCATTTCTATAAATCTGATGAAGTTTTCACAAAGATAGTGATGCATATAGAATTTTTATGGATTCATAGCATTGGATACCATGATTGGGAAATTCAACATATTGACAAAATCAAACTATTTTTGAGATGGTTTTATGTTCTAAGACATGTGTCGGTGAATGACACATTATTACAACATTTCAAGAAGTCCATCCAATACATTATTGCATGATGAATTTGAATGATCCATCCAATAGCCTCTAATTGGATGAAGTTTTTGAACAGAATCAGATGAAGTCTTGTATTGATCTTCAAGTACGAAGACATGTGTTAAGGAGAACACATTGTTTCGACAAATTTTTCAATGAATTTGTTTCAATTCATAAGGAGATGAAGAAAAGTTCCATCCACAGTTGGATGAAGGAATATGAGTTATCTTCTTGGGGGTTCATATTCCAAAGAGAAATTGAAGAAGAGGAAAAGATAATGAAAGGTGCATTTGATTGGCATTTGAAGATGTGGAAATTCATGAATTAATGAGTTGGCAATTCTTGTTTGAATTACTTAGTGGAAATGGATTTTATTATTAGAATAATTTTTATGGAGTTACCTAAAAATATAGGCCATCCATGCAAGCTGACTTGGGGCCTCAACCTCAGGGCACATGAGGGACACTGGGTCGACTACACCCAAGGGAGGAAAGTAGAGTCAACCCACAAGAATCATGAGTAGGCAATTTATAAGCCTATTGGGGTGAATAGGAGAGCCAGTGAAGCATGCCACTATGCGGGGTGGAAAAATGGTAGGGATCAAGGGTTCAGTGCAGAGCGTGCCTGTAGAATAATGGTACAAGGTGGTACTGGTGGAGGGAGAAGAGAAATTATTGAAACCATGCTACTATGGAGAATATTATAAAGTGAATAGATCCCATGACATGTTTCCATGCGTGAGACCTTTTAAAAACTCAAAAATAATCTCATCAATCCATTTGATCTCATTTAAGATCTTGGCCGCACATCTAATTTCGCATCCTGCAATCTAATCACCATCATCTGTGACCATTTCGAGTTGATCCAATGTCCTTGGATCATCCATGACATTGTATTCTACCTCTAATTACATAAAGAGACACCTAATGCCATTTTACAACTCGATCACATCCAAACCTCTAGGATATCACTTCCAGCTACCATTGATGCTCAAATTTAATGAATGAGCACTGTCTGAACATCAAAAACTCATGCATGCAATTACATTTGTAGGAATGTGAATAGAATGAATACCTTGTGATTTGATGAGTAAAACAAAGTTTATAGAGGCCACAAAGATGTGTTGTTCATGAATAAGTGTCTCATGCATTCCTAATACATGCACGGGATGAGGATTACACTGTGATATCAGGACCTCATGTTAAACAGAAACAAACCAAGAGATTTAGTGTATCTCTTATCCCGCGTTTGAAATATTTGAAGCTAAAGATATCTATAATTCCAATGTTTTAACCCCATGGAATATCATACAGGATTTGAAAATGGTGAAATACATTTATCCTTCCAATAAAAGGAGGAGTCCCTTGAAAAAAAATTCTTGTCACAAATTTTAACAGAAGCACTTATTTTTAGAGAAACATAGCGTCGTACATAGAAAATATTTGTGTAGCTCTACTATGCGGAGGAGAAGAGGATCCACAGGCATTCAACAAGTGAAACACACTCTTTAAGTGTCTTTACGAAGAATTTAAGAACCTTCACCCTCTGTACGAAGGAAACCCGTGAGCATGAGATAGGTTTTCTTGAACCCTCTCCTGTGCTCAATGAAGACAATCCCACGGGTATGAAATTGGTGGAACTGCACCCTTATTGTACGTGGTGAAGATACAAACCCCTAAATTCTCCTAGTTTTGTAAAGGAGATCCTCACTCACCCATTCCAGGAAAAAACAGGGACTCATGAGACCATCGGCTTCATGAGGAGAATAAGTACACCCTCATGTACATATTAAGGTTTGAGAATCCCTTGAGATAGTATGCATATACATAGCCTTTTGAGAAGGAGAACCCACATACACCATCTACCTATCTAGGTTTATGCACAAGAAGAATAAGGTAATAAACCGATGGATTTTTTCTTAAAATGATTTAACTATACAATGGGTGTAAAATGAGAAGTGAAGGGATAGTTTGTGTTCTAGTTGCATAAAATAAAAAATAAACATTCAAGGAATCCCATTCATAAATTAATAAGGGATTATGTATGCATTGAGAAACACATAGAAGTGACCCGCACCCAGAAGGAAGTTCATGCACATGCATAACACACATTAGACCCAAACTAAACAAAAAGTGTGTCTAAATAAAAACAAATTAAATAATTGTGTGCATATTTAAAATAATTAACCAAGTGGATAGTGCATGTGTAATTTCATAACCCATGCACATTGAACCAAAAATATTTATAAAATTGAATAGTGTGTGCTTAGTTAGACAAACTACATGTCATACATGCAGACAATCATGCATGAACACATGCACATGTATTAAGTCACTAAGAAACCCAAGAAAAGGGTTATTGAGTTCCATGAAACCCTTGAATGATTTGAATTAGATTTGGGAATGATTCTGTGAAGAATTAAATAAGATCCTATATTCAGGTTGGCAGTATTTGAGGATTCATGGATAAAGATAATGATGATATACTACAAGATCATTCTTGCATATTATATTCTTGAAGAAAATGTTTGCACCATCTGCACAGATGTAAGTAAGGTCGGGTCATCATAATAAGAAGAAATAATTTCCCGACCATTGTTGTACTGAGGATTGATCACAAAGGTTATCAGATATATTGATCAAGGTCAAAATACCTTACCAAAGTTTCTTAAAGATTATTTAATAAATACGTAGGAAAAGCGTGATTCAAAAATTCCATGGGGAAATTGAACTATATCATCTACAGGGAATCAAATAGCATTCAAAGAAGTAAGTTTCTCATGTGACTTGAGATCTAGAAGAACCCTGTGAGATTCAAGGAGGAGAAGAAGTCTTCAGTGGGGCTCTAGTGCAAGCCAGTGGGACTCTAGTAATATTTTTAGAAGTAGTGAAATAACCTCATGTGGGACTCAAGAGAGACAGATTGGGACTCTATATTGACCACTGTAATTATTCATCAGATTTTAGTATAGAATCTATGTTGGAGAGAATAACCAACAAATTAAGGAGTTGGTATTTCAACTGAACCTTGTAAATCCTTGTGTTTAGTGCCTTTAAATTTACATCATCATTCATGGTTATGCTATGATACACAGGAAGAGTGGATTGATTCTTTAACCATCCATAGAGGTTAAATTGAAAAGAATCAATTAGTAAAAATATTTAAAGGTATCACTAATTCACCCCTCCCCCTCTCTATGATTCACACTAATCTGGGAACTTTAATATGTATCATAGATATGTTCACATATAAAATATCCAAGCGAGTATTTATTAAGTTAAGATTTTAAGAAATGAGTGAGAAACCATGAATATAGATTTCTACCAAGACTCAGATGAATAGGAAGAGAAATAAGCAAGGAAGACGGAGAATAAGCTTAATTCTAATGGGGGAACACCTTCTACTGTAGGTAATCTGAATGGTACAAAATGTTATAATTATTTTTATTATTATGAATCAATTTATGAAAAATGTTTAAGATTTTATGATGATAGATCAATTACTAATATTCAGTCTATACTGAAAGAACATCTGATGAAAATCCCTAGATAAGTGTCAAGACATATTGTTTTATGCATTATTTCTCATTAGGATGAAAATTTATAGCAAGAAGAATATGATGATTCCATGGAAGATTCATCAGTAAAAAGGGTTGGCATATCCAACACTCTCACAAAACTTGTGAAGACAAAGGAAGAAACAAATTCTATTTGAAATGAAGACTTGAACACATTACTAAAGAATTTTAGGGAAGTATTTGTGAGAAATATTTCTTTGAGATTGTATTTTTAGAATCTTTACTTGCATTTGTAAAGTTAAAAAAGGTTTCTATGGTTGTCAAAGGTACTCAACTAGATGACAAATCCAACAAGGTAAAGGATCTTGACATATCTTTGAAATAATTAAGAAATATGAATGAAGATCAAATTTTAAAGTTGAAATAGAATTGGGAAAGTATGTTGAGAGTAGTTGAGTATCAAAAGAACTTCCTCAACCTAAAGTTTTTAAAATTGGAGGTGAAATTGAAGAATCACAAGCCACCCCAAGTTGTAACATCCCAAATAGCTGAAAGGAGATATCTTGACACACAATTTTTCATTGATAACTATTATTACAAAAAGGGTATTACATAATATTCTAATCAATGGAAACATCATCCAAGAAGAAGGTACCCCATAACCCTGTTATTTTGGTATATACTAAGGTAGTTTCGTTTACAAGTACAAGATCAATGTTAAAATATGGAAACATTTGGATAGATAAAAATGTTGATACATCCCTAAAAATTTTATGGATGGATGCTAGAATGATTAAGAAGAACAAATCTCAAATGGATGCTCCAAAGAAAGAAAGACAACTCTAGAAACAACAAATTGCTGAATCTATCAAGAGAGATACTACAAGAAAAAAAAGAGATTTATTGGCTACATTTTGTGTCTGTTGGATGTTTGGGCATCATGACAATGGTTGTTCTCATAATGTTTCAGAATATGAAAATTATATAAGGCCTACATTCAAGGAAAATAGATATGATAAAATGAAGCAACCTAAAAAGAAATGGTAGAATACACAGATGAAGAAGAATATATATATATCAAAAACAAATTTAAATATCATGAATAATTTTATGATAATTGCAACATAAGTATTCCAATTATGAGGAATGTTTTTTTATTCCAACCATTCTGAATTTATTTTTTGATAAGAAGAAATGTCACAACAAATGAAGAAGAAAATAACAGTAGTTCGAATATATTCCATTGAAAATATACAAAATAATGAAGTCAAGAAAACATTGTAAGAAACTATTCCCAATAAGAAGTTTAATCTTGGTCCCAATAATGTCATCTCAACTAAGAAAATATTCTTCTACTATGGAAAGAAAGGTCACACCATGGATCACTACAAACAAGCCATAGTAATGAATGGATGAATGATGAAATTAAAAGTAGAATCAATCTAAAAGAATATGGTATAGATTAAATACATCCTAATGATAATTTTGATATGTTTCCTATGAAAGGTAACTTGAAAAAATTGATGAAACCGTGTGGAAGCATCAAACCAGAATATGTTAAGAAGGAGAGTTTAGTTATCTTGAATAACCAACTAAAAACTTTTTGAGAGCTACAAAATACTGAAGATGAAGTACTAGATTATTCAAAAGAAAAGGAAAAACATATCATTCCACATGGACATTAATTCTAATTTCATGAGTGGTGGTCATCAAATGACAACCCAAGTGTCTCACAAGTACAGTGTGGAAGGTTCAAGCAGTCTGGACACCATGAAAATGAATGTATAGTTGTTTTATCAGGTCAAATGGAGATATAGAAAATTGAAAAACATATACAAGTGGAAGCAACTTCACTATTGAAAAAATTAAGGACAAAAAAATCACACAATTTTAAGGTGAATGAAGTAAAAGTTCTATGCTGACAATGAATGATAAAAATGTTAAATAGAGTGAAGACACCACAATGAAGACTACCAGACACATTAGTGCTACAAGGAAAAGAGTTCTTAGGTTAAGAGGAAATCATTGTCTATGCTTCTCCTATTAAGAAGCTCACATGTGTTTTACCTTATTCCTTTATATTTTTCTGTATATATGTGATTACATTTTATGGAATTGCAGTTGAAGTTCATTCTCAAGATGACAATTGAATAAACAATGTGGAGAACATCACTTTGGACTTATTATTCATGATTTGATAAATACTTGGAATGTTCCATAGTGGAAGATTATCATCATGAATGTAATGAAGATTATCTGATGATATTTTCCATTAGGGTAAATCAATGGGATTTCACCAATTTAAATGGAGAAAATATAACGTAGATGATATCAAGGAATATTTCATGACAAATCTTGTAATTCATATCATCTCAAGAAATTGAAACTTGATGTAGATACCCCAAACATGACATACATGGAAATTACATTACTTTTTTAAAATACTTAATACATAACAGAAACCAACACTCACGGACCGTAATAGTTTAGTGCCTTTGGAAACTTGGAATATAATCCTCTAATCATGGTGAAAGATCTTCAACATCTCCCAAAGAGATCTTCCCCTTTTGTTTTCCTACATAAAAACTTTCTTTATATCCTAGGGAAATGAAAACATATAAAGGGTGATCACAAATTCTCATTAAGGGTAAGCATGGTGAAAATAAAACAAACCATATACATTTGAACTTAAAAACATGAACATAATTTTTAAACATCAAAATCTTGAGCAATGGAATAAAACATGGCATTACATAAGGCATAGATCATAATGGACTGTCAGTCATGATAAAATATCCTAGGAATAAAACATGTAATTTTGGAAAACCATTAAACACTTGATATGATTTCCATAGTATCCAAGGCATTTCTTCCAAGACCGTTTTAGTGGACAAAGTCCCTTACTGAATCGAGTTCACTCCCCATTCCAGTCCCGTATCAATGAACCAGATTAACTTGCTATTCCAGCAATGTCTATCTCATGAGATATAAATCATTGCCCAATGCATTTAAGGAAGATATAGGTCCCACCCATCTCATAATTAAATCATTATTACGTGTGCCACAACATAAACATAAATCATTCTTCATAACCCAATTAATAAAATGGGTTTCATAAACATCACCACATCATCACATAATCAATATAAAATAAATGGATATCATTTCATCCTAATAAAAATCACACCACGTAAATAATAATGTCCTTATAATTGAAACATAAACATTCTAAATAATGTCATCTTAGACGGAAAATAGTTATGATAAAACACTTGAAATTAATTCTTGAGGAAAATATCTTTTCTTCTTCAAAATCATTTTCTTTTCACAAAATTCCACAAAATTTTAAAAGAAATTTTTTTTTTTGAAAATAACCATGAACACTTATAGAGGAATATTCATGGAAATTAGGTGTTATGAACTCATAAAAATACGTTCATGTTGTATAAGTTAACAAAACATTTTTCTCATACGTTTTCCAGAAATGTCAAAAAAGTACCTCGTATCGTAAACAAATGAAAGATTCCTTACATACCATGTAGTAAGAGTCAAAAATTTGTAAAAAATATTTTAAACATACGTGAAACAATATTTAGAAAATATGGACATAGATGATAAATATAACCCCAATAAATACTTACGAATAAAAAATCTCAGATAAAAACAAGATTGAAAAAGTTATCCATAACCTTATGTCTGATATGCTTCGTATGCATCTGAACCTTCTAAATAATGATTTAAATAATTTCATTGAATTATTATGTAATCATATTCATTGTTATGATATCATATGTGCTTCACTTATGACTTTATATTACCCGTTCTATTGTAAATTCAATGTTAAAGCAGCGTTTTGGGTAAAATCGTTTCATTTATCATACGTGTTTTGATATGTTGTTCTTGATATTCTTACTCATATCCTAATTTACTTAATTCCAGAATTTAAATCATTATTTACATAGAATATATATTCAATATATAAATATATAATATAGATCGATAAATGGAATGAAATACACCGTTCATGGAGACGGTAGGTCGTACGTACACATGAACGCTGTTTTTGTTTCCTTATTGAATTGAATGGAATTAAGTAAATGAAACATATATGTACATAAATAAAGTATCATTATTTTTTAATATATTTCATTATTATTTATTATATATATACTTTATAATCATACTTGAATGGTTAATCATGGAAAATGAATCTCATCACGTTCATGGAGACGGTAGTCTGTACGTACGCGCGAGTGATGATATTGTTCCCATAATTATTGAATAGAATTGGATTGAATGATATAATATCTCAGAATCAGTATGATGTTATAATAACCATATATAGTTATTCTTTACACCATTATACCCATCCAAGTAAGGTGGTGGTGGAAAAACTAATTACGCCATGGCGTGGAGACGGTATTTTGTACGTACGCACGCACGGTGATTTCATTTTCTATAGGATGGATAAAAGGTGAAATAGGTTTGTTTCATATTTATAATATCATATAAATATATTAGTGATACTGATTTTATTACTTTACAATGAAACAACTAAATAAGGGGAAGTTTAAGAAGAAATAAACTTGAAAGAATCGGTAAAAGAGATTACCTCTTCTTCGACGCAGCTCCTTTAAGCTTCCACTTAAGGGACTAGAGTTGGTATTTTTAGAATACTGGGACCTCCATAATGTTTCTAGGGAAGTGGATAAGAGAAATTGGTATGGTTTGGCAGATCATGAAGGCTCAAGGTGTTGTGAAGAGAAGAGGGATGAGGTGCCCTTTTATAAGGGAGGAGAGGGGCACCTTCGGAAACCTAAAAAATATTAATTTATTATAAATAATAACCCACTTAAAAACCACCAAAAATGACTCATATTCGATTATTAGATGATATAGGGTTGTAATAAAATCAGAAAATAAAATTTAGACATGTTAGAAATTTATTTTAAAGCTTATCAACTTTATTTATCCTTATTTAATTTATTTAATATTATTTGTGGTAATAAGATTCTAAATATTAAATTGTTATAAATAATTACTTATGTTTTGTGAATTTTCCATAATTGGATAATTTATGACATTTTAGACCATATAAAGTTTAATTTATAATTTTTAAATATTTTTATGATTTTTAATCAATTTTATATTATTTTATTTTTATAAAATAACAATAGTGTCAATTTTGACACTATTCATTTATTTGAATTTATATAAAATCCACACAGAAAATATGTTCGAACTAAAATATTTAATAGATTTATAATATGTCATATTTATCTATAAAATTATAGGATCGCATTAAATAGTTCATAAAATATTTATTTTTATATTTTAAAAACCATTTATTTGATATTTAAATCAATAAAATAATTTCAACAACATTATTGTGTCACCTTTAATGATTATTATTTAATCCCTAAAAATTCTAAATAAAATTTAAATGATGTATATAATTTTATTATATTTCTATAGTATATTAATTTTTAATGTTTCAGGAATTTTATCAATAAATTATAATTATTATACTAATAAGATTTAAGAGAGTGACATGTTGTCACTTTCTTTGGTTTTAATAATAATTAAATTATTTTCATGGTCCAAAGACTATAAAATGAATATATTCAAACCCTTAGGTGATATGGGTAAACTTTTAACCATCCAATAGAATTTTTTCAGGTGTTATGGTAATTTTATAATCTTATTTTTACCCTTAATTACCTGATTTACCATTAACTGTAGTAAATAAAAATTATCGTAGTTACTATTCATATTATCAAAAAAATAAAATTAACCTATTAAAATAATTTGGACCCACTTGATTCAAATATGGAATCCATTTTTTCAAAATTCAAAACACATAAGTTTTATTAATTAATTTAAAATTAATCTCATTGTTAAGAAAATGGGTTTTAAAAGTTAAAACATTGCCAAAGATTGAAATGTTTTTTCCTATGAATCCAAGGTAAATTTAATGGTAATGAAATAAATTATATTCAATGGTCAAAATATATTCTATCTATACTTTAAAACCATTCAATATTATAATTTAGCCATATAAATTATTTCGATAAAAATATTTGTTTTTAATTAAAATATAGCGTGTTTTTACTATTCATTAAAAGATGAATGTTATCAGAATAATATAAAACATTTATCCAAAGTAAATTTTTATATCCTTATTCCAAAGAAGAATTTTATTTTTTTCAAATTGAAATTATAAACATGTCAAAAACTATATTTAATGTGGGTGCACCATCCAAAGGCAGAAAAACACTTTTTTAAAAAAAATACTTATTTTACCCGAAAAAAATTATTTTGTTCTCATACCATGTTCAAGAGAATGTTTAAGATGAATAATAATGTTAAAAAATTCGAAATTTAGTTAATACTATTCAAAATGTCTATTCTATAATAATATTATAACAATATATCATTGTTTAGTGAAACCAGGTATTGCATAGTACACACGGTATCGAGGAAGGTTACAATTGCATGTAATGCAAGCCAAGTTAAGGATGCGTATAGTGAAAGATCCCTTTGGTGTAGAGTAAAACACAAGACATCAATTAAAATAAAAATAATAATTCTCATAAAATCTTGGGTTGTTACACTTGATGTATTCCAATTACACTTTCATCCCTTATTCTTAATTGTGTTTATCATGTCAATTAAAGGACATTTCTTGATTGATGACAATATGGGATGAAAGTGGGAGATTTAACTTTTCACTTGAACCTATTAATATATTTGGTAAAGTTTTTGTAGGATTTACCATTTCATAGATGAATCTGATTATCTCCAACCCATTAGTTATGAATTGATAAATTCTGATCATGATTTCACATGTATGGTTGTTTATGGACAGCATTGAAAACCAGGGTCATATATCTCTTTTTTTCAACACATGGTTAGACCACATATAATTAGAGTTGATTATCTAATTTCTCTTTCCTAATTGAACTATGTGACATCATCCTAATCTCAGAAATATTCAAGAATATATTCTTTAATGGGAGGAGAACATGTTTTTAAATAGACCACACAAAACCTTCGCATTTTGTTTCCGATTAGGGGGAGTAAATATTGCCCAAATATTGATTCACAGAAAGTGTGCTTAGGTTATATTGACAAAAAATTACAAAGGGGGGTTATTGAGGATAGTTATTCATTTGTTTTCACTAAGGTTTCAATTTGTTTTTGGACAGGTCATGATTGATGTTGTGATAACGATTGAAGTGCTAGATCATAAAGTGAGGTTGTTGACTCAGGGAAAATCCCACTTAGATAATGAATTTTATTAGATTAAAAGTATTATCCATAGTTTTTAGTTTTAAACGGTTATTAATGATATGGTAATTTCTCATTACTATCAATTTGGGGAATTTTTTACAAAGATAGTAATACCAGGAGAATTGTTATGGATTCATAGAATGGAATTCCACATTTAGGAAATTCTCCATATTTTCAAAATCAGATGATTATTGAACTGGTCTTAAGTTCCAAGACTTTTGTTAATGAATGACACTTTTTTCAACATTTGAAGAAGGTAATTCTATACTTGATTGAATGATGAATTTTAATGACCCATCTAATAGACTATAATTAGATGAAGTTGGTGAAAAAAATCAGATGATTGCTTCTGCTCATATTCATGGACCAAGACATGTGTTAAGGAGAGCACATTTTTTACTAAAACGTTACCATGAATTGTGTTTCAATTCATGAATATCTGATGAAGATTTCAATACACATTTGGATGAAAAAATATGAGTAATATTATTTGGGGTTAATATTTCAAAAATAAAATAAATAAGAGGAAAAGAAAAGGAAGATACATGGGATTGGTATTTGAAGAAGTTTCCATGTATGAATTAATGAGGTTTCCATGATTGTTTGAATAACTAAGTGAAAATGAATTTTATGCTTAGAAGAATTTTTAGGGGGTTACTTAAAAATATAGTCCATCTATGCAATCTAACTAGTGGCCTCAACCTCAAGGGACATGCAAGACATAGGGTTGACCATGCTTAAGGGAGTCCAGCCGAGTCAGCCCGCAAGAGGCATGAGTAAGCTATGTATAAGCCCACTGGGATTCATGGGAGAGCCAATAAAGCATGCCACCGATTGGGGTGGCACAGTGGAAGGGATTATAGGTTGGGCACAGAGAGAAACCATGGAATCTAGTACAGGCGATATCAGTGGAGGGAGAAGAGAAATTATTAATACCTTGTTTTCGCCAAAAATATTATAGAGAGAAGAGAACCTGCAGCACTTTTTGATGTGGGACAACTTTTTTAAAATTTAGAAGTAATCTAGGTCATCCATTTGATCTCACACGAGATCTTGGATGCATATTTAATCTCACATCACAAAATCTAATCGCCACCATCTTTGACCAATCTGAGTTGATGAAATGGCCTTGGATCATCCACACCATCATCTTCTACCTATGATCACATGAAAATCCACCCGAAGCCACTATATAATCGAATCAAATCCTCACATATTGCATCTCACTTACGGCCACCATTGATGCTTTAATTTAATGCATGAGCATCATTTTAATGTCAAGAACTTGTGAATGCAATTACATTTGCATGCATGTGAATAAAATAAAGATCTTGAAATTGGATGAGGAAAATGATGTTTTAGGAGGCCACAAAGCTCAGGTGTTCCAAATTGTGTGTTGTGTGCATTCCTAATGCGCTCATATTAGAAGGATTGCAAATTGATATCAAGATCCCATGTTAAATAGAAAAAAACTGAGAGATTTGTTGTATCTATTATCTCACATTTGAAATATTTAAAGCCAAATATCTTGGGAATTTTGAGATTTGAACCCCATAGCATATCCAATGGGATTTGAAGCAGAGAAATTTGTTGATTAGTGCCTATAAAAGGAGGAGTCCCACAACCAAATTTTTTTGTTGTAAATATTGAGAGAAGTTATTTTTCCTGAGAAATAGAGAACCATACACAGAGAGTTTCTACACATCTATAATACATAAAGGATAAGATGATCTGAAGGTGTTTAGCAATTGCAAGGCACACTTGAACCATATTTTTGTGGAAGGGAAGAACCTACACCCTCAGTATGAAGGAAACTCGTGAGCATGCAACATGTTTTCTTGAACCCATGCCAATGCTTCATGGAGATCATCTCGTAGGTATGTAATCGGTGCAATCACACCCTGGTTGCAATCTATTAAGACACAGACCTCGAACTACTCCTGGTTTTGTGAAGGATATCCATGTGCACCGTTTTCATTAATAAAAAAAGACTCATGGTCCCTTCAGTTTCAATAATAAAACAAGTAAACCTTCAAGAATGTATGAAGGTTAGAGAATCCCTTGAGGTAGTGTGTATATATACTTCCTTTTGAGATGGAGAACCCATGCACAACCTTTACCGATTCGGGTTTTTTTATAATATGAATAAGGGAATGAACCTATGGATTTGTGCTTACAGAAATTTAACTATATAGTGGATGTAAAATGAGAAGAGAATGGAAATTTTGTGTTCGAGTTTCATAAAATCATTACTAAAAATTCATGAAATCCCATGCACAAATGAAGAAGGTATTGTGTGTGCATTGACAAACACAAATAAGTGAGTTGCACCAAGAAGGAAATGTTTGCACATGCAAAACACACATTAGACCCAAAAGAAAAAAACGTGTGTGTGAAAAAGAACCAATGAAGGAATTGTGTTCATATTAAAAAAGAAGAACCAAGTCAGCAATTCATGTGTAATTTCATAACCCACACACATTGAACCTAAAATATTCATACAAGTGAATAGTTTGTGCTCGAGTTGATAAACTACATTTCATACATTCATGAAATCATGCATGAACAAAATCATGTATAAGAAGTCTTTGAGATACCCAAGACAAAAGGTATTGAATTCCATGAAACCCCTGAATGAAGTAAATGAGAATTGAGACTTATACTTGGAAGAATTAAAGAAGATCTTATATCCAAGTTGATAGTATTTTAGGATTAAATAAGGAAGAAATTTTTGATGTTGTGTAAGATCATTCTTGTATATTATATTCTTTAAGTATTTGTGTGCACCATTTTAACACATGAAAGTGAGGCTAGGTCTCCATCAGAAGAAGAAATAACTGCTCAAGCCTTTTTTCATGGAGGATTGATCACAAAGGTAATAAGAAATATTGATTAAGGCCAATAGACCATACCAAAGGCTATTTAATATTCTTGAAGAGATACACAGGTATGTGTGATTCAGCAAGCCCATGGGGAAATATAATTAGATCATTTTTAGTGAATCAAACAACATTCAAATAAGGAAGATTCTCATGTGACTTGAGAGATAGAAGAACCTTGTGAGATTCAGGAAGGAGAATAAGTATTCAAGGGGACTCCAGAGCAGGTTAGTGGGGCTCGGGTAACATTGTGGGATGCAGTATAAAGAACCTCATGTTTGATTCAAGAGATATATAAGGGGACTCTATATCAATAATTATAATTATGAATCAGAATACAGTGGAGAATCTATGTTTGGTAGAATAACCAAAATAGTAAGGAGTGTTTCTTTGAACTAAACCTTGTAAATCCTTGAATTCGGTTAGTTTACATTTATATCATCATTTGAGTTAATGCCTAGAGACACATGAAGAGTGGATGGAGGCTTTAACCAACCGTAGAGGTTTAATTGAAAATAATCAATACGTAAAAAGATTTAAAGGGATCCTAATTCATCCCCTCCCCTATTATGGATTCAAACTATTATGGGCACTTTAGTATTTAAGATTAATAACAATACTAGAACAAAATAAGAATTATAAAAACTAAAATGATGTGTTTTTTTCAGAATTTAAAAAATGTAAAAATTAATGTACTGAATCGTATATAAATTCATGTTATTTATGGGTCCTATATTTGGAATTGGCATTTAACATTATTATTTTTTTGATAAATACATGAGTCCTAAAAATCATAGGTCTTCAGTAACATAATCTTGATATATTTAATGTGAGGTTCCTTAAATAAGTAAAGTGATCAAACAAAAAATAAATATAATGGATAACCATAGATTTTTACAATTCAATTTTCATTCATGATAAAGGGATTCAAACAAATTAGTTTTATTGACTGATGAACATCATATATACACATTCATAGAAAAATATATTTGAGGATCCTATTTTATTATAATTTATTTACTAAATCACCAATTATTGGTTATATCATAAATATTATATGAAAATTTCTCAGTATATTTTTTATAATTGGTGTGTCAAAATTTCTTTCACAAATATTGATCCATCTAGAATTGATATTGGATATTCTGAATCTAAAAATATTTTTTTTGTGGAGAAGATATTATTTTTAGTCACTTTAGCAGATTCCTAAAAATATAAGAAAAATCTTAACCCAATGTTTGTACAGAGAACAATTTATTCTTTCATTGGAATTTTTATCCATTAACAAAATAGGACCCACACTCTCAGAACCTCAGCTGAAATCATTATTTTTATATTTCTAGCTTATATACTGATAATTTTCAGCCATTTTTACCCATCTAAACCATACAACATCAAAAGATAAAATTGTATCACTTACATATAAGAGGACCTTTTAGGATTAATATTTTGGAGAATCCGGAAAACATCTTACATAAACAATTCACATGAATTTAAATAATAATTTCCCCCATTTAACCCTTATTTACATATTTTACATTAAGTCATCATCGTCATCATATTATATCCCTTCAAGAAATAATTCATTCAAACTCTTTCTTTATAAGCTAAGAAAAAGGAAACGTAAGCGGGGTGGGATCAAATGATCAATAAGAGAGAATGAAATAATTAAAAAATTAATGTCATCGGTGATAATAACAATGGAATAAGGGTATCATGATATAATAAATGTTTATGAATATAATATATGGATTTTCATTACCATTAATTTCTGGATCATAAAACATGATAACATGGAATAAGGAATTTAAAAAGGAATAATTCATAAGAATCAATAATTATGTTTCATGTGATTTCAATATTGATCAAATTAAACATAATAAATCCCTATAAATCTTAGATAAAACAAATTTGTATATTCGGACATCATCTTCCAAGAATACGTATAGAACCCTTAATGAACCCTTACTAAACCCTTACTAATTCGAATAATCATACGGATAACATACAATATAAATCCTCCAACAACATAATTATTACCTAATAATTAGATCTCTACCTAGATGCAACCATTGTATAATATATATTAGGCTTACCCTATGATATATATAAATAACCATCATTTATATTGTTCAAGAAACAAAACATGAACAAAGTGCATAGAGATTTCAATATAAAACACATAGAAATTATAGTTATTAATTTATAAACTGATTAACCCATTTAAAAAAATTAATGTAAATATATTTGAAATATGATTAAATCATGGAAAATATATTCCTCCCATAGAAATCAATTTGATACATGATAAAACCATGTAAAAGAAACAAGTTCCCTTCATTGAAATATCATTAATACATAATGATAAGAATTAAAGATGGTTAAATATCCTTATGAATGCATAAGAAACAACTAGGGTTATTTATATTGGTTAATGAAAATACATTTAATATATAATTAAACAAATTTGAGTAAAATACCATTTCCATTTTGAAAATCACTTTTTAAAATTAAAAACATTTTAAAACCATTGATCTTTGAAAATAACTTTGAAAAATTATAAATGTGGCATTAAAAATAATTTAAATCACTTTTAATTACATAAATAACTTTTAAAATCCATTAACATCAAAATTATCTTCATATATTATTTCAAAACAGTTTTAAAACATTTTTATCAAACATAGTTTTGAAATAAAATAGATTTTTGACCGATGACATAAATGAAGTCAGATTTTCCTAAAAAACGTTCTTAAAAATTTTAAATAGAAAAGAATGGGAAAATGGTACAGTTTCATTGAAGTATCATGAATATATAAAATATATAATTCATGATAATTATAATATTTCAATATTGGAGACTTAATCATACACAATCCGGAGAAATGATGAGATTGTAACAAAAGACTCTTACTACTATGGTAACATATAATCATAATACCCATTAAGTAATAAATTTAGATGAAACATATAATATCATGAAAATAAGGATATTCATGATATAATATTTAAAATGGGTATTATATACACCTCAATAAAATATTTTTATAACATAACAAACTTCTCAACGATGGAAAATTGAGATAAAAAACATCATACCATTCTGGTAACTTTTAAACCTTAATCCCCATGAAATAGAAATCCTAAAATGAATATGTAAATACTAATTAATATAAGTATAATAATCATAAATACATTCATGGTTAGTATATACATTACACAATAAAAATAAGTTTGGAATATGTCATATATCTCACAGAGATAAAAGTGATATGAGAAAAACCCCTTTCCTCTTGCTACTTTATGGTAGAATATGATTTAGTCTCTTGTATAGTGGACTTAAACATCTAAATAACATATTAAATAAATATATTAATATTTTTCATTTCATATTTTATATTCTTTTGACCATTTATTACCATTTTATTCACAATTTCTTGTTAAAGTTACTTTTCAGGTAATAACATCTTTGTTTTTCGTATATGCTTTTACTTCCTCTTTTTGGTCCAATTACATCAATCATTATTTCATAATTTACAAATTGTAATATATTAATAACATATATATTTAGTAAATATTTATTTATACTAATCCATAAAATTTATTAACCAGGAATGAAATACACTATTCAAGAAGACAGTGGGTCTTATTAGTGGATGAACACTGTTTTTATTTTCACATTTTTTTAAAGAAAGAAAAGTAAATTAAATGATATTTATATAAATATTATCATAAAATTATAATATTTATATCATATATATCATATATGTTTGTTAAACTCATTCTTAATACATTCCATGTAATGCATGAACAAATCACATCACATCATGGAGCTATAGTCCACTGTACAAACGAACGACATTATCATATTCCCATAAAATAGAAATCATGAAGTTATGTTTCATATAATAATTCTAGAATCATAATAAAATCATAAAAATAATATATATAATATATAAATATTTTTTCCTTCAATATTTCCAATTTTGGAAGTTGGAAATTGAATAATGAATGACATCGGTTCACGAGGCGGTAGTCTATCGTGCACACGAATATTGATTTTGTAACCCATTTGATGGAAATTTGTGTTGTTGTAGGTCATACCCTTAACGTTAAAAAATATATGTATATTTATTATTATTATTATTATATATATAATAATGGTATAAGAATAATTTAAGTGGGTATAGAAAGAAATAAAATAGAAATCCTCGCTAGAGAACATTAACTATTCCTCGGGTATCTACATTGGTTTTCAAGAAAGAAATTCCTTGGTTGGATTTATGACCTATGTAAGGATTATAGTATAAGATGAGGTAATATAAGAAGTTGTTTTTTTTTTGGACTTTTTTGACTCAATGGTTATGAAATGTGTGAATAGGGAAGAATTGGGGAGGCCTTTTATAAGCAGGTGTATAGCAAACTTGTAAATTGTTGAAAAAATGGAATTTTACCCACATGTTCTTCATATCTAGTGCCAAATATAAGGCACCAAATAAGATAATAGATGTTATAAGGTATAAATATGGACATAAAATGGTTCTTTGACAATTTACTAGTTCATATGGACCCTTATTATTATAATTTAACCACTAATTAAACTTGTTTTTACCTTAATCATTGAAATTTATTTTAAATTATTTCACTAATATTTTAGGTAAAAAACTAAGTTGAATATATTATAAAATATATTTTATTATTATTAAAAAAATTAATATCTTTTCAAAATTATAATTAGATAATTGGGAAATTTTAATTTAAAATTACTCTCGTGGATGTGATGAGAAAGAGGCTTTTTTAAAGTGATAGTCTTCAAATTTTTAAAATGTTTTTATATCAAAAGTAAATTTAAAAAGGATTAAAATGACATATATTTGATTAATAAATTTATAATTGATCTAATTATTCTTTGAAAAAATTAATATATAATTTGACATTATAAATTATTTAGATGAACCATCCCTTTCAATTAAAATTCAGTATTTTTCATTATTCGTCAAAAAATAAAACTTCGCAGAAAAATAATAAAATTCATCCTAAGATAGTTTTTCATTATTATTTTTAAATTAAAGCTTATTATTTCATATAATATTTATATAATTTTCAAAAATTATATTTACAATAAGTTCTTAATCAAAATTTAGCAAAACAACCTTTAGAAAAATACATCTTTTAATGCATAAATTTGGATTTATTTTTATATCATGTATAGAAAACATATAGGATGAATGTTAATAATTTGATTGAGTATATAAAAAATATATTTTTTAATATAATTAAATAATTTAAATTGATTTAATTTTTTATGATAGAATTCATTTTGGTGCATAAAATAATTTTTTTGTAAAAACATTTCATTTATATTCAAATGGTTTTTAATTTAATTTCTAACATAATGGTAACCAGTTAACTAATATTATAAACATATATAAATAATATTTTAGTAATTTATTTAATATTATTCATTCTATCCATTCCAAAATATAGGTGATAACTATAATCTTAAATAATAAAAATAATTGGATATTATCGTCTAATAAGACTGGGCCTTGCGTATAAGACAAGTTACAAAAGAAACATTATTTTATGTGACAAAAAAGACAAACATGGTTTTGCATATAAATAAATATAAACATATAATTTTTTGTAACTACATCTATTAAAGAATTTAAAATAATTTTAAAGAATATATTTCAACAAATCTCAAGATGTTACAGCTTACCCCCCTTAAAATGATTTTGTCCCCCAAAATTCTTCTTGGTTATCAAAGAATTAATATATTTTTATAAATAATTTATTAAAACCCACATAGTACAAATTAAATAAATCAAAAATACTTTATTATGTAAATCCAAAAAAAAATAGGTCACCCAAAGTTACACATAACTAAGATTACACATAGGGGGAACATTGGTGGGAAATTAGACACAAATTTATAAGTTAAAACTTATTCCCTCGGACTAATAGAGAGTTAAATTGAATTTTCTCAATAGTAAATCATTGAAAAAAAACCACTATCCAAATAGGGGTGTAAAAGGTCATTAATATCATCATAAAAGATGAAATATGATAACATTTTATTTTGAGATCCTTTTCCAAAATTTGAAATATTCTTACACCCACTAGACTGAAAATTGAATTAAATAAGCTTAATTGAAAATTATAATATAATAATTTAACCAATTTACACCATATCATATTTTTCTTTATATAATGATTATTTAATATGAATTTTTCACACATGATGCCACAAAATAAACTGCATAACCATAAAAGTGATAATAAGTTATTCCTCGTAAATTTTAACACTAACCAAAACAAAAATGGTTAGAACTTGGTAATATAATTCCAAAAAAGAATACACCTACATATGGTAAAATAATATTCAAAATTAAATATTAATAACCAAATATTAAACTTAATCATTCAGAAATCCTATATCCCAAATAACCTCAATAAATGAAAAAAAAAGTGTGTTTTAACATCGATTTTTATCTCATTCCTTCAATATTTAAAGTCCAAAGGCTTAGAGATCCTATTTAGAAGTAAAAATAATCACTTATTCACCAACATAATTTTCAATCTTGTGCTTATCTATAAGATAATACTTCTGTACCCATAAAAACCTCAATATCGAAGATCATATAAAGCCAAATGTTTTCAATATCTAAAAACTTATTTCTAAAAATAGTAATGGAATACATTACATTAAACAAAAGTTTTACATATAATTCAACCCAATAAAACTTATTCCAATTTTCATTAATAACCTCAATATTTTTTACTACTTACAAACCTCAAAAATAGTGTTTAGAACATTAAAATTTTGATCATATCTAATATTATAGACCTATGATGGTATCCATAAATCTTAAGATAACCTCTCCTTAAAACAACCTAATATCCAAAATTATCTAAACTACCCTTTGATTCTGACTATAACCGCCCAGGACCCCCACTCCATGATCCTTTATTGAAATCAATAAATTTATATTTCAGGATTTGATGCTGATAATTGTGACCCTACTTTTTCTAACCAAACAATACAAACATGAAAATTAAATTTGGATAACTTGCATGTGTGAAGAAATTTTAGGTTTAGAGTTTAAGAGAGTTCGGATAACCACCTAAATAAATAATTACAATAATTTTAAATTATAATTTCTACCATTTTACCTAGATATTCTTATTCAACATTATGTCATCATAATTATCCATATTAAATCACTTATATAATTAATTTATTCATCATATTTCTTGATAACGTAGGGAAATCAAAACATAATTAAGGTTATAAAAAATGCTCCGTAAGGTATAATGTAAGAATTAACAAATTGATTTCATCTCTGAGTATAAGAAGAGAATAATAGTATCATTATATAATCAAAGTACATGAGTATATTATATAAATATTTATACCCATCAAAACAAAGTTGATCAAACATAAAAACATGGAATTGATCATTAAAAAATTAAAAAACAATAAGTCTAAATAATCATGTTCTATTTGATATCAACCTTGATCAAATGAATAATTATAAAACCATAGCAAGAATAGATAAAACATAATGGTATCTTAGGACATCATATTCAAAGAACACTTACAAAACCTTTCTAGAACCCTTATAAATTGGAATTACTATACAGGAAACATCCAATATAATTTTGTGGAAAGAATAATCATTACCTAGTGCATTTAAGTGTTATCTCAGTTCACCCATCATATAATATATATTGTGATAACTGAGTGTAATTTGGGTGCACCCATTACTTATAATGTCCTATAACCACAACATGAATAAAGTAAATAGAGATTTCATCATAAAACTCATAGAAACAATCAGTGTTATCTTATAACTTGATCAATCCATGGAAAATAAATGGGTTGCAAGTTAATTTATTGGAAATATGATTAAACCATGGACAATAAAATGGTTTCATAATAATCCCTTTGAAGCATTATTAACCTATAGAAAAGAAATGGGTTCCCTAATAATCTTATTGAAAGAATATTAATCCATCCTAGGAAGGAATGAATGTGGTAAAATATCCTCATTGGATAAGTAACAACAAGGTTTTATTAAATTGACTAATGGAAATTAATTTAAATGATCACTAAACCAATTTTTATTAAAGTACCCTTTCCATTTTGAAAATTAAGTTTTAAAACATAAAACATTTTAAAACCCCATTTCTTTGAAAATAATATTTAATAATTTTAAAGAAATATTTTAAAATAATTTAAAAAACATTATAAAACATAAATCATTTTGAAAATATTTTCCCCTGAAAATGTGCATAAATTTCCAATTAAAAACATTTTTGAAAACATTGTCTTGAAATAACACAAATTTCTGACTAAATAGAGAAGTGAAGTTATATTTTTTAGAAGAAACTTTATAAAAACTTTTAAGAACCAAAGAGTGAAAAAATGTTACAATAACATGGATGTATAATGAATAAAAATTAGAGAATATAATTCCTAGGAATTATAATATTTCAACATCAAATACTTAATCATACACAATCTTGATAAATGTTGAGATTATAACAAAAAGGCTCTTACAACTTTGGTAAATTTGAATCATTATACCCATTAAAGAATAAAAATAGATTTACCATATAATATCATGATAATATGGATAATAATGATATAAAATTTCAATGTGGTAGTATACACACCTCATAAAATAATATTTATGAATAACATAATAAATTTCTCATAGAAGGAAAATTAAGACAAAAAGTCTCTTAACACTTCGGTAACTTTGAAATTGTAAAACCCATAAAATAGATACCCAAATATAGAAAAATAAAACCCTATATATTTATGTATAGTAATTATAAAATAAATACATACTCATTATGAACACTACAAAAAAAATATGTGATGAATATGGCATGTATCTCATATAAATAAAAGTAAGATTAGAAAAATAATTATCTCATGCTTTCCTTTGGTTGAATGTGATTTAACCTCTTGTATAGTGGTTTTAAACAAGTTATTGACAATATTAAATAAAAATATTAATATTTTACATATCATAATTTATTTTATTATGACCTCTTATTACCTATTTATTAACTATTTCTTGTTCAAATTACTTTTCGGGTAATAAGAGCTTTGTTTTTCATATATGTTTTGACTCTCTATTTTTGGTCCTCTTACTTCAATCATTATTTCATAATTTTCCGAATTTAAACCATGATATTAATTTCATATATATTTAAGATATTTCTATTTATATTAATCTATAAAATATAGTGATTGTAAATTAAAAACATTGTTCACGGATATGTTAGGTAATACTTACACATAAATATTGTTTCTATTTTCATGTCATCTTGAAATAAAAAAATTAAATGATATATAGAAATATATATATATATATATGTGTGTGTATATATATATTATCATTAATGTATAATTTTTTTCTATATATCACATAATTTTTAAAACTCATCCTTAATACGTTCTATGAAATTCATGAACAAATCACATCGCTTCGCAAGGTACACATTTTTCATACACACGAATGACATTATCATATTCCCAATAAATTAAAACAATGAAGGTATGTGTTATATAATAATTCCATAATAATAGTTACATCATAAATATCATATATATCATATATTAATAGTATGTCCATCATTATTCCAACCCCTAATAATTTGTAATGAAAAAAATGAATGACATCGATTTGGGAGGTGGTAGAGTACCGTACACATGAACTATGATTTTGTAACCCATTTTTTGTAATTTTGTGTGTTTTTTCTTCATAACAATAATATAAAAAAATCAGTTTGTAAATACCCATTTCTCAATAGCCTAGAGCTGGTACCTTACTTTATTTCATTAGTATAATAAATATCGAAGTGGCATCATAAAAGACCAAATAGTTTAGTAGCTTCAGAAAAAGAATATACAAACAAATGTTTTATATTATAAATTAAAAGGTAAAAAACAATATATAAACTTCTTTTGAAACATCCTTAAACTCCAAGATTATCCATACGAGTCATTAATAATATTCATCTTCACATCCTGGAGTAAAATAAAACTTAAGAAAGGGGTCAGCTCAGATGCTCAGTAAGGGTAAGAAATACTGCAGAAGCTACAATGAATAATGATTACCAACAAGGAAAGGTGAATAAAAAAACACATACCACTAAAACATAATCTTGAGAATAATATCGTAGGAAAAAAATCAAATTAAATAAGTCCATATAAATAATCACATGTGAAAAAAACTTAACCATAAATATTATACTTGTAAAATAATCACATAGTTTATCAATTTATAATATCATAATTTTGGAACGCATTATGTTAGACATTTGAAATACAGCATCAAGGCCTTGTCTAATACATCCAAAAATAAATTTTTAAGGCCTCAAAAAAAACCATATCTAACAATAAATGCGCACTGCCTCTTCCATGTCCCTATCTAATTTGTCTCTGGAGACATACTTATGCATCGAGAGGATATAGAGGTCTATTCCCATCACATACTAATTCCAATGAATTACATATATTTATATAGAAAACAAAAACAATAAATAGAAAATGTAAATATTTTTCCTCAATCATTAAACAAAATCACTGACCAATATATGCAATATAGTGAATGGTATCAAGATAGCACATAGACATTCAAACTTATCATAAATAAATAAAATATGGAAGATTATACCGCAAAATATTAATCCTAATTTAGAATAATATTAAACATAGTATGTTGAAATAGTTTAAAATACTCTAACAAAATCATTGTGGAATTCTTGATAAAAATACCATTTTTACTTTACAAAGAAGAGTTATTTTGGAAAAATAATTTCTATTTGTCCTAAAATCATATTATAAAAGTGTATATCCCCAAAAATAAAATATAATTAAAATGAAATTATTTTTTAGGAATAATATATTTCCAACTAAAGTGAAAAATATATATATAAATATTTTTTAATAAACTTTATAAATGGTTCACTTGAGTTCGGTTTGATAGAAAATATAAATGAATGCATACGGAAGACAAGGATTATTTGTTTACCCAAAACTAGAAAATAGATAATATAGTTTTCCATGATAAAAAAATAGGTAATTTAGAAATATATCATTGTCTTAAAATATATTATGTATTTTAATTTAAAATGGGTGAGAAATTTAGAAGTTCCCTTTAATTGGGCATTCTTATCGGGGCGAATTGAATAATGAACCTTATAAAACATGTATTGGACCATCAATGTAATATCAAAAGATATAGATAAATTATTTGGAACATAAAAACATAATTTATATGAATTATATAAAAATAAAAAACAGTTCCCTAAATGTAAAGAGAGAGAAATCATAACCCAAATAAAATATCGATGTTCAGGGAGAATCCCTTAGCACTTTGTAAATAGTCGAACCGTATATCACTTAGAATTAATGATAAAAAATGAAAACATAAATACCATGAATATAAATATATTAATTATATTATAAATAAAAGTAATGTATAAATACACCATACATAAGAAATAGTGGTGAATAAGGAAGATCTCCCATAAATGAAGGTGAGATGCAAAAACCCACACCATATGTCTGAAAGCAGTCTATCTTTGAACTTAATGTACTAGATATTGAAATTATATTCATTAATAATTTTTTTTTAAATGATAAAATTTTATTGTATTTAGTATAATTTTATTAAGTTCATTTCTGGCTTTTTTGATGAGTTATAAGATGCAATATTTTTCATTCAGAAGTGTTTGTTTCCTTTATTTGCATTATTAGTTCACTTATAAACATGTACGAAAGATTATGTAAAATGGAAAAATTTCCACACATGAAATTATATGATATTAATGAAATTATATGATATTATTTATCATTTTTTATATATATGAGTATGATCGATTATATAAAATGCTAATGATAACTATTTAGATTATTTTTTCATTTTTTCGATCATCCCGAACTATTTTTTCTTATGAAATAATATTTTGTATATATACTAGATACAACACATTAAATAAGTTTTATTACTTGTATTAAAGTATTTTTTTAATAATTAATATTTTTTTATGACTATCCCTGAATTCAGAATTTAAAAATGAAATCTCATCGTCCACAAAGGTAGTAAATCGGCAACTCAAAGATGTTGTTTACATTTTTAGAATAAAATAGGAAAAGGATGAGATTTATGGTTGATATAAAATTAATAGAATAAAATTATAGTATATAAAAGATACTAGTGTATTCATGTCACTTTTTATAGAGTATGTGACGGAATGGTAAGAAAATAAAATAAATTTTGATAGAGAGAGAGAAATAAAATGTTTTACCTCTTGAGAGTCGCCTCGTTGAGAACCTCCCTAAGGGACTTGAAAATGTTATTTTGATATGAATAGCAAGACCAGAACATGGTTCAGAGGTTTTTGAGATTAGATTATTATAATATAATAATTATTAGTATCTTTTAGGAGTGAGGATAAGGGGTGGTGAGGGTGGTATTTATAGTTTAAGAGAGGGACGTTTTTGTATCACATTAACCATTAGTTTATTATTTTGGCTCAATACTATGAATATTTTTTATTACCATGACTTAATATAGTAAAGACATAACTATAGTTCTAAATTCTGTTTTTTAAATCCTAAATTACATAATAAATAGTTTATTTAACTTAAAATGAATTTATACCATAAATTACCATATTTCATTATTTCCCAAAATATCAACTATTTTAGAAAAATACAAAATATTCACCCTAACCATTTTTCAAAATGTATAATTAAAAAATGGACTCCATTTTAGGAAAATAAATTTCTAAATATGGTAAATTTAATTTTCAATTAAAATCATAATTTATATGGAAAATAACAATTTTAAAATCATAAGTGATTTTATAACACTATAAAATTTTAATTAACATCACATGAAAGTATATTATAATCATAATAAAACAAAATATAAATTTATGAATCTATTTTTTGAGAAAATTTCTTTTAAATCGTGATATTATTAATAAAATTTTAAATAAACATTTATTATTTATAGAAATACCAATACATAATTTATCATTTTTAAAACATTTTTTTACTTATTCCATTGTATAAATATATGATATATTCATTTATAATACACCAAATTTTTTATATTTTATATTTGAGGTTACTATTCAAATTATAAATAGATTATTAATATAATAAAAATGAAAGTTTCATAAAAATCATGATTTTTCATTTTTCACTAGAAAATAAATATTTTTTGAAAAATACCACAATTTCACCCTAATCGAATTTTGAAAATCTAATTTTAAAAATTAAGTTTATTTTGTTCAATATAATTTATAATAGTTTCAATATTTTTTATTTAAACTTGTTCTCCAATAAAAATCCTTATAATTTCTTTTTAAAAAATATATCTTTTTACACTTAAAATAGGAATTATTCTTATCTAGAGAATATCAAACTTATCAATTGAATTTAAAAGTATTTAATTTAATATATAATATATAAATCTCATTACTATCTTTCTATAATAGTGATTAAATTAAGATAAAATTCCATTATGTTTATAATTTAATTTTTAATAAAAACACACCCTTTATGTTCAATTGGTTTTTATTTTCATTTCTAATTAATTGTTAACCAATTAATTCATTTTCTAAACATGTCTAAAATATATTTTCATAATTTAATTAATCTCTTTATTCCTTTAATTACATCATCTAGGTCATAATAATAATATTTAATCTTTTTTTAATCTTGTTGTTCTGTGTAACGTAAGCTATCTAAAAAGTTAAATTATAAAAAGATACATGCCCAAAAATCATGGGGTGTTACATTCTCCCATCATTAAATATATTTAATTCTCAAAATTTTAAATTTCACTTAATAAATTAAAGGTTGATACTTGAAAATTACATTCTGGTAATACAATATCATGAAAATTTTTTATAAAACATACTCTTAAAAAGTGGTAAAGAGAAATGTGTAGGTATCCACAAAACGAATATTCTAAAATATGAGAACATTCATGAAAATATGTACATTTAAGAGAAATATAACTATCATGTTTTGATGGACAATGAGAAAAAACATGGTCATTATAATTCCTATCATCATAAAACACTAAATTTTTTATGAGTTAAAATACCATTTATTTCACATAAGGAAAAGTAAATGGAATGAAATTTATATTCAAAATAATTTTCCTCTAGCTGAGGTTTTATTTTAACCTATAGAAAATCACATGAGAAAATATACTTACTTGATTAACATCCATGTTATAATCTCATACTTTGGTTAGAGTTTTTGATATATCTCCACTTCATTTCCTAAATCTAGTGATGAATATTCAAGAAAACAAATTGCATGAAGAAATGTTATGAATCATAATATGAAAAGGTCATTTTTTTATCCATAAAATTCTTTTTTAAACCATCATGGTTAGAATATTTTATCTAATATGATAAATCATAGTTTAATATTAATTGATAATATTTTTAATAAATTCCATAAGTACCTAAACTTAAGACTCCTTAAAAATGTGTCTTTCCAAATTCAGAGACCAAAAAATTAAGAAGGAAGGTCACTAAATTTCCAAAATAAACTTATCATAATATTCACCAAATAATGTAGAACATATTTTCAAATACCAAATATATGAATACCTTAATATCATTTAAATATTTATGAAAAATTCATGCTTCTGTGACTATAATCTTTGGTTGTAGAATAAATTCATTAAATCTAGACATCTAATAATTCTAGTATATCATAAACCATATGATAAAGAGCCATATTAAGGGTCACCAATACTATCCCATAAACATATATTGATTATTATATCAATAACAAGCACATATTTAGATTCGTTTCCCCCAAGTAATGTGCTTTCAAGAATATTAAATTTCAATAGATTAACTCCCCTTGATTATGAGTGTTAATCATCAAATGCTTCTAATTCCTTAAAGAATGAATATTATAGTACAATCCTAATATGTATCATTATTATTATAACCAAAATATTATGGGTAAAACACTCAAATAGAAATATTCTTGAATCCATAAATAGAAATAATAACAATCAATTTTCATCTATGTTAGTAGAATATGTTTTACCATGATCCATTATACTCTTTTGGTGTATATTATTTTGATGGTTGAGACATTGATTTTCGTAGTGCCCTATCTCTTTATAGTTGAAAGATAGGATGGATTACTTATTTCCTTTTTAATCAAAGTCTGTTGGACCTTCTATCAATAGTTGTAGAAAAATATCATTCCCTTTCGTTAAGTACCACTATGTTTCCTTCCACAATTATCACATGTAGTGAAATCCTTATTTCCTTTATTCCCATTATCAAAAATTTTATCTTATGTCCTATTATTCTATTTCTTCTCTTTAAATTAATATAACTTGGAGAATTATTTTCCTATCCTAATATCACTTGATGTTATATCCAAAAATAATGACAATATTTTGGAGACATTTTCACTTCGAAATATTGGCATAAGACTATAAAAAGTATGATCATTCTTACACTTTAGATCATGTGCATTTGTGAGGTTATCATTTATTCTACGAGGTTCCAATTATAAAAAAAGGAATTCTCTAAATTAGGTTATGAATAATAATGCATAATATTAAACTAGAAAATAGATACCATAAACTGAAAATTAATGCATGTTTAATCTCACAATCATAAATATGGTTTTTTGGGGGAATATTTACTTTTAAATCCTTTTTAATGGTTTATAAATATGGTGTGAATTATCCGACGCATATCCCCCTATAGTAAAAAAACTAGGTGACTAGTAAGTCCTATTATCAAATGTCAGGTTATGTCGAGTCGGGCCTGATACACCTTATCGAAGTTGTTACCCCTATGTACATTTGTTCCAGAATCATGCCTGCTGGTAGTATTTCCATGGGGATTCCTTACAATGAAGACCCATATACTCTCTAACTTACCAAAATTCTAGGATGTTCTTCTTTGATTATCCTCAATGTCTATTTTAGGGTTATTTTCCCTAATTTATGTTTTCTAAATCTAGTTTCTAAGGTTCCTAATAATCTTCCTCTTATGCAAACTATAAAGACCCTGTCCCAGTAGCCTGGATAATGTGACTTACTTTATTACATTGGTATAATAAACATGGAAGTCACATCCCAAAAAACTGAATATATTATTATCTTTGGAAAAATCAGATAAAAACAAAAAAAATTACATTACAAATTGGATGAAAAAACAATATATAAACATCAATAGAAACAATATTAAACCTCTAGAATATCCATACAAGTCATTAATGATATACATCTTCTCATCCTAGGGAAAAATAAAACATAGGAAAGTGGTGATCACAGATTCTCAATAAGGGTGATAAATATAGCATAACATATCATAAATAAACCTAAATAATAATTCAATGTGAATAACTAAAAACACATATAACTAAAACATAATCTTGAGTATAAAAAGGCACGGATAAAAGCTAATAAAATAATTCTATATAATTAATCACATGAGAATGTAACTTAACCATGGATATTCTAATTGTAAAATAATCACATTTATTATTAATTAATAATATCATAATGATAGAATGAATAATGTTTTACCTTTGAATCAACCTTCAAGTACTCATCTAATACAACTGAAAATAAATGGTTAAGGTCTCATCCAAAACCATCTCTAAAAATAAATGGTCAAGGCCTCAGTCAAGTCCATATCTCATTTGTCTCATGAGACATACAAATGCATAAGGGGGATACAGTGGTACACATCCATCACTTACTATGTCCAATTAATTCCTCAAATGAATGGGGTTAAACATAAACAATATATAAATAATATAAATAACTTTCCCCAATTAATAAACATAGTCACAGACCATTCAAAGTAATATGGTGAAAGTTATCAAGATATAACATCCATAGTCAAACTAATGAAAATTAAAATAAAATATAGTAGATTATATCATAAAAGACTAATCCAAATGAATAATAAGATTCAAAAGATGGTGTTTAAAATGATTAAAATACTCTAAAAAATCATTGAGTCATTGTTGATAGAAATACCAATTTTACTTTTTAATAAAGATTTATTTTGTAAAAAAAATTTATTTATCATATAATCACCAAATAATCATTTATATCCTAAAAATAAAAGGTATGTATAATTAAATTATGTTTGAGTCATAAAATATTTGAAAACTAAGTGAAAACATGTATAAATATTTTTTAAGAAACTTTATAAATTGGCCACTTTAGTGCGGTTTAAGAGAAAATATAAAAGAGAATTTAAAGCTAACAAGGATTAATTCATTAAATAAAACATAAAAAATGATCATATATTTTTTTCATGATAAATATATTGATTTTATAAAAATAATTCTGTCTTAAAACAAATCATGGATTGTACTTGAAAATTAGTGAGAAATTGGAAAGTACCCTTTCATCGGACTTGCTTATCGGGAGGAATTGAAAAGTAAACCTTATAAAACATATATTCCCACATCAAAAAAATATGAAATGATCTAGATACATGATTATGGAACAAATAAAATTAAATTATAATAAGTATATAAATATAAAAAATAATTACATTGACAGAAAGATACAGAAATCATAAGCAGAATAAAAAATGGAGGTTTGGGGAGAATCCCTTATTACATTGCAAATAGTTGAACTGTAAGCCCCATAAAAATAATAATCATAAAAATAAATTTTGAATAAACATAAAATAAACAGATTAGTTATATTATATATAAAATTTTATTATAAATACACCACACACAATATATAGTGGTGAATAATAAATATATCCTTGAAATGAAGTTGGGATGAGAAAATCATTACCTTATGTCCGAAGGTATTCTTCAATAGAACATAAAGTCCTATATAAAAAAATTAAATTAATTAATAATTTAATTAAGAATATATTGAAAATTTATTTTTAATTATAATTTTATTAATATAATTTATTTATTTTTGATGATTTAGGAGATTCAATTTTATTATTCAAGAGTGTTTGTTTCCTCAGTTTTCCTGAATAGTTCACTTATATACATGTACAAAAGATCATGTAAAATATAAATAGTTATCCACAACTAACATTATATTTTATTAATGAACATATATGAGATTTAATGTTTTTTGAAATCTATTTTTTGAGATATTAATATGATTCATTAGATAAAATGTTAATGATAACAGTTTATATTATTTTTGGATTTTTCGGTAATCACAAACTTGTTTTGGTTTATGAATTAATATTATGTATAAATACTATTTCCAAAACATTAAATATGTTTTAACAAATATATTGAATTTTTTGTTAACTATAATATAGATTTATGACCATCCTTTAATGTGGAACCAGTATTTATACATAATATATACCATTTATACATAATATCTTCAATTATATTAAAGATATTGGAGTTATCATGTTTCTTTGTACAGGGCATGTGAGGTAAGTATAAGAACATAAAAGAAATTGAAACTGATAAAGAGAATTGTTTACCTCTTAAACGTCGCCTCCTTAAGAACCACCCTAAGGGACATGGAAATGGTATTTTGGTAAGAAAATAAAGACCAGAACATTTGGGATATTTTTGGTATAGTAAATTTGTAGAAAATAATCATTCCTAAAGGTATTGTAGGTGTGAGTAATGGGGTGGTGAGTATGGTGTTTATAGGGGGGAGAGGGATGTTTTTTTATTAATTTTTCTCAAGACTATGAATATTTTTTATTACCATGACTATTAAATATATAAGTAGTTTTAACACACCAAGATTCCATGGTATACTTCACTTTTAATAATACAAGCGCATGTAATGTACTCAACTTCGAGTTCTAACACACCACAACCAATCAAACTAGCTGTTATGAATAGTGATACCCTCTTTTTGAAATATTATATATTTTATCTTTCAAAATGGACTTCAATTCAGGATTTTAAATATTGAAAATATCTTAGGGTGAATTGTTTGTACTTTTCTGATAACTTTCATATTTTGATGAATAGTGAAAATTACTAAATTTTAATTAAAAACAACTTTTTTAACCGAAATAATTAATAGTGATAAATTATGAATTTAAATGGTTTTGAAGTATAATTATATTATATTTATATCATTTAATACAATTTAGGTCATTATAAGTAATTTCACATTTAAATTTTACATAAACAAGTGTCAATCTTTTGATAGTTATTATTTCATAAAAACATACTTTTTGTTTTGACAACGGGAATTAATTTTAAAATAATTTAGGCCACTTATGTATTTTGAATTTGTAAAAATGGATCCCATATTTGGAATCAAGAGGTAAAAATTTTTTGAAAATGTAACTTTTATTTTTATTCATTTGGAATATTTACTTCAGTAAATATTTTATTTACCGTGGTGAAAGTGGTAAATCCAGTAAATAATGCTAAAAATTAATATTATAATAATATTAAATTACTCTAACACATGTCTTAACCCTATTGAAAGATATGTGTCCAATCATGGGAGTCCTTGGGTCGATTTTGGGACCCCGTGGAGCCACTTTGGAGTGATAATGACATTTGATATAAAATAATCTAAAGTAAGGACAAAAATAACAAAAGAAAAAAAAATTAATAAAACAATTTTTATATGAGGTTATATAATTTATCTATTCAACAATAAATATTAATTAGATAGATTAAAATATTTCCTACCTCGGGATATTTTATTTAGAATTTTTAGACCTAAAAGAAATATATTTATGTATGACACAATAATGATAAAGTATTTTCCTTATTAATGAAACAATCAAATAAATGATATAATAAATACTAAAATAAATATAATATGAAAGTTTTGATTCCATAAATGAGTTTTCTAGGTTAATATGACATTTTATTATTGATTAAATGAATTTTTTCTTTTGTAATAATTCTTTTAGGAATTTAATGAAAACAAAATAGCAAATAGTGTCAAAATTGACATAAAATGGTTTTTAAAAATAATATTATAATATTAATTGATATTCTACTCCTAAAAATATAATATTCAGCCAAAATAATTATAAAATTATATTTTTATCATTAATTTAACACATAGGGTTCTCTTGAAAGTTTATAAAAGTTTATTAACCATAAAATATAAAAATACAAAGAGGCATGGTAAATGTCAAACTATTTAACTAAGAACTAAATCTAAAAGATAAGGTTAATATAGTGACCCAAAACTGTATAAAACCTCTTGGTTGAGTGTTTATAGACCTATATCCCCCTAATACATTACATAATTCATTTTTTATCCATTATTGTAGCGCCCCGACCCCAGCTACCCAGAGTCGGTTCATTACTTCGTAACATTGGCATGATCACAAAAGATCAAGTCTCGAAAGTCCGATTAGTTTAGTAGCCTTGGAAACACTAGATACATTCGTAAACGTTGCATTACATCATAAAGTGAAAAACTACAATAACAAAGTCTTCATAGTCCACACTCATATCCTCTTTTCACAATCCCTGCAGGTCATTCATAAAGTACTTCTTCACATCCTGGAAAATATTAAAACATTGAAAGGGGTGAGCTCAGATGATCAGTAAGGATAACAATATTGCGGAAGCTTTCATAAATAAACATAAAAATTTAAGGCAATGTATAAATAAAACAAAATCCTTTTAAACTTGAACATCAACATAATATGGAAAAAGTAAAATGAGATAATGCCATTCACTTCTTCAATGGATATTCTACTGGTCAAATAATCACATGCAATAAAAATAACCACTTTCATAATGATGGAATGCATAATGCCAGACTATCATAACCACGTAGCCAAGGCCTCGTGCCAAGACCACAAATAAGATTTTGTCAAGGCCTCGTGCCAAGACACTAGTTTGTCTCATGAGACCTGCCGATGCATCGAGGAGTTATAGCGGGCTCCACCCGTCACTTATTAAGTCCAATGCATTCCTCATATGAATAGGTTTAAACATATCATAAACCATAAAATAATCGTATCACATAAAACATGCATAAAGGAAACATAACATTTCTACATTTCAATCACAAGATATCAATACAACACATTGATATAATAAAAATGCTTTCAAAACCATTTTCAAAACCAAAATAAAAGAAAGTTAAAACTTTGTATTAATTTTTCATTAAAAAAAGTGATGGCTTGTAGAGGAAGCCGAAACTCAAATAATGGTCACGGCGGAGGAGAAGTCGTTGTCGCCGCATAAGTACGGAAATAAAAACATTCCCTTTTAGTCGTTTAGTAAAACGCTTCGTATGAAAAAGATTCCTTTTGAATAAACATAAAAGTCAAAGGGTTTTATACACTGTATAAGAGAAATTTGTGTATAAAACAAAATATGCCTCAATGAATGGAGATTGAGACGAAGTCCCTTAAAAAATCATTTTTAAATAAAATATATCTATTATGTGTATTCACTATATGTACACATAAAGAAAGTATAAATACAATATAAAACATAATAATATCATGACATAATTTAAAAGTAGGAGATTAACCCAAAGAGTAGAAATTGGGTTAAGAAGTTCCCTTACCTCATGTCTGACTTGACTCAACCGTTCTTTAACCTCCTGAATAATAAACTAGAGTTAATATATATCTTATTAAGAACCATTTTCAATTTCATTATCCTTATTATATCACTTATTACAATGATATTAACATTATGTAATTATTTAAGTTAATAACGGTCGTTTTGTCGATCTTTGGTACTTGAGTCAACAATAAACTTCTTATAATTACAAGTTGTTTATGTGGTAGAATATACATTATCTCCAGAATTATATTCATGATTTAGATGTCATATATATCTCATATATCCAGTATATACATTCATTTATAATATTACGTAACATTTAGAGGTAAGAAATGAAATGCACCGTTCATGGAGACGGTAAGTCGTACGTACGCATGAACGCTACTTTCATTTCAATTTCATATTTAATGGAACGAAATCATAATGATATAAATGTATAATATAATTCCAGTATAATATAGTGTATAATACCATTTACTCCATCATTTATACATCCCACATATGGCATTAACGATTCAAATCACTTTGAGGGGGCGGTAGTCCGCACTTCCTAAAATGAAATTATCGCGTTTTACCCAAAATGGAAATCATAAAGTATGCCATAAATGAGAAATACAGAAGAATAAGTAAAACATAAACATATTATATATCATATATAAAAATAGTGACATCTTAATGGCCACCTTTGAAGGTGTTATATGAGTGTTGAACAATCATCGTTTCGTGAGGCAGAAATTAGCCATCCACAGAAACTGTATGTTCTTTAACCATTATATGTCGGTGTGTGTAAGTGTAGCTCGAATACTTCTTATAACAACATCCTAGTATATTGAGGATACTGGTGTTGTTACAAAAGAAATTAATAAAAAGAGTTTAGGGGGTTGGAGAAGAAAAATAAAACAAAACAACATTAGAGAAGACATTACCTCAAAATCGGGTAACTCTTTTTGATTTGAGCCAAAGGCTTCCTTGGGAAGAGTTCTGCCCAAAGTTATGCTTCTAGGAGTAAGATGGGGAAATTGGGAGAGTATTTGGGCTGAGTTTGGTCGATCCAAATGGCTTGAAAGTGTAAATGAGGAGGGAGAGGTGGGGGCCTTTTATAAGTGGAGAGGAGGGGCACTCTTGGAAAGTAAAGAAAAGTCACTTTATTATAAAATGAGTTTCGGATTTTAGAGGTCCCACACTTATATAATTCGAGGATAAGATGATAAGGGTTCGAAATCTACTCATCCAATAGGATTTTGAAAAGTGTACGCTTTGGATTTTACATTATCTTTCCATTTTATTTAAATCGTTAAATAATGAGGTCATCGCTGCATCATCATGATGTCATAATTAATTTAATTTATTTAATGTCTAAAAATTATAAAAAAAAAACTATGATGTAGGAAATCTTTTTAGCTTTCTAATGAATATTTATAATCAAAATGTGGACTTGTGTAACCCCACTTAAAAACTGTTTTAGTAAAACAACTCATGTTTGTGTCAATTTAATTTTAACATTAAATATATATATATATATTAATGTCATTTTCCAACCAAAGTTGCTCCATTGGGTCCCCAAGTTGACCCATGGGTTTTCTTGGTCGTCCCTGACTCATCCAATAGGAGTAGGACAAGTTTCAAGCTCATCTCATATTATTAAAACATTATTTTTACCTTAAACTACACTAATTACCTCTAATCGCGATTAAGAACTTAAAAGTTACTATTCACCAAAAAATTATTTTGATCTCATTGAACCACATTTTACTTCTTAATGAAAACCATGTATTTTGGATTTTTGAAAATCAAATCACAGAAGTGGTAATATTTCATTTAAACGAAAAATCAGTTATTTAACTACCACTTAGTGGTTTCACTATTCATATAAAATTGAAGTTTTTCAGAACAATGCCAAAATTTCACCCAAAGCTATAATTGATATTACGAATTCAAAAATGATGTCTATTTTACAAAATTCCAAACATATAAGTTTCATTAATTAATTTTATAATTAATTCCCGCTGTCACAACAAATAGCGTGTTTTAAGAAATAATTTATATCAAAAGATTGGCAATGGTTTATGTCCAATTTCAATGTTAAATTAATTCTAATGACCGCCATTAGATAAAATGGTAAAAATATATTCTAATTATACTTTAAAACCAATAAATAGTATAATTTATCACTATAAATTATTTTGATTAAAAAAATTGTTTTTAAGTATTTTTCACTATTCATAAAAAATTAGAAGTTCTCAGAAAAATACCAAAAATTCAACATAAGCTAATTTCGATATTCCGAATCCAAAAATGAAGTCCATTTTGAAATATAAAATTTCTATAATTTTAAAAAGTTTTTATTACTATTCATAACGGCTACATTGATTAGTCGCGGTGTTTTAGAACTCGAAGTTGCGTACAATGCAAGCTATTGCATTATGGAATGAGAAGCGTATCGTGGAAGCTCGGGGTGTTACATTCTCCCCTCATTCAATAAATTGCGTCCTCACAATTTGAAATTTTTCTTTGAAAATAAAAGGTTGAAAAGAGAAAATACCTTTGAGGAAAACCCACATCGGAAATAAGATTAATAAATATATAACATTAAAAGAAAGCAAGATAAGTAAAAAGGTCACCCGATGTAGCCCATTCTAGGATTCTATGAAAATATGGATATGGACGATAAACAAACTATCAAGGTCTGATGAAGAGTTATAGAAAACAGGATTAGGAGAAAGTTTAACTACAAGAAAATCAAAAACTTGTGATTGGTTAAACGGTCATTGAATCCCCAGTTGGAAAAGTTAACTGACAACATTTTTGTTTTAAGTTACCTTTTATAATGTTGAGGAATTTATTTAGGAGATTTACTAAGAACGTAAGGGAATATACATACTTGTTATGTATACTTTCATTCGTTAATAAATTTTTACCATAAACCCAACTTTTACTCCAAATGGTAACGGAACTCAAAAATATTCTATTTATCCTAATTGTATAAGGTTCCAAATGTTAACACATACCATTTAGATTAGTAAAATTATTTTGTAATAACCAGGGACCTCCTGTAGGCTAGTGGTAGGAAATAAAGGCATGTCGCACTTTGATTGTGGGTTCGATTCCTGCAGCTTTGTCCGACGCGACAGGTTATGCCCCACCCTGCAGGTTGTCCTTTTCCTAAAACTAGAGTATCATAATATTCCAAAATTAATCTTCATAAATTTTTTAACCATAAACAATACTATCCAAAGATCAACTTAATCCACTCCAACCTTAATAGTTATCCAAAATAACTCCATCCAAACTTTCTCTAAAAGGTCTCTAAATTCCAAAATCAATAGTAACATCAGATTCCCCAAACAAAGAAAAGTTTCTCTTATTGTCACATACTAAAAATATGATTACCTTAATCATATTAAAACCTTACTGAAATAAAAAAGTACTGCAGTAAAATCTTTATATATATCACATAATTCTTATAACCAGAATATAATCCATGTGTCCAAAAGCACCAATACATTAGTTATTCTGCTTCAACTGTAGTAACAGCATAATATTTTCCTTGATCCCTTGGCCTTTTCTAAGGTAAGTTTCCTTGACGCTTAGGACATTAATTTGCATAATGCCCCATTTCCCTACAATTGTAGCACTCAACATTGATAGCCTCTTTCTTTCCCTTGCAATCATGAGCCTGGTGACCCTTTTCTCCACATTTATAACAAACTCTCATTCCTTTTAGGCAAGTACCAGGGTGATTCTTCCCACAATTATCACATAATGTAAAATCCTTCTTTCCCTTTTTCCCTTTATCTGTCTCTTGTTCCACCGTTCTCTTCTTCTCTTGCTTTACTTTGTTGTCATAAGACTTAGAGAATTCCTTTTCTGTCTTGATAGCACATGATACAATATCTTCGTATGATGAGAAGGATTGTGATACTAAAGCTCGACGGAGAAATGGTTTTAACCCATCAATGAAATGATCAATCTTACTCCTTGGGTTACGTATATAATCGGCAGCATGCCTCGCTAACCTTGTAAAGTTAGCCTCATACTTTGCGACATTCTCATCCTCCTTCTGCCTCAGACTCAGAAATTGCCTTTCCATATCTGCTCGATGGTCACGAGGAAAGTATTTTTCTATGAAAATCTCTTTGAACTCCCTCCATTCCATATTCGATACGTCATCATCTTCCTTTTTGTTTTGAATCAGCGACCACCACTGATCGGCATCTCTAGTGAGGCGGTAAACTGCCATGACAACCTTCTCCCTTTCACTACTCCCTAAGGCATGGAATATTTTCTCTAAGGAATTTATCCATTGCTCAGCTACTATAGGATTTGTACTCCCATTGAAGGTTGGTGTTTGTTTCCTCATGAAACGGTCTAGCATTGATCCTCCACGTTGCGGATTAGGGTGCTCCATACGAGTAAGGTTATTATTCATAACCAGAGTGAGTTTTCCCAGTATGGTAATAAGTTGATCAGCACCAGTTGTATCTCCAGATCCACAATAATTATCTTGAGCAGGAGGGCAATCCCTACATGAAGTTCGTGTATTGATACGGTTTCCATTCCTTCCACTAGGTGCCATTTCTAAAAAATGGCATAAACTAGATTAGTTTATGAATCAAAATACATAATTCCATATTTGTAAAACACTTTACATAAATTGAACTATTTATGGATATAATCCATAATCATAAAAAAGAAATGTTTTCTTTGAGGAAGTATATACTCATAACCCTTCATAGTGGTTTGTAAATAAAATGAGAATTATCCTAAGTATATCCCCCGGGAGTGTCGTAACCAAGAGTGCAGCAAGGCCCGTTGTCGTGCACCAGTTCCCGTTCGAGTCTAGCTCAAAGCGGTGTTTTTGGGTTTTACCCCTAGGTACATCTGTGCCAGAGCCGCCTCTACCTGCTCGTATCCAGACAGGGATGTATTTCTCGGAAAACTCACAAAATCTCTACAATACCAAAATTTTAGGAAGTTCTTCTATACTAATCCTCAAACTTCATCTTAGGTCTACGTGCTCCAATCAGAGTTTGTATAAATCTAGCTTCCAAGGTTTGTACTAAACTGCCGCTGATACCAACTGTACCGCCCCGACCCCAGCTACCCAGAGTCGGTGCATTACTTCGTAACATTGGCATGATCACAAAAGATCAAGTCTCCAAAGACCGATTAGTTTAGTAGCCTTGGAAACACTAGATACATTCGTAAACGTTACATTACATCATAAAGTGAAAAACTACAATAACAAAGTCTCCATAGTCCACACTCATATCCTCTTCTCACAATCCCTGCAGGTCATTCATAAAGTACTTCTTCACATCCTGGAAAATATTAAAACATTGAAAGGGGTGATCTCAGATGCTCAGTAAGGATAACAATATTGCGGAAGCTTTCATAAATAAACATAAAAATTTAAGGCAATGTATAACTAAAACAAAAGCCTTTTAAACATGAACATCAACATAATATGGCAAAAGTAAAATGAGATAATGCCATTCACTTCTTCAATGGATATTCTACTGGTTGAATAATCACATGCAATAACAATAACCACTTTTATAATGATGGAATGCATAATGCCAGACTATCATAACCACGTAACCAAGGCCTCGTGCCAAGACCACAAATAAGATTTTGTCAAGGCCTCATTCCAAGACACTAGTTTGTCTCATGAGACCTGCCGATGCATCGAGGAGCTATAGTGGGCTCCACCCGTCACTTATTAAGTCCAATGTATTCCTCATATGAATAGGTTTAAACATATCATAAACCATAACATAATCGTATCACATAAAACATGCATAAAGGAAACATAACATTTCCATATTTCAATCACAAGATATCAATAAAACACATTGATATAATAAAAACGCTTTCAAAACCATTTTCAAAACCAAAATAAAAGAAAGTTAAAACTTTGTATTTATTTTTCATTAAAAAAAAGTGATGGCTTGTAGAGGAAGCCGAAACTCAAATAATGGTCACAGCGGCGGAGAAGTCGTTGTCGCCACATAAGTACGGAAATAAAAACATTCCCTTTTTGTCGTTTAGTAAAACGCTTTGTATGAAAAAGATTCCTTTTGAATAAACGTAAAAGTCAAAGGGGTTTATACACTGTATAAAAGAAATTTGTGTATAAAACAAAATATGCCTCAGTGAATGGAGATTGAGACGAAGTCCATTAAAAAACATTTTTAAATAAAATATATCTATTATGTGTATTCACTATATATACACATAAAGAATGTATAAATACAATATACAACATAATAATATCATGACATAATTTGAAAGTAGGAGATTAACCCAAAGAATAGAAATTGGGTTTAGAAGTTCCCTTACCTCATGTCTGACTTGACTCAACCGTTCTTTAACCTCTTGAATAATAAACTAGAGTTAATATATACCTTATTAAGAACCATTTTCAATTTCATTATCCTTATTATATCACTTATTACAATGATATTAACATTATGTAATTATTTAAGTTAATAACGGTCGTTTTGTCGATCTTTGGTACTTGAGTCAACAATAAACTTCTTATAATTACAAGTTGTTTATGTGGTAGAATATCCATTATCTCCAGAATTATATTCATGATTTAGATGTCATATATATGTCATATATCCAGTATATAGATTCATTTATAATATTACGTAACATTTAGAGGTAAGAAATGAAATGCACCGTTCATGGAGACGGTAAGCCGTACGTACGCATGAACACTACTTTCATTTCAATTTCATATTTAATGGAACGAAATAATAATTATATAAATGTATAATATAATTCCAGTATAATATAGTGTATAATACCATTTACTTGTTCCTTTATACATCCCACATATGGCATTAACGATTCAAATCACTTTGAGGGGGCGGTAGTCCGCACTTCCTAAAATGAAATTATCGTGTTTTACCCATAATGGAAATCATAAAGTATGCCATAAATGAGAAATACATAAGCATATGTAAAACATAAACATATTATATATCATATATAAAAATAGTTACATCTTAATGGCCACCTTTGAAGGTGTTATATGAGTGTTGAACAATCATCGTTTCGTGAGGCAGAAATTCGCCATCCACAGAAACCGTATGTTCTTTAACCATTAGATGTAGGTGTGTGTAAGTGTAGCTCGAATAATTCTTATAACAACATCCTAGTATATTTAGGATACTGTTGTTGTTACAAAAGAAATGAATAAAAAGAGTTTAGGGGGTTGGAGAAGAAAAATAAAACAAAACAACATTAGAGAAGACATTACCTCAAAATCGGGTAACTCTTTTTGATTTGAGCCAAAGGCTTCCTTGGGAAGATTTCTGCCAAAGTGAGGCTTCTAGGAGTAATAGGGGGAAGTTGGGATAGTATTTGGGCAGAGGTTGGCCGAGCCAAATGGCTTGAAAGTGTAAATGAGGTGGGAGAGGTGGGGGCCTTTTATAAGTGGAGAGGAGGGGCACTCTTGGAAAGTAAAGAAAAGTCACTTTATTATAAAATGAGTTTCGGATTTTAGAGGTCCCACACTTATATAATTCGAGGATAAGATGATAAGGGTTCGAAATCTACTCATCCAATAGGATTTTGACAAGTTTAGGCTTTGGATTTTATATTATCTTTCCATTTTATTTAAATCGTTAAATAATGAGGTCATCGCTGCATCATCATGCTGTCATACTTAATTTAATTTATTTAATGTCTAGAAATTATAAAAAAAAAATACTATGATGTAGGAAATCTTTTTAGATTTCTAATGAATATTTATAATCAAAATTTGGACTTGTGTAACCCCACTTAAAAACTGTTTTAGTAAAACAACTCATGTTTGTGTCAATTTAATTTTAACATTAAATATATATATATTAATGTCATTTTCCAACCAAAGTGGCTCCATGGGGTCCCCAAGTTGACCGATGGGTTGTCTTGGTCGGCCATGACTCATCCAATAGGAGTAGGACAAGTTTCAAGCTCATCTCATATTATTAAAACATTATTTTTACCTTAAACTACACCAATTACCTCTAATCGCGATTAAGAACTTAAAAGTTACTATTCACCAAAAAAAATTATTTTGATCTCATTGAACCACATTTTACTTCTTAATTAAAACCATGTTTGTCGGATTTTTGAAAATCAAATCACAGAAGTGGTAATATTTCATTTAAACGAAAAATCAGTTATTTAACTACCACTTAGTGGTTTCACTATTCATCAAAAATTGAAGTTTTTCAGAACAATGCCAAAATTTCACCCTAAGCTATAATTGATATTCCGAATTCAAAAATGATGTCTATTTTACAAAATTCCAAACATATAAGTTGCATTAATTAATTTTATAATTAATTCTCGTGGTCACAACAAATAACGTGTTTTAAGAAACAATTTATATCAAAAGATTGGCAATGGTTTATGTCCAAATTCAATGTTAAATTAATTATAATGACCACCATTGGATAAAATGGTAAAAATATATTCTAATTATACTTTAAAACCACTAAATAGTATAATTTATCACTATAAATTATTTTGATTAAAAAAGTTGTTTTTAAGTATTTTTCACTATTTATAAAAAATTAGAAGTTCTCAGAAAAATACTAAAAATTCAACATAAGCTAATTTTGATATTCCGAATCCAAAAATGAAGTCCATTTTGAAATATAAAATTTCTATAATTTTAAAAAGTGGTTATTACTATTCATAACGGCTACTTTGATTAGTCGCGGTGTTTTAGAACTCGAAGTTGCGTACAATGCAAGCTATTGCATTATTGAATGAGAAGCGTATCGTGGAAGCTCGGGGTGTTACAATTATAATCCTAATATTATTTTATTATAAAATAATATTTCTAGCTTTTCCTAAGGTGCACTTCACCCCTCTTATAAAAGTTCACTCCCTCTTCTCTCTAATTCCCACCGTCAAAGCCATTTGGCTCAGACAACCCCCGCCCAAATACCTTCTCTACTATCCTCCCCTCATCATAGATTCCATATTATAGTCATATATCCAACCTAAGGAGCCCTCTTTATCAAATCAAAAGCAAGAACCAGAAGAAGAGGTAAATATTTCGTCACCTCTTTTAAGTTCCTTTCTTCTTCCAATACCTATTTCGTTGTTGTTTACATTTTAAAATAATAACTCGAGTATCTTATATATATTGTGATGTTATTATAAATTTGGTACAACCATATTCATTATTCTATCCATCCTTTGTATGAAATGTCACCATACATGCGTACGTACGGCTAACAGTCTCCATGTCGTGGTGTAATTGTTATTCAATACATTATTATTTGGATGGGTATATAATGATGTGTAATTGATGTAAATAATTAATTTAACATGATAATGATTCTTTATATATGATATAACATCCATTTATATATTATTTTAATATCAAAATAATGATATTGTCGCTCGTACGTACGTACGGATTACCGTCTCCACAAACGCGATGAGATTCATTCCCCATCATATCCATTCAAGAATATTTTTCATTAGATGATTAAAAATAATTTTTAAAGACTTAATATCATTCTTAATATTAATAAGATATATCCTATCCATAAAAATCATTACTTACGTAAAAAAGAATATAAAGGAAAACAAATCTGTTAACACCCGAACTGATGATAATACTAAGATATTATTATCAAAGCAATAGTAAAAGATCATGTATGATATCATATTAATGTATATGATTCTTGTATAATTTAATAACAATTATTTTACCATTATAAAGGAGTTTAATTTCACGACCCTCCTTCGGCAAGACTATGGAAGGGGTGACAAAGGTCCCTACCCTTCCTTCCTCAAGTCGAAGATGAGATAATGACCCCCGTGTCCCACCTACAGTAGGCCCCGGAGTGGCGAGAAGCACCAAGGGTGTAACATTTTCACAATATGGGAGTCATTACCCTTTTTAGTTAACCAGGACTGGGAGAATGATTGAGTCAACACCAAACACCACCATGTATAGAAAAATCAAAAGAAAACCAAACTACATGCATGTTTTAATAAAATAATCTGAACAATGTATAAGAACTCCAAAGTACAAAACCAACAGGAAAAGAAAAGGCTAAGAAGAAAAACAACAGAAACCAACAGAAACTCCAACATCCAGACTAGTAAGGTCTCACATGGCCTCCGAAGTCCTCCTAGAAACCTGAAAGTACGGGTAGGGTGAGCGTACTAAGTATACTCAGTAGGAAAACCTATAGCCCTCGTGCACAAGTGGGGGGACGTCCTAAAGTCCTGTGAGATGCAGAAGAACCAACATTTATTAAGGAAACTATCCATCCCACCTCACCGGCCATGCTCACCAAATAACACAAGCAGTAAGGTAATAGTAAGAACAAAACATTTGGGTACCCCGCACCACCGTTTCCCCCACAAGCTAGCTGCTCATCCCTAACGACAAACGTCCTCACGCTACCATGCCCTTCCTGCCCGCACACACCTGGGCCTCACAACCATCCACATCCATACCCACACACACCTGGGCCTCACAACCACACATCCCTTCCTGTAAACACCTGGGCCTCAAAACCACCCATCCCTACCCGCACACACCTAGGCCTCATCACGAAGACACCTAGGAAAAAAACCATAACTAAAACCCCTGCCTGAAAACACATGGGACTCATCCCAAAGATTATTTCGAAAACAACCTGCCCGAAGACTCTTGGTCTAGAAACACACCAATCAAAACCTACCCGAAAAATCTTGGGTGTAAGGTCGCCTCCAGCCATCACAGCCGAGGGAAGAGGGAGCAGGAAGGAGAGTAACTTGGGGGAAACACCCTTCCCCATGAAATGGGGTGTCCTAAACTAAGTTCCCAACGAGGGTGGGGTGCGACTAAACACAAAACATATAGTTATACATTTATATACCAACACACAGCCCAACCTATGTCTCCTCAAACAAATACAAGCAGGTGCACAAACACTGCTGCCTCAGAAGGCAGGCACACAACAAACAGTTCCCAGTTTCCATGTTAAAGTTATCATTCATAACAGTTCAGAATGTGTTAATCCCTTCATTACTAGTAAACTAACAGGAACAATCACAGATGAAACAACAATAAGAAGGAAGAGGAAACCATCGGGTAATTTAAGCATTCACACCCGATTGTCTTGTGAAGTCAAATCAACAAAGGGATCAGTGAGATCCCTCAAAGTACTGGAACCAAAGCCAAACCCAACAAACTGTTGGTTATCCCACATTAATTCATTACCATTACACCAAGTTCATTATTTACTTCCCACTTTTATTCATTTTCACAAACCAACCTGCAACCTTGCTACCAAACACCACCACAGCCACACAACAACTCATGCCATTCCAACCACACCATTCACAGCCCCGCTATTCACCCATCCATAACAAAACACATTCACCCCTTCACCCATTTCATAACTGAACCATCCCAATGTTCATAATTCATTGTTTTATATTATTTAGTTCAACTGGGGTGATCATACAAGGTTATGGGCATTCATATTCAACAGCTGAGTTTAAGTGTTTAACTAATTCATACATGATTCCCATTCACCATACAAATAATAAAACAGAGCATAGCATAGGTGCGCAAACAAGGACCTTCAACGGCCATGATTTTCAAGAGGCCTAATCCCATTAAATTCATAACAACATCATAGGGAAAGCATGGATAAAAACATGTAAAAACATTAACAAACTTCCTCTTCCATGTTCTTTAACCTGTTATTATCTTCATTACAGAATTGATTAACTACCTCGTGGAAACCATAGAACACCCACCCCGAAAGATACACAAGGAGGAGAGACAAAAGTAAGATCCCTACATTATTGATCAAGGATAGACGTTATGTCCTTGTGTGGAAACTAGAAATCAAGAGTAGCAGGAGCTCCACGAAACACGATCAAGGAAAACTTCACAACAAGGGTACAACTGGTCGGGAGGAAGGGAACTCTGTTCGTAGGGTGATAGAAAACAAGAAACTCATGGAGAGGAGAAGATTTTAGGTTATAAGGACTGAGATACAGTATTCCCAGGATGGTTAATATATGGAGAGAAAAAATCGAAACCACGGAAGAAGCAGGATCATGGGTTGACCACACGGCTAGGCCACCCCACACGTCCAACCAAAAAGGTCCCCGCTCTTTGGGGTGGTTCAAACTGATGCACACCTCCTTATTCCCTATAAACTGTTTTGAAAACGTGGTTAAAGGCATGACCAAAATGCATGATTTTTCATTTAAGGAGGGTACCTCACTAAATCATTTAATTCAACGACATTAATGGACTTTAAAACAAGTTTAATGGGGTCAAAACAAGGTTTAAAATCCAATTCATGCAAAAGGAGGTGTTACTGGAAAACCCGTGGAGCTACCGGTACCCCAACGTCATCGGTAGGCTAGGCCACCTGTAGGAAAGAGATTCCAGTACCCCAAGGTCTCCGGTAGGCTAGGCCTACCGGTAGACCAAGCTATCGGTAGGCCAAGGCTACAGGTAGGCCGAGGATACCGGTAGGATGAGGCTACAGGTAGGCCAAGGCGACAGGTAGGCTGAGGCTACCGATAGACCAAGGCTACCAGAAGGGGTCTTAATCTCCCTCGAGGAGCTGGGATGGCCTTCCAAACCACCCAAAACACCCCCATACATCATATTTTCACCAAGTAATGGACCCCAAAACCCCAGGCCATTAAATCTAATACTTCTCAAACTATTCTCGTCCTTGAGAATATAATAACAATCCAGAAAGGGGAAAAGAGGGGTCCAAACAACCACCCTCTAAAGATACTTCTCAGGGGAAAACCCCTTAGTTGTTCGAATGCTCAAACCGACCCCCCCCCCTACATCCAAGAATACTCCCCCAAGAGTTATCAACCCCAAACATCCACAACAAGCACAAGGATCACACTTTCCAACACATGAGTTAGGGAGTCCCCTCCTACATGTTAAGATATTATCCGCTTTGGGTGGCACTGACTGGCCCGCACAGGTTTAATTGCATCTACATTAATATGTCCTGATTAGCAGTCAGGTTTTTCCATCATCACGCATTTGAACACACACACACATAGAGAACAGGGAATAGATCATCTCATAGATAAGAAAAACAATAATTTCATATATTAAAGCATAAGGTAAAACATCTCAACAAATCTCAGAACAAAAACAATAAGGAAGTCAAAACAGATATGGGTACTGAACATGTAACGGGGCCTCCCGCTCCCAAGTGCTCTCCTCAAGTCCACCATGCCTCCATAATACATGAACAAAGGGGATGGTTCATCAACTAAGAAATTTATCTTTACAATCCTCAATCTTGATCGGTCGTTCTACAAAAGTCGCATCATTTTCGACATATAATCCTCCCCAATCAATGACATGGGAGTCGTCGTGTAGATATCGACGAAGATGGGAGATGTGAAAGGCGTTCTGAACTTTCTACAACTGAGGTGGAAATGACAGCTGATATGCCACCTCACCAACACATCCTAGCACCTTGAAAGGTCCGATGAACCTAGGGGAGATCTTACTCGCTTTCCCAAACCTTCATTGCCCACGTCGAGGAGAAACCTTCAAGAACATATGATTTCCAACCTCGAACTTCAAGGGCCTTCTCCTACGATCGGCATAAGACTTCTACCGATCTTGGGCTGCCTTCATCCTCTCACGCACAAGCTGAACCTTCTCAGTGGTGCCCTTCACCACTTCTGGCGACGGAACAGCTACATCCCCAATCTCTGTCCAGCAAACGGATAAACGAAACGACCTTCCGTACAAGGCCTCAAATGGTGTCATTCCAATAGTGGAGTGGAAGATATTTTTATAATAAAACTCCACCATGGGCAAGTGTCGTACCCATGATCCCCCAAAATCTAGAACACATGCCCACAGAATGTCTTCCAATGCCTGGATCATCCGTTCTGTTTGCCCATCTGTCTGAGGGTCGAAAGTTGTGCTAAGGCGTAGCTGGGTGCCAAAGGCATGCTATAATCCCCTACAGAATCGTGAGGTAAACCGCATGTCTCGATCAGAGATAATAGATCTTGGAATCTCCGGAAACCACATCACCTCATCGACATACCTCTGGGATAAGGTACTCACAGGGCTCGATTCCTTAATGGCCAAGAAGTGAGCTGATTTTGTCAACTGATCCACCACTACCCAGATGGCATCATAGCCTCCCTGAGCCCTGGGTAGCCCTGTGAAAAATTCCATCGAGATTTCATCCCACATCCACTCGGGAACATCTAAAGGCTGCAATAATCCTCCAGGAAAATGGTTTTCAGACTTCACTTGCTAACACACTTGGCACTTAGCCACAAACACTGCCACCACCCGCTTTACTCTGGTCCACCAAAATTGTTCCCTCAGAACTTGGTACATCTTTGAGACCCTAGGATGTATCGTTAAATCCGAGCCATGGAACTCACAGAGAACTCATTTACACATCATCTTTGGAACAAACAGCCTTTCACGGAATAACATCTGATGCTGATCATCCTCAGACCATCCCTCAGAAGTATTTCATAGATAAACATGATCTCGCAACACTTCTACCTCCAAGTCCCCCCACAGAAACTCTTCCACGTGCACCACTAAGGAAGAAACTACATTCATATAAAATAGACGACCACTTCCACCTTCCACCCTTGCATCCAAATGCCAGGCCACTAACTCTTCCATCACTCTCCAAGCATCCTCATATTCCTGAACTACTTCCTTCTATGATTTCCTCCTCAGGGCATCATCCACAACATTATCCTTTCCCTTAGTATAGGAGATCTCGAAGTCATAGTCTTGGAGGCACTAAAACCATCTCCGTTGCTGCATGTTCAGATCCCACGGGGAGAAGACATAACACAAGCTCTTATGATCTAAGAAGACCACAAAGTGCTCTCCGATGAGATAATGCCACCACAACTTCAATGAGAAAACCATGGATGCAAGCTCCAGATTGTGGGTGGCATAGTTACGTTCATGAGGACGTAACTGCCTAGGACCATAAGAGATCACTCCTCACTGCTGCATTAGCACACATTCCAACCCAAGTCTAGAAGCATCACAGAACACTTCAAACAAAACCCCTTCCTCTGGTAATCTGAGTACTAGAGCACTAACCAGCTTCTCTTTTAGGTATCCAAAAGTTTTCTGGCACTGGTCGCTCCACATGAAGGCCTGGACCTTCCTAGTCAAAGATGTCAACAGAGCTGCAACTCAAGAGAAGCCGAGCACAACCCTCCAGTAATAGCCTACCAAACCCAGGAAACTATGAACTTCCTCAACATTCTTGGGTGATGCCCATGAAACAACTGCCTCGACCTTCGACGGGTGTACTATTATTCCCTTCTAAGATACTACGTGTCCAAGTAAATGTACTTCTCACATCAATAACTATCACTTAGAGAGTTTCCCATAAATATAGTGGTGTCTAAGGACTCCCAAAACTGCCCTAAGATTATCAATGTGCTCCTCCTCTGATCTTGAGTAGATAAGGATGTATTCGATGAACACCACAACAAACTGGTCTGGAAACTCTCGGAAGACAGAGTTCATGAGGTTCATGAACATATTTGGTGCATTTATAACGCAAAACGGCATGAACACGAACTCAAAGTGTACATATCTACACTTGAAAGTCATCTTCAAGATATCACCTTCCTTCACTCTCAGTTGGTGGTATCCAGACCATAGATCAATCTTATAGAACCAACCTGCTCTCCTCAGTTGGTCGAATAGATCGTATATCCTCGAGAGGGGGTAACGATTCTTGATCATCACCTAGTTCATCCTTAGGTAGTCTATTCACATCTGTAGACTACCATATGATTTCATTGCGAACAAAACTGGAACACCCCACAGAGACAAGCTGGGTCAAACAAATCCCTTCTCCATCAGATCATCAACCTGAATCCACAACTCCCACAACTCAGAAGGTTCCATCCGATAAGGATCCATCGAGATCGGGCGGGCACCTGGATATAAGTCTATCTCAAACTCAATGTCACGTCGAGGGGGTAGAGTCACAACCACATCAGGAAAGACATCAGGGAATTCTCTTACGACCTCTGGTACATCCATCATTCTTGCGTCTGTCGACTCCACTGACAACCCATACAGCATAGAAATGAGTGGCTCCACATGTCGACTCCCCACCTGATAACTCCTCTCCCCAACAAAAGCCACTCGTCGTCCATCCTCATTGGATAATTCAATCCTTCTCCGATAGCAGTTGATGATGACATGCATGGATAATAACCAGTCGATGCCTAGAATGACATCATATAGCTGCATCTACAATGAAATAAAGTCTCCACTAGACTAATGCGGTCCCAACATTAGCCTACATCCCCAGAAAATGTAAGATACGCGGGTCTAACCCCCAACTGGTGTTCTCAATGCTAGGGGCACAAAAAGTCTCTCGGCATCCAGACCTAGATCATGGGCTAATACGGGCATAACAAAGGAGTGTGAAGCTCCCGAATCAAACAAGACAGAACAAGAGTGCAGAAAAAACTGATCGTACCTCGCATGACCTCTGGTCCTGCCAGGGCTACTTCCTCTATGGTGTGCAACTATCCACTCCCAACTCCTCAGCCTCACTGTTGTCGACCACATCCCGAACCATGTCCTGGTCGAGGTCCCTGAGGAGTACCCTGGTGTCTGTCTCCTCCCGCAAGATCATCCCTCGAAGGGCCAGGGGCCTCCTGCTGCTGCTGGAAATGCCTCACCGGCAATGGATGCTGCTGAGGTGGGTGCTGAAACTGCCCACCTCCACCATGTGGAGCTCGAGTCAGACACCTGCTCTGGATGTGCTCGAAAACTCCACAAGAGAAACACTTCGGTCCTAGACCTGTGAAAAAGGGGTGAGGGCCAGAAGCTCAGAATTGGAACTAATGAGGAATACTCCCTGCTTGTCGAAACCTGGAAGACCCAGTCACTAGAGACCTGCCGCTGACCACCCTACCCTTTGACGAACCCAGCTGGTTCCCCTCTCGTAGTCTGCCTCCCTTAGATTGCTTCCACTCTACTATCTTGGCCTTCTTCTGTACTGCTAGGTACATCGGAAGGGTGAAGGGAGTGACAACGTACTGATTAAAAGGATGGAGTTCCTCCTCTAACCCTCTTGTCTGAGACTCCTCATCAGGAATGAGATCCGGGGAAAAGTGCAAGAGATATTTGAACTTGATCCCGACATCCCTCACTGACATGCTTCCATGCTAAAGGGAGAGAAACTTCTGTCACTTCTCAACATTCTCCGTAGAGGAGAGGAACTCCTCACGAAATTCCTTCTCGAAACTGGTCCATGAAACCTATGCCTCTATCTTCTCTTCCAGGAAAAGTGTCCACCACTGACATGCTTCTTCTCTCAGCTGGCTGACGGCCAACAGAACCCAGTACTCCCTCGGAGCATGGATCAAAGAGAAGGTGATGGATAGATCCACGATCCATCCCTCCATCACTGAGTCAAAAATGTTACCCTCGTACTTCTCTAGGGTTTGTCTCTAGAAGGAGTGAAAAGTCCTCTTCCACATGTCGTCCTCCTCATCTTGGCCAACCCTCTTCCGGTCAACAGCCTTGATCCGCTGGGCCTCAAACGCTCGAGTCGCTCGTGGATAACATTTGGGTGCCATAGCTGCAAGGTAAACAAGGAATGCCAAAGCCTGAGTAGTGTAGAATATTTCTCATAAATTTTCTTAGACTTCTTATTGATTTTATATACCCTACACAACCATGTAACACAGGAACACAAGTCATTAAGATGCATGTACCTTTCCTAGGGTCTCTACGCTTAAAACAGTGTAGCCTCACTTGGTCAATTGGTAGGTCCATAGTCCTTGCATCGGATCATCAGGGGCCCAAAAATCCCATGTCCTAACCCATCCTCCCTGGTCTATTTCACGAACCAAGATCACCTAACATTGTTGCCCTACCATCTCATTAAATCCTCACTGTGCCTAACTCCAGAGTCCATCCTATCCCTCAACCTCACTCTGATACCATTCTGTCACAACCCGCCTTTGGAAAGACGATAGAAGGAGCGACAAAGGTCCCCGCCCATCCTTCCTCAATTCGAATACGAGATAATGACCCCCGAGTCCCGCCTCCAGTAGGCCCTGGAGTGGAGACTAGCACCAAGGGTGTAACATTTTCACAATTTGGGAGGCATTACCCTTTTTAGTTAACTAGGATTGGGAGAAAGAATGATTCAACACCAAACACCACCATGTGTAGAAAACTCCAAAGAAAACCAAACTACATGCATGTTTTAATAAAAGAAACTGAACAAAGTACAAGAACTCCAAAGTACAAAACCAATAGGAAAGGAAAAGGCTAAACAAAAAAACAACAGCAACCAATAGCAACTCCAACGTCTAGACTAGTAAGGTCCCGCACGGCCACCGAAGTCTTCCTGGCAACCTGAAAGTACACGTAGGGTGAGCATACAAACTATACTCAGTAAGAAAACATATAGCTCTCGTGCACAAGTGGGGAGATGTCCTAAAGTACCTTGAAAAGCGGATTAATCAACATCTATTCAGGAAACTATCCATCCCACCTCACTGGCCACACTCACCAAATAACACAAGCAGAAAGGTAATAGTAAGAACAAAACATTTGGGTACCCCGTACCACCGTTTCCCCCACTAGCTAGTTGCTAATCCCTAATGGAAAATGTCCTGACACTACCACACTCTTCCTACCCGCACACACCTGGGCCTCACAACCATCCACATCTCTACCCCCACACACCTAGGCCTCACAACCACACATCCCTACCTGCACACACCTGGGCCTTATCTTGAAGACACCTACAAAAACAAACCAGAACCAGAACCCCTACCCAAAAACACTGGGGCCTCATCCCAAATATTCTTGGGAAAACAACATGCCCAAAGAGTCCTGGGCTAAAAACACACCAATCGAAACCTACCCGAAGAATCTTGGGTGTATGGTCGCCTCTAGCCATCACAGCCGAGGGAAGAGGGAGTAGGAAGGAGATTAAGTAGGGGAAAACACACTTCCCCATGAAATGGAGTGTCTGACACTAAGTTCCCAATGCAGGTGGGGCATGAATAAATAGAAAACATATAGTGACACATATATATACCAACACATAGCCCAACCTATGGCTCCTCAAACATATACAAGCAGGTGCACAAGCACTGCTGCCTCAGAAAACAGAGAAACAAAAAACAGTTCCCAGTTTCCATTTTCAAGTTATCATTCATAACAGTTTAGTATGAGTTGATCCCTTCACTACTAGGCAACTAATAGGCACAATCACAGATGAAACAACAATAAGCAGGAAGGGGAAACCATCGGGTAATTTAAGCATTCACACCCAATTCTCTTGTGAAGTCACATCAACAAAGGGATTAGTGAGATCCTGAAATGCACAGCCTATTGTCACCTATCGACTGGTCAATGTTCTGGTGCTCTGCTAATGTATATAGCAGCACTCAGGTCGAATCCTCGGCAATGATACTTTGTAATAGTCGTTTTTTTAGTTAATTGTATTTTGATTGGGGATTTTGTTTGGAGGGCTTATGAAATAATTTATGGATGATGTTTGATTTAACAAATTGATAAATATTGGGGTGAATTCATCATTAGGTAGTTAAGCTTGTGATGTCCTTGATCTTTGCTTTATATTACATTAAATTAACACCCATGTCACAAGATGATTTTGATTGGAATTCCCAAGTGTTAAAACTTTAATCCAATCCGTAACTTATCTTAGGTTTATAATCATTACCATTACTTGTTTATGGTAGTGTATTTGTGGTTCCAATAATCCATAGAACCCACATATTAAACAAAACATGTCCTTAATCCATGACATATAATGTTCAACATACACAATATTAATTTAAAGAACATTCGTCGAGAAAAAGCTCTCAATCACTTAACATACCTAAATTATAACTCACCCCAATTAAAGATTTACTCAGCCATTAAAATGATTACTGATCTGATTATAATTATTAAGATGATAAATTAAGAATATAAGATAAACAAAGGGATAATAAAAGATTTTTTCATCGAACACACACACACACGAATGATGATGATAATTAAAAACGGATTTTCAATTGAATGTGGAAGAAAAAGAAGGGAAGGGTATTCAACTGAATTTAAACTATTTAAATATTAAACTATAGAAGGTGGATGAGAATAAGAGAAATTGAAGAAGAAACAAGCACTAAAATTTTATTGAAATGAAAACAAAGTTACACAATTACAATTGAAAGAAAACATAAACAAACATGAAAGAGAAGTGGAGGAGAGGTCTCTCTTATTGAAACAGGATCAAATCATATCCTCCCATAACCTTGTCAAGGATCTATTAATGCCTAACCTCCTCCTTAAGTTCCAAAGTTTCAACCCTTTTTAAAGGAGAAGAGGGTTGTATTTATAGCCCAAGGTGGTGGACTGTTTACATTCCAGAAATACCCTTCCACGTTTCTCACTGATATGGACATTAAGAAAGCCAAATCTCGAGCAATATCCTTCTTCAAAGTTGTATATAATAAATTTTTACAACTACTCTAAAAATTTGGAGTCATTTGGACTTAAGGATCAAAGGTTATGGCCAGTTGATTAAACAAAGTTAAACTATCCATTTTAATCCAGTCTTTTTGAAGTCCAAAATGTGAAAGGGTTTTTGAATATGAGGATGTCTTCAAATCAGAATTATTTCTTCAAAAAAGTCGGCCTCATATATCTCCCTTTCACACTGAAAAATGTCAGATCGATTGGATGCTTACATCATGAGATATGTCATGCATACTATACTGATTTTAATTCTCGGCCAGAATGGTGGGCTGGATTATAAAGCTTCATTTGGGCCCCTTATTCTTAGATTTGGGCCCTGAAATTTTTATAATAGACTCCTTGAATTGTCCCCCAAACTATGGTGGAGAATAATAGAATTTGGACTTCTGCATGTAGCCCAGTAAATCTATCTTCATGAATAGTCCAGTTTCTTCATAGATTCTATGGTCTTGTTTGTGAGGATCATATGAGCCTTCAAATGGTAGAATTGGATCATGGTACCTTCTAATGAAATGTTGTATATTTAAAGGACAGTCCTAAAAAACAAGAAACACACAACTTGGATCAGTGTAGTGATAGGTATTATTAAAACAGTAAACTGACGCAATTGGACTACTTCTAAAAATGCTCAAAAATTATACTTAATATAAAAACATTAATATTTCACACAAATTAAGGACATTTAATATAAAATTAGTAAAGGGAGTATACAATAAGTAATGAAAATATTAATAACATTAGATCCCTCAAAGTACTGGAACCAAACCAAAACCCAACAAGCCGTTCGTTATCCCACATTAATTCATTACCATTCCACCCAGTTCATTATTAACTTCCCACTTTTATTCATGTTCACAAACCAACCTACAACCCTGATGCCAAAAATCACCACATCCGCACAAAAGCTCATTCCATTATAACCACACCATTCACAGCCCCGCTGTTCACCCATCCATAACAAAACACATTCACCCCTTCACCTATTTCATAACTGAACCATCCCAACGTTAATAATTCATTCTTTTATATTATTTAGTTCCACTAGGGTGATCATACAAGGTTATGGGAATTCATATTCAACAGCTGATTTTAAGTGTTTAACTGATTCATACATGATTCCCATTTACTAGAAAAGCATAAAACAGTGCATAGAATAGGTGCGCAAACAAAGAACTCCAATGGCCTTGATTTTCAGGAGGCCTAAGCCCAATAAATTCATAACAACATCATAAGGAAAGCACGGATAGAAACATGTAACAACATTAACAAACTCCCTCATCCCTGCTCTTGAACCGGTTATTATCTTCATTACAGAATTGATTAACTACCTCGTAGGAACCATAGAACACCCACCCTGCATGATACACAAGGAGGAGAGACAAAGGTAAGATACCTACATGATTGATCAATGATCGACTTTAAGTCCTCACGTGGAAACTGGAAATCAAGAGCAGCATGAGCTCCATGGAACGCAATCGAGGAAAACGTCACAACAGGGGTACAATTGGTCGGGAGGAAGGGCACTCTGAGCGCAGGGTGATAGAAAACAAAAAACTCAGGGAGAGGAGAAGTTTTTAGGTTATAAGGACTGAGATACATCATTCCCGAGATGGTTAAGATTCAGAAAGAAAAACTCAAAACTGTGGAAGATATGGGCTCATCAGTTGACCACGCGGCTGGACCACCCCACACGTCCAACCAAAAAGGTCCCCACTCGTCGGGGCGGTTAAAACTGATGTGCACCTCCTTATGTCCTACAGTCGTTTCTGAAAACGTAGTTAAAGGCATGACCAAAACGCATTATTTTTCATTTAAGGAGGGTACCTCACCAAATCATTTAATTAAATGACATTAATGGGATTTAAAACAGGTTTAATGGGGTCAAAACAAGGTTTAAAACCCAATTCGCATAAAATGAGGCTCTACTAGAAAACTCGTGGAGATAACAGTACCCCAAGGTCACCGGTAGGCAAGGCCATCGGTAGGCAAGAGATACTGGTACCCCAAGGTCACCGGTAGGCTAGGTCTACTGGTAGACCAAGCTACCGGTAGGCTGAGGTCGAGGCTACCGGTAGTCCAAGGCTACTGGTAGGCGTCTTAAGCTCCACTGAGGAGCTGGGATGGCCTTCTAGACCACCTAGAACACCCCCAAACATCATATTTTCACCAAGTAATTGACCCCAAAACCCCGGGCCATTACATTTAACCTACCCTTGACCAAATAAAAGTACAAGTTAAGGGTTAATTTCACAATCTCTTTATTATCCGAGGTTTTTTTATGTAAGTATCTACTAGGACCTCTTTATCATCCACATCCATATTTCTTAAAAATGTATTCCAAAAAAAATTTCTATTTACAAGACTATGCTTTAAATTAATTATACCCTTGTTTGACTTTTTATAAAATGTTTTGAAAGGAATCTTTCCGTCATATTCCAAACAAGGTACCTTACGACATTTTTGACAAAATTAAGGTAAAAATGTTTTTTTAACTTATACGGTAGGTGCAGCTATTTTCTACCATTATCACATCGTCAAAGATTATGTTACATGATTATAAGAATATTTTCAAATATAAATGTTTTCATTTATAATTACGTGACTTTATAATGATTTCAAAATAGAAAGAGCTATTTTTCAAAAATGTTTTTTATTTCATCTATGTCAACATCCTTTGATGGATTTTACATTTGTTTGAAGTTGATTTATTATGATACAAAACATCCATATTTTATTGACGGTTTTGTGGTATGTTTAACTGTGGATGTCTTAATTTATACCATTCATGGTTTATAGATAAATTATTGACATTTCGAATGCAAGTTTTAATACGAATGTTTATGTTATGTTTAAACTGTTTCATGTGAGGAGTGCATTGGACTTAGTAAGTGACGGGTGGAGCCCGCTATAGCTTCTTGATGAATTAGTAGGTCTCATGAGACAAACTAGTGTCTTGTCATAAGGCCTTGAAAAAATCTTATTTGTATTCTTCGCACAAGGCCTTGACTCTGTGGTTATGAAAGTCTGGCATTATGAATTCCATCATTATGAAAGTGGCTATTGGTATTGGATGTGATTATTCAACTAGTAGAATATCCATGTGAGTAAGTAAATGGAATTATTTTGATTTATATTTTCCATATTATGATGGATTTTATGTGGAAAAGGCTTTTTTTAGTTCTATACATTTCCTTAAATATTTATGCTTATTTATGAAAGTTTCAGCTATATTTGTTATCCTTAATGAGCATCTCAGCTCACCCCTTTCTTTTTCTTATTTTTCCTAGGATGTGAAGAAGTATATTATGATTGTCCTATAGGGATATTCTATGGGATCTTAGTGTTTTCCATGGAAACAATGGTGTTTTAGTTTTCTATTTTATGATGTAATGTAAACCTTATGAATGTATCGAGTACTTCCAAGGCTACTAAACTAATCAGTATTTCGAGACATGACATTTTGTGATCATGCCAATGTTATGTAATAATGCACCAGCTCTGGGAAACTGGGTTTGGGGTGTTACAGTTGGTATCAGAGAAATTTTAGTACAAACCATGGAAACTAGATTTATATAAACTCTGATTAGAGCACATATCCCTAAGAGAGACTTTGAGGATTAGTATAGAATAAATTCATATAATTTTGGTATCGTAGATATTTTGTGAGTTTTTTCAAGAAATACATCTAGTGCTAGATACTACCAGGTAGAGGTGGCTCTGGCACAGATGTACCTATGGGTAAAACCTGAAAAGACCACTTTGAGCTAGACTCAAACGGAAACTGGTGCACGATAAGGGGCCTTGCTACACTCTTTGTTATGACACTCCCAAGTGATATGCTTAGGATAATTATCATTTTATTTAAAAACCATTATTAAGGGTTTATGAGTTTATACTTCCTCAAAGAAAACATTTTTATGATTATGGATTATATACATAAATTGTTCCATTTATGTTAAGTGTTTTACTTATTTTGGAATTATGTATTTCGATTCAAAAACTAATCTAGTATATGCCATTATTTAGAAATGGAACCTATTGGAATGAATGGAAACTATATCAATGCACATTCCCCATGTAGGTATTTCCCTTAGGCTCAAGATAATTATAGTGGAGCTAGTGATAAAACTGGTGCGGATTAGTTAATCACTATACTGGGACAACTCACTCAGGTTATGAATAATAAAATTCCCCATATGGAGAACCCCAATCCACATCATGGAGGATCAATGTTATATCTCTTCATGAAGAAATAACCACCAATATTCAATTGGGGTAAAAATTGACTAGTATCTGAGCAGTGGATAAATTAATTATAGAAAATATTCCACGCCTTGGGGAGTAGTGAAAGGGAAAAAGTTGTCATGGCAGTTTACCGCCTCACTGGAGATGTTGATCAATTGTGGTCATCGATTAAAAAAACAAAGGATGATTATGAAGTATTAAATATTAAATATAGAGAGTTTAAAGATATTTTCTTAGAAAAATACTTTCCTCATGACTATCGAACAGATATGGAAAGGAAATTTTAGAGTCTGAGGCAAAAGGAGGATGAGAATGTCACAAAGTATGATGTTAACATTACAAGGTTAGCAAGGTGTGTTGAAGATCATATTGGTAACCCAAGAAGTAATATTGATCATTTATTTTATAGGATAAAACCATTTCTCTATTGAGCATTAGTATCCCAATCCTCTCATCATACGAAGATATTGTCTCATGTGTTATCAAGACATAAAAATAATTCTCTATGTCTTATGACTTTAAAGAAAAGAAAGAGAAGAATAGATCTGTTAAACACTTCGGAAATGGAAATAAGGTGAAGATGGTAAAAGTTTAATATCTATCCTATTGTATATGTGGTAATAAACATCCTGGTACATGCCTAAAATGAATGGGAGACTATTACAAGTGTGGTGAAAATGTCCACCAAACTCATGATTGCAAGTGGTAGAAATAGGCTATCGATGTTGAATTCTACAACTGTAGAGAAAGGGGACATTATGAAAATAAATTTCCTAGGAATCAGGGGAACTTACCTCAGAAAAGTCCAAGGGATCAAGGCAAAGCTTATGTTATCACTACTGTAGATGATGAAGCCCCAAAAGATGTAGTGGAAGGTAATTTAATGGTTTCCTCATGTTTAGCCAATGCTTTATTTGATTCTAGATCATCGCATTGTTTCGTATCTTCCAAGATTTCTAAAAAAATTAGATATTTCCAATTTGATTTAACAAGGGAGTTGTCAGTCAAAACACCTATGGGTAGTATCATTGCAACAAAGTTTTGTGAATCAGTCCCCATTATGGCATATAAATGTTCTTTATCTTCTAATCTCATTGTTATACCCATGATTTAATTTGATATAATCCATGATATGGATTGGATTTTTGACCATGATGCAAAAAATTATTAAAAGAAGAAGGAGGTTACTATTTTTGATGACGATGATAAAGAACACCTTATCTTTAGATCAGAATTGTCACCACCTAATTCTTATCTAGATCCACCCCGAATAGCTCAACTAAATTAAATTATTCGGGAGGAAGAGAATGAAATAATTGCAGGTGAGTAAAGAAATGTTCAAATAGAGGATGTTCCTATTGTGATATAATATGTTGATGTGTTTCCAAGAGATTTACCTGAACATCCTCCAGAACAAGAAATTGAGTTATCCATTGATTTAATTCCTGGATCAAGCCCCTTATCAAATACCCCTTATAGAGTGGCCATTGTGGAATAATTTTAACTAAATAAAAAACTAGAGTAAATTAGTAATAAAGGATTTATTCTCCCTAGTGTTTCTCCATGGGGAGCCCCTGTTTTTTTGTTAAGAAAAAAGATGGATCTATGAGGTTGTGCACTAACTACAGGGAGATCAATGCTATGATAATAAAGAACAAGTATCCCCTGCCTCATATTGATGATTTATTCGACCAAATTCATGGAGATCAATACTTTTCAAAGATTTACCTTCGATCTGGATATCATCAGTTGTGTGTGAAGAAGGAAGACATTCTGAAAATAGCATTTTGTACCAGGTACGGGCATTATGAGTTTACAGTAATACCTTTAGGATTGACTAATTCACCCTATGTCTTCATGAATATAATGAATAGAGTTTTTAAAGAATATCATGATGAATTTTTATTGGTATTTATTGATGATATCTGGGTATACTCCAAAATCTATGAAGATCATGAAAATCACATGCACATTATTCTAAAGAATCTTAGAAGACATGAGTTATATGTGATGTTTAGCAAGTGTGAATTTTGGCTTCCGATGATTTCTTTTATTGGCCATATTCTCTCTAATTATGGAATCTATATTGATCCTTCAAAGAACAAGGCTATCCAAGAATGGCCAGAACAGACGAGTATAACCGAGGTATGCAGTTTTATTGGTTTAGCAGGTTATTATCAGCATTTTATCCAGAATTTTTCTCGGTTGGCTAATCCATTAACCAAGCTCACACGTGAAGGGGTGAAATTTGTTTGGAAAAATGAATGTGAAGAATGTTTTGAATAATTTAAGAGAGGATTATTCAATTATCTTATCTTGACTCTACTTTCAGCGAATGATGGGTTTGTAATTTATAGTGATGCATCAAAGAAAGGACTTGGTTGTGTCCTTATGTAGAATAATAAGGTTATTTCCTATGCATCACGACAGCTAAAAATTCATGAGAAAAACTCTCCTACTCATGATCTTGAGTTAGAATCTATAATCATTTCTTTAAAGATATGGATACATTATCTCTATGGTAAATAATGTGAGATTTATACTAATCACAAGTGTTTGAAATATATTTTCTCACAGAAATAACTGAACATGAGGATAAGACGGTGGCTTGAACTACTCAAGTATTATGATTGCACGATACACTACCACCCAGGGATGGAAAGTAAGGTGGCATATGCTTTGAGCAGGAAAGATCATGGAGTTTTGAACAAGATGAGAGTTGAAAGGGATCCTATTCTCATGGTTCTAGTAAAGATAGATATGAGAATAACCATGGAATGTGGATCATGAATAAATTTTCAAATGTTTTACAAACCATATTTACTAGAAAGGATATAGATTTCTCAAACCGATGATGAAGAGTTTCAAAAAAATATTAAAGATGTGAATAATGGGAGATTGAGTGACTTCGTATATGAAGATGGAGTTTTGAAATTTGGGAACGGACTTTGTATTGCTGATATACCTGATCTAAAAAATAAATTGTTGGATGATTTTCATAGTTACAATTTCTCTATACACCCTGGGAGCACAAAAATGTATGGAGATTTGAAGGAAAATTTTTAGTGGGACAACATGAAGAGGGAGATTACTGATTTTGTGTCAAGATGTATGGTTTTTCAACAAGTGAAAGCTGGAAGGCAATAGCCTGGAGAAGTCTTGCAACCTCTTCCCATACCTAAGTGGTAATGCGTTAATATTATGATGGACTTTGTCAATGGACTACCAAATACTCCTTAGAAGGAACGATACAATATGGGTCGTTGTTGATATTCTTACCAAGTCAACACATTTTATTGATATAAGAGAAGATTTACCACTTGAACATCTAGAAAGACTATATATTAATGAAGTTGTGAGACTTAATGGAGTAACACTATCGATTATTTTCTATCATGATCCCCGTTTTACATCAAGATTCTGGAAAAGTCTTCAGAAAGCCCTGGATACTGAACTTATTTTGAGCACTTTCTAACACCCTTAAACTGATGGACAATCAGAACAGACAATTCAAACCTTATAAGACATGTTGAGATCTTTCTCACTTGACTTTCAAGGTATATGGGATCAATATTTACCTCTGGTATAATTTTCCTATAACAACAGATTCCATTAAAGTATTCCAATGGCACCATATGAAGCATTATACAGAAAGAGATGTCACACACCAACCTATTGGGATGATGTTGGGGAAATAAAACTCATAGGTCCAGAACTTATGAATGAAATTATTGAAAAGGTGAAGGTAATCCAAACCCCCAACAAAGCAGCTCAAAATAGGCGGAAGAGCTATGCTGATAATCGAAGGAAGTATTTGGAATTTTTGGTAAGAGATAATGTCTTCTTAAAGGTATATCCATGGAAGGGTGATATACATTTTGGTAAGATGGGAAAATTGAGTCCCAGGTACATCGGACCTTTCGAAATTCTAGAAGAAATTGAGGATGTAGCTTACCGTTTAGCAATGCCGCCAAGTCCCTCCAATATTCACGATGTGTTCCACGTATCAATGCTGAGAAATTACATGTTTGACCCAACGCATGTACTCAACTATGAAGAATTAGAACTGGAATCTGATCTATCTTATTGTGAAGAGCTTGTCATGGTTCTTGATACAAGAGAAAATGTTCTGAGAAACCAGACTACTCGTCTAGTAAAAGTTCTACGGAGAAACCATAAGATGGAAGAGGCAACGTGGGAACATGGGAAACTTATGATGAAGAACCACCCGAGTATTTTTACACAGTAATACTCTAGAAATTTCAATAGCGAAATTATTTTAATGATGGTAGAATGTGACACCCCAAGCTTCCATTGTACGCTTCTCTTTGAATAATACAATAACGTGTGTCGTATGCAACTTCGAGTTCTAACAAACCACAACCAATTAAACTAGCTGTTATGAATACTGATACCCACTTTTTGAAATTTTATACATTTTATCTTTCAAAATGGACTTATTTTTTGGATTTGGAATATCGAAATTAGCTTAGGGTGAATTTTTGGTACTTTTCTGATAACTTTCATATTTTGATGAATAGTGAAAATTACTAAATTTTAATAAAAAACAAGTTTTTAAATCGAAATAATTAATAGTGATAGATTCTACATTTTAATGGTTTAGAAGTATAATTCGATTATATTTTTATCATTTAACACAATTTAGGTCATTATAAGTTTTTTAAAATTTAAATGTGACATAAACAATTGTCAATATTTGGATAGTTATTATTTCATAAAAAACCCTTTTTGTTTTGACAAAGGGAATTAATTGTAAAATAATTTCTGCCACTTATATGTTTTAAATTTGGAAAAATTGATCCCATATTTGGATTCAGGATGTCCAAATTATGTAAATAGATATGTTTCTTTTTAGACATTTTGAATATTTACTTGAGTAAATATTTAATTTACCGCATGGTTAAAGGGGTAAATCCAGTAAATAAGGTTAACAAATAATATTATAATAATATTAAATTACCCTAACAGGTTTCCAAACCCTATTTTATAATACATGTCCATCCATGGGCATAATTAGGTCGATTTTGGGACCCCATGGATCAACTTGGGAGTGATAGTGACATTTTATATTAAATAATCTAAATTAAAGACAAAAATAACAAAAACAAATATCTTTTAATAAACCAAAATTTATATGAGGTTATATAATTAATCTACTCGACAATAAATAAAATTTTGAAAGATAAAACAATTTCCTACCTCAGGATATTTTATTTATAAATTTTAGACATAAAATAAATATATTTATATATGACACAATAATGATGCAGTATTTTCCTTATTAATGAATCAATCAAATAAATGATATTATAAATACTAAAATAAATATAATTTGAAAGTTTTGATGCCATACAAGAATTTTCTAGGCTAATTTGATATGTTATGATTTATTAAATAAATTATTTTTTATTTAATAATACTGATAGGAATTTAACAAAAACAAAATACCAAATAGTGACAAAATTGACATAAAATAGTTTTTAAAACAAATATTATATTATTAATTGATATTCTATTCCTAAATATCTACGTTTCGGAAAAAAGACTTATATAATGATATGTATATCATTAATGAACCACTTGGGGTTCTCTTGGATGTTTTTAGTAAGTTTATTTACCATATCATATAAAAATACAAAGAGGTGTCGTAAATGTAAAACTATTTTACTAAGAATTAAATCTAAAATATAAGGTTAATATAGTGAACCCAACCTATATAAACCCTATTTTTTGAGTTTCTTTAGACCCATACCCACCTTATCCTTTAAATAATTCATTTTTGAGCCATTTGAAACCTAAAATGATTTTATTATTAAATAATATTTCTAGATTTTCCTAATGTCCCCTCACCCATATTATAAAAGGGCACTCCCCATTCTCTCTAATTCACACCTTCAAAACCATTTGGCTCAGCCAAACCCTGACCAAATACCCTCTCAATTATCCTACCTTCATCATAGAGGCCTTCCCTTAGTCATAAAGCCAACCTAAGTATCCCTTTTGATCAAATCAAAAGGAAAAACCTGAAGAATATGTAAATATTTCATCATCTCTTCCAAGTTCCTTTCTTCTTCCACTTCGTATTTCTTTGTTGTCTCCAATATAAAAAAATAACTCAAGTATCTTCTATATACTATGATTTTATTATAAATATGGTAAAACCATATTCATTATTCTACCCATCCTTTGAATGACATGTCACCATAGGTGCGTACGAACGGCTTATCATCTCTACGTCGTGGTGTAATTGTCTTCAATACATTATTATTTGGATGGGTATAATAATGATGTGTAATTGATGTAAATAATAAATATAACATGATAATGATTTTGTATATATGATATACTATCCAGTTATATATTATTTTAATATCAAAATAATGATATTTTCAATCATGCGTACGTACAGATTACCGTCTCCACGAACGCAATGAGAATCATTCCCCATCGTATCCATTCAATACTAATTTTCATTAGATGATTAAAAATAATGTTTAAAGACTTAATATAATTCTAAATATGAATAAGATACATCCTATCTATTTAAAGTGGGTGCCTTAGACCCAAATTGTTTTGTACTTTGATTGATGTTACATGTATTCAGTTTGTTATAATGCATGTGTTTATCTTGGTATAATAGGGTAGATACTATTGCATCCACTTTGTTTATGGCATTGTCCTTATATTACATATCCATAAAAGGGTTATAGTATATCCTAGGATATAATGAGAACCCTGATATTCCATGACAGTAGTCTTAAAGTAACGTCCTATGGTCCATTTACATCATTCTGAAAGGACACAGATGATGTGTGACCATCAGGTGAAAGGGGCTCATAAACATTGAGTCTTCTTCTCATTAAGATCCCACTTGATGATCTCTATTAGTTTAGATCCTGAGGATAGATCCTCATAATAGGAATATCACATGTTTTAGGTTTCAATGGTCGATCCTATCTATGGATAAGTGTAATGATCTTTAAACTTGAGATCATTTTCAGTGGATTTCATTTAATTAAATACATTTCATGCAAGGAGAAAACCATGGTGACAAACTTGTGGAAAGGTAGTCTGTATCAGGTACGATATTAATGTAATGGAATTGATTGAATGGTCAAGAAAGGATTTCTCACTTCTGAGTTCAGGAAGAGATATCTCGGGCCTCGTTCATTTGGATGGTTTCACCTTCAATAAATACATGGCTAGTGCAGTGGAAGGTAAGATCGTCCAGACAAATCCACAAACAAAAAAAAAAGAAAAATAAATAATGATGACACTAGTATGTATTCTGCTTTATTGAGATATCTATGACGAAGAGATTTTATTACATTGACCATGTTCGTTGGAAGGCATTCATTGCTTTGACTTTGCATTATCTCTATATGGGCCTCGATGGGTTGCTAGACCCCACTCTAGGTCAGTGGATATTATTCACTGTTATTGATGTAAGGGCCTAGAGGGTCACACACAATATCGCCTTGAGAATCTTCCCTATTCTAGGAATAAGAATTTAGAACTTGGTGGGCCTCGCCAAAGGGTCTGAGCACTATCCAAGTTCTCTGGATCACCAACGAATAAATAAATTTTTTAATTAATCAAGTTTAGAATAATTCGTTGAATTTATTTATAACATGAATTTATAAGTTATATAGTAAATTAAAGTGTTAATATTATTCAAATGGAGTTAAATATCCTAGGTTCGTTTAATATTAGCAGGAAGAATGAGTTGAGTTAAAGACTCAAATATATCATGTGATATATTTATATATTACAAGTAAGTGATAAATTATAAATATTATTTATGGCATAATTTTTTTTGTCATAAATAATTATTTATAACACTTATATACTAGATACCTATTACACAGAGGCTGGGAATCCATACCGTGTGTTTTAAAAACTCCCCATTTAAGGGAGAGAGAGGCTCTCTCATGGATATTATTCCTATGTCAAGATTGAGAGATTCTCTCCCCTCTATGAATTTAGAGAGAGAGTCTCTCAAGTGAAGGAAGATCTTTAAGTTCATCCATCTCGGATTGAAGATTCTTCCTTTAAGGTGATCGTCACTACACTGAAGTGATCATCGAAGATCCGTGCTACAACACAGATCATGACGAATGACGTGAGAGCATATTCATAAGGCGTGTGTGGAAGATCTATTGGGCTTCGACGTCGGAGTCTTTGAGCAACAATCACGGGCGTCCTGCGGCAGACTTGCACACGTCAATTCTGAACAAGGTACATGTTCAATTTAATTTTTCCATGCTCTGTTAAAACCTAATGAGATCCTCAGACCAAACTGGGAGAAGATCACTGGAGTTGACAGGGTAATGTCACATCAGTGAAGCAGAAAATTTTAAATTCTTGACCCACCAGCTTCCGCTGTGCCCTCCCGGTACCCAACAGTGGTATCAAAGGGAATCACAAGGTTTTTCTAAGTCAACAATATTAAGATGAATTAAATTTAATTGTGGGATGTTAAAATGTTTCATTTGAAACCAACCACAAGTCATTTCATTTTCAAATGATCAAGTTACGATCATTTAAAATTTTTAATCGGATCGACATCGTGTTTTTCATTCATTTGAAGTTTGTATCAAATTGAGAATTAACATCAAATATAATATTTTATTATTATGAAATATAAGAAAATATTTTATTATAAAATATTTTCCACAAAGGTATGTGGAAAATATTTTTGATAATATAAAAAAAGGGAAAGGGGAGGGAGACCAAGACACCAATTTGGGGTTTTCTTGCCTTTAAGAAAATTAATGGAAGTCTAAGATGCCAAAATGGGGTATTCTTCTCTTTACTTAAAAAAAATAATAGGGGTTGGCCTTTTGGTCTATGGAAAAAAATAATAAATAAAAACAATTGGAGACCCCAAAGGTCTCTCCTCCTTCATGTGGTGCACAGGGGGGTGTGGCACCCCCTTTTGAAACCCAAGCTGTCGGAACCACCCCCACCCCCCGCCGGGATAGCCTCCTACCGGACCACCTCCCAGTCCCCTTCACAGTGACCCGAGCTCTGTCGGGCTGCCTCCTCACTCCAACCGGAGTCGCGCCGATCTTCTGTACTGCTCCCAAACCCTGACCACCCCGATCTCGCCGGACCGCCTCCTACTGGACCTGGTCACGCCTCGTCGGGATGCCACCCTGAGCCTAGAAAAAGAAGTCACGCAACCTCGGACCAAACCCCGTCGGTCGGGCCACTCCTACCCGGACCTCCTAGTCGCACCGCGCCGCCCTTGGTTAGAACTCCGGGTTGCACCGGCCAAGAAATTCACCGGCCGTGCTGGTCTAGGCCGTGCTGGACCGGGCTACCGCCTCGCCGGCTCGTCGGAGCAGCGGGCTGCCGGCCATGCGAATGGCTTGTTTGCTTCCCAACCACCTCTCGCACCCTTCAGACCTCACCGGAAGTTACTACCATCGAAGGATTCACTGGACCGTGCGGTCACGCCGCAGTCATGCCATGGTCACGTCGCGGTCACTCCGTGATTGGCCATGTTCAAGGACGACACCCCGTGGCTGTTCGCAGTCCTACCGGACATCCCAGCTAGAGGTAACCCAGCTTTAAATTAATTTTAATTTATTTATTTTTTAAAATTAAATTAATTAGAGTTAATTTGGGGTTTAAATTATTTTAATCATAAATATTCATATAATTTAAGTTTAGAATTAAATTAATAGTTTATTTTAATTTTGGGAATTAAAATTAAATTACACAAATGGAACCGATAAAATAAATTATTTGAATTTAATCAAACTCATTTAATTTATTAGAACACCTTCACATTATTTAAATTTATTTCAATTTAATTTTCTTGCACATATTTTACCCCAAATAGTCTTTATCAAGTGACTGAACTATGTATGTTTGGTATTTATTTATTTATTTAATTATTTATTCAATGTGTGCGATGATTGTAATAATTAATTAGATAAATGACAGTTTGTGAATCATCTCTTTTAATTAAAATATGTATAAGGGGTTGTGTTTCCATTGAACGAGATGTTTTTTGTACCCCTAGACCCCCTCGCCTGCGTGCGAGTACATTTGTAATTAAGTGATGATGATCTGAGATACAGACCCGCCAAGACGAGGCAGTAAACTAGACAGAAGCTGAGCACATTGAATTGGGCTAGCTACAATGTGAGTCAAGACAAGACTCAGGTATACATGCCCCTAGGTCACGATTGATCCATTATGGATTGATCTTTATAGAATTCTCAAGACCAGTAGGATTGCTTGATTTACTATATGCATAAGTTATTATGTTATGCATCTGCATGATTTTTGGCTGATCACATATAATAGTAAACAAGATAAAATGCATAAAGATGTGGAGAATTATATTATATTTCATTTTCATTTGTGATTGTGACAACCCTATTTGAATATAATAAATAGAAAAGGATTACATTCGTCAATAAATATATGGAAAATCCCTCAAAGATATATAAAGTCTAAAATCCTTCCATTTCTCACATCTAAACAAAATCAGCTGTTTGGGTGCTCATCAGCCTTAGATGAGAGTGCATCTTACTATCGGGGAATTTTCATGAGACAAATGGGTGCACATAACTTAAGTGAGTAGTCAAGGATTAGCCTTATCTAGCTTTCTATCACATTTGAGGAAAGATGTTGATGGAATCAACTATAAATTACAAAATTTGGGACTTTACTCAACAACACAAGGAACCAAAAGAAAAACTGGTTGGCCAATCTAGTGCCTACCATGAAACCCACCAAGTAGTGGCATATCCCTAGCTTGAAGACTACGAGGGAGGTTTAAAGGATCCTTGCCACTAGAATTATCAAGTGATATAGTATTCTGAATCTGATAGTGAGGTCTATTAAGGTTCGCTAAAATAGTGGGAGACATTAAAATGATATAATAATTTATTAATCATAAATGTAGAAAGGTAATCTAGAAAAAGTACTAACTACTAAATGTTTATCTAATGTAGATTAAAAATGGAAACCACTAACACCACAATTACTTTATCATTGTGATCGGTCTTGGATAAAGAAAATATCATGACCGGTAATAACTTCTAGGAGTGGTACAGGTTATTGTACATATTACTACACCAAGAAAGGAAGTTATATGTTCTGGAATCCCAAATTCTAATTGAACCACCTCAAGGAGAAAATAAGGTGGAAAAATATAAATGTAGAAAGCATGTAGATGAAGAACTTGATGTACAATGCATCATGTTGTCATCCATGTCCATAAAATTGCAGAAAATTAATGAGGATGAGGACACCTTCAAGATGCTTTCACATCTCCAAGAACATTAGGAGGAGAGGGCCAGGCAAGAAAGGTATGAGATCTCAAGTGTAATTTATAAGAACAAGCTAGCAAAAGGGCACCAAGACAGTCTTCACGTACTCATGATGATTGGGTATATTGAGAGGCGTGAAGCCCTTGGGTTCAAAGTGAACCCAAAAATAGCAGTGGATCTCATTATTTCCTCTTTACCATCAAGAATCTTGACTTTTATTGTCAACTATGATATGAATGATATTAAAAAGTTGCTCCCGAACCTTTTGGATTTAGTTCTCCAAGCTGATAAGAATATCAAAAATTCCAATTCATCTGTACTTATGGTGAACAAGAAAAACATGGGCAAGGAAAAGAGATCTAAGGCCAAGTCAAGGCCAAAGAAACCAATTCATCCTCTTGTAAATAATCCAAAGATACAGAGGAAAAGTAATGAGCAAGAAGTTGTCTACTTTGGATGTGGAAAGAAAGGCCACTGGAAGAATAATTTCAGAGCTGTGAAGAAGAAGCAAGTTGATGCTTCTACTTCAGGTATTTTTTTCATTGAAATCAATATATCTTTATCTATAAGTTGGGTATTGGATAAGACATGTGGCTTACACATTTGTATTCATATACAGAAACCAAGTAGGTTCAATAATATTGAAAAAGGTCAAGTGGATTTTGAGCTGAAAATGGTGCAAGTATGGCAGCCTTCGCAGTGGGAGAATATCAATTAATCTTGCCAACGGGTTTGGTTTTAGTTTTGAACAATTGCTATTATGTACCTTCTATTACGAGAGACATTATATCTTTGTAAATTCTAGACACTATGGGTTTTTATTTCATGTTTGGAAATAAATGTTGTCTCTTTTATAGGGATAACATATTTTATGGTATGACACATCTTAACAATGGTTTATATAAGTTGGAACTAGAAAACTCAGTAATGGAAATCAATGACAAAAACAGCCAACATGACTCAAATAACACCCGCCAATGGAACTTCAGACTTGGTCATGTAAATGAGATGAAATTACAAAGATTGCATCAATAAGGGTATCTAGACTCGGTACAGTTAGAAACCTTATATGTATTTCATGCTTGTTTACAATAAAAGATGACCAAAGCACCTTTCTTAGAAAAAGGAGAAAGATCCAATGTAGTGCTAGAATTAATACATACTGATGTATGTGGTCCATTTCCAGTAGAGTCAAGGGGTGGTTTTCTGTACTTCATTACCTTTAGCAATGACTATAGTAGGTATGGCTATATCAACTTAATGCGATATAAGTCAGATTCCTTTTGGTTTTTTAAGAAATACCAAAATAAAGTTAAAAAACAACTTGGTAAGAAGATAAAATCACTTCGCTCAGACTGAGGTGGAGAATATCTTAACCAAGTATTCATCGATCACTTGAAGGAGTGTAGGATAGTTTCCTAATTCACCCCTCCTTATATACAACAATGGAATGGTGTAAGTGAAAGGAAAAATATGAACTTGCTTGACATGGTCAGACCAATGATGAGTCATGCAAACTTTCCATTATCCTTTTGGGGATATGCCTTTCAGAAAGCAGCATATACCCTTAACCGAGTACCAACTAAAGGTACATATGGGATTCCATATTAGTTATGGTGTGGAAAGAAACCCAACTAGACACACATGCATGTACAGGGGTGTGAGGAATTTTTCAGGACTCTACCAAGTGACAAATTAGCATCCAAAATCCCTAAGTGCATCTTTATAGGTTATCTAAAGGAAACTAGAGGATACTACCTATATAACTGTCTATATAGAAAAGTCATTTTATCATGATATTCCACATTTCTAGAAAGGGAACACGTTTTTATTGAAAATAGTGGGAGAAAGATTGACTTCGATGAAGTTAATGCTCCAGATGCACAAGAGTTGGTAGAGAAACAATCTCCACAAGAACAGGTGGAAGAAGAAGTTGTTCCTAAGACATAGATACTGTGTAGGTATACACGAGAGGTTAGAGACCCAGAGCATTATGGTTTTCTTATCATCGATTTAGGTGACACATTAGTCCTTTAGGATGATGAACCTCTAACCTACAAGGAAGCAGTAGAAGGAAAATAAGCTGCTAAATGGAAAGAAGACATGAATTCTGAGATGGAGTCCATGTACAAAAATCAATTTTGGATTTCAATAGACCGTCCAACATATGTAAAGCCCATTGGTTGAAAATGAGTATTCAAGAAGAATCTAGACATGGATGGTGAGGTTAATACCTCTAAAGAAAGACAGTTTGCAAAGGGTTTCAAGAAACTTCAATGCATTGACTATGATTAAATATTCTCACTAGTATCAGTGCTTAAATCCATCAGAATATTTCTTACAATATCAGCATTTCGTGATTATGAAATTTCGTAAGTGGATGTCAAAACTACTTTTCTAAATGGGAAGTTGGTTGAAGATGTCTGTATGACTCAACCCAAAGGGTTTTTCAAGTCAAAGAATTTCAATAAGGTATGAAAGCTGCAGAGACCCTTTTATATATTCAAGCCGGCATCAAGATCATGGAATGTTCATTGATGAGGCCATAAGATATTTTGTTTTTATCAAAAATGAAACTGATCCTTGTGTCTATAAAAATTTCTAAGGGAATGCCATCATTTTCCTATTATTATACATTAATGACATATTAATTATGGGAAACGAGGTGAAAGTCGTACATTCAGTTAAGACTTAGTTAAATGAATGCTTCTCCATGAAAGACTTAGGAGAAGAAGCCTACATTATAGGGATCAAGATCTATCGAGATAGATCTCAAAGGTTTCTTGTGTTATGTCAAAGTACATATATTGACAAGGTACACAAAAGGTACAGTATGGAACAATCCAAGAGAGGATTGTAACCTGTGTCACATGGAGTAAATCTATCCATGAAAATGTGTCCACAAACACAGGAGGAGATTGACAGAATGAGTAGAATCCCTTATGCTTTGGCAATGGGTTCTATCTTGTACTCCATGATATATACTAGGATTGATGTCACCCTTGCTTTAAGCATGGTGGGTAGATATCAAGACAATCCAGGAGAGCTGCATTGGACAACTGTTAAAAATATCCTAAAGTACTTGAGGCGTACTAAGGATATGTTCCTAGTGTATGGAGGAGATGAGGAACTAGTTCTGAGGGGATACACTTATTATAGTTTCCAGACAGATCATGATGACATGAAATCACAGTCAGGATACATCTTTTTCTTGAATGGTGGTGTAGTGAGCTAGAGAAGCTCGAAGCAAGTTGTGGTTGCTAATTCTACAGTAGAGTCCGAATATACTGCAGCCTCCGATGTAGTAAAGGAAGCAGTCTGGATACGCATCTTTATCTCATAAATTGGTGTTGTACCAAGAAGTGCATACCCTGTACCAGTATATGGGCATAATACAACTATATTGGTGCTTTCCAAGGAGCCCAAGTCTCACCAACGAATAAATCAAATTCTTCGGAAGTTTAATCTCTTGAGGGATTCTACACAAATAGGTGAAGTGACAGTTAGTAGAGTAGCCACTGAGGATAATGTGGAAGACCACCTAACTAAAGCCATTTCTCAGCAGAAGCATGATTCACATATGAGAGCTAGTGGATTGAAACCTGATAGCAGTTCGCTCTAGTGCAAGTGGGAGTGTTGAAAGTGGGTTCCCTAGACCCAACTTGTTTTTTACTTTGATTGTCGCTACATGTATTCACTTTGTTATAATACATGTGTTTATCTTCCCATAATAGTGTAGATACTTCTTCATCCACTTTATTTATGGAAATGTCCTTAGATTACATGTCGCATCAAAGGGTTATAGTAGATCCCAGTCTATAATGAGAACCCTAAGATTCTATGACATTAGTCTTAAAATAACATCATATGGTTCAGTTACATCATTCTGAAAGGACATCGATGTTGTGTGACCATCAGGTGTTGGGGGCTCATAAGAATTGAGAGTTCTTCTCCTAAAGATTGCACTTGATGATCTCAAGTAATTGAGATCATGAGGAAATACCCGCATAATAAGAACTCCACATGTTTTATATGTCATTGGTCATTCCTATCTATAGACGTGTAATGATATTTAAACATGAGATCATTGTCAATGGATGTCATTTAATTGGGTACATTTTATGCAAGGAAAAAACCATGGTGAAAAGTTATGGAGAGGTAGTTTGTATCTTGTATGACATTAATGGAATGGCATTGATTGAATGGTCAAGAAATTATTTGTCACTTTTGAGTTTAGGAAGAGCTATCTTGGGCCTGGTTACGTACATTTGTGATCATGCCAATGTTATGTAATAATTCCCCGACTCTAGGTTACTCGGGTCAGGGTGTTGCAGTAGTGTTATATATTATGGATCTTAACTAATAAATGACTAAATAAATAATGTATTTAACTTATAATGTATATATATTGTGAATTACTGTATTTCACTATTCACCAAAAATTCACCTATTTTAGAAAAAACCAAAAAAATCCCCCTAAAATTTTTTAAACATGTAGAATTAAAAAGTGGACTCTATTTTATTAAAACTATTTTCTAAATATTATGAATTTTATTTTTAATTAATATTATAATTTATTCTAAAAATAAAAATTTTAAATTCATGGCCGATTTTATAAAACTTTGAAAAATTAATTAATGTCTCATAAAATAATATTATAATCATAACTCAAAAATTTATTAATTTATCAATATATTTTTTTTAAATAAGTTTCGTTAAAATTTATTATATTAATTATAAAATTGTAATTAAATATTTAGATTTACAGAAAAAAACTATTGATTTATCACTTTTAAAACATTTGTTTACTTATTACATTATATAAATATATCATATTTTCATTTATAATATACCCAAATATTATTTAAACTTTCATTATTGAAGTTAAAATTGAAATCGTAAATAGACAATTAATATAACGAAAATGAAAGTTTTATAAAAATTCAGATTTTTCACTATTCATTAAAATATAATTACTTTCAGAAAAATAATAAAATATAACCATAAATAATTTGGAAATTACACTTTTAAAAATGAATTTTATTTTTTTCATAAAAATTTATAAAACTTTCAAAATTTATATTTTAAATATGTGCTCCATTAAAAGGTGGGGAAATTTCCATTTAGAAGATATATATTCTTATGATTAAAATTTAATTTATTCCTAGCTTCATACTATCAAACATATTTATTGAATTTAAAATTATTTTATTAAATATGAAATATATAAATTTCATTAAGATATTTCAATAATAGTGATAAATTTAAGATAAAATGTCTTTGTGGTTATAAATATATACTTTTTATAAAAACACACCCTTTATGTTCAATTTGTTTTTATTTTCAATTATAATTAATTGGTGACCAGTGAATTAACTTTATAAAAATGTGTGAAATAAATTTTCAAAATTCACTTAATCCCTTTATTCCCTCTACTACAATGGATAGGTTATAAAAATAATATCTAATCAAATGTTTATGCTTGGTGTTCTGTGTAACGTAAGATATCGAGAAGTTAAGATTTAAAAAAAACATTTCATAAAGTCTTGGGGTGTTACACAGTATATTTTCAAGACTAATGTTATTATATAATAATAATATAATTATAATTATAGGGGGCGGATAAATAAATAAAATTGAAATGATTGTTGGAGAATATTACCTATTCTTTGAGTATCCCCTTTTTATTTTCATCAAAGGACTTCTTTCATTGGATTTATAAACAATTTAAGGCTTGTAGTATAATATAAGGGAATATCGTAAGCTATTTTGTTTTATATTTTTTAATACAAAGGGATTCAAAGGTGTGAAAAGATGAGGTTATGTGGAGGCCTTTTATAGGTGGGCTGAGTGGCAAACTTGTATATTTTTTAAAAAGTGAATTCCACTAATGTTTTTTCATATAAATTGGATACAAGAATGAAAAAAACTAGATAATATCATAGATAATGTATAAATATGTCCATTAAATGGGTTTTGGACAAGTTTATAAGTCATATGGACCCTTAAGATTAAATTTTAACAACTAATAAATTTAGTTTTTACCTTAATCACTATAATTGATTTTAATTAAATTAGTTAATATTTTTTGTAAAAAAAATAAAATAAAATATAATCTATGATGATTCCAAATTTAGAATCCATTTTTATAAATTCAAATCCTCTAATTGAACATATTTAATTTAATATTTTCCCCACAGATGTGATTAGAAGGTGTGTTTTTAAATTGAAAATGTTCAAAAGATTAAAAAATATAAAAATTCAATATGAAAATGATCCTAATGCCCAATATTAGATTAATATATGTAAAATTGATCTAATTTTAATTTAAAAAAATTAAACTATATTGTTTCCTTATAAATTCTTTAGATGAAAAGTCATTTTTCAATTAAATTCAGTATTTTTCACTACTCATTAATAAAAGTAACTTCTCAAAAAAATAACCAAAATTTACCATAAGATAATATTGATATTAATATTTCAAAAATGAAGTCTAAATTTTCAAATAAAATTTATAAATTTTTTAAAATTTATTGTTTAAATTATTTTTCTGTCAAAAAGTATAAAAATTGCCTTTAGAAAAATACAACTTTCCAGGAATAACATTGGATTTATTTTGATATCATGTATAAAAATCGTATTAATGTTAAACATATTTAATAAATTATATATATGTATATATCATTAATATCATTCAATAAAATAAATTAATTTAATTTATTAAGATAAAACTCTTTTTAGCACATAAAAATAGTGTTTTTATAAAAATATTTCCATTATATACAAATGGTTTTAATTTTCATTTATAATTAATTGTTAAAAAATTAATTCATTCTATAAATATGTTTAAAACATATTTTTATAATTTAGTTAATATTATTCATTCATTTCATTCCAACAACTAAGTGATAATGGCCATGTTAAATTATTATAATATTAATAGTATATTATTGTCTGGTAAGACTCAGCCTTGTTTTTAACCCAAGTTATTGAATAAACATGATGTTATGTGCAATGGATTATGTACTTTTTGTTTCATATAATATAATCTAAAATGTTCATTTTTTGTAACACAAGATACCAAAGAATTTAAATTAATATGAAGGAATATATTTCATAAAATCTCAGGTGTTACATATCCACATTCACATCAAAGGTTTTATTCCTGCATTTTATAGTGAACATATATCTCAGACAAAAATTTATGCTTCTTTGAATACAAAATAGAAAGGCTCAATCTAGTGTAATTTGTATTTATGAAAGTTAACTTCTGAGGAGAGTTGTAACATAATCATAGCATATTTGAAAAAAATGAATGAAAATATAAATACTAATAAAATTGATAATAATCATTTGTATTGAGAAGAAAAAATATTTTAAGTATCAAAAAAGGTGATAAAATATAAAAAATTAACATTCCCACTATTAAATTAAAATTTTTCTCTAGCACCAACTATGGAAGACAATGATAATAAAAATTTAAAAGTAGAACTGTAAAAATAATGAAGTATATAAAAACTTATTTTTTAAAATAATTAAATGGGAATAAATTATATATTGGAAAGGGATGGTAATGTTGTACCCAAAAAATAATAACATTTATTAATTAAAATTTACGTACATCCCCTATAAACACTTCCTTTTGAAGATTTAGCAATTTCATATAGAGGTAACATAAATAAAAATGATCAAAAATGAAACAAATGGCTAAAAATCTATTTCTATAATTTGGTTTTTTTAGATTTCTTGGAGAATTATAAATTATTTATTGGGTAACAAGGAATAGAGATCAAATAAAATTATATTCTTAGAAATTTCAACAATATAAAAAATTCTCCATGTTATAGAAAAAATAATGATCTTATACCCTATCAAAAATAAATAAATACTAAATAGTAACTTCTAACTACAAACGAGAATAGAAACTAACATTATAGAATATATATCTATCATATATAAAGCTTATCCATTGAACTCATATCTGATTGGAAACAAGAAAATTTTAGAAGATGTAATGAACTGACCCGAATACCCTCTAAAACTAGTACATGACCAAATACACTGCATACCCTATAGGCGTTCTTGATCCCCACAGTCTGGCGTCTAGCACCCAAGCATTAAACAAAAAATAGAGGGGATGATTTCTCCTAACCTAAATCAATAACATGGATCATATATAGATAAAATATATAATATAGAAATAAATATATTTTCCATACCTAAAAATATAGCGGAAAACAAACAACTAAAAGAATCTATAATATCTAAGTCAAAGTCCAACTCCAAATAACTACCAAAATGGGAAAACAACTCCTCCATCTCATAGCATGGGAAAACATGCACCATCTTACCATCTAGACACCCCAATCTTGGTGATAGAAAACCATGTAACCTTACTTCGGAACCTTTCCATTCCCTGTATCCAAATAAATATAATGTTCTATTCCCCATCGAAGAACTGTGTAGGGTGTGAGATAATAGGATCAGTAGGATCCCACCAAGGTCCACCATAACAAGTCATTCTACAACACATCAAGTATTCTGTTTTAAAATAAACCATGGCATGATTGGAAGTAAAGAAATTATATCAAAATCATCGTAAACATTTTCCCTTTTTCTATCAATTTCAAAACAAATGAAGTTACATTAATTTCAAGCATAATTCCAATTATCATTTATCAAAATATAAAGCATACATATCAAATTGGAATTAGTATAAATCCAAGAATAGGTAAATCATGTCAAAGAACTCAACTGGTCAAACTAACAAACTACTTGTACCATAACAAATAAATAGTACACAACAAGTCCCTAGAACATAGGACTAAGGATAAGAGGAACACACCATGAATAAACTCCCAAACAAATGTAAAGAAAATTTCCCCAAAACAATAGTCCTAGGGATAATAAGAAAACCCCATGATCCAACCTCTTAATGGTAATATGGATTATGGACCAATGAAAAACCTTCCACCTATGGACCGAAGGATTCTTGTGTGCTGCATTTCATAAATCATTTCAATTCTTTGAAAATAACCCTTTTCTATCTAAAAATAACCAGAAAAAACCAAATTTTATCACAAATCCATTTATGCACACAAACAATCATGAAAAAATTATTTATAAATAAATTTATAAAAATTGTGGAAATATAGTTTCAGCAACACATTATAGATATGGAACCACCTACCTCAAACTCTGGTATTCACACACACATGAAGGGTCTACCTTATTATTCTACAACAGCAACATATGATCTAGAGTCAATCTTCACATCTGAGAAATTATCCTATTCAACAGAATGGGGTGGTGGAGAATAAGAAATGAAAGATACCTCAAGAATTTATACCCACCACACTACAACTAACAAGGATTTTCCACTAGAACAAGATCACATGAGGGATATGTATAGAGAAAACCCAATAGCAATGATGATAAAACACTAAATGGTTCAATTCATATCAAATAGGGACTCCCAAAATCATTGGACAATCCTTATAGGTCAAGATACAAATGAGCTGTGGAAGAATGAAATAAAATATCATTATTATAGTGCCCTAAAATCCCTGTTTTCAATAATTTAATGGTGTGCAATCCCTTTACATGTCATGTAATCCATGGTGATCACATATTCCAAAAAATACATTGCATTTTTATTAAAATTTGACTTTTTAGCATTACATGTTGTGTAACAGTTACACAACATGTACTCCTTTCACGTTGTGTATAAAGTTCATGAATTTGTCCAACAACAAAGTACACTTCGTGTAACCCCTTTACAAACCATTTAATATCCCATCACATAAAATAAATCTCCATATTATCACACAACAATCCAAACCAACTTGGTTATTCTCTAAAGATGGGAAGAACTCTCTAAATATATGAAATTTTTATACCCTAATTCTATTAATTCAATCAAACATTCATCCTCAAACTTTAATTAATTTTCTCTATAAAATTATTGCCATCCTCTAAAGACCCAATATACACCCAATTAATGGGGAAAATAATAACAGATAAGGTAATTATCTGAAATAGGGTAACAATATGTTACAAATTCCCTACCATAAGACTTTCTATCCATGGGAAGTCATGTGGAAGAATCAGTTCTGGTAAAGTGATGAGGCCACTTCTCTCTCATCAATGCCTCACACTCCCATGTATCATGAGAATATGATCTCTATCTCCATAACACTTTGACTGAAAAATATACTTCCCATGTGAGACTTTCATTTGAGAGTTAATAATCTATGCTGAAAATTCCAACCAATAAGCAATGATCCCAAGCCTCTGAATGACCTAAAATGGTTCAATGTATCTTGTAGCCAACTTTCCATATTTTCCAAGTCTACTATGACCCAACCGAGGTGAAACTTTCAATAAAGCCCTGTCACATATGGAAAACTCCAAAGGATGAAATTTTTTATCTAAAAAAGATTTATGTTGACTTTGAGTTGTAACCATATACAGACATATATCATGAATCCTCAGACATGCCTCCTAATAAAAAAGTGTTCCCACCAATGAAGCATCATCCACCTCTTCCAAAAAAAAGAGTTGATCTACATAGACACTTGTAATAAGACTCAAAAGGATCCATTCTAATTGATAACTAATAGCTATTATCATAACCAAACTCAACTAGTCCTAGATTGTTATCCCAAAATCCACTAAAATCCAAGACACAAGCATCAGGAATTTCTTCCATGTTCTAAACAACATCCTCTATTTGAATATATGTTTATGGATGAAAGGTTTTACTCAACCTGATCTGAGTCCCCATCTCCTTCTAATGACTTTTGTATAACCTAAAAGTAAACTTTTGATTCCTATCTGATATAATAGATAAAGAAACACCATGTAATCTAATGATTTCTTGCATATACATCTTACCCAGATCATTAAATTTAGAGGTATCCCTAATCAAAATGAAATAAACACAATTTTTCAATCGATAAATCACCACCTATATAGTATTCCTCCCTAATGGAGACAATGGTAACCCAAAAATGTCCATGGATACCTCATATAATCTCCAAACTAGCACAGGAGGAGGCTATAACAAAACAGAAGGTTTCTAATTCTCTCCCTTTACTGTTCGAAAGTTTAGTAGTGGGACACACAATCAGCAATGTCATGCTTCATACCCAGCCACCATAGTTGACACCTCATATCATAATACAACTTTATTATTCACATAAGAATGGCTCTGTAAGAACAATGACAAGCAGGAAAAATTGATCACCTCATATAGTCTATGACTAAAAATCCATCCCCAAAATTATAAAAAGTATATTCAGATAGAACCAACTAGAAAATAGTCTCCCACCATATAGGGATTATCAAATTCCATAGAACTCATCATTCTTCGGTTTTATCAATATAACAGACTCATAAAGAGATGATGATAACTGAACATCGGTTAGAACCATACCTGAAACATCCTAATAATCCACATGCAACTGAGAAAAAATTCCCATAAGGTTCCACTCTTCCTTCGATTAAAAAATCACTTTTGATGTCACTTCCCAACTAGGAGAATATGTAATGAAATTCCCATTACCTAGGGTGTGTTTGATATCAAATTCAAACATCTAAATATATTCTACCCAGCATCACTATTTAATATTCATGTATATCTAAAAAATATATATATTTTAAACACTTATGGTCATAAAAGACTATGAACCCTTCCCAAAAAATAGTACTGACACTTCACATCCCATTTAAATTTCCCCCTTTCCTGGTAAGAGCGGTCAAATGTGATGACAACATTGAGAAATATTTGAAAAACCATAGATAGTATCTAGAAATACCATGTAATATATACATTTAAATTACATTTCATGGATTATCCCATGATGAGACAATATTTACCTTACTAGGATCAACTAATAATCCATTCCCAGAAATCACGTTCCCCAAAAATTTCACTTCTTGAATCCAGAAAGTGAATTTTGAAAGTCTTCAATATAAATGGTGACTATTTGGGAATTCCAAAACCAAACTCATATGCTGTTCATACATCTGCTCAGATCTCAAATAAACCAAAATATCATCTTCAAACACTATCATAAAATTGTTGATATATTTATGGAATATCTAATCCATCAAATCTATAAAAACATCATGTGTGTTAGTCAGACTAAAAATCAACACAAGATAATAAAAAAGAATATACTTTCTTTTGAAAGTGGTTTTTGGTATGGAACACTCCCAAAATCTGATCTTATGATAACCCAATAGAAGAATTATCATTGAAAATCACATTTCCCCTTTTAACTAGTCAAACAAATAATCCACACAAGTAAAAGGATACTTATTCTTAACACATATCTAGTTCAAATTCTGATAGTCCTCGCAAAATCAGAGTGAACCATTTTTTATTTTAGTAAAGAGCACTATGGTTGCCCAAGATGAATCACTAGGGAGAAAAAACACATTTTATCATGTTTCCAATTGAATCATGCGCTCTTTCATCTTTTTTGGTTCTATATGATATAAAGAAATTGATATTGGTTGTATTCTAGGTTTTAGATCATTTGTAAACCATGACTCCCTTTTTGAAGGAAGCCTGAGGAAATATTCTAGGAAAACAATTTTAAAATCTTCAAAAATATTAGAACGATCTATAGAATAAATTTCATCATTTTAAACAAAAATATTAGACAAGAAAACTCTTGAGCTCTTGATAGGAAGGTCATGCATGACCATACCTCATATCCTACTCTCCAAGAAACACCATTGATCTCCCATAATCCTCAAGAAACAAGATGTTTCGATGATAAAAAAACATCCTCATCACAATGAGTAACAAGAAAAACCAACCCAATGACGATATCAATCAAATCCAAAATGAGAGAAAGAAAATCTCATACTAACTTCGTATCAGTTATTTATAGCACATAAGAAGGACATGAAAACCCCTAATCTTCCCACTTCCCAATAGGTGACTCTAAATCCTTAAAAAATGGACAAGCGTTCTATTAGAAGGTTAAGCATCGCTACTACAAAATAGGGCAAGTGAAGCACTGTCCTTTATAAGCACTAAGAAGAAAGTGATGATAAAGGGGTGGGCCTTTATCAGCACTAGCTAAAAGCGCTGATAAATATACACTTTATCAGTGCTAAAACAAGCGCTGATAAAAGTTTAGAATATAATTATATAATAATAATATTGTAATAAATTATATGAAATAAGAAATATATTTATTATATTTATTAGAGATTTATTTGATTTATTTGATTAATTCATTGTGTTTATTTTATTTTTTATATTTAATAAATTTAATTTATATATTTTATTTATAAATATATAATACTTTTTAATTTATATATATATATAATTTAAAAGTAATTCTGAAATAATTATTTATCAGCACTATAATTTTAGCGCTGATAAATATTTGTTTTATCATTGCTTTTTGACCACTGATAAAATAGATTTTATGAGTTCGAAAATGTTAGCACTTATAAATAAATCCTTTATCAATGATTTTTTAATGCTGATAAAATAATATCATTATCAGTGCTTAGAAAGTGCTGATAAAGGTATGTCTTATCAGTGCTTTTATTTTAGCACTGATAAAACATACCTTTATCAGTGCTTCTAACTAGCACTAATAAAGGTTCCCGCGGTTCTTATAAAATAACCCTTATAGGCCCTTCCTACATCACACACATTCAAGACTTGACGGAAGCTAAACCCTGTGTCATGACCCTCCCCCCCCCCCATTCTACACTATCACTGCCTTGTCCTCCTCTACCGCGACTATCCTCCTCCTCCTCTATTGTCGCTTCCTTATCCTCCTATTTCACCACAATCCCTCTTCCACCATGACCCTGATTCTCATCCTCTACCACCGTCACTTCCCTCTCCTCCTCCTCCTCCTCCTCTATCCACCGAATCTTCTTCCTTCGACATGGTTTCCACCTCATCTGTTTCAAAAATGGATGATGGATCTTAATCGAGACTGGATGAGCATAGGATATGGTGGCTGAGCATTATTAAGGGTTCAACTCCACTTTGAGGTTTCTGGTTTCAAACCATTACCAATGTTTTATGTATTATTTCATGGATTGTTTGATATGTAGTCTTTAAAACCCTGTGTAGTTGGTATTAAATCAACTCAAATTGTTTTCCATGACCATATGTATTGGGAAAAACATCTGGGGATGTTATGGAACCTCTGAGTATTATGCCTTAACTCCATGACCACCAGGGGTTATTGGAATATATTAAAATACATTGAACATTACATTCAAGAGACAGTGGGGGATTTCATTGTGATACACTATGATTCATAGAACCTTGGTTTAGAGTCTTTTTTCCACCCTAGAAATGGGATAAGTGTATAATTTAGAGATTCTATTTGGAGTTTTTTACTAAGATGTTTTTAATTCACCACCTAAGAGTATGTAAGTTCTTTTTGGACTATATTTTATCCTTAAATGTGATGTAGAGTGATTCAATGGACAAAATGTTCCATGTTTCAGAATTAAATTAATGCTAATTATGTTCTATATAACCAATATTTATTCCTCCTTGGTAGAAAATAAAAAAGAGTGAACAAAATAGGTTCCCTTTGCCTCCCTTGAATAAGAGATTTATGGATTTTGTGAGGTCAGTGTGAGGCTGGACTCAAATGGAACTTAGTGATTCCTAATAGAATGTTTGAATTATTGGACTAACATATAGGGTGAGTGTTCCTACCCCATCTAACTTGTAATATCCGAGTGGGTTAAATCCTAGTTTTGGATTTGGATATAGGTTAGGCATGTTTGGATCAACTAATCATAAATATTGAGTGATTCATATGTTAGAAAAACATGGTTATTGTTTATTTAGTATTTTTTAAGATGTTCATTATGCAATTTTATGTTTTTTATATACTATAGGACACTATTTTAATTGGTAATCCTGTTTTTTGTTATGGAAGTGTTGCTCCTTGATTAATATATTTGTTTGGGTGTGGGATAACCTGCTTAATCACTCCGAGATGGCCTATGGATTGGGATGATATGAAAATTTATGTTAAATATTCCCAAATAATGGGATGATATACTTGATGTGATACTATGATGTGTTGTATGAGTTTCATTTCCCACTTACCATATAATAAGGTTATCTGATATGCTATACCAATTATGAAATATTCAAATGGTTTGAGATCCACTACCCAATAATATTGATATCTGAAGAGAATGCATTTTAGGGATGACATACCCATTCTATGGTGATCCCATTGCTAGGGAAATTATACCTTAGTGTTGATAAATGATTCCCACTCCTTCTCCTCCATCATCGCATACTTTTCCTCCTCTTCCACTATGACCATCCTCCTCCTCCTCCTTGATGCTAGGTATTAATCAATGGATAGCTAAGATCTTTAATGAGTCTTATCTTCCAGGCTTATTTATTATATCTTAATTGTTATTATATATATAATATGAGGATGAGGCCTAGAGACCTTGAAATTTCAATATAGAGATACTTATCCAAGGTTAACATTATTACAAAATTTTTAAAGTTTATGTTTGTCTATACATCATGGGTTATATGTGATTTTCCACATGACATAAATAATTTTAGTGGATCAGATTGTGAGGAATGTTAACTATGTTGTACTATCCCTAGGATCTGGTTTATGTATGTTAATTTAGCCAAGGGAATTGTCTTACATTGTTAGTACTTCTAGGAAGTAAGTTGGATCTTTTATGACATTCTCACAATCCACTTCTAGTATATATTATTAGCCATGTGGAATACCTTGTATTAGTGATTAGATTTTGTTAGAGGTTATATTGGTTATTTATCATTAGGTCCTCTTTTATGTATGTCAGTTTATCCATTGGACTCGCCTTATGTTAATGGTTTGGATCATGTGAGAGGTTGGATATGTTATGCCCCCCATACTATTTTTTTGGGGGGTGGATGTTATTCCATGAAGCTTATAGTCACATCAAAATTCAAGATCAATATTTAATGGCTTTGCCTAGGGGATGAGTGTTGTAGTGTATATGTTGTTGTAATTTAACAATGTGACATCATAGGGTGCACCATGCAATAGACCCTTAGGATACACAATAGTGTACCCTATTATTTAATTGAAAAGATACGTTTTAGCCTATTTAATAAGGTTACCATGCTCCTTATTAGTCACTCAACCCCATAACCCAAACCACTCTTCCCAAAAAATTTACCCTCTCAAAATTCACTCTTTAGGATCCCTAATGGTCATTTCATAGGGGTCATCCCACCCCCATGGAAAACCCATACCCCCTACCCCACACCCCTACATCCCCCCCCCCCACCTCACCTGGGCAGCCCTCCCCCCCCCCCACCACCTGGATAGCCCAACCTTGGAACATTTTATGTTTTACTACATTTTTTCCCTTTTCTCATTCAGAACACCTTTGTGCTATTCCAACCTCCCCCTCCTCTCCTCTTGGGTGGTTCTCCATAACCTAGTGTATGTTTCATCTTTTATCACTTGTGTTAGAGTGCCAAGGATAATTTTTACCTCTCTTATTCTTTCTATATATTTGTGTCTAACCCCCCCCCCCCCCCCTCAATTCTATATTTAAATGGACATGGGTCAATTACAATTGGAAATATAATGATACGGCCCAGGCTAGTATCATAACCCAAAAACTACCCTAACTTTCCACAAACCCAATAGGTTTTAATGATCAATACAAGATGCAAATGATCCCATATAAAAAATAAAATTAATGTAGAATATTTGACCCCTAAATTTTAGTAAATTAAAAAATTTCTCTCTCCTGAAAAAAAAAACATGTCCCATTCATAAGTTGAACATCTAAGAAAATATTAGATATGTAAAAAATAAATAAAAAGAATTAAAATATCATAGATAGAAAATAAAATTTCACTATTGACCAAAAAAATGGTTAACGTTTGAGTTCTCATTTTATGTTTTCATTTCAATAATAAATCTCATTTCCCATGTGCCTCTCCTCTACCACAAATGCACCTCTTCCACATGCTGGACAACACCTTCACAGTGATTTTTCTTCTCTTACTCATTGGTTTCCTCTTGTTCTTATGTTATTATAGTTTTATATTTAGGTTTATTTTTTCAAATGTATGTCTTAAATGCCCTGTAGATAATTTTGTTTGTTGGTGGTCCTTGTTTGAGCACTAAATAAATTGAATATTGGTTGGTTCCTGTTGAACATTTGAATATATAAATTGGTAATTTACATATACTGACTAATGAATTAATACTCTAAGAAGATAAAACATCTATGATAACCCATGAATTAACAAACAGAATTGAATAAGTGATCAATTGTAAAATCTGAAATTGTGATTGTTTGGTTTTTATGGTATTGTAATTGTGAGCACGATTGTGTGTTTCTATGGTGTTGTGATTGTAGGCATGATTGGTATGACATTTTTTTTCATATTTTAGTTCTTCCACCATTTAATATCAATCTAATGTTTACCCATTTAAATGGAACCACCACTTTGTTACTAGTGAAATTCCAATGAATCTTAGAAAACCACTTCACTAGAGGATTCTATGAGACACTTTATGGACACCCTAGTCAAATAACCATAACAACACATGTAATGAATCCTTCCTCCTACAATCATTATATTGAATATTATACCATATATTATTTTAGTACCAAATTTATGGACTAGAGACATTATGTTTCTAGAGAAACACTAAAAAACCGATTTACAACAATGCATATAGATCACATGTGGGATGCTAAAACATTCTAGTGAAAGTGTTTTTTGTATCTAATTCCATTGATCTGGTGATTTAGATGATGGGTGTGATATACATTGGTCCTGAGTAATGCATGGAGAGGTAAGGTTATTGTTTACCATAGCTAGTTCCATTTATTATAGTTGGATGATGACCCTAGTTTAACATCTTTTGTGAAATTATTTCATAAAATATTAATATTACTATATCAAATAGGATGAATATGAATAAATAATTGATGAATGTCAATCGGTTGACAAAAGAGTATAAAGATGGTGTGAAAGTGTTTATCAAGTTTAAAAAAGATCATGCATATGACCCTTCTCAAATCCTTTTTCCATGTTTACACTGTTGGTTATTCAAGAAAAATTAGTCCATAGGAGTTAGAAGAACACCTAATCTATAATGGAATAAATCAAAGTTATACATGTTGGAATAAACACATGGAAAAACAAAAGTAGGTAGTGGAAGTTATAGCACTATGTTTTATGGATCATGTGATATTATAACAAGCATGAACAACGAAGAAGATCGTATGGAGGATGCGATTACAAATGTGAATGATGATGAAGAACATATTGAAGAAATGATAAGGATAGTTCAAGATAAAATTTTTTATTTCCTAAAATTGTTTGAGAAGTTAAAGAGTAGTACAAAGACACCATTTCATACTAGTTGCACTAAATATACAGGATTTTCAGTCGTACTAAAGTTGTATAATTTGAATGTAGGAAATGGGTGGAGTAACTCCATTTTTAAAGAACTACGTTCTCTCATGATTGAAATTATCCAAGAAGATAATGAGATCTCAAGCTAAACATATGATGCCAAAAAATTCTACGCTCATTGGGTATGATCCCTGAAAGAATACATGTCTTCCTGAATGACTGAATACTGTTTCTCAATGACCACCAATCACATAGATAATTCCCAAAGTATGGTTCTTATCAATACAAGAAATGTTAATCCAGTCCTATGAATATTGTATGATACTTTCCAATCATTCCGAGGATTAGGCGCCTATATGGAAGTGAGGAGACTTCAATACAATTGACATGGAATGAAAATTAAATAATTAAAGATGGGAAACTATGTCACTTGATAGACTCTCCTCGGGGGAAGATAATTGATCATGTGTATCCTGAATTTTGAAATGAGTCGAGAAACCTTTGTCTTGTATTATCTATAGATAGAGTGAATCCTTTTGGTTTTCAAAGAAGAATTCATAGTACATGGCCAGTTATGTTGGTAAATTATAACTTATTATCATGGCTACGCATAAAATGAAAATACATCATGTAATCTATTCTTATATCATAACCAAAACAACTGGGTAATGATATTGATCTTAATTTGGCTCAATTGATCAAGGATTTAAAATTGTTGTGGGATTCAGGTGTTACGTTGTATAATTATTACAAAAACAAATATTTCACTTTGAGAGTCATGTTGTACAGAATGATAAATGAATTTCCTTTCAATGTAAATTTTTCAGGATATATCATAAATGGAACTCAAGGGTGTCTCTTTTGTGAACAAGGTACACAGTCTATTAGGTTGAAACAAACATCAAAAAGTGTGATTCTTGGAAATTGCAGATTTCTACCCTGATAGCATAAGTACCAATCTTGGATGACATCATTCTATGGAAGTTAAGAAGAATATATAGTACTGTCTCCACTAACAGGTGATCAATTGTTTGTGAAAGTAAAATATGTGGACACTACTTTTGGTAAAACGTTTTTGAAAAACCTTAAGAAAACTGGCTGGAAAAAGGGATCAATTTTTTTAATTACAATAAAATAATTGTCTGTATGTTTGATATTTTCATGATGTTATGCATGTTGAAAAAATGTATGTGATAGTGTCCTTAGCACATTGCTTAATGCACCTGGTAAAACAAAGGATAGAATTAAGGAAATATTGGACATGGTTGATATGGGAATAAGAGAAGGGTTGGCACTAGTAAAGGGTAAAAAATAAGCATTTCTTCCCCTTGTTGCATACACTCTTTCCAGAAAAGAGAGATATCAGTTTTGAAACTTTTTTAATGGTGTAAAGGTTCCAAAGGGGTATTCATAAAATATCAAGAACATTATGTCAATAAGAAATTTAAAGTTAAAGGGGCTAAAATTTCATGGATTCCATGTTTGGATACAAGATAGAATTCCTATAGCTTTACATTGCATTTTTTTCCAATAATTTCCATCATAAATTAACGAAGCTCTGTTTTTTCATCAAAGATATATGCAGCATTGTTTTAAACCCATCGAAATTGCCAACTATGGAAAGAGAAAGAGACATCATATTATATGAATTAGAAATGTTCTTCCCGCCGACATTATTTGATGTGATGGTTCATTTGGTGATAGAGATTCTACTATGTGGTCCTGTACAATATAGATGGATATACCCAATTGAACGGTATATGAATATTTTGAAAGGGTATGTCAAAAATCAAATTCAGCCATAGGGTTGTATTTTAGAGCAATATATTGTTGAGGAAGCCATTGAATTATATACTGAATACTAGTCTGGTGTGGAAATCATTGTCCTACATAAGTCTTGTCATGCTGGGTAGCTTGAGGGTGAAGGAATTTCCGGAAGTGAGTTTTTCACAATCAATATTACAGATTGGGAGTAGACCCATCTTTACATTTTTCATAACATTTTCGACGTTGAACAATATGTTCAAACCCATAAAGAAATTCATAGGCATTTTAATCCATCAAGGGGTGAAATAATATATCAGATACACATAATCGATAGGTTACAAGATAGTTTCAAGACCATATATTTAAAAAGTTAGATAAAAATCCAGACTCAATTTTAGAAGGACTTCGATGGCTAGCCAGAGGAGAAAGTGTGTATGTATTATCATAAAATGATTATGAAGTTAATGGAAATACATTCTCTACTAATGAACATGATAAATACAGTACCATGAAAAATAGTGAGGTAAGACTTGTGACAGAGGCGATGAATGTTTATGGAGATAAGGATATAAATTTAATTTATGTGAATATGTCAAAGTTTGGCATCATCAAACAAATATGGGAGTTGGATTATATGAAATTCCAAGTGCTGATTTTTCAAAGAAAGTGGGTTGATAATAGGAGTGATGTTCAAATAGATGAATTGGGATTCGTGAAAGTTGATTTTAGTATGGAAGGGGAGAAAGAAAAACCATTGATAATGGAATCACAGGCAGTAAAAATATTTTATGTTCCAGATCCCATAAACTAAAACTGGTCAATTTTTCTGTTATTGACCAAAACGACTAAAGGGTCATCTGAAAGTTCAATGGAGGATGACACTTTCATTGGGACATCGCAATCATTTCAAAATGGTCCCAATGTAGATGTCGTTTTGTATGTCATAGGAGACCATAATGAAGGGATTTATATAGTCGATAGAGGGGTCAAATCTCTTCTGCCTTTAAAAAAAGAGTTCAATAATCATCTTATTTATTTATTGTAATATAAATTGTGTTATGTTATGTTATTATTTGTTCACTGCTACATTATGTAATCTAAATTAAATGTGAAACCACTTTTGCAGATAATGACTTCTTCAAATACTGATGCGCCCAATCCCGAGTCACAACAGGTCTCTCAACCTGCTATTGTTGTTCCCAGTGCAGAGAAACTACATGTTTCTCAACATGTTGCTACTGGTCCCAGTGCTAAGGTACAATATGTTTCTCAACCTGTTATTGTTGGTCCCAGTTTCGATACTAGTTCTCTAGAGGAACATAATTATGATTCCTTTAAGGAAATGTTAGGAAATAGAACCCTGACAGCGCAAAAAAACAAGAGCATCGTACTTTGATAATGTTTTCCAAAATGAATAAGGAAAAATGAAAAATGCATCAAATATGAGGTGGGATGGAATACGAATGGCCAACATGTTAACCCCAAAAAAACCATATTTATTAGCTATATTAAAATTGCCACTCGGAAACGCATGTCGATTGATGTTAGTCCTGGAACTATGTTTTCATTGTGCTTAAGACACTAATGTGGGAAGAGACCATAGTAACATTATGATATAATTTCTTTAATTTATTAAAATAAAATAAAATACTAAAACATTTACTTACTCTTCATCATCAATTGCAGAGTGCATTTATAGTAGATGAAATCCTAAAGTATGAATGGCTAGGTTCCTTAGTTGCAAATGTATACATAAGGTATGTTTTCGTGATTTTATTTTACAAAAGATGATATACAATGATAATTATGACTAAATATATTTCATATTTTTGGCAAGTGTATATATGAAAAACAGTTGAAGGGATTTACCCATGAACAAAAAATTGGACTCATTAGTCCTCACATCCCCTCTTCAAAAGAAGAAATAAATTATAATAAAGAGGTTGAAATAATGCCCTCCCAGCTCAAATTTTTTGAAAAAAAATTACGGATGATAGACTCTTTTTAATACCAATGATGTAGGGGTAAAAATTTACAATTTAATCATATCAACTATATTTTCATTTCTTTTGTTATTTATTCCTTTTTTTGTTTTTAGGTAGCATTGGATGCTGATTTCAGTCAATTTGGATACTCCGAAGATTTATTTTCTAGGTTCAATGCATGGATATTCCACAAACTGACCACACATGATGTCATTTGCCAATTTTTAATAAACAAGATCCAACATTTTAGAACTAAACATCTAGTTATATAATTTATATTATCATTTAATGAGGATTCTTTTATGATAGGGTGGTGTATCAATATCGTCTATTTCAGGGAATGAATCCAATTCCTAAGGAGAAGAATTCCTACAAGATCTAAAAATGGAAAAATATCCTAGTATATATAATAATATTGTACTATCCAAGCACATATCAAAAAAATTACGTATTTTTCTCAATGTTTCTACAGTGTCCAAAACAAAAAAATGGAAAGGATAGTGGTTATTATGTTTATAAATTTTTTAAAAGTATCATATTTCCTCAACAAACTAACATCCCTAAAGAGGTATTTTTAAAAATAATTACAAGTTCATTTAAAATATTTATTAATCCTTTTTGTATTTATATTTTTTCAATACTACCATGACTGTTGCAAAAACTCATATTCACAAGATGATATAGATGTGTTTAGAAACAAATGGGTAGCATAACTGATTGAAGATTTTATACAAATGGGATGAAGGTGAATTCCAGATACTTATGTTGTTCTTATATGATCATTGATATCTCCATTGTTTACACTTTTTGAGAATATATGATCACCCTTTATTATATTTTATATCCTTGGGTTATGAAGAATGGTTTTACAAATTATTTTCCTTCCTAGTAAAGCATAACTTAGATCAAATGATATTTTAATAGGTAGTTAACCAATAGTAGTAAAGTGCACAAAGAATCATTATTTTTGTTATTAGATTATATTTTGACCAAAGAAACTGTTTGGAAATATGTAATGGCAGTGTTATAATATAATATATCTATTTTAACAAAAAATTATATAATGAAATGTTGATATAAATTTCATTATTCCTTGTTGGGTCAGTTTATTTTAGAATATTTTTATCTATGTGACAGGCCGTTGTAGGAATATAAATGATGTTTTGTCTTCTCAATCACATATTAATCTTATTGTTTGTACAGTAAAATCATTTTCCATAGATTTTGAATCTCAAAAATTTCTCAAATAAACCCACATCATATATACATATTCATGCCCATCAAAATTTGGGTGCTGACATACCTCATATAGAACCTACATCACATCAATGCCCAGATGCATAAACACCTCACATACGAATTCCAAAAGAAGAAAAAGGACATTGTTATAAGTAAGTGAATACTTGACGGGTTCCCTAGGGATTTTATTTTTCTTTTAGTATTCTATGATACTCTTGGTATTCCATGAAATTTTCTATAGATATGAGAGTAAGGGGAAATCTATTTCACTAATGGCCCAACATTTCATATCTCTATGAGAACTCTTAGGTTTTTTCTCTACACCACATAAGCCTCTCTATGTGATCGTGTCACATAAGATATATTGTATGAATGCTTCATTTGAACTGATCATGTGACATCATCACATTATCAAATCACATAAACAACTCACAAAATCAATGTAATTAACTTGAACCATGATTCTTGTATTATTGTCTTATTTACATGATCTCATAAAGCCTCAAGGGTCGTGTAATCATATAAATCTACCAGGTTCATTTGATCACGTGATCCTATTATGGTCATGTGATCACATGAATTTGAACAAGTCATGCACTTAATTTTTAAGCCTATGTGGATTGATTTTAAAGGGTTATAACATTATTTGGAGCTTAAAAACCATATTTATAGATCAAAAATATAGAATTATTTAACAAATTAGAGGTTTGGGCTGTTATTTGGCTGGGTTATTCGATCAGGTGGAAGCTTTGGGATGAACTGGGGTTGTCCCTTCTTGGTTCATTGTACTACCAAAAGGTTTGTGGTTGAGCTGAAAAAAATAGGATTTTATGAATCTATATAGCCTTACCAAACCTTTACTTATTTCAAAAGAAATCTGATGGTAGACTTGTTCAGTTTATAGAGTCAATACTTCAACACATTTAATTTTATGTATGGTGAGTTTGACATTAGTATATGGGACATTAAGATGATCTATGGTGCGATGATTTTAAAAGACAAGTATGATGAGTAAATTAATCCCTCATATACTCGGGATGACATGGAATAGAATCATCTAATTATGAAGGATATCATTAATCTGGCCAGAACATCCCTTAGGAAGGACCCATATCCAGGGGTTGACATCCCCTTCAAGTAGTGGTCTTACTTGTTCATCCAGATGACTCGGCATGAGTATCCGAATAAGAATACTAAGGCTTGGCCATCATGGTAATCCTATAGGGAATAGGGTTATCACATTAAAATAGTTTAAGAGTGTCAATTTAATGACTAGGGATGGTCTGTCACCTCTTAGGACCACCACCTTCTTCATCTAGTAAGCTTCTTAGCAATGTACCTAAGCTAGTACGTGTTGACAATGAAGAAAAGAGGTGGAGTTATAGTCTCCACCTTAATGATGGTAGAGGTGATTTTAGTTGTTATGATTATCATATTTTTTATTCCCATGTTGGATAGTTTATATTTCCAAATTCACCACATCTATACGGGTATGCCTCGTTCAGAATATTCAGCCCCTTCCAACTGTGGTGGGGTTAGATGGGGGCCCACATTGGTGGATGTGAGTTAAAAAGCACTCACAAAAATTCCAAGTTACTAGTTCATAAAATTTCAATAAAGTATCTGTGGGGTCTTGCTAATCACACAAAAAAATAAGAGATAAAGAGAAAAGTGAACTGGTATGATCATTTTTTTATACCATATGAAGCACCAACCTGTGAAATTATATATAATGTAAAGGGTGATCCTGTAGCCTCAGCCTATGTTTTAGCCGAATGTGAGGGTGTATTATCCACTTGGATTGACTGAAAGATATTCTATGAGTGGTATGCATCATACCACTTTCAGAGATAGTTCAGTGCATTCAGATGAAATTCTCCACTCTTCCCCACATCCCTTCATAAATTCATCCCATAGTGTCTCACAAATGGTGGATAATTTTCCCCAGATAGAAACTTTGGTTCAGGTGACCTTCCCTCCAGATAGTGTGGGTTTTGACCTCTCCAAGGATTATTTCAATACCTAGGTCTGATCATACCTGAATGGTAAATTGGCTCCATTGCTGATAAAGCACATAGATCTTCTAATAGTGGATGAGGAGGAGGACACAGGGGCTCTAGTATAATCAAAAATTAAGATTCTAGTAAAAAAAATCTTCTAGAAGACCCAAATATCTCTAGATTCCTTAGAAGAAAATGAGGAACTTAGATTCAACACTATCAACACTGTAGATTCCAACGGGTTTGGTAACAATGTATGGAGTTCCCGTGAAAGAAGTTATAGTTGTTTGGGGATATTCTCTAATTAAGGTGGTCTTTCCCATCGCATTCCAATAATGGGACAACTAGAGGAGGAATAAATTGAACATTGAGGTATGGAGAGTGTTGTGTCATGTGGAAATAGAGCTAGAGGGATTTGGTAGTGTGATCACTCCCAAAATACTTTTCTATGAACAACATCCCATTGAATTCAAATCACTTCTCCAAGAACTTAGTGTCATGATTCATTCTGTCAAAGGCCATGTCCATTACACACCAATAGTTTAGAGAATGATAATTCCTAGAACAATGGAAACTAGTGAAGATAAGGGATACTAGGATTGCTCTAGTGAAGAGTTAAGATAAGTTTTATCATCACTTTTATATATTCTTTGATATTGTTAGGACTATGGTGAACTTTCTTTTCTATTGGATATCTCAATAGGTTGGTAAAATTTGGTCACCTCCCACCTCCTTGTTTACTTTCCCATGGACATGGTGGCTATAGTTGGTTCAAAAAGTGACTGAGAGGCTGATGATTAGGGTTGTCCAAGTGAAATGGAGCTCAGAGATGTGGTTATTTCTAAACCAAAGGAAACACCATTTGTGCCTCCATCAGTACCACCTTTGGCACTTAAAGTTATCTTTTGAAGTTCCTTCCTATAAGAGGACTAAGAAGAGAAAGTCGGAAAGTCCATAAACTAAGACACCACTCAAAATCATTTATTTTGGTACTCTGTGGACTTTTTTACTTTTTATTACTCTAGTAGATTATCATGGTCACTTACCTACCCATATTAAGGTCAGGTATCAGGTGTCATCAAGTCTTATGGCCCCCTACCTACCCAAATTTGAATTTTTTTATAAAAATTTGACATTCAATTAATGTATTATTTCATATTAATATTTATTTTATTTCATTATTATATTAATAACATAATATTTGTTTTCTTATATAGGTGTAATTTTTTTTCTTGAGTTTGGATGCTTTTTTTGGCAACTAATACCATGGAAAACAATTTTTGAGAGGGGGTCATGAATGAAAAAGGATGAAATGTTAATGTTTTTAACTATTTGTTGGATAATTATAATTGTAACCATACAAACCACTGTTTGAAATGTATATAGCAGTGTGTTTTTCTATATTCATGATTTAAAATAAATGTATATAACATTGTTTGTGAAAATGTTGTGAACATTATTTGTTCTTCTATGCTTTGTTTGTGTATGTGTTGTTTTGTGCAGTTGTTTTGTGTGCAGGTGTTGTTTGGTGTTGTGTGTTTAGGGGTTGTCTCATTTGTGTAGGTGTTGTGAAGGTGATGGGTTTGCCCAGGTACATAGGCCATTATCATTTCTAATTGAGTTCTGATAACGGGGTCCTTTATCAGTTCTCAAAATAGCACTGATAAAGTAGGCCTTTATTAGTGCTCAAAATACCACTGATAAAGGCTCCCATTATCTGCACTAAAAAAGTGCGGATAAAGGGTGACCTTTATCAGTGATTTTTAGCATGCATAAATGGAACACTTTATCATTTCTCTTTTAGTGCTATTAAAGGGGACCCCACCCCCCCCCCCCCACCCCACATCTTGGCTGTGATTAACAGTATTTTTCTTGCGCTATTAAAGGAAGTTTTTAGCGCTTTTAAAAGCCCTATTTATTGTAGTGTATATCAACTAAATATTCATATATAAATGATTGGAAAGAATTGGAATCAAATATAGAATTAAATTAAGGATTAAATAAAGGTAGTATTGATCACTATCGTTGTAATTAGGTCCACCTTCATGAGAAAATCATCTACTATGTGAATATTCTTCACTTCTGAGTCATGTGGCTAGATATATATTGTATTTTCGCATTTAATTGTGTGGTATTTGGTTTTTGATCCAACGATCCCTGACTAGATCGAGGATTATACATATCCTAACATAAGTGTTGCAGATGCCCGTAACTCCTAGAGATATTACACATCTTATCTGGTGAAGGAAAAAAAATTCATGGGTGTTCAACCTTTCCACATTGATATCAAGTTAGAGGCCCAAAACTAGCTAGAACTAGAGGTGTTAAAAAGTTCAGATTCTAAGAACCCACTCCACCACTCATGTGTTGATCCTTCCACTTCATAATTTTTTCTAGTGCCCCGCTAATGCTACCACTAGGTGGAAAAGAAGGGGAAGAAGATCCAACCTTTCTTACCATTTTCATTTCCTTCATCGTGACCCTATCCATTGACTCTGTATAGGTAAAAAGATTCATCACAAATAATTTTGATTTAATATCTAGTCATAAGCCCTATAGGTAATTTTAAGGCTTCATCGGGTCATTATTTACGACGTTTAGTGAAAAAACAAACCAATATAGAAAACAAATTGGTATATGTTGACACTTCACACTATCCTTATTGTAAAGAGAGGAACTCCAAATATTTCACCACCATCATTGAATTCAGAAAAAAAACTGCTAGAAAAGGAGATTCATGAAACCCTTCCAGTAAAATCTCATATCCTTATTTTCATGTACCATGGAATCCAACAAATGCTTGATTGGACCCTCAAGTCTGAATATTACACACTTCACCATGATAAAATCATGTGTATCCAATAATTCTAATGTCTCACTGATCTTTTCCATTCAATCATCTTCCTATGGAATCGCATTCATACCTTTAAAGGATGGTGCCTTCTCACACGAGAACTCCCATGATCGATCCATGTCCCCATATTATCCTTGTTGTGTTTTAATGAGTGCATTCTGAACTTACAACACATTCTGATCAATATCATGAACTTCCCTCATGATAGCCTCAATCATATTCTAATCTATCAGAGGATTTCCCTAAGGATCATCAGCAACACCCTCCGGAGGAAGTCATAGAACGTGTCTTGTAGGCTTGGTTATACACAATGAAAAAACAAGAATTGATCAGATAATAGAAAAATATCAGATCAAACTAGAAAACCAATAAGAAAAAACTGAGATTAACGTCAAGAAATAAAAATAGGAGACACACATCCCAACATATCTAAGTAACTTGATTCTCATCGAGGAAAGAGATGGCCAAGCACTCACCACTATATACCTATTAACTCCTGATATACCTATCTCTAGTCTAAAAGATGTCCCATGATAAGAACTCTTTAGGATATACTAGCTATGATAATAAACTATACTAAACTGACCCTAATACCCTCTCAAACTAGTAATCAGCCCAATATGCCACATACCCAAAGGGTGTTCCCGATCCCCATGGGATGGTTACCAGAACCCAAGAATCGAACAGAAAATAGGGGAGTGATGTTTCCCAACTTGAAGTAAACAAATGGGACATATATATAAATAAAAGATAAAATATCATAATAAATATATTTTCTATAACTAAAAAAAATAGAGAAAACCAAACAACTCAAATAATCTATAATCTCCAAGTATAATTATGTGTGTGTCGTATGTGATGAATTTGGATTACATGATGTGTAAAGGGACTACATGTTCTGTAAATATCACAATCATTTGTAAGGTTCCCTAAAATCCATGATTGTGATATTTACAGAACATGTAGTCCCTTTACACATCATGTAATCCAAATTCATCACATACAACACACACATAATCATCTTTTTAATAAAAATTGGTCATTTAACATTACATGTTTTCTGCCCATTACACAAAATGTTCTTCTTTCAGGCCAAGTGCATAGTTCAAAACTTGTGTTTGGAAACCAAGTACGCATCATGTAACCCCTTAACACAAATGTAATAACCCACAACATAGCAGAAAACTACATATTCTTATATAAAAATAAAAAAACAACTCATTCATTCTTGGAACTCAGGGAGAACCCCGCAATACCACTACAAACTAATAGATAGATTCAATTAATAAAATCAAGAATCCATCCCCAAACATTAGGTCATTTTCGACAAAAAATGATATCCATATTTGAGACTCACATGGTGCGCCCAATTAAAGAAAAAAATGGGCAAAGAAAGGGGAATTACAAGAAATAGTGTAATGGGATGTTACAGAAGTGATGAAATCTATGGGAGAGTTATTTATATGGAATCCTTACATAGTATTGATAAGTAGACAACCTTCAAATGAATATAAGTAGTGCATACTAGACTACAAGGGAATTAAAGACCTTGGGAGATGGGAAGTTATTTTTTGGAGGATAAGGGTTGTGATAAGGAACATGGATAAAGAGTTAGCTTGGGGATGTTAGTCTAAAATGATGTGGATGATTGTGGTTGATTAGGGGTGGTGGCATGGATCACCTAGAATGGAAAGGTCCAATGGGGTGTTTCTCATGATAATTTTAATCAGTAATAGGGAAGTGGGTTCCTGTAATGTTGTTGGAGGGGGACGTTATATAGGAATAAAGAGGGGGTTCTTGTGAAGATTTCAATTAGGAACACTATTTGAGAATAGTGAGGGAGTTTCTATGAGGATTTACATGAGGAACATTTATTGGGAACAGTGAGGTAGGGTAGGGGAGGGTTCATGAGGAGTGGGAGGCACATTTGAGGGGTCATATATATATATAATAATAAAAGTTATTAATTTATATAAATATTTAATTTTTAAAAGGGTTTTGTTTAAATATATGTATATTATCAATAAATATTACTAAATTAAGATTGTTTTAAGTAATCATATATTTTCATTACCAAAATGATATTCTTGTACTGGGTAATATATATATATCTGTGTGTGTGTGTACATTATATCATATTATTGAATAATTTAATTTTAGCTGATTTTTATACCAGAAAAATATTAGTACGTAATAACAATTAACAAAAATAGATTACTTTTTGGTAAATCATTTTCTAGAATTATTATGATAAGGAAGCAGATTTTAATGTTGCTAACATATTTTTTGTATTTATCTACTAATATTAATAGAGATATATGCTAGTAGAAATAATTTTTTTACCTATTGTTAACATCAAAAAAATAATATTTTTGGAATTAATCATTTTACCAATAGATATATTATCTCTGGGAAATTTTCTATTGGTAAAGGTTTATTTTTTTTTTGTTCACCTAGGCAGGTTATCCATATATGTGGGCGCCCCATTTACTTCACTTGATTATAATTTAGGTCTATCATAATAATAATTTAAATTTAATTATGCCTCCTACTATTTTATGAATTCCCAGCATCCCTCTCCACTATACTCATAAATCCTGGTTTCTTATACATTATATTGGAATGGATCCATATACTCCATCTCATAACCTAAGAAAGGTCTTGGTCAATTATACAAAGGTATTTAGGTAGATTGGTCATTTCCAACTGCGTGCTTCTAGTTCCATGATCTTTTGAGTGGACTTCCTAATGTAGGAACTCATAGTCTAACTTCCTCCAGAATTTCCTCCAAGTTACCAAAATTCTAGAGAGGGTTACATGGTGAACTCAACCCAAACATTTATAATAAATCCATGATAAAAGTTTCCCAATGAGGATTGTTCAAAAACATATTTCGATGTTTTTCATTTCTAATCAAGTAACGGAGGTTGTGTTCTAACTTAAAATTATGTTGAGAGATTTTATTTATTATATGTGAAGATTTATTTTTTTTATTCATTACATATTTGATTAAAATTAAGTATATTTCAATTAACTACTCAACTATGTTTTGATAAAACCTCTGCACAAAATCTATTTATTTAAATAATATATTTTCATATTAGTGATTCATTTTTTTACAGTGGTCTTGCATATATAAAATAAATAATGAAAAATAAAAAAATAAACTAATAAATAAATGACATATTCATGAGATTAATTAATGTTTAATTTATTTATTTAAAAATAAAACAAATTATGACCCTATGGAAAAACTACGTGGGCCAGTCTTAGCATGGGTTGCAGCATTACACTTATCCACCTGTGTATCACTTGGGTTGCTTTCATCTTTGTTCTATCTTGAATTGTCTCTATGAACCTTCAGATACTCTTTTGAGTGTATATGTTTATGAATCACAAACAGACAAGGGGAACCAAAGGATTGCTTAAGGGGAATTTGATAAAAATCCTTGGACATGCACACCCTATATAATAAAAGAGGTAGGGATGACTCGTTGGATATTATAATTAATTTAATAAAAAAAATTGATCCCATGAAATAAAATTAAATAAAACAATACCAACTCATATATAGGTCTTACCAAAGGTCATGAATGTTCATACACATGATATGAATACAAAAAAAAAAGTAAAATATCTATAATTAACATCAATTTTTTATTTATTGTTATGATAAAATGTATATATTAATAAATAAATTAATTCACTTTATCTAAATCAGCTTATGAAGTCACTCAAAGATACCAATAATAAATGCATTCACAGAAAATAAATATCCTGAATAATAATTATAGATAATTAAAATTAATTAATTGAGAACTTATTAATTCCTAAAAACCTTTATTACATAATCAATAACATATACTTACAAAAATATAATTAGGTTTTAATAATATAATTAATTATTTTAATTTAATTTAATCCTCTCCATTTTTGGAGACTACACATCGTGTACTTATGAGATACATGTTGTGTTCTTGGATTTTCATGTATTTGATATAAACACTTTATACATTAGTGTTTACCTCAGTTCGATGGAATGGCATGTACTAATGTGATACACATCATCTAGTCTGATTGCCTTGTGTCTGTGTAAGATTTTTTGGGCTTCGACATGTACCGTAGTAAGATTACATGATGTTCAAAAAAGAGTAATATGATAATTTATTTTATTTTCTTATGTCCATGTAATGTGTTTATAGACTCAGTGTGTTCTATTGATGTGGTGATTAATGAATTATATCCTATGTATTCCAACAACTCATCATGTGTTTCATTAATTTTCTAAGTTGTTAATATCATTAAGTGTTAAATAAATTATTTTATTACATGGATAGTGGGAATTTTTCTTCTATACCATGTATACTACATGATGAGTACACCATCTACACACCATGTAATCTAACAAACCATGTTCCAGGTTAGTAGGGACTACAAATAGTGTTCAATAAATTCACTGCATATAATAACTGCTTGGTGTGTCATCTATCCCATGAAATTTTTGCGTGTGTTGAACCTAAGAATATAGTTTCTACTCTAGCTACACCTCAGGTAACCCAATATACTTGACCAAAACATTGGATCCACTAGATGGAATCAATGATCATTATACATATATTATTGGGCCTTTAGAAAATATAAATCTTTAAATATTATGATTAAATGGTTTAAAGAATTTTAGTTAAAATTCATATTAAAAAACAAATGTTCTGGAAACGGAAGATACAAACACTATTTCACACAATCCATTAGAAATGAAATTAATAATAATAAAGTCAAACAAAACCTCCCTTTGATACAACGTGATGTTTTTAGGTGTTGCAGAAGTACCTAGTGGGTATATTGCCATAAATTTTTTTATTAGATTATGTCGATTATTCATCAGTTGTGAAAGACATAAATTTCATGACCAATAATGATTTTCCATCTAATATTGATATAAAACCCACAATACCTAAATAGGACATTTTTTACAATAAATTTATATTTAATTTAGATTTATAAGAAGAAATATTACCTTATTGTAGTATCTTAATTTTATATTGTTATTGATTGTCCAAAAACCTTTTTGGACAACCATTATTGTATAGAAAGGACCAAAGGAAAATCCCCTATAGTAGTGATCCACACATGGTCCTTTGGTCTCTAAATAACATCGATGGATTGTTAGGTTATTACATCGTGGATCAATCATCATGTGTTTTTTATCTTGATCACCTCATGGTCTTTCTGGTTAAAATGAATCTCTCTATTTATTTTCATTCTTGAGAGGATCAGAGGTGGAATAATTAAGAGAGAAATTCCATATGTTAAACAATTATCAAATTCTTCATTAACCCTACACAACATAAATATAAATCTATTTATAGAGTTAGAGTTTGGGTTGAAATATTATTTAATTGAAAAATGAAACTCAAATAATATAAAAAACCTTATCTGGACTCATTTCATATAATAGTATTGTTCTTAGTTTATATAAATAAATAACTTGTACAACAATAATTAAATTTTACCATCTTGTAAATTCATATTTATAGTCAGAAAAGAACTTGGCCTGCTTATCATCTTCCAATTTTATCGAATAGCCAAACAAATATTTATTAAATATTTAATATATTAAATGAATATTTAATTCACATTTTTATGAATAATAATTAATTAATTATTCAAAAAATTAAATATATTATTTACTAATGAATAAATAATTATTTTTTAACTTATGAATATCGGTGATCAACAAATAATAAATAAAATTATTCTAGGGAAATTCAAAATAATATGTATTATAAGAATTAAATTCAAATTTAATGTTATTGGGATAAAGAAAATGCATAGTTATTGCCCTCTAGGATTCCTTCTCATTTTCATTAGGTGATCAATCCTAAATTAAAATATTACTATATAGTAATGGGTTAAGGAACCTAAGTAAAATAATTTAATGCCACAACATCGATTGAGACATATGATCACTCACTATTTAATATAATACCTTTATCATAATATTCCATCATGTAGGTCGCCCACATGTGTCACCAACCTATTTGATTGATAATACTTTGCTTTACTGTCTAAAATAAACTCATTGTTACACCATGTCTATATAATTTAATGAGATTGTTCGAATTCAATCAATAGTCTGACATATCAACTTCCATAGAGATTAAAGCGACAAGTCCATCCTTTAATTATTATTAATAACCTATCATTAATGATTCACCCAATGTACCTTACATAACAAAAAAATTGTGTTATGGTTTTGGTTAGTAAATATAAGTGTTCAATTAATGAAAAAAATTAATGATAATATTAAATTTGAAGTAACATTACATATACTCGCATAAAGGAATACCTGATTACACATAAACATATGGAATTACATAAGGCGGTTCTATCCTCATAATCTCTCATCTTGGAGATTACTAAGTGAAAAGTACCTGAGAAAATTATTATCTTATTATAGGTAATCACACTTGATAGTCAACATTCTATGAGTCTTATCGTAGTATGTTTTTTGAATGTAGAACTATATTTAAGAATATCATCATGGACTTTCATGATTCTCATTATATTGGGGTAATTATATGACTAGAGTCATGTGAGAGATACTATATAACATTATTACATTAAACTTATGTTAAAAAATGAAGAATATATAACTGTATTTTTATTAATATAAAAATATTTGAATATAAATGTAGTAAAAGTACAATAAGATGGTTCTAGAACGTCGGTTACAACACAAAATATCTTATAGGATTATCTTATTTATCTTTAACACCCAAAATGGTATTTCTGTCATATATATATTAGACATTCATATTTCTTCTTCTAAATTGAGAGACAAAATTTTTATTTTCTACACATAGGCTATTGGTTCTCACTCTTGAACATTGATTCGTATATTTTATTTTTTATGCATATCTTTCCTAAATTAGTTGTATGATATTTAGAATAGATAAAATATCAGTCACTATTTTTTGTCATGATCTCCTCAGACCATTTCCTTCAACTACCAATGCATGGGTTTCTCCCAAGATTTTATTTCTTTCTTCCTCCATACTGGTTATATTCTTTCAAATGATACGTTTTACCCTTCTTTTCATTTTTATCATTTTATTATTTTCACATATTCATACAATTTTCTTCACATGTTTAAATTCTCTGGACTATTTATCTCAATAATATCACTAACATCAATAATTATCCATGGTTTTATAACAATTATATAGAAATGCATCTCTATGGAGGGAAATTTCATCTTGTTTCTTGATTTCCTTTAATAAAATTGTATATACTTCAAGACTCGAATCATTTAATACAAAATAAGAGCTCACGCCATATTCCTACTTCTCATTCATAGATTGAATCCCAAATTAAATTATTATATTTAAATAAATTTAAAAATTTGTACTTGTATCATTAAATTTTAATTCAAAAATTATTTAATTGTAATTTCCTCATTTTAGTATTTAATAATATCTCAAAAATTCATCACAATAGTGATATCCTCTTTGTTATCCTAAAGACCATATTCTCACTCAATAAATCTTGGATAACATTTCATTTTTTGAATTTTGATCATTGATATCCAACATCAATATCAGCATCTTTATTTTTCTTCAGAATTAAATAATTTTTTAAACTACATTTTTGGACAGGAAAAATTCTATCAACATCTCTCTTTATTTGACCCTCTCTTTATTATCTAAGATATTTTTTTATCAACAATTAAATTTTTGTATAACATTTTATTTTTTATGTTTTAATTTATTAAAATCAGTCCATGAATCGTCTCAAAAATTTCATTCATATCCATTACATTCTAGATATCACATTTTTCTTCTAAAAGATTTCGTGACATTTCACTATGTCATTATCATCTCGATCATTTTTGTATGACACAAACCAGCCTCATATACCCATAACATAACCACCCAAATTGATATATGTTACATTTTTAAGGGAATTAATAATCTATATGGGTGTGAAACTAGGGTCTAAGCATTGATATTACACCATTGGTCTAGTTAATTCCAATTAACTGACAAGCTAGTCTCATCTGAGGGCTAGGTATGACCCGACCGTATGTCAATGAGTCATCAGCCGGTATAATAATCACCATAATAATAAAAATAACAACATGGAAGAGCATGCCTAGAAAACTAAAAAGTGAAAACCCGTCATATTTATAGACAAATAATATATATAAACACAGAAATAAAGATATCAAATACATACAAAAGGAATGGGATGAGAATCCTAGAAGGTGATATATCATAAGACTATACATGCTAAAAAATAGAAAAAATAAACAAAAGGAAATCATTACCCATATAAGTGTGATGCAAGGGGTCATCCTATCATGAAACCTCTTTCAACCCATGAAAAGTTATCAATAACATTGAAACCCTCTAATTAGGGCCTTTCCTTTAGCTAAATCAATATAAGTAAGGACTACATATACCCAAGGGGTATATGCTGATTATCATAATATTAAGACCAGTAGGATCTAAAAAATTGTTTCATATTCATCCATTGTTAGGGAAACTACGTAATTCTAGTTTTAACATAAATATATGAAAAAAATAACATTTGAAAAGAAAAAAAACTAATATAGTACAACCTGTAATAATTAAACCAATGCCAAATAAACTATTTGATAAGATATTTAAAACATAAAACATGGGATTTACAGCCAACGATCAATAATTCTAGGGGAAAATTAACTTTTAAAACACTAATTAGGGATAAAATCAATTATTGGAATGGGACCACTATATTTTATTGGGCTACTGGGGTTTTCACATAACCCAACTTTATTAGCTAGGGTGATAGCATAACTAGTGGGGGGAACTTTTCCATACAAGTTTCTCCTACTCAAGTACCCAGGGTTTCTCTTGAGGGTTATTCCACGTAAATTTATTCCTTAAAAAATTAACATCAAAATAATAATAAGTTATATTTTTTATGTAAATCATCCTAATTTTACATTTAGTAAATCAAAATAATATTTAAACAAGTCATTCCCATCAAATAAATTTAAAAATTACAATTAAATATTCATAAAAATTATTAAAATTAATTTTAAAACAACAAGAATCTATATGTTAAACAATAATGTAAGAAAAAGAACTGCATACCACAATAAGTTTAAACACATGGAAATAGAATAAATCCACTTCTGAATTAATTAAATTGTGATAAAACAATAGGAGGGATGCATAGAAATCAAAAAAACATGCCTAGAAAATTGGGTAAGAGGAACCCTATGCTGCCATTATTTCAAGAAAGATTGAAAATAATGAATGATAGAAAAATATACTTAGAGGAGAAGGAATTAAACCTTTATGTGAAGTTTTCTATGAGTAATCATTAAAGAAACTACAAATAAAAACATTCCAAGATGAGATTGGAAGTGTGACTCGAGTGTGAGGGATTGGAATGGTTAGAATGGGAGAAAAATAGAGTTGTTGGGGTTTTAATTCAAGAAAGGGTGGTTTAGTGATTACGAGATATTTAATTTTTGGTCATATCACATGGTTTTCCCTGCCATATTTGAACTATTTTGGAAATATTGTAAAACATTGATATTCGTATAATTATTCTTCATAGTTTCTCCATACAAATTTTAATACCACATGCCAACTATGTGGGAAACACTGGATCACCTTGTGATTAAAATAGTTAGTCTTCATGGTTAGATAATATATGTTTGAATGAAATTAAATAAATAACATATTCCAAAACTAAATGTTAAATTTTTTGTGTGAAATCTCTCCCCACCATATCACTTTATACCTTGATAAACTATACTTGATGTTTGATCATCAAATCAGTGAGTTAATTTCATACTTATAAGATATTTTCACTACAATGTTTCTGGGGAGCCACTCATATGTTGCCACAATATTATTAATAGTTTTATTTCCTTCCAAATAAGTGCATTAAACTAGGGGATAACTATGAAAATTGGGTTATCACTTATAGAAACATCAGTATTCCATATGAGATCCTCCCAATTTAACACCTAAGTGGAATAGAGATGGATATTCTTCAATTGAGTAACAGAGAAGACATTACAAATTGATAATTGGGGAAAATAAAATGTGTATACACACTTCCTAACTCTTTCAAAAATCTCAAAAGGGCCCATTAATCTCAAGTAAATCTTCCAGTTTTGTCCCGAATGATAAATTCCTAACCAAGGTGACAACCTCAAAAATAACTGGCCTCCAATTGAAAAATGCAATGGATAATGATGGGGATCAGTATATGAATTATAATAATATTGATTCATTTAAATTTTCTTCCTAATAACTATATTTTTTATCTTGGATGAGGTTCGGTCTCATAAGGGATGCTTCACCCACCTCGGACCAACATTAAATAGAATGGCATGGATAACCATAAATAAATTTAAAGTGATTCATGTATATATAATACCAATTAATATTTGGTAAGTGTATTTCATGCATTCATTTTTGTATGTTATAATGTATTAATTTCTTAAACTAATGTAATTTTCATACATATTTTATAACATATTGGCTTGTTTTATGATATTGGTAAGTAATAATTGGTTTGTAAAACTGAATGAAAAAAGGATATTTTTTGAGAAAAAATACACTTTGCGTTGTAAGTGAAGTGAAGTGGCGCGACACTGGATTTTTTAAGGTGAATAAGAGATGGAAAATGGAGAAAAACTATTACATATTATGTACCCTCATTATATATCATGCCTTCATCAAAAGGAAGGTTGCTTCTAGAGAAAGTTCTTCCTGTAATACACATTGTGAAATATAGTTACACATCGTGTAACCCCATTACACGATGTGAAATTTTTTGAGATATTTTTTTAGATAATATTAGGTTGAGAATAGTGAGATATAAATATTTAAATGTTACATGTCATGAGTCCTACTTAAATATTGTGAAATGAGTCAAAGATTCAAATCCGCGTATAAGATTCAATCGAATTTAGAAATAAATGAGGAAAACGCAGATCTAGATTACACAGTATGTACTCAAATTAAATTACATGAAAATACTTGGGAATGTCTCATATATAGCCTATAAATAAATACCATTGTCCACACCATTTGGAATCACTTTTGTACTGATCACCATTGTCAGATGCCTTTTAAAATGAAGGCGTACCTTCGGCCACAACATTTTGTAGGATTTTATTATTTTTTCTATACTCAATCATGGAAATCATGAGCATATTATTTCATTGTGTGGAGGTGTACATGATGAACTGGGATAAAATATATGATTTATTTTATATTTTAATGAAATTTAGGTTGGGATTTCATGTTTGTTCCTCAATTATATCACTTCTTTGTTTCTTCTTTCCAGACCATTGTGACTAGGGTTTGGAAAATGGTATAACTTTTTTCTTTCTTTGAGCATGAAAACTACCTTATATGATAAAATTAATTTGTTTAACATGACATCTAGGAGTTATACTTCCACCATGACCATTGGGTTGGTCTTTTCCCTATATTTAGACTAGGTTTTGGGTGTCCCATTTATTAAAATATGAAGTACCTGACAATGAGAAAAATCATTTTTGGGGTAGAATTAATTTATCAAGACCACTGAACTCATTAGGACCCCATTTTGATTCCTTCATAATTTTTAATTTATTATTTCATACCTCGTTATTCATGAACCTAGAATAATTACTAAATGGAACCCTTTTTATGCTTTCTTCCCCCACTTATTTCAAAAATCCAATTCTCTTTATATTGGATTCAATTTCTATAAATCGTAATTATTTTAGGTATATTATAGATAATTAATATTTTATCAAAACTTGTCTATGTGGGTTTGATCTCTGACATGCATTTCCTATACTAATCTGTAGTTTACTGGTTTTTTTGTTTCATGTTATAAATTTCTAAATTGGGTAACTCAATGGGAATTAATAATGACCATGGGGATATCAATATTATTATAAGAGAATTCAACTAGTTCCAAATGATATTCTTATGAACCCCTGAAATCAATAACACATGCACATAGAATATCTTATAAAATTTGGTTTTTTTCACATTATCAATCCGTCTATTTGAGTATAGTAGGTTATACTCAATTTAACCAAATATGGAATCACCTACTTGAGGTCTTTATAAAACCAAGTAACAAATAATGGATCCCATTCAGATATAATGGTGAAGAAAATTTCATACATCCTCATAATTTTATACGCATAGTTCTTCCCAAGGGCCTATGCAATAGTTTTTTCCTTCATTAGTATGAAATTGGTGGAGTTTTTCAGCTGATCAATAACAATACGGATTGGATTATTTCCATAAGGAGTTAGAGGTGGTCCAACAATGAAATCCATGGACATCATGTTCCACTTTCAAGTACATATGGGAAAAGGCATGAGAAAATATCATGTTATTTTATGATCACCTTTTACATGATGGTTGTTAAAGCATCGATATATGAAATTGGATATATTATTCCTCAAACCTAGAAAAAATCATCGTATATCCTAGAAAATATTAGAATCACTATGATAGAATTAAAAATGCAATAAATGACAATATTTCATCACTTCCTTCATCATGCAAAGATGTACCATATACTTATTCATCAGATAAGGAATACCTTTTGAGAAGAGAGACTACTTACGGGTGATCTCCCCACTATATATAACAATCATTATATTTTATAATTATTCATAGATCAACTACACATGAGTGATAAACTCAATGGGTGAAAGAGTTAGTATCATTTCATTAATAAACATAATATTATCCTCCTCTTTCACCTCTATATCCAATTCAATGATAAGACCAATAAGTTTTCATTCCTCACTATACTACTTTAGAGCTTGGGATGTCTGATTCCTGCTAAGGCCAATAAAAATAAAAATAACTTTACTAGGGGTTTAGGCATGGCCAACAGAAAATTATAAGAAATACTCCACCCACCTCCAATATATAAGATTAAGACCCTTTTAATAAAATTGTTATCTTGAGCTTTTTTTGTTGTTGTAGGCCATAAATTTATAACAGAATAGATAGTTTCACTAATATTTAAGTATTTGAATCACATGTACCAACTCAAAATCATGGTTGGAGTAGTTATCTAATGGGACTGAAGATTCCGTCATCCATATTCCATTACATGGTAATCATACATCATGACTCAGCCTAAGTCTATACCAAAAACAATACAAAAAACCCACATGACCCTTACTAATTTATGAAAAAATTTAGATAGTGACTGATATGATACATTACATTAATTATTTGAATGTATATTGTCATTATGGACTCCATAAAAACATCACTCCATTACGAGTGAATGATGATTCTATGGATACGTGTTTTTTGAAGTCTCTGATAAAGCATCAATAGTAATAATCCAAACTGAATAAAATATAGATATCAAAAACATTTCATGGATATACCCAAGACATAATATCCTTCTCCTCCTCGAGATTGACCATTATGCCTTATTAGAACACTAAATATCCTTGAAACATAACATTTCATATCAAAAATATATACTTAGATAGTTTTGTATAAATCTGGCACTCTTAAATTATTCCAAAAATAAATTTTAGATGTTTTACATGATATTTATTTATCTTGGAGTATACCAAGATTTCATCCATGAACACCATGAAATTTTTTTCAAAATGTCAATAAAATATCTTGTTTATCATGGATATAAACACAATAGCATAATCGGTTAATATAAAAGGCATCATGAGGTATTCATAATGTTTGTACTTTCTTTGAAAATGAAACTTTATAATATTAAATACATTTACACAGATTTTTTGATAACCTAGTCAGATATTAAATTTTGATAACTACCTACCACCACCCCCCCCCCCTCAATTAGTAAACCAAGCGATAAATACATGGAAAGGGTACATGTTCTAAATAATATCCTAGTATTGATTATGATAATCAATACATAAGTGTAGTGATATATTATCCTCTTTAGAAAATAAAACTAGGGAATCCCATTGGGACATCCTATAGTGAATAAATCCCATTGATACCAAATAATTATAATGGATCATTAACTTTTACATTTCAACTATTTTAATATGGTATGAAGGAAAAGATATAGGTTTTCTTCCGATGATCATAGAAATATAAATCATGACATCTCAATTTAGGATTAACCATGAGAAGTCACCAAGAAACACATTAATAAACTCTTCAATCATTGGAATTAACACACTCATTGTTTCATCTTCATCAGTTTCTTGAAAAATCTAATATACTTGAATTGAAAGGATATTAAATTTGGGAAGATGAGGTCCCACTTTACTTATAAAAATATCTCATTCTCGTTATAATAAATGGATTATACCATTAAGGATGGTGAAATATATATTCTTATGGTATAAATATACATAATCCTTAATTAATTCCATTTAGTCAATCCCGAAGATAATATTTATTAAATCTATTTAGATGATGATAAAATACTAACATAGCTTAAATTTGGATATAGGAATAATATATAGGGTCATTGATGGTCTTGTTAATCTTTCATCCCAAGAGGAGTTGATATCTATATCATATAGGACATGGGTTCATAGGTATAATTTAGAAAATTCCCCATACGAGTAGTGATAAACAAATTAAAATATCCAATTAAAAATAATGAAATAACCATATATGATCAAATTATAATGGTACATCTAAATATAACTTGGAATGTCTCAAGATATATAAGAGATGGCTTAATATCAAGTTGTTCCATACGTTAAACTTGACTATGGGGCTTATTTCTAGTTTGTCGGATAGTGCTTAGCTGAATTTTCTCATAAGCAGATCCACATTTTCTTCCAAAACATTAAAAGTGAGACCATACATCTTTCACCAAATATGATGGTGCTTGAGATATTATAGGAGCATACATACTATTATCCTTATTTGGTAGAGGATTATTCCTATAAAATATATAGAGGTTTTTTTATTTCCAACAAGAATGACACCCCATGGGGTTTTTTTGGTAGGAATTCTTCACATGAAGGATATTGTATCACCTCTAGAGTGTGGAAGGCTTAATTCCTATGGGGTGAGAGGATTAATAATAAGATGAAATTAAAAAACTACTTACATTTCATTTTTTAGAATCATCCTATTTACTTTTTCTCTTATTAAATCCACCCTCAGTAGTACTACTCTTGGTAGAGGTGTCATGTAAGTAGAAAATAATAGCCTTGTAAATATCCACTATTAGAACTTGATCTACAATAATTTAATAGGACTTAAGATTCTATGGAAAAACATGAGATCAAATTCTTTTCAGAGGACCATTTTAAACTGGTTAGCCATTATTTCATCAATAAATATCAATCTAGATAAAAAATAATGATCTTTAGAAACTCATTCACATATTTCTTGATGCTTTGATGGACTTGTTGGAGGGGAACAAACTATTTAAACTTAGAATGATCCATTACATAAAGATAATATTACTAAAAGAAAAACTCTTTTAACTCTTTATAGTTGATATTCTCATGAAACTTCACCTAAAAGACAAATTCTCAACATTTTTTGTTGGGAAATGCGAACATAACGCAAGAACACTTGACCATTAGTTACATAAAAGTCTCTAGAAATTTTATGATCCTAACAATTTTCTTCAATAATTCCTCAAATTATAATAGTTAAATAATAACCTATAAGGCTAGTGGCTTATGGAAGAAAAATTACTAAGCATATTCATTCTCATGACATAGACTTGGACCCTCTCTTTAAGGCTGAGATACTCGCACACATGATCCTTACTCCAAGTCTTTAATTGTTCTTACTATGGAACCAATAGAACATTGATCAATGGTAGGGTTCTCCCAAACAAATACATTTTTTATTCCCTGATGAGGGTTCACTAGGAGTGTCCATGGAGCCATGGTACTATATGAAAATCATAAAAAAGGGAGGTAATTCAGAAATAATTATAAATCCCTAAATACAAACGCTCACAAATAAGTTATGTAAATAATGTGGGTATCATAAAAAACCAAATCAATACCCGTCACACAGTTTACGTTCATGGTCTTCAGCTCGAGCACACTTCCCACAACTTAAAATAATAAACCAAATTTAGAAAAAAAGTTATACATCCCAACATCCCCAATAATTAAAATCTCGATACTAATATTATTGACTAAACCCCCCTTACTCATATACCTTAATCACCGTAATTCTAATATTGTGCCAAACAAATACCCAAATTTTATAAACCAAAACATGGGGCTCTAATATGAATTTTTCACAACCCAACTTGGGCTACCCCTAACCCAAGCACCCAGACTGGTCTATGGAAAGGCCTTTAGGGTTTCATCAATCCCTATAGGCTGGAAACCAATGCCTGGGAATCAAAAATAAAATTCGTAAGGATTTTATCAAATAAACTGACATAGAATTACCATTTTCAGACCAAGCATAACACCACTCTATGTATTTGAGACATGAGGCTGAATAATAACAAAAATAATAATAATCATCACTATATGGTATTGAATCACAAGAAAACATATAAGAAACAAACAATCACAATCACAAATAAATAAAATAAATATATATGTATATATATATATCCCAAAAAATACAAAAGGAATGGGATGGGAAGCTGATATGGTGATGCATCATAAGACTATACTTTCTAAAAACTGGAAAAAAAATGAAATATAAACCCATAACTATGTGACATAAGAGATTATCAAACCATTTCACCTCCATAAACCCATGAAAATATATTGTGAAAATCCACCACCACCAAGCGGTGCTTTCCTTTACCAGTATCAGAATAAAAATGGTCTACATATACCCTAGGGTTATATGATGGTTGTGAGCATATAATTCCCAATATGATCCTATAATGTGATCTACATTCAAGCTTTATCAGATAAACCAAATCATCATAGTCTTTATATTAATATATTAATGTGGTTTTTTAACATTTGAAATGAAAATAACTAATATTCTATAAGTAGTAATATATAAATTAGTGCAATGTAAACCACATCATATGTTATTTGAAACCTACAACATGGGGAAAATATATTAAGTTTACTAAGGATATGTGAACCTTGAACTTATTTATCACTAATTAGGGTGACCCATAACTACTAGAATTGAACTAATTGATGTCATTATACCAGTGAGTTTTGTGAAGTTCGCTACTTCACTACTCTAAGAAACAGAATAACTAGTGGGGGACCTCATCTAAACTAGATCATATTACACAATTCCCAATGGTTTCTAATGAGGTTTATTCAATGTCACATTATTCATTAATCATAATTCTTTTATCAATAGAGTCTTAAGTAGATACATTTTATTTATAATACATTCACTTTTAACACAGAAAAAGTCAAAGGGATATTGAATCAAGTTGTTCCAGGAAAATCAATTTAAAAATAATTCTTAAAAGAATTTATATCCTTTTTAAAATTAATTTTACAGTCATAAGTTTCAATACGTTTGACCAACAAATGTATAAATTGAACCACCTACATCAACAAGATGAGACACTTTGAAACATAATAATTTCACATTGAAAATAAGGTAAATATCCTAAAACAAAATAAGGGAACCACTAAAATCAAATATCACAACTAAAATTCAGAAAGTTAGAATCATAGGCTACCATGGATTTCAAGAAGAGGGAAAACTGTGAGATAATTAAAACAATCTTAGATGATATGCAAGGAGGCCCTTAGATAGAGTCTCTTTTGAGAAATACCATAATAAAAACCAACTAAAATTTCTCCAGTAGAGAGTAAATGTGTGGCTTATGTGTGAGTAAGAAGTTAGGTTGATGTGGGAGAAAAATAGAAGGGTTGGGATTTTAATTCGAGTTGGAGTAGTTTATCAATTTAATGATTTTTAAGTTATCAGAATTCCAAATGGTCTTCAAAACCTTTGATCAACTATGTCAGAAACACTAGCTCACCTAAAAACTCACATTTCCAGGTTTCATTATTAGATAAATTTTTAATCATCTTTTAAAATTAGAATTATATGAGGTCTGCAATTATTGAATGATTATTTCACGGTTTTCCATTACCATGTTCCCACTATGTTCTATATTAAAATTCCCACATCCAATAATTTTCAATATAAAAATGACGAAAAAATAAATGTAATAAAAAAAATTAAAAAATCACTCAATAAATGCCTGAAAGGTATATTGCGAGTTCCATAATAGAACTCATATGATCTACTAAATGACTCACACAAAGTGTTGGATGACTCATTTTCCCTTCTAGGGAACTAATCCAATGTCAATATTTTCTCTTTTAGAGCCTTCAATGGAACATAAAAATTCACAATTGACCCGTATGAAATATTTTTGGAATCGTCTTTAGTTAGAATTAACTCAAACAAACTATTAAGTTACCCATATTAAAACTTTTTATAACATTTACATAGATGTAAAATTACCCACATGCAGCTCAATCACTCATACACAACACACTCAATGATAATTATGCAGATAATTTTTTATATTTCTTTTTTTACAATTCTAGATTCCAAACATATTCAAAATTAACTCAAAATCATTCACAATTCACCTTTGGTCCTCACAATACACTGAAAATAACTTTTCAGAGAGCTTCAAATTACTTTTAATAATTATATAGATAACTCCAATGTTCTCTATCTTCATTTGAAATTACTATATTGCATCTATATACCTGAAATAGAGTATTTAAAATCATATAGCACCTCTAAATTAATTTTCTATCTTTTATATTATCTTCAAAAACCATCATCCATGTGTGATGCCTCAATTATTTCAATAGCCTTAAATCTTAAGTATACTTGATTGTTTCTCTAAAAATTTGGGTCTCTAACCACACCAACAAGCTAGAAATTAAATCCATAGATAATATATATCAATTTTATAAATAGATTTTATCACCTCACCCATATAAACTATAGTAGACACCACCTTCCACATTTTTTATCATGTGATATCTCAATGTGGAATAACTCTATCAATCCACCAATGTGATGGGATATGCACCAAGCACATTTACATTATTCTTTAATTACCCAATTTCATGGGTAACACATTTGGTTGGATACTTAATTCATTGAAAATTATTACATACTCATTGATAACATATATACTATCATACTTCTTTGAAATTAATAAAACTATACACCAAAGGGAACTTCACTTATGACATGGCCTAGAACTAGCGAAAATCTACCATCTTGTGATTATGCATGGGTCTAGGTAAGTCATTACCTCTTTTTATGATATTGTTTGGATGTGATTACTACTTGTATACGATCTCTCTTGGATGTTATTCCAACTATTTTTTGATACAAATAAAATTATTTCTTCACGTTTGTGATTCTCTTATTGGTACATACTACCTAGGTAATAATTATAATGATACCATGAGATGTTATGTCCATTATTTTGACTTTATAATCACCACATATTTCCAATTAGTTATCTCTTATAGTATAATGGGATGTTTTTCCATTTATATGATTCAAAATATGGTACCTAGTTGGTATTGTAGTGATATTTTTAGAAACACCTCAACACCGAATTAAGTAGTTATGATCACAAATGGGTGTTTTCTGGTTCCCATGGGAGTGGTTAATTAATTATTTTTTACGTTGTGGTTTACTTTTAATCATATCACACTATACATGAACATATGTTTACTATTCTAGTTTACGGACACCATTAGTGGTTCCCTATTCAGTTGTAATTGAACCCTTAAAAATAACCTCGATTCCCAAGAAAACATTATAGCACACAACCTAGGAAGAACAAATGGACTTGTTTTTGATGGATGATATGTCGATCAACATTGTAACTGGGAGATGGGATCAGGCATAGACTCAGGACATGGTTTTGTTAAAGATTACATTATTTAAATTTTATTTTTGGATATATTGTACACAGTAAGTCTATATGATATCTTACATAATTTATTCCAAGTGACATTGTTCTATATATAATTTTTTTATACAATGGGGATCATTACTTACTCACAGATAAAATGTAGTTGTGGTGTTGGATTTTTTTCTTTTATTATATTATCATGATTTTTGTTTAAAATTAATTCCACTATATTTTATAACTATCAATACTAAATGATGGTATATTCTTCCCACATTATATTTAGACCCTCTCCATTGGTCTACAACCACTAGTATATAGGTTGTCATTCTTGAAGTATGTGGGACCCAATATAGTCACTATTGAGGATGGTTGATTTTAGGATGATACAATGGCATAAAAAAAACTTTTTTTGTTGTGTATTAATATTTGAGATATGTTAGATATTATATTGGTTGTTCTTTAAAGTTGATGTAGGACTTATTCCTAGGAGTATCTAAACCATGTTTTAGGAATATCTAATTTAGTAGGAATGAGATTGGTGTTCTTCGTATTTTGTTTTTGAATTGGGTTATTTTTATCAGTTATAATGTGATCTGTTATTAATTTATTTTTTTCCATGTAATAATGTATAATTATCATCACATATAATTCACCCGATATTCATGTGAATCCATGTGATTGATAACTCTGAGTATGATATGGTGTTCTGTTATTTTAAGTGTTCATAGAAACATAGATAGCATTTACCAATATAACTTTATTGTGTCATTATATATAATTGATCCATGATTATGTTATTTTTTTATTAATTAATAATTTGAATATTTTATATATTGTATTTTAACCCATTGAGGGTGGTTCTACAACGAATGATAGAAAACCCAAGGTTATATGAGACCCCCGGTATGCTAGGGTGTGTATAGAAGAGAGAGGATGCACGGCCTATTCCAACATATCCAATTTCTTTATATAAAGAGATTTTATAAATATGATTTTCAGTCATGAATTTGGAATTACAGGGACAAAATTCCATAATTATTTCCTTTTGAGTGTAAATAGGTCAAGGGAAAGCATTCCCCGCTATTTGTTGAGTTGGATTCTCTAATTATACTTGCTCCTCCTATTGATCAAAAACTCATTAAGTTTTAGCATGATATCATTCATTTTATTGAATATAGATCTCTGAGTGGTGATCCATATATGAAAAATTGTAATGGATAATTTTAGTTGAGTATCCAACTCAATTTTGTAGAGTGGGTATACCATAGGATGTAATGTTCTTGGTTAGGTCTGTAAAAACTATCTGTAACCCCCCAACCCTTTTTAATGTATTAATTTGATATATTTTAGGTTAAACCTTGTACATTTTGGACTTTTATGAGTGTTTGAGGCTTCAAATGTTTCATAAGAACTATTTCAAGGAAATGGTAAAATTGATGATAAATCATCCCATGTGAAAATTTCTTAATGGAACCCCATTGGGTAGCCATCGTATACCTAATGGGTAGCCACTAAAACTCTAATTTCACCTCTAAAGTCCTTGTACCAAATTATAACCCATAAAACATCTATTGGTTATCTATATAAGTTCATGTTGGTGTCTTATGTGTTCTTTTAAAATGTTAATTGAATTTTTTTTATATTAATTTTAATTGGTTTTAAAAAGGTCTTTACCCATTTTCTCTCATAGTTGGAATCTTGTACACCCCACTTTCATTTCCACTCATTCGATCATCCCTTTATTTCTTTTATCATCACTAGTTAAATTCAAATCTAGGTTTTGTTGTTGCATAGGTTTATCTCGATGTAATTACTAATGATGTTTAATTTGGTTTATCCCTCATTGCTACACTATGCTTTAGTGTGTATGCCAAAATTTAATGGTTTTGATCTTTTTCTTTGGTTTCTTCCATTTGATGATGAATATATTTAAGATATTCGATGAGTAGGACCCAAAAATTACTAGGTATTTGGTCCTTTGTTTTCCTAATAATTTTTACATAGTTTTATTGAAATTCAGGAAATTTTAATTCAATTTTTATATCTAAAAATAAACTATATTGGGTTATTTTGTTCCCTATGCTCTGATTGGAACCTGAAAGGTTGTGATTATCACCTGAGAAGTGTTGGTTGACATGATTAGTTTCCAATTACCAATTCCCTAGGGAATAATGTTATAAGACAAAAACCATGACCCAATATTGGTACCTATGATTGTAAAATGACTATATTAGCCTAATATAGTTCTTTAGTAAAATCCTTAGTGAGGTTTAACTTGATTACGTATAAGGTTACTAGAGAGATGGTCTATGAATAAAACACTAATATGGATAATGGGATAAGGGAATAAACATTTGAATATTTGGTAATTATAAATTTATAATATTTTTTATATGATAAATTATCTATTGTGGTGTTTGGTTGGTATGTGGTGGTTCCTTGTCCATTTAATGTAGATTAACAGTGTTATTTCATCCATTGAAATGGGGCAAGTGATCAATTTGTCACTATAAGGCCAATGAAATGTTGGAATCTTTTCCACTTCAATTTTTTATATTACTTTTATATAATTAACTTGATATTTCATCTTAGTGAATCCTTATTCACTAATGATTGATATTTTGGGGTTTCATGATCCACTTGGGGGGGGGCTATTTTAGTGGTATAACATCCACCAAACATTTGATGATAGTGGTGTATCGACCACTTATGAAGTTATATTGATGGTATATCATCATCCTCCGTGATTTGTTTAGTGGTGTATCATCTAAAAATCGATTTTTCCTCAATGTTTCTTCATCCAAAAGGAAACTATGGATATTGGTTTATATTCCACCTTAATAATGATATTAGTGGTATATCACTAACCTGGTTGGGATGTAGTGGTGGTGTATCATCCACCTAGGATTATTGATACCTCATTCATAGGGATATGTCTCATTTCTATTGAATTCATATCAATGAAAGTTTATTCACCTAGTTGGGTTCTAATGATGATACATCACTCACATATAATATTTTATTATGATAGTTTAGTTGATATATTTCTTATACATGGATTGATACACCATTATTCATCATCATGTGTTTAGACTATGGGTTTATCTTCCCATTCTAGAACCAGATAAAACTTGTATCCTCATGTGTGGTTTTGTTGGATCACTCTACTGGGTGAAAGATATATTTTTTGAATACATTATTGATACATTATATAAAATGTTATCTTGTATTTCCTTAAATTTATAGGTATGTTGTTTTTTCATTCCTACTGAGTTTCACTCCCACTCTACTAGGGAACTATGGTACCAAATAAAATATCTTATTTTGTGGATTGGGTAAGGGAAAGGGTTCTTCCACACTTGATTTCTAGTTGGTGGATCTTAGTTGGAGTTTGGATATGGGTTAGGATGAGACTTAAGAAAAGTTAGGATTATCTTCTTTTTGTTTTATTTTTTTTGACTCACTTATATATGGTATGCTCATGGGAGATATTATTAATGATCATATAAATTTTATGACATGTATATTGGTTCATTTTGGTATAGATTGATGTTGATAGTTTACTAGTATTTTGAATTTATCTAGTATTTTTACTTTTACCTCTACATTATTGAGATTGATGGTTTATGATATTACATACATTGTGATTTTATGGTTTTATGTACTAGATATTATAGCAACCAAATATATTTATGTATACCCTTATCATTGGTTGGAATATTCTAGATTATGGGTATGTGGACTTGACGTATGTAGTTACACATTTTGGTAATGATGGGGGATAACCTAATTGAGGAAATTTTAAAATCCTTCTAAAGGTTTTTTTATTCTATAATTAGACAATATATAGGATATTGTACGATATTAGTAATGAATGTGTGTCAAGGGGTAGCTAAACCAGGTGTAGGTAATACCATATTACCAAGGATGAGGATATTATTGTTTCCTTTCACTTTTATGGTTTGGTTACATTTCAAAATATAGTAAATTTTCATATTGATTTATAATTTATTGGATTTTACTCTTGGTTCAGGGTTTAAAGAGAGAGTGTGTTCATGCATAATTCTTGGCATATAGGACTCAAATGAAATTCATATTCTTTCTCTTTATCGATGTTCTGGTTACTATATAGGGTTAATCTATTTAAAGAGTCAATAATAGCTGATATTAAGTTTTCCAATATAAACATCTAGTGGAACTATACATGACTAGCCCCCGATTACTTACCTTCATGGTGATATGTTATGATTGTCATGTAACCCCTTGTAATATTTCATATAAACATGATACTTGGGGGGTAGGCTTGTCTCAAGCCTTTCTTTATGATACCATGGTATCACAGGGTTTTCATTTAAGGTAATGATATATATTCTTATTATTTCTTACCTTAAACTATGATATTTATGCATGTTCTAGAAAAGTATTATGATCTTTTTGGTTAATATTAGTGAGATATTCTGAATTTATAACCTCCCATTGAGTGCTTAAATGGTGGGGATGAGTATTCCCCAACCAGTAGTGGAGATAATCCCTATTGCTCATCTAGTAGGCATATCACATAACCATGTCTCATTTCCACTCATTTTTTCATCCCACCTGATATTGGGTCTTCATCGGTTAAGCTCAGATCTTGGTTTTATCAATTATTGGTTCTATCTATATGTAATTATAACCTCTATTTTGGGTTTCCTCACTATATCACTCACTTTTAGACCTTGTTTAAGTGGGTATACCCAAATTTTATAGTTTTCCTATGCTTCTATAATTTATTCTATTTAAGGATAAATCGTCTTAGTATCTTTGATAAGATGAACCTGTCTAATATGAAGTAGGTTTTTTCATTATTTCTTGATAGTTTTAAATTATTTGAAATGTATCATATGAATGTGTGAAATGAAAATTTATTTTTTATTTCCAATAATAAAATAAAATAAAATTCCTTTATTCCATATAGTGTGAGTGTAACCTGAAATGTCATGAGTTTCCTTCGAGAAGTGTGTTTTGACACCATTAGTTTCAAATGATCAGTTACTTTATGAGTTATGTTATAAGATAGAGAACTTGGACCTAAGAAAGGTAAACTTGATTGAGAAATGAATCTAATAACCTTGTAAAATCCAATAAGGAACTACTTAGTGATAATGTGATTAAGTTTATGATAGGATAGTGGTGAGATAAACTAGGACGGGAACATTAAAATGGGAAGATGTGCTAAGGTAATTACCCTTTAAATTTTTATTTAATATAAATTCTTAATATTTGTTTTAAATGAAAAATAATTTATTATGATGTTATTTTAGCATGTGGTGGTTCCCTATCCACCAAAAGAAAATAAATTAACATATCTCATCCTCTTAAATAGCTTGGTTGATCTACCATTGATCATGAGGAAAATGAAACGGTGAAACCTCATCCACCTTGAAATTTAATATTAGTGATATCAACTGATTGAGATTTAATATTAGTGGATCATTGTAAACTAATGGGAGTTATCCCAGGGATATATCATCTACTTAGGAGGATATCCCATTTTTAAACCATCCATATAAGATTTAATTTTGGTGGTGTAATGACTACTTGTGATGTGAAACTAGTGGTATCATTTACCTAGTGGATAGTATTGGTGGTGTTTTATCCACCTATGGATGTTGTCTTAATGGTGTGGTGGTATATTGTTTACCTCAATAGTGATATATGAGTCATATCATCCATTAATTTGAGATTCAATGGTGGTATATCATCCACCTAGGATTTATGATACATCGTGGAATTGTAAATATATTATATTCCACTAATTTTAGATTTATGATACATTATTCACTTGTATGGGATGGGATGATGATATTTCAATCATATAGAATATATGATGGTGATATTTTGTTCACCTTATTTATTATATGAGGAGTGATATATTGTTTATCAATAACATAAATTCAGAATGTGGGTATATCTTCTCATCTGCATCTAACTGAATCTAGTATGGACACATGTGGTTTGGAAAGAGCACTCCATGAGGTTATGAGTTTATAATTTAATTCCGTTATTTTCACTTCATATCAATCATGAACTTATATTTACTATAATTTCTAGGGTATTCATCTGAGGTGGACTATTGTTTTCACACACCCTTCGAAGGTGACATAGTATCAAAGAAACAAATTGTGTTTTAAGACCCAGGTAAGGGAAAGGGCCATACTAAATTGGATAACTAACTGGTGGATCTTAACTAGAGTTGGGAGATGGGACCAGTCCAGAAATCAAGACTGGTTTGTGGAAAACATTTTATTTTTTTTCTTTTTTTACTTTCATGCACATTATCTACCTATGGTAGATTTTAATTAATAAAATATGACTTATATTTCATGTACAATAGTTCATTTTCATATATCATGATGTTTATATATACCCTTGTTTGGAATTTACTGATGATGCATATTTCATATTATAACATTATTGGGATGAAAAGGTCATGGTATTGTTTCTAATTTATTTTAATTATTATCTATACCGGAGTTTATAGTCTCTAAACCTATATATATCAACAATCACTATTGTTTAGTAACACCTCTAATATGAGGAGGCGTGTTTTATGTACATAGTGCCTGATTTAGTCATGATAAAGGTTAAACATATTGTTTAAGTTACACTATCTTTAGTTATTTGATACCCCACCTAAAAGATTACTGAATCGTGTTGTGTATATGTTTCTAGGTCCATTGAAACACTGCTAATATGTTATAGTCGAAAAATATCAGTATATGAAATTATCCTGGGAGGAATTTAAAGATCATTTAATGGAGTATACCTTTCCTAAAATACTGATGGGAGATATTCCTTATAATTTTATGCATCTTTTCAATGGATCATATCAGTGATGAACTATATAGAAAATTTTACTGAGTTGCTTCAGTTTAAACCCTTAGATGTAGGTGATGACATCGCTTGAGTTTGATTATTTGAAGATGGGTTGAGCCATTTGATAAGTTCTTATATGGATATTTTTAATCTGGCATATTTTTCTAAGGTTATTAATTATCCCCTTACAACAGAGATGAACTTAGCTAGGGATAGTTCATCTTGCTATTATAGTTCTTATGTTGATACTGGGAGTGGATATTTAGGTATAATGAAATGGTTTTTTAGTGATAATTATTTGACGGGAAATGTGTAGGCTATTCAAGTTAATTGATCTTTTTTATGAGATAAATTCACTTGTTTTTCATTAGTGTGGTCAGTCGGGTCATATAAGATTGAAGTCCAATCAAAATCCATTAGAGCATTATTCAAAAAAATATATGGGGAATCTACTCCATTTTTTCAATATTTCTTTCAACCTTCTAATGTTCATGATGGTGTTCATGCTCAAGGATAAAATTTTTTATCATGTCCCTTTCCATAGGGTAGTTCTTAAAGTTATTTGGATGGTTCGGGCATGGATGTGGTCATGATTCTTAACGTAAATAGATCCAACATATAAGTTCTCCTTAGGTTATACAGGTATTATGAGGCTAAAGTAGAGTCATGGGGGAAATATATCTTATTATTATTGATATTAATCTTTCTGACTGTGATGATGGGCCTTCAGCTATTTGAGGTATCATCTTTTCAGCATTGACACTTACATATACATTTTTTATATGGGTTCATCACATTTATTTATTTTTTCTCAATATTCTAGCAATCTAAATTTGAACATAGATTGATCGTATTGTGTTTTATCTATCAATAAGACCTTAGAGTTTTAATAAAAGGGTATTCATAGATGACCAGAGTGTGACCTCGTGATTAGTGTATATTTTTATCTCAAGGATTTCTTTGAGTTAGATATTTTAAATTTCAATGTGATCTTAATTATGGATATCTTGAATTGGTATCTAGTGAATATATAATTATATTTTTGATTGGTATATTTAATATATATTGAGGTTGATGGATATATATTGTTCATATAGTGGGATATGTTGGTATATAATTCAATTCTTGGCCATCAGATGTTGGGTACTTCTTCATCATAGTTCACTAGTGTTATTCTAGATGATTTAGAAACATATTAGATAATAATTCCTTTTACTGTTGACTGGTTCTAGGTCAAACTTCTGAAATAATTTTTCGTTTTCAAACCTAAAAGGGATATTATGTGTACTGTTAATCTTATTCCAAGAAAAGATACCATGTCCATTCTTCATTCAAGGATAGAAACAATAGAGTTTACAGATATGATGTTTTTTCTAGAGGAACTTGAGGAGAATATATTTATTCACCAAATCAAATCCCCATTGGGAGCCCCATTCTAGTTCAATAAGAAAGAGAATGGTGCATTTAATTTTCATAAATATTAAAAAAATTGAACAAGTTGATAGTATAGAACTAGTATCCCCTTCCTCTTATTGGAAACCTGTATAAAAAAATTGAGGGGATTCAAGTTGTTATCCAATATCGACTTAACATCGATTCATCATCATCTATGTATGGGGAAATATAATAATCATCAAACTATTTTTAGTAGGACATGTGTCATGTATGAGTATCTTGTGATATATGTTTTCTTGAAGAACGTACTTTACATGCTTATAGAATTGGTTAATCGAGTTTTCCATATATATTTCAGTTAATTTATCATGGTTTGTAGGAACCTGGATCACCCTGAGAGGGGAGGGGTAAATCTGGGCTTCAACTTTTTATTTTAATGAGACGGATCTTGTCCCTGAGTTTTTAGGAACTTATTAAAACTATCTAATGGAATCTTTCAATTATTAAACACCCATATTCGTAAATAGAAACACAATCCTGAAGTTTTACCTAGCTCACCACGAAGAGAGAGTCGAAGGAGCATACATTGATAGGGCATCGGTCATACCTGAATATACTAAAAATAAATAGGTATTGTGGATTACAATTGTACAGACATGGAAACTCCATTATAGGAACATTGAGTGTGCAATAATTTTAGGGATAGCATACCATCTCCCTTGTATCCCTATCATTGACTCCACCTTTCTCACTTGCTTGGGTGACATCATACTCATTTTATCAACTTAAAGGTGAAATCAATAGATAGGAAATATAAGTCTCTATCCCTAATAAGAACACGACTCTACTTGCACCATATTTATAAATTGATACACTTGAATGCACTGTTCACTCAAACCAGATGGTCAAAAATACTTTTCAAGAATTTATCATCCTACACGAAACACTATTTTTGTTTCAATGGACTTTAAGACTTCATAAAACTAGATACTTTCATGAAACTCCATTCCTTCTCCAAACTCTAAAATTTCACAGAAATCCAAAGTATTCTGAAACTCTTAGCCTTCATGGAAGACCCTTTTCTATATATTCCTTATCATCAATTAGTTGTTAACCATTATTTCTGCAATTCTTATGTTTGTGAATAGTTATTGATTCATGAAAAAATTAGCTTTGAGTAAAATCATTGAAAAATCAGAGTGATTCCCCCTTTTCCAAATTCTCTCGACACTTTTAATGATGAAAGTACACATATTAATAGACATTGAATCCTTCACAAAGATTTTAATTACACCATTTCCTTTTCCCAAACATATTCATTCATGTTTTTTATCTACTTTTCTTCACAAAACCTTAGAGAAATATTATTTTTTGTGACACTTCTCATAATCATGTATATTAACGTATTTCCATCACACCTTATCCATTTTTTATGAAACCTATTCAATGAACCTTTAAACCTTCTCAACACTATATTCCTTTTTGAATCTCTGTATCTTTTCGAAACTCAAACATTCAAAAAAATTCATGCATTTTCCATATTTTAATTATTTAGTCCATGAAATACATTTTTCATGAAGTTTATCCCTTACTCTATATTTTGAGATCCAAAAATTTTAGACAAACTATGAAATGACACCAACTTCAACACTGAAGAAACATACATAGTAAGATCACTTTCCATGAAAATTAATTTATCAACCAAGTTTGGATTAAAAACAAACACAAAATAAAATTTTTATCCAGAAGTGAAAAACCTTAGTTACAATATTCTTCCCCTTTGAGTTTGTTGTAAATATGTAGTTAAATTAAATAAAAAACCACCCTCAAAAAACCTAATAGAGGTGTAATAACTCATCTATCACTCTAAGTCTCTGGGAAAAATGTCAATGAGAAAAACCATAGTATAAAACGAGAATTTCATTCCTAGAGATAACACTAACCTATCTTGTAGACCTAAAAATAATGGAATTTCATTCCTACCCATTTGAAATAAACCCAAAGATACTGTATTGGAACCTGAGTAAGAAAAAAACAACCCCGAAGATTATATATCCCCCATAGTCCTACATCACATCCACAAATAGATTAAATTTTTTAACAAAAATGGAAATAGGTGATGAACCATTACCTCCTCATAAAATGGGAGGTGGCTAGACGTAGAGGTTTAACCAATGTATCTCGAACATTTCAGTTGCCAAAGTTTTAGTCATAATGTCATCCACTTGATCATTAGTTTAAACATGCTCCATTTTAATCACTACATGTTCAGACTTTTCTTTGAAGAACTGATATATAATCTCAATATGTTTGGTATGAGAGTGTTGAATTGGATTTTTCATGATCTTGATCACACTACTATTTTCGTAGAATTTCACTATAATTTGTTTCGCATCATCATAAATATTTTTAATTTTTTCACTTTCCAAAGTAGTTAAGTTCCTGACTTTTTCATAGAAATATAATTTGCTTTATCCACACTTAGAGAAGTGATTTCTTGTTTCTTTCTCATCCAGCCCACACATTTGTTTCCAATGAATAATTAACCCCCAATTCTATACATTCAGTCCACCACATATCCATACTATCCAGTATCATAAAATTTCTACAGTTCATTATCTATTTCTACTATAATGTGTAATACAAACTTGAGAGTACCAAGAATATATCTCATTCTTCTTTTAACTACTGCAAAATGATTTTCCTTATGATTAAATGGAAATAGAGATGATAAACATGTCACAAATATGGTATCTATCCATGTTTTAGTAAAATTTAATAATTTTTCAAAGATTCTCTTATATAAGGTGTGATCCAAATATTTTCAATCCTCAAGATTTTCAAGTTTTGTCTCAAACGTAATTAGAGTTAACATTGTTTTCGATTCATCCATGTTGAATTTCTTCAGAAGTTCTGTTGTATGCTTATCCTAAGAATGGATGGCGTATTACTTCTTTTTAAGAACATATCACCCCATGATATATGTGATTTCACCAATCATGGAAATTTTAATATTATAATTTTAGGTTATTAGAAAAATTTTCCACTAATCTATTCCACCTTCTTCCAAATATTATATCATCCTAGAAAAAAGAACTATAAATTAATCCCCTTAAAAATTATTTACATATATATTATTATCAAAACCTCCTATTTTGAATTTTAGATTCTTTTGAGAAGAAAACAATTGATAATACCATGATCATGGTGCCTACTTTAGACAAAAAAGAACCATATTTAATTTAAAAACCATTGTTTGATAATTTACAATAACAAATATCACTGGTTTTTCAATGTAGACTATTTATTCAAGAACCTAATTTATAAATTTCTTTTTTAAATCCATCTAATATACCTTTTACCCCCTTTGAATCACCAAGTATATAAAGATCCTAATTGGCTAAATTTGAACTACTAGAGCAAACATTTTTTCAATATCAATGCCTTATATCTGCTCATGGACTTTACACACAAAGCATGCCTTATTTTTTACCACATTTCATTTCTCATAAATTTTATTTTGTAAGATTCACTTTTTTCTGATCACATTGTGATTTCTGAGTCTCTTAAAAAGATTACAAGTTTAGTTTCTTCCCAATATTACTGAGTTCTTAATTAATGTCTAAAAACCATGATTCATCCTTAACTTTTTCCTTAAATGAGGTTGGTTACATAATTAATAATTTAGCAAAAGGGGATTCATTAATCATTCTCCATGTTTAGGTAGGTGCTTTCCAAACACCAATAATGTTTTATTAATCAAATTTTTCACTTATATTTCTCATGAAAGGTTTTGGTATAGTTTCTTCAATAATGGTTTCCTTATATGATTGTACTTTTGAATCATATTTATTTTGAGATCCATGAATGTTGGGAAAACCTTCCATAATTTTTTTATGTGAATCTATACTTTTTCCAATATCTTATTAGTCTTAAATAATTTTGTCATAGGATATTATTGAGTTATTCATATTTTTACACTCAATGATTAGGAAATAATCTCTCTCCATAATCTTTTTTAGAAAATTGTTGTATCCCTTATAATATTTACTCTTTATTGAGTATCAAGGTAATAATCCCTCATATGTATCATCACAATACTTTCCATGATTTCCTTATTTTTTTCAAAATATTCATTTACTTACAAATACATAAAAATACTTTAGTGATGGCAACCTTCCATGCTATATCTTCTATAGAGTAATATCCTCTCCTAAACACAACCCTGTTTAATTTTGAGTGTACACTGCATCTTGAAAAACCTCCTTCTAATATTGATGAGAAAAAATTCCCAATTAGAATAGTTTTGTATATATTATTCCCTTGTCAATTTTTTATTAAATAGCCCCATTTTTTAAGGTGTTCTCAATTTATACAATTCAGGCTTTACCCCATGTTTTTAATGGTAATTTTTAAATTTAATGGATGTTAAATAAATTAAATTATCATATCTTAATATCTTAATTTTGAATCTAGTTTTATTCTCAAATCTTCATATATATCTCTTCATACAGTCAATTACTTCTCATTTACACTTCATAAGCATCACACATTAAAATATAATATAATCATTAATAAAAATGATGAAGTGCCTCTCTACATATTATCTAGAAACATTCATTAGATCACACAAATTTGTGTAGATAAGATCAAGAAGATTTGATTCCCTTTTCTCCATTGGCTGATAATAATTTTGGACTATCTTTCCTCACATGGAATCATGACATGTCTTTTCATGGTCCTGATTCAGATTTAGAATGTCTATTATAGCCTCTATCTTGGATACGTTTTCCATGATCTTTTGATTAATTTAACCATCCCTTTGATTCCACAGGTTGTTTTCATCTTTAATTACTAAGAAACAAGTGCTTTGTTTATTATCTAACTCGTATGAATTTCTAGTTTTCCTACATCTTTCATGAGATAATTACATGTATTACCTTTGAGGGTGAACCCTATCTAATTAAGTTTCACTACTTGTCTGAAGTCATAGATTTTTATCACACTCAAGATATTGTGATGCAATTCTTCCACATAGATCACTTATATTTTCTTTAGCTCATCATTTTCTAATTATTTATTTCTTCGTCCTTTTATTTCTAAGGAACCAAAATTGACAAACATCACTATTCCATCAATAATATCCCAAACATTTTTCAAAAAAATTTCATTTTATATCATGAGGGATGATAATCCACTATAAATAATCTAGGTAATACTATTATTTTTATCTTTGAGAGTGATTTCAACCATGTTCATTTTCTCAATAATCTTCTTTTCCTTCCATTAGATACCTAATTAAGTGGAGGAAAAATGTGGTATGTCCAATATCTTTTGACCATGAATGGTTAAATCGCACACATATTCTTTTTCTAGATAATAATACTTGTTTTCAAGACTAATTATTCTTAGATGACTAGTATTGACTTGTCTTAGAGTTCTTTAGTTATTAGTCCCACCTTTCCTCGACCATAAATGAATATCTTTATGACCAATGTTAGAATAGTGATAAAAATATAAATAGAAATTATTTCTTTTATATAATAAAGAATATGGTCTCATTCTCCTTTGTTGAATTCTTGGTGATTCCACATCATTATAACTCCTTGTATCTTCATAGTAAGACATGGTATAGCCTCAAGATCTACAAAATTGATAATTCATTACACAAAATATATTCTCACATCTATTCCTCCATGTGTCTGCTTAATTTTTATCAGTATTTTACTGGTGATCCTATATATATAATTGAGTATTATTTTGAACTCTATTCTATTTTTGGTTCATATCTATCTCTATTGAGACATTGGGTGCCTTTGTGATATGTCTACCATTCCAATTTCCTTTTCTTTATCTCACCCCATTTCCATACTTTGATGTCTCTGTATCAAAACCAATTCCACTTTTTCCCATATATATATTTTTTTTAACATTCATGTCTTTTTATACTCCTTTATAACCATGTTTAACTCTTTCCAAAAGATCTAAATATAGAAACCTCCCAAAATGTAGTTTCATTTTTGTTTCCCTTTATTTTGATTCAGTTTCTAGTTTACTCCTCAAAGTAATGAATTATTCTTGAAGGTCGTAAACTATCTTATCTTTTTAATCTAGTAACTATATAAGTTAATTGATTAATTTTTCCTACTATTAATTCCTATGTTTAAAATCAACAACTTGTTCTAAGATTTTAATAGTTTTCAAATGTTCATATACCTCTCATTACAATCGATCTATCTCTTCAAAGAGATGATGCACATACTCAGATGACTCTTTCAATAAAGCACACATATTTTTGTTTTTGTTTCATTTAATATAAATCTCATCAAGAGAATCCCCAAGTTACACTATGATATCAATAACACCATTCAACTGATTGTATCTATATTTTTGTAGTTTCTACCTTTTAAACTATAGCCATCATGGAATCTTCAATATCATATTTAAACTTCAGTTCTACATCCACTAAAAATTTATTATTATATTATTCAGCTAAGAAGAATAATCTATTTATATATAATTTATTTCTTCACTTGTCGTATCCATTTATTAGGAACCTCCTATAAGGATTTTCATGATTTATTCTCTAGTTTATACACCATCAAATCTTCTTGAGAACTGAGTAGAAATGTTACCTACTTACCACACTAAAAAATACAAAGAAAATTTTCCTTCAAATATCACATTTAATCTTTTGAATTTTTTGTCAAAAATCGAAATAATTTTTTCATCCACATAATCTCTATCATATCTAAAATAGGAAATTTCATGTTTTTTAAGGAATTTGAATTGCATTTCCTAGATAACTCGAATTTTTGTATCCTCTGGTTTGAATATAATTTCATAAACCAAATGACTGCTTATCATATCTTCAAGAGAAATGTTATATGGCTCTATTTCGTTTGGGGATGACACTTTTGGATTTAATATAAGTGGGATAATTCTCTAGATTTTCTTTATAATTTCAATATCACTAATTTCCTTAATAATTCATCGAATAGACTAAACAACATTAGTAATGTGATTAGGTAAATTATATGCATTATATTCTATATACATTTTCATACCATCGAACTAATTCTCTAAACCATGAAGTTTATTCTCCATCACTTTGTTATCACCTTCGTATATATTTTCTAGTTTCTCCCATATGAACTAGTCTATAGTGAAAATCATCACCATCAACTCTATATGATAATATAGGGCTTCAGTAAGAGAATTTTGATCTTTGGCATCTCCATCAAGAATTTTATTAATAGTTTTAGTCATAGAAAGGCCTTCCAAATCACTAACCTATTTCCCTTGAGATTTGTATTAGAGAAGCTGCATCCTAAGTGATTGTAGATGAAATCTCATTCTATTATTCCAAATCAAGAAGTTCCTTCCAAAAAAAAGGGGAAATCCCCTAAAATTCAATGAATTCTCCATGACCAAAAATATATATGATATATTTAACACCATGAACCTATATTCTAAAATACCACCTGTAAGACCCTAGATAACTCCGAGAGGGTAGGGGTGAATTAGAGTGTTGACATTTTCATTAAATTTGATGGGACTTGTCCCAAAATTGGATGGAACATGTTAAAATTGAGTAATTGAATCATTAAATTATTAAACACTCACATACAAAAATAGAAGCACAACATTGCATATTTACATGGTTCACCTCTAAGTTCTAGTCCAAGGATCATGTGCCAATAGTATTTCGATCATACCTAAATCCACTAAGCTTCACTAAGTATTATAGATTATAATTTTATATAAATGGCCACTCTATTCCACGAAAATTGCATTTATAAGAGTGTTATGGATAAAATAATGCTTTCCTTGGATCACTTTCATGTAATCCCCCTTGCTAACTTCCTTGGGGGTACTCTTACTCACTTTATTAACTTAAAGTTTACATAAATAGATTGGGAATATATGTCTTTGTCCCTGATTATCATGACAATATCTTTACACCATTGTCCTAAATAGATGCCCTTGAACGCAATGTTCACCTAGACCAGATGTTCAATAATGTTGTCTGTAAGGCTCCCAACTTTCTCAATACCCCCTTTTTGTTTCAAATATCATTTATCCTTCATGAAACTACATACTTTCTAAAACCATCCATCATTCATGAAACTCATGGATTTTGTAAAACTCATAACTATTAAAAAACTATAAACCTTTGAGAAACTCTCTTATCTTAAAATTCCAAAGAATCTGTTAGTTCATCACCATTCATTTCATGGATCTTTTGTTTCTAAAGAGTTCCAGATTCAAGAAATAATTACCTTCAAGTAAGTCCTTCATAAAATCAGAGTGATTAAGCATTTTTTTCAAATTATTTAAATTCCTAAAATGATTAGTTTCTTCCTATTTATGTATAGTTACTCATTTTACAATATTTCAAGTTCTTCATAGCCATTTTTTGAACCTCTACATTCATCTTTGAAAATCTCTTTTTATGCAAAAAGCCTTAGAAAAAAATTATCATTTGTTAAGCTTCTTATAATCAAAAAATTTACCAAATTCCAATCATGCATCATCCATCATTGATGAAAAGTATTCCAAAAACCTTTGAACGTCACAACTCCAGATTACTTAATGAATCTATGTATCTTTAGGAAAATACAACCATTTTTAAATCCATTAATTTCCCATATTTTAATGAGTTAGTACTCAAAATCTATTTTTTCAACTCTTTTCCCTTCATCTATATTTTAAATCCAAAAATTTTGAAATCACTAGGAAATTATTTCACCTTAAACACTGAAGGAACCTTCGATATAAGATCAATTGTCTTGTAAATTCCCTGATAAACCTAATTTGGATTGATAATAAGCACAAAATACATTCTGTTTCCAACAGTGAAAACCCTTGGTTCAAAGAAGATGGAGGACCATAGTCAATATGTATATATCATTCTATGTACATTGAGTGAGAATTAGATATATATATATATATAAAGAATATAATCTTTCACTTATGGATCATTTATGGTTGCTTCATGGGAAACATGGTATCAAAGGTGGGAATATCAGTAGACCCAAAGAAGGTTGATTCATAATTTATTAGGAGTATCTTGTGATTATTTTCTATATTTGTATCCTCCTATGGTTGGTAGGATACTATAATAAACTGATTTAGTTATTCCCTAAATTTATAATACTTGGGATGACCATGTAGATAATGGTGGTGATTTATATTTAGTCTAATCCTTGTGAGACATTCGTATATGATCTTAAGGAAAGTTTACCATCAACACCAATTTGAACATTCCTAAGTTAATTAAGAAGTATAAACTATAGTGTGATGCATCACATATAAGTCTGGGAGAATTTTGATATAGGGTTTTCATTTAATCCCAAAAATATCTATGAATTTGATGCTGCATGATCATAATTATCTGATTCTGGAAGGATCTAGGGTGGAGTCGAGGCAGTTTGGTACATTTCCAATAATGTATTTCATCAATTTATTCAAATTAGGTACTTATAACTAAAAAACAAAACACTAGAATATTCAAAGTGAGGATATTTTAAAATATAATTTATAATTAATTCATATTAAGAATTATGTCAGCTAGATAATTCTTTTTAAATTGATGAAATGGTTGGCCCCTTTTTCATACTATCATTATGATAAAGAATACAGAGAAAAATCCATCAAGTGGTATACACAACATATCCAAAAGACTTATAACCATATTATAATAAATTTGGGTCCTAGAGGGGAAGATCCAATCCTCTTGCATTATTCATCACCGATCGCAATAATAATATTTCCAGTCAGGAAAGACTCTATTTTTTATAAATCAACAGAGGGAGGATCAAGATGATTATTTATGATTATTTAGAGGATTCATGGGAGAATATCATTATAAAAGAAAATTCTATAATACAAGTAAATTATATAAGTTGGATTATATAATTAGGTTTAGACAATTAGTTGTTTCACAAATACCTATTAAAATTTTCATTATTCTAATTAAACCACATTTATAATAATAAAATTAAAATTATTAAATTCTACAATGTGAGAAAATCCATTATTGCACCCTGAACCAAACATAAAAATTATACTTTACTATTCAATGAAATTTATCATAATTTTGTAATTTTGTGTCAGAATGAGTTTAAATTTTTTATTTTGGTAATTTGTATCATAGGCACATGGTTACCACAAGGTTAGTAGAAACCATGCATAGACCTTCTGAGGGTGTCTATAGTTTTATGAAAATCCAACTACATGGTTAGTGCATGGTTTCCCTAAATGAGTGGCCTACTCATGTGGGGTTCCCTATAGGCCTAGTGAGGGATGCATGATTGAAACATGGTTTGGACAATAGTTCATCCAATCCGTGCATTGTATCTATAAAAGAGAAAGGTAAAAAGGAAAACAAAGTTTTTTAAAATAATAATGGTAATAATAGTATTAATAATATTTATATAGTTATTATTATTGATCATAATAATTTTATTTATTTATTGATTTATTATTATTATTATTATTATTATTATTAAACCATTTCAAGTAGATTTACTTCTCCCCATACCCTCTCAATGCTAGATGCTCCTAGCACCCCCCCCCCCCCCCCCCCTTAGGGTCTCCATCGCACAGACTACCCCCTCTTCTCATTGCCTATGTTTTCGATCAATTTCTATCATGAATCATTATGATATAATATCTAGTAAGTTTTTTCTCCACCTATATTTCATTTTCTTTCCATTTTCAGAGTAATATTTCTCTTCCCCCATGTGTAGTTCATGACCCATCCAAACCCTAACCCATTTTGGGAGATTTTATTATTGTTTCTTGATTTCTAAGGTCTTTTGGTCCCATTGAGGATGATTTAAGCTAGGACCATTGAAGGTAGTGGATTATCCTTTAGTTATGGGTTGGTTTTATTCTCTTTTAATTCTTAGAAACAATTTTAATTAGGAATTTTGTAATTTTATTGGTTTCAATTATTTTTCTTGTGCATTTTGGAGAGCCGTTCGTGAAGGTGACCTATACACATATGCTTGGGTAAGGCATGTATATACCTTCTTTATATATATTCACTCATGAAAAGTGGAATATATACATTTCATCTAGAGGTATTTATATACATGTGTATGTTCATATATGTGTAATCATAAAAGAATGGTCTCTTTTAATTCTATGGGATTATTTGTGGTGGTTTCATATTTTCATTGTCAAAAGCATAATGGTTTTCTATAGGTTCTCTATGCTCAGACAATTAATTTGAATTCCATGATTTCTTGATTGTTTTAAATATTTTTTTTAAATATTATATGAGATTATAAGTTTATAAAAAGTGAATTTTTATTCCTTGAAATAAATTTTCACTCACTTACCATTCTTTACCAATGCTTCCAATAGTGGTTTTCCTTGTTAAAGTATGTTTTCCATCATTATTTAAATTTTATAGTATTTTAAATTTCCCATTGGTTTTATAAATTAATTTTAATGTGTAGTGGGAAATTTCATATATTTTTTCATGTGGGTGTGTGTTTTTAATGAATGTGAAATGGATTTCCCCTCTAACATTACTAAATGTTAGTGTTATGACATGTCAAATTTGACTTTGATTGATAATGAATTAGTGTGTGGTTAGAAAAGGTGGAACATCCCTGATTTTAAATAATATAGAACATTAAAAACCTAGGTACCTAGGTGGGTTTCTATGTACTAGTACGTTGGTTGAGTTGTTATGGCATTTATTAGGTATCCCTGGTATTATTTCACTACAACACTAAAAAAGAAATATGATGATGTTTTTGGGACTTCTAGAACTTTTGTTTTGAACTCTCTAGAGGATCATTCATGAGAAAATATTATACATTTTTTTCTTCAAGGTATTTGGATCCAAGGACCCAGCTGACCTAGCTACTTAGGGATATCCCATGGTGCTTTCCATATTTTACACAAATTTTTCATAATACTATTTTAAAATACTCCTCTATATAGATTATACTTTTTTAATGTTTATTTATAAATTGGAATCATTTTTTATTTTCCATACTAAGACACATTTACAAAATAGCTTTTATTTTGTAATATATTCACTAAAATTTTTGTCCATGATTTAGAAATAATTTTGAAAATATAGTGGAAATTATTTTTACTAAATATTATATTTTGTTTCTTGGTTTAATTAAAAATTTTATAAAAAAATATTTTTATATGTCTTATTTTCAAACTATCATGACTCGGTTTTCCTTTTTAAAGGTAATAGATATGGAAAAGTTTATTTGGGAATTCTTACTATGTTTTAATACTAATTCCTATATCTCTATATATATTTTTTAGCTTCTAGTACTACATTCATCTCGGTCTCAGTCCCCAGGGAGAAATTTTGGTTATGTGGATGATGTTGAATAGAAAGGTCACATTGACTTTTGTCTAATGCTTAATGTTATCTATTTATTTTTCAGTTTTCTTCTCACTATAGTAATTTTTTGTTTATCCTATTATATTTACATATTTTATGGGATAATTTATTCCCAATTGAGTTATGGTTAACGCTTAACACTAATATATAGACCAGGAAGACTGGGAATGGATTCTAGCCCTTATTTTATGCCATCTTGGGTTTCCAGTATTGGTTGGACCCGCATTGGTTTATGTTAGAATGGTATTAAAGTAATTAGACCTTATTATTTAGGAATTTCTGATAGTTTTTAGTTAGGATTCTCATAATTAAAGTGGTCACTCATGGTTTTTTACTTTATAAACATAAACTCAAAATGAATCTTGAATTTAAATGGTATACCAAGGGGGTTTCACCTCAAAATTAAGTCTCAGATCTTTTATGTTTTTTATGTTGTTGACTTTTTTAGCATTTTCCATTGATTTTTGGATCTCATGGTCATTTGGGAGGGATTAATAGGGCTCATGGTTGTTGTGCATTGTCACAAAAAACATAATCAAACCATGAAACTACCTATTATGACCTCCAATGTGCTCACATTTTTGGGGCATAGCCTACCAAATAGTGTCTCCAAACTATGTTTAAGAGTGGTTCTTTTGAGTTTTTGGGATTTTAATTCATTGATCTATTAGGATGATTTAATTTTTTTATATTATTTTAAATTGGATTTTGGTCATTTTTTGGATTTTAAAAATGGGGCTCATTCTATCAATTTTTTTTCCAAAGAAAAAACAGTGGGTTTCTTGAAAATAAAATTGATTTTTTAAGAAACATAAATTTTTCTAGAAATTTAATCATTTTAGAAAAAAGTTTGGGGGGTTTTTGCAAAAAACTTGAAATATAAAATGAAAGTTTCTTGTAAATTTTTGAATGTATTTATTTAATGATAAAATACATCTTTGAAATGTTTTGTAGAAATTTTAAATATGGATGGAATGTTTTTTTTAGAAATGTAAATGTATTTTTTTACCATGGTATTCTTATGAATTGTCATGTATATATATGGATGTACGCATGTGGAAAGTGGGTAGTTGGTGGTATGTGTTGAGGTGTTCTTGAGATGGAAAGTATGTTTGTGTGAGTTTGTGTGTTTGTGTGTTTGTTATAGAGATAGAGGGAGGATTAAAGTAATACTAATGGTAGGTGTTTGGTTTTAAATTATTGTTAATTTTTTTGAAAATTATTTTCAAAAGAGGGGATTTAAATTTTTTAAAATGTGAGTGAGATTTTTTTTAGTATTTTATTTCCATGTTTAGAGTCTTCTTTTATGGGATTTTTTTACTTTTTATAAATGAGGAAACAATGGTGATCTGTGTTTGGATTTTGATTTTTTATTAAAGTGTGGTATTTTGGATTATGATGTGTTTTCGTTTGCCTTTGAGCTTCTTCTTTTGTTGAGTATGAACTAAAAAATACCATTAAAGAGTAGATGTCCAGACTCTAGGATGTCTTACTCTATGTTTTAGTGAATTTTGGTTATGGTAATCAGTGTTGATCATCGTTAAGTATTTGATCTTGTCAAAAATTTAGGGATCATTTTCTTTGAGAAAATTATAAATATGTGTTTATCTGGTTATTCCCATTAATAAATCTACCTAGAATCTAAATCAAGTCATGGATCTAGATCCTTTCTAGGAAGTGGACCACACCTGGGTATTCTTGGGAGGTTTTACACCTTTTTATGTGGAAAATAAGAGAATACCTCATCCATAGTGGCTTGTTAAAAGATCTTTTGATCAGCATGGCCACTTGGGCCACTTGAAGATGTTATGTAGGTGAAGAAACTATGTGGTGAAGTTTTATTTGAATATTTTAGCTCTTATATTTGTGGAAGAAGATGCTTTCTGATATTAGGGCTCTAACCAAAAGCCTTGGAGTGAATATATCCAAGCAGTAAAGGAGTTTCCGAGTGTGGTAAATTTTAACCCAACATGTTGTCTCTGACGTGAGAGATGAACTCGTTTGAGTTTTTCCATTCATTGGTAAAACAATTTCAACCCCCCCCCCCCACTTTTGGTTTTGCTGGAATAATTTATTTTGTGATCTCTATCGTAGTTCCTTATGGATGACTAATCATGAATGGTTATCCTTCGGTGAGAGTTTTTTTAGTTTTGGGTGGACTCTACTTGGAGATTCTTTCACTTGGTAAATTATAAAGTGTGATCTAGTTTGAAACCCAGTTTGAGTTTCCTTAGATAGGTATTCCTTGTTTCTTATGGTATTCTATTGAATTTTCTTCTTAGTTTGATCATATAAAAAGTTATTTTCTTAATGGTTGTGATACCCACTACGAGTCTCATTGAAGCCTTCTCTTTAACTGGTCAGGTGTGACTCAAAAAGTTGAAGGGTCACACTAATGTTATAGGTTTTGTCTCGATTTTTGGGTTGTTTTGAATTCAGAAATATGTTTTTGACTAAAGTATTAATATGGTGGAGATTCCTTTATATAGGGACCACATGCTGAATTTGATTTCCAAGAACTCCTGAAGGGGTACTTTCTTTTTTCACAAAAGACCCCAAACATAGTGCTATTTGGAAAGACTATGTAATAGATCATGTGAAGGATTCTCCTATAGATCCTAAATAGAACATTATGGGGTTCTTAGTTAATTTCTTGGTTATGGGTTTGTGTGTTCCTTGTTTTTAGGTTATGTTTTGAGACGTGATTTCCACGTTGTTGGTTCTTTCATTTAGTTGTTTGATTCATTTGGCCTCATTAGTTTTTTATATATATTTCAAGCTAATTCCGTGAGTATGGTCTTACCAGATTCTTGGGTTCTTGGAGTTTTAGGTTTTTTGTAAAAAGTGATTTTTTGGTTCTTGGTCTTTTAGTAGTTTAGGTTTCTCTCTAGTTATTATCTTGTTTTGTATCATAGTTAGTCAAATATTTATTAACGTTTTTGTGGTAAGAAGTGTCATAGTGGGGAGAATTGTCACACACCAACCTTAATTTTCTATTATTATTTAATTTTTTAATTATATTTAGCCTTGTTTTTAGTTTCTGGTAATAATGAGTTTTAACATTTTAATGTTTTTATTTTTTTACCTAGCTTCATGGTTGTTGCACTGTCAGTAGAAACCATGTATAGACCATATGAGGGTGTCTTCAGTTTATAGTAGAGGGGATATCATGCCCCACGCATGGTTTCCCTAACCATGTGGCATACCCATGTAGGGTTCTTGAAGTACCCATTGGTGAACGCATGGTTTGTGCATGGTTTGGATAACTTTGGGGCCAAACCATGCATAGTGTCCAAACAAAGAAAAAAAATCAAATTTCAAAATTTCAAAAAAAAAATAATGGTAATATTATTATTATAACTATTAATGTCATTATTATTATTATTATTATTATTCAAATTATTATTATTATTTATTTATTTATTTATTATAACTATTATTATTATTATTAAAACCCTTAGTGGGGATTTAGTTCTCTCATTCCCCTCTCCAAGATCTATGTACCCAGCCCCCAGGAGGGCTCCCTCTCATGTTACCCCCTATTTTTGTGGCCTCTGCCTTCGATCGATTTCTCACATAAACCATGTTCAAATCATATCATGTAAGGTTTTCCCCTACTCCACTTCATTTCCCTTCCATTTTCATTAAACCATTTCACATTCCCCTTGTGGAAAACTTGACCCATCTGAACACTTACCCATTTGTATTGTCTTTATTTTTTCTTCTTCATGTCAGGGTCTATGGATCCTAATGAGGCTGATTAAATCCATGATATTTGAAGGTAATGAATTTGACTTTGATATAGGGTAGTTTTATTCCATTTTAATTCTTTGGCATGATTTTATATATGAATTTTGTAATTTTGATGTTTCTGGTATTTTTCTTTTGCATTTTTAACCTCCATTCATTAAGGAGACTTACAAACATATTCATGGATTTGCAATATATATATATATATACCTTCTTTGTACATATTTTCTCATAGAAAGGGGGATATCTACATTATAACTCAAGATGTGTGTGTATATATATGTATATATGTATATGTTCTTATGTGTGTAAGCATAAACAGAGGATCTATATTTCATCTACGGCAATTTTGGGGTTGTTATAGATTTTCATCTTCAAAAGTAGCAAGTTTTGAGGTTGCTTCCCTATGACCAGATCTTTAATTTTAATTCCATTATTGTTTTAAATTTATATTATTTTAATTTTATTATTGGTTTTAAAAATGTATTTGAATATATAGTAGTTAATTTCAATGATGTTTTGGTGTGTGTGTGTGTAATTAATGTGAAAGGGATTTCCCAAATTACTTCATTGAAAGTTAGTTCTTTGACAAGTAAAATTTGTCTTAGAATGATTGTGAATTTGTGTGCCCATAGAAAAGGGGGAACATCCATTAATTTAAAAAATAGATCACCTTGGAACCCTGGGTACCTAGGAGGGTTACTAAGGACTGGTATATTGGTTCAGTTAGTAGGTCATTGAAATGGTATCCCTCATAGGATTTTGATAAAACACTAAAAAACTATATGATGATGTTTTTGGGACCACTTTAACTCTCTCTTAGACTTCTATATAGTTTCATGCATGATTATTGATTACAAGGTTTGATCACTAAGTTACTTTTGGTTATGAGGAAACAATAAGTGTGCGGTGGTGGGAGATATATTATAAAAATTAATATTGAGTTACTAGAAACCACAATTAAGGATATTGAAAGTCAAAATTTTAATTCATTTATTTAGATTAAAATAAACCAATTCCTAATTATAGGATTCATTCAACGATGTATATTTTGATCATCTGAAAAGTACCTTCTGGTTTCCCTTCATTGTTTTGTGACTATCCAAAGATATAATCCCTCTATCATTGACCCACATGTTCTCCTTTAGTCTTAAAGTAATTTCAATTGATCTTTAAGTTCTAGTGCAGTGAATAAATTGTCATGAATTATTTATTTTCATAAATTTTCCGTCGATCTTTAATGAATCTCTCTTGAATTTCTCTTTCTTGAGAGGAAATGAGGAGGAATTGAGATATATATATTGTTTCACACAAATTCTCTATTTTTAATTGCACACCATATATAATCAACATAACTATCTTTTTATAGATCTAGGATTTAGGTTAAAATATTTATTTAGTTATATTTCATCCCTTTAATAATTTATAACCTTTAATAAACCTCATTCCATAAAATAATATTATTATTATTACTATTATTATTATTTGGTGCATGCTAACTTTCACAACAAGAAATATTATTTAATTGTCTTGTTAATTAATATTTGTCACCAAACATGGTATTGGTCCATTAAAACTCCTCTAAAATTTATTGACCACATGAATAAATATTTGATTTAAATATATCAATCATCATCAAATATTTTTTATCGATAAAACGTTAATAAAATAATCTCTCAGTCCTGAGAGAAATACTTATTCAATTAATTAGATTCAAATTAAATTTAATAGAGATAGTTTTAAACACTTACTATGTGACCCTATATGATTATTTTTAGTCATAATTAGGAGTTCTTCCTTAAATTCCAATATTACTATCTCTAAATGGGTTAAGTCACCCAAGAAAAATAACTTAATGTTGTAATGATGACAACATCATGTGAATGCTCATTTTGTAATAAAATCCCTTTATCACAATATCTCATCTATCATATTGCACATCCATATCACCAACCTATATGCATGATACACCTTTCTTTGATTATCTAAAATAAACATATTTTTACACCATTTTTATAGAATTTAGTTTGATGGTTTTATTCCAATAAAAGGGATGTGATGTATTTTTCTATAATGATGGAAGGGAAAACATTTCTCGAATTATTCGTTAAGTACATGTCAATCATAACGCACTCAACATAACCTACCTCAACATGAAAATGTTTTTTATGGTTTTCATCATAAAATCTAAGTGAGTGAGATATGATATGAAATAATGATTATATTAAAGTATAAGGAACATTACACACACTCGGAGATAGGAATATCTGATAACACAAAAACATGTAGAATTCCTACTGGTGGATATGTTCTAATAATATCTCATCATAGAGAATATCAAGTGAAAACATTATGAAAATAATACTTATCAACATATGAGTACTCACACATGAAGTTATATATAATATTTTTCCCATTATAGTATTGTATTCAACTATGGATCTGTATTTGATAATATCTTCATAGCAATTCATGTTTCTCATCATAGCGAGAAACTGCTATGACATTATCAATATGATGTATAATCTAGGATATAATTACATTATATTCATGTATAATTATTAAAAATATGTAAAAATAAGTTTTATTAAAATTTGATAAATCAAGTATAAATGTAATAAAGGTACAAAAAGAAGGACTTGGACACCAACTCCAACAAAATCCCACTTGGACTAGATGTAATTGCATAGGACTTTAAATCTGCTAGACATCACATGATAAATGTGTTTCTATTATGTCAAGTGTTTAGTCAAGGGGTCTTCCACATTTTCATCTATGTAAATATCGGTTATTGTAACCTCACCTGTATAAGAAAAATCCCTTTGGAAATAATACTTATGAAGTATGTGCTCTATACATTGAAGTGACCTTGTATCTTTTTTAAGATTCACCACTATAATATTATCACAGTAAGTGTTATAGGTCCTTTACTAATAGGTACCATGTAAAGATCATGGACAAATTTTTTCATCAATAACTCTTCTTTTCCTTTATTTAAGGTCTCAATATACTATAAATCTTATGTGGAATCTCCAACCATAACCTACTTTGAGCTCTTCCAACTCACAACACCTCTATTCAAACTGAAGATATATCCCACTTGTTAATTAATGTCATCTTGATAATTTGGAAACTATAATATGCATATCCCTTGATTAATTATTCCTCATCTCATCCATAAACTAGGAAAATATCCTTATTAGACCTCAAATACTCAAGGATAGACTTGACTATCATCAAATAGTGGTTAGCTCAACCCACATGATATCTTCCTACCAAAATTAGTGTATAGTTGACATCTAGATTAGTAAATAGAAAAACATATATGACTGACCCAATCAATTATGTGTATGTTGTGATTTTTATTATATTTATTCCCTTAGGTGTCTAGGTACACATTTTCCTCAAAATATTAATCTCATGTGACACTAGAAACAATCCCCTCTTAGATTGTTCTATAATGAAGCTCTTTAATATATTATCAATTTATGTAAATTAACTTAGTCTGACCAATATATTGGATCTATTAGGATAGATACATATACTAATAATATATTATTCCTGTCCTAATTCCTTTATAGATAATCATTTATTCAACCTTACCTTAATATATTGTAATATTGGAATTTCTTTTTCAATGTGTAATATGTCATCAACATATACTATTATGAAAATGACATCACTCCCACTAAACCATTTATAGAAATGGGTTCATGCTCAATCTTTATGAAACTAAATTTCAATACAGATTCATTTAAATGAATATTCCATTTCCTATATTCTTTCAATAATCCATAAATGTATTATAACAGTTTTCTTATAATATTGGTATCCTTTGGAGTCATGAATCCTTTGTCTTGTGTCAAATAAAATCTACCTAATGGTTCCCATTAAGTAAGGGAGTTTTGAAATCCATTTTCAAAAACCCATAGTCATTGTAACTCATAATGGCTAGTAAAATAAAGATGAATTTCATCATTATAACTGGTGAAAAGGTGCAATATTGGCCAATACCTTAATTAAATTTTATCCCTTTTGCAACTAGTCATGATTAATAGGTTCTCACTTTCCCTTTCATGTCATGTATCTTCTTCAATACACATTTCCAACTGACAATATTTACATCCACAATAGGATCTAGTGAAATATAGACATGGTTTTGTTACTTGGAATCCAATTTAGAATTAATGGCTTCTTTCCACTTGGTATCATTTGTGACACTTGATATTTCATTGTAAGATATAGGATTACTAAAATCAAATAATAATGATTCACTGTTATTGGTGACTCCAAACCATATAATTATGGTAATCTAACATATATTATACTCTTAAGTGGTACTTATGTATCTAGAACAACTTTTTCCATGGGGATTTGTGGAATATGTTAATGAACCAACTCTTGTGTACCTTCAGACTTAAATTCTTCAATGTATATCTTTCTCCAGATATCTATTTCATATATATGCTACCTATCAAAGAATATTTTTTGTCTTTAAACTATTACCTTTTTTAGGTTTCATATAGGTAAGGTATCATTGTTTATTTGGGGTATCTTATACAGATACACTTTTTCCTTAGGGTGTATGTTTTTTACCTAAATAGGCCTTAACCAATTATTTGTAACCCCACATATGTAAGAATTAATAAATAGGTTTCCTTAAAATCCATAAATGGTATGGTATATAATCTTCCACTTTAGTTGTCCCTTGGTGTAGTAATTGTGCTACTGTTTGTAAAGATTATCCCAAAAAGTATAATAAAAAACTCTGAGGACTCATCATTGATTTCACCATGTCTAGAAAGGTGTGATTCCTCCTTTCTATTACACCATTCCACTAAGGCTTTTTAAGAAGAGTGGATTGAGATAGGATCCCAAAATCCTATAAGTAATCAATTAAGTCTTGATTAAGATATTATACACCATTTTCTGAGTGTATTTTCTTAATCCTCTTATCAATCTAGTTCTAAAATTCATTCATGTGTTCCTTGAATTTATCAAAATAAATCTACTTATTCCTCATTAGGTATACATATATATATCTTCTAAAATCATCATTAAAAGTTATGAAGTATGAATACCCACCCCATACCTAAATAGTAAATTCTCCACACACATTTTTATGAACTAATTCAAAAAGATATTTTTTCTTTCACCTTTTTTAATAAATGGGGATTTAGTAATTTTATCTTGTAAAAATTTATGACAAATAAAAAAAATTACTTCAAAAGAATCTAAATAATAATCTTGTTATAATTTAGTCAATCACTTTTTATTTACATTACTTATCGAGTGATACTATAGTTGTGTGTGCTATTTTTCATTATAAGTAACTTTGTTATCAATTTCCAATACTTAGTTTGTGTAACCCAACACAGAAAGACAACTATTTAAATTTTAATTACCATAAAAAATGAAATACTTACAAATTAAGAAACATTTATTCCATAATTTGAAAATAAATCCATTTGTATAAATTTTGGACACTAAAGTAATGTCCTTAGTAAGGGATAGAACTTAATAAAACCCCTTCAAAACCAAGATCATTTTTTTTGTAAATGTGAGGTAGTAGTCCTCGGTAGCTATAGTAGTAATTTTATCTCTTTTGGTTGCTCTGACATTTATCTCCCCTTAGACAATTTTTTTGTATCTTCATGGTTCTTATATTTAAATACATATGTGAGAACCACAATCTATATACAAGGCCCATTTTTATAAATAGATAAATTTCCCTTGATAACAAATGCACCTGAAGATTCTCCTTTCTTCTTTATATGGTTGTAGTTTTTATTCTAGTGGCCCTTTTTTCAATATTCATAGCAAATAGTATCATACACCCTTGAATTCCCCTTGATATTCCTCTTTAAGGAAGGGTGTGAAGAATATTTGGACTTAAATCACTTCTATTTACCCTTCGGTTTTTTCACCATAAGGATCAAATTCTTTTCGTGCTTCATCTCCATGTCTACTTGGAGAATGAAACTGAAATGATTTGGTAGAGAATTCTCAATTTTGTTCATATGGAAATTTATAACAAATATAGAGAATATATAAGGGTTTGATGCCTGAATTTTATTAATTCCCATTTATTTAGGGTGTTTAAACCCTATAACCTATGGGATCTCAATATAGCCAATGAACATCACTATGTGAGGACCTTCTAGGAAACCCTCTCTAAGATGTCTCTAAAAGAGTGCCTTTGAAACCTGAAATTGTTCCTATATATCTCTATCTTGATAAAGACCATGGTGGTTCACATACATTCTATATACATCCTTGTTTTTGTGAGAATTATTGAGTTCTTTAGACATGAAATAAATTATCAAACACTGAACATCAGTTGTGTTTCTCATATTTTGTTTTATAGACAATGGACTCTTCATCACTCATCTCCTCGGTAGGTGGATCAGACATTGAGGATTCTATAATGTAATATTTCAATTCATGGAGTAGAAAAAATATAATATGTTTAAACCACAATTGGAAGTTACTACTAGTGATAAGGTTATATTTCTCCAATATTTTTCATATGGATAGTGTGGATGATGAGAAAAGAATTTATTCTACAATAAAAGATCATATTAGTAGTAGTTTTTATTGAATAAAAATTATGTGAGAAATATTAAATTAATTTATTTTGATTAAATCCCCCACTATTTTATCAAGTCCCAATATCCCTCTCCATTTAACATGGAATTTATATTTTTTATTACATTCTAGGGGAAATTATCCATATGACCCTACTCACAACCCTAATAAGGGTTATCAATCAACTTGAAGGTACCTAGCTAGGAAGGTATTTTCTAAAATAGGATGACATATCCTTGATCTTTTGAGTGTAACTCCCTATCAAGAATTCCTAACATGAGTTTCCTCCAAACATGCCTCCAAGAAACAACAAGTATAGTGAGGGAAACTAATCTTTATGAAAAATGGTAAATTCAACCCATGAACATCAAAAGAACACCATGTTAAATATAATTATCCCAACAAGGGTTTTCCAAACATTTAGTTTTGAGTATTTGATTCCTAATCAAGTAATGGAAGGCCATGAATGAATTAATATTTAATTAAGGGTTTTTTATTTATTATCAATAAAATTTATCTTATTTTAACATTTTCAGGTTGTGTTAATATTAAGTGGATGTTACATAATTAATTTACCGAGAAAGATAAAACATTTATACATAACCCATTTATTTAAATTTCTATATTTTCACATTAATTTATTTACTTATTTTATCATGGTCTTGAATCATTAAAATTAATAATTACATAAAAAAATATTTAATAAATTTATTGATTCATTCTTGATATTTATCTAATGGTTGACTTACTGAGTGTACATTAAATCAACCTATGGACTAGGGAAAATAACTCTAATTTACAATCTTGGAAAGAGTTACGACATTCCACATGTCCACCTAAGTAATACCTAGGTTGGAATCATTATGGTTCCATCTAGAACTTCCCCCATGCACCATGGGTAACTCCATTAATTAAAAGTATTAATTACTTACACGTAGGTGAGGGGAACTAAAGGATTTGTTAAAGGGGTATTACATAAATATTCATGCATTCTCTGGTCCGACATAATAATGTAGGGAGGGATGACTCACTAGAAATGGTATTTAATTTAATAGAAAATAATTTTAAAATATTTCAATAAATTAAATTAAAACATACAATACATACATAGGTCTTAGTCACTCTCATGAATAGTCATACATTTAATATATATACAAAAGTAAATGGCTAGCATTTATTTGTTATTAATTATTTATTTTTTAAGATAAATGCGCTTGAATTAATTAATTAATTAATTCCTTTTCATCTTAATGAGTTTATAAATCCTCTTATATATAACCATTATAGATTAATTAATGTAAAGTAATTGGTAGAACCAATAGTTATATATTTATTACAATAAATTAATTGAGAATTTAAAATTCTTTATAACCCTTATTAAATTTTAAGCACAAAAGTACCAATAAAATAAATAAGATTTTAGTGATGAAATTTTCAATTTAATGTAATTTTATACATCTAGTAATTTAGAGACTACATGGTGTGTACTATTTATCTATATGTCGTGTACCTCTGTTATAGTGTATCCAAGTCCCACTGTTGGGGATTCATCATGTTGACTTGGTTTGACTACACAAAGTGTACATGCCTGTTAAAAGTTGCGTATCTAAAAGTTTTATTCTTGAGATACTTTCTTGGGTCTTCATCATGTATCTTTATAGGATCACATAGCATGTATAGTACATCTCAATTTTCTGTTGTCATAATACTACATTCTCATGAAACCCACTAAAATACATGGCATGTTCTTAGGTGAGAGACTACACGATGTTTTCTGCTAGATACATGTCAAATATATCTAATTTTAGTCGTAAAAATAACTTGTAATGTAACGTGGACATGAGAATTGATAAACTACACACCATGTACACTTCATACCAATAATTTATATTATAAATGATACATTTTGTTTGTATCACATGGTTTAAATGTGTATAATGACCACATGGATTGAATGATTTACACTGCTAACCCATGTAGACTACACGGCATGTATACCATAAACATGTCATGTAATTTGAAAATTGTGTTCTAGCTTGCCCAATAAGCATATGGTGTACAGTGCGTGTAATAACTACATGGAATGTCATGTGTCCGTCAGCATGTCCAAGTGTAGTGTAATAGGTATACAACTTGTACTCTTACTATATGCTCAGTAACCCTATCCTATTGGCCGACATTTGGTAGTTCCCCATGGTATCCTTGGTCACTCTTAATATCTTCTTATAACATTAAGAAAATGAAATACTGAATGAACATGATTAATATGTTGATTACATTTTAATTCAAATCATATTAAATAATGGGTAATATTAAAATAAAATTCAATAATGAATGCATATGGATCGGCAACAAAATAAATAATTATAAATTTAAAAGTGATACCTCTCATTCAACTTGTTGGTTATGGGTATAGTGGAAGCATTTTTTGTTGGGAGATATATTAAAATTTATTTTACTATTGAGTTCTCAAAAACCCCGAGTGATAATCTTTCAAGTCAAATTTAAAATTAATTTATTTTGATCATAAGAAACAAATACTTGGTCTAAGGATTCAATTTTAGATTTAGATGTCAATTATCTGAAAGGAAAGTTTTGGTTTTCCTTCATTACTCTATGCGGATCCAAGGATACAATCACTCTAGTCGTGATCCTCACATGTTCCTTTGATATCTATGTAATTCCAATTCATCTTTGAGTGTTAAAGTGGTGAAATTATAGCCTTCCATAGTTAGTGTAGATCGGTAATCCTTCAATATTTATGGAATCTTACTTCTGTTTCTCATTCTTGAGAGGGATAGAGAAGGTGGAGTCAATATACAACTTATTCGGTGCAACTGTTCTATATTTTCAATTGCACACTCTACACAATAGACATAATCATCAATTTATAAATCTAGGGATTGGGTTAAAATAATTATTTAATTTCATTTAGAACCTTAAATTATATTATAACCTTTAATAAAACCCTTAACGCATATTATTATAATTATTATTATTATTGTTATTATTATTTTTAATGATCCATCGTGCACAATATGAAATATTATTTAACAAGATTGTTAATTAATAATTTCACCAGACCAAATCTTGGTTTGTTATAAGTCCTCTTGAATTTATTGAGTATCTGAATAAATATTTAATTTAAATATTTCATTCAAAAATAAATCTTTGTGATCAATAAAACATTAATAAAATTATACTTTAGTCATTATAATAATATATATACAAATAATTAAATTCAAATAGAATTTAATCAACATCATCAAAAACACATAATGAGTGACCCTCTAGGATTATTTCTTATTGGATTTAGTAGGACTTTCATAAAGTCCAATATTTATATCAAGCAATGGGTCAAGGAACCTAAGAGAAAGAAATTAATGTCATAATATTGAAAACCATATATAAATTTTCACTGTTTAATATAATCTCTTTGTCACAATATCTCATCAATAAGGTTCTACATCTATGTCACCAACTTATATGATTGATACATATTTCTTTTACTATCTATAATAAACACATAATCATACCATTTCTATCGAATTTAGGGTGATTGTTCTATTTAAATAAAATCTACAAGATATTAGCTTCTATAAAGAAGGAAGTGAGAAATCCTTCCTCGAATTATCCATTACTTAAATTTCATTAATGATTCACCTAACATACACTACCTCTCTATGAATATATTTTATCATGGTTTTGTCATAAAATCTATTTGTATGAGTCATGATATGCATAAATTATAATAATAAAGTATATAAACTATTAGAAACAATCACAAATTGGAATATATGATTAATCCAAAAAAAAGTTTAATTTGTATAGGTGGATCTTTTATTATAATATCCCATCTTGGAGACTAACAAATGTAAACTCCATGGGAAGAGGCCTCATAAGCTTATGGGTATTTTTGTGTGATAGCCTGTAAATTATGAGTCCCATTATTGTATCTTTTTTAACTGTGGAACTATAATTAATAATATCATAATAGAACTTCAAGGTTCTCATAATAGTGGGGAACTTCTAAAACCTTATCAATATGGTGTATACTCTAAGAAATTATTACATAATATTAATATAGAATAATAAAAAATATGTAATAATGTTTTTTATTAATATTAAATATATCAAATATACATGTAATTAAAGTACAAACATTTGGTCCTAGGATATCAACTCTAATAGGTATGAGGACCATAAGACTCAGGTGATCTAGATTATTAGAGATTTCCTATAGTTATTTCCCTATTTTACTTTGGTTTTTTCATAATACATTTTTAAAATTATCTTTTTTCTAGTTTCCTCTATTTTTATAGTTTCCTATATTTTTCTAGTTTCATTTTAAAATGGAATCTTTGTTTGGTTTTCCATAATTAGACACCTATACATCATGGGATATATTTTATAAGTGATTGAATAAAAATTCCACCATGATTTGTAAACTATTTTTAAAATGCAATAAGAATTATTTTTACTTAAAAACAAAATTTTGTTTCTATGTTTTCTTTAAAAAGGTATAAAAATATATTTTTATATTTATTATTTTCAAACGACCATGACTTTGTTTTTCATTTTAAAGGTAAATAATTCATAATAGTTTTATTAGGCACGCCTGAAAAGTTTTAATGATCATGCTAATATTAATATCATCATTTTCAGTTTATAGTGATGCTTCTAACTAAAATTTTGTATCCATATATTAATGTTGGTTCATTGGATGATGGTGACCTATGAGGTATTGTAGAGGTATGTCTAATGCTTACATTTATCTATTTGGTTGCTCATTTCGTTACCACTACCAGTATTAGTTTATTTTATTCTATTTCATTTATCATTATTTCATGAGAAAAATTGTTCCCAATTCAGTTTTGTTTGATTCCCATCACGATTTTCTATCCTGAGAGATTTGGGAATGCCTATCAGACCTTTTACAGGTAGTCTTGGGTAACTCGTTTGGGGTTTACTCGGGTTCGTTTGTGACACTCACAGACATTCAAATATCATTTTTAAAACAAATAAATCTATATTTATGTGATATAAAGTGAAAAATATATAATATCATCTTGACCATTAACCCATCTATTCAGTATTCCTCGTAATTTTCCAAACCCTGAATAATAAATATTTATTTACATGAATAATTTTCACTATATTATTAGTTCTATAAATAAATAGATATTATAATCACCAACTACAGAATATTTATATAAAATTAATCTCACTAAATAACTGATTATTTTTTACAATGAGAATAAATAATAGATAAATAAATATTATATATTTATTAAATGTAAATTAATGTTTATTTTATATTGAAATTATATATATATATATATATATTCAAATAACTAATTATTTAATTTATACAATAAACATAGCCAAAATAATTATTATTCCTTGGCACTACAGAATGGTATTAATTCCTATCTAAATGTAATTAAATCCTTCATTTATTATTCATTTTTAATAATCCCCCTTTTGAGGGTTGAATGGGAACCCTCGCATTACATTTCTTTTAGTATTCATGACATTATAGGACACGAAGGTCTTAATGGAATATATCACATACTATGACTACTTGAAACAACTCTTAATCAATATCTACATTGTAATCATCTCTACACCTTTGCATGGTTGTTTGGATAATGGTCATGTGTAACGATGCATAGTCTTGGTAATGATTGAAATTCCATCCCTTATCATTCATCCAAATCTAATATATTTGCTCGGTTGAATGCACCTTTCTCTTAATCCACCTATGGATCATGTTCCTTATAGAATTTTTCTTGTTTTCATCTACACATTAGGTGGACTAAAGGCCTTAAGGTGTCCTGAAGGCCTAAATGGGGCCTAAAATCCTAACTGACCCAAAGGCCAAGGTGAGCTGGTCTAAAGTCCAAGATTAGAATTTAGAAAAATTCCAAGGAACACATAAAAAAATTAATTTAACAATGATAAAAAAACCCACCTAAAAATACTCATTGTTTAATAAAATCCATTTGAACCAATATCTCCTCAAATAGGTTACATACTTGGGTTATCAAACAATATGGTTAATATGTATTTCTTTAAATACATGAAATTAACTTTTTAATAAACCATCATGGTCATGGAAATAGTCTTATATCTCTATTTGAATCAAAGTTCCATATATATCTACGCCTATTAAAATGAAAAGACAAATCCTTTAATGACGTATTCATTAATGTCATATCACATATAACACAACCAACATATCAAAACTCATTATGTGTATATATCATCATTATTTTAATTTATACAACAAATTACACAGTTCATGATACACATTAATAATAATTTAATGTCTATGGACCTACTAAAACATCAATAAATAAGAATATCCAATGACACATATAACATGTGGAATTCATATTAGAAGTTTTTTCCTTATAACCCTCTCTCTTGGAGATTACCAAGTGATAACATCAAGAGAATAAGTTTGTATGCCTTATAATCCCAAAAAACAAAATAGTTTTCACTATCTATTTCCCGCCAAATAGATATCATCTAACCATATAAAATATGTTTAAAAATATTTCCCAATCACTTCATGGTTCTCAGTATAAAAGAAAATGGTTAAAAACTTTTGATCTGATAAATAATCAAGGGACATTATCACATTAATGTTATAAAAAACAATAATAATAATGTAATAATAAATTTATTAAAATTCAAATATTTTAATATATAAGTAATAAAAAGTAAAATGTAAGTTGGTTCTTGGACACCAACTCTAACAAGATCATGCTTACAATAGATCTAACAAATAATGAATTTGAGTCCACTATCTCTAACATGATATTAATGATTCTACTAAGATAAGTATTCTATAAAAAAAATTTACTATGTTCTCTTCCATGTAAACTCTACATAATGTGAACTCACACGTTTGAGAGAAATCCCTCGGAATTTGATACTTCTGAAGTGTACACTTTATTAATTGATTTAACATTATATACTTGGTAAGAATCACTACTATAGTATTATAAAAATAAAATGTGATAGTATCTTTACTTATAGGCACCACATTAAGATGCTGGATAAACTTTCATATCCACGCGACTTCTTTTTCATTATAGGAAAACTTAGGATAGCCGTTATGAAATTATAATGTTATTCTATTAGGGTTTTCATTATATCTACCAATTATGCTTATGTTTTAAGAAATATCTATCTTGGTACATTGAATGGAATTCATGATAGAACATTTCATAAAATCATAATGGATTCCCATTGAATTGGCGTACCCTAAGAGGGTGGATAATCAGGGTTCAGAATAATTTGAAGTTTTCCACATTTTTAGTTGTTAGTCATTTAATAAATACTAAAATTTGTCTTATTTTAACATTAACACATTCAATCTCTCAAAATATTATTCCTCTCAACCCAAATATAAAAAATATGTAGAGTGTAAAGCATTAACACACATGGATTTTACATAGTTTTCTGCTAAGTGTTAATTAAATAAGCATAATCTAACTATGTATTGGTTTTATATGGATGAAATACTATTAAAAAGAGTAATTACAAGGGAATTGGGAAGCTTTCACTACTGATCCTAGTTTCAATTAATCTTCTTGGAAAATGGTATAGTATATATAGAAAATGATATGCTAGTTTATAGATGATATAGGTCTCTTAAATATTTTATTATAATGAGGGTCTTATTCAATATGTTGGTGACATGCGGTACTATCTCAGTTCAACATGAGACTATACTTTCATGTGTATCTCTATGTAGGTAGTTTTTAAATATCATGGTTTATTACTCTCCTTTTCATCAAGTCCAGACATGACCAAGACCTTGTAGGGAATTCAGTCTTGTTCCTTCTTCTTCAAACACTAGATAAGGGAATCCTATTTCAGTGAGAATAAATTTTTATGTAAGACCTCTTAAAATTAGTTTAATATTAATAATAATCTTGATATATTTATTAACATGCAACACTCAACTTAAAGAAAATTTAGATACATTTTAAAAATATTATTGTTTAATGTGACTTATAACATTGTCATTGAAAAGGTGGATGTGGATATGAGTAAACCCATTATGAAATATACTTATAATGTTCCCAATAAATATAAAATTATTTTTTAATTATTACAAAATAATAATTATTTTTTATTAAATTCATTATGTTCTTTAAAAACATTTTCTTTAAAATTTATTTTAAGTTCATTTTTTAAATGAAAATAATAATTATATTAGGATCCTTTTAGAAATTATATTTTATATAATGAAAATAATTTTTTTAATCAACATATAACAATTAAATTAGTTTTAAATCTATTATTTTTTCTAAAATGATTTATTTTTCAGTGAATATTGAGAAATACTTATTTTTGTGAAGTTGCCTTTTCTTTTATCTGAATTATATAATTTAAAATTACTCTCATATATTGAATTTTTTATTAAATTAATATAAGATAAATTTTATTTTAAATAAAAATATTAATTTAATTTGTATCATAATTTTACATGATTTTGATTTAGGTCAACTTTTATGCTTAAAATGCATTATTTTGGAAAACTATTTTTCATCGAATTTTGTGGGTTCATTTTAAAATAATTTCAAAAAATCATAATAATTGAATTTTATAAAATTAATTCCATATTTTTAATAATATTATCCAAATTGGGTAAATTTTTTGGTTATATTTTTACACATTATGAGTAGTAATCATGGTAAAAATTATCTCCATGATAAAGGGAAAATCAAGAAATTGATATAAAAATTGATAAACAAAGGTATTAATCTAAACTATACGGCTTAAAATGGTATATAATCCTATATATATTTTATTTTATTATTATATTAAGACCATATACTCCTTATAATCTTACCCATGTCATTTTGGAACCATTTTACATGAGTTAGACATATATTATATGACAATATTTCATGAAATTCTAAAATATCTCTTCCCCTCACTTATAAAAGGGAACCCCTTTCCTATTTTATTTACACCACATTTAGGCATATATATTGACCAAAACCAGAACATTTATCTTATAAAAATTTTTATACATGTTATATATTTTCAACTCTTTATAATAGACTCACCCAGAGCCTCTTAAGTGGAAATCTAAAGGAAGTCTACAAAAGAAGTGGTAATCATGTTTATTGAATCTTTAAAATTTATTTCTTATTGTACTTACTTTAAATATACTATACCATTAATAAAATAATAAATCTAGTGTCACAAAAATACTTAGATAATATTATTATTATGAGACATCCATATTCCATCTCTTTTCAATCCTATGTGAAGAAAAAATATCACTTTTGTGTATCTATGACTTATCATCTCCATGTAGCGGTGCAATTCATTTTTCATCACAATTTTATGTGAATGGTAATAAATATGTAACTAATGACTATATATATGTGTGTGTGTGTGTGTGCATATGAAATAATTATTATCATACAATTATAATTTCATATCTGCATTCTTACCTTCAATTTTTTGGAAAACAATAACATATCTCGTGCATCCGTGTGGACTGCCGCTTCCACGAAGTGATGTGATTTGATTCTTATTTAAAATTTATATGCATGGTGATAAAGATATATTTAATGGCTATATATGATATATATATATAATATAATAATGACTTGGGAAAGGTTAATTATTTTTTACCTTTATTTTATACTATCTATCGAAAAGTGAAAAGTGTATTCATGGGTAGGTACGGTGCACAATCTCCATGAATAGAGTAATTCAATTTTATATATATACCTTTTATGGATGAATATATATATATATATATATATAATTTTATATTTATATCATTATTACCATTTATATATTACATAACCATGATCAAATTACAAGGACTAGAAATACCCAACCAAAATACCTATGAAAAACAAAAGAGTTAACACCCGAAAGTGAAAATTTTAATAAGGAATTATTGATAAATAAAAATTTAAATGTTATAAATGGATAAAATATTATATTATAGATATAAATATATATATGTGTGTGTGGTTCTATTATTTAAGTATAATCAATCTAAATTTATTACAAAGGAGGTTAAAAGAACTTATTAGGCAAGTCGAACTTGAGGTAAGGTGTTTTATAACTCAAATTCTTTTAATTAGGTTCCATGACTTCTTTATTGTCTTTAATATGTTAAAATTATGTGTTTAGTGACCTATGATTATTTCATAAATTATTTACACTTGATTTTTTTATTTAAATATTCTTTATATAATCACTTCATTAATTGATTCTCACCTTAATGTTATGATCATTTTAAGGGATTTCATCTCATTTTCTACCCCATCATTACATATTTGGTATTATGTAACTATTTATTTTTATGTGGTGTATTTAGTATGCCGCTTACATATTTACACTGAAAGAATATTTAATTATAATTATTATTGTTTCGATAAAATATCATTATTTCATTGGTTTACAATTTCAATGTTACTAAATATATAATAAATAATTTTACAATCTCATTTTTATGGATTACTCTAAGTTTAATTAAATGAATATTATAATATATCCATCATAAGATCGATATTTTTTATCCTATGGATATTTAACTATTTTCCATACTCTCTTACATATTTTTCTCTCTTTATAACTTGTAGCAATTAAAAGAAATTTTAAAAGAAAATTTGATCTTATTTCTATTTTTTGATTAGGTATATTTTTATTCATTGTCCATATTATTTAGAATTTCTTTAAAAATGTCATTTTTTCCCCAAAAATTTAATTATTAAATAAATTTTAAGTTATACATGACCTTTTACATGGTTATAAAAGAATCTTTATAATTTTTTTAGAAATACCCATTTTCTACTTTATATTACAAAAAATCAAAACAAATGTTATCATTTTAATGTATTAGGAGTTAAAAAAATTCCAAGCACCACAAACATTTTACGATATATATATTATTATATATTTTTCAATCATTTTAAAAATAAAAATATTTAATTAAAATATACTAATCTTTTTCATCTATTTTCATTTATTCTCTAGTGGACATGATTTTATGTCAAAACCTATCATTATAAAGAATTATTAGTCATATTTTATAATTTTTAATTTTTTGGTCATTGAATTTATCATAAAAAATTCAATTTATTGTGTAAATTTTCAATTTTGTTGGTTTCCCTAATATTCCCCTACCATTTCAAAATATTTTCATTATTCAGATGCTTGGAAATCTAGTGGGTAGGTTCTTGTGCCCGTATAGCTGAACCATTGTTGTTTGCCATCATGTTAACCCTCATGTGTGTGTCGAATTAGATGTGTCAAAAAATAATTTTGATTTTATTTGGATCACATTTGGAGAAGAATGTTGATGTCTACAAGAGGTGGTGTCCGACTCTTGGTTTGATTTTTTCTCTGATTGCAATTGGTTGGTACATTCATTAGAGACCTATAGAAGTGGGTCTATACAGTAGGGTATGTCAAAGGGTGTGGGTTTTGGTAGCATAAATTCTCACAGTGTGCTACAGGTTGGGTTTGGTTCTTCCCAAAAGATGGAGGAGGAATTGGAAAACAAGGGTAAGGGCCAAGTTAGCGGAGAATTTCTTGGTCCGGATACACTTCTGATTCAAGTAAGTGTCATCCCCAGTAGTGGTAGTCAGTTGGATATCGCATATGTGGAATCATAGGAGGCGGGGAATTAGCAGACTTGGGATTCCCTGCTAAGTTGTTGTGGGTTTTCCTTTTAAGGGGGACCATTCAAATTTGGAGGCTCGGTCAATACCCACTAAACTGAAAGATGATAATATTTTTCATAAACTAAAGCTTCATCTTGGAGGGAGTCGTGTTATTAGGTCTGTGAGATTAGGAAGTGAAAGTAAAAAAGGCTCCTACTAGGGCTGCAATGGATGTGGTAATTGATGAGAATGATAGTTTGATAAGTTAATATGTAGAAAAGGCACATGCACACAAGGAAGATGGTGTGGGATGGGTAAAGGTTACAGGTTGGGTGAGACTAGGAAGAATCATCCTAAAGGTTTCAATTGGAAATTGATTTAAGTGTCTCATGGATGGATACTTGCATCAGGACCAGAGGAAGGTATTCAAGTTGTTAGGTAGGTTCCTTCAGCTAGTTTAGTCATACAACCAACTAATTCTAATCACCTTTTTGGCCTCTAGTCAGTTGAGGTGAATGATCTTCACACTGTTCATGTTTATGGTGAGGCCCCTCAAATGGGGAGAGGATTAGAGGATTATCTACAGGAGGGTGGCATCATCTTATATATTCAACACACCAACTCCAACAAAGAGATTGATGTCATGGTTTATAAATTCGAAGGTGACAGGGCCTCCTAGGATGGATAGAATGGAATCCATGAAAAGAAGGATTACTCCTCATTCACTCCCCCAATAGAGACTAGGTTAGTGAAGAAATCCCAGAAAATGGACAGTCAAGGTAAGTCAGGTGAATCACCTGAAAAAAACTTGGAATTTATAATGAGCTCATAATATAAAGTGGCCTAATAGATTTTGTCTCTCAATTCTACTAAATAATAATCCACTAAAATGAGGGGGAGATATTTAAGAATTACTCTAAATGAGGAGAAATATGTCTGGATCAACAAGAAGGGCCTAATTATTATTTGGGGATTCAAAAATGGAAAGATCATTCTTGAAGATTACATCCAGTCCTAGGACAAGATGACCTTTAGTTTCAAGGATCTTATAATGGATGAGCTGAATACAAAGGTAAACGATACATCTCAGAAATTATTTAGTGAGATTAAATCTAGTAGGATTAAGTTATCCTTTAATGATTCTATTATCTCGTTTTAGGGTCGAACATAGGTTTATCACTTTTTCCTTAAAAGTATTTGATGAATAAAAATTTACTTATCATAAATACATTAGACATGAATTGATTAGTGGGCTCGGTTATAGATATCCCCTCGATAAATCCTTATATCTTCGGAGACAATCCAGTTGTCTAGCCTTATCAAATGGGTTTTTAGTTTGTACCTACCCATAGTTTAAACTATCATAGATTAAGGGTTTTATGGTAAAGATATCATGAGGTATGAAATCATGACATCTAATTTTAATCATTTCATTTACTGAGAATTAAGTTATTATTATCCATGAGATTAATGCATTGATATTATCAATGGATTCATTTCATTCTCAAATTATAGATTAAATTGAATGTTTTTCAGATATTTTCATTTCTATAATGATTAATCCATATTTAATCACAAGAACTTCTATTATACATAACTCTTACTGAGAATCTGATATCACCCTTCATTTTTTCCCCTTCCCGTAGGATATTAAGAAGGATATTATGAATAATATCATGGATTCATGAATGTTTATCTTGTTATGTGTTTTATATTTCTAATGTAATATGGGAATCATGTATGTATATATTTTTATTATATTTATAAATCGATTTACCCTTCATACTGAGATATATTATATATTATACAAATTTAATAAATTAAACATCAGTTTGGGCTACTGTAGTGTCTATTTCTATAGTTTGTATCATAGGAAGTTTAGTAGAATCCTTGGGAACTATATTTAAGAAAACAAAGATTGGGTAAAATAACCCTATTAAATATATAGAGGATATGTCTAATTATAGGGAAATATCATAAAGTTTCTACTAAGAAAAAGATTATTTTTATTTCTAAGAAATACAACCATCACTAGATACTACATGTGGACATGGTTTTCAAATAAATGTATATTTCAGTAATATCCCGGAAAAGAGTTTGTTGAGTATATTTTGGAAATAATTCTAGTGCATGGTGAATATTCCCTTAATATAAACATAGATTTAAAATCTTAGTGGATATGTGTGTGTTAATTCATATTTTCTCTATAAACCATTATAATGAATTAGAATATAGAACCTATGGGAACCTATTTTGTTGGTTAGTGATTTTTAATAAACCCAAAGTATATTGGGTTAATAAGTAAATTGATTATTATAAAAGTAAATTCATAGATTCCCCTTTTTATTTTTTTGTGATCAATGTTTAAGATGACTAAGTATATTTTTAGAGACATTTATAGAACATAAAACTTCAGTTCGGTATATGAAAATGTTATTTAAGGAAAGACTACTGTTATATTTTTTTATATAACTTTAATGTTATTAATAATCATTATGGTAATATGATCATCAACTTTTCTATAATTATGGTTGATCAGGATAAAAGACTTAGTACATTTTGGGAATATTTCAAATGGATAATCATGGGATTGAAAATTGATTTTGTGACTACATAATTAATGTTAATAGGACTATATTAGGAATATTATATGATTCAGATGAACGTAATTTGATAAATTATATTTTTTAACCTATGGATGAAAATAGGATTTTATTTTTGTAATTATGGTGACTTGAGATATTTATAGAAATGGTTTTCAAATTTTGGGGAATTTATGATTTGTGCATAAACATTTTCTGTATAGAACCTTATGAGAGATTTATATTATTTTGAGATAATAGTTTGGTTGATATTTAAAAAATATATTATATAATTGTTTAGAAATTTGGTCTTTCAATGTGTCCATATATATACTTAAGAACATTATTAAGGTTAAGTTAAACATTGTGTGTTAATGTTAAAGTTTCAGAGATTAATGTACTATATCATCATAAAAATATTTATATATTCGGAAACATATGCTAATAATTTTGTTCTTGGTAAAAATTTTAATATGATAGAAATATATTTTTACCCTTTTGAGGATTATGTGATCCATTAGAAGTTCATTTTAGTGATTTAGGAAATAAAATTCATCTTAAATACTCATCATTTGGAGAAAAAGATAAGATTTTGGTGGAAATTGATTAATGGATGAAATTATATTTTTTGAGTAAGTATATACCATTATTTTAAAAACTATTTTTTCTTAAATATTAGGAAAAAGACCATGAAATAAGAAATTCTATTCTTTTACCTTCATTTCTGATGAATCGATGGTCTATTCACCCCTTATAGATTGATTATTTTGTGAATTTCTCATGAAAATGTTCTATATAACACCCTATTATTCTTTATTTGTAATTTTACACCTCATTTATATAAATAATATTCCCACCAATGTTCTCATTATATAGGAACTTGAATATTTGATATTCCGAGCAACCTTTATGTTTTCCAATTTTCCTTTTCAAAATATGTTTTATTATCCCTCTATATGATGTGGGACTTCAATAAAGGTAGAACCTATGATGAATGAGATTTATTTAAGGAGGTAAATTTTAACACTTTTACAAGTTATTTTGAACAAAATAATAATATCTATAGCTTTCCTAATATGAAACATTGATTTTCAACATAATTGAAAAATAGAATAAAAATGTTATTACTTAAACATGACTTTTATAACATAGTATTTGAATAGGTGAGTATAAATTTGAGTAAACTAATTATGAAATATATTTATAGTTTTCATACTTAATAAAGTTTTTTGATTAATTCTTATTAATTAAAAAATATTGAAGTCGTTTTATGCTTCAAAAAAACATTTTCATCAAAGGTGATTTTTATTTCATTTTATGCTTGAAAATTATAATTTATTTATGATAATTCTATAAAATTTGTTTTATTAAATAACCATAATTTCTGAAATTAGAATAAAAAAAATTACCATTGGGCGGAATTTTTTTATTTTTCTAAGATAGTCGATTTTTCAGTGAATTGGGAAAAACCAATTGTTGTAAAACTGTCTTTTATTTTCTTTGAATTAAGTAATTTAAAAGTACCATTATATATTGAATTTGGTATTAAAATGATATAAGATTAATTTTATTTAAAAATATATATATTTAATTAATTTCATTATGGAAATAATTTTATATAATTTTTATATAATTTGATGTTATTTCTTAAAACACATTTTTCAGGAAATGTTTTTTCATAACGTTTTATGGGTTTAATTTTTAGATAATTTTTAAAAATTATATTAATTTAATTTAAAAATAAAGGATTATATATTTGGAATCAGGATATTTAAATTGGTAAATATATCTATTTTATTTATAGGAATTATGAATACTGACTGTAGTAAAATTTATCACCTCACTAAAGGGTAAATTGGGAAATTAAGGCTAAATTTAGTTAACCATGGGGTTAATAAAAATTATATTATTTAAAATGATATATAAACATATATATATTTGATTGGAATATTATATTAAGACCATATCCTCCTTATCCTCGAATCTGTGTCATTTTGGAACCTTTTGAAATGAGATAGACACGTATTATATTATAATATTTAATGAAATTCTGAAAGTGACCCACCCCTCAAATATAAAAGGAATCCAATTCCAAAATTTATTACACCACGTTGGTCTATATGTATTAAACAAACCATACCAAATTCAATTATAAAAATATATATACATGTTATGTAGGTCATGGTCTCCCCAAAATACTAACCATATGTCCCTTAAGTGGATATATAAAGGATGTCTTGCGAAGAAGAGATAGTCATTTTCTCAAATATTTAAAATTAATTTATTTTGTGACTACCTATAATTTTTTAAATATCCTAAAATGATAAATAAAATATCATAAATATACTTATATTTTTTATTATTATGGGACAATCATTTTCTATCTCTTTTCCATCGTATGAAAAGTGAACACATCGCTCATGTGTACGTATGGATTATCATCTCTGCATAGTAGTGTGATTTGTTTTTCATCACAATTTTAAATGGATTGTTACAAAATTTAACTAATTAATATATATTATATTTGTGAAAAATTATGATTTTTTAATTATTATATCATATCTACCTTTCTACAATTCAATATGTTGAAAAATGATAAAGACACGCGTTCGTATGTGTGGACTACCACATCGACAAAGCGATGTGATTAGTTTTTAACTTACACTTTACATGGATATAGATAAGTCTATATTTTAAGAATAAATATGATATGTATATATATATATATGATATAATAATGATTCTTTAAAGTTTAATTGTTTTTTTTCCTTTCTTTCATTCCATTTGTTGAAAAGAGAAAATAGATTTCATGTCTATGTACGGCCTACCGTCACCATGAACGGTGTAATTCATTTTTATATGTCACCATTTTTTGGATGACTCTAAATATACATATAATAAATATATATTATATTTATTTAATTATTATCATTCTACATATGATGTAACCATAATCAAAGTACAAGCCCAAAAACTATCTAACCGAAATTCTTGTGAAAAGAAATAGTTAACACCCTGAAAAATGATTTTAATAGAGAATTTTTTATGATTTGGTGTTAAAATGTTATAAATTGATCATATATGATATCATATATATGTGTACGGATATTTTATAAAATTCTAATAAATCAAAATTTAGTATATGGGAGGTTAAAATAACTTACAAGTCAATTTTAACTTGAGGTAAGGGTTTTCATAACTCAATTTATTTTCATTGTGTTATATTAATTATATATATTAGGTGATTCAGGGTATAATTACATTCAAACACACACATAGTCTTGGAAGGTAGGCGATATCCCCCCCCCCTCCTTGGTATATCCCACCCATCATGACTTTTTATTTATTTTAATACATGAATTGTAGGCCTATTGAGCATGAAGCACCTAACTGTTGACTCATAGGGCTAGAACTAAAACCATGTTCACGTCTCATTTTTCTGTTCACATCGCACGAATAGGACATCGTGAGTGTTATAATCCTCCACTAATTCTACATGTCATGTTAGGCTTTCACCCCCAATCAGTTGTTCCGCACCCACATACCATTAGAGATCACTCCCACTTCCCTGCTTATTGGTCCACTACCCTTCATTGGTGGTGCTCTGTATCCTGTTAAAGGTCCCCTTGCCTACTTGATGGTACTCTAAAGGTTGCTACACCAGTCGCATGTCTTCCTAAAAAAGATCTCTCCCCCTCTTTCTATTCTGGGAGGTGATTTGTCCGAGCCTGACCGACATCCTTTTCCAAGCCTGCCTTTCTAAAAGAGATCAATCCCCCTCACCTACTCTGTCAAGATAAGATTCATCAAAGCCAGACTACCACCCTTTCTTTCTAAATCGCATGACCCACCACAACACCCCAAATGCTTAGTCCGAGTCCAACAATCATCCCACTAATCGTGAAAACACCCGCCTATAATGAACTATGGTTTTTCTATTCATATTTCAACTTAATTTTTTGGGATTTATATTTGTTCACATAATAACTTCATTTATAGATTATTACATTAATGATATGATGTTTTAAGGAATTTGATCTCAATTTCCACTCCATTGAGTCATATTTGGTATTATGAACATTTTTTTCTATTTGGTGTATATACACTACCCCTTTGAAGTACTTTAAATGAATCTATAATTATTTATTAGGAATAAATTTATATTTCATGTTCATTCCTACAAGGGGAGACAATTTAAATGTTAAAAAAGTGGTAAGAATTTAATTTACAACCTTATTTTTTCGGATTTCTATAATTTTCATTAAATGAAACTTATAATCTATCCTTCATAAACTCCGCATATTTTCTTATCCTCTAGATATTAAAATAATTTCAATATTTTCTTCCAACTTTTCATCATTTAGGAACTTCAATCAATAAAATAAATGTTTAAAATAAAATCTAATCATATTTTTCTTTTTGATCGAGTATATTTTTTCATTTCCATATTATTAAAAACTACATTAAAAAAGTAATTTTTGTTTACTCAAATGATTTATTAAGTAAATTTTATGTTATTTTTTATTCATTAAATGGTTTGAAAATAATCTCTCTAAAGTATTTAGAATGGTTCATTTTTTACTTTCTTTAATAAAATGTTAAAAGGAATGTTTTCTTTTTAATGTATATAGAAATAATGGAATTTCCCATCACCACATCCATTTTATGATAAACAACTACTTATAAAAGTTTTCAATTATTATATAATTAAAATTCTTTAATCAAATATTATGTTTATTTTTTTCTTATATCTTCCTTTATTCTCTGAGGGATATTAATTTATGTCAAAAACTGTATTTATGATGAATTTATTGTCATCTTTTATCCTTTATTAATTTTGTATACATTGAATTAAACTGGAAACATTCACTTTATTATAATAATATTAAATTTGACTTTACATTGATGTTAAATATCCATATTTTTTTATCATGGGTGTCATTATTTTTAAAATTGTATACTATAATTATATATTTTGTATTATAATGAAAGTTATTTCATTTTTATGGAAATATTGATATTTCATATCCTTTACTCAATATAGATATTTATTGAGGCATATTGTTTATGAATTAATTTGATAATTCAGTATTTTCAGAATTAATTAGATATGAAGTGATGAGAGGAGCCTAGGTATAGATGGCCCCTTGTTATATCAACATGTCTAATGAGACAAACCAAATTTATAGACTTATTTAATGGGTTTTTATTTTATAAATAACCATATTTAGACTATCTTGGGACAAGGACATGGTGGTAATGATATCATGATCTCTAAGATCAAGACATCCAACATTAACTATTTTCTTCATTGAGAATTTAGTTGTTATTATCCAGGAGATTATTTCATTGATATTATCCCTTTATTCATCTCGTTCCCTTGTTTTTGAATAAATAGAATGTATTTTAATTTATTTACCTTTCCATAATGATTATGCAATATTTACTCGTGATAGTTCTATTGTACGTAACCCTTTTTGAGAATATAATCTCACCCTTTATTGTTTTTTCCTTTATCTATTATATGAATAAGGGTAGTATGAATAATTTCAAGGATGTGAGAGTTTTTATCATGTTATTTATTTTATATTTCTAATATAATTTTTGAATAATGAATTTATCTAGTTTTCCAAGACATTTAATCTAATCAATCATGAATGGGGAGGTCCATGGTATCTTTTACAAATGTAGTAATGTAAACACTGGCTCTAGGTTACTAATGTCGGGGTTTCAACATTTTGACTTCCCAAAATTATCTCACTAGTAATAATCTTTTTCTCTATATAAAGATTATTTAATAAAGAGTTGTCTAATTTCTTTTAATCCTTAAAAACTAGATGTAGTAGTGATATTTTATATTCTAATCTTAATCCTTTTATTATTGTCGAATTGGATACAATAATGATATTATTCAATGGCTCAAAATTTTCTTATTCTAAAAAAATTATATATATATATATATATAAGTGATGATTTAATTTATCATTTTTCTGAAGACTACTTCATATAATTTATAAACATGTATAACTATATCCATGCATATAAACCCATAGTGTAAATCATATTTTCCATCTCCATCACTTATTTTATTTTCACTTGTAACAAACTAGTTGTTAAAACTCAAATTAATCCACTAGAATGAAACTCCATATTCTTCGTCATGGTTTACCCTTATATTTTACATGGTAAACTAAATCTATATAACTAAAATAACATCTATGATTATAACTTCACTATTTAAATAATTGACCATAACTACACAAATATTTTAATTTAAATGTTTGAATACATTTTCAGAATAACTTCATTTGAATACTAAAAAATATAAATATTATAGCACAAAATATATATGATCTATATGAAATATTCCTTCTTTTCAGCTTTTAGATTTCCAAAAAATAATTGAGGGTGAATCATTGAAACTCCCATAATATATCCATTTAAACATATGGTTCTCATGATATATATATTTCCCTATAAATTTAAGAATCATGAATTATTATAGTATAAAATATGATTTAACACCTTTTGAATATTTAAATATTACTGGTAAGATATTTTCATTCAAACTCTCTGGTTTAGGTTCTCTGAATAATTTAGACTGATAATTCCAAATACTAATAATTCAATGGAATATAACAAGGATAAAGTATCATTGAAACACCCCTAACCATGGTAAACTTCATTTTTTTGTATTCAACTCAAAAATTCAAAATTCATAATATTATCAAGGTCTCTAAAATGGTGTGGTGCCTAAATAATGACTATTTTGAACCACCTTGATAATGAATATGATGTGGTCTATGTCTACTACCCATTTGAGTTTTTTTAACTTCATCTCAACTTTCAAAAGTCCTATAGGTTAATATCCACTATTTATTTTCAACTTATTCCCCATTTTTTAGTTAACACAGTCTCCTCTATGTTGTGCCTAGTCACATTAAGAAGTTTTTATCCTCTATTTATCCTTACAACATATCAATATTGTCCATTTGAGGATACCTATATATGTAAACCCCATATTACTTCTTCATGGTGTGGATTATTACTTTATCACATGCCAATAGGTCTCTAAATATAAATGGTACTCAAATTTTCCTTGTTTTTCCTCAATGTTTCATGACTTTTATTTAGACTTTGTGATCAAGATCAAGAATTTGGTCCCTGCTCGATTTATCATATTGTGTAAACCATCCTTACACCCTAATCTATCATATGTTTTTCTCCTAAAATTCATCTTGACCCCTAAGGAAACTCACACTATACCAATTAATATTAATACATAATCAAAAATGATCCATAAAAATATTGAATTCAAAATAAAAACCTCACCTCCCATGGTAACTTGATTCATGGGACTGTGGTGAAATATTTTGGGTGTTCTTTCAAATGGTGGTATTTACAAGTTCTTCATAAATGGTATTTAATCCTACATTCTATTGTAGGATCGAATTATTTTTAGAATCACTTATGTTATTTGGGTTTTCCATAGTGGAATTGAGTTAGATTTTTTTATCAGAACATAGGAGGTAGGTGTGAGGAAAATCTTGATAACTCTTAAAGTCCCAAAGCATTGAGTTACCATGGGTAATAGGGTTTGGAATTCAAATTTATGATTTTTATAGATTATTTTTAATAAATGGTTTTTCCATATCTTCTTAATTTGAATTTACTTGAGAGTGAGTATGGATTTTGGGAGGAAAAAAGTTGATGGATTATGGTAATGAGGTTAGTTTACATGGACTAATAATCTATATAGTGCTCAAATGCTCTATATTAAAAATATTACAAGTATGGTATCATTATGATACCATGGACCATCAACCCATGTGATCAAGTCAATCATGGTTTTTTTATCATTTTTTTATTTTCTTTAAGGTCACTCTTGAGAAGTCCCTAAGGACAAGGGGATGAGTATCATAAGTTTTTCAATATATTGATGATGCAAAATGAGATTTGTGATGTTCCTCCTCTTGTGTGGTTGTTATAAGAATTAGTATTAAATGTGGAAAATTAGAATTTTGTGGAAATTGGTTTCATTTTAAAAATATGACTTTGGGATTGTTTATAAATTGATATAGGTTTTCTAGAAAATTATAGTTCAAAATATATGTTTTAATTAGTTATTTTGTAATGTAATTGGTTAATTATTTATGTTCAAGGGGTTTGGAACCTCTTGGGATGTTTATTAAAAAGTTATTGTTTTTATTTAATAAAAATGAAGAGGTAAATGATTTTGAATCATTTTAAAAGGAGTAAAAGTTATTTGGAATGGGAGTATATTTTATGTGAATGATTTTAATTAAATAAATTGGGATTTAAAATAATTTTAGAATTGTGGTTTCTTTCAAAATGTGTAACAGTGAGAGGAGGGAGATGCTTTCATTTAAATAATAATAGTTATTTATATCAAATATATATTTCTACTTATTTGTTTGGAATGGGATTCTAACTCTAGGATGGTCATGCTAGATTTTTTAGTGAATATATTTTGTGTATTAACTTTGATTTAATGGTGAAACCATTCATAACATAGTTTTTTCTGATTCCTAGGAACAAGTTATTAGCCTTTGGGTATCGGGGCCACCCATTATGTCAGTACTGGATTTGTTTAGCTATTATTTTGGGTGGAGACTTGGACTAGTTCATTACAATATACCCTTACATAGTATCAACTAATTACCTCTACATAACATCATGTTTATAAGAATAACTATTACGTAACATCAATTATCTACCCTTATAAGAGCATTGAGAGACCATTACATGAAAACTAGTCACAGTATAAACCGTATGCAACATTGACTATATACAATTATATGAGTTCTAGGTGACACTTATAAGTTCCTTGAGTAAACTTTCCGTGAGTACACATACATGAGGCATTTTTTACCCCTATGAATCCATCTAGATTATTTATCTCATATTTTTTTCTTATGCATCCTTAGTTGTTTTACCTTTATTAAACTCTATTTTACATTTATATAGGTTTCATATTCACCTAGACACATCCTTTAAAAATTTATTAAATTAGTTTCCTTCCCCATAAATAATTCCATCCATTATTTTAATATATCCCCTGAACATGATTATCACCCAATGCAATTTCAAACATCCTAACATGCTTATCTACCCCCAAGAAAAAAATGATATTCCATGAAACATTCATATAATCCATATCACATCCACCAAATTAAAATACATGTTCTCTTAGAATATGACCATCTATTCAAGAGAATCTGTCATGCAATAACACCTTCACATAACTCCCATATAACGAATTCATAATAATCCACAAATTCATCACATTTAATCCACATTTATGAAACTCTTTATTATATGCATATTTTTAATAAATAGAACATATAAGACCATGGGTGCTGCATTTTCACCCTTTTTATTTATTTAATAATATCCAATTATGTACAATTACAATACTATTCTCTCTTCCCCTTTATTGATTAAATACAAAGGGTATTATTGTCTTCTTGCATCAACTCTACAACAAACCATTTCTTACTCCCCTTAATTCAACAATCTCTATTCACCAAATTAAAAAAAATTGAATTATTCACCATTACACTCTTTAACAATGATAGTATTTTTAGTTATTATGATCTCCCTTAATATTTGTTTAAAAATTAAAAATATTAATACTATTAAAACCTTCAATCTTTTCTCATACAAATTGAATTAACATTCTAACTTATAAAACACTTTTACATAAGGAATTCATTATTACTTCCAACATCCAATGAGTGTTTTTTTCACATAGAAATGTACTTTAAAAATTCCATCTAAGAATAATAAGAAAGTTCTAACTATAGGAAACAATATTCATAGTTTACAATGTCTATACACTCTATATAACTCATTATATCCGGATGAAAATATGATCATATGTAGAGAACAATACTCAAATTACCTTAAACAACTTCTCAAAATATTGTTAATGCATAAACATTATGTCACATGTGTGAAGAAAATACCACTAATAAGGCCAGCTGATACCATTTGTTAATAACAATAAAGTGATACCACTTCAAATCCATGTCTTCTAATTTATCATAGGGAGCTTCCTTTATTACAAATAATTTTGATTAAACTTTGAGTAATATTCTTAAAATCCCAATGGGTATCTTCACCTCTAGAAACCGAATTTTCATAGAGTTATCATCACAGAGACCCACATATAGAGACAAATTCTGGATAATTTTATCTTTCTCTGTGAAGCTTCTAGGTATCCTAAAACGTAAAACTCAAATGATACCATGTTTTTATAGTATAATAAATAAAACAATAACTCAATGAATGTTTTCTCTCCAACATAAGTATGTTTATCTTAATATTTAGTGATATTCATTATCAAAAAAGAATACCAAAAAGACTTGTAATCCTAAAAAGAAATATCTGACTTTGAAACTATATCCATCATAAAAATATCTTGATACCCACAATACATCAATATTTTATCACGCATAAACAAATTCCAACATTTATGAGTAGATTTATAATTTAAAATCATTGTTATATATTTATCGCCACCAATGCACGTATTTTTCTGTGATGCTACTTCCACATTTTTCATTTTTGAATACATTTCAAGATTCCTCTAGATCTCACTTAGATAATCAATAGATTTTTTATATCATAATTTAATCATGTATGTATATATATATATATTTACAATGAAAATATATTACATATCCAATATGGATCATATATCCTAATGTATCACTCCATTTATCAATTTTATAATATTATGTACATAAGTGGACAGGGGAACCACTAACATAATTATGTTGAGGAATGTGGTTAGTCATGGTGAACCAACCATTCACTTCTAATATTTTTCTTTTAAGCCTTGATTTTAGTTATTTTTTCAATAAAACATATAAAAATTTCATTCTTTATGTTCTCTCTAAGCTTCAATATCTTCTATGTATTGGGTTATTTCTGTATTATGGGAATAATCCCACTTGTGAAAGTTTCTTCTTTTGATTCACCTCTTATTCATCTTTCTCCATACTTCATCTTCTTTGGAAGGATATTCCACCAATCTTCCCATATTTCCTTATGGTATATTTTGTGAAACCAATAAGGAATGACTCTTGTTTTCCTCTTCCAATAATTATATGAGTAACTTTGGAACAATTCATCCATAGTGGGTGTCTCATTAAAAGATATTCTTTTTTACTCACATCTATAATAGGTGCCATACTTTTAATTATTCTGCAAAATTTCTTCTTGTTCTTACAATAGGGATATTTTTAGTGAATCATGATAGAACTTGATTCACCATCCATTTTTCATAATTTTTATCCCCTAAAAAGTTTAATCTTACTTCAATATAAATATATTCTTTTCTATTATATGTTCAACCATTATATTTTATTGGAATGGAAGATTTTATCTTCACTTGTTTTCCTTTCCAGTTACAATTTATAGTCAAATTTCTATAAGTAAATCATGTAAAAATCTCACATTAACTTCATAACTCATTTATTCATGCCTTGTATGAGATAAGACTTCATTTATTCTACTTCCACCATTGGTCCCTTCGGCCTTAAGACACACACTCATGGTGTTCCCTTTTCTTCCATAGTAGCATCATTTTGAATCTATCTTCTTTTGGAAACATTTTTTCTATTTTTTCATGAATATATTTTTTATGTATTCATTTGAAAATATGCTTCTATTTATGTATAAATTCCACATATATACTTCATTGTATTGTAACAGTATATAATGGATAGAAGAGGGGGTGAACTATACTTTAAAAATTAAACTAACTAACACAAAACCCAAACCTATTTTGTAATAAGGATTAGAATCATTAATAATAAAATTATCATAGTATATGTATTGGACTCAGAAGATATAACATAAATCAAATTTATTAATTACTCTCTTAAACAGTCTGATAAAAAAATATATTTGAAAGATTTAGTAAAAAACATTCTAATATAAATTACATTGAGGAATATAAAACATGTTAAAACAAGTAATAAGAAATATTATAGTAAATTAAGAATGAATTACAATATTTATAAGAGATATTATACTCATTAACATTAATATTTAATGAAATAAGAAATTATGACTTAATATATCTATGGTTTTAAACATAATTGTATGGTCTATATTTTCATACTAGGAAATCCCTTGTTATAAATATCAGAATAGTTTTATCTTCCAAAACCCAAGAAGCCCTATATATGATTATCGGTGTCAACTATGTCCTCTAATCGCCTAAAATTCCTAAATATGATTATTGGAATCACCTATCTTTCTATCCCTATAATCCCTTGATCTAAACCAAAATTGGAGTTAGAAAATACAAAAGAAAAATGGTTCTAAGTACTTTTTAATTCATCACTCAAAATCCTTAGAACATAACTCTTTAAAAGATAATAGATCATAATAATGGGATGATCAAGAAGAGAGATCTTCAAATGTGTATATTTGAAAATTCATCAACTCCCATCTCCTTGAATGCACTCATGTTTAAAGTAATCCTATAAGGTAGTATTTCCACTGAATTATAGAGTTGGTTGCAACATCCTCAGATGATCTTATCTATAAAGATCAGAAAAATATCTCCATAAAATTTCATTTTTATAGAACCATTACAATTCTATTAAAATTTATTATAATAATTAATAATAACTTTAACTTTGAATATAAACTTCTTATTCTGAAGGAACAAAAAACCAGTCTAATGAACTAAAACGGTTATACTAATTGATAATAAGTTTTCAAACTAATCGACTAAAAATAGTCAAATTGATAAATATAATATCATCATTATGATTGATTAGATATTGTCACACCAATATATAAGATATAGTCATATGGATTGAATATATATGATCAATATTATAGACTATACTTCTATCAGTATAATGGATTGGACTACTATCAATCCGATTGATTAGAATACAGTCGATCTAATGGATTATACATCCTTAAGTTTAGCGGATCATATGTTTGTGTAAAGTTCATAATTTTTGATTTTCCTAGTATTTCTACATTCAGTAAAATAATATTTTTTTCTAGAAAAAACTTAAAAACTTTGTAAATTGAACATTAGTAAAAAAATATTTTTAGGAATACATTTTGATTTTAAAAACCAAGTATCGAAAGGGTAGAAATTAAACAATCAACTCAACAATATCCCCATTTTTGAAAATCAAAAAACACAACTCTTAAATAAATAACTAATAACTTTGAAACACATACAGTATCTTTAATAATTTTTAAATATATATATTATCTCCCCTTTTCTTTATGACATATTTATTGTTAAACAAACTGTATTCGGAATAAATAAATTTGATATCTTATTAAAAGAAAACTCTCCATGATTAATATATTATACTTGAAAAACATAATTAAATATTTATACCTTAATCACTTTTCCAAATAGTTCTCCCCCAATTACTCCTTAGAAAACTTCTCCCCCATTTTGAATTTCAAAAATATATATGAAGGTATAATGTACATAAAATTTTAATACTAACAATTCTAAAAAACAAATTTTGAATGATAAATATTCATCCAAAATAGAATATAGAGAGAACATTTAGAAAATTAATTTAGGAAAAAATTAATTAAAATATAATTTTTGAATAAAATTAATAATTTTATTCATTCAAAAAATGTTTGAATTTTACAACAGGAATTAAGTGTTTAGAGAAGAAATTATTCTTTCTTCTAGAGTTTCCTGAAAATAATTTTTATCTTCAAGGAACTCTTATAGACTCTTTTCGGATTATTTTTCAATAGATTATAGATTTTATATCCCTGCTTCTATGACTTTAAATATAAAAAATTCTATATAAAAAATTCAACTTCTTGTCTGAGGAAATTATTCTCTATATTCTCTTATCTCAATTTATTTGTGTCTTCTTTCAACAACAGATTATCAAAACTCTTTGACTTCAGCTTTTGAACTTATTCATTGATTGAAGAATTATTCTTATTAAAATATGATATATCATGATGTTGAGAATATAATAAATTTTTTAAATGATAAAAAAAGATTTATTTTTTAATCAAAATATGTAGATAGATCTTGAAAACAATATGTTATTTCCAAAAGTAAAAAAAGTCAACACTTATAGTAGTAGATTCACCACTAATATTAATTTTTGGATCATGAGAGTATATGATTACTATAAGAGGGTGTTAATTTTAGTTTAAAAAACCTAATAACACAAAACATAAACCATTTTTATAATAAATATTGGACCAAAAAATCATTCAACGATAAGATTATATGTATCATACTCATAAATAATATAATAAATCAATGTTAGTAATCTAGATCTCAGATAGTCTGATAAAACTAATATTAGAAAGATTTATTAAAAAAATAAAATATAAATTGACCAGTATAATATAAAACTTTTTAAAATGAGTGATATTAAATCTTATAATAAAGTAAGATTTAGTTACAAGATTTATAAAACATATTCTACTCTTTAAACTTAAGAGATAAGGAAGTCTAAAATTATGACTTAATATATCCATATTTTTTTCTACTAACTATGTGGCATGTCCTTCCTTAATAGGAAATTCTTCAAGACAAATATCTGAATAGATATTTCTTTCAAAACCCTATAATCCCTTGATATTACAATCATTGTCATCTATGTATTTCAATCCCCCTAAAATCCCTTGAAATAAGGATTTGTATGACCTTCATTCATATCCCCAAAATCCCTAGATATAAACCCATATTAAAGTCAGATAATATAAAAGAAACAATCTTCTAAGGATTTTACAATTCCTTACTCAGAATCAGCAGAACACAACTCTCTAAAATATTACAAAGTGTAAGAATGATATATTCAGGAAGTGAGATCTTTATATGTGTTGAGTTAAAAATGAAGTAGCTCCCAACTCTTCAATTTCTCTCTTATCTATAGGCATCCACCAACGATCATATTTTCTATGAATATCATAGTTGGTTGTAGTGGACTTGGATAATCTTCATTATAAAGCTCATCAAAACATCACTATCATATTTCATTTTGATAACACCATTATAATGTTGTCAAAATATATTCTGATGAGTAGTAATAACTTTAACTCTAATTAAAATTTTCTTATTCTGTGGGAATAAAATATAAATCCAAAGAATAAAACCTGTCATATCGATAGACTTTAAATTTTCACATTGGTAGACTAAAAATAGACATACTAATAGACTAAATATCATCATACCAATTTCTTGGATATAGTTACATCAATATATAATGGGTAATCATAATGATAGATTGGATATGATAAATCTAATGGATTGAACATCTATCAATCTAATGCACTTGAAAACTGTCAACCCAATGGATTACACTGCATTCAATCAGATGGATTATATTATTGTCAGTTTGATGGATCATACTTTTATGGAAAGTTTATAATTGTTTAGTTAATAATTATTTTTATGATCGGTAAAATAATATTATTTTTACAAAACATTCTAAAACATGGGAAATAGAAAGTTACGAAAACAAATTTCTTGGAATGTGTTGTGATATTCAAAACCAAGGATAGAAAGGGTAGAAAGTAAAATTTCAAGTCAATAAACTTACTTTCCTTTAATTATTTGAGGCTTCCATTATAGGTATATTAATCTTCTCATTGGAGTTTTTTAACTTCTCTTTTATCCTATTTATTCTCTCATCCTCCTCATTCAATTAGTAAATCCTCTTTTTTATGTCTAGGTCACCTTTAATTCTTTTCCATGTCCTTTCCTCTCGTTAATTTTTTAGGGGAATAAAAAATATTTCAATTCCTCTTTAGCAACCATTTCTATTTTAATGTCATGTAATGGATCACTCACTTTGATATTTAATTTTATTCATCTTCATGATATTTAATTTTTTGTCATGTAATATTTCAATTCCTTTTTAGCAAACAATTCCATTTTTATCACTCACTTTGATACTTTTATTCAGCTTCAAGATGTCAATAATCAAGAATATTTACACAATCATTAACCTATTACTATCTAAACACTGATATTAGATAAATTCTAGGATCATATCATGTATAATCCTCCACTGATCTACCATATCACGAAAGGATTGGATTATATCTTGATTGTTGTATAAATAAATTTTTGAATGATGTATTGATTCCCTTGATATCTATTCAATACATTATTTATTTACTCTACCTTTTATAATGGGTCTTGGAATTTTATATTTTAATTTATCTTCCATAAAAATTTTATAAATAGATTGATAAATAAAATCAGAATTTTTTCCCTTAGTTAGAGATTCAATATTTATAGGAGCCTTTTTATTTGTATTCATATTCTTCTTTCCTTGTTTCATAAGGTACTCTTCACATACCTTATTCATTGCATCATCACATTGATTAGTTTAATATTCTTCTTTCAAATTGATGTACTCAACCTTATTCATATCCACTAAATTTCCTTAAATTATTTCAAGAGACATTCACATCTTGAATATAGTAGAATATGGAGTAGTCTTACTATAGACACCATTGGATAAATATCCAATCGAGAATTTTTCTATCATCCAATCACAAACTATATCACTAAGCATCAAAAAATTAGTATCTAAAATAATTTATTTAATCACCTACATTCTACAACCCTGTAAGTATGGGATTATTTCACTTTTCTATCCTTGATAGTTAGTTCCTCTAAAAAATGGAGGTTTCTATTTATATTTCATGTTTGAAAAAAAATCAAAAACAGATATAAATTGAATTACCAATTCATAACCATTAGTCTTTCATTCTACTTTTTATAATTATATAAACTCAAAACTCCCTAAGAGGGGGTGAACTAGGGTGCGGAATCATTTTAAACTTTTCACATTTTTATTTGTTTATCCATTATTCCTTTCATATTGTGATCTTATATTGGCATCAACAAATTGAATCTATTTACATCTTTTGATTATTTTTCCAAATATAAAACAAATTAATAATTAAAAGCATAAAAATATGGATTTAACTTGGTTTGTAAATACCTAATATTTTATAAATTGTTTTCCCTTTTGAAATAATAAATTCCTTATTAATAAATTTAATCATAGAAAACACATGTACTATATTTAATTTTTGTTATTTGGGATTGTTATAAAATATATCCATAATTATCCAATTAGATTTAAATAAACATTAATCATCATAAAAATTGATAATATAGTTGTTATATAATTACCATTAATATTAGTACATATTAAGTGTTGTGATAAAATATAATTAACCAAGAATGAATAAGAGATGGCATCCACCAATAGGGTCACGCATTAAGAATCCAATTTATTGGATGTTCAGAGGGAGATGGAATAACTAGGATTTATCATCGACCAATTACAAGATTATATTAAACAAATATAACTTGATTAAATCTATTTATAGGATAATTTCAAGCTTATTTAGATCACCTCAAAAACCCTGTTCACTGAACCTCCCCATCAATGCACCATCATCACACACCATGCCCTTAGGGAATACGCTAGTGTAATAAAAGGGTATGAATCTAGACCCTAGTAGTATGAATTCTTAAATTTTAGTTTTAATAAAATAATTAAAGTATTTACACCTTTTCATTATTACATTATATGCATTTTTATATAAATATTTTAATAAAAAACTAGATTTTTACATGAAGAAACCAAAATTGTATTATTTTTGAAATATATAAATTCAATTAAAACACGCTTTCTGTTCAATTCAAGAATTTTTAAATAAATTTTATTTTCCTAAAAAATTCTTATTAAATAATATTTATTTAAATATTAATTATAATTTAATTTAATTTTTTCCAATGACATTTTTATAAGGTTAATAAAGTTATGTGTGTCTTAAGAACTAGAATTTTCCTGTAAATAATTTTTTTATTTAAAGGTTTTAATTTTTATATTTATAAAATTATTCATTAAAAATAAATATTATTTTTGAAATAAACATGTTGAAATTATCCAATTTTGAATTCTTCATACTATTCTGAAACTAGTGAATTTTTGGTTAAAAATTAAATATACTGTAAATATATGTTGAGTATTAAGGCATAAAAATAACCCAAAACTGATGTAATAAATGATTAGAAAAATAATTAAAACCAAAAAATATATATATTTCATTTAAAATGATGTGTTTTTGTATTATTTTATTAATTTTATAAACCTGTAATGAATACTCAAAAACCTTAATTAAATTTTATGGTTTTAAAAAAATATTTATGAGCATGACCCACATCCACATCACTAGTGGTATTATATTAGTGAGGTCGATTATTATCCTAAAAAATATTTAAATCCACTATTAATTCGTTGAATCCATGGGAAAACCTATGGGAATGTTTGTGGTTTTGATTATTTAATCACTTAGACTTCAAAACCTGTGTTTAGACATTTATAAACAATTTCTCTCTCATTTTATATAAATACACACCCAACCTCCCATTTCTCTTCACTCAAAACCATTTATCACTAATTCATTCTCCCTTATACTCTATAAATCCCTCCCAATTTGTTCCCAATATCTTAAGAATATTCTATTGAGTTTTTAAAATTAACCTATCAAGAAAAGGATTATCTTTTCATCCTTTTTATTCAAGTACATTTTTTATATTGAGGATCTTTATATACAATTTTTCATGTTTTGATGTGTTTTTACACATCCCTTTACTATAATTATGATTCCTATTTAATTAGATGCCATATTTCACTCTCATTAAATATTTCCATGAAAATTAATGTACACCCATTATACAACTAAAATTATCAAATAATTTTTGAAGCCAAACGTTTTTTGTAAATACTCATACCCATTTCCACTCAAGGGTATTCCCTTAGTTTTACCTATCATTAATTGATTGGGTATATCAATTTATTTAATCCACACTCATTAATCATGGGGTTAAATATGATAAAATTTATTCGCATGTTATATGATTCTTATGGAACACAAATAAATGTACATGATATAAATGTTATTTGTGAGACCGGAATTATATATCCCTAAAATGAATTGGGTAATATTTTCATCTCATGATATAATATTTATAGTGAATACATTGTTAAAATAATCATAATATGTTTTTATGTATCATAAATTATCCTTGACTTGTAATTATGATGTTATGTTTTACATTTTTTCACATTCCTATTATGCCTTGATGTTATCATCTTATATCATGCTTCAATGTTCATGAGTATGATTCATGAATTTCTATGTAATCATGTTAAGCCTCTTGTATCACATGTAATTATTTAATTTACACTATGCTTTTATTATTCCCTTATTAGACTTTATATCTCACCTTTTTCTTATGTAAGTCCCTGGGTTATCTCATGTAGTTTAGGAAGATTAATGGATTTTGAAGAGCATGTTATGGTGTCTTAATATAACTTCATTATATCCCTATTTTAGTTTATTTTGATAGGTGTATAATTAAACAAATACACTTTTCATCTTGATCTTTTGGGATTGTGTTATGTGTATATTAATGTAATAGATCATGAAATATAGTGTATAAAAGATATGGGTTTTCATAGTTGATATCAGAGAATGGAATGGTTATTTTTAGAGATTAGGATTAGAAAACCTTAGTTAAAACTCAATGGATAAGACTAAACATAGGAATACATCCCTAAATTTTGGTAAAGAATAGATCAAGTGGTTTAAAGGAAATAAAAACCATGTCTAGACACTACAAGAGGATGTGGCTCTGGAATAGTTGTATTGAGTGTAAAAACCTTGAAAATTAAGGATTAGGTATTAACTCAATCATCACATGGTTCATGAAAAAGATTCATTAATTCAAACCTATTTTTACACGCCCTCGTAATATTCATTTGTAAATTTAAAAAAACCATATGAGTAGTAATGAGGGAAAAAATGACTATGCAATTTAATGTTATTAATTATACCTTGGATAACTTAGATTAAAACCTATAAGTTCATAGGTAAAGGAATATAATTAATTTATGGTTAATCCTTTAAAATTACATAGTTTCCTTTTTATGTGATTAATTTTTTGGAAGATTTCATCCCCATTTTCTCTTTATTTTAGTCAATAGTGAGAAATAGGAGGAATAAATTCAATGACCAATGTGATAGGAAATGTGTTGTATAACAACCCTTCTCTTTATTAAATACATAAACATGATTTATTACGTAAACCTTCATTTAACACAACATAGAATATGGAGAGTTATAGTGTCTTTCAGGATTAGGAACATTACATAACAACTTAAATCATAAAAGGAAACATCTTATTGAAAACTTCCCTTACATGACCACTACATTCCCTCGTACTTAGCATTGCATAGGATGACCTAAAGACATGCATAAAAAGAGTGATCTATAAAGCCTTGTAATGGAATAAATATGGAATAACATTAGGAATAAAATACATGTCATACAATAGTCCTATTAATGGAGCACAAGAGAACAATGAATATAAAGACATGATAAAGCATGATAATAATAACATGGAAATATGGCAACAACACTTAACATGGAATTAGCATGAGCCAAGGCTCATTGCACACGGAGCATGACTAATCCCTCATTGCACAAGAAGCATTAGTAATCCATTATTACAATTTAATTATCCTAATTCAACACTCATTTCACATGACGTATCATGATATTATAATTTACCCAATTCATTGAAGCACTATCAAGCCTTACCCTTCTTAAACACTTCATTTCGTGCATAAGTGTGCCACATGGATCATAAAACATGGATTCATTATAAATCATCATTTATTCCACATTAAAGGAATGTGTAATTCATACATGAAACAATATAATCAAGAAATAAATGTGCATAAAGTTGAATACCCTTGATAGGAAAATGGGCATGGTATTCACTACACAATGACTTTGGCTTGGAAAAATGTGGTGCAATTTCGGTGGCATAACGGCATGACATAAGGATTAATAAAAAATGGTTGATGAGAGAGAAAGGGGTGTCTCATCATATTTAAATGAAATGGAGAGTAAGGTGGTCATATAGATACCGGTCCCAACAATTTTAATGGAATTTAGATTCATGATAAAAAAACAATTTCTTGAATGTAAATGAGGATAGAGAAATTCTTTTCGGAATTTTGGCATAGTAACCAGTGTACATACGAGGAATTTAATAAGGGAGAAAGGGTTATATCATCATTAAAACATGAATATGGAAGTATGGGGGAGGTTAAAAAACATACCCCCAACATTTATAATTGAATATAAAAGGGTATAACAATATTAAGAAACTTGGATAAAAAGAGAAAGGTAGGAATCCCTTACTTGGAAGTGTGATCCCAAAAGCTTGGAAGAGGCTTTAGAGATGCTTCTTGAGAGCTTGGGGTGTCTTGGGAGGATTATAGAGAGAGGAGGGAAGAGGTTTGAAAAAAACCAAAGGATTTGAGTGAAGATGAAGTGGGATCATGGGTGGGTTTATATAGGAAAGGAGAGGAAATTTTTATTATTTATGTTTGGGACACCACACATTAAACTAATCAAAACCAAAAACCAGCCCATGATTTTTCCCTGTGTTTTTTTCCAAAGGGTATTGGAAAAAAAAAATTATAAGTCCAATGGCCTAACTTCTTAAAATTATAGGGTTGCTTATGTGAATGTGAGTCACACTCTCAAGGAAAACAATTTAAAAAAACAAAATGTTTTATAAGGCCTGAAGGGCCCACATAAGCTTTGAAAAATAAATAAAAAACCCAAAACCACATTATTTTAATGGTAAAACATATATTGGATGAAAATAATGTTTATATTATTTTATTACATCACTATTGGGTCATTAGTATGTCATAAAGATCATTATATGTTTAAACGGTATTTAATTTTTACAAAAAATTCTACTATCTCAGAAAATTATAAAAAAATTCACCGTTGGATAATTTTTACATCCTAATTCCAAAATTAATATTAATTTTATATAAATAATTTTATAAATATGTGAATTATTACTTTTAAAATAAAAACTAACATTTATCGAAAATTCATGGGTTTTGACAAAAACATCTCTCAAACCTTAATAAAAATTAGAATTTAATTCATAAAATTATAAGATCAATAATATTTAATAAAAATTAATTTAGTAATAATAACAATAATTTATTAAAATATTATTTAATTTTAAAATACATTAATTCATCAAAATAGATTTATTAGTTTGAATATTAACTAAAAATACTATTTGTGCTTTAAAAACTATTTACAAAGTAACAATAATAAAAAATAATTTATATTCTCTGTACAATAATAATGTACATAATCAAAGTACTAGGGTATTGTCACATAACCCCTTAAAACACCCGCATAAGACCTTAGGGTACGGTTTTTGATGGTGACTGACTCGTGGGGTGGCTCAGTTAACATTGCTCGAGTGGTAATCTTTATCAACTTCCACTTCTCTCGTAGGCAGTTCCGCTCGATCATAACATATTCAAGCTCAGATTGGGCTTGGCCAAGAGCGAAGCCCAATAATTCCACCTCCTTTCCAAGCTCTGACAAATGGGCTTCGTATGGGGTGAGTCCACTGGATGAGGTCATTGCTTCCTTTTTCTGAGTAATTGGATTTGTTAAAGCCTGATATTTATACTAATCATGTGATTAATTTTCAATGGATATATTAGAAACGGTCACAATTCTTAATGATATTTTAAAAACCAAAACAAAGAAACAAATAAGTGTATACATTTTACATAACCATAAGAAGATATTTAAATAGACCAAGATGAATTTTCATTAATAAATTTTTGGTTCATTACAATCTTCTCCCATTAATAAATTTCACCATAAAAATTTCATTTTCTCAAACCAAAACAGTTGTGGGTAACTTTTCTTCATCACTACTTCTGATTCCCATGTCACTTCTTCAAAATTGTAGTTTTTTCATAATACCTTGACAAAGGGAATTGTCTTATTTTTTAGAACCTTTTCTCTACGATCTAAGATCTTCACCAGTTGCTCCTCGTAAGAAAGATCACCCTCTAGTTGTGATACCTCTAAATAGAGTACATGAGAAAGGTCTTGTATGCACTTCTTTAAGAGGGATACATGAAATACATCATGTAATTTGGCCATGGTGGGTGGAAGTGCTAGTCGATAGGCTATAGCCCTGACACGATCCAGAATCTCAAACAGGCCAATGTACCAAGGACTTAACTTCCCCTTATTTCCAAACATCATTACCTTATTACATGGATATATGCATAGAAATAACATGTCTCCTATTTTAAACTCAAGGTCTCATCAAAAGTTATCTGCATTACTCTTCTGTCTACTTTGGGCTACCTTGATATGTTGCTGAATGGTTTTCACCTTTTCTTCCACTTCCTCAGTCATTTCTGGTCCTAGAAACATACACTCACCAACTTCATCCCAACATGTCAGTGTTCTACACCTCCTCTAATATGTGGCTTCATAAGGTAACATTCAGATGCTCTAGTGGAAACTGTTATTATAGGATAATTCAACCAGAGGAAGATGTTGATACCAACCTCCTTTAAAGTCCATTGAACATGATATTAACATATCTTCCAGTGTCTAAATATTTTTCTCTGATTTTCCATTAGTTTGAGGATGATAGGTCGTGCTGAAGTTCAGTTCAGTATCTAGAGCATGTTGAAGACTCTTCCAAAACATAGAAGTGCATCTTGGATCTCAATCAGATACAATACATAGTGGTACTCCATGCAGCCTTACCACTTCCTTGATATATATTTGTGCCAGTAGATCCTATGATAAATCCTCCCGAATTGCAATGATGTGTGCAGACTTTGTAAGATGATCCACAACAACCCATATTGCATTGTTTCCTTTGGATGTCTTTATATGTCCGGTGACAAAGTCCATAGTGATGTTCTCCCATTTCCATGTAGGTATGGGAAATGTTTGCATCATCCCCTTAGACTTCTGCATATCTGGATTCACTTTCTAACACACCAGGAACTTTGATGTATACTCAGCGATCTCCTTCCTCATATTATCCCACCAACAATTCTCTCAAAGATCTCGATACATCATTGTGTTTTTGGGGTGAATAGATAAATTTGAACTATGTGCCTCATCCAAAAGTTCCTTCTTCAACTCTGGACTTGATGGAACACATTGAATATTCCCAAATCTCACAATTCTTTCTTCATTAACATTGAACTCCAAGGATTTCCCTTTTCTGGTAACTTCCACTTTCTTTTGAATTCCCACATCATCCTTTTGAGCATCCTTTAACCTTTCCAAAAGAGATGGTTGAAGAATCATTTGTGAAAGGATTGATGATGTTCCCTTCTATATGATTCCCATGTCCATATTCATCAAATCTAATAATATTGGATCCTTTTCAATTCTCATTAATGATAAAACCATTGGTTCCTTTCTACTTAGATCATCCACCATATAATTCACTTTCCCAGGGTGGTAATTGATTGGGCAGTCATAGTCTTCGATCAGCTCTAGCCATCTTCCTTGGTGCATGTTCAACTCTTTCTATGTGAATATATACTTGAGGGTTTTGTGGTCTGTATATATTTTACACTTCTCCCTAAAGAGATAATTCCACCAGAATTTCAACACAAAGATCATAGCTTCCAACTCCAGATCATGCATGGGATAGTTTTTATCATGGATTTTCAGCTGCCTTGAGGCATAGGCTATCACTTTATCATTCTGCATCAACACACATCCCAGGACCTTCTTCAAAGCATCACTAAATACCAAAAAAGTTATCCACTCATGGGTAATTTGAGCATGGGTGTAGTGATAAGCTATTTTTTCAACTTCTTGAAGCTCTCTTTGCATTCATCACTCCTAGAAAACTTTACTACCTTATGAGTTAGCTTGGTAAAAGGGTTTGGCAATCATGAGAAATTTCTCACAAATCATTGATAATATCCGGCTAACCCTAAGAATCTATGGATATATGTTACCGATGTTGGACTCGTCAATCCCTCAATTGTAGCTTTCCTGGAGGGATCCACTGATATCACATTTTTTGTGATGATATGACCCAATAATGAGACCTCCTTAAACCGTAACTCACACTTTTTGTACTTTTCATAGAGCTTCTCCTTCTGCAAGGTCTCTAGTACAGTTCTTAGATTCTCCTCATGATCCTCCTTAGTTTTTTATTATATTAGAATATCATCTATAAATACTACCACAAATTTGTTGAGGTAATCTCTAAAAACTCTATTCATCAAGTCCATGAAGATTGTTGGAGCATTAGTGAATCCGAAAGGAATTACTATAAATTCAAAGTTCCCATATCTTGTACAAAAAGTAGTCTTGGGTATATCTTCCTCCTTCACCCTTACTTGATAATATCCCAACTGTAAATATACATTAGATAAATATTTTGATCCATGCAGCTGATCAAACAAGTCATTAATTCATGGGAGGGGATACCTTTTCTTTATCGTGATTTTGTTAAGCTCAAAATAATTGATGCAAAGGCTCATTGACCCATCCTTCTTCTTAATGAAGAGGACCGGTGCACCCCTTGGTGAAGCACTTGGGCACATAAACCCTTTATCCAGATTATCCTATAGTTGTTTAATCATCTCCCCAAGCACCACAATAGCCATTCTATATAGAGTCTTGGATATTGGCATCACCCTAGGTATAAGATCAATTGAGAATTCAACATCTCTTCGATGAGGAAGACTATGAAATTTGTCATAAAACACATCAGTGAATTCCCTCATAATAGGCATGTATTCAAGTATGGTTTCCTCTTTAGACTCAGTCATATGAGCCTGATACGCATTCTCGTAGGGAAGAAATATCCCAACTTGAGATGATGAATCTAAAGAAGATTCTTCTTCCTCCTTTCACTTGTACAGAATCGGGGGTCGATTCACCACATGGAGTGTGATTTCTCTCAAAAAAAAATTTATATTGGCTCTATATAAGGAATGACAATCCATGCTGATAATTGCATAAAATTTCACTAGAGGGGGTATGATGAGGTTCACCGAGAAGTCCAATCCATCGATTATGTCAGGGGAGGAGTTATATTCATGGGATGAAATGATTTCCCCATTTGTCGTACTCACCGACATCTTTACTTCCATGATTAGTGGTGGTGTTGGGATTATTCTACTAAACTTTCAAGATATAAAAGAATGCTTAGAACTATGGGAAATAAACCTAACTTTAACTATTTGATTCAGGTTCTAATAGATCCATTACATACATAGGGATGAGTATCTTAAATTATTAACACAAAAAGGGGAATCCTAGGGGAAGAACAGATGACTTATAAATAACTTTTATTTCCTTAACTTGTGAATATATAATCTTCAATCTATGTAATCCATGATCTACTTTCTAACATTTATTCTTATGGGATTTTTTTTATTCCCTTAATAATGGTTCCTACTAATCTTGTTAATTTACCAAAGCATGTCCTATGTGAGTGTCATAACCAAGAGTTTAGCAAGGCCCCTTGTCGTGTACCAGGATACCCCAGGTCAAGCTCAAAACTCCTTGTCAGGGTTTTCACTCTTAGGTACATCTGTGCTAGATCCACCTCTACTTGCTCATATCCATAGAGGGATGTATTTTATTCATAAACCACTTACTCAATACCCACAAAAACATTGGGATTCTTTTATTATACTTAGTCTTGTCTATAAGGTTTCACTTGGGTTTTCTAATACTAATCCCAAAAATAACTAGACCTATCCTCTAATACAAACTATAACAACCTTACTCTTTATTATATACATAAACATGATTCATTACATAAACCTTCATTTGATAAAACATAAAATATCTAGAGGTCTAGTTCCTTTGGGTATTAGGGACATTACATAACAACTTAAAGCATAAAATGAAACATCTTATTGAAAACATCCTTTACATGACCACTACATTCCCTCGTACTTATCATTGCATAGGATAACCAGAGGATGAATAAGAAAAGGGTGATCTATAAAGCCCAGTAAGTGAATAAACATGGAGAAACAAGAGGAATAAAGTAAATGTTAGAAAATAGGCATATCAATGGAGCACAATAGAAACATGAACATAAAGTCTTGATAAAGCATGATAATCATAACAAGGAAATGTAGCAACAACACTTAACATGGAATTAGCAAGAGCCATGACTCATTGCACACGGAGCATGAGTAATCCCTCATTGCACATGAAGCACGAGAAAACTCTCATTGCACATGAATTATCATGATTCAACACTCATTACACATGAAGTATCATGATACTATACTTTACCCAAAGCATTGGAGTGTAATCAGGGTGCACCCTTCTTAAACATTTCATTTCATGAATAAGTGTTCCACATGGATCATAAAACATGGATTCATTAAACATAATAATTTATTCCATCATAAAGGAATGTGGAATTCATACATGAAAATATATAATCAATAATTAAATGTGCATAAAGTTGAATACCCTTGATAGAAAAATGGGCATGGTATTCACTACACAATGACTTTGGCTTGGAAAAACATTGTGCAATTTCGGCAGCATAATATCGTGACATTATAATTCATAAAAAATGGTTGATGAGAGATAAATAGGTGTCTCTTCATATTTACATGAAATGTACCATAAGGGGTTCATATAAATACATGTTCCAACAATTTTAATGGAATTTATATTCATGATACAAAATAATTGCTTGAATGTAAATAACGAGAGAGAAATTCCTTTCAGAATTTCATCATAGTAATGGGTGTAAATGGGAGGCATTTAATGAGATGGAAAGGGTTCTATCATCATTGAAACATAAAAAGGGTAGTATTTGGGAGGTGAAAAACCATACCCAAACATTTATAATTGAAAATAAAAGGGCTTAACAATATTAAGAAACTTGGATAAAAAGAGAAAGGTAGAAATCCCTTACTTGGAAGTGTGATCCCAAAGGCTTGGGAGAGGCTTGGGAGATGCTTCTTGGGAGATTGGGGAACCTTGGGAGGATTCTATATAGAGTACGGAAGAGGTTTTATGAACTCTCAAGGCTTTGAGTGAAGAGGATGTGGGATCTTGTGTGGGTTTATATAGGAAAGGAGTGGGAATTCTTTATTATTTATGTTTGGGAAACCACACATTAAACAAATAAAAACTATAAACTACCCCACAATTTTTTCCAAAGGGGAGTGAAAAACAATATTTTATAATTCCAATGGCTGGAAATATTAAAATAATATGGTTTCCTATGTGGAGGTGAGTCACACTCTCAAGGAAAACAATTTAAAAATACAAAATGTTTTATAAGCCTTGAAGGGTCAACTTAATCTTTGTAAAATAAATCAAAAAACCCAAAAATCACATTATTTTAATGGTAAAACATATATTTTCCGATCATAACGTTTATAGCATTTTATTACATCACTATTGGGTCATTATGATGTCATTAAACACATTATATGTTTAAATGGTATTTAATTTGTAACCAAAAATTTGATTGTCTCAGAAAATTATGAAACAATCACCATTGGATAATTTCAACATCCTGATTCCAAAATTAATATTAATTTTATCTAAACAATTTTCTCAATATGTGAATTTTTAATTTTAAAAAAAACTTACATTTATCTAAAATTCATGGGCTTTGACAAAAATATCTTTCAAACCTTAATAAAAATTTCCATTGCATTCATAAAATTATACTATCAATTATATTTAATAAAAACTAATTTAATAATATTATTATTATTTTATTAATAAACTATTTAACTCAAAAATCTATTAATTCATCAAAATAGATTTTTTAGTTTGAATATAAACTAAAAATACTATTTGCGATTTAAAAACTATTTACAAAGTAACAATAATAAAAAATAATGTATATTCTCTATACAAGAATAATGTACATAATCGTAGTACTAGGGTCTTATTACATAACCACTAAAAACATATATAAGGCCTTAGGTTAAGGTGTGCGATGGTGACAGACTCTTGGGGTGGCTCAGATAACATTGCTCGAGTGGTAATATCTATCAACTTCCACTTCTCTCGTAGGCGGTTCTGCTCGAGCTTAATGTATTCAAGCTCGACTTGGGAATGCCCAAGAGTGAATCCCAATGATGCCAACTCCTCTCCAAGCTCCAATAAATTGTCTTAATTTGGGGAAAGTATACAGGATGAGTTCATCGCTTCCTTTGTCTGAGTAAATTGGATTTGTTAAAGCCCTATATTTATACTAATCATGTGATCATTGTTCAATGTCTATATTAGAAATGGTCACAATTCTTAACGGTATTTTAAAAACAAAAACATAAAACCAAGTATGTGAATATTTTTTACATAACTGTAAAAATACATTTAAATAGACCAAGAGGATTTTCATCAATAAATTTTTGGGTCATTTCATGTTGACTACCAAAATGATATTCCCATCCTAATAGGGGAAAGATTCAAGAACTTAATGAAAATACTTATCCAATTATCCCATGATTTTTACTGAATCTTGAATCAATAGGAACACCCACATCCCCTTAAGAATAAGAAATATTCAATTGAGACCTTTATGTGATAAATGTCTCAAATGTTTAGTAGATCTTATAATCCCGTTATTGAAAAAAATTCCACTACATTGAAAGTATCTTCTTTATACTAAAATTCTCACAGTAAGAGAAGATCATGATTGATATTTATCTAAAGGAGGTTGAAGCTAATATATGATGTATATTGATCATGAATACAAATCCTGAGGAAGATATTGATGCGATTGAGTGGAAATAATTTTGGAAAATTTATTTTTTAAAATATTCTCCGCACACTCTCTAACATAAAATTTAAGAGGGATTAATTTTTACACAAGAAAAATAAGGATGAAACCATTAGATTATATAAGTAAAAATTTACAAGACTTGTATGATATTCCTTTATCTTTTTCATTGACCCCAAAATTAAATTTGATTGCTTCTCTAGTAGGATAAATCAGAATCTACAAAAAAAATTGAAAATTGGTGATTTTGAAAGCTATAAATAAATTGTACGATGTTCCCTCAAATTAGATATGTAGATCAGAAAATATATAGTTTATCATGGGTTTGGAGATAACAAATAAGATAATGGAGTTTTATTCTCAAATAATGAAGATTCAATATCATAGAGGTAAGAAATTGTAACATCCTACTTTTCAAAAGTACAGCAAGAATCAACCATGAAATTTCCAGAATAGGATAATTAAATGATTTAGGTGTGGTAGAGTGGGTCCCAAAGATAGTGAATCCATATGGGAGAAATACACAAATTTGATTGATGAAATGAATGATCCATTCAACCCTCTACTACTCTAAAAACCCATGTACCAATGGTTTGTAACTGTTGGAATAGGTCTCCAAACTCTTGGTATAAGATATACCCACAGTTTGGGGGTTGTTAGCTATTATGGGGTTGGTATAGACCTATTCCAATGGTTTTGTAAAACCATTTTTATAAGTCATATGAAAAACCTATACCAACAATTTTTAAAACCGTTGGTATAGGTAATGTAAAAAAATAGATTGGTTTTGATCTCATCACCTCCCATTTATAACCCAACTGCCCAGCCACTAACCTAATATCACTTTTTTGAACCTAATTTCGTAAATATATATTTATAATTATAATCATTTTAACATTTTTTTATATAACTATTTTTGAAAAAAAAAATCTATAAAAGTATGGTTAAATATACCAATGTTTCTCAAAACTATTTGTATATACTTATACCAATGGTTTTGAGAACCGTTTTTCAAAAATCATTGTATAGGGTAACCATAATGGACCTCTACCAATATTTTTGGCCAAAACCATTGGTATAGGTACATATATGTTACATATAACAACTTTTTAGGAGAAACCATTAGTATAGGGTCTCTATAAGGGACATATACCAATGGTTTTGTCCAATTTAGTTGGTATAGGGTCTATCCATGGTACCTATACTAATGGATTTTTCACAACTATTAGTATAGGGTCTCTTGAAGCCACCCATAGAAATTGTTGTTTAAAAAATATTGGTATAACTATTATTTACCAATGGTTTTCCAAATCATTGGTATAGGTTCATTGTTATAGATCTAATTTCTAATAGTGATCAACCTATTTTTCAATGTTTCAAATGAAAGGGAATAAAAAAATTATGTGAACTAATGCACTAAGATAGGGTTAATCAAAGATAGTTAGTGAAAATGACCTCCAATGCCTAGAAATAAAGAACAAGATTATTTCATCACAACTACTTAGGAGGATCCTGATAATGAAGTGGTGACATGTATTCTTGTATTTCTTTCAATAAAATATAATGTACCATTTTATTATGATTCTATGCATTATTTTATATCTTTCACATTTAGTAGAACTATTAAATCACAACCTCAATACATAGAAGTTGATTTATTATTGAGAATATAAATATAGAAATAATTTCATCCCAATTATATAAATTCTCCTTTGTAAATATATTCATTTTGAATTTCCTATCGAACCTTGTGATACTTCTTTTAGTGAAAATTGATGCTATTTTGGGTATCGATTGGATTTTATTTTATATATATAACATTAATATCCAAGAGAATGAAATCACCCTATGTATCACTAATCACCGTCTAAATATATACCAGTGAAGGTAGACGATAGATTTTCTTTGGAATCATCATCTCAATAAGGGATATTGTTTTCATATAGGAAATTGTATATAGATCAAATGATTGAGACAGATGAAAATATAATCCTTGATGACATTCCCATTTTAAGAGAATATGTTGATGTGTTCACTAAATATTTTCCAAGTATTCCCCTAGGAAATGAGATTGATTTTTCAATGTATCATATACCCAAATCTTTAAAAATATCCAAGATTCCATATAGAATGGCCACAGTTGGACATAAAAATATAAAGGATAAAATATAGGAGAATATGAATAGAATTTTATATTCCAAAGTGCTTTATCGTGGAGTCTATAAGGCCCCAGCCTTAAACCTTACTTATTCTTGAGTTATTACAAGATTACACATTGAGGATCTTTTCAGGTTTAGAGTTTTAGAGAATTAGATCATGAAACTTGCATTACATTCCACATTTAAACAAAGTGGTTACATAAAAGACAGTATTCATTCTTCCCATCAACAGAAACATATTTAAAATAAAACATGGATTCTTTCTTGACACATCCTTGACACTATCATCACATCATGTACCTTTCCCTTGACTTGTGAAAAACATTTCAAAAACATGGGATGAGCATAAAAAGATCTGTAAGGGTTATAAAAATATGGAAATAAAACATGAGTTCATATATACATAAGAATGAAATCATACTTTACCCATAAAACATAGGCACTTTAACATACCTCATCAAATCATGAATAAATCATAGAAATCATAATACATAAAAGGTAACTTGAGGCATTCATAACATTCTTACGTCGGGAGCAACCCTCTTGGTTACGTTTGGAATACCCACCACAGTATATTCCCTAAATCTCTTCGTAGAAACATAACGTTTCACTCCTTCGCATTACCCAATGCATTAGAGAGCTATATCGGGCTCACCCTCCCTTAGTTTATCATGGAACCACCCATCTTCATAATAATGCCCAAGAACCTCAACATAATTGTATAACATAAAACATGCATAAAGGAAACATAACATTTACACATTTCAATCACAAGATATCAATACAACACAATGATATAATAAAAACATTATGAAAACCATTTTCAATACCAAAATAAAATAAAAGTATAACATGGTATTTATTTTTCTTTTAAAAAGAAGGTATGGCTTGTAGAGGAAGCCGAAACTCAAATAATGGTCACGACGGCGGAGAAGTCGTTGTCACCGCATACATACGACAAAAACATTCCCTTTTGTAATTTAATAAACACTTCGTATAAAAAAGATTACTTTTGAATAAACATAAAAGTCAAAGGGGTTTATACACCGTATAAAAGAAGGTTCTGTATAAAACAGAATATGCCTTAATGAAAGGAGATTGAGACGAAGTCCCTTACAAAGACGGTATCCTTGGTTTAAGGATAAATCAATTACATAATTATGTGTGAAAAATGAATAAACCAAATATAAGTGGATATTAAGTGTAAAATAATCAAAGGTCATTCACACATATTCAAAGGATGACATATTCAATAACTACATGTTGAACCCAAAGAAATCGAAATTGGGTTAAGAAGTTCCCTTGACAGCCTAACGGCGTCACATCAAAATGAGTTGATGAGAGATAAAAAAAAGGGTATCTCATCACATGGACATAAAATTTACATCAATAAGGATATATTATAACATATCCCAACATAACAATATGTAAATTAAAATACCCAACAAAAGAAGTCTTAAAAAGAGGAGGGTGAAAGGTTCCCTTACCGACTTGGGTATCTTTCGAAACATACACCTCGTGAAAGACGTACAATACAACATTGATGTAAATACTCATAAAAGAAAGTATTCAATGAGTAAAATAAGGGTCATTACATACACCACTCAAAGGAAATTGTGGAAAATGTAGCATAAATATCACGGGAATAAAAGTGAGATGAAAAATCCCTTACAAAAACTCGGCAGCCTAACGGCGCCACATAAAACTTACAAAAATGGATTTATGAGATCAAATAGGGTATATAATCATATTAACTTAAAGTTTATAGAAAGAGGAATATAAAAGAACATCCCCCAACATAACAAATAGGAGCTTAAAGGAAGTGACATAAAGGAGAGTACTTAAAAAGAAAGAGAGAGGTTAGATCTCTTACGAAAATTCGGCAGCCTAACGGCGCCACTCAAAACTTCCAAAATGGATTGATGAGAGAGAATAGGGTCTCTCATCACATGAACATAAAAATTATAGTAAGATTAATATAAAAGAATATCCCAATAACAAGAAATATGAGCTTTAAAAGTAATGACATAAACGAGTGTACTTAAAAAGAAAGAGTGGAGTATGATCCCTTACCTCAAGTCTAACTTGTCTTGTTCGTTTCTTTATATTCCCGAATAATAAATATTGGTCAATTAATAATTGCCTAAGTACCTCATTTAGAGATAATTATTCAGTTCATATCACATATTATAATGTTAAAATAATTTTTTAATAATGTTAGTTCATATCAGACGTTTTTGCCGATGTTTGGTACATGAGTCAAAAATGAACTTGTTTGAAAAAAGATAGCCCATGTAGTTATATGTAAATAATTTCCAGAATATTATTAATGATTAAAATATCATATATATATCCATTAAATATTCATTTTATACTATTCCATATCATTTGGAGATAAAAAACGAAAAGCATCGTTCATGGAGACGGTAGGCCGTACGTACGCATGAATGCTACATTCATTTTTTGTCATATTAATGGAATTAAAAAAATAAGAGAGATATATATATTTTATAATTCCAGAATTATATCCATAATTTATATTTAATATATTACATATATATCCATTATATTTATGTACTTATAATATTACATAACATTTTGAGATAAGAAATGAAATGTACAGTTCATGGAGACTGTAAGCCGTACGTACGCATGAACGCTACTTCCATTTCTATTTCATATTTAATGGAATTAAAACATAATGATACATAATATTATTCTAATTCCAGTATGGTATAATATATAATATCATTAAATATATCCTTTATACGTACCACATATGGTATTAACGAATCAAATCACTTTGAGGGGGTGGTAGTCCGCACTTCCTTGAATGTAGATATCGCATTTACCCATAATGGAAACCATAAAGGTACACCATAAATGAAAAATACAGAAGCTTAAGTAAATCATAAACATATTAGATATCATATATAAATATAGTTTCATCTTAATGGACACCTTTGAAGGTGTTAGAAGAATGTTGAACAATCATCGTTTCGGGATGCAGAAATTCGCTATCCACGGAAACAGTATGATCTTTAACCATTAGATGTAGGTGTGTGTAAGTGTAGCTCGAATAATTCTTATAAAAACATCCTAGTATATGAAATATACTGTATTTGTTACAAAATAAATTAATAAAAAGAGTTTAGGGGGTTGGAGAAGCAAAATAAAACAAAAGGACACAAGTGAAGACATTACCTTAAAATCGGGTAACTCCCTTTGGTTTGAGCTCAAAGGCTTCTTTGGGAAGACTTCTTCCCAAAGTGAGGCTTCAAGGAGTAATATAGGAAAGTGTAAAGACAAAATGGTTAGGTTTTGGCCGAGCCAAAGGTTTCGGGAGTGTGGTTAAGGAGGTAGAGGTGGCGGCCTTTTATAAGAGGAGAGGAGGGGAATTCTTGTAAAGTTACAAAATGTTACTTTATTTTCAAAATTGTTTCGGATTATAAAGGTCTCACATTGATGTATTTTGAGGCTAAGGTGATAATGGTTCGAAATCCACTCATCCATTAGGTTTTGGACATGTGTAGGTCTTATATATTACATTACCTTTCCATTTTATTTAAATCGTTAAATAATGAGGTCATCGCTGCATCATCATGATGTCATATTTAATTTAATTTATTTAATGTCTAAAAATTATTAAAAAAAATACTATGATGTAGGATATCCTTTTATCTTTCCAATTACTATTTATAGTCAAAAATATGACTTGTATAACCTCATGTAAAAATTGTTTTAGTAAAACATCTCAAGTTTGTGTCATTTTTACTTTAACATTAAATAAAAAGATATTTATGTCATTTTCCAACCAAAGTGGCTCCATGGGGTCCCCAAGTTGACCCATGTATTTTATTGGTCGGCCATGACACATCCAATGAGGGTAGGACATGTGTCTAGGTCATTTCATTTTTTTAAAACATTATTCTTACCATAAACTACACTAATTACCTCTAATCGCGATTAAAAACATAATAAGTTACTATTCACCAAAAAATTATTTTTATCCCATTGATCCAAATTTTAATTCTTAATGACAACCATGTATGTCTTATTTTTGAAATTAAAAACACAAAGATGGCAAAATTTCATTTAAACGGAAAAATCAGTTTTTATAAGTACCACTTAGTGGTTTCACTATTCATCAAAAATTGAAGTTTTTCAGAAAAATCCCAAAAAATCACCGTAAGCTATATTTGATATTACAAATTCAAAAATGAAGTCTATTTTACGAAATTCAAAACATATAAGTCACATTTATTAATTTAATAACTAATTCCCGCTGTCAGAGCAAATAGCGTGTTTTTATGGAACAATAAGTATCAAAAGATTGTCACTAGTTTAAGTCTGATTTCAAAGTGAAATTAATTCCAACGACCACTATTGGATTTAATGGTAAAAATATATTCTAATTTCACTTTAAAACCAATTCAAAATATAATCTAATCATATAAATAAATTATATTAAAAAGTGTTTTTGAATTAAAATACAACATTTTACATTATTCATTAAAAAATGAACTTTATTGGAAAGATACCAAAAATTTACACAAAGTAAATTTTGATGTCCCAATTCTTAAGAAGAGTTGTATTTGGTACAATAGAATGTATAAGTGTGAACAAAACTATATTTAATGACGGTTCTCCATCAAAAGGTGATAAGTGAACCTTTAGTGAAAACTAGGGCATATACGCCTAAAATTGAATTCTTTCCGTATTTTAAGCTTTTATCTTTTATTGGATAAATGTAAAAACATTTAAAAACATATATAATCATATTTAAGTTATTTATATCCATTATCGCAAATACAACGGCTACATATTAACTACCATTTAAAATAATATTATTTTATTATTAGAGTGCAACGTAAGATTCCCACGAAACTCATTGTTGCGTGTTGGGTACGCCCTCGAGCATAGAGTCCCTTTTAAAGTCATATTAATATTTTATTCAAAAATATGGATAAATATGAAAATGTCATATTCTTTATTTACCTAGGGTGTTACATCCTTCCCCCCTTTTGGGAATTGCGTCCTCTCAATTTTTAAAATTGAGCATGGAAACATCCTTGAAAGTCCCACATCGGAACAAGAGTCGGTAAAACAATCACTTTAAAATAAAGGAAGATAAGTACAGAGGTCACCCGAGTTAACCCATACTAGGATTCCATGTAGAAAAATATAGACATGGAATAAAAAGAAAAGGGTCATGTTCTTGAGGGAGACTGATAGTAAACATGTCTAGGAGAAAGTTAACCATAAGAAAATCACAAACTTGTGATGGGTTAAACAGTATTTGATTCCCCAGTAGAAAAAGATAATAGACAAAATTTTTGTTTTAAGTTACTTTTTATTGAGGAATTTATTCATAAGTAAACATAATCACTTATCATGTTGACTTTCAAATTTTACTAGATTCCTTAATCAAACTCATATTTTTTTCCAAAAGAGGAGTATTTAGGGAGACTTGTTCGCATTAAGATTACTATAATCAACTTCTAGAGAATCACCTAATCCACCAAAGATAACTATATACTTCCCATATCTTTAGACCTTAACCAAAACCAAAACCAAAAAGGTTAGTACAAGGTCAGATAATCCAGAAAAGGATAACCCTTTAAAAAGTAAATTTATGCTTAATCTCCAAAATTTGTCCAACAAAACCCAAAGTTCAATGAGGACCATCCGATAAACAATTTGTCCATAAAATTCTTCAAAGTAAACCAATCTAATATTGAAACCGAAATATTTGAAGGATTTAGTCACATAGTCTTCCAAGTTAAATCGTAACATTTATCTCCAAACAACATCAGTTCCTCCTAAAGTCTCGTATTGAAAAGTAATTAACCTAATCACAGATCCTACATGATAGGTTAATCATTTTCATAAATAACCCAAAATCAACTTACTCTTAATTCATAAAACCATATAACTAAAAAGAATCAGTCAAACTAACCAGGGACTTCACGTAGTCCAGTGGTAGGCAATAAATACCAGTCGCACTTTGGTTGTGGGTTCGATTCCCGCAGCTTTGTCCGACGCGACGGGTAGTCACACGGTCTGTGTGTTGTCCTTTTTCCAAAACTATATAATTCTCAAATCATTCCCCAAAAAGAAATAAAATCATAAAAAATAACCATAACATAATTTAACCTCAATTTTATCTCATGCCTTTCACTTCCATCATAACATATAGTAACCCATAATTACCTCAAAAGTAAGGATCATATAAACTCTAATGGTTACCTTTATAATTATTACTTGAACTTCCACATCAATTTTTCATCTCGTACATGATGCATTAAAGATCATACTAAGGTTCAATTGGTTGATCATGACTCCTTGATAGTTGGTTTGGAACAACCAGGAGTTTCCTCATTGAATCCCCCATTTTTTCTAGTATCTTAATCATAGAACCACCATAGTTTCCTTCAAACCTGTTGTCTCTTTGGTGCCTTCTAGATCCATCCATTCACTAAAAAAAATGTTAGTGTGAGTATATCAACAAAAACTTCATGTACTAATGAGGAAGGTAAACACTAAGATACACTTACTCATTCACTTTATCTAAAACTAGGACTCTTTCTAAAATCCTAACCATTATGGTAATGCCACTTATGCTTAAAGAATACCCTAACCTCTAAAGTTATCTAAACCGACCTCTGATACCAACTATAAGACCCCAGCCTTAAACCTTACTTATTCTTGATTTATTACAAGATTATACATTGAGGATCTTTTCAGGTTTAGAGTTTTAGAGAATTAGATCATGAAACTTTCATTACATTCCACATTTAAAGAAAGTGGTTACATAAAAGACAGTATTCATTCTTCCCATCAACGGAAACATATTTAAAATAAAACAAGGATTCTTTCTTGACAAATCCTTGACACTATCATCACATCATGTACATTTCCCTTGACCTGTGAAAAACATTTCAAAAACTTGGGATGAGCATAAAAATCTCAGTAAGGGTTATAAAAATATGGAAAGGAAACATGAGTTCATATATACATAAGAATGAAATCTTACTTTACCCATAAAACATAGGCACTTTAACATACCTCATAAAATCATGAATAAATTATAGAAATCATAAGACATAAAAGGTAACTTGAGGCATTCATAACATTCTTACGTAGGGAGTAACCCTCTTGGTTATGTTTGGAATACCCACCACAGTATATTCCCTAAATCTCTTCGGAGAAACCTTAACATTTCACTCCTTCGCGTTACCCAATGCATTGGAGAGCTATATCGGTCTCACCCTCCCTTAGTTTATCACGGAACCACCCATCTTCATAATAATTCCCAAGAACCTCAACTTAATCGTATCACATAAAACATGCATAAATGAAACATAACATTTCCACATTTCAATCACAAGATATCAATACAACACATTGATATAATAAAAACATTATAAAAACCATTTTCAATACCAAAATAAAAGAAAAGTATAACATGCTATTTATTTTTCTTTTAAAAATAAGGTATGTCTTTTAGAGGAAGCCGAAACTCAAATAATGGTCATGACGGCGGAGAAGTCGTTGTCGCCGCATACGTACGACAAAAACATTCCCTTTTGTCATTTAATAAACACTTCGTATAAAAAATATTCCTTTTGAATAAATGTAAAATTCAAAGGGTTTTATACACCGTATAAAAGAAGGTTGTGTATAAAACAGAATATGCCTTAATGAAAGGAGATTGGGAAGAAGTCCCCTACAAAGACGGTATCCTTGGTTTAAGGATAAATCAATTACATAATTATGTTTGACAAACGAAAAAACCAAATATAAGTGGATATTAAGTGTAAAATAATCAAAGTTCATTCACACATATTCAAAGGATGACATATTCAATAACTACATGTTGAACCCAAAGAAATCGAAATTGGGTTAAGAAGTTCCCTTGACAGCCTAACGACGTCACATCAAAATGAGTTGATGAGAGATAAAAAAAGGGTATCTCATCACTTGGACATAAAATTTAAGTCAATAAGGACATTTGAGAACATATCCCAACATAAAAATATGTAAATTAAAAGACCCAACAAAATAAGTCTTTTAAAAAGAGGAGGGTGAAAGGTTCCCTTACCGACTTGGGTATCTTTCGAAACATACACCTCGTGAAAGAAGGACAATACAACATTGATGTAAATACTCAAAAAAGAAAGTATATTACACAATGAGTAAAATAATTGGCATTACATACACCACTAAAATGAAATTATGGCAAATGTAGCACAAATCTCATGGGAATAAAAGTGAAATGAAAAATCCCTTACGAAAACTCGGCAGCCTAACGACGCCACATAAAACATACAAAAATGGATTGATGAGATCAAATAGGGTATCTCATCATATTAACTTAAATTTTATAGAAAGAGGAATATAAAAGAACATCCCCCAACATAACAAATAGGATCTTAAAGGAAGTGACATAAAGGAGAGTACTTAAAAAGAAAGAGAGAGGTTAGATCTCTTACGAAAATTCGGCAGCCTAACGGCGCCACTCACAACTTCCAAAATGGATTGATGAGAGAGAATAGGGTCTCTCATCACATGAACATAAAAATTAAAGTAAGAGTAATATAAAATAATATCCCATTAACAAGAAATATGAGCTTTAAAAGTAATGACATAAAAGAATGTACTTAAAAAGAAAGAGTGGAGTAGGATCCCTTACCTCAAGTCCAACTTGTCTTGTTCGTTTCTTTATATTCCTGAATAATAAACTTTGGTCAATTAATAATTGCCTAAGTACCAACATTAGAGATTATTAGTCAGTTCATATCACATATTATAATGTTATAATAATTTTTTAATAATGTTAGTTCATATCAGACGTTTTTGTCGATGTTTGGTACATGAGTCAAAAATGAACTTGTTTGAAAAAATATTGCCCATGTAGTTATATGTAAATAATTTCCAGAATAGTATTAATGATTGAAATATCATATATATCCAGTAAATATTCATTTTATACTATTCCATATCATTTGGAGATAAAAAACTAAAAGCATCGTTCATAGAGACGGTAGGCTTTACGTACGCATGAACGCTACTTTCATTTTTTATCATATTAATGGAATTAAAAAAATGAGAGAGATATATATATGTTATAATTCCAGAATTATATCTTTAATTTATATGTAATATATTACATATATGTTCATTATATATATGTACTTATAATATTACATAACATTTTGAGATAAGAAATTAAATGTACCGTTCATGGAGATGGTAAGTCGTACGTACGCATGAACGCTACTTCCATTTCTATTTCATATTTAATGGAATTAAAAAATAATTATACATAATAGTATTTTAATTCCAGTATGGTATCATATATAATATCATTAAATATATTCTTTATACGTACCACATATGGTATTAACGAATCAAATCACTTTGAGGGGGTGGTAGTCCGCACTTCCTTAAATGAAGATATCGCGTTTACCCATTATGGAAACCATAAAGTAATGCCATAAATTAAAAATAAAGAAGATTAAGTAAAGCATAAACATATTATATATCATATATAAATATAGTGTCATCTTAATGGCCACCTTTTAAGGTGTTAGAATAATGTTGAACAATCATCGTTTCGGGAGGAAGAAATTCGCTATCCACGGAAACAGTATGTTCTTTAACCATTAGATGTAGGTGTGTGTAAGTGTAGCTAGAATACCTCTTATAAAAACATCCTAGTATATTTAAGATACTGGATTTGTTACAAAATAAATTAATAAAAAGATTTTATGGGGTTGGAGAAGAAAAATTAAACAAAAGGACACAAGTGAAGACATTACCTTAAAATTGGGTAACTCCCTTTGGTTTGAGCTCAAAGGCTTCCTTTAGAAGACTTCTTCCCAAAGTGAGGCATCATGGAGTAATAGAGGAAAGTGGAGATACAAAATGGGTAGGGTTTGGCCGAGCCAAATGCTTTGGGAGTGTGGGTAAGGAGGTTGAGGTGGGGGGCTTTTATAAGAGGAGGGGAGGGGCACTCTTGTAAAGTTACAAAATGTTACTTTATTTTCAAAAGAGTTTCGGATTTTAAGGGTCTCACATTGATGTATTTCTATGATAATGTGATAATGGTTCGAGATCCACTCATCCAATAGGTTTTGGACATGTTTAGGTCTTAGATATTACATTATCTTTCCATTTTATTTAAATCGTTAAATAATGAGGCCATCGCTGCATCATCTTGATGTCATAAATAACTTAATTTATTTATTGTCTAAAAATTATAAAACAAAATAATATAATGTAGGATATCTTTTTAGATTTCCAATTAATATTTATAGTAAAAAATATGACTTGTATAACCCCATGTAAAAAATTGTTTTAGTAAAACATCTCATGTTTGTGTCATTTTTACTTTAACATTAAATAAAAAGATATTTATGTCATTTTCCAACCAAAGTGGCTTCATGGGGTCCCCAAGTTGACCCATGGATTTTCTTGGTCGGCCATGACACATCCAATGAGGGTAGGACATGTGTCTAGGTCATTTCATTTTATTTAAACATTATTCTTACCATAAACTACACTAATTACCTCTAATCGTGATTAAAAACTTAATAAGTTACTATTCACCAAAAAATTGTTTTTATCCCATTGAACCACATTTTACTTATTAATTACAACCATGTATGTCGTATTTTTGAAATTCAAAATACAAAGATGGAAAAACTTCATTTAAAGGAAAAATTAGTTTTTATAAGTACCACTTAGTGGTTTCACTATTCATCAAAAATTGAAGTTTTTCAGAAAAATCCCAAAAATTCACCCTAAGCTATATTTGAGATTACGAATTCAAAAATGAAGTCTATTTTATAAAATTCAAAACATATAAGTTAAATTAATTAATTTAATAATTAATTCCTGCTGTCAGAGCAAATAGCGTGTTTTTATGAAACAATAAGTATCAAAAGATTGACACTAGTTTAAGTCTGATTTCAAAGTGAAATTAATTCCAACGATCAATATTGGATTTAATGGTAAAAATATATTCTAATTTCACTCTAAAACCAATTCAAAAGATAATCTAATCATATAAATAAATTATATTAAAAAGAGGTTTTGAATTGAAATACAACATTTTACACTATTCATTAAAGAATGAACTTTATCAGAAAGATACCAAAAATTTACACAAAGTAAATTTTGATGTCCCAATTCTTAAGAAGAGTTTTATTTTGTCTAATAGAATTTATAAGTGTGAACAAAACTATATTTAATGATGGTTCACCATCAAAAGGTAATAAGTGAACCTTTAGTGAAAACTAGAGCATATGCGCCTAAAATTGAATTCTTTCCGCATTTTAAGCCTTTATCTTTTATTGGATAAATGTAAAAACATTTAAAAACATATATAATCATATTATAGTTATTTCTATCCATTCCTTCCAATACAATGGCTACATGTTAACTACCATTTAAAATAATATTATTTTATTATTAGAGTGCAACGTAAGATTCTCACGAAACTCATTATTGCGTGTTGGGTATGCCATCGAGAATAGCGTCCCCTTTAAAGTCGTATTAATATTTTATTCACAAATATGGATAAATATGAAAATGTCATATTATTTATTTACCTGGGGTGTTACAGAGTCTGATGGTCCTTTTCATTAGGGATAATTATGGGTCAATGTATCTCTATATTTATTATCGTGAGATCAACAATATCACAGTAAATAAAAATTATCTTGTTCTATAGATTGATAACTAGTTAAATCAGCTACATGGATCCCATTACATCTCTCAAATATTTCATAATTTGACATATTATCATGTAAATATAAAGAAGGATGATATAACCAAGATTACTTTTCATATAAGATATAGAAACTATGGTTAAATTTTGATTCCATTTATCCTCACTAATGATCCAACTATCTTAAAATACTTAATTAATAGGGTATTGAGGGATTACCTTAACAAATATGTATTAGTCTTTATAGATGATATTCATTTGTACTCCAAAGTAAAGTAGGAACATGAGGAGTAATTGAATTCCATATTGAAAACTTAGTGAAAGGAAATATTATATATGATATATAGTAAATGTGAGTTATGGATGGAGAATGTGCCATTTTATGGCCATTTTATCACCATAAATGGATATCAAAGGATCCTTCAAAGACATAGACAATTAAATGGTGGTTTAGACCAACATATGTGTTGGATATCTATAGTTTCTTGGATTATTAGGGTTCTAACATCAATTTTTGAGAATCTTATCATAATTCTGAAACCCACTGACCAAGATAACTCAGAGGGGGATTATTTATTCTCTAGACTGAGTAATGCGAGGAAAGATTAAAAGAGTTAAATAATAGGATAATCACCATACATGTACTCAAATTAATCACTAGAGGGGAAGCATTTTTATCTATACTGATGTGACTCACAAAAATATTGGGTTTTGTACTCTTCAGATAAGAAAATGTGATAGTCTGTACCTCTATCAAATTATAGATTCCTAATAAAAAATCGATAATATATGATCAAGAATATTCAGAAGTGGTCTTTTCTTTGATGATTTATAAACATTATATTAACATATAGAAGTTTAAAATATATAAGGATCATAAAATACATAATTGTTTAATCTCTATAATAGAGCTCAATATGTTCCAATGATGGTGTTTAGAGATGATCATGGATTATGATAGTTAAATCCATTACCATCTTGTAAAGGAAAATAATGTGGATGATTTTATGAGTAGAAAATATCATATAACACTATCCATGATGAGGATATAAATGGAACCAATATTATTAAACATGAAAAAGATAGAAATGGTAATCATAAAATGGACTTCATCATACCTTTATCAAAAAACCAATCTACCCTAAATTCTTGAGAGGATCAAGGAGCCCTAAAAAAATGATAAGTATGTACATAGAAAAAACTGAATATTCTAAAGTTCAACTTTTCTAAAGATATTTTTATAAGGTTTGGAACCAAGATATGATTCCCATTAAAGCTAGAACTGAATAGGTAACTTCTAGATGATTCGCATAGATCATCCATCTCGATTAATCTAGGAATTACTAAGATCTATAGAGGTCATAATCAAAACATATTATGGGAAAAAAGCTAGAGATTATAGAATTTATATCTCAATTATTAGTATGACAATAAGTTAAGGATGAAAAATATAATTTTAATAGAATGATGAAATCATTTTATATACATATATGGAAATTGAAAAACATATCCATGATTCTCATCATATGAATACTCAGTTTATCTAATGGTAATAGCACCATTTGGGTGGTAGAAGATCACTATAAAAAGTCACCACATATCATTATTATCATGAAATATTTCTCTCTTTACAAACATTAAAATATATACAAAAGATAAATGGTAAGACTTAATGGAGTAAAACACTCCATTTTTTCGAATAGATATATGAGGTTTACCTTATGGTTTTCGAGAAACATTCATTAAGCATTGGATATAGAGATGAGTTTTAGTACTACTTATTGCCTTCAAATGAATGGTCAATCTTATAGATCTTTTCAAAATTAATAGGATATTTTGAGATCTTATTCAATTAATTTAAAAGTATGTTGAGATCAATACCTTCACTAAGTGGAGTTCTCATATAATAAAAGCTTCCATTATAGCATTTATATAGAACCTTATGAGGCTCTGTATGGGGAGAGGGTTTAGACTCCAACATGATGGGATGAAATTGGAGTGAAGATGTTGATGGGACCTAATATTTTTTGATAGATAAGGTTAAAACCATTCAATTTAATATTAAACCTATTAAAATAAATAGAATGACTATGTAGAAAATCATTAATGAGACCTAAAGTATGATTTTAGAGACAACATGTTACTTTGTATATCACAATGGAAGAAATTCGTGAGTTAGTATTAGATACATTGGTCCCTTTATGATATTTTATCACATCTGAGTTGTGTCATATCTATTGTCACTCCCAACTAACCTCTCTTTAGTAAATGATTTGTTCCATATATCTCTCTTAACGAATCATATACCAAACAACACACATGTACTGAAACTGGAGGTGGTACCCTTAGAGAATGATCATTCATACCAATAGAATCCGGTGAATATCATAGATCATAGAGAAAAAGTTCATTGAAATAAGAAAAATCACCTAATAAAATTACTATGTAAGAACAACATGTTTTAAGAGGCAATAGGGGGATAAAAAAGGTGATGAAACAGAATTACCCTCATCTATTTTAGTTTACAAAGTGAAATTTTGAGGGAAATTTTTCTAAAGTTAATATTAATGTTACATATAGAAGTTTTATAAATGAAATTTACTTTTTAATGAATAAATTATTTATTAATAAATGTATTTAGAGAAAACACATGCACAGTATTTCATTTTTTTGGACAGTTATAAAATATTACCATAATTTTCCTGTCAGACTAAAACACCATTAATTATAATTATCATTAATAATATAGTCATTTAAGAGTGACGAATAAGATTAGTATATATTAATGTATATGATAATATTTAATTGACATGGGCGGAAGAAGACATGGCATCAACCAGTAGGATCACACCCTATGAAGCCTATTTATATGTGCTTCTTAGGGATATGGAATCAGTGGACTTTTCCCTTGACCAAGAACAATATAGAATTCAACAATTTAAACTTGATTGAACGTTTTTGTATGGGAGAAGTTCAATCTTATTGATATCACCACCAAACCATTTCAGTGAACCACCCTAAGAAAGTAACATAATTGCACAACTTACCAATAGGGTGTACGTTGGTGTAATTTGGGGTTATGTATCTATAACATAATAGAATATATTTATATATTTTATTTTTAGAAAAATAATTATTATATTTATTCCTTCTCATTATTACTTTATACACATGGTTATATTTTTTGTTTAATAAAAACAATTATTTTTAAAAGAAGAAACCAAAATTATATTTTTAGAAAACATATAGTTTCAATTAAAACACTATTTTTAATAAATTAAATAAATTTTAAATAAATTTTATTCTAATAAAATATTCTTATTGAATAATATTAATTTAAATATAATTTAATTATGTCCAAAGTAATTTTTAAATGGTTCAGAAAATTATTAGTGTTGTAAAAACAAGTGTTTTTTAATAAATAAGGTTTTTTGTTTAAAAGTGTAAATTATCATATTTATAAAATTATTTTGGTAAAATAAATATTATTTTTGAAATAATAAAATCAAAATTATCCAATGGTTAATTTTTTATAATTTTATGAGATCGTTGAATTTTTGGGTAAAATTCAAAAACAGTGTAAATATATGGTGTGTATTATGACAAAATAATAGACAAAATTGATATAATAAATAATATAAAATTAATCCACGACCAAAAAATATATTTAACCTATAGTATATATTTTTTAAATTGTTTTACTAATTTTAAAAACCTATAATGAATCCTCCATGACTTATATTATATTCTAAGGTTTTAAAAACAATTATTTATGAACATTACTCACTTCCACATCATGAATGGAATTGTTTTAAAAATTTAGGTCATTAGACTAATTAAATATTGAAATTTTCTATTATTTGGTAGAAACCATGGTCCAAAAACATTATAAGGTTTTTTTTTTTGATTATTTCATCACATAGATTCCAAAACCAAAGTTTAAAAGTTAATAAATTATTCCCCTATATTTTTCTGTAAATACCCACCCAGCCTATTATTCATATTAACTAAAAACCTATTGATCATTAATATAATATCCAAATCACTGTATAAAACCTTATAAGGTGTTCCCAATCTCTTAATAACCTCCTACCAATATTTTAGAATCAACCTCTCTAGTAAGGGATTCTGTCCAGGTCCTTTTTATTAATGTCGGTTATTTGTACTAAGTTGTTTTATTTCAAATTGTTCATGTTTTAAGGATTTTCTACACAATACTATACCTTCATTATGATTCCAATGTCATGAGATACCTCCTTTCAGTCTTATTTCACCCTTCCATGAACCATTATGTACACATGTTATGTTGCTAAAATTATCCCATGATTTTCCATAGAAAAATTTATTATTGTGAATACCCATCCCCATTTCCACTCAAGGTTATTCACCTAGTTGTTCATATCCTTAATTAATTTTGTAGTTCCATATATATAACCCACACTCCTTAATCATGTGACTAAATATGATTAAGTATGTTCTTATGTTTTATGATTTTTATGGCAAACAAATTCATGTACATTGTATGAATATGACAGGTGTTATATAAATTTTATAGAAATCCAATACATTGGGTGATGTTTTTACATCATTATATACCATATATGGTCAATTGGTAGATAGAATAATAAAAATATGTTATTATTACATATAAGTTTCCTTGAATTAATCTTATGATGTCATGTTTTATGTTATTTCTAGATTCCTATGATGTATTGATGTGGGTTGTCATATGGTTCACTACTAAGGGATAATCCAAAGCGCATACAACAACAATGTGTTATATTAAAAGGGTAATAATACTATTAACTAAGTTAATTAAAAGGTATTTGGGAAGGTTTCACTATCAATACCAAAACTAGAATTTAATGATTTTTTGACGCACTCCCTTCGTAAAAAGTCATTTTTGATGGGGTTCCATCACAAATACACTATAGTGTAAGATGACAGCCAATATATTTTTTTATTTTATAATAAAAATTTTAAACGGGTAAGTGTGAACCAAATACATAGTCAACCAGTACAAACCTAGCAAACCCCATTACCACCCACAACAAGAATTCCGCCCACAAAATCCAAAATTCAAAACACCGCACTGGATTTTAACATTCCAAAATTCAAAATTCAAAAGGCAATCTCAGACTACGAGCCAGCTCGTAGATCCGCAAGCACCATCAGTCACGTCCCTTCCTACCGCCATCATCATCAACGCCGGAATCGAACTCATCCTTGCCGTCACTGGAGAAATCACAACACACAGACCAGAATCATCAGTCGACACTCACCTTTGCCGCTTCCAACCTCGTCACAATACAAGCTCCACCCAAAATCGTCACAGCTTCACCATACAACACTAAATTCAAACCAGAAAAACAGAAAAACTAGAACAACCATCCAACTTTCAACAAAAAAACACACCTACAACATCAAGGTATCTGCTACTATCATGAGATCATCCCATTGCAAACCATCACGACCACTTCAAAAAAAATCACAGGAGGTAAGAATCAAATCGAGCCGGACACCAAATCCGAAATCAAATAAGCCAGCAACCAAATCATCAAATCTGGAATGATGACGGATCATTTCCAACCAACGATCAACACAAGTCTGAGAAACTTGGAGCATATTCAACCAAAGCAAACCACCACCAAAATGCAGGTGGAAAAAATTGCAGTGGTATGAAAAACCGAAATTAAAAACGAATCAAAGAGGAAAAGTTATAGAACTCTTCACCATTTCGGGATGTCGTAGATCAACCAAAAAAACACATCATGGCCAATAGTCATGTAGGAGGAAACCACCATGAAACTTCAAAGCATCCAATCTGCTGCAGAACATTACCACAACCCTCAGGCTCTCATAAACCAGGACGATGTCGCACCTCCAGAGACCACGATCCCACGGATGCTCGAAAGAGTGAGCCGGTGAATAGAGAAACCCCGTTTCAAACTAGACTTACGCTCGAGAATCGTGAACGGAAGCACCACGAAGGCTGTATCTTGAAATCACAGCAGGAGGGAGAGCCTCGAACCGAAATGGAGTGCGTCGGGAGAGACCGTAGTAGATCTGCCACGGGGAATTGGAAGGCGACGACGGGGAAAAACCTACCACCGTAAGCCCCTTACAAGATCATCCCTCAAATATGAATAACCATTACACACTATAGTGTAAGATATTGTTGCAAAATAAGGCTATTTTTTATGGACCATCATAAATAGTTTTTATTTGTGAAAGAAGACATATCTATCAAAAACAACTCCCATGAAAAGTGTTAAATAACTATTTTCGATGGATCAGAGAAAATATTTTTTTTATGGTCCCTTGAAAAAAATTTATTTTCAAAAACAATATGTTTCCATCACAAATGATCTATTTTTAAAGAAAATACCCAAAAATAATAAAAATTAAAAATAATTAAACCAACGATAACATTTAAATTTTTTCACATACAATATGTTTTATCACCCATAAATAAAAATAGTCATCAAAATTCACAAATCATGAACTTGTATCATTGAGTTGGGGTGGAACACTACAAGGTCCCATAAGAGGAAACTTCGTACCAACACCACATGTAAGATATCACACATACTCTAACATCTTCTCATCTCTCAAATGTTTTCACTCACACTCCTCCTCCCTATATCTCTCTACATCTAATATATTATATAATATTGAGATTTCAACCTATGATTATATTGTGAAGGGAATTATGACAACCCCTCTACAAAATATCCCTCCATGCAAGCTGACGACATCACATAAGTACCATAAAAATTGGTAGGTGTTAATAGTGAACCAATACCAATCACCAAGCCTTTCTCGACACCATGAAAAGTCTTTTGTATCCAATCCCCCTAATCAAAACATAACTATCCGATGGATTCTTATTCACTCTCAAATTGAATCTATCATGGATGAGAATCCATAGCCTCATAGGTTTCCATCAAATATAATTAGTAATTAGAATAACAGTAAAATTAATATCAAGAAATTTTTAAAAAAAAATTAATGACCACAATACGGCATTATCAATAGCTGATATTTTATCCTATTATATGATCAGTTTACATCCTTTTATAAACTTCAGTAATGGTAACAGAGCAGAATTAGTGGCCACTACTGGAAAACTAACCTTTACCAACGGTTTGGAGCCGTTGGTATAGGCCTCCAAACCGTTGGTATAGCCTATACCAACGGTTTGGAGAACCGTAGCCAAGTAAGCCGTTGGGATAGGTCTATACCAACGGTTTTCCAAAAACCGTTGGTATAGACCTATACCAACATTTTTGGAAACCGTTGGTATAGGTAATATGAAATCTATACCAACGGTAATGGAACCGTTGGTATATAAATTCCAAAAATAAAACATCCACTGGGATTTGATCCCAGGACCCCTCGTTTATAATCGAACGACTTAACCACTAAGCTAACATCACTTTTGTAAACATAATTTCATAAATATATATATGTATTATCATAATTATTTAAAATTTTGATTTATATAATGTTCTCGGTTAGTAGATCTGGAAAAAAATCAATGAACATATCCCAACGGTTCTGAAAACCGTTGGGATAGGTTCTGGGTGGTTGAATATTTTTCGGTGAATGCTGGATTTTTTTCTTCTTTTTCCCAACGGTTCTTGAGAACTGTTGGGAAAGAGTAACCTTTCCCAACGGTTCACCAAAACCGTTGGGAAAGGGCCTAAAAACACACCCTTTCCCAACGGTTTTGGTGAACCGTTGGGAAAGGTCACTCTTTCCCAACGGTTCACCAAAACCGTTGGTAAAGGGCCTCAAAAACACACCCTTTCCCAACGGTTTTGGTGAACCGTTGGGAAAGGTCACTCTTTCCCAACGGTTCACCAAACCCATTGGGAAAGGGTGTGTTTTTAGGCCCTTTCCCAATGGTTTTGGTGAAACGTTGGGAAATGGTAGCTATACCAACGGTTTTTACAAACCGTTGGTATAGAAGTGTTGGGAAAGATCATGTTTCCAGTAGTGGGCCTTCATAGTACAATAAATATCTTACATTTAAAGTACATATACATTAATAAAATTTATTACTTGCCATATGTCATCGATGTATACCAAATGCATGACTCCTAACCCTGTGTTTAACCACCTTCCTCCCCCAGTTATGACATCTAGATGAAGATCACCTCCTAAAAGTATCTCCCATCCAATTTGAGAACAATTCATCCATAACTTATATGATTTTAGTCAACTAGATGAGTGAATAAAGACTGATCAAAAATGATAGAAGAAGATATGTTCATGGATCACTTTTTGAGGTTGTCTAAAAACCACTGAAAATGTTCACATATACAAATATCCCATTCCTCTCAGATATGATCTCTTATATTTCCATCAACCAGATACCATAAATTCTACAGGAAAATTAAAAACAATATGTCAACAATTAAATAAATTTAAAATAAAATATATTATTTAAAAACATAAAATCCAATGGTCGAACATCTAATGATAAAAAATGGTGGGAACCAGATCCCATGACACCCATGGCTCAGAAAAATAATTTCTGATAATCATACCAACCTGTCCAATAGAAAAATGAAAACAATTCAGTAAATAATAACAAAATAATCATATATTATTGTCAAAATTAATACAAAAACATAATATAAACTAAATATATTAAGTAATTGAACATACCTTTATAAATAAGGATTAAAACCCATTGATGGATGTCTCTTTGGAATAGGTTATGTAATTATCAATGGAGAAAGATCGCAACCCCTCCTAATTGGTGCATCATCTTGTGGATCAGCTAAATCAAGATCATCATTGGGTTTTCCAGCATTAGTGAGTGTAGAGACCCAAGCTTGACGTACATGGAAATTACATTTATTTTTCGGAATACTTAATACATTACAAAAAATATATTCCCAAATATTGTATTATCTTAGTGTCTTGGGAAACTCATGACACATTATTCTATCTTTGTGAAAGATCTTCAACGTCTCCCATAAAGATCTTCCCAATTAGTTTTCCTAAATAAAAACTTTCATTATATCCTAGGGAAAAGAAAACATAAAAAGGGTGAGATAAAATTCTCAATAAGGGAAAAATTGAGAACATAAAACAAACCATAAACACTATAATGTAAAAACATGAACATAAAGTTTAAATATCAAAATCTTGAGTCATGAAATAAATCTTGGCAGTTCATAAGGAATAAATCATAAGTGAACATGACCATGATAAAATAGAATTGACATAAAACAAGGAATTTTGGAAAAAAAATAAGAACATAATATTATTTCTATAAAAGCCAAGGAATTGCTTTCAATACCATCATAGTGCACAATATCCTTTACTTAACAGGGTTTACATGTCATTCTAGACATGTATTTTGGAACCTAATTTACTTGCATTCTAGCCCTATATTACTAAACCATATTTACTTGTCATTACAGCCATGATTATCTCTTGATATATAAATCTTTACCTAATGCATTGGAGGGAGATATAGGTCCACCCATCTAATAGAGAAATCATTCTTACATGTTCCACAAAAACATAAATCATTTGTTATATCATAACCCATGAATAAAATGGGTTTCTTAAAAATCATTCTATCATAACATAATCCATATAAAATATAATTCGATCATTAAAAAAGTTAAATCATAGTAATAATTGGCATAGAAACATAAACCTATTTAAATAGAATCATCTTATATGGAAAAAACATTTGATAAAACACTTGAACTTAATTCCTAAAAAAATATCCTTTCTTCTTCCACGAAAATTTATTTTCTCCAAATGCCATTCAATTTTAAAAGAAAATATTTTAGTTGAAAATAAAATTGAAACATTATAGAGGAAGCTTCATATAAATAAGGCATTATGATGATCTGAAAACTATTCATTCCATATAAGTTAAAAAAACATTCTCCTTGTACATTTTCCAAAAACGTCAAGAAGTACCATGTATGGTAAACAAAAGAAATATTCCTTCCATACCATGTAGTAAAAATCAAAAATGGGAAAAACTGAATTTAAAAATACATAGAATAATAGTAAGAAAATTTTGAAAACTTTTTTATAAAACATGGACATGGATGATAAATATATCCGTAGTAAATACTAACAAATTAACAATCTCGGATAAAAATGATATTTGAAAAGTTATCCCTTACCTTAGGTACGATATGCTTCTTATATATCATATCCTTATATATAATGATTTAAATTATTTTAATGAATTATTATATAATCTTAATCATTTTTATGATAAAATTTATGTTCATATTTTCATCCTTTTGTTAGTAACATTTAATTGTTACTCGTTATTCAGGTATGAACTGTTTTCTGTTCTTATGCATGTTTTATCAGATAAGTTCTTATTACTATTTTTATGTTATAGTTATATCATTTACAGAATTGTATTAGTATAATATATATTATATTTATTCATTCAATTCATTTATATAATCATGTATTATTGAATATTATGTATAAAAAATCACATCACACTGTGGAGACGGTAAGCCGTACAGATGCACGAGCGACGATATCTTTCCCATACTTTTTGAATGGTATTGAAGTTGATGATGTGTAGTATCTCATAATAAATATAATTTTATATAAATCAGGTATATATTTACTAATTCCATCATTAAACCCATCCATGTAAGTTGGTGGTGAAAAACATATTACACCATGGCGTGGAGACCATAATTCGTACGTACACCTACGTGGTGATTTTGTCTTTCTTATGGTGGATAGAAAGTTGAATATGGTTGTTTCATAATTATAATAACATGTCAGTATATAATTGATATTTACTTATGATTATATAACGAAACAATGCATGAAGTATAAGTATAAGTAAAAGGAAATAAGAAAGAATCGGTAGAGGAAATTGCCTCTTCTTTGATGTGCTCTCTTTAGATCTCCTCTTAATAGAACTAGAGTTTCCCTTTTGAGAATAATAGAACCTCAGGAACGTTACTAGGAAATTTTAGAAGATAAATTGGTAGGGTATGGATGAACATTATGGACTAATTAGTTGTGGAGAAATGAGGGAGGTGGTTCCCTTTTATAATTGAGGTGAAGATCACTTTTGGAAAACTAAAAAATAGAAACTAATAATAATTTTAAAATCCATCAAAACACCTAAAAATGATATATATTATAAAATAAGAAATTATAAGATTGAATTATTATCAACTAATAAAATTTAGACAATCTTTTATTTAGATTTAAATATTATCATTTTAATTGACAATTAGTTATTCTATTTAATTTTAATTAAGATAAAAAATGCTTCAATTTTAAAAGGGTGAAATATTTACTTATTTTACTGAAATTATAAAATAAATGAATAATTTAGAAAATTTTAGACCACATCATGATTATTCTATATTTATAAATTATTTTATGATTCTTAAATAATTTTAACAAAATACTGTTTTGATAAACAATCAATAGTGTCAATTTTGACACTATTCAATTTATCAATTCTTAAAAATATAAATATAATAAGTTAACTTCAAAAAAACTATTTTATTATATTCATATTATGTAAGGTTAATCTATAAAACTTAATGGACATATTAATTATCCCAAAATATATTTATTTTAATATTTTTAATAACATTTATTTGATATCAACATTAATAAAATAATTAGCACAATGATTTTTTCAAATATTTAATATACTTATTTGTTGACTAAAAACTAAAATTAAAATAATATAATGAAGATAAATTTAGAATATTTAATTAGAATATATGTAGTTGAATTTAGGTACTATAAAATTAAACATTAAAAATGTTATTCTTATTAAATTATGAATGTGATAACTTTAATATTACTTTAAATAAAATAATATAAAGGTCATAATATATTATATAAGGCTCAAAATTGCCACCATATTCACATTTGGATGATTATTGTTGAGATATACTTGATAAATAATATTTTTTAACATTTTTAGATATTTTTATGGTTAATAGGATTTTAATAAAAATTAATACATTGATTTCCCATCAAATAATTGATTTTTACATCATCAAATAATAAGACTTTAAGGTAACTATTTTTTTCCTAAAAATTAAAAATAAATTACCATGATGTATGTAATTCTCTTTTATTTCCATGGAATATTTATATTCTAATATATCACCTATTTTACCAGTATTAAAATTATTATACTTATAAGAAATGTGAGTTTGACATTTTTTCTAATTCATTTGTTTTATTAAAATTTATGTCCTTTCCATTGTCAAGTGTCCCTTAAATGACTAAGTTTAGAAAAAATATATATTAAGGGTATAATTTTATTATTATAAAGGGATTTCAGAAGGTTTTAGGATAATTTTATTATCCATATTATATTATTAGTTACCCTAATCTACCTGATTTACCTTTAATTAGGGTAAATAAAAATTACAGTTGTTACTATTCATAATATCCAAAAAAAGTAAACTATTAACATAACTTGGCCCCACTTATTCCAAATATGGAATCTATTTTTCATAATTAAAAACACAAAATTAGTAGGAATTAATTTAAGATTAATTCCCATTTTAAAAATCAAAAAGTGAGTTTTTAAGAAATAAAAACTTATCAAAAGATTGTCATGTGTTTATGTACAATTTAAATGTAAAATTACTTCCAATGACAAAAATAAGATTAAATGATAAAAACATAATCCAATTAAATTTTAAAACCAATTAAAAAAGATAATCTAACTAGATAAATAAATTAGATCAAAATACAGTTTTGAATTAAAATGGAGTATTTTTACTATTCATTAAAATATGAATTTTATCAGAAAAATACCAAAAACTAAAAAAAAAATTATGTCCCTATTCAAAAGAAGAAGTTTATTTTTTCAAATTTAACTTATAAAAGTGGCAAAACTATATTTAAATTTGGCATTCCATCAAAAGACGGAAAAACTGCATTTTTTTTAAATACTTATTTTATCTAAAAAACTGATTTCTTTCTTATATAATATTCTAGATAATATATAAGATGAATTTTAATGTTATATAAAATTAAAAATGTGGTTAATACTATTCATAATTTCTAGTTTGTATCTCATTAAATAATTTTTTAATAATATATTTTTATTTAGGGAAACTCGGTATTGCGTACAACGCAAGCTATCGAGGAAGGTCACACTTTCATGTAATTCAATCCAAGTTAGTGTTACATTTATTAAAATATTCATTTGGTGTTTCTCGTAACATAATCCAAACATAGTTCTTTTATACATTGAACAAAATCTATACCCATTGTGGAATGAAATTAATTATATCAAAAGAACTTGAAATTGTCTATAACACGAGCCAAGAATAGTGTTGTGTATACTCCAAGATAATATGGTGTTGAATATAGCACGATATAATACTATTTTAGAATAAAAAACAAGACATCAAAGAAATTAAAAATAATCGATCTCATAAAATCCCAGGGTGTTACATTCTACCCCCTTAAAATGAATTTCGCCCTCGAAATTCATCTCGGTTATAAATGGTTTACTACATGAAAGTTTCTTTCATGGAAACCCACACTATAAAAAGGGATAATAAAACAAAATTTTAAAAATGAAATTTAGAAAGATAAAGTTTACCCAAAGTAACTCATCATTGGGTTTCCACATAGGATAACATTAGTGGGAAGTGAAAACATAGATATGAAAGTAAAATATAACCCTCAAGTTCTGATGGATATTGATAGAGAAGAACGTTTAGAAAAAGTTAACAAATATAAATCCATAAATTTGTGATGATGTAAGGGACCATCAGATTCATGGGATAATAAGTTACTAGGATAGCATTTTTTGTTTCAAGATCATTTTCCTAAAGTTGATAAATTTTTGTATGAGAATAAATACTTACTTGATTTTAGTACAATCTCATTATTGGTCTTTCCCTAAACAATTTCCACTTCATCTCTTATTTAAAGAAATGAAGTTGACGTTTTCATTCTTGAAGTGTTAGTATATCATGCGATAGAATGGTAGTTCATTCCATCTATCTCAATAGAAAGGTTAGAATAGGTTATCAAATATGCCTAAATCCACCTATAGTAAGATAATACATTAATCTAATAAAATTCAACCAAAATATAACTTATACTATCCATAAATGGATAACATTACAATTATTCCAAAAACTGAACATATAAAACTTTATAAAGAGGTGAACTAAATTGACTTAACATTTATCTCCAATATCTCATAAGGTAATTCTTGGTTGTCACATTCCAGACATGTGAATACCTTAATCATGTATTCTTTTAAAACATTGTAACAATATTAATTAATATATAACCCTAGTGAAAATATGTATTCAGTCAAAATTTAATCTTTCAACACACCAAAAATACCAAAAAAATCTATATACTGAAACCATGATATCACTTTGTCATTATATCAGTCCTGAGGTCATTCATACTATCAAACAACTAATTATCTCTTTATCCCATTTCTATTCACATATGTGTTTTACAAAAATATCTGAATAAATTTTCATGGTTATCAGTACCATTCAACATATACTTTCAAATACATAAGTAAAAACAATGGTGTAAAAATCCTTAGATGTTTCTTTATTCCATAGTACCATACATTATTCTTGATAAACATTCAATCATTTCACTGTCTTCTTAAACCATTAAACAAACTTCATCATTCTAATCATCAATACATCTTTCATCTCATATATCATTTTTATTATCTTCATCATCATCAACATAAGTACTACCTAAAATAACATGGTGATTCATTTTATGAGATTCTACCTTAGGGAATCGATTTTCATAATGCCCATACATTCCACTTTTAAAACATTTAACCATCATTGATGTCTTATTAATACCTTTATCCTTTTCCATTGTGTTAACTGAACCTTTTCCTTTTAAATAATTGGTTTTGTCTCCTTATTTTCCACACACAAAGAATCTTCTAGTTTCTTTGAAACATTCTCCATGATTCCTCTTCCCACATGATTTACATGAGAAAAATTGTACTTTTTCCTCTATAATCACCATGAAAATCCATCTTTCTCTTATTATCTAGGTTAGAAAACTCACCAAAGTTGAGATTATTAGTTATATTATGAGGTTGTTGATTAGTCATAATAACGATGTTTTGCCTTCCAACTCCCACATTATTTGGTTTCTTAGGAAAAATATCATTCCATTGTCCATAATATTCTCTATTAACATGAATCCTCCTATTTCTGGATATTTTCTAAACCCCAAAAAGAATAGTGTAAGAGGCGAAAATAATACTAGGAAAACAATATAATAATGGGGGTAAACTTTCAATATCTAACATCTTAGGTTTAATCCTATATTATTCATGATCATTACCATAATTCTAGAACTATAACCTATAGTTTTACTTACCCTTTGGTACTTCCCTAGACATTCCATAGAAATATCTCTAGGGATCTCACTAAATTTTTCACATCCTAGTTTCCAATGGTTGACTAAACCTTTGCTCTGATACCAACTGTAGATACCAAATATTGACATATATGAAAATTACATTTCTTTTTCATAATACTTAATAAATTACACAAATAGACTCTGAAAGACTATATTATTTTAGTGTATTTAGAAACTCAGAATGCATTCTTTTAGCTTCATGAAAGATCTTCATCATCTCCCATAAATATCTTCCTCATTAGTTTTCCTACCTAAAACCTTTATTCATGTCCTGGGGAAAAGAAAACATAAAAAAGGGGACCTTAAGTGCTGACTAAGGGTAAACATTGAGAACATAAAACAAACCATAAACATTAGAATGTAGAAACATGAACATAAAGTTTAAATATCAAAATATTGAGTCATGAAATAAATCTTGGCAGTTAATAAGGCATAAATCAAAAGTGAACATGACCCTGATAACATAGCATTAACATAAAAAATCGAATTTTGGAAAAAAAAATAAGCACATAATATGATTTCTATAGTATCCAAGACATTTCTACCGAGACCATCATATTGTACAATGTCCTTTACTAAACCAGTTTTACTGGTCATTCCTGCCATGTATTACTGAATTGTATTTACTTTCCATTACAGATCTGTATTAATGAACTAGATTTACTTTTCATTTCATCCATGTTTATCTCATGATATATAAATCTTTACCCAATGTATTGTAAGAAGATATAGGTCCCACCCATCTCATATAGAAATCATTCTTACATGTTCCACAAAAACATAAATCATTACACATATCATAACCCATGAAATGAAATGGGTTTCTTAAAAATCATTCTATCATAAAATAATCCATATAAAATATCATTCCATAATTAACACAATCAAATCATAGTAATAATATGGATATAAAAATAACCCTATTTAAAGAGCATTATATTAGATGGAATATAATTTTTATAAAATAGTTAAACATAATTCATGAGGAAAATATCCTTTCTTCATCAAAAAAAAAATTCTTCTCTCAAAATGTTGTGAAATTTTAAAAGAAAAGAATTTAGTTGAAAATAAAATTGAAACCTTGTAAATTAATATTCATGTAAATATGGCATTATTATTATGTAAAAATCTATTTATGTTGTATAAGTTAAAAAACATTTCCCTCGTACGTTTTTCTGGAAATTAAAAAAGTACCTTGTTTGGTAAACAAATAAAATGTTAGTTTCATACCATGTAGTAAAAATAAAAAATGGGTAAAAATGAATTTAAAATTACAAATAAGAATAGTAAACATTTTATGAAAACATTTTTATAAAACATGGACATGGATGATAAATATATCCCCAGTAAATACTTATGAATAAACAATCTCAGATAAAAACGAGATTTGAAAACTTATCCCTTGCCTTAGGTATGATATGCTTTGTATGTATCCAAACCTCTTGCATAATGATTTAAATTGTGTTACTAAATTATTCAAAAATCATAATCATTTTAATGATAAAATTTATGTTCATATTTTCATCTATGTTCTAGAAACATTTCATTTTTACCCATTATTCTGGTATAAACTACTTTAAGTTCTTATGCATGTTTTGTCGGATAATTTTTTATTCCTCTTTTTATGTTGTAGTTATATAATTTGAAGAATCATATTATTATAATATATATCATATTTATTCATTTAATTAATTTATATAATCAACATTTAATGAAGATTATGTAGAATTAATCACATCGCACCATCGAGACAATAAGCCATACGTACGCACAAGAAATGTTATCATTCACATAATTGTTGAATGGAATTGAATTTTATGGTGTATAGTATCTCATAATAAATATCATTTTATATTAATCATATATATGTTTATTATTTCCTTCATTATAACAACCCATGTATGGTGGTGGTGAAAAACATATTACACCACGGTGTGGGGACGGTAAGTCATACGAACGCACGCGTGGTGATTCCATCTTTTATAGGATAGATAGAATGTTGAATATGGTTATTTAATAATTATAATTACATATTAGTATATAATTTCTATTGGAGTTATTATTATATAATGAAACTATCCATTAATTATATGTATGAGTAGAAATAAATGTGAAAGAATCGGTAGAGGAGATTACCTTATCTTTGACGTGAACTCTTTAGATCTCCTCTTAATGGAAGTAGAGTTGGTCTTTTGAGAGGACCAGAACCTCAATAATGTTCCTAGGGAAGTTTATAAGAGAAATAGAAAGTTTATTCACTAAATTTAAGGTTTAATTATTTGTGGACAAATGAGGGAGGAGGTGCCCTTTTATAATTGAGGTGGGGGTCACTTTTGGAAACCTCAAAACGATTAATTAATAATAATTTGAAAATCAACCAAAATACCTCAAAAATGAGATATATTAGAATATAAGATATGATAATATTGAAATATCATCAACTAATAAAATTTATACAAGTTATGATATCAATTTAAACATTTTCATTTTAATTGACAATTAGTTATTCTATATAATTTTAATTAAGATAATAAATGTTTCAATATTAAAAGGGTGCAATATTTAATTATTTGATTTAAATTATACTATAAATAATTAATTTAGAACATTTTAGGCCACATAATAATTATTATATATTTTTAAAATTGTTTTATGATATTTAAATAATTTTAATAAAACATTATTTTGATAAATAATAAATATTGTCAATTTTGACACTATTCAATTTATTAATTTTTAAAAATATAAAGATAACAATTTAACTTCAAAAAAACTATTTTATTATATTCCTATGATTTTAAGTTTATATAAAAAAAATTACATATTAATTATCCCAAAATATATTTATTTTAATATTGTTAATAACATTGATGTTTTATCTCCATTAATAAAATAATTACTACAATGATTTCTTGTAATTATTTAATATACTTATTTTTTTAGTAAAAAATAAAAATAAAATACTATAATTAAGATAATTTTAATATATTTCAGGATAATATATATAGACAAATTTATCTACTATAAAATAAAACATTAAAAAATTTATACTTATTAAAGTATTAATATGACAACTTTAACATTACTTAAAAAAATAAAGGCCATAATCTATTATATAACGCTTCAAATGGTCACTAGATTGACATTTTGATTATTATGGTCGATATATACTCAAACAATAATATTATTCATTTTTTTGGACATTTTTATGGTTATTATGATTTTAATAAAAATTGATTCATTGATTTCTCATCAATTAATTAATTTTTACATCATCCAAGAATGTGACTTTAAGGAAATTATTTATTTCATAAAAATTAAAAATAAATTACCATGACATATGTTATTATTTTATACTTCCATGGACTATTTATTTTCTAATATATCACCTAGTTATCCATATATTAAAATTATTATACTTATAAGAAATGGGAGTTTGACATTTTCTCACATTCATTGGTTTTATAAATATTTATGTCATTTTCATTTTCAAGTAGCCCTTAAATTACTAAGTTTCATACCAAATATGTTAAGGGTAGTCTTTTTTCATATATGGGTATTTTTCCACGTTTTAGGATAATTTTATTATCCTTATCATATTATTAGTTACCATAATTTACCAGATTTACCTTTAACTGTGGGAAATAAAAATTACCGTTGTTACTGTTCATAACATCAAAAATAAAAGTAACATATTGACATAATTTGGACCCACTGATTACAAATATAGAATCCCTTTTTTATAACTCAATATACATAATTTTCAGAAATTAATTTAAGATTAATTCTCGTTGTCAAAACCAAAAAGAATGTTTTTAGGATGTTAAAACTTATCTAAAGATTGTCATGTGTTTATATCCAATTTAAATGAAAAATTACATCCAATTACTGAAATGGGATAAAATGATAAAAGAAATAATCCAATTACAATTTAAATAAAATTAAAAATCTAATCTTACTAGATAAATAAATTAGATGAAAATGCATTTTTGAATTAAAATGTAGTATTTTTCACTATTCATTAAAATATGGATTTTAACAGAAAAATACTGAAAATTCAAAAAAAAAGTAAATTTTTATGTCCCACTTCCAAATAAGAAGTTTATTTTGTAAAATTTAACTTATAAAATTGTTAAAACTATATTTAAAATGGGTGTTCCCTCAGAAGGTGGTAAAACTGCATTTTATTGAAAAATACTTCTTTTATCCAAAAAATCGATTTTGTTTTTATATCATGTTCTAGAAAATATATAAGATTAATTTTAATGTTATATAAAATTAAAAATGTTGTTAATACTATTCATAATGGCTAGTTTATATCTCATTAAATAAAATTTCAATAATATATCATTGTTTAGTGAAACTTAATATTGCGTACAATTCAAGATATTGAGGAAGGTATTTCTTACATTTAATGAAATCAATTTAGTGTTACGTTTAGTGAAATGTTAGTTTGGTTTTTCATATAACATAATCCAAATGTAGTTCTTTTATACCTTGAAAAAAATATATATTTAGTGTTATGTGAAATGAATTCTATAGAAATATCTTGAAATTGTGTGTAACACAAGCCAAAAATAGTATTGTGTATACTATAATCTAATATGGTGCTTCGTATAATGCAATATAATCTTAGTGTAGAGTAAAACCCAATACATCAAAGAAATTAAAAATAATATATCTCATAAATCTCAGGGTGTTGTAGTGAGAAAAAAAATTAGATTATCAAGAGCATATCTAGGCATCTAAAAATAATAATATTACCTATAAGAAAATATTAATACAAATGTCAAATATAAAAAACTAATAAGTACCAAAATATAGTAATATTACCTATAATAAGTTTTCCACACATATATCAAATATAAAACACTTATAAAAACCATAAAAAAATTCTTACCGATAAAAACTTGTTAATGCATATATCAAATATAAAAAACTAATAAATATCATTATATAATAATTATCCATAAATAAAAACCAAGAAATAATGATTTAACCTGTAAATATTTTTCAATATAGATATCAAATATAAAATCTAATAACCATGCATAATATAATATTCCTACCATTCTATTGTTTTTAATACAGATATGAAAATATAAAAAAAACTAATAAATACTGGAATCAATGAAGCAAAATTATTGATCATCGGGTTCAGCCATGTGAAACAAAAATTACTACATGTAAATAATTGCTAATAAAAATATAAAATATGAAAAATATAATAAAAAACTGAATATAATACATCAGTTTTCATCTTCTTACTCATCTTCATTGACGAAAATTTCTTCATCCTTATCTAAATCCATGCAAATTTTAGTTTCATCATCCCTTATTACTTTATCAACATTATCAATATCATCATCACCTATGTCAAGACCCAATCCAAGCAGGGGATTGAGAAAAACAACCATAATCCCACCTCCATAGGCCAGGGGTGGCGACTATCACTGAAGTCATAACTAACTCAAGGATCCATTTACCTAAAAACCTATACACATGCACATAGCCAATTCAATGAAAAATTCCATAGGGAAATAAGAAATTATGCAACATTAATATAAAGTAAACCAAGCATGCATGAACCTCTGAACATTAAAAAATTACAGTAGTGTATACTAAAATGTAAAGGGGAAAATACACACCCAAATAGAAATATGTCCCAACCTGAAAAAATTCAAAAAGATTAAATAGCTGATAGAGCCCAGCTCATATATCCCAAGCTACGACCACTGTACGTGGTCCAAGAACCTAGTATCTATAATATCATCTGAAATCATGATTAACTTGTCCAATATATAAAAAATAAACGACATGTGTGTTTGAATCCCAAATAGTTGTGAGTATATACATACCTAGTAGAATGCCTCAAAAAGGTAGAGGGGAGAGGTAAAAGATTCAACTGAAGAGGAAAACTGTAGATAGAATAAGTTTCAATTTAAGATTGTAGTACAACCCAATAAGAGAGTGAAAGAAAACACATCCAAGAACAACGGGATAAATACAGTGAGCAGATGAACTACCTATTAGCCTTCTTCACCTATAACAGGAGAGTACACTCATCCCACTATAATAAGCTAGACATGGAAAGCATTTGGCATACCCCACACATATTCACCTCTCCTAGAAGAAGATTATCCAAATCCAAGGTGTAAATTCCGAATAAAGAATATATATATATATATATATATATATATATATATACATATATATATATATATGCTCTATCAAAGAATCATAGATGATAAAGTATTGGGATCTCCATCTCACAACTCAGCCTAAGAAGAAGATTCATAAGTGGTTCCAAAGGTCCATCAAAAAATCCTAGAATCCCATGTGTTTTCCCTGAATGCACAAGTATAAGGAACTCAATCACCACACCTTGATAATATCCTCTTTGTGCAGCACTAACTTGCCTGCATGGTTTTAGGTCCTGTCACAAGAATGTGTCTTGGTGAGGAAAGCATTCATATTCCTCATAGATCCAAGGATACATGAAACCATGTCTTGAAATTGTGCCACATAGTCGAGGGGTCGCAATATCTAGGTAAGGATCCCATGCCCTTGTATGACAGGAGGGTCCTACTCTTCTAATCATCAAGGAACTCCAATGCCCAATCTTGCAGGAGGGTAATGCTCAGGAAAGGTCATCGGGAAACTATACTTCCTAGCCATGCTAGAGGGTAACTCCTAGGAAAGGTAATTACGGAACTCCACTTCCCAGTCTAGCTAGAGGGTAATTCTAGTAAGAAGCTTTTGGGAAACTCCACTACCCTGCCCTTCTAGAGGATAAAACTCGTAAGAGGCTGTTGGGGAACTCCACTCCCCAACCCTATTGGTGGGTAACTCTAAGAAAGGTACCCCAAGGAACTCCACTACCAAACCCTACTATAAGGTAATTCTTGGAATGATTTGGTGATCATGTATAGTCGTTGTTATAATAGGGTTTTCCCTCAGTGCATGACAACCGTGGAAAGGGTCCTCTAGGAACTCCAATACACAACCCTATAAGAGAGTAATGCCTGGAAATCTTCAGTGATCCTGTATGATCACTGCCATCATCATGTGTCACCTCAATGTATGGAAAGACTATAATATTTCACATAGTATCTCAAAATATATAAATAAGGGAACCATTGCATTCTACATGGAAAATCACTCAATATAGGATACTCACGGGCCAAAAAATTGTGTTCAAACAAAGTCTATATAGAACATGGAAGTTTCTTTGAAGGATCTAAAGGGGTACACGATGTGTTGGGGGGCCCACACAACATATGGTCCCACTTCATAGCCTAGTCATGTTCCTGGACATCACACAACTCTCAACCGTGTAGGGGTACTTGCTATGTAGGTGCAATACACGAAGTGTCCAACCTATCTAGGGAATGGTTCATGTGTTTCTGGTCATGTCCATGTACTCAGACCCTATGTCTGCATACTATAGTAAATGATGTGTTAGGATTTCACAATACCCTCCCCAAAAGGTGTACCCCTCTTAGTCCTGCAATGTGATAGGTGAGCTAGTGACCCCTGAGTCCCACCTCCAGTAGGCCCTATGTTGGTGACTAGCACTGATGGTATAGTAAACACACAAATGGGAGAAATTACCCTATAGGAGAACACATGCGAAAGAGAGATATAAGATAGACACCTACCAACTTAAAATTAGAATGTAATATAAAATAAATCCCAAGTACACATATGAAATGTCATGAAAACTACTACAGCTAGAGTGGAAAACTATAAGTACCAAAGGAAAGTAAAAATAGTAGCGACCACAAATCCTGAACAGCTCCTGCAACCCCAAACTAGTAGTAACCAGCCTGATCATCAACCTACTCCAAGTGACCTAAAAATAGTTTATATATACATAGGATGAGTGTAACATTATACTTAGTAGGGTCGTACCCATATCCTCTCTTGAAAAAGTAAAGAAAGCATGCTAAATCACAGTGAACAACAAGTGAAATTGACATGTCACCTAAAAAAGTATACTAAGTTCCTGGATTCAGAATGTCTACTCTCACCAAGTATCACATATAAGAGTATATAAAATAATAAATAATATCAAGGATACCTCAATTATACTTCTCCATTGGTTTTTCACTTTTCCCCAACATCGCACGTCCTATGCATCTCTCTCAAAAAAGGATTGTTCGTAGACACCTAGGTTAAGCACTACAACATACACCTCATGCAGCACAACCACCATGTGTACAGATCCAAGGTAACCAAGTAGTTTTCAAGATCCACCACAACTCGCATGATGTGTATCATACATTAGGAAATTTACCTCAAGCTATTACAGCCCAAACACCGAGTAAGGATCCTTAATCCATCACATCCTATACATGTTACACCTATAGTAGTATATAGGAAACTATATCAAGAATATATGTGTGTGAATAACCAGAATACATTACATCCATGTACACACATATATGGGGAAAACTAACTATTGTGACTAACTACACAAGTAACTACCAAGTTAAGAGAGTGGGGGAAAAGGGGGTTTTCATCCACCCAACCTCCCACTGTAATGTGGGGGAAAACACCCCCTAAGGCTCAGAATCCCCAAGGAGTCAATTTCCCTAACTAGTGGGGTGGAGTAGCACATAGAAACATGAAAATTATAGCATATAATATATCTCACAACTACACTATGGGAATAACCTAGTTTTAGACTCAACTGTAGATAACGTCTCTCGGACTTCTAGTCACCACTGCTAAGACTAGTTATCCTATATTCACACAACCATTTAAATATATTTATTAAATTATATCATTCCCTTTTTATCATTTTTACTTTATGTTAATTAATTCTTTAAACATCACACCCAAAGTCCACTATTCCTTTAAATTGTAACCTCAACATTGTGTCCCAACAAGCTCCAACCCCATGGGTTAATCATCATTCATTCAATAATTAATAAAAATTATTATTACTTTATCATATTCCCAAACATTACTGAAAAATATTCTAAGCTACTAAACACAATGGGGCTCAACTTAGTGAGTTAATTAATTACCCATCAAGACTTTGTCGCCTATAGAAGGAGCGTAGAACCATTCTACCTTGAGAAGATAAACATATAAATCATTTTTTAGAAAATGAATCACTAATGGAATTGTTCACAAAATGACTCACTGATGGCATAGTTCAAAAAATGACTCACTAATGGCATTGTTCATAAATGATTCACCGAGGGAACTTTTCACGTTGGTCTCACAGATGGAACTGTTCACAAAATGACTCACCGATGGAACTATTCACAAAATGACTCACCGATGGCATTGTTCACAAAATGACTCATCGATGGCACTATTCACAGAATGACTCACTAATGGCACCGTTCCCAAAAAGAGTCATTGATGTAACTATTCACAATATGACACAACAATGGCATTATTCACAAAATTAGCAACCGATGGAACTTCTCACATCATTCTCACTGATGGAAATGTTCACAACATGACACACTGATGACATTGTTCACAAAATGACTCATTAATGGCATTTTTCATAGAATGAATCGTTGATTTCACTATTAATAGAATTACTCACCAATGTAACTATTCAAAAAATAAATCACTGATAGAACTGTTAACAAAATGACTCATAGATGGAACTATTCACAAAATGACTCACTAATGGCACTGTTCACAGAATGACTCACTGATGGAACTATTTACAAAATAACTCACTGATGGAACTGTTCACAAAATGATTCACCGATGGCACTGTTCAAAATATTGGAAACACTGTTTACAGAACTGGAAATTTAGAAAAGTGTTAGGGATAAGTCACCTTGACCTCCAATAATACCTAAGACATAAGATTTCAGCAATGGAATGGACTAGAGAGGTCTGGTCCATTACACGGGCCACATGGGATACCACCCATGTGTTATGTCCGTGTCTATGTACTCGGCACATGGAGTGTACCCAATCATGTGATCCTTCACATGGATCACTCACACGGAAAAGATGGTACATGTTGTGTTGAGAGAAGTAAACTTCAAGCCATCCTTATGGGTAACCAAAACCATAGTGTTTCCACTAGAAGGTGATACACATCACGTGTTCTTCATTGAACATGGTTTGTATTCGGATTTTATTCATTTTTTATATCTGATCTTCACGGATTTAATTTTTCAAAACTACCTTTGATTATCCTTAAATTAGTTCAAAACTCCCAGATCTGGTCATGGATTTCGGATCTCATGTGTTGCTCATTGCTAATTGTCTTTGATCATTAATGAGGGTTCTAGTTATAATTCTACATGTTTTTGTTCCCCTTTTCATCCCTAATTTGTTATCTAACCCATGAATCGACCATCCTTATTTCATAATGATATCAGATCTATGCTTGTTTCAACATACCATTCATATTTTATATATTAATCATGGATCTGGGTAACCGATCGAGCTTGGGTTTCCTGGAAATAGTTGAATTGGAACCTCAGGGACCCAACTGGTGAATAACGTGAAGAAATAGGGGGAAGACATAATAATAAAGATAAATTTATAGAGTCCAAGAATTCTTGGAAAGTCAATAAAGAATGGACAATTTATATTAGAAAAAAATTGAAACAAAATAATATTTCAAATACTTAGGCTAATGGAAAGGATGAAACAGTAGCTCAAATTGAAGAAAGAACAAACGATCTACTCAATCCATTAATCAAGGGCATAAAAACACCAATTGATTAGTCCTACCTCAGATTAGATCACTTTTAGATGAAGAATGTTTGTGCCATCATATATATGGGATCTGTTTCATTCATCATGCTTTGATTTATGTTGATCTAAGGATTCATCATTGATTGATCTCAATTTGTCAAAGTAATGAGGAAGAGAGGGCTCCACTGTCATTTGCAGGATTGTAAGGCCAACCCTATAAAAATTTCTATAATGATATATTTATAAAAAATTTTGTTTATGTTAAATGAATAAATTAATTAATTTAAATAATCGATTAATTCACTTAAATACACCGCCAATGAGTGAGGTGACTGAAAATATTGCACTGGATCAGTTTATATCATGCCTAGGGTAAGAACCATGTTCTGGACCCAACTGTGGTCTTGGATTTCCAATCCAATCAAATATTTAAGAATTATCCCATTTACACTTAGAATCTATGTAAATGAAATATTAAATATATTTAATATTTTTATAAAATTAATTTCGGATACACCAGGCCTCGGAATCTCACGTTGTCTCAGTGATAAGTTATGGAAATATATATGGAAATATTTCAAATTATTATAAAGAAAAAACCAAGTTTCTATGTCATTTAAACCTTAAAGATTTTGTCCCATGAAAATAAATACTATGAATAAAACTTGGGATAGTCAGTCTGAACTTGGATCTCCTACTCCCAATAACTCTCCTACATGTTTCTATAAAACCGCTGTGTGAAAACCAAAGGTATGGTCCATCCAAATAGGGTCTGATCCTATCAATCCTTGATTACCACTAGGTGATCCTCAATGGTTGATCCATCCTTGATGTAAAGATTGCACCAGTCGATAACATGCATATGATAATCCACATATATCCTCAGTTGTAACTTGTGAAAGATTCCATGAACCCACTCCAACTATGGAGGTGTAGAGTGGTGTTAATCAACCTCACAAACCATATAAATGATCTTGAATGTCCCGATGAACCTCGGGTTTATTTTTCCTCCCTTAATGAACCTCTTCAATCCACATCATGGGGAGACTCAAAAAAACATGGTCTCCCTGCTCAAACTCTAAGGTCCTATGATGGTAGTCTTTGTGGTATTTTTGTCCACTATGGGAAATCCTCATCCACTTGTGGATGACCCGGACTTTATTTGGTATTGCCTTCACAAACTCTAAGCCAGCCAAAGATGATTGTTTGATCTATGTCCAACACAAGGGTGAATTTCAATGTCTCCCATAAGGCCCCAAAAGTTTCCATGATGATGGTATAGTGGTATCTATTTTATACAAAGACTCTACCAATGGCAGGTGATCCTCACAACTATGCTCGAAGTCTAACAAGCAAGCCCTCAACATATCCTCTAGTACCTGGATAGTGTACTCAGTCAACCCATTATTCTGGGGGCCAAAGGTTATATTAATCTACTATTGTGCCATGAAAGCCTTCTACAGGCCTCTCCACAATCATGACGTCAACTACATGTCATTATCGAAGATAAATGTCGAGGGTACTCTGTGAAGGAAAATGATCTCTTGTATGTATAGTTACCCCCAAATCTCCACCAAACTCTACTCTTTGATATAAAGAAAGTGTTATAACTTCGTGAGTTTTTGTGATATCACTTATATGGGATTCTGGAACTTCTTTTTATGTTGAATCCCTGTGATGACTTCAATGAATATGTCATCCCACTTCCACTACAATATCTCAAAAGGATAAAACAAACCTTCTGAAACTTGTTGATCAGCCTTCACCTACTGACAGGTGAGGTACTGATAGAGAAACTCAACTATGATCCATATCATGTTAGGACACTAAAACTACAGCTAAATATCTTTGTACATATTCTCCACACTGATATGTATAGCTATGATAGAAGTGTGGAACTCTCAAATCACCTCCCCCCGCAACACAACCAAAACAACTTTTCATCCCTGGAAAAAAATTCATGATTCCCTCCTTTGTAATATCCTTCTGGTGAGTCGCCTATAGATATCTGATCATATAAGACCTCACAGTCAATGTATCCCAGCTGGGACTCTCTCACGTGCTCGAGGAGTGAATGATTCAACATCATTAACTGAAAAAAATTTGTACATCATGCACCACCAGGGTCAACTATAGAGAAGATAATTGCTCTGAAGCCTCCTGAAAAATGCGAGCCTGGGACTTCCAAATAAGGTAATATTCTATAATGTTTCTCTTTCATGGATTCTAAACTATCTTGAATTTTTATTCATTTGGTAATTCCAACTAGCATCATTGTCTTGGGTTAAATTTTCTTTGAGTGAAGACGTACTAGAGAATCTGGTGGTCTGAGTGAACCACAAAGTGATCGCCCAGAATATAGTGTCTCTACATCCTTAGGGAAAATACTACCACGTCTATCTCTAGTTCATGAGTCATGTAGTTTTACTCAGGTTTTCTCATCTATTGTAACCCATATATGATGATTTCATGTCGTTACATCAACACTCAACCGAGATGAGCTCCTCAAGTGTCATAATGCACTATAAAATCAACAAATTCTCCCGTTAGTCTCAACAAAGGATCATTCTTCATCCTCTTCCTAAACTCCCCAAAGGCCCTTCAGCACTGCTAATACCAGGAAAACAGCTTCCCTTTCCATTTTAGGGTGTTCAATGGGGCTACTAGACTAGATAAGTCCACCAAAAATATCCTATATTACCCCACCAAACCATGAAATTTATGCACCTCTGACACATTCTTGGGTTCCTCCCACGACATCACTGCTTTTATCTTCACTGGATCATGGCTAAACTATTCTCAAAAATTACATGACCCAAAAAATTGAACCTCATGTATCTAGAACTGACACTTTAATAGCTTTCTGTAAAGCTGGTGCTCAAGAAGTAAATCAAGAACCATCCTCAAGTGCTCTGCATATTCTTATTATAATGCAGAGTAGGTGAGTCTGTCTTCAATGAAGACAAAAAAACTAGTCTAAGTATGGCTAGAAAACATAGTTCATCAAATCCCTAAAAATGGTGGAGGGAATTCATTACACTAAATGGAATAACTATGAACTCATAATGTATATAGAAACATCGGAATTCCAAATTTAAAATATCAGCCTCGCGAACCCTTTATTGGTTGTAGACAAACCTAATATCAATCTTCGATAACTATCTATTTCCTTGAAATAGGTCAAACAGGTCCTTAATCCTTGGTAAGGGTTACTTGTTCTTTACTACCACCTGGTTGAGGCAATGATAATCCATGAAAATTTATAATCTCTCATCCGTTATTTTCATGAAGAGGACTGGAGAAATCCAAGGGGCACATTTGGTCTAATAAAAATTTTCTCAAGAAGGTCCTCTAACTTCAAACATTTCTCATGGTTCTCTATAGGTGCTATCTGATATACCACAAAAGATATTGGGGTTTTCTTAGTATGTAATTCCATGAAAAACTCCACCTCTCATCTTAGAGGTAGTTCTGGAACATCCTCAGGGAATAATTATATATAATCCTCCCAAACTAAAGGAACCTAGATGTCTGAGGATCCTAATGTGCCAATGGATACACTCCCTAAAAGATGGGTGATAGGCTACATCCACCTGATCGTAGCATCCACCTCTCCTACCATGAGATATCTATCGCTATATAATGAGAATATCTCCCTATAAATGAGTAGGCATCTGATATGTCTATGGTGACATTCAATATGGTTTCAAACTATATAAAGATAGTCTATACCCAAGATGACATCATAGGGTTCCATCATGATGACCAAAAGGTCCAATTTGAACCTATCTCCACTAAGCGATAGCTTGCACTACTGGAAAATGAAAGATATAGAAGAAGTGCTCCCTGTAAAAACCTCGAGAAGAAGCTATTATGATAGAATCACAATTGGGATATATATATCTCACACCCAGAGTCATGATACAAAACAATGACTGGAACCTATGTCTACTGATATTGAGCCAAGTGTAGAACTAACACAGATCAAACCTTGAATCATCTCATGTGTTGTAGGATCTTAGAAATCCAAATCTTGCAGCTATATGTGGCCCTAATTATCAGCTCCCTAAGCCTAAAGTGGGAAACATGGTGATGGTGATGGAAGTATTTCACCATGGAATCCACCTCCAGTATCTTCTTGTGCTCCTCTACTAGCTCCTCCTCCCGAGAGACCACTCTATCCATAGCGGGGATATCATTGATCATGGAACTGCCTATGACATGGCGGTCCAATCGATATCTACCTGGGATGATCTACTTCTCGACATGTCTAGGTGCATCTACCTTTCCACCTGGAGGAAGGGTGTCATAGGACGGACCCTAAAATGATGCCTCACCACTCATAGAGTTGTAATCATGAACCATGGTTGGTATCCTAGTCGGTTTTCATTGCGGATCCATCCTAAAAGTTGTCAAGGACTACCGCAGTCATATGATCATATATATATATATATATATCAAAAACAATGGGGAATAGACTCAATAAGGATAGTAAAATACTGAATCCTATATGATTCATGTACCTTTAATTCCCACAAAAAAATTCTTAGCATGCAGAGTCGACAGGCAGGTAGTCAAGGTCCTAGTGAATAGTTACTCTAGCCACTCGTACCATCACTGGACTCCCTTTACAAAGATATACACTCGAGACACTTTGAAAATATTTCCCTAAACCCAACTAAAACCTATTAAACAGTAATATCCATACAAAATCCCAAGGAAGTAACTTTCTTAGATACCAATCTTTCATGACCTGACACATGCCAGGGCTCAAGCTGCAACTGCCCCAAGTCCACCTCCATAGGCCAAGTGTGGCGACTTATGCTGAATTCATAACTAACTCAATGATAACTTTGCCTAAAAACTTGTAAAAATGCACACATCCAACTCAATGAAAAAATTCAGAGGTAAAGAAGAAAATATACAACTCCTTCATAAAGTAAACCAAGCATGTGTGAACCTCAATACAGTAAAAAAGTACAATACTGAATACTAAAAACTAAAGGGGAAAAATAAACACACAACCAGAAATATATTCCAACCTGAAAAAACTAAAAAATAGTAAATAGTTGTGATAACCCAGATCTTGTATCCCAAGCTATGGTCATCATATGTGATCCAAGAACCTAGTATCTCTAAGCTCCTCTGAAGTCATAGTCGACATTTTTGTTGTCTTCAAAAGGCACGACTTGTGCGTGCAAAGCCCATATAGGGGTGAGTATTCACATACCCAATAGAACATCATGAAAGGGTGAAGGGGGAGCAGTAAGAGATACAACTAAAGAGAAAAACATTAGATAGAACAAGGTATATTAAAATAGTACAGCTTAACCAAACTAGAGAGTGAAAGAAATCTCCTCAAAGCATAGGGGGGTAAATATAGTTAGCAAATGAAGTACCCATAGAGCCTCTGCGACCTATAGCAGGAGAGTAGACTCATCTAACCATGATAAGATAAACACATAAATCACTTGGAATTCCCTACGCATATTTACCTCTCTTGGAAGGAGAGTATCTGAATTCAAGGTGTGAATCCAAAATAAAGAATATATATATTCTTAGTCAAAGAATCTCAAATTAGATAGTAAGTCGATATCCATACCATAGATCATCCCAAGAATAAGAGTCACCAATAGTTCAAAAATTCCATCAAGAAATCCTAGTATCCCATGTGTCTGCCCTGAACTCACAAGTCTACCAAATTCAATCACCACACCTTGATACAATATGCTTTGGGTGGCACTAACTTTCCCACATGGTTTTAGGTTGCATCACAAGAACGCATCTTGGTGGGGAAAGTGTTCCTCTTTCCCATGGGACCAAGGCTATGTCCAACCAAGTATCGTAACTATGTAACACAGCAGAGGGGATGAAATCTCTAGTTAAGGATCCCATGCCCTAGTACAATAGGAGGGTCCTACTTTGTTAGGTTTTAAGGAAATCGTCAACTCAGCCCCGCTAGAGGGTAACGTTCGGGAAAAGTCATTAGGAAACTTCACTACCCAGCCATGTTGGAGGGTAACTCTAGGGAAAGTTCATAGGGGAACTCCACTTCTCAACCCTATCAGAGGGTAACGCCCATAATAAGTCATTGGGGAACTCCAGTTCCCAGTATTTCTAGTGGTTAATTCCTAGAAGAATCTATTGGGGAACTCCACTTCCCAACTCTACTAGAGGGTAATCCATATAAAGGTTCCTTAGGGAACATCACTACCCACCCCTACTAGAGGGTGATTCCCAAAAATCTATGGTGATCGTGTAAATACACTACCACAATCAAGGGTCACCTCAGTGCATGCTAATCCATGAAAGGGTCCTCGGGGAACTCCATTACACAGCCTTTCTGAGGGTAATACCCAAAAATATTTGGTGACCCCACATGGTCACTTCCATCATTAGGTGTTGCTGTAGTGCATGTCAAGCCTGAAATATTTCAAATCATATATAGAAATCCACAACTGAAGGGACCATCACATTATACATGGAAAAAACTCTAGATAGGCTAATTATAGGCCAAAATATGAGTTCAAATGAAGGAGATATGAAACATTGATGTTTCCTCAAAGGATCTCAAGGGGTACATGGCATGTTAGGTGGGGGCACATGGAGTGTGGCTATATGGGATGATGCATGTGTTCTCTAGTTGTGTTTGTGTACTCAACACATGGTGTGTGCCTAGCCATGTGATCTATCACATTCTACACACATAGAATAGATAATATGTGGCATTTGAAGAGATGTACACGTATTTCTATCCTTATGGGTTTCCAAAACCCTAGTTCTACCAGTGGAAGGGGATACCTTTCTTATGTACTATATTGAGCATGGCGTGTCATTTTTTTTCACCAATTTTCCAGATCTGATCTCCATAGCTTGAATATGTTCATCTCACCTTTTATTTCACCTTGAATCAATATGAAACTCTCATATCTATTTGTGGATTTCGAATTTTAATTGTTACTCAGCGCGAATCGGCTCTGATCATCGATGAGGGTCCCAAAGATCATTCTTCATTCCACTTCATCTCCATTCATCCCCAATTTATTCTATATCCAATGAATATAGAATTATTTCTTTGTAATGATCTTGGGTCTATGCTCATTTCAACAAACCATTCACATTTTGTTTATTCTCCATGGATATGTGTGCCCAATTGAGCTCGGGCTACCCGACAATCATCAAACCAGAACCTCAGGGAGCCAACCAGTGATGAAAGCAATGAAATGGGGGGAAGGAATAAGAACAAAGTTCAATTGATCAAGGACAATTATTATTAGACAATAGATCAATTATAGGTAGTTTATATTAGAAACTAATTGAAATAAAGTAATATTTTAAATAATAAGGCTCATGAAAAGGTCACAACAGTAGCACACATCAAAGTAAGAACAAAAAATCTACTCAATCCTTTAATAAAGGGTATAAAAACACAAATTGATGTCTCCTAACATATATTGGATTGATCTATGATGAAGAATGTTTTTTCCAACATATAAGGTAGATCTGTTGTGTTTGCTACACTTTGATTAATGTGGATCCAAGGATTCATCATCGATCAATCTCAATTCGTTAGAGGAAGGAGTAAGAGAGAGCTTTGTCGGAATTGGAATCATTATGAGGACAACCCTAGAAAAAATATCTATAATGATATATTTATAAATATTTTTTTGGGTTAAATGAAATAATTAATTAATTTAAATAACTAATTAATTAACTTAAATTCACTACTAATGAGTGAGGAGTTCGAACATCCCATGCCGACTCATTTTATGTTGTACCTAGGGTAAGCACCACATTCCAGACTCAACCATGGTCTTAGATTTATGATCTAATCAATGATTTAAGAGTTATCCTATTTCATTTAAGAGGTTACATGCGTGTAATATAAAATATATTTAAAATTTTTTAAAATTAATTTTGGGCACACTAGGCCTCGGAATCACACTTTGTCTCAGCTCCTAGCTCTATAAATATATATATAAATATTTCAAAGTCAAACAAGGAAAAAACTATGTCTCTACACTATAATTTGGTGGTTTCATCGTCAATATTTATATCTTGTCAGGTAATAGATATATTAGGGAATGTTTCTTGAAAATTTTCAATATGTTTCACTTCCATATAACCATTTTAATTTTCAATAAATATATTTTCATGAGATTTAATTTTTATTACACTCCACCATCCATTCAAATCTCTAAAGACATAAAAAATCATAATAAAATTTATGTAATTGTTATTCCAGCATAAATAGTTCATTTAATTCAATATTACTTTTATATTTAAGGTCAAAAACATCATGTCATGGATGATCTCATGACCCCCAATCAGTATCAAACCACTGTCATTTAAACATTGTTACATAATTTGGTCCTAGATAACACAACTCACTTATTTCATCCAGAATTCCATAAAAATCAAATTCTATTTATTTATTATGATATCCTTTCAAACAAACACCACTATTAAATTATTCATTTTCCACACCATAAATACGTGTATGGAATCGAAAAACATTATCCACATACACATTATAATAGTTTACCAAATTCGATGGAGAGTTTTTGAGTACACATAATCGACTATCAATTTTACATTCATGTTGTGTTTCTTTCAAACAATAAAAATTATTAACAATAGATTTAATTACAAAATTTATTTAATGTTCCATCAAAAAGTACTTAACATGTTGGACTTTGAATCTAATATGCAAAATTCTATTGATGAAGTTCTTCAAGAGCGTTATATTTTATTTTTATAAAATGTTTTTTGATATATTCATCATACAGTCTATAAAATAAATAATGTGAATAAATTTATCTATTATAAAATTTAAAAAAAATATGTAGTACTAACTGAAAAAACCATTTCATTTCTTCACAATTCATCAGAACATGTGTATGAGATCTATTCAGTTTTTCATCTCTAATCCATCATTCCCCATAACCACTAAACCTAGGTTTGGGCTGATTAAAAATTGACAACTAATGATTTGTGATATAATAAAATTCTTCTTATTTTGACCAAAGTGATCATGTTTTCAAGTATATTCTAATAGAAAATAATAAGGGAATAAATTTGAAATTTCTTCCTGTATGTAAGCTTCTACAATCTACCCTTCAACTGATACATTATTATGAACTTTCTTCTTTAATTTTAGAATAAATCTCCCAAATGGATACATCTACTAGAATTATACTAGCACTCCACATTTAGATTTCATAGGTAAAATGCAATATTAAATGGTCCAATGAATCAAAGAATCCCTAGGGGAATATTTTCTCCAATTTACATAAAATGCTAACAACATATTTTTCCAATAAACTCAATGAATAATAATCTAATTTTCCCCACAAATATCTTCAAAAAAATATGATATTTCGGTCAATATGTTTTATATTTAATAATTAAGTAGCCCTTTAAGACCAACAGATAGTAATATTTCAATTATGATATGGAAATAATGAGTTTTTTACTCGGTAATATGCTCATTTCTAATGCAAGAAGGTAAATTATAAGTATAACCATCAAGTAATCACAAATATTAAATCCATTCATAGAATAATAAACAGTTTTCTTTAGTAGGTGAGTACATTTATTTTAGCTTCATTATTTTTTGTGATATTTCATCTTCAAATAATTGATGTTCTAGATGTCTAAAAATTTGAGCAAGATCTAACCAAACCAAGGGGCATGATGGAAGTTATTTGGACTTCCCCTTTAATGGGTTGCTAAAATGAAACACGGATGGAGCCTCCAAAGGGAACCTCGGACCTTCAGGCTATGGGGTAATCTTCAGGAATCATCACATGGAGGTGGAGGAATGAAATTAAGGTCTGTGCTGTCACACGATATCTTTAGAGGATGCAATGATGGATCTCATCACTGCGGTGGATATCATTTTCCAACGGCATTCGAACAACATTTGGTTTGAGAGCGACTCGTCCACAATGGTGCATGTAATTAGAATGGGTCAGAGAAGGTTGGCTTGGAAGCTAGTAGGTTAATGGATGAATTGTCTCGATAAACTCTCCTCCTTAAACTACTTCATCGTGTATACCTTTCGGGAGGCGAATCACATTGCAGATGAACTTGTAAACAAAGGGCTGTCACAAGGGAGGAGCATCCACATCAACACCATTCCTAATAACATGGTCCCCTTCTGAATAGGGACAAATGTAAAATGCCTTATTTTTGTCTCATGTAATGTTTCAACTTTATCAATTTAAGAGCCTTCGTGCTCATTTTTCTCAAAAAAAATAGATTATCTCCCATTACCAAGAATAAACGCCTTGTTCTAATCCATGTAGTATGGATATGATTTTAGACCATGTGTGCTCCATCCAAATAACATACCATACACCATAAATGCATTGATCGTCCATATTAATGTAACACTTAACAAAAAATATAATATGAAACTATATTGAATGTAGTCAAACTGTTATTCCATGATTAAATTAAATCATCAGTTATTAGATAATAATAAACTTCATTATTCTTCTTTGGATGTCCTGGAATTAATAATTCCAAATATAAATATGGTTCCTACATCAACATCCAACGAGGTAAGTTATATGGAGTAATGAAGAAATTCATACAAGAATACCAACTATCATAAGCTTCGAATGGAAAAAAACCATTAGTAGAAAGGCTTGGTGATATGTTATGAGATTCTGAAGTTAAAGAAGGATGCATGATCAAAATTATTTCCAGGAATCACCGTCACATAGATGATTTAATATTTTACAGAAGGAAATATTTTATTTATTCCATGAAATCAATCCAGCTATGTTATGAGACATAAATAAATTCTTTGAATGAGGTGTAATTGGAAAATACCCCCAACTTATTCACAGGAACTTTATAATTTCCTTATTATGCCTCTTTATGCCATGATTATCCACATGTTGGACAGTTAACTAGTGATTCATAATCACCATAATATATGATGTGGTCATTTGAACATGTGTGGATATTCTAATAATTAGGACCCAAATTATGAATCAACCTCTTACTTTCATAGAAACTTGTAAGGAATATATTTTCATCAGGAAACAATGATATAAAAAAAGATAAAACATGATCAAAACAAATAATTTACATTTCAAAATATGATTTAATATTCATAAATTTTATAATAACTTTAGGTTTTCTCATATGAAATCCCATAAATAAGGTTTCGTTAGTAGATTTCAACATATTGTAAAATTTATAAGGTTCGGATTCAGGATTGGTAATATCATTCTGATTTATTGTTTTCTAGATAGATGGGCCATCTACCACATCTATTAAATTCTAAAATGATGGATATGAAACCAAAAAAATTATATTATGTGCTAAAATATATTCACCATGGTGATACCAAAAAACATAATCTTTCTGAAAAAATACTATATATGAATTCCAGCTTTGTCAAATGTTTCGAATCTCCAAAGATCACATTTCTGAAATTGTCAATTAATTATTACTTTAGAAAAAAGTATGAATTTGATTATGAAAATGATATAAATGTTTCAAAACCTTTAATGTATAAAAGATTTAAACCATATTTTTTGGGATTTTTACAATGATGTATCCAATCAAGATCACATAATAAAAAGTGATGTCTTCTTCCTGAGTCCATAGTTATCTAATAAAACAATATAAATAAGAATAATTATTACTCATTATTACTAATTGAAAATTATTATTATATTTTAACACCTTGAAATATTATATATAATATGACTGTAGTGAGGTGATGGATTAGAACTAGATTCTGGGGCCTATAGAGGCTTGACATAGATAAAATAATAATATTATATATATTATATCACATGGATTCTATTTTTCAAAAATAACAGAATTTATCCACAACAGTGTCTCATATAAGAAATATGATATCACTTTTAAGTCTGGGATACATGGTATACACTAGGCATGACATAACAATTGTGTGTGGTGAGTTTTTGGTAACATTTCACGCAAGGGTATTTCATTTAATATTTACATTATAATTTTTTGTAAAAAAATTACACCTCCTAAACTATGTATCATATGAAAAATCGGAGACTTCCATTAGGTTGGGAATATGATTCTTACCCTATGTGCAACAATAACATTTGTATGTGTTAGGTTTTTGGTAACATCACATGTGAGGGTAACCCTTTTAAAATTTTATTAATATTAAATATATATAATATAATATTTATATGAATTATTAATAATTTTAATTTTAATTAATAAAACATTTATAGGAATTATTGTGATTTTCAAATAGTTACTTATATTTAATATTTAATAATAGTATTGACTAGTTAATTATTAATTATTAATTATTAATTTTTAGTTATTATAATTCATTTAATGATTATTACTAATTATTAAAATTATTATTAAATTTTACATAAATATTATATATATATCATGATTTATTAATTAATATAAATACAACAAATATATTCTTACCCTTTTTTAAACATATATACATATCAAATATATATAAAGACACACATGTATATATAATAAACCTTAAATGTTTTTTAAAATATTTATATATACTTATTCAGATGTTAATATATATATATATATGAAAAACCTTACATTTTTAAAAAAAAGTTATATATATATATATATATATTCACATGTTCATATACATACATATATATATATATATATATATTAAAAACCTTATTCATTACATATATATATATATATTCACATGTTCATATATATACATACATGTATATATATATTAAAACCCCTACACGTTTTTTTAACTTTTCACAATGTAATATTTATATATATATATATATATTAGAATTTTTTAATTAATATAAATCCATCAAATAAAATACATGCATTGACCTAAAATATATTTTGCAGTTGAAGATAGGTATTACTAAATCATGAGAATAAAATGTGAAATATGAATAAGAAAAATAAAAGAGTGAAACATACAATAAATCAAATGATTTATAAGATGAATTATTTTAATTCCTTACATATTATAAATAATATTTTAATTAATAATTTTTTTCTTTATAATATTAATTAATTTATAAAATTTAATGGTTAGATGTGATTAAAATTATTTTTTTCTAAAAGTTTATATCTTCCAACGAATATTTTTTTTCTATATATTTTGTGTTCATATCTCATTAAATTAAATTTAACAATTTTAAAGGATAATTCAAATTAAAATTTTCTATAAAAAATATTATAAAGTAACACTCATTTAATTAGTAATTCATATGAAAAAATATTATGAAAAAATAATGTTAAAAATTAATTTTAATTTGGTAAAAATAGTTTTCCAATATATTACTTGATTTAATTAAAAAGTTAAATTTATAAATTTTATATTTTGAATTTTATAAAAAGGATATAATTTTTTAAATAGGAATAATAATAATATTCATTAATTAACCTAAAATATCAAATATAAAATCCTATTAAATTTAAAAATTAAAAAATGTGAAAAATAACTAAAAACATTTGAAATAACTTATGGAAATGAAAACAACACAAATAAAAAATAATAAATTTATAGTAACCCTAAATACAAAATAAAGCAAGAAAATCAAAAAAAATTTCATAAACTACGGTTTTCCCAAACTAAATCATGTAGAAACAAAAACGCACCAACAACAACATGAGAGACAATTGAACAATTAAAAATCAATGTGACAATCCAAAAATTATCATAATTCATCAAAACAAATATCCCCATAATTGTGCAATACAAATGACAAACTAAACATATTTAAATAAACTACATCAAAAACTGAGAAAAATAATGGAAATCAATTGAAATCAACTCATGAAATGTTAGGGGATGTCAAAATAAGGAATAATAAACTTATAGAAACTCTAAATCTCAAATAAATAATAAAAATTGGGTAAACTTATTAAAATACGTTTTGAAAATACTAATTTTTGAAAGATGTAAAAAATAATCGCAAAAATAATAATGAAGATGGAAGCGGAGTTTGTACCTAATATATCTAAGCCTAAATCTCCGAAAATAATTATGTCTAATGGATGTTTTCGGGTGATTTAGGGCATCAGTCATCACATGGGGGTCTTCCGGTGGTAGGTTTTGCAGAGAGTTGAAATGGGGAGGAGGTTAGGATGTCACATGTTTTAGGTTTATTATCATTTTCAACAGGTTGATAGTGATAGAAATTAACCCATTTCCAAAGGTTTCCATGGAACCCTTTTTTGATTGATATCAACATTCATTTCAAAAAGTTTACATGAAAAAAAATATTTATGATAGATATGAGATTATGTCACAATTATTTGTCACCAATTATACTCTCATGTTTTGGCATTCATTAATGCCAAAATTATTTATGATGGAAAATCAAATTCCATCACAATTATAAATTATTTTTTATGGATAGCTTTTTTCATTGAAAATAACTCATTTTAGGAGACTATTTACGGTTAACAAATCATACATCACAAATATCCCATCATGATAATCCATTTTTCTTGTAGTATCATAGGAATAGTTTTTCATCTTTCCTATATGTAAACTACACAAAGATAAGTTTAGGATAGTTTATGATGATACTGGCCTCTTTATTGGTTTATAAACATGAGGGTTTTCTTTAATAGTTTAGCGACTTTTGGGTATCTCTTAGTTCTCTGCGAGACTTTTCATAAATATTTATATCTATGTAGATTCACTTGTTATCTCCTTGTTTTCTACTATTTATTTATTCATGTCCATATAAGACCAACACCTTATAGGGAATTCAATCTTGTTCCTTTTTCTTCAAACACCATTTGGGAGATTGTGCATTGTGTGATAATAACTCTATATATTCCCAAAGTGATCTCAGTAGAAATATTATTTCACTTATGATAAAGATATTTTCAAGATTTATTTATCTTGTTTATCTCTATCATTTAACATCTAAATATTGCATGGATGTTCTCTCTTCTACTATGGATCACTTTCTGATGACAAATAGGATACACTGATATTTTTTAGTGGCTCCAACTAGATATTCAATGTGTTTTTATTTTATTCTTATTATGAATTCATTTAGACAATTTAATATTTTACCTAAAATTTTTCCTTTAAGTAATTAATATACATGCATGATTGTCTCCATGAATCAAAACCCATGGAGTAAATCCTACCGTATTTCTCTTATTCATCTTCCATTTATCCTTATGATAAATCTATTATTAAAATTAAAACATGTAGCAAAACAATTTTTTAAAATAATAATATGCTTACTGAATTTCTTAACATGCATCACTGGGATTTATATTAATTGAACATACAATAAAAATATTATTATTTAAATTGGACTGTTATAACCTAATGATTGAATTGGCAGGTATAAATAGGATTAACCACATTAAGATATATATATATATATATATATATATCATACTCAATAAAGAATTATTGATTAATTATTAGGAAATAGGAACTTAATTGTTTATTAATTTTCTTTTATTATTTAAAAATATGTTTTCCTAAAAATTAGTTTTCATTACTTTTGGTGAGTGAATATTAAAATTAATTTCTATAAATTCTGAAAAAAAATTAAAAAATGAACTTTATTTTTAGAATCATCATGTCATAATTATATTAAATTTAATTTTTGTGATTTTTTTGAAAAGATTATTTTTCTTGTCAATAGTGAAAAATACAAATTTTAATGAAAAAACTATATTTTTTCTTCAAAATTTATAAAGATCCAATTTATTTTATAGTTGTTTAAAATTAAAATTAGTTCTATTATATTATTAGAAATACAATTAATTTCATTATAATCAATTTTATAGGTTAATTTGATATAAAAATAATTTATACATAAAAACACATTTTTCTAAAAAATTGGTTTTCATAAAGATGTCTATTTTAATATAAATTTATTTCTTTCACATATAGAAGTTGAATCATTAAAAATAGATTCCATATTTGGAATTAATAGTTCTGAATTTGGTGGATAAGTCACTTTTATTTTTTTTCAATATGAATTGTAACCTTAGTAAATGTTTTCTCCATAATAAGGGTAAATCAGGTAATTAAGGTCTAAAATAATTTTATAAGGACTATAAAATGGCCCTAACACTTGAATTTATCCTATTGGATGAGTTTATTTGATCCATGATCATCTATATTTCCCAAAATTGGTAACTTGGATCTATATATCTTTGATTTTGGCCCATATATTATTTTATATAAAGAAAAGTCAAAAATGTAATTCTCTTTGTTTTATTATCGCTAAAATTTTTAGATAAGGATAAATAGAGGATATATTTTGTTAAAAATTTTAATTTAAATTATAAATTATTTTTTTATAATGTTAATTTATTTTTTAATTTTAAGTGATTAAATAATTACCTTAAATTATTACGCAATTCTCACACAATATTTATTCAATTAATATAAAAATAAAATAAAGGATTTCAAAAATATAAAAAGTAAGATAATTTGAATTAATTGTTTTTATAATTATTTTTTTAGAAAAAAACGTATTTGATAGGTGTGAATATATAATATTTAAATTACATTATTTTATTGTAGTTTTCAATGTCAAATTAAATGAGTTGTTTCAAAAAATAAATTAATGTTTTTTTATAATAAATAATACTTTAATAAATAATATAAAATTATTAAAAATAATATATTTTCTTAATGGGTTTGTCTATATTTAAAATATCAACTTTGGTCCATTTATGGATCAATATTCCCTTTATAGTAACTATTTTTACCCCTAAAGAGTAATAAATTTGTTATTTTAGTAACTCTCAAAAAGCATTAATGTGTGTTAAAATAAAGATATAAGGGTAAAAACCTAATATAATCTTGTAAAAAATTATTTAATGATAACATTTATGCCTATCCTCATCCTATATTCTAATTATATCTATTTATATAATTTTTTCCATGAAATTAATAATATTTTAATTTAATATTTTATGTAGTTTTTAAAGTGCCTCTCTCCTCACTTATAAATGGGAACTGCCTCTCCTATTTTTATCACACTTAAAGAACCATTTGTTTCAGCCAATAACTATCCATATATCGTCCAAAAATCCATTCCCGCAATATAGATGTCAAATTTTGGGAATAATAAAAATCGTAGAGTGCTTAATGTGGATGAAAAAGTAAGTAGCCCAAAGAGGTGATATAGTCTTTATCTGAATGGTTTAGTTGTATTTATTCTTAGGCTTCCATAAAATATTGTTAAAACATTATGAAATAATAACACCAGTATATTTAACATACGAATATTTTATTATGTTAATTACATAATTTAAATCTATATACTCTTCTACCAAATAGGAAACGAAATCATCGTTCTTGTGTACGGCAGACTACCACCTCGAGAACCAATGTAATTCATTTTTTATCACCACCTATAAAGATGCTTATAATGATGGATTTAATAAATATATTTTATATTTATGATATTATTATTATTTTTTAAATTTTAATTATTATTTACCATTTTTTGGTTCAATCCATCAAAAATAGAAATAGCATTCATGCGTACGTACGGTGTACCGTCTTTGGAAACAATGTAATTCATTTTTTTATCTATACCTTTTATGGATGACTATAAGTATATATATAATGAATATATATAATATTACTATCATTGATAGAAAATTTATATGATCTAACCATGATCAACATTTAAATATTGAGATTGTCAAACCAAGATATTCATCAAAAACGAAGTAGTTATCCCCCAAAACAATGATTTTAATAAATAATTGTTAATAAAAAGGTGGTAATATGTTTTATAAAAATCATATGTAGTATGTTATATATGAATATATTTATGTAATACATGAAACATAAATCTATATTTACTATAAATGAGTTTCTAACATGTATGATTAAAAATAATATTTAAGGTAAGGGATCTCTCTGAACCACCCTTTTTATTTGGGTTGGGACCTTCATCTCTCTAAATAAGATTATATATATCATTAATGTTATATAATTCCTATAAATTATGTATATATGTCTCTCATATATATATTTATCTCATTATAACTTCCTTTATGGGGTAATACACTCCTTTTGTTCATTTCTCAAATGCCTTCTTAGTGAAATTTCCTTTGATTATGATATGAAGCTAGATTATGCAGAACATTTATTTCCATGGGTAATTCATAGGATGATTATTTATGATTGATTTCTTTATTTGGCACACATAATCATGAACGTGTTATGATGGGTTCACCCATATAGTTCTCCAATTATTGGGTAAAATTTGTTCTCATGATATATTATGTATGGTATTAGGGGGTATACCTAATCCATTATGTCACTCTATCCACCATGTGATGTTGTCTTCGCAATTAACCCTAACTTATTCTTATATTATAATGCCCCAAAAATATAAATTAGGAACATTGTATTCGATAATGTGTATGACTCCCAACACCAAGCGCATAAGGGAATATAATGTCCTAATACTTAATAATGAATTTGCTGTTTTAAATAAATATATTTGATAACTTTAAATGCACGTGGCACAGAGTTATCATATGCCGCACACAATAACAAGTTTCTTTAATGGCTTGTGTTACACGTAAGACCAGGTTTTTCCAAAAAATAATATATTATTAATATTTTTTTATTTAATATAATAAGATATAAACTAGAAATTATGAATAGTATTAACTTACTTAAGAAAATATATGTTTTACACAAATATGAAATTAATTCATTTGTAAAAAATTAATTAGAAATGAATATAAGAACTGATTGAATATAAAAAGAATATTTTTATGGAAAACTATTTTTTGTCGATAAAGATATTTTATCCAAATAAATTAAATTAATTACAATTATTTAACGATATTAGTGAAATATGTATGTTAAATATTCAACAAAATATTTTCGACATTCATTCAATAGATTTTATTTTCATAAGATAAGAACAAACCCACTTTTACTCATAAAATACTATATTTTTATTAAGGCACTTTTACCGCATTTTAATGGAAAATCTATTTTAAATCCAATTTTTGGAACTATTATAAATATTATATGTAAAAATAAAAATAAAATTATAAATTAAAACATAAAAATTACTTTAGGGTTTCTTTTTTTTATTTTTATATGAAGTTTCGTTTATTAATGAATAATGAAAAAATAATGAATTTTAACTCAAAACTACTTTTTCATATAATTGATTTATAGGTTCAAGTAATATTTTAAATTGGTTTTAAAGTTTAATTAGATCATATTTCTATAAATTAATCAAATTTATTTCATTTTAATCAATTACACTTTGATATTTGGTATAAAAACTTAGCAAATGTTTGGATGCTTTTACTTTTAAAAACTACATTATCGTCTCATCTACGGGATTAAATGTTAATTAATTTTTTCTACTTTTGTGATTAGAATTTCAAAAATTTGACTCATTATTTTGAATCAACATAATTTATAATTTCAAATAAGTTCAAATTGTGATTTAACCAAAAATATTAGTGAAATTAACTAAAATTAATTACAACAATTAAAGTCAAATTTAGTTTAATAAGGGACAAAACCTTAAACTTAAGGGACCTAATGACTTATAAACTAATCCAAAATCCTTTGGTAGGAAAAATTTAGACCCTGTCCTCACTCTTCTAAAAATTTATACCATTATTGGATCCACCTTAAATGGGAAAAATGTGTGTTGAATTCGCTTTCCCAAATTTTATAAGAGTGTCACTCCTCTTCCAGTATAAAAAGGTCTCCTCTCCTCCCACATCCTCATACCTCTCAAGCCACTTTTTATTGAACAAGATATACCCAAATTTATCCTAAAAATCCCCCCATAAACCTATAATCCAAACCTTTTTTATAAATCCATCAATTAAGCCCTTTGGTTTAAGCTAAAAGGAGTTACTCGATTAATTGGTAACATCTTTTCTTAAGCTCTTTAGTTTTATTTCCATTCTACACACCCTAAACTCTTATTATTCTAAGATTATATAACAACAAAATTATTATAAATATATAGGATTTTTTATTATAAGTTTTCAACCTACACTCATAGACACGTCCGTCTAATGGGTAACAAACGTAGTGTTTATATGTATGACAAACTACCTCCTTACGAAACAATGATTGTTCGTTTTGATTTAGAACCTCTCATGGTTGGGTAATATGATGTAAAATATGTTTATAAATGTTATATATTCTATTTATAACGTTATTATTCTTATTTAATTATTTTATAACATGTTCCATTATACATTCCATTTTTGTGTGAATATGATAACATCGTTTGTGGAAATACGGACTATTGCCTCCTAAAAGTGATGTGATTCGTTCACATAATACATGAAATATATAAAGGATATATTTAATTAAACATATGTAACATAAAAAAAATTATATGATATTCATGAAATAATTAACTTTCTATAAATATAATATACATAATTTTCTTTATTACCATTTTTATACATTAAAAAGTGATAACGTCGTTCATGGATGTGTGGACTACCGCCTCCTCGACACTATGTGATTGCTTTTACATCACAATAATTATATAAATAATTATATATTATTGAATAATATGGTATTTATTTTATAATTTTCATTCTGTAAAGATAAAATGATACTTACCTTCTTTCTATAAGGATCATAGAAAAATGTTAATGTTACTCATGCGTACGTACAACCTAGTGTCTCCATCATTGTAACATTGATTCCTTTTTCATAAACATATTTAATGATTGGTTTAAAAATTATAATTTATGTATAAATATTATATTTATTTCATGATTATTTTTCTGAAGATGTTGTATAATGACATGTTTGACAATAGTTTACCTACTAAAGTTGTGTTAAACACATGAACCCAATTTGGTCAAAACAACAGATGAAAATTCAATTGTTTAAGTAGTTTTATAAAAAATTTTAATAAGTGATATAAAATTAATGATAAAAATTAAAAAATTTGAGAATAAATTTGATAATTAATATAAGTTTATTATACATGATGATAAGGATGTACACCCGAAAAGAAACACAAATTAATGGATTTTCATCTCACTTTTTAAATATGTGAAATAAATTTCATATTCACCACTTACTTCTTTTGTGTGGTGTACCTAATACCGATTTTGATATATTATTTCATTAATAATTTTATCATAATTTTATTTAAAACATTCATTTAATGTTATTCCTTCAAGAGGCTTATGATTCAAATTTTTCAAGGTGGTGTGGAACACATTGGAATGCTTAAGGATTATTTTTCTTATGTGTAATTTAAATAATATATAAATGGTATTTTAATTTGAGGAAATTATTTGACCATTGTAAAATAAAATGATTAATTTTCCTATCGTCTGGTTATTAATGACCGATTTCAATTATTGGTACTATTTTTTCCACTCATTGGTACTCAAAACGTTTTAGAAAATGTTTTTAAGAAAACCCGATTTCATTTATCTCTTTAGTCGGAGAACCTATTTTCTTCAACAACAAAAATTTCTGCATTAAAAAGTTTTCAAAAAAAATTAAAATGATTTGCTAAATAAATGTTTACCAATTTTTTCTTTTACCAATGTTTTCAAAGGAATATTCTTGTCTCTTTCCAAAAAATGCATTTTTCTTTCCTTTTTTTGTGCCAAATAAATTTTCTTTTTAACTCGTATTGCATGTAAAAAATTACCCACCATCATTTCATTGAATCTTACCTTGAATGTTTAATAAGTTAATATTTTAAATAAAGTGTTTTAAAAATTGATTTACAAAGAAAATTTGTTTCGAAAAAATCAAAACAAAATGATATTTTCCACATGAATGTTTTCAAATGATATTTATATAGTATTTCTATTCATAAATGGAAATAACCCTTTATTTTTACTCCACTTGGGATATGTTGTATTGATACCATTATTAGTATTCATATTATGGTTTATTATTGATTTACTGAAGGATAGTATTCACATTAACTTCCTTGATTCCTTTTATCCCTTGAAATATTCAATTTCCAATGATCATTTGGCATTTAATTTACCCTAAATATCCATATCATTTTTGATGGATGTGATTATTGCCTAAAATATATAACATTTTTTATATGGTGTTAACTTTTATAGTTTTATGATTATTTTGGGAAATATTGATAAATCAATATCCTTTATTCAATAAAGATATTTGATATGGCATATTGTCTATTCGATATGAGGAATGTTTTAGACAAGTAAAACATGGGTTAGGGACCATTAAAGGAAAACCCTGTGGTTTAGGGACTAGTTAATGAAATCCACTTGATGAATCATTGAACTAATGTGATGCAATTTGTTATAAAAAATCATTCAAGTTAGTTTCCAAGTAAAATAGATGGGTTTCTACCCGACATGATAAATAGTCTAGTGAAACGTCTTGAAGGTACTATTTCCATTTACCAAGGAAATATAAAATCAAATAATTAAGCATTTCCCTCATTTAGTTTCAGTTATTATTCATCCAATAGATTTTACATTGAAATATCTATGGATACATTTTAGCTTTAGTTTATTGATTAAATGGAATGTGTTTCAGTTTCTTACCTTTCCATATTTATTTTTCCTTATCTAGTTATTTGAATGTAATATGTTTCTATTCCTTAACATTCCGTATTGACTATTCTCATTGATTCATTATTGCTTCCACTACACTTTACCCATACTGAGCATTTTTTTCACCCTTATTTTGTTTCGTTTCCCTAGGAATTCAAGAAGTGTACTATGAAAGATATGTGGTGATATATTAGATGGAATAAATTCATCCTTGAAGTTTTCATTATTAAGGGAAAAAAATATGTTTCAATTAGTGTATTTGTTATTATTACAAGACTTATATATATATTCTATTTACCAAGACTACTAAATTTTTGGTCCTTCGGGATTTGATTCCTTGTAATCATGCCAATTTAATTGATAGTAGACATTGGATCTGGGTTTTCTAGGTTTGGGTTGCTACATATATCATGTTTTTGTTTCTACTAGTTTTCTGATGCTTCCATGATCTTATGATACCATGTTCTTTATATTATTCACCCATTTTATACCTTTGAATCACATATTATGCTTCCTTATTGTCTTTATTCCCATGATGATAATTTTATCTTACTCATTGTGTTTATGTATTCCCTAGGTTATCTCAAGTAGTTTTAGTTTCTCAAATTGATTTTGGATATCAATATAGAGATTAAAATAAATTTATCTTATTTCAGTTTTACTTTGTCATCTTCTGAACCTAGTATTATAAATACACTAGTATTTTGATCATTTGGTTGTATTTAATGGATTTTTATGTTATAAATAATGTAATAATATGTGTAAAGAGATTCAGCCGCTATAGTTGGTATCAAAATATGGTCTACTTATTTTTTGGATTAGGAATAAAATACTTTAGTGAGAAATATAAGGATATTTATAAGTATATAAAAATATCCTTGAATTTTGTTAATGTATAGATATAATGGTTTTTAAGTAATTACAACCCTGTTTAGATACTATAAGTGGATATGGATCTCCAATAGTTGTACCTAGGGGTAATAATCCTAAAATGGTAACATTGAGAATTAACTTAATCATCAACAAATGAATGAAAAAGAGTCCTTGTTACAAAAATGGTTAGATAGTCCTAAGGGATAGTATTTGTAAATTCACAAACTCTTTACGATCCATTATGAAGGACTTCAGAAAATTGTTTGGTTTGAAAACCTAATAAGGAAATTACCATGGATAACCTTTGAAAACAAAAAGACTCATAAGTTAGGATTTATATATCATATATATTTTATTATTTATAATTATATAGTTACCCTTTTATAAGTTTATTATTTATAGTATTCTCATGTAATTTTTACCCTATTTTAGTCAATGGTGGGAAATTTGATGAATCATTCCAAAAACCAATGTTAAAGGAAATGTGATAATTTCCCTAATGATATTCCAAACATCAGGGTATTCGGAGATGGAAACATCATTACATTACAAGATTGGTTGACTCATGCTATTAATAGTAACTTGAATCATGAGGGACTCCCTACTTATCCAAAGAATGAAAAATTTATAGTCGATTCATTTATGTGGAAAAGGCCTCTTACCTTTAGTGGATATTCTGATCCCCTCATCATAGAATAATGGATTAACTCTTTTCAAAAGATCTACATTATCCTATAATTCTTAGAATAAGATAATTTTTTCAATTAATTCATAGCATTGAGGGAGAATTCAATCAATGGTGGATGATAATCAAGAATAAGAAGTCCAAAGAGGACATTTCCTCCATGGAAAGGAAATAATTTAAGAAAATATTTTTTAGTAAATATTATCACAGAACTATCCATATTAAAAAAGCAATGGATTTACTCATACTGGAGAACAATTAAGATGTTTATATCAGGTATCATGAGATAAACTTTACAGGGCATGCATTTTATGCCTCTATATTCATCATCAGCACTAAAAATAAGGTGGAATGAATCTTTAAAGGATTAAATACAAGTTTATAAAATAATCTGTGTATTCAAGAATTTTATAGATATAAAGAGATTGTTCATTATTAATTCAAGGTTTATATGAATATTTTATACTCTCAATGGTCACATATACCTAGATATTAAAAGCATAAAATGTTTTTTTCTTCATGTGGATTAATAGATAAATATCATAGAATAAACAAAAACACAACATAATGCCTATAAAGAATATGGGTAAAAGAAACCCAAAAACTATATGAATAGAAATGAGAGGTGTTTAAAAATTATAAAATAAGAAAAATAGGCTAATAAATTTCAAAGGGGTATGAAGACTCCCACCAATGTGATAGAGGAAAATAAGGTTCCTATCATAACTCATTCAATAATACTATAAGATCTCAACCATTCAATGAGATTTATTCTTTTTTAAATTTTGATTTCACTCTCTTTAAATTATTTAATGGAATGCTTCCCAAGAGAATAATAGTTCTTGGGGTTCTTGGGGGTTTGGGTAAAATAAAATGAGTAAATAGTCTATTTTGTGTTGAGAGAACAGTTAGTACAAATCGTGCGCTATGGGCTAGGAGACTGTGTGGCCTGGCCCCCTTGGATAGAGGCAACTACATGGGCACCACGTAGTTTCTAAAATTGTGTAGGTGGCCAAGAAAAACCATGCAGTCAATCTCCTCTTGTACATAGGGTACCGCATGGTTGGCGCATACGTTTTCCAACCATGTGTCCAAAACATGTGCCTCATTAAAAGATGGCAATTTCTTATTTCTCCTCATCGGGATTTAACAGTTCTTACTCAATTTCTTCCCCACCACACCCCCCAGCAGCCTAGGGTAAGAACCCTTTTCTCTCAATCTTCCCAAGGTAATATTACCATTTATTATTGTTTATTTTAAGAACCATTGGTTGTAAATCAAATCTTTGGGTGGTTCTACCACTCCACTTTATTCTATTTTCTAGGAGAATAATGCTGGAATGTTTTTACTCCTTCTGAATCTCTACACACTTATCATTCCAATATATTCTTATATTGGTTGTTGATGGTTTTTTGGGATTGAATCAAGAGTAATGTTTGGGTGATAAATTGTCTTAAAATTTTATGTGGGGGGTTTATAATTTATATCCCACAGTATTAATGATTATTCATGTGTATATTATTGTTATTTTGTTCCATTCTATTAAAATTTTAATTCCATAGTAGTAAATGATAAATTATGTTTCTAAATGACGTGTTAGACCTTTTATAGACCATGTTGGATCTGTTGATGGAGAGTATCCTGAGCTAATGGCCACCCATAGGGGGATCCTCACCCATGAACAGGGTAATTGAGTTATTAAATGATGAATTGAATGTTTTATGAGAATAAAAAAATAGGAAGTGTGTTTATCATGATATTATGGTATAATGATCCAATTTTAATAACTTGAATAATTCAAAGGAGTTGTGGAATTTAAATGGATAAATGTGAAAAAATGGTTAAAGAGGAATTTTCATGTGGTTAATTTACATAAAAGGGGTGGTAAATGGTTATCATAGTGCTTGAATGGAGAAATTTCTTATCCATGGGTATTGGAAACATGTTGAATGTAATGAACCATGGGAATATTTTACTCTTTGTGACCATTAGAAATATCATGGTTGGGGATGGTTAGACATGGTGTTTTGAATCTGGATATTAATACTTGGACTGATGCTCCATGTATGTTGAAATGAGACCCCTATAATATCTATTTTAGATAAATGACATGGGTTGAAGTAGGTTTTATGGATATGGGTATCAATTGGAATTTAAAAAAGGTGGATAATTTATATATTTTTAAATAATGAAACTTGGTTTATCTGTTATTCTCTATTTTTCATTGTACATATTCATACATTGTTATCATACTGGATATTGTTGTAGACGCCATTGGTGGTGGACTACTGAGTTTTTCTCACACCCTACATAGGTCACTTTTTGGCAACCAAGTTCCTAGTTTCAGGTCAGGATATAGAAAAATTCCCTATGTTATATGGATGATATGGGAGTTGAGACAATGCATGGATGAGGGGACTAGATATATCATTGAGTCATATTTTGAGGATTCTATTTATTTTTTTAATTTCGTTTTATTTTTTCACTTTATACTATCCTGACATGTCATATTTTATAGTATTGGTTTTTTTACTTCTCCATTTTGGTAATTATGTATTTAATACTTTGTAATGTATTATTATTTCATGTTGTTTTTTTATGATTTTCACTATTTTTCACTCTAGTAAAGAGGTTTTAGTATCTTCATGTGTTTAGTTAAACCCTCTATTCTATTCAACTTCTTCTAGTGTATGGTTAGGTGTTCTTGGTGTCATGTACCATACCAGCTCAAGGTACCGATTTAATGACACCTTGGTCAGGTTTTACAAAGTTGTATCAAATCATTTTCTATTCAATTATCTTATTATTTGAGAGTGGTATATAGGATACTATGTTGTGTTGGGCCTTGTAAATGATCTAATACATGGGACTATCTAACCCATGTGTAGGAGGAAATCCAAGTTCCCAAAGTGGGATTATTGTTATTGATTTTTTCGTGTTAGATTTGTATGTTATTTCAACTTTGGTGGTATAAATGTGGTGTGACACTATTGTTTTCAAAGGTTTTGTTCATGGATTTTCAAGGAATGGGGTTTGTATATACATGAAAAATTTTAGGTACTATGGATTTATGTTTCATGCATTATATTAACAACTCATAGAAAGAAAGGTTATGGTTGAGTTTCAGAAAATGAAAATGAATTTTTATTGGTTTTGGAGAAAAAAGTGCCTAATAATGGTTGTAACTAGTTTTAACTGTGAATTTATAAATTGAAATGGTTAAAATGGTTCCAATAGAATAAATATTTAAATTTTTCAAAATTGAAATGGTTAAAATGATGTTTAATAAAAGTATTTTTATTATATAATTTTGGTTTACCTTGAGTTATCCATGGCCCATGTTAGGGATAGTGAGGGTAGTGATAAAGATGTCATCATATATATTGTAATAGTGTATGTGGAGTGGGTTGATTAAAGAAATTAGTGAGACTTATTTTTTGTAAACTATTAGAACTATATGTTATGTGTTTTGAGGCATATGTTTTTAATTATATAGAGTTTCCACCACGATGAAGTTTACTAGTCAGAAAATAGGAATACATCACTGAAAATACTTCTCTGGTAGTGCAATAAGAAACCCCAATGGTTCCACTTAACATAGTGGAATATAAGACACATGATATATTCCCTCATTTTATGTAGTTTATAGAGAGGTACCCAAGGTTTCAATCATCGATTATATTTTATCTAATGATAGGGTTTCAATTATATGACCCTCTGACGTTTTCTAGAGAGGGTGAACCTGAGGTATCTGAGTTCTAGATTGAGTTTATCCTAATGATTATGAATAACTTATATACTACTCTCAAGAAGATATTTAAGTTAGATTATATTTTATGAGGGCCATCAACGAACAGGTGGGATATTTAGTTTCGGGGTGAGTATTTGGAAGGCATAAATTGGCATAAATTCTAGGAGAAGTTCTTAGAGAAATTTTACCCTAAGATCCCTAGGAAATGAAAAATTGAGGATTTGGTGCTTTTAACATAGGGAAGTATAAAGGTGATGTATTATGCTGGATGCTTCACTAATTTGCAGTGTTCTTCTATGACATTGATAAGATATGAGGTAGTTATGGATACAAGTTTTCAAGAAGGTATTAGATGTGAGATCAAGTCCCAGGTACGCATCATTCTTTTGAAAAGGTTTTCTAAGGTAGTGGATCAGGATTTTATTTATCATCAGAACATAAAATAGGATTCAAGTAGTTGTAATATAGTTTTAGTTGGGTGATCTATTGGTATGTCTTCTAATAGTAGGAATAACCATTGTGAGAACTTCCACTAGGGAAGTGTAAGGAAAAGTAAACAAGGGAGAGGATTTGTCTCATAGGGTAGCAATTGAGTTCTCTACTATCAGTGTGGAAGACCAATCCACATGTGTGGTTAGTGTCCAAGACCGTCAGTGTAATTTTTAGATTTCGGGTTGATTTTTCATGTATAAAGGTTATATATAAACCCTTAAAATATGGGTAGTTATGGAGGATTTATCCCAGTATAGAGCATCATAAGGGGGTATGCTACCCCATCTCAGTTCAGGAGTTGGGGTTCTACTGGCCATACCATTTGGGGTGGGGGACATGGTAATTCAGTATAGGGGATTCTACATCATCAAGGTAGTTCATCCAAGGGGACTCAAATAGGAGCATAGGGTAAATGAACATCACAATTACATTCTATTTAGCCTGATTCAGTTGGTAGTGAGTCCAGACTATAAATCATTCAAGGTATGATTCTTGTACCATCCATGATTTCTAGTGCTTTATTTGATATAGTGGCTTCTCTCTCTTTTACATTCGTCAGGTTTGTGAACATTTTGGATCTGGTGGTGGAGTATATGTTTTGGTTAATTTTGATATACACATCATTGGGTGTAAAATCAAAGGTTATTAATTAATCTAAGGTGTGTTCTCTCAAAGTATGTGGGTAGCATCTCATTTGGTACTTTTATATGCTTGAGTTGAAAGATTTTAACCTAATATTGGGAATGGACAGGTTGGTTATGTACCATGAACATATTTATTATTACCATATGAGGGTGAGTTTTAGGCCTCCTGTGGGTAGAAGTTATGTTCATCGTGTAGAATAGTATATCCTTGCAATTCATGTAGGGGAAATTATTCCACAATTAGGTGATATAACCACCCAAGTCTCAAGTGTTTTTCTTAATGATGAGGTAGTATACTGTGACATCATTCCTCCAGTAGTGGATCAATACCAGGATTTGTTGCCTAGAGATTTCTCAGGGATTCCACCATAGATAGAGGTTTATTTCATGATTCTGTTGATACCTAGAGATAAAAAAATTTCTATTTATCCTAATCTAATAAAACCAATAGATCTTCAAGGTCTTAATAATCAATTAGAGGAGTTATATGATAAGGTATTTATCCATCCAAGTACATAATCATAGGGTTCATAGGTTTGATTTTTTAATAAAGCTTATGAAACATTTTGGTTATGTGTTGATTACCAGCATTTAAATCAGATGATGGTTAATAAAAGATACCCCCTTCCATGTTTGAGTAAATCTTTGATCTATTAATGGGAACTTGTATATTCTATAAGATTTATTTGAGATCAGGGTATCATCAGCTGTGGTTGAGACCTTCTGATATACCATGGACTACATTTAGAGGAAGGTATGGGTTGTTTGAGTTTTTTATAAGGTTATTCAGGATGAAAACTAGTCCAGATGTGTTTAGGTGTTTTATTAACTGAATTTTTTACCCATATTTTGATTAGTTTGTGGGTGTATTTATGGATGAAATATTGGTTTACTCAAAGACTCGTGATGATTATACAAAATATATTGACATTATATTTAGTACAGTAAGAGATCATATTATTTAATATGTTATATCTAAGTGTCAATTCTAGATCAAAAAGGTAAATTTTTTAGGTCATGAAATCTAGGATGATGGTGTGCGAGTGGACCTATATAAGGTTCAAGCAGTGGTTTCTTGGGACTAGCCAAAAAACTTTTTTTATATTTGAAACTTTTTCGGTTAAGTGGGTTATAATAAAAGGTTCATAAAATACTTTTATATCTTGGAAGAAATGCTTTTCGAATTGTAAAAATTGGTTTCATGTTTTAATGGTCAAAATATTCTGAGAGTGCTTTCTGGATAAAAAATGAGATTCTAACTACTACACTAATTCTTATCATTCCAAAATTTAGAAAGGATTATACTCTATTTGGTGATGAATCTGGAATCACACTTGGAGTAGTGATGGTGTAGAGATATTAATTCATAGAATACAGATCATGACTATTGATGCCACATGAAAAAAAGATATATTATGCACTATCTCAAGTGAGTCTTAGTGTTTTATGCATTTAAGTGTTGGTGACATTATCTTATGGGTGATAAGTTTATTGTTTTTACTTTTAATAAGATCCTAAAATACAAATTTTATGTAAATTATTTTATTCTTTAGAATTGGATATGGGTTGATTAAATTTATAATTTTTAATTTGATATATCTTATATGATAGGGAATGAAAATAATTTTGATGATGTGTTGACTTAGAAGACACAAAATCAGGCAGTTCAGAAGTCTAGTCCTGAGTAAAATAAGACGTATTTGTTTACTTAGATTTATATAGGTGTTTAGGAGGATAATGAGAAGATGAAACTCATGTCCTTTTATCTTTATCCATATAACCATGTTAATAGGAGGAAGTATCATGATTTTTAATGTCTATATTTGAGATATAGTTTTGAATTTGGGGAGAAACCTTCTAATTAGACTCTTGATTAGTATGATATTATCCATGTTTGTGACTGTGTTCTTGTTCCTACTTATATATGGTAATATTTTATGTGTGGGTTTTATTCCTAAAAGTCGGAGGTTCACCATGGTTTGACCAAAATGTACTATGACCTTCATAGATAGTATTGGTGGTCACGAATGAACAACTAGATTATAGGTTTCATGACATGATAAAACATAATTCAATTGGTAAAGGCTAACGATAAATGACCTTTTGGACATTTATAGTCATCACCAATTCCATAATAGATGTGGGATTATGTTACCGTAGATTTTGTGGTAGGTCTTCTAAGTACACCTTGGAAAAATGATGTGATTTGTGTGCTTTTTTATTAGTTGACAAAGGTATCTCAATTCTTTCTGATTCAACAGAATTTCACCATTGACCAATTAGATGACATGAATGTTTGTGATATTATATTTTTTCATGGGAAATTATAGAATATAGTTTGGAATTATGATCAGTGTTTTAATTTTCACCTCTGGTAAGGGTTTCATACAGAATTGGGTAATCAGGTGTTTTTTATTACAACTTTCCACCATTAAATGGACTAAAAATAGAAACATAATATATAGAAACTAGAGGGCATGTTGAGGTCATGTGTACTAGATTTTGGTGATACATGAGTTAAACACTTAGAGATTTTTTATTTAATATATAATAATATTATTTAGGTGAATATTCATATGGAACCATACAAGGTGATCTATAGAAGGTCATGAAGATCTTTCTTATGTTGGATGGAAAAAAGAGAATCAATTTTTTTGGATTGATTCTAATGTAGGAGATATCAAAATACTTTAAATTTATTTATAATCATATTCATATTTCCTAGAGAAGAAAGAATTCATAAAATGGTTGATTTATTCTACCCCTTGATTTTATGGTGAGTGACCATGTGTTCCTTTGGGTGTCACTACGGTTGGGTTACCATCTGATTCGGAAATAGGGAAAGTTGGCACCCATGTATGTTGGGTTGATTGTAATTTTGTAAAGGATTGGACTGGTGGTGTATCTATTGGATATTCCATAGTGCTAAAATAATATTCATTATGTATTTTATGTGTCATATCTTTGGAAGTATCACCCCAACCCATATCAGGTGATTTTTATTGATGATGTTAAGCTTGAGGTCAATGTGTCATTTGAGGAGCATATGGTTCTTATTTTTTATCATAGTGAGAATATTATTTGGGGTAAGAACATACCTTTTGTTTGATTGATGTGGTAGCATAGTCAATTTTATGTGGAAACATGGGAGATGGAGGTAGATATGCGGACCTAGTGGTCGAACCTTTTTACCTTGGAGGCTTAGTGATGCTTGGGAGTGAAGCTCGAGAATGAGATATTATAAGGTTGGGAGGTAGTAAGATCCCCTCCTTTTGAGGAGATACATTATTGTTTAAATTTTTATTTCACTCCATCTAAATTGGTTAACTGAATGATTACCAAGATGATAATAGGTCTCGGGGTATTATTGGGGTTTGGGCATGGAAAAAGGAGAAAATAATCCATTGTGGTATGGGAGAAGGGTTAGTGAATGATTAGTACTAATCATGCACCATGGGCCAAGATACCATACGTCCTATCCCCCATGGGTAGAGGCAGGCTCCTGGCCACCAAATGGTTTTTCAAACTGTGTGGGAGGACTATAAAAACAATGCAGCTAGCCCCCTCTTAGATAGAGGGTTCCACATAGTTGATACATGGTTTTTCCAACTCTGAAGCCAAATTATGTCCCTCATTAAAATATGTTAATTTCCCTCTTAGGATTTAAGAGTTCTTACTCAATTTTTTCCCCATTTACACCATTAACACCCTAGGGTGAAAACCATTTTCTCCCATACTTCCCAAGGGTGATTCTCCTTCTATTTTTAATAATTTAAAGCATCATTGATTGTCGATTGAAGATCTGGGTGAGTCAACCACTACACTTTCTTCTATTTTCTAGGAGAATCAAGTGGGAATTTTGTATCTCCTTTAGAATCCCTAAACCCTTTTTTTATTGTATATCATTATATTGGTCATTAAAGTTTGTTTAGGCTTGAATCAAGTGACGTGTTTGGGAAATTACGTATCTAGGAACTTGAGATGGGTGGTATATAAGTTATATCCTATAGTCATGATGTTTATTCATGTGTATGTGGTATTGATTTAGTGTTTTTATGCTTCCAATTTTATTACATGGTAGGAAATGATAAATTGGGTTTCTAAATGATGTGTTAGACCTTTCACAGACCTCGTTGGATCTATTTATGAAAATTAGACTAGACCTTGAAGGACCCCGGGACACCCTGAGAGGGGAGGGGTGAATCAGGGTGTCAACTTTTTCTTTTAAACTGACAGATCTTGTTCCCACGTTGGTATAAACTAGTTTAATATGTATAAAGGATATGAGAATAAATAAAACATTTACATGCAAAGAAATTACAAAGAATGTTTTACTTGGCTCACCACTAAGGGCTATGTCCAAGGATCATACGCTGACAGGTTTTCGGTCGTAACAAATTCCACTAAAACTTCACTAGATATGGATTATAAAGGTTCGATCATAGTCACTATGTCCCAGACTCACTGCCTTTACAAAGGTTTAGGGATAGCTCACTGCGTCCCTCGGGTCACTCCCGTTAACTCCCCCTGGCTCACTACCTTTAATGAAGTCCCACTCAGTTTATAGACATGAATGTCTCTTCATCATTGGTAATGAATGCATCTTATGTTGTATGTTGGTGCTCTATTGAAGTCCAACTTTTAAACAAAGACTAATCTCACTTTTCACCAAAGGTATCAGGAAAACTTCCAAATTTCGTGTAGCTCCAAAAAGACTGGAAACTTCAACCACAACTGGTTTGCTTCTCCAAGACCGGCCTGTAAGTTTCAAGATGGCGTGCAAGTCCAGCTCTCCCACTTTCACAACTCTCACTTCTTCAGCACCAAACTTGCAAGACTCACACTCTTTCACACCCAAACAGATTTTGGTGCGCAACTGTGAACTTTTTCAGTTCTTCAAATCCTAGCGCACAAGTGTTACCAAACCACCTATGCAACACCTCCTTCACCAAATCCAAACTTTCTCAACTCAACCCCTTTATCGCCCAAACCACCTTGGACGTGCAGCAAAAAACTGTCACGCAACTTCAAATTGCACGACCCACCACCACTTGCACGACCACTACACCTGCGCGACGAGAGCTCTGAATTTCTCTAAGTCTAAACTTCATGCCGAACGAGGAGGGGTGGACCTCTATTTATAGGCATTTGGATACCTTGCATGACGGCGTGCAAGTCCTCCCTCGGCACGCATGTTTCGGCGCACAAATCTCTGTCGTGTTAGTCACTTGTGCGACCAACGCCAAACTTGGGTGCCCCTTCTTCATTTTCCATAATTTCATGATCTGATCTTGAAAAACAAATGGAGCCCAAGTTTCCAAGCCTCCAAGTCTTTGGCGCGCAAGTCCCTTTTCCAAAAACACTTTTCTTCATTTGTAAATTTTGAGGTCAAGAAATTTGGCAAACACTAGAAAACGATGTCACCTTCAACACTGTTATCTGGTTGTTTTGTATGATCACTTTGTTGGAGCACATCCTGAACTTCCTCTGAGTATTGAAAACAAACATAAACCATACCATACTCTAATTCATGCATAGAACGACCATGGTTCCAACAGGCCTAAGGACACCCATGGGGGTGCCACACCCATGGGGAATGCCACACCCTTGCGGGTGCCAAACCCTTGAACATGGGAATTGTGTTGTTAAAAGATAAATTGACGACTTTATGATATTAATCCAATGATAACTATATATTATTATAGAATAAATTTGTGTTTATATTAACTTAAATAAGTCAAAATAGTTGGGAAATATAAATGGTTAGATGTGAAAAATGGTTAAATAGGAATATACATGCATTTAAAGGGCCCGAAAGGGGTGATAAATGGTTTTATGGTTCTTAAATGGTGAAATGAACTAGCTATGGGAATTGGTAACATTTTTAATGTAATGAACCATAGAAATTTGATAGATTAAGAAGTTCACCTATGTCTTTTTTTGATAAAGATGCCAATGATGTTGTGATTTGAAAATGTGACTAATGGTTGGTTGGGATGTTGGATTAATTCTCCTCTCCCTTAGGTGGGCCAAAATGACTCTCTGGGTACCACAATCCATCATAGTTTTAGAGGATTTCATGATTATTCTAACTCCAAGGGTATAGAAATGGAATTCCACATCATGGTTTAGGATGGTCATACATGGAATTCTAAGTCCTCCTTTGAATACTTTTACAGATGCTTCCTATATGTTAACATGATACCCTTATGGAATATGGTTCAGATGATCAGTATGAGAAGAAACAGGTTTGATGGGTATGGGTATTAGATGGAACTAGGAACAAATGTGTCTAATTTAAATATTATTAAATAATGAAACCAGTTTTATATAATGGCTTCTATTATTCACTTTATATCTGCATACACTGTTATTGGGTGGGATTTTATTGTAGACGCAATTGGTGGTAGCTTACTGAGTTATAGTCACACCCTACTCAGAACATCATTTGGTACCTAATAATACCTCATGGTTGTAGTTCAAGATAAGGTAAAAGGACCTATATTATATGGATGATATGAGAGTTGGGGCGAAGCATGGATGAGGGGTCCATACATGATGCCAGGACCCAATTTTTCACTTTAAACTATCATGAATTGATATATTTTATTGTATTTATTTTTTTTACTTCCCTAGTTTTGGAATGAGATATGTGCTTCTTGGTTATGTATTATTATTACATGTTGTTGTTTATTATGATTTCCATTTTTGTTTCACTCTAGTAAAGTGAGTATTGTCTCTCCATGTGTTTCATTAGACCGACGCTACAATTCTATATCCTCCAACATACTGGTAGATTCACTTTAGATCATATACCATACTAGATCAAGGAATCTATTTAGTATCACCCAGTTAAATATGGTATAGGTATAGTGATTATACTACAAGGAATAAGGGAGTTATGCAAGCCAATTATCTAAGTTAAGGGATTTTGTAGATAATCAACTACAATCCTGAAAATGATGTTGTGACAGGTACTCTAGTTTTTTATTCAATAATAAATAATGAACTTATTGGTTTTGGTTCTATGAATTCTTCAAATCTTTCAAGTTTATAAGAAATGTTCAAACATCACATCAAAACATGTAGTTTATATATCATCGAGACTAGAAAATTGTGAAATTATTCTATCTCAAGTATATAACTCTTCCACGGTCAATTTTTGTGGACTAAATCTCCCTAAAAATATTGAATTACTTACTTTAGTGGTGTTTTATGTCATATTGGTCATGGAATTATTGTCTTTATATAAATAAAACATAAAATTTCAAGAGAGGGTGACCACACTTCACATCCCAAGTCATCAAATAATTTTTTAAAAGTATAAAGATGAGGATAAATCGCCCTTTTAATCTTCCTCTCATGTGTGGATATTATTTTTTTATGAGAAAGAATATCAAGATCAAATTATTTAGAAAAAGGAGAGAATTATGATTGAAGACATGCCCATTGTTTGGGATCGTACTAATGTATTCCCTAAAGAGTTTCATGGCCTTCTTCCAAATTAGGAGGTTGATTTTTTTCAATCAAACATATACCTAGATATCAACCCATATCCAAGACTCCTTGAAAAATGTACATTGTTGAGAAGGAATAACTAAAAAAGAAACTACAAGAGAATCTAGAAAAGGGTTTTAGACTCCACAATGCTTCACTATGGGGTGTGTCAGTTCTCTTCATAAAGAATAAGTATCTATCAATGATCATCCAAATTTATTATCATGAACTCAAAAAATTCATGATAAAGAAAAATTATATCTTTCCAATGATAGATGACTTGTTCAATCAACTACTGGGGCCCAATATTTCTCAAATAATGTATATAAACTATAAGTTCATAGTGATTTTTTAGGACTTGCTAATGATATAGAAATATTAATGGAGTTAGTGAATATAGCCTTTAGTGATTACCTCAACTGATTTTTGGTAGTATTTATAGATTATATTCTAATATACTCCAAAATCAAGGAGTATCTGGAGTACCATTTGAATATTATGATATAGAATTTTAAATGGGAGAAGATATATGAAAAGTATATTAAATTTAAGTTCTTGATGAAGGATATATCCTTCTTGGGGCATGTTATAACCAGAATATGGATATTTATAGACCCCTCCATGAAAAAAGAAATTGAGTACTTACCTAGAGTAGTATTTGTAACCATAATTCGTTATTTCCTTAGAATAGTTGGGTATTATCAAAAGTTTATGAGAAAATTATTGTTGTTCTATAAAAATACTAACCAACCTAACTCATAAGGGAGTTAAGTTTTTCTATACTTTTAAATGAAAAAGACAACTTTATATAATTGAAAAATAGGCTTATAGTTTCATTAGTAAACATGTTTCCCTCAATTAAGGACCATTTTGTGGTATATAGAGAAACTCTAAATAATGGATTTGGTTTTGTACTGATTAAAAATTAAAAATAAATATCTTATACCTTAAAGAAGTAGAAATATCATGAGAATAAGTATTCGACACATGATCTGAAGTTCATTGTAGTGATCTTTTCATTTACAATCTGGCGGTATTTTCTCTATGGGGAGACTTGTAATATATATATATATATATGAAGAGTATAAAATATATATTCAAACAAAATGATCTTAATCTTCACCAATAGAGAGGGTTAGAACTGATCCAGTACTATTATTTCTTAATCCATTACCATCGGGGGAAATCAAATAAAGTGGAATATTATCTAAGTAGAAAGGATCAAAAAACCATATCAATGATGAGAATTGAGAAGGATCCAATATTCTTAGACTTGTAAAAGATATACATGGGAATAATAAAGGAAGTAACTTCATTATTCCTTTATAAAATGATCTCTCAACCATCCCATCCAAATAAGATAACGTATTATCAAAGAGATTATGTGGAAATTTAGAATAAGGTGAAAACTATAATAAAATATAAATTTGGGGAGTTCAAAATTAATGTTAAAGGAGTTATAAGATTTGGGTCATGAATATGGGTACCATAAAATACTGAGATAAATAAGGATATGTTTAATGATACAAAAATCCTTACCTTCTCTATACACCCATGGAGTATGAAGATGTATCGAGATCTATATGAGTACTATGGGTAGGACCATATGAAGAAATAGATCATGGAATATACATAAAAGTGTCTAGTATGTCTTCAAATTAAGGCTGAAAGGAAAATGTATTATGGTATGATGAAACCATCACCTATACCCATATAGAAATGGGAAAACATAACCACGTAGTTTTTCACTTATCTTCCAAATACATAAATAAAAAATAATGCTATATGGGTTATAATTATTCATCTTATAAAAACTTTTTACTTAATTTAAATTAGAGAGGATTTCTCACTTGATGAACTTGTAAGGATATACAGAATATAGGTGGTGAGGCTACATAGAACACCACTATATATTATATCTGAAAAAGATCCAATATTTTTATCCAAGTTTAGGAATAGTATCCAGTATGCTCAATATACTAATTTGAACTTCAGTATGGATTATCACCCCCAAACTGATGGCCAATATAAATGGACTATATAGACACTATAATAAATGTTGATAGGATGCTTGATTAACATCAAAGTAGGATTGGATCAACATATTCCTCTAGTTGGGTTATCATATAATAATAGATTTCATTCAAGCATCCAAATGGATCCTTATAAATACTTTTATGTGAATAGATATAGAAAACATAGTTTTTGGGATGAAGTTAGAGAACACAATCTTCAAGGACATAAAATGTTTGAGGAAATTGATGAAAATTTCAAGACCACTCAGTAATAGATAAGGTTTTCTTAGAGTCGATAGAAGAGCTATGCTGAAAATTGTCGATGAGACCTACAGTTTGAGGTTGAAGATAAATTTTTTCTCCTTATATCCCCATAGAATATATTCATGAGATTTGGGAATAAGGGTAAGATTAGTCATATGTATATTTTCCCCTTTGATATTCTCAATCGAATTGGAGTTGTGGAATATTGACATGAACTACCACTAAACTCTATCTCAGGTATTTGAAATATTACAAATATCCCTCTTGAGGAAGTACATACTAGACCCCTCACATGAACTAAATTAATAGGTGGTATAGTTGGAATATGGTATCTATTATAAAGAGGATCTAATGATGATATTGTACTATAGATACAAAGCTTTACCTGGTCAAATTTCTATGGGGAAACTAGACATATGAGGACGAAACATCAGAACTAGAGGAAGGCATGAAGTAGAAGTACCCACACCTATTTTTATTTTAGTATATAATATGAAATTTTTAGCATGGAATTTAATTAGTGGGTAAAAAAGTTACACTCTAATTTTTTAAAATAATAATATGCTCAATAGTTGTCTTAACACACAAAACTGAGCTTTATGCACATTAGATAAACTATAAAAATATAATTATTTAAATGTGACTATTATAACCTAGTCATTGAATTGGAATATATGAATAGTATTAACCACATTATGAAACATATATAAATTTCATACTCAATAAAAAATTATTTATTAATTATTAGGAAATAATCACTCATATTTTTAGTAAAGTCAATTTATTATTCGAAAATTGGTTTTCTTTGAAAATAGTTTTAATTTAATTTCATGAGAGAATATTATAATTAATTTATGGAACTTTTAGAAACAAAAAATCATTAAAATTATATTTATTTTATAAATAAACATGTAAAAAATATCCTAATTTATTTTTTTGTGATTTTTCTAAAAACATTTATTTTTATGAAAATGATGAGAAATTCTTATTTTTATTGAAATTGTATTTTTTCTTCAGATATTTAAAAAGATCAATTTTATCATATAATTTTTTAAAATTAAAAATAGATATATTATATTATAAATAATCTAATTAAGTTCATTAGAGTCAATTTTATTGTTTCATTTGGTTTAAAAAAGTATACTGAAAATGATATTGTCAAAAAATTTGTGTTTCATTGTGCATTGAATTTTAGAATTAAATTAATTTATTCATCTCATATAAATTGAATCATAAAAAATGGATTTCATATTTTGAATTATGAGGTCCAAATTTTTTAAAAAACACACTTTTATTTTTTATCATTTTGAATAATAACCTTGGTAATTTTATTTATTGCGATAAGGGTGAATCAAGTAATTAAGGTTAAAAGTTTTTTGATAAGCAATAAAAATTTACCCTAACACTTTCCCTTATCCTATTGGATGAGTTTATATCAGTAATTTCCATCCAATATTTAAAAATATGGGAGATTGGTTCCATATTTATTTGATATTTACCATTATATTATTTTTTGTAAAGAAATGTCAAAAATGGAATTCTCTTTGTTTTATTATATATAAATTTTTAAAATAGATATAAAAAGAGGATATATTTATTTATAAATGTTTATTTTAAATATAAATGATATTTTTATCATTTTATTTATTTCAATTTTTTATTGGTGAAATAATTACCTTAAATGCTTACGTAACACTATCATATTATATATTGGATTTATAGAAAAATTATATAAATGATTTTAAAAATATTAGATGTAATATAATTTGAATTGTTTATTATGTCCTATTTTTATATATAAATAACACATTATATGTTTTCAAATAGATTTTATGCTGGGTCTTGGATTAGTGGTAAGCACCTTATAATACTACATTAAAAATATGGGATCAAATCTAGGCGGACTCAAAAAATATAAGGATGAAAGGGGAAGAGACACCCGATCGGTGAAGTGGAGGTGAGATATTTTAGGGGTGTGTGGGTTTTCTCAGTAAATATCTAACCTTCATGGATGGTAATAGGAATCGCGGCAGGGGTGTGTGTGGTGGGCCCGTCAGGTGATGGAAATCATGGCAAAGGTGTAATGTGGGGTAGTTCAGGTGATGACCTTCATAGAAACTCCTCAAGTAGAAAATTATGAAGAAAAAATAGTTGTAGGTTCTGGGCACCTAGAATATAGTATTTTTAATGGACTCCATGTCCATAGGGTCTTCGAGCCATCAAAAATGGGTGGGTTATTGGTGGGGGTTGTCACATACCCTATCAGGTTGTGTGTGTTGTATTTATATGTTTCATCGCAATTATACCCATAAGTACCTGTTGTATATATATATATTCTAATAGATTATATTTTAATTTCATTGAATTATTGTTGTTTTCAAATTCTAATTAACTGAATAGTTCCAAATATGACATTATTGTTATTTTATAATATATAATATTTTGTTAAATGATGTAAAATTATTAAAAATACTATATTCATCTACTTGGTTCGTATATGTTTATAAATATCTACTATATCACATTTATGTACTAATATTATTTTTATTGTAAATATATTGACCTATTAAGAGTAAAAACTTGGTTCTCATAGTATTTTTCAAAAAGTTTTAATGCATGTTAAAACAAATTGTTAAGGGCACAAACCCAATATAAACTTTCAAAAAATTTATAACAGGATAGTAATTAGACCCATTCATCCTATATATTATTAATATATGTTTTGATCATTTTTTCTATGAAAATTAATTTTCATTATTTTAATATTTTAAGTAATTCTAAGATTGACCCTCCTCTCACTTCAAAAGGGTACCTACTCGCATCTTTTCTTCACACTTTCGAAGTTATTTGGTTCATCCAAGGCCTACCCAAATACATTACTAAAATCCATTCACAAATTATAGAGATCTTAATTTGGGAATAATATCAACCTTAGAGTTCTTAATGTGTAAATCAAATTAATTTCTCTAAATAAGAGCTATAGTCTTTCACTAAATGTATTGGTTTTATTTCTTCTTCTACATCATTAAAATCTTCTTCAAACATGATGAAATAATAACACCATTATATTCCATATACTGATATGTTATTATAATGTATTTAATTAATGGTTATAATGATTGAATTAATTAATATATATGTTATTTAAGACATTATTATAAGTACAGAATGGTGAATTATTATTCACCTTTATTTATTTCCATCCATCGAAAATTGAAACATCATTCATGTGTATATACATCTTACCATCTCCATGAACAGTGTAATTTATTTTTTAACTCTTGATTTTATAGATTACTATAAATATATAAATATGATATATATGATATTAATATCATGGTAAAAATTATAGAGATAATGGAATCATGATCGACATATAAATACTGAGACTATCGAATTAAAACATGCATGAAAAATAAAGCAGTTATCACTCGGAATAGTGATTTTTAATAAAGAATTGTGAATAAATGGGTGGAGAGATAGTAAAATAAAATCATATATGGTATGATATATATGAGTATTTTTTCAATACTTTAATAATAAATCTATATTTTTTATATATTAGTTTCTAACATATATTAAGAAAGACAATACTTAAGGTATGGGATCTCTCTAAACCACACTTTTTATTTGTGTTACGACATTTCTCTCTCTAAATCACTTTATATCTTTATTTAATGTTATGTAATGCCTTTAAATTTTGTATATATATATATAACATATATACCTATATTATTATCCCTTCCTATATATGGTAATACAAACCTTATGTTTGTTTATCAAATTCATTCTTAATAAAATTTCCATTGATTAGGATATGAAGCAATATTATGCAACACATTTCTTTCCATGGGAAATTTTTAAGATTATGATTTAGGACTGATTTCCTTTTCTCACACATAATCATTAACATGTTATTATGGGTGCACGCAGATAGAATTTTAATGCATTGGGTAATTTTTTGGTCTCATTAGACGTTATGTATGGGATTAGGGAGGAAACCTAATCTATTATGGGAAATTTTCCACCATGTGATGTTGTCTTGGAAGTTAACCTTATCATATGCTTATATCAGAACAAATTAAAATTTTTTATTATGCCATTTTAGGAAAAATGCAAAAATCAGAGTACACAATTAGTTCACCACTACGTGCTAAAAGAACTTACAAAATGTTTAAACACAAGGCTAATATTACTTGACTCAGCTACTCTGTAAAGTTCCAAGTGCAGCATACCAACCTAGAGGTCAGGATCCTCTCTGATAAGCTCTTCAAGGTGGGTAATCATCCTTTCCATTTTCTGAACAAATTCCTCTGAGTTTATTCTATGTTGATTTATTCCTCGAGATAATATTCAATATTTTTTATCCAACCACACTTCTTGATCCTCTATGGAATCAACTTGCAACCTTCATTCATAAATTCTGCTGAGCTCCTCTTCTGAAGCATTGGGACGTATAGCTTTCTCCAACAATTCCTCCTTGGAGTGTAGGATGAGTTTCAAACACTCCTCATCCTCCTCTTCTTTGTCTCTCGTAAGGCTACTTGGACTTTCACTTTCCCCTTCCTGTATGGCTGTGATTTCTTTATTCCTTTCATTCTTCACTAACCTGGTCTCTATTGGTTTTGGCAGATGAGAATAATCCTTACGCCCCTTAGACTTCTTCCCCTGAACCACAATGCACTTTCTTGGATCTCTAATGCCTTTTTCCCTTTCCTCCATCAAGGGCTGTGAGGACCTTTCCCTTTACACTGAACCTTACTACTCACTGAAGAAAGGAAATAGTCTCCATCACCTGAAGACGCATCCTCCCGAGACAATGTGGGATCATGAACTTCCAAGACATCAAAATGATTCCCTAGCTGTAACTATGTGCCTTCATTGTAGTGACTCGGCTTACATAGTATATGCTTCTTATCTTCCTTTTTCTCCAAGCCTTTTCCTTTCCCCCAGACCCAGCCTTCAGATGGGAAGCACTGAGAGAGTTAGGATCTAAGGGATTCCAGTCAGTCACTTCGGCCAACTCCCCTTGTCCACTGAGATATGTTGTAGCCGACAGGAAATATTTCCCCTGAACCAATACTGATCATGTGGACTGCTCATATCCATGACCCATGAACTGCATTTTCTTGTTAGTGTCCACCCAGACTCTCCATTGAGATCCACCGAGACCTTGAATGTCACGAACCAGCCCGAGTCGACCCTGAACCGGTCACCCAGGCCAGCCCGCGACAAGTCCCGAGAGGCGTTCCCGATCCTCCCGGGATGGTGACAAGCACCAAGGGCATCAATATAGTACACAAGGGAACGATTTAGCCCATATATAAACAATCAAACAAACAGCGAAAATAAACGGACAGCCCAAAATGAATTTATATAAAAATTGAACTAAATATTATTTGTACAAGAAACTAAAATTAGAACAAAACCAACAACTCAACTGAACAATTCCGATGAAAAAAAATAACTCCATGTGTCACTTCTGGTCACTCTCCAACACAATGATAAGAAGTCGCCCAAGGTGATCGAACTAAAGATGAAACCTGCACAAGGGCTAAAAAAAGAAGAAGACTATAGGCGTGAGTATTAAAACTCAATAGGTTAGCCCGGTATTCGATTCCCAATGCACATTACTTTAAAATAAAAGAAACATCAATTTATAGTTTTAAATTAAAGATTTGAAAGTATGGTTTTCAAATGAGGTTCCATGCTATAATAATTATCAGACAAAAACATGCATGTTTAATAAACAAAAATGCAAGTAACAATTATTTTCAAAGAGGTGAAACTTCAAAATGAAAATAGTTTTCAAGAGGGCTGCTTTAAATAATTTTAACATTCAAATAAATAACACATACTACTGAATTTACCAACCAAACACACCGTATGCCGACGGTGAGTACAAAATAGCCAATGAGCACTAGTCACAGGAATACCCCTAGGCACTAGTTAGTTGTGAGCCCCAGGTACCTCGTATCTCGGTGAAAGTAACCATAATAAATATTCATTCTCGTGCACGAGCCACTAGTAGGGAACATACCCATAACCTAGTGGTCCCCAATCATCATCATCATCATAGTTTAGTTAGTGTTTTCATCGTCAAACTTGCTACGTGAAACAGGGGCCAACCCCCACAGAATCACTAGCATACTAGTACACGTCCACCCACCTAGATACACGGGATTCCCTTTAGTGCTCAATAAAGTTACACATATTATCAAATACACATTTCACATCCTCATTCCATTCCAAAACCATAAAAACACAAACAGCCCATAATCATTCTTCACATTTCTTACACTAATCAACAAACTGCTAAATATTTCGGTAAAACAATTTCATGAAGTGTATTGAGGATTTGCACATAAAACTCTTTCAAAAAGACTCTTTAAATTATAAACACACATCATAACCAAACCAAATCATATTTGGCAGCCCAATAAACATTTAATAAAATCAATTAATGGACCATAAAACAATCCCAATTGCACAAATTGTTATATACAAGTAAAACACTCCTTCATTTCTAGGAAATGCCAAACGGGCCTTTAATTATTTTCTCAAAACTATCCTTTGACGAAGGTATGAATTTTAATTCTATTAAGGATCTGTATAAACACAATTTACAGTAGAAAACCACATCCATAAATCTCTTATAATACTCAGGTTACATATTCAAAACACGTCCATTTTTTGGCAACTAGGGCCAAAATATGTTGTAAATCAAAACACACTTGATTGTAAAAACAAATACAAATAGTAAATCCATATAAGTACCCAAAAATACCATTTATAATTATTAAAATACCTTTATAAATCCAAACAAATAAATTTTAAATCACACATCACACATAAAAGCCAACCGGGCAATTTACCGAACATATGACATGCCCTTTTTAAACAAAACAATTTATTTTAAGTACATGAAAAGGAATAAAACACCAATTGAAAGCCATATTTTCATTAAATATACTGTAACATGTTAAAAATACCATAGACCAGATTATAAACCTCACAAAATATTTGCAAAAGATAACGGAACATTTAAACAAACACTTGTTGAGAACTTTCATGACAAAACAACACTACCGTTCACAAACCAATAATTAAACAACCACTTTGAACACCAATAAAATTATCCAAAGGATGAAAAGCAATAATAAACATATATATCTGGTGTTAAATATAATAAAATGATGAAACTTAAATAATAAAGTCATGTGCAAGGGATATCCTACCTCAAATCTTTGGCGTAATTGAAACGCACACCCGAAATCACCCGCCGCGGGTATATAAACCATAAAACTATAAAGATCAGACCTAAACAAACATAAACCCCATAAAAAACATGTTATAACAAAACCCTAGGTCTATCAATACTATGGGATAAAATAAATCCACGAAATAATGAAAGGAGGGGGAAGAGGAAGGAGAAAGGAGAAGGAATCTCACCTTTCACCCTAGAAAACTCTTCGTCTTCCATTAGATCTGCAACCCTATAGAGAATGGAATGGCTTCAAAAATTTTGGAGAGCCTCCTAAGGTCTTGACGAACCAGGGTAAGAAAATTGGTGGCCAAAAGAATACGAATTGAATGAGTTATGGGTGAAACAATTTACCTTATCAATTCTGGACGTTTTGAGGAAACCAGAGAACAATCGCCCTAATACGAGACCCATATGAGCTCCAAAGAGGTAAAATCGACTATTAGGGTTAAGATAGGGTTTTTGGCTTCGAGGGGGAGGTGGAATCACCGAAAAAGAGTAAACAATGGAAAATATATAAATGAAACAAATAATTTTTTTTAAAACAGGAAATGGGCCCATGGGCTGGCCCAATACCTAAATAAGTAACCCAAATTCACCCAGCTTATGAATTTCTAATGGGTCCAAAAGGATAAATAAATTTTAATGTATCAGTATAGGACAAGTTTTAAGTTGAATGGGTGAAAAAGTATGAAAAACAAAAGAGTTATAAAAGAAACAAATTCAGTTTTTAAAACTGGGAATGGGCTCACTGTTGGCCCAAATCATGAAGTAACCACCCTTTTTTCAAAAAACTCCTAAACAAGCAATGGGGATCCAAAATTATGGTGGTTAGACATATATGAAACTTCAAAACTCAATATTCATCTCATCAAATACCCATGAAAAGGATCAGTATTTCTAATGGGCCGGATCAATACAAAGCCAAAAAAACCGTGTGTGACATTGAACCTCACTCCTTAACAATCTTCCCTCACCTACCGCGGTCGAGAGAGATGAATCTGAAGGGTTCACTGTAGCCACTGCTAAGGTACTTTCCACTCCAACACCATAAACACCCAGATCTTTCTTCAATAAGCGAAAAATATCATCCACCCTCAGGTCTGCCTCCTTGTGCTGCCTAGACTTAACATTCCTAGAAGAAATTATGGGAGGCCACTACTTCTGCTCCTCCCAGGAACTGGCCTCTTCCGTATACGAATTCTACAGTATGACCAAATCCATCTCCCCTGGAACCTCCCTGCGAGCCCCCTCATGCTCCCCCAAAACCTCAACACCATGCGACTATTGTTCCACCGTTGGAACCACCCGCTCCACGGATGCCCTATCCTGGTTTGCGTAACGGAACCCAGAGGCCACATGACCAAGCCTGCAGCATCCTGGACAGAACACAGGCCATGAATCAAACACCACTCACTGCTTCCACCATAGCTCTTCTCTAACCAAAATCCACATCCACTCGGTTGGAGGTTTTGAAACATCAACCTCAATACATGTGCGGGTCAGGATAGGATGAAAAACTGCAGTGGTTCGATCATCAGAGCACAGAAAATAACCAACTAAATTCCCAAGCATACAAATGAAAGAAGGGTTCTAGAAAGGTAGAGGCAAATCTGGAAAACTAACCCATACCGCGGCCTAAGGCAGATCGCGATTCAATTTGAAATCAAACGACCAACGCAGGAGGTGGAAGCCGTATCCATAGAACACTCGAGGAGCACTAGACCAGGAGATGACCAAATCCTCCTCCGACACGAAGAGAACCATCAATTGATGCAAGTCGATTAGACCCACCACCACTCAGTTTTGAATCCCCCAAGAATCAAAGAAAAATATATTAAAATCATCGACCAATGGATGAAAACCTCTGAATCGAGCCACCAGCGTCGATCTGTGGATATTCGTAGCTTCATTGAACTCTTTAAGCAAGAGCACAAGATGAGGTGAACCTTCTTGGATATCAGGAACCTTAGAGCTAAGAGAAATCGACGGAAAGGGAGGAAGGTAGGCTGGATTGGTAAAGGGGATGAAAGGACGAGCCGGCGAGGAAAGGGTGCCCCCTCCCCCCACCGAGAAGGAGGGGGCAGGAGCCTTAGTCATCACCGATCTAGGTCATTGCTGCAAGCGCGAGTGCACTTTTCACACTATACCATATGCTTATATCATGTTTTTATTCTCCCACATTTCATATATTTTCATGATCATATGATACAATGTTATTTATGTTATGCACCCATGTGATTACTCATGAACATTCTCTTTTATGATATCATGTTATACCTTTGACTCACATGTTATGTTTCCTTATCATGTTTATTCCCTTAATAGGATTTTTAGATCACCCCTTTTTTCTATGTATTCCCCAGGTTATCTCATTCAATTTTATGATATCAAAGGTATTTAAGATCTCATTATAGATATTAAAATAAATTATTATTATTTTAGTTTAACTTTTATGTATTATGAACCTAGTCTTCCAAATACACTAGTATTTTTGATCATTTGGTTGTATTTGGTGTATATTTATGTCAAAATCAAGTAATAATATGGGTAAAAAGGCTTGGGTCACTATAGTCAGTATCAAATTATGGTCTAGTTGTTTTGGTATTAGTACTAGAATTCTTTATTAATAACCCTAGGTATATTTATAAGTATATAAAAATATCCTATAATTTTAGTGAAGTATAGAGCGAGTAATTTCCAAGAAATTATATCCCAATATATAAAGTACAAGAGGATGTGGCTCTAGAATAGTTGTAACTTGTGGAAATAATCATGAAAATAGAACATTGGCATTGAATCAGTCATCACTTGGTGCATGATAAAGAGTCCTTTCTGCATGCTTTGTTTGATACTGTGGGATATGCTTTGAAAATTCACAAACTCTTTACGAACCATTATGAAGGACTTGAACAAATTTTTTGGTTAGAAAAAAAAATAGGAAAATTACCATGGATAACCTAGATTGAAAACCTGGAGACTCATAAGTTATTGTTTACATTACATTTATAATTTTTTTCTTCTAAGTCTTTATTTTCCCTTTTATATATTTATTATTTAAAGTATTCTCATTCCATTTTTCTTAAATTTTAGTTAATGGAAAGAAATGTGAGGAAACATCCCAATGGACAATGTGAAAGGAAACATGATTATTTCCTTGATGATCTGATTAAATTAATATGAGTGAGATAGGGTAGCTTCAGGACTATACTGTCTTAGTTAACTCATTTTATGAATAGTACCTTGAATCTTGTAGAATACCCTTCTTCTTATAGAAAATAGAAACTTGCAGTCAAAAATTTTATACCAAATAGGCCTCTTACTATTATTGTATATTTTTATTTCATTATATTGGAACAATGGATTAAATCCATTGAGAATATCTTATATTTCCCCCAGTGATCGAAATAATAGAAATTTGTGCTGATGGATTATTACATGGAGGGGGAAGTCAATCGATGGTGGATTCCGATCAAGATCATAAAGTCCAAAGAGTAAATTGATTCAATGTATTGGGAAGAATTCAAGAAAATGTTTTCCCAATAAATATTTTCCCTGAACTCTCTTTATTAATATGGAGAGGTATTTCCTCAGACTGAAGAAAAGGTAATGTGATTTTATCAGAGAGTATGAGGAAAACATTACATGGATTGCACAGTATGTCTCCAAATTCATCTTTAAAAATGAAAATAAGTATGAACACTTCTTTATTGGGTTAAATCCAAATCATTGAAAATATTTAATGGTTATTGGATTTGAAATCTATAAAGAGATTATTTAGTGGGCCCTCAAGGTTGAGATAAAGATTGTAGAATCTTCATGGTATCATATACCTAGAGATGAATAGTTTAAAATAGAGTTTTATTTGGGAGGATCAAACGATAAATATCATGGAAGAAATAATACCCAACTTACCACCTATAAAAAATTTGGTAAGATGCATCCCAAAAACTATCTCAAGGGAACCGAGAGATGTTTCATGGTTGTAAAATAATGACATTAGGATAATCATTGTTGATGGGATATGAATAATCCTATTAATGCAGTATAGGAAAATAAGTCTTCCATAAACACTCAACATTAGGTATAGTGTTTCAAGTGAAAATTATATTTTAATTATGCAAGCCAATTCCCTAATCCAAGTGTTATCAAATAAAATCAAGAACAACAACCTTCAAGTTATAGAAAACAAGTAAAGACATATAATATCACTACTATTAAGTTGTATCCTAATAAGGATTTGGTGATAGGTATGCTAGTTATTTAATAAAGAATAGAGAACCTACTTTTTGTTTATTTCTTACACATTATTTCACATATTTAAAGTTTAGTGGAACTAATAAAATACCATATCAAAACAAGGGGGTTTAGTTTTCTTTGAGAACTATAAATGGATTAGTTGTTGCATCTAAAGTATATAACTCTTCCATAGCCAAGGATTGTTGACTGAATATACCATAAAATATTTTCTTCCTTTTTCAAAAGAGTTTTATGCTATATTGGGCAAGGATGGGTTATCCTTATATAACTCCAACATCAACTATTAGGATGGGGAGATCACACTTTGCATCCCAAGCCATCCTATGATTCTGTATAATTGTAAGGAGTAGGATGAATCTCCATTGGAATATTCTACTAAAGCATAGATATTATTTCCTAATGATCTATTATATCTAACTCAAAATTATTGAGACAAATGATAGAATCATGCTTGAATAAATTCCCATTATGAGGGATTATAATGGTGTTTTCCCAATGTATGGTATAGTATTTATAACAACCTTTCTCTTTATTACATGTTATTACTTGATTTATTACAAAAGAATACATTTAATATACCCCAAAATATCAATAAATCTAGTGTATTTGGTAATTAATTATATTACATAACAACTTATAAAATTTGATAAATAAATTATTGAACACTTCCTTGAAATGATCATAATATTCTAATGAACTTAAAAATGCATAGGATAACCTAGGAACAAACATAATAAAGGGGTGAGCTATAAATCCTAATAAGTTAATAAAAAAGTAATAACATGAAGAATAAGATTCATTTTAGACAATACGAATATCAATGGGGAATAAAAATAGTAGGAATCATAAGCAGGAATAATGATAAATGATATATCATGGTAATCATAAAGGCAACATGGGAAATTTGGAAAAAACTTAAAACATTACATCATAAACTTAGGTAAAGACTAAACCCTCTAAGACCCCATGGTGTAAAAAGTATCATAAATTAAATAGGTTAACTACATGTCCTAAAATTACCTATCATGATACTAAACATTACTCATTTCATTAGAAATCTATCCAGGTGCGCCCATCATATTCATTTCATTCTCATTCTTAAATGTGACACATAAATCATACAACATGGATATATTCCTCGACCTAATTTATTCCAGGATTAAGGAGTGTGGAATAAATATATGTAAGTACCCAATAAATAATCATATGTGCATAAAGTTTAATGCCCTTGATAGAAAAATTGGTTTGGTATATTCACTACACAATTGTTTTGGCATAGAAAGTCATGGTGAAATTTAGAAAGCATAACATTGTTACATAAAAATTCATAAAAATCGTGGATGAGATAAAAAGAGGTATATTACAATTTAAAAATAAAATTTTAAGTAATATGTACATGTAATGACGTGTCCCAACATCAATAAATGTAACTATAATGCATTATTTTATAAAGAAACTTGACTAAAGAAGAGAAGGTGAGGATCCCCTAAAAAAATTTGGCATAGTAACAGCTTTGGTAAGGGTCCAAATAGGGGATGATATAGGATCACCTATTAAAATAACATAAAATGGATAGTAAGGGAATGATTATAAATGAATGACAATATAACCATTATAAATTACAAGAATTAATTTCAAATAAGTTTCTTGAATTTTAGAGGAAAGGAAGGTGAGGATCCCTAATGGAATTTTGGTATAGTAATGGATTAGGTAAGGGTCCAAATGGGGTAGTATAAATAATAAATAATTAAAATAACATAAAATGGATATTAATTGAATTATTAAAAATTAATGACAATATAACCATTTGAAATTAAAAGAACTCATTTCATAGAATTTGCTTGAATTTGAAAGGAGGAGAGGAAGGTGAGAATCCCTTACTTGAATGTGTGACTCCAAAGGCTTGGGAAGAACTTATTAAGAGCTTGGGTCGCTATGGGAATAATATATAGAGTGGAATAAAATTTATGGATGTGATCTAACGAGTTTTAGCGAATATAAAAGGTATATTGTGTGGTTTTATATAGAAAAATATGGGGATTTATTTACTATTTAGGTTTTCGACTATACATAACAAAATATCAAAAAACACAAACCATAAAATTATTTTTTCCCATGGTTTATGAAAAATGGGAGTGTTTTACATTATTTTATAATTACAAGGTTTGAAATTAATACAAAATTACTATTGGTTATGTCGAGGTAATTCAAACTATTAGAGAAATTATTTTAAAACTTTAAAATATATCGTAATTTTTGAAGGATTCACAAAGGATTTATAAAATAAATCACATTAATTTAATGGATAAACATATATTTGGTGTTTGATCCCATTTATATTACTTATTATACAAAAATAATGTAAATGATCATATTACTATGGTATTGATACATATCCATTTAATATATCAGAAAATGCCTCTAGATTAACATTCACAATGGTGTAACTTTCATAGGGTGGTTCAGGGAACATGGTTTGGTTTATGATCTCAATGATCTTGAACTTCTCTTATTAATATTTTCGCTCATGATTAAGTTATTTAATCTCATCTTGGGATTGGTCAAGGTAAAATCCCATAAATTCTATCTCTCTTAGAAGCTTCGATAAATGGGATTCATAGGGTACGATCCTACTGGTTTAGTTGACCACTTCCTTTTTCTATGTTAATTAGATTTTTTAAAACCCTATATTTACACTAATCATGTGATCACCATTCAATTATTATGTAATCAATGGTAAATATACTTAATGGTAATTTAAATCTAATTGTATATAATAAAAAAATCATGTGTTTTCTATAACCATATTACTTAATAATTCATTTAATTGAATCAAAAGGGGAATTTTCTTTATGATATTTCATGGCATTAAAATCATCCCCCATTTTGAAATTTCACCTTAGAAATTTTATTTTACCACACTAAAATAGATTAGGGTAACTCAACTTCATCACATCCTTCAATTCTCAAGTTGCTTCTTCAAACTTTTAGTTTTTTTTTACAACACATTAATGTGGTGCATTGTCTTATTTTGTAGAAATTTTCCTATATGATCTAAGATCTCACTGAATACATCTCATAGGAAAGTTCATTCTCCAATGATACAGCCTATGGATTGAGTATATGTGAGAGGTATGGATTTTACTTCCTCAAGATAGATACATGTAATACATCATGTACTTGAGATGGGTTTTGTGGGAGTGTTAGTCGATAGGAAACTACTCTTATGTGATCAAGGATATCAAAGGGGTTGATGTATCTTAGACTAAACTTTCCCTTATTCCAAAATTTCATCACTTTCTTCCATATAGATATGCATAGGAATACCATGTCTCATAAGAAAACTCTATGTCTCATCAATAATGGACAACATAACTCTTCTATTGACTCTAAGCAGCCTTGATGTATTATAGAACGGTCTATACCCTCTCCACCATTTTAGGACCTAGAAGTTTTCATTCCCCCGATTAATCCCAATATTTCAGTGTTCTACACCTCTTCCCATAAAGGTTTTCATAGGGATCCATTTAGATGCTCTATTCGAAACTATTTTTGTAAGAGAGATCGACCAGAGGAAGATGTTGGTCCCATCATCCTTTGAAGTCAATTGAGCATTCTCTCAACATATTCTCAAGTGTTTAGGAAGTTTTCTCATATAGGACATCATTTTGAGGTTGATAAGTTGTACTAAATTTTGGATGAGTGTTTATATCAAGATGGAGATTTTCCAAAACATAGAGGTAAATCTTGGATCTCGATCAAGCACAATCAATAGTGGTACTCCATGAATCCTTGATAATTCTCTAATGTACATCCATAGAAGTTGATCCAATGATAAATCCTCTAGAATCATAATGAAATGTGAATTATTTTTAAGATAATCCACAAAAAACCAAATAGAATTTTTTCCTTTGGATTTCTTCGAAAGTCTAGTGATAAATTCCATAATGATTTTTCCCATTTTCATGTTAGTACGGGTAATGGTTGCATAATCCCCTTATAGTTCTACCTTTTAGCCTTCACTTGCTGATATACAAAGAACATTGATGTATATTCATAGATCTCCTTCTTCATGTTGTCCCACCAATGGTTCTCTTAGAGATATTGAAACATGTTTGTGTTTCCTAGGTAAATGTAGAAAGTCAAACATTTTCAATCGTCCAATAGTTCCTTATTTAACTTAGGATTTGATGGAACACATTGTCGTGACCCAAATCTCATAATTCCTTCTTCATTAACATTGAACTATGAGGATTTCCCTTTTCTTATAGTTTCCACTTTCTTTGGAATTCCCAAATCATCTTTTTTTAGAATTCTTTAACCTTTCAAGAAGAGAAAATTGAGAAATAATTTTTGAAAGGATTGATGATGTTCCTTCATTTATTATTCTCATTTCCATCCTCTTCAATTCTAAGAAAATTGGATCCTTTGAAATTCTCAATAGTGATAAAATTATTGGAACCTTTATACTTAGATAATTATCCACTTTATTCTCTTTACTAGGATGGTAGTTAATTGATCATTAATGGTCTTTGATTAGATATAACCATATTCATTAGCACATTTTCAACTCTTTCTGTGTGAATGTATCTTTGAGACTTTTTTATCCATATATATTTCACAATTCTCCCCAAAAATATAATGCCACAATATTTTCAAATGAAGATCACTGCATCCAACTCCAGATCATGGATTGAATAGTCCTATTTGTGAACATTAAACATCCTTGAAGCATAGTCTACGAATTTTTCATTTTTTATCAACACACATCTCAATACCTTCTTGAAGAATTACTGAATATTACGAAACATTATTTACTTTTGGGTGGTGTGATCATAGGGGAAGTGAAAAACCTCTTTTTCAACTCATTAAATCTTTCTTCACATTTAACATTCCATGAAAACTTGACTCTATTCCGAGATAGCTTGGTAAGAGGGTTTTAAAATCATGAGAAATTTCTAAAAAATTGGTAATAATATCTAGCTAATCTATGTAAACTACAAATATATGTCATAGATATTGACCTCTCCCATCCTTCAATTTCTTTTTTATTTGAAGGATCCACAGATATCCCATTTCTTGTGATGATATTCCCCAATAATAAGACTTCCTTCAAACAGAACATTCACTTGTTGTACTTTGTATAAAGATTATCCTTTCCCAAGGCCTTTATCATAGTGATCAGATGCTCCTCATTATCCTCCTTGGTTTTTTAGTATATTATAATATCATCTATAAGTACTACCACAAATTTGTTGAGGTGATATCTAAATACTATATTCATCAAGTCTGTGAAGAGTTTTTGAGAGTTAGTAATTATTAATGGCATTACTATGAACTCATATTTCCCATACCTTGTAGAAAAATTAATCTTGGGTATATTCTTCTTATTCACCCTAACTTGGTAATATCCTATCCTCAAATTTACCTTGGAGAGTATTGTTTTCCACGTAAATAATTGAACAAGTCATCAATCCATGTTAAAGGATAGCTGTTCTTTATCGTGATATTATTGAGCTCGTGATAATCAATGTAAAGGTGCATTGACCCATCCTTCTTCTTTATTAAGAGTACTGGTACACCCCATGGTGAAGTACATGGGCATGTAAACTCTTCATCTAAATTCTATTATAGTTGTTTCTTTATCTCTTAAAGTTTCACAATATCCATCCAATTTGGATTATTAGATATTCGAAATCCCTAGGTATAAGCTCGATTGAAAATTTGACCTCTCAGCAAGGAGGTTTACTAGGAAATTCCTTAGAAAACAAATCAATGTATTCCCTCACAATATTAAATCCTTCAGTGAGGATTCTTTCCTTAAACTCATTCATTTTATCTAGATACACATTCTCATAGAGAAATAATATCAATTCTATAGATGATGGTGCAAGAGAAGATTCACCCTCCTCTATGAACTTGTAAAGAATCAGTGGTCGATTCCCCATATCAAGAGTGATTTACTTATTATGGAAATTTATGTTGACTATATATAGGGAAAGTCATTCCATGCCCAAAATTTCATCAAATTCCACCAAAGGTAGTATGAAAAGGTTTTTTAGGAAGTTCATCCCAAAATGGTGATAAGGGAGGAGTTATATACTTGGTATGTCATAATTTCTCCATTTTTTCACTCATATCTCTACTTTCAATATTTTTGATAGTGTTTGAATAGTCCTACTAAACATTCATGATATGAAGGAAATCATAGAACTATGGATGATAACCCTACATTTAACTTTTTTATATTGGTTGTATTTTATCCAATATAGACTTAGGGATGATTACTTTAAAACTATTAAACACATAAAGGTGAAACCAATAGCATTAAAGTGATAACGTATAAATTACATTTATTTTCTTGAATTATAAATTTTTAGGCTTCAATCTATGTTATCCATGATCTATTTCCTGACATTTATTCTTATGGGAATTTTTTATCCCTTTAATAATGGTTCGTAATGAGATTATGAATTTTCCAAATCATATCCCCCAAGACTATCAAACCAGGTGTGTAGTAAGGTCCGTTTTCATGTACCAAGTTACCTTAAGTTAGGCCCAAAACACCTTATCGTAGTTTTTACTTCTAGGTACATCGGTTCTAGAACAATGTCCATTTGTAGTATTGAGAAAGGGATTTATTTTATTGATAAACAAATTAATCTATACTAACCAATATTTATTGGTGTTTTCTTATTCTTAGTATTATCCTAGACGATTTCACTAGAGTTTTCTAATCCTAATCCCAAAAATAACTAAACTTTTCTTTTGATACCAATTATAACAACCCTGCTCTTTATTTCACATTAATACTTTATTTTTTACATAAGAATACACTTAATACAACCCAAAAGAATAATAATTCTAGTGTATTTGGGAATTAGGTACATTACATAACAACTTATAACATGGGATACCAAACATAATTTAACACTTCTTTGACATGATCATAATATTCCAACAAACTTAAAATTTCATGGGATAACCTAGAGACAAACATAATAAAGGGGTGATATATAATGACCAGTAAGGGAATAAACAAGTAATAACATGAATAAGAATATGCATGTTAGAAAATAGGAATATCAATTCATCATAAAAAGAGTAGGAATCATAAACATGAACAATTAGACATGATATTTCATAGTATTCATAAAGTAAACATGGGAAATGTGGCAACAACTTAAAACATTACATCATAAACATAGGTCAAGGATAAACCCATAAATACCTCATTGTGGAAAAAATAACATAAATAAATCATGTTCCCTCCATGTTCCAACATAACATATCATGGTACTAAACATTACTCAATGATTTGGAGCATTATATGGGCATACCCTTTATATTCATTTCACTTGAATGCTTAAGTGTGCCACATAGATCATACAACATGGATTCATTCATCATCGTAATTTATTCAAAGACTAAGTAGTTTGGAAAACATATATTTAATTCCCAAATCATTAAGTATATGTTCATAAAGTGGAATAACCTAGATTAAAAATGGTTATGAAATTCACTACAAAATTGTTTTGGCATGGAAAATCACGGTGAGATTTCGGCAGCATAATGTCGTTACATAAAAATTCATAAAAATGGTTAATGAGAAAGATATGGGTCTCTAATCATTTAAACACAAAATGGTAAGTAATAATTACATGTGACTACATATAACAATATCAATAAATAGAAATATAATTCATAAGATCGTAAATAAACTATAATAAAAAAGAGAAGGTGAGGATCCCTTATAGGATTTCGGCATAGTAAAGACTTAGGTACGGGTCCAAAAGGGGGAGGATAAATGAACCCTAATTAAAATAAAAACAAATTGAAAGTAATGGAATGATTATAAATGAATTAAAATATAACCATTTGAAATTACAATAACTAATTTAAAATAAGTTGATTGAATTTGAAAGGAGGAGAGGAAGGTGAAGATCACTTGTGAAATTTTGGCATAGTAATGGATTAGGTAAGGGTCCAAATGGGGTAGGATAAATGATCCCTATATAAAATAAAATCAAATTGATATAAAGGGAATTATTATAAATAAATTAAAATATAACCATTTTAAAGTACAAGAACTAATTTCAAATATGTTACTTCAATTTGAAAGGAGGAGAGGAAGGTGAGGATCCCTTACTTGAATGTGTGAAACCAAAGGCTTTGGAAGGACTTATTGAGAGCTTGGAAGCTCCTTGGGAGTACTTTAGAGAGTGGTGTGAAGAGTATAGAAATTCTATAAAGAGTTTTAGGGAAGATAAATGGGATATTTGGTGTGTTTATATAGGAAATAAGCATGATTTTTTTATTATTTAGGTTTTAGACATTACATAATAAAATATAAAAAACCACAATTCATCCCATTATTTTTTCCCTTTTTTTATAGAAAATTGGATTGGTTTAAATAATTTTATAATCACAATTTATGAACATAATAAAATATCACCATTGGTGATGTGGTGGTGAGTCACACTCTTAAAGAAATGATTTTAAACCCTTAAAATATATCCATGGTATTGGATGATTCACAAAGGCTTTGTAAAATAAATAAATTAAAATTAAAATAATATTATGTTTTTGGTAAAACATATATTTTATCATTTATAATATTTATTTTACTTATTGAATCATATTTGGGTCATTATGATGTCATAAAACCCTTAAGTATATTATACAGTATTTATTTTTTACACAAAAATTCAATTGCCTTGGAAAATTATGACAAATTTACCATTGAATAATTTCAACATTATGATTCCAAAAATAATATTCATTTTATATAAATAATTTCCTAAATATGTGAATTTTCACTTTTAAAATAATTACTGATATTTACTGAAAATGATGGGTTTTTGACAATAGAGGTTTTCAAATCCAAATAAAAATTACATTTGACTGTATCAAAATTATATAATCATTTATATTTTATAAAAATTATTTAATAATAATATTTCATTAAAATATTATTTATTTAGAAAATATATTAAATCATTAATTGAATTTTAATATTAACCAAAAATATAATTTGTGCTTTATTGTATCAAAATAAAAATCATTTTCAAAGTAAAAATAATAGGATGAAAATATATTCATTATTATATAAAAAATAATGTACATACTCATATTTATAGGGTATTGATAAATATCTCTTTAATACACCAGAAAACACCCTAAGCGTAAGGTGTGTGATGGTGGGACTTTTATGGGGAAATTCAACGAATATGGTTTGGGTTCTGATCTAGATGAGCTTGAACTTCTCCGAAAAATGATTTCTCTCATGATTAAGTTGTTGGATCTAATCTTGGGATTAGTCAAGGAAAAAGCCTGAAAATTATATCTCCCTCAAAATCTTTAATAAATGGGCACCATAGGGTATGATCCTACTAGTTGAGGTCATCACTTCCTTTTTTTGTGTAAATTAAATTTGTTAAACCCCTATATTTATATTAATCATGTGATCACTATTTAAAAGTTATATTATCAATAGTAAATATACATAACAATAATTTAAGTCCAATTAAGTATAATAAAACAAAAGAAAATTATGTGTTTTCTATAACCATATTACTTAATAATACATTTAATTGAATCAAAATAGGAATTTTATTTATAACATTTTGGTTCGTTAAAATATTCCTCTTATCCAAGAGGTTTAGTTATCAATCAAACTTATACCTAGATCTCTGGTCAAATCCAATACTCATTATAGAATAGTCATTGTTGAGTTTGATGAACTGAAAAATTAGTTACAAGAGAATCTATAAAATGGTTTTATAAACATCAGTTCTTCATTGTGGGGTGTTTTGGTCCCCTTCTTCAAGAATAAGTAAGGGTTAATGTGTCTCTATATTAACTACCATAAACTCAAAAAATCGTGATAAAGAAAAATTATCCCCTATCATGGATATACAAATTGTTCAATCAACTATATGGGGCCCAATATTTCCGTGTGGAGGACCTTCAGTCGAGATATCACCAATTAAAGGTGAAAGGGGAAGATAATACCAAAAAAATTCCTTTTGAAAAAATCCATATACACTATGATTTAATATTGATTTTTTTAAACACACTAATTCTCCAGAAATATTTATGGTATTAATGAATAAATTCTTAATATATTACCTTGAAAAATATGTAGAATTACTTATAGATGACATTATAATATAATCTAAATGAAAATAGGATTATGAGGATCATTTGAATACTGTGATACATAATTTTCAAAGGAATGAGGTATATGAAAAGTATGGTAAATGTGACTTTTGGATGAAGGAAGTATCATTCTTTTGGAATATTATCACCAGAAAAGGGATATATCTATACCATTATAAGACTAAGGAAGTTGAATACTAGCCTAGACTCGTATTTTTTATTGAGATCCACAGTTTCTTTAGACTAGATGAGTATTACCGGTTATTTTTGAAAAAATTATCATGATTGTCAAAAACACTAAACAAGATAACTCAGAAAGGTGTAAATTTTGGTTGGAATAATGAATGAAAAGAGATATTTAACTAATTAAAAAAGGAGGGTTATCACTACACCAGTTATCATTCATCCCTCAAGTGGGTAACTTTTCATGGTATACAGTGATGATTCAAAAAAGGAATTAGGTTTTGTACTAATGAAAAATGACCAAGTGATATCCTACACCTCAAGGCAGTTGAAATTTCATGAGTAGAACTATCCAACATATGATCTGGATTTGTTTGTAGAGATATTTTCATTGAAAATGTTGTTTCTTTATCTCTATATAGATAATTTTGAAATATATATTCACACTAAATGAACTTAATTTGATCCTAAAAACACAGTTAAAGTTGATCATTAACTATGACTGCTCAATCCATTACCATCCTATAAAATCAAAAAAGTGGAATTTTATCTAAGTAGAAAGGATCTATAAACCTTATCAATAATGAGAATTTATAAGGATCAAATCCTATTATACTATCGTACAATTAACATGGGAATAATAAATGATGGAAAATAATCAATCCTTTCTCAAATGATCTCTCAACTATCCTTTTTAGAGAAGATAAAGGATGTTCAAAGAGATGATGTGGAAATTACGAAGGAGGTGGAATCTATATGTAATGGGAAATCCTCAAGTTCAAAATTGATAAATAAGGGGTTGTAAGATTTGTTTTATGACTATGGGTACTATAAAATCCTGAGATAATGAAGGAGTTGTTGAATGATGTACATAGCTTGAACTTCCCCATCCATCCAAGGAGCATGAAGATTGATTGAGATATCCAAGAGCACTATTAGTGGGAAATACAAAGAAGGATGTCATGAAATATACATAAAAGTATCTAGCCTATCATCAAGTGATGGTTGAAAGGAAAATTTCTATAGGGATGATGAAACCATTAATCATACCTATATAGGAATGGGAAAACATCACCATAGACTTTGTTACTAGTTTTCCAAAGACATCAAGAGGAAATAATGTTATATGGGTTGTGGTGGATCATCTTAAAAAAACTATACACTTATTTACAATTTGAGAATACATATCACCAGATAAACAAGAAAGGATATAAATAAGAGTGGTGGTGAGGCTATATGGGAAACCAATGTCAGTAATATTTTACTAAGATCTGAGATTTATATTCAAGTTCTAGAAGAGTCTCCATAATACTCTAAATACTGATTTAAACATCATTTCATCTTACCAACCCCAAATTAATACTCAATTTGATCAGACCATCTAGACACTCTAATCCATTTATAAATCATGTTTGATAGAATTTGATGTTGGATTGATAAACATCTTCCTTTGGTTGATTTCTTATATAATAATAGCTTTCACTCAATCATCCAAATGGGTCATTAAGAAGAAATTTGTGGGAATAGATTTAGTATACCTATGATTTGGGATAAAAGTAGAGTATTCAGGCTATTGGGGCCTAAAATGGTTGAGGAAATGATATAAAATGGTCATGACCACTTACCAACACATCAAGGATGTTAAAATTAAATAGTATATCTATGTCGACAATCATCAATGAGACCTCGATTTTGAGGTCAGAGATAAAGTGTTTATCAACAAATCTATGTGGAATAGTTTCATGAGGTTTTCAAATAAGTGTAATATAAGTTCTATGTACACTGTCGCATAATATATTCTCAATTTAATTAGAGTTTTGGCCTATCTACTAGAACTCCCACCAACCCTGTTTCAAGTACAAAATATATTCCATGTATCCCTATTGAGGAAGTACATACTACATCCCACACATGTACTAAATTTTTTGGTGATATACCTAGAGAATTATCTCTCTTATGAGGAGAATATAGTGAAGATATTAGAGAATAGAAATAATTTTCTATTCAATAAGACAACACACCTAGACAAAGTACTATTATGAAACCATAAGTATCATGTGGTTTCATGGGAACCGTAGGAAACCATGAAGCTGAAGTACCCTCACCTATTTTCACCTTAGTATATAATAAAAAATTATAAATGAGAAATTTCATAAGGGGGGATAATTTAGAACCACTAGTTTTTCAAAGAATAATATTCTTGATAACAATCTTTACAGGCAACACTGATCTTTATAAAAATTAGATATAATATAAAAATATTATTATTTAAATGTGATTGTTATAACATATTTATTGAATTGGAAGGTATGAATTGGATTTACCTAATTACGAAATATATATATATATATATATATATATAAAGGTAACACTCAATACAAATTTATTGATTAATGATTATAAAATAAGTGAACAGTTTTCTAGTAAAGTCATTTTATTATTCGAAAATATGTTTACTTAAAAATTGGTTTGTATTTCTTTTTGTGATGGAATATTATAACTAATTTATAGATATTTTAAAAAAATTGATAAAATGGACTTCATTTTTTAAATCATCATTTTTAAATAAGATTAAAGTTATGTTTTGGTATTTTTCTCAAAATATTAGTTTTCTAGTGAATAGTGATAAGTAATGATTTTTTTTTTGAAATGTTTATTATTTATTCAAAAATTTAAAAAAATCCATTTTATTTTTGAATGGTTTAAATTTAGAATTATTTTTATTAGATTATGAATAATCTAATTATGTTCATTATAACCAATTTTATACTTTAATTTTGTATAAAAACAATTTTATACTTAAATAGGCACTTTTTTTAAAAAACTTATTTTTATTCTATTTTTTATTTTAAATGTAATTTAATTTATACCACTCATTGAAATTTAATATTTAAAAATTGGTCCCATTTTTGAAATAAGAGGTAAAAATTTTTGTAAATATGTTTCTTTTCTTTTTAGTCATTATGAATAGTAACGTTAGTAAAAAACACCACAATAAGGGTAAATAAGATAATTAAGATTTAAAATAATTTGATAAGGACTAAGAAATAACACTAGAACTTTCATTTACCCTATTGAATGAGTCCATTACTACGATTTACATCCATTTTTTGAAAAAAAAAATTAACTTGGTTCCATATTTCTTTGATTTTTCTTCTTATATTATTTTATGTAAATAAAATTTAAAAATTCCATTTTCTTTATTTTATTGTCTATAAATTTTTGAAATTGGGATAAAAATAAGATATATTTGGTTCTTAATGTGTAAATAACTAGCCCAAATACCTCTCAATACTAAAACCCAACCTGATACACCACAAACTAGAAGGGAGTTCCTGATCCCTATGAGCTGGAGACTAACACCCAAGCATCAAACAATAACCACGGGGAATTAGTTTTCCAAACTTGAAGAAACAACATGGAATATATATACATAGAATAGAGAAATAGGGGGATAGATAAATATATTTCCTAATAGATAGAAAAAAATATAAGTGATACAACTGAATAGGTAGAAAAAAATCTCCAAGAGATAGGTCCAACTGCAAAGGATGAGAAAACTAAACAGTGACTCCAACAGTTCCATGTGGTGGTGTGTGAAAACTCCCACCATCTCCCCACCAGCTACCCAAAACCCAACTTATAGAAAACCACACCACCACACTATGGTGACTTACCTTTCCATGCAACGAAGGACATAATATGGTATACGTACCACCAAACAGGTGTAAAAGGTGTGAGCTAAAATGCTCAGTAGGATATCACCCAGGTGTTCCATACAAAGTCTCTATACAAATAATCCAAGCATTATAAACTTTAAAGAAAACAAGGCTTGATATAAAATTTATTAGTTTTATATTAATAACATGGAAAAACAATTGAATTTAACATTTTTTCACATTTTTAAATAAATTATGTAAAATAGTTTCAATGAATTTTATATACATATATCAAATAAAATTTATCAAATAAAAAAAATTATGTATCACATATTGTATAAAATTCATGGTAGAAAATACTAAAATGGTATAAGACAAAGAATAGGTAACATCATGCCAAGGATCACACTAAGTCAGGATATCTAGGACACTCAAACCTATTATAGAATATTGTATGCATCAAGTCTCCAGACATATGCATCAAATATAGAGAGTAGAGGAACACCCTAGAAAGTGACCACCCCCCCCCCCCAACAAGTCTACTAAGTCCCAAGAACAACATGCCAAGGTAGAAGAGGAAACCCGCATGAGAAAACCCTTTGGCATTAGACAAAGCCTATTACTACACCTTTCACCTAATTACCCAAGACATCCCATGTGCTCTATTTTCAAAACCAATGCATCAAACCATTTTATCAAAACCATGATTTGAAAACCCTTCGACAAATCCATTTCACAAATCCATTTCACAATTCTTTTAAAATTACTTTTCATTTACTAAAACTTGGGGAAAACCATATCTTATAAAAAACAAATTTACACACACACAAATCATATTATCCAATATTTCTATTTAATTTATAACAAATTCACTACTATAAAATGGACCTATAATCACGGTTCTAGAAAACCATGGCTATAGGCTATTTTCCAAAACATATAACCATAGTTTTATAGTAATTGTTGGTATAGGGTTTTTTTTCAAGAACTATACCCACGGTTTTTGTAAAACTATAGGTATAGAGTTGTTTTCTGAAGACGAATACTAATAGTTTGTCAAAAATATGGGTGTAGCTTTCCCACATAATGGTGGGGAAGAAAATTGCAGACACAAAATAATTTTTGTGGGAACACCTATTCCTGTGGTTTTGTACCTATATCCATGGTTTTTATAAATATATACAAGTGAATATATTTTTATATACTAATAAGTTAAATGGAGTAGTGGTTGGGTGCGGGAAGAATAAAGGGGTGGTACAGGGGTCGAATCTCGTGACCACGTATTTTGTCAAAGGTATACCCATGGTTTTACAAACTGTGGGTATATGTTAAAGAACATGGTGTTATAGGTAATTCATATCACATATACCAAAAGTTTCAAAACCATTGGTATATCCACATATACCAATAGTTTTCCAAAACTGCTGGTATAGGTCTATACTGATGTCACGGTATCCCATGATCACCCAAACTATTGGTATAGCCAATACCAATGGTTTGGGGACCTATACCAATGGTTCCAAACCATAGTTATAGGACCATAATCCAATAGTTATTAATAAAAACAAAGCAATTCAGTTCATCTAACACATGTTATAGATAGAACCACCTACCTAAAAACACGGGTCACGCATGATCGTAAGGGGATCCACCAATAAGGAGATCACAGTGATGATATAAGAGGCCATATATCCAATATACACATATTATAATTGATTAAATTTAGAAAAATGGTTGTTGAAGGTGAAATATCACAACATACCTCAAGAACACATACCCATAGCACCCCAACCAATAAAGGATCAGCTCGAGGAACAATATCACACAATAGGTCCACAAAACACTCATATGTATTGTCATCATGGGTCAACATATCTGATAACACAACGCAAAGTCACTATTATGACCAAAGTCAATAAAGAATTAGAAGAGATTATCTTACCTAGAGAGATATCATACACAACCCAGATGATCACTCCTTGAATGAATCGATCAGTAAGGAGATTAGGTACCCAAAATCATCATAGAATATCTCTAGGTAAAAAGAGAATAAGGATATAGAGGAATGAATAAAATATCATCATGCATCACCCTAAAATACCAACTCATGAAATATACACATCGTGTAATCAATGGGATCTATATATGATGAATAACTCATCATATTTTTACTAAAAACCAATTTTTAACATTACACAACATGTAATATTTATACGGTGTGTAATCTTTCATGATATGTAATGATCTCATGACATGAGCCTCATAAAAATTACATATCATGTACTCCTATTACACAACATTTAAATTTCCAGAAGACTAGAAAAACCATCATATTATTATATGAAAACAAAAACCACATTTAGAGGTCTCCAAACTTGGATAGAACCCAACTAATCCATTAAATATTTATAACCAGACTCCATTAATCCAAGAAAACAAAAATCCCTAAACATTAGGTAATTTTCCCCAAAAAAATATCTTTATCCTCAGGATTCCCAAGACATGAAAAATGAAAGAGTAAAACAAGTAAATAGAAGGTAAATACCTGAAAATGGAAATAGGATGTTACAAACGCCCCACCAAAAGACTTTTCATCCTTTGGAAGTCATGTGGAATAATAAATTCTAGTAAATAGGTGAGGAAACTACTCTTTCATAAATAAATTTCATTCACAATTCTCTTGAGAATTTGATTTGTGCCTCCATAACACTCTGACCAATATAATCAAATTCCCATTCAAGAATTTCACTTCACAGTCAATGGTCTCCAATGGATGATCAACAATAGAAAAATCTATCTCTAAATCAATTTATTCCCAACTCATAACATGAGAGGGATTTGGATGGTATTTCTTAAGTTGTGAAACATGGAAAAAATTATGAATTTATATCAATTAAACTATCAATTCCAACTAAAAACCAACCTTCCCAAGCATATTGCTGACCTCAAACAATCTAAAAAATCTCAAATCCAACTTCCCCTATTTTCCAAGACGACGGTAACCCAACAGAGGAGAAACTTTTAAGAAAAAACATTCACCTAAAACTTAAAAGGATGTCACTGCGGATCCACATAATATTTCTATGGACTCTAAGCTATAATCAGACACTGATGTATATACTAAATCCTCATAGATATTTTCTAAACCAAACTTGGTCCCACCAAATAAGTTTTACTCACCTATGCCCAATAAAGGGGTGACCTTCAAAGGAGACCATACAACGCCTCAAAATGAGACATTTTGATTGATGACTGATAACTATTGTTATAAAATAAAACAACCAGTCTCATATGGATATCCCAAGATCCATAGAAATCTAATTCATAGGTGTGGAGCATATCCTTTAGAACCTGAATTGCATACTTTTTCTGACCTTCTATCTATAGATGATAAGTTGTACTCAATATAACCAGAGTCACCATCACCACCTAGAGACTTCTCTACAATATTGAAGTAAACCTAGGATCCCTTTCTGGAACAATGGTATAAGGAACCCAATGTAAACTCAAAATATATTTCACATACATCATATCCATATCTTCAACATTATTGGCGTTCTTTATCATAATGAAATGATATGACTTATAAAATCAATCAATCACCACCAAGATAGCATTCCTCCCTTGGGGAGTCTGTGGTAATACAAAAATTAAATACATGTATACCTCACCTCATTTCCAAACCAGTACTGGAAGAGTCTAGAGTGAACTAAATGGTTTCATATGATCTGATTTTATTTATTCTTAGGTGTAATAGTGGGACACATAATCAGCAATGTCATACTTCATACTTTCCCACCATAATTTCCATCTCATATCATAATACATCTTCATAGTGCCTGGATGAATGGTCCAAGGACAACTGTGACAATCAAAAAAAGGATCTCCTAATAGATGTTGGGAAGTGAAAAATGATACCCAAAACTAAGAATACCATCTGAATACAGAGACCAACCAGAAACGGTCTCCCTACCATATAAGGTTTTTGCAAATTTCTCTGAACTCATAATCCATCTACTAAATCTGCAAAATAGTCACATGGAGAGATGATTATAACTAAACACTAGTTAGAACCATACCTAAAACATCCTCATGAGCATCCAATTTCAAGTGATTAAAAATTCCCATAAGGTTCCACTCCTCTGATTCCAAAATAGCCTGTGATGTTACTTTCCTGATAAGATTTTATGCCGTAACATTCCACTTCCTTGGGGTGTTGGTAATGTCGATGTCAAAATTTGAATGTATTCAACCCACATCCTATTTCAAAGATTCATTTAATTGTGAGAAAATATATAACTCAAACTATTATGATCATAAAATAATATGAACCACTCCCTAAAAAGATAGTTCTACAAACACTTAGTGCATACATAAATATAAAAATATATAAATCATTATTGGGGTAATTATTCTCATGTGTTTGAAAGTAAGGAGGGAAATAACCTACCACATGATCATCCTACATGAAAACAGAACCCAAACCAGCACCAAAAGAATTACATAGAGACACATACCCCTTACTAGTGTTAAGAAATATTATAATAGGAGTTGATGTCATAAGTATTTCAATCTCACCAAACGAAGACTCACACTCTATATCCCATGTGAATTTCACCCTTTTTACCTATAGAGAATGAGGATTAACATATTTGGATATTATATCATTTTAGATGAATATTCAGTGCATTACAAAAATAAATTCCTTGGGACTGTAATATTTTAGTGTTTTTGTAAACTTGGAAACATAATCTTCTATCTTTGTGAATGATCTTAAACATATCCCTTAAATATTTTCCCATTTAGTACTACTAAAAACCATTTTTCATAACCTAGGGAGAGGAAATATAATAAGGTGTGAGATCATATTCTTAATAATGGTGAAAAAGAGATATATGTAAGAATAACATGAGAATAATGGTATGAGAACATTATCGTATCATTAAAAGATAAAACTCTATATATCAAAGATCATAAACTTGAATCATGGAATAAATATTGAAAATTAATAAGACATGAATCATAAGATGATCAAGATCATTATCCTTGAAAGAATAACATATGAATAAGATATGGAATTGTGGAATATACATAAACATATAAAATCATTCCCTATAATTCAATAATCATTTCCAAGAAAACTTATTAGGGCAATTCATGGGTGATACACCTATTGGGTGGGACACACCACCATCCCCAATCACATCCCTTTCTATAGAGTGGATAAGGTTATACATTCTTACTATAGTGGAACAATCCCATATACTTATTTCCATCATTTTATTATGATATATAAATCTTTAACCTATCATTGGAGGGAGATATAGGCTACACCCATCATGTAAGATATACTGATCTCACTCATCACTATCTGGGTCACCTGATCTTATAAGCTGTAATGTGCTTACCTGGTGTAATCTAAGCCACCCCATAATATATTTTGTAACAATCTTAACCAATACTATCTAGTACACCCCATCATATAAGTTATAATTGGTTTAATTGGTTCTATTTTGGCCACCCCATTGTATAAGCTGTAAAAATATTATCAGGTGCTTTCTGGGAAAACCCATCATATAAGATGTAATGGGATTACCTAGTGCTATCTGGGCCACCCTATCATATAAGCCATGACCAAGAACCACAACATGAATAAAGCAAAAATATCTATCATAACATCAAAAAAACACATTAATACAATTATTATTTCATAGCTTGATTAACCCATGGAAAAGAAATGGGTTTCATGTTAATCCCCTTGAAACATGATTAGCCTATGGAAAAGAAATGGGTTTCATAACAATCTATTTGAAAGATATTTTACCCAAGGAAAAGAAATAGGTTACATAAAAATTATTCTATAAAAACATAAAACATTAACAGAAATAATATGAATGGTATACTTGGATCATATCCTTATTAAATTATAAACTATATCAAAGGATTTTATCTTAGATGGAGAAGGATTCTGAAAGACCACTTGGAACATAACTTTTCATTGAAAATAACCTTTTAAAACATATAAAATTTGAAAAATAATTTTATTTTAAAACCACTTTGAAAAAATTTAAAATAATCGTAAAAAATAATTTAAAAATTTTCTTGGGGAAAATATCCTTTCCACTTTTAAAAACACTTTTTAAAACATAAAACATTTTGAAAAAAAAATTCATTTGATAATAACCTTGAAAACACATAAAGTAATATTTTAAATCCATTTAACACTTCTTAAAACATAAAACATTTTTAAAATTATTTTTCATTTAAAATGAGCTCAAATTCATTTAAAAACATTTTTTAAAATATTTTTGAAAACATGGTTTTTGAATAAAATGGATTCCTGACCGAAGAAAAAAAATGGTCAAATTTTGTTAAAAACATTTTTTTAATCATATTAAGTACCGAAAAGTGTAAACATGGTTCCATTATATAAAGACATAGTTAATAACCCAAGTAGAACAAAATTCATGAGATTTATTGGGAGATATATAATAATATTTCATCAATGCAAGTATAATCATAAATAATCTTGATAAACAATGAGATTGTAATAATAAATTGTTACCACTGTAACAACATTGAATCATACTCCCCATAAAATAATAAAATTACATAAAAATTAAAATATTTTGAAAAAATATATATTCATTATAAAACATTTCAAAGTTTATTATATACACCTCATAAAATAATATAGGTATATAATATAACATGTGTCTAAAAGAAAGTTAATTAAGACAAAATTACTTTACTGATTCAAAAACTTTTGAACCATAAACCCTATAAAATAGAGATCATAAAATGGAAATGTGAATAACCATAAATTTAAGGATAATAATCCTAGAATAAATTCATGTTTATTATATACACTACACAAAATAAAAGAGTGGTGAATATGGAATAAGTCTTGTAGAAATAAAAGTGAGACTAGAAATCCCCTTACTACTTGAGTAACTTTTTAATCATGAGATACATGAATGAATAGCATAAATTAAAACGTTTAATATCACAAAATAAATTGAATTCATGATATAAAATTTTATTGGGTAGTATATACACCACACAATAAGAATATGGGGTGAATATAGCATATATCTCACCGAAATAAAAGTGAGACAAGAAAACTTTTACCTTAAGTATTTATAATTCTTCACACACATTCAAACCTCCTATATAATTAATATAAGTTTATTATAAATATAATATATAAAAATATTAGTATATATCATACCATATATTATTTTATTATGACTTTAAATTATATTTTTATTAACAATTTCATGTTAAAGTTACGTTGTAGATAATAACCGTTTTGTTTATCATATATTTTTTGATTGTTTATTCTTGATCCTCTTATCTAGATCATGATTTAATTATTTAAATAATGTAAGGCATGATATAAATATCATATATATTTATTAGATATCAATTTATAATAATATTTAAAATATATAAATATGAAATGAAATACACCATTCATGGAGACGGTAGGTCGTAAGTACGCATGAACGTTGTATCAATTTTCATAGTGTATTGGAACAAAGAAAGTAAATGAAATATATGTATATATATTATCAATAAATTATAATTATTATTTCATATATATCATATATGTTTAATAAACTCACCCTTAATACATTCCATATAAAGTGTGAACAAATCACATTTCTTTGAGGAGGCAGTAGTTCACACATCCACAAACAAAGTTATCATATTTCCACAAAATGTAAAGCATGAAGGTATGTGCAATATAATGAGTTTAGAAACATAAATAAATCATAAATATAATATATATAATATATAAATATAAATTAAATCATTATTACCAACCTTGAATGTTATAAATGGAAGAACAAATGACATCGGTTTGTGCGGCAGTAGTCCACCTTTCACACGAATGATGATTGTTTATCCCATTTGATGGAAGTGTGTCTGATTTTATCTCATAAAATTGTCATAAAAATATATAAATTTATTTAGTATACTTATTTTATTTTATACTTATTTAATAATAATAATTTAGGGGTGTATAATGTAATAAAAAAAGTTCTTGTTGAAGTGTGTTGCCTCTTCATTGAATAACTCCTTTTGGTTTGCACCAAAGATATTTTTTGGTTGGATTAATACCCAAGGTTATGATTCTAAGAATAATGTATTGGATTTTTTTGGATATTTGGGAAATTTTTGGATGATCTAAATGGCTTTATAGGTGTGAAAAAGTGAGGGGGTTGAGTTCCCTTTTATAATGAAGGATAAGTGGAATTCTTGTAAATATAAAAAAGAAAACATTATTGAGAGGTCTTCCTTACATTATGTGCCTCAAATAATGTCCCATATTATATAAAAGGGAGTATATTTTAGATATATTTCCATAAATTGATTTTTTACAATTTTATAGGTCATTTATCTTTTTAATTTTAAAGTTTAATCATTAAGTAAACATGTATTTACCTTAATCACAGTCATTAATTTTAATTGATTTCCATAATATATTTGGTCAAACACTAATTTAACCTTATTATAAATTATATATTATTGTAATTAAAAAAAAATTAATCCATTTTTCTAAATTATAATCATATAAGTGGTAGAAATTAATTTAAAATTAATCCCACAGATGGGATTAGATGATGGGTTTTTTAAGTAGAAAGGTCCAAAAGATTGAAATGTTTGTATATCCAATTTCAATGTGAAATTGATTAAAATGGCCGAAATTGTATTAATATATTTATAATTAATATTATTATACTTTAAAACCAATTTAAAATATAATTTGACTATATAAACAAATTAGATGAAAATGCAGTGTTCAATTAAAATTTAGTGTTTTTCACTATTCATCAAAAAAAAATGAAACTTCTCAGAAAAATAAGAATAATTAACCTGAATTAATTTTTTATATCCCAATTCCAAGAATTAAGTTTATTTTTTCAAATAAAAATTATTGATGTTTCAAAATTTTGATTTAAAATAGGCTTTCCCTTAAAAGAAGGTAAAATTTCCTTTCAGAAAAATACCAATTTTTATTCATATAATTTGATTTATTCTTTTATTATATCAATAAAATCTATTAGATGAGTGTTAAAAAATTGATTAAGTATATTATATATTAATTTCATTAAAAAATCATCAAAAGTGGTTTGATTAATTTATTGAGATAAAATATTATACATAGAGAAATAGTTTTCTTAGAAAAGAAACTTCTTTATTTACAAATAGTTCTTACATTAATTACTAACTAATTTATAACCAAATAAATAATTTTGTATACATGTTTAAACCACCTTTTAAAAAATTAGTTAATATTACTCATAACATCTAATCCAACAGCTTGGTGATAAGTATAATAATATTTTAATAATAATTTTAATAGTATATAAGAGTTTGGTAAAACTTGGTCTTGCATATAATGCAATATGTCGAAGGGACTCAGTATTATATGTAACATAATCCAAATGTAGTGTTACAAGTACTTAAATCTACTATATGTTTTCATGTAGTGCAAGCTTGACTTGGTGTTGCATACAAAGTAATAATAACATGGTGCTTTCATATAAATCAAGTTGTATTCAGTGTTGTATAAAATGACAAATATCAAAAAGATTAAATTTATTTAAAAACATATATATTTAAAAATATCATTAGTTATTACATTCTACCCCCCCCCCCTTAAAATTAATTTCAAAATATAAATTCGTTTAGTTTAATAAGGTTTTAATACTTGAAAGTTCCTTTTAAAGAAATCCATATCTTAAAAATGAACACTAAAACTCCCTTCAAAACAAGGTAAAGTTGAAAACATAATGATTTCTAAAAGTAAACCATAACTAGGTTTCCATATAGCAGAACATATTTAGAAAGTGAAAACATATACATGGAAGTTAAATCTAACTATCAAGTTCAGATGAAGAGTGATAGAGAACATGGATAGGATAAAGTTAACAATCACAAATCCATAACCCAAAGAGGATTGAAAAAGGTCATTGATTTCATCAAAAATGATGATAATAGGAAAAAAAATTATTTAATGAAATTTTTCTTAAAGTTGAAGAATTTCCACAAGGAGATATATATATTTGGTTTCATCACAATATCACCCTTTATTCCTTAAATAATATCTTATCTCATATAAAAAACATTTCTATTAGAAACTTGGGTCCATCCTTTTACTGATATAATATCAAATGTGACTTTATTATTTTATAATCCATATAGAGGGATAAAATCACATGAAACATCACTAAAGGATGAACAATAAGATTTTCATAGGTATTATTCATAAAAAATCAAACATGAAATTTACTAAATATATTGGGGAGGATAAGTGCTCCCTAATTATCATGATTCACTTCACACATTGGGATTGCATAAGATTTCCCTTTTACCTTTATCCTCGTATATTTTCTTGTATAATAATAAATGTTATCCCTTGGATTGGGGCATTTATTTTCAAAGTGACCAAACTCCTTTCACCTGAAACATTAGAGCGTAAGTGGTGAATTAGTTGGAATTATCTTCTCCTCCATTGCATTAACTATCCTATTAATCATATTTTGACATTCATAAACCTTTTGAACATCTTTTACACATTTAAATAACCTCCCAATTCCATTATATAAATTCCATTGATTCTTATTCCCAAATATTTGGCACATAGATGCCTAGAAATTCTTTCCATCATTTTATTTTTCATGAGACTCAATCTTAAGTTTCTTATAAAAACTAGAGAATGGTGGAAATATCCAATTTTAATGTATTCCTTTAGTTCACATTGAATGACTTATTCATAACTAATAAAGTATCTTAAAGATAATTCCTTTATAAGAATTAGTTTCATGCCACCAAATAATATATTTATTTTTCTTTTAGGGATGATGATCAAACCAGAAGCGTACATTGCAAGTCTTGAAAAATTACAATCATAGGTAATAATAAATTCATCCTCTTTTTTCATTATTTCAAGAAATTATCTTTCCATATTTTTTCATAGTATATGACATAAGTAATTACTGGAAAATATCCCCTTAAACTTTTCCCACTCCATAGATTCAATTTATTTTTTTTCCCTTTTATTATTAATAAGATTCCACCACTGATCTGCTTCACCTTCCAAATGATAATAAGGCAAGGTGAATTTTTCATTCTCTGAGCACTGAAGAATAGAAAATATATTTTCAGCGATATTGATACATTTTTTAGGAACTATTGGATCAGTAGAACCACTAAAAGAAGGTGGAAGTTCCCTCGTAAATGAATCAATGAAATGTTGTTTCCTCCTTTACTCTCTTGGAAGTTCAACATGATTCATAGATTGAGAAAGTTATTGGATCATATAAATGAGAATTTTCATTCCATATCCCATATAGTTTGGGTGTTTATGAGTAAAATCATCACATTTTCCATTTCATTCAGTATTAGTAATTTTCCTTTGGGTTCAAACCATTGAAAAAAAACTAGTAACCATAACATTAGAAACACTTATCATAGAGGAGAAACACATAATCATGAAAAATTACATACATTATTTCTAAATAATAATACTTAATTCTTTAATATATGATACCTTAGTTTCATCCTAGGTTATTAAAAGTCATTATCTATCCAAATCCTTCATATTGGTTCACAAAGAGTTTTTGAATTCCCAAACCATATCCCTTAATAGTATTAAACTAGGTGTGCAGTAATGCTCATTATCATGCACCAGTTCTCAATCAATTCTAGCTCAATATAGTGTTTTCTGGGTTGTTACCCCTTTGTACATATGTTCCAGATCCAAATCCACTTGAATTATCTAGACATGGATATATTTATAGAAAACTACTTACTTTATCCTTTACCAAAAGTATAGGACATTTTCCTATAATTTAACTCATCCATAGACTTATCCTTAGAGAAATCCCTAAACATATACTTAGAAATATTCCTAGGGATCTCACTAAAGTTTTCACATACTAGTTTTCAAATGGTTACTAAACATTTCCTTTCATACAACTATATATAACCAGGCATAACTTACATGGAAATTATATCATTTTAGATGAATACTCATCGCATTATAAAAATACATGATTGATGACCATAATAGTTCAGTGTCTTTGGAAACATGGAAACATAAACTATAATCATGGTGAAAAATATTCAGCATCTCTCATAAAGATCGTATCCTTTATTACTCCTACTTAGAATATTTATTCATAACTTGGGGAAAAGAAACATAAAAAAAGGGTGATCTCATATTCTCAATAAGGGTAAACAAGGGAGATATATAAGAATAGCATGAGTATAAGGGTATGAGAACATGATTTTATCATTATAATATCATACTCTACATATCATAGATCATTAACATGAATTGTTTAATAAATATTGGAAGTTTATAATACATGAATCATAAGATAATCAAGATCATAAGAAATTAAATCATAATATAGGAATAAGAAATAGTATTATAATAGACACAAAATCATAAAAAATCATTCCCTATAATTAAAGGATAATTTACAAACCATTTTTGGTCACTTCATGTGAGATACACCTACTAGGCCGGACATGCTACTATCCCCATTCAAATCCCTTTCCTTATAGTGGATCAAGTTATACCTTCTTCCTATAGTATATTTAAACCATCGACTTCTTCCCACCATTATCTTATGAGATATAAATCTTTACCCAATGCATTATATGGACATATAACTCTCACCCTTTATTTAAGCTATAACAGTATCACCCAATGCTATCTGTTCCACCCCATCATATAAGATTTAACGAGCATACTCAGCACTATATGGGCCACCCCATATTATAAGATGTAACCAGATTACTCAAAAATATCTTGGATACCCCATCGTATAAGTTTTAATGAGCTTACCAGGTGCTATCTAGATCACCCAATCATATAAGTTATAACAGGCTTACCCAACATTATTTGGGTCACACCATCATATATGTTGTAACAGTCTTAACTGGTGCTATCTAGGCCACCCCATCATACTAGTTGTGGCCATGAACCACAATATGAATAAAGCACAAAGATATTTCATATCATCATAAAAATACAATATAACAATTATTCTTTCATAACTTTATTAACACATGTAAAATAAATGGGTATCATGTCCATCTTCTTGAAATGTGATTAGACTGTAGAAAAGAAATGGCTATCATAATAATCTCTTTAAAAAATTCTTTACCCATGGAAAACAAACAGGTTCCATAAATATTATTCCATAAGAATATAAACCATTTATATAAATAATATGAATTTCATCCTAGTATCATATCCCTAGTAAGGCATAAACTATATCAAAGGATGTTGTCTTAAATGAAGAAAGATTTTAAAAGAACACTTGGAAAATGACTTTTCTTTGAGAATAAATTTTTAAAAAATATAACATTTTCAAAATAATTTTCTTTGAAATACACTTTGAAAACATATAAATGAATCATTAAAAATAAATTAAAATATTTCTTGAGTAAAATATCCTTTCAACATTGAAAAACATGTTTTAAAACATAAAACATTTTGAAAACAAATTTTATTTTAAAATAACCTAGAAATATATATAAATGAATATTTGAAAAAAAATTAAATACTTTTTAAAAAAATAATTTTCCCTTGAAAAGGATATGAAAATATCATTTATAAACAATTTTGAAAACATGTTTTTTGAATAAAATGGATTCCAGACTGAAGAGAAAAATATGGTCATAATTCTTTAAAAATGTTTTCTTAATCATCTTTAGTAAAAAAGAGTGTAAAATGGTACCATTATATGAAAATATCATGGATAAAAATATGATAATCGAATTCACTAGAGTTATTTAGAGATGTATTATAATATTTCTTCAATGAGAGCATAACCATAAACAATATTGATAAATTATGTGATTGTAACAATAAATTGTTACCACTTTATTAACATTGAATCATAATAAACAAAAAATAATAACATTAAATGATGCTTAAAATATCATTAAAATAAATATATTCATAATAAAACATATCAAACTAAATTATATACACCTCATAAAAAATATAGTTTCATAACATAACATATTTCTCAAAGAAGGAAAATTTAAAAAAAATTACTTTACCAATATGGAAACTTTTGAACTGTAAATACCATAAAAGAGATATCAAAAAATGGATATGTGAATAAACATAAATTTAGGGATAATAATATTATAATACATTCATTTTCACTATATACACCACATAAAAGAAACAAGTGGTGGATATGGCATAAGACTTGCAGAAATAAAAGTTAGACCAGAAATCCCCTTACTACTTGAGTAACTTTTGAATCATGAGATCAATTAAAAAATAACATAAATTGAAACATTTAATATCATGATATAACATTTAATGGGGTATTATATAGCTCACAAAATAATAATAAGTGGTGAATATAGTATATCTCTTATATAAATAAAAGTGAGACGAGAAAACTCTTACCTTAAGTCATAATTTTTCTTTAGATGTGTTTCAAAATACAATATAGTAAATAAAATATTATTATAAATCTATCAAATAAACATATTATTATATATCATACCATTTATTATTGTATTATGACTTCATATTACATTTTTTTTAACAATTTCATGTTAAATTTACATTGTGGGTAATAACCGCTTTGTTTTTCATATATGTTTTGACTTGTTATTCTGGATCCCCTTATCTTGATCACGATTTACTTATTTATAGAATATAATTCATGATATAAATATAATATATATTTATTATATATTTATTTATAATAATATATAAAGATAAAAATATTAAATTAAATACATTATTCATGGAGAGGGTATGTCGTATGTATGCATGAACGTTGTATCTATTTTCATAGCGTATTCAAAGATAGAAATTAAATGAAATATATATGTATATATATTATAATTTCAGTATAATTATTATTTCTTATATATAATGTAAAATTACAAAACCCATCCTTAATACATTCCATGTAAAGTGTGAATGAATCACATCATTTGGAGGAAGTAGTAGTCCACAAGTTCATAAACGAAGTTATTGTATTTCCATAAAATTGAAATCATGAAGTTATGTGATATATAAAAAATTAAGAGAATATATACATCATATATATCATATATATTATATATATCATATATAATTATCAATTCTATCATTATTTGAAACATTTGAAAGGTGGAAATGAAAGAATAAAAGACATCGGTTCAAGAAATGGTAATCTATCATACACACAAATGATGATTATATATCCCATTTGATGGAAGTGTGTGTGAGTGTAGATTGTACCCTTATCTTAAAAAATTATAAGTATATTTAGGATACCTATTTTATTATATAATCATGGAATAAGAATAATTTAGGGGGTTGATAAAGAAATAAAAACAAAGTGCTTGTTAAAAGGTGTTACCACTTCTTCGAGTAACTCATTTTGGTTTCCACCAAAGGTCTTCCTTGTTTGGATTTCTAACCAAATGAAATATTATAGGATGAAGGGAGATAATTTTGGGTGATATTTGGGTAGGTTTTTTTGAGATAAATTTCTAGGGTGTTTTGAATAATTGACGGGGTGAGTTCCCTTTTATAGTGGAGGAGAAGTGGAATTCTTGTAAATATAAAAAAGAAAACACTATTGAGAGGTGTCTCTTACATCATGTGCATCCAATAATGTTAAATACTCTAATAAAGGGATTATATGGTATATATATTTCTATAAAATTTATTTTTTACATTTTTCTAGGTCATTAATCCTTTTAAGATTAACGTTTAACCATTAAGTAAACATGTGTTTACCTTAATCGCAACAATTATTTTTAATTAATTCCACTAATATTTTTGGTTAAAAACAAAATTTACTTACAAGAAATTATAAATTATTTTGATTCCAAATATTGAATAAATTTTTCAAAATTATAATCACATAAGTGGAATAAATTAATTTAAAATTAATCTCACATATGGGATGAGATAATGGGTTTTTAAAGTGGAAAGTACAAAAATATTAAAATGTTTTTATATCCAAATTCAATGTAAATCTGATTATAATAACATAGATTATATTTATAAATGTATAATTTATCTAAATATAATTTAATTCCAATTTAAAATAAAATTTAACAATTTAAATAAATTAAATTAAAAATAAATTTTCAATTAAAATTCAGTGTTTTTCACTATTCATCAAAAAATGAAAATTTCAAGAAAAATATCAAAACATCACACAAAGTAAATTTTTATATTAATCTTAAAAAAAATAAGTTTATTTTTTCCAATAAAATTTACAAAAGTGTCTAAATTTTTAACACCCCAATATTTCATAGTAAGTTATATCTTTAAAATAATTCAATAGCTTATATTGCACACAACACCGATCTAGCTTGTGTTATATACAAGATTGAGTTTCTGAAAAACAACACATTATTAGTATAATTATTTAAATGATATATTTATTTATCAATTAAATTTTTTGATATGAATAGTAAAAAGTGAATTTTTATTATTATGTTTTCACATAAATAAAACATATTTATAATGAAATGTAAATGTTTTGTTAAAATAGTTATATATTTAGAAAAATTATTTTCTTAAAAGAACTACTTATTATGTCCTTTTGTGAACAATAATAAAATTAAAATTAAAAACTCTTAAAAATTTAATTCAATAAAATAGAATTCATTTTTAGATTTATAATATCAAAATTAGCTTAGGGTGAATTTTTTGTATTTCTCTGAAAACTTTCAATTTTTGATGAAGAATGAAAAACATTGTGTTATTGTTTAAAACCTACTTTTTATTTAAATAATTATTTATTTTATTTAAATTTATTTTAGGTCAAAATAGTTACATAATACCTATATAAATTTAATTTAATTAATTGGAATCATTTTATAATAAAATTAGATGTATAAAATTTTATTGAACATTTTAACGTCTTTTACCCACCTTCTAGGCACATTTACAAATTTGCATAAAAAATAATTTTACCGCTTCTGTGAATTGAATTTCAAAAATCTAAGAAACACGTTTGACATCAGTAAGTAAAATTTGGTTAAATAGAAATAAAATAATTTTGTGAATAGTAACTTTTGAATTTTATTTACCACGGTAAAAAGTAAATAGGGTAATTAAAGGAAAAAATGATATTATAATTACACTAACACATTTTCTAATTCTATTGGATACTTTTTTTTCGACCAAAATAAACCTTAGGAATAAAATATGATCCTCTTTGATCCACTTGTATTAGATTAGATAATTTATTATTATTTTATTTAAAGAAGACTTAAAAGTGTTAAATTCAAATTTTTATAACTAAAAAATTTTTAATATAGGGTTATAAATAAGATAAATTAAACTATAAGTATTAATTAGAAATATAAAAATATTTCCTAAATAATTTTATTCTATTTATAATTTTTATACAATAAATAATTAAATTTATTTATGACACAATGATGATGAAGTAATTACCTTATTAATGAAAGATTATAATAATTGATATTATAAATATCCAACTAGATGTAAATTGAGACTTTTGATGAATTACAATAATTTTATAGGTTAATATGACATTTTATAATTGATTTAATTTATTTTGTTTAAAGTAATCATGTTTGTTTGACTTTCACAATAACCAAATACTAAATAGTGTCAAAATTGACATAAATGAGTTTTTAAAACAAATATTATATTATTAAATGATATAATATTCCTAAAAATATAAGGTTCAGGAAAAGAACTTATATAATGATATATAAGTCATTAATGAACCACTTGAGGTTCTCTTGGAATTTTATAGTAAGATTATTAACCATGTAATATAAAAATACAGGAAGACGTGGTAAAAGTTAAACTATTTAACTAACAATTAAATCTAAAATATAGGGTTAATATGGTGACCAAAGCTTGTCTATAACCTATTGGTTGAGATTATTTCTACCCATACCCACCTTATCTTATAAATAAATCCATTTGGATCCATTATAAACCAAACAGGACTGCATAATAAATTAATATTTCAAGCTTTTCCTAAATCGACCCTCTTCTCTCTTATAAAAGGGTACTAACCCTTCCCTCAAAATCACACCTCCAAAGCCATTTCGCATGGCCAACCCCTCCTCACATATCTTCCCAAATACATTAAATTCAACCTATAATCCTTACTTTGATCATAAATATGACCTATGGAGCCCTTTTGATCAAATCAAAAGGAAACACCCGAAGTAGTGGTAATAATTTCATCACCTCTTTCAAAGTTCTTTTCTTCTTCCACTTCATCTTTATTTTTTGTTTTCATACAAAAATAATAACTCCAATACATTCTACATAATTTTATGTTATTATAAATATAGTACAACCATATTCATTATTTTATCCATCTTATGAATGACAAAGTCACCATACGTGCGTACGTATGGATTACCGCCTCCGCATTGTGGTGTAGTTTGTTATTCAACACTTCATTATTTGGATGGGTATAGTAATGAGTATAATTGATTTAAATAATAAATATTAAATGTTAATTATTATTTATATATTATATACCATCCAATTACATATTATTTCACCATCAATAGAATGGTATTGTCGCTCGTGCGTACGTACGGATTACTGACTCCAAGAACGCAATGGGATTCATTCCCCATCATAACCATTCAAGAATAATTTTCATTTTATGATTAAAAATAATGTTTAAGAACTTTTTATAATTCTTGATATTAATCAAATAAATCCAATCCATAACAAACATTACTTGCGTAACAAAACATATAAAGGAAAATGAATCAGTTAACACCCAAAACAATGATACTACTAAAATATAATTAACAAATCAATATAAGAAGATCATATATGATATCATATTTATGTATGTGGTTCATGTATAATTTAATAATGATTATTTAACTATTATCCATGAGGTTAACATACCCTAGACCAAAGAAAAGTACAAGGTAAGTGTTAATTTTACAATCTCTTTATTATCTAAGGTTGTATATACGTGAGTATCTACTGAGACCTCTTTATCATCCAGATATGTGTTTCTTAAAAATGTATTTCAAAACATTTTTACTATTTCCTATAATATGGGTTAAATTCTTCTATACCCTTTTTTTAATTCTTATAAAATTTTTGGAAAGGAATCTTTCCATCTTTTTCCAAACAAGGTACTTTATGACCTTTTCCACAAATTATGGTTAGAATGTTTTTTTTAACGCATACAGCGGGTGCGGCTATTTTCCGCCATTATAACATCTTCAAAGATTCCCTTACATGATTATAATAATATTTTCAAAATAAATGTTTTCTTTTATAATTATGTGACTTTTAAATTATTTCAAAATAGAAAGAGATATTTCTCTCAAATAGTTTTGATTCCATCTATGTCAACATCCTTTGATGGATGTTACACTTGTTTGAAGTTTATTTATTATGATACAGTCTTCCATATTGTATTGAAGATTGTGTGATATTTTTGACTATGGATTTGTTATTTTTATACCATTCATGGTTTATGGTTAAAGTATTAACATTTCGTATTCTAGTTTTAATATGAATTTTTATGTTATGTTTCAACCTTTTCATATGAGGAATGCATTGGACTTAGTAAGTGACGGGTGGAGTCCAATATAGCTCCTCGATGCATCAGTAGGTTTTATGAGACAAAATAGTGTCTTAGCACAAGGCTTTGAAAAAATATTATTTGTATTATTAGCATGAGTACTTGACTATGTGGTTATGATTTCTAGCATTAGGAATTCCATCATTATGAAATTAGCTACTGATATAACATGTGATTATTCAACTAGTAGAATATCCATGTGAATAAGTAAATGGCACTATTTGATTTATCTTTTTGATATTATGATGAATTTTAAGTTTAAAAGGCTATTGTTTTACTTTTATACATTACCTTAAATGTTTGTACTTATTTATGATAGTTTCCACTATATTTTTATCTTTACTGATCATCTGAGCTCACCCATATCTTATGTTTTCTTTTTCCCAGGATGTGAAGAAGTATATTATGACTAAATTTCAGGGATAATATTAGGGATATGAGTATGTTCAAAGGAGACACAATTTTGTTGTTTTTCATTTCATAATGTAATGTAAATCTTATGTATGTGTCTAGTAATTCCAAGTCTACTAAACTGATTGGTCTTTCGGGATTTTATCCCTTGTGATCATGCCAATGTTATGTAATAATGCACTAACTTTGGGTAACTAGGGTCAGGGCATTACTATTGGTATCATAGTATGTTTAGTACCAACCTTTAAAGCTATAATTATAAAAACTCTAATTAAAGAACATTACCCTAAGATAGACATTGAGGATTAGTATAGAAGAACTACCTAGAATTTTGGTAATATAAAGATTTTGTGTATTTTCCAAGAAATACATCCATGTCTGGATACGATCAGGTAGAGACGGCTCTGGCACAGATGTACTTTGGAGGGAAAACTATGACAAAGAGTTTAGGGCTTGACCCGGGGTATCCTAGTACATGACAATAGGCCTTATTGCACTCTTGGTTACGACACTCCTGGGGGATATGATTAGGATAACTCACATTTTATTTACAAACCATTATGAAGGATTTATGAGTAAATACTTCCTCAAATAAAAAATTTTTATGATTATTGATTATATGCATAAAATTTTCCATTTATGTTTGGTATTTTACAATTTTGGAGTTATGAATTGCAATTCATAAACTAACCTAGTGTATTCCATTGTTTGGAAATGGTGCCTGACAGAAGGAATGAGAACTCCAACAATATGCATGATCCAAAGAGTAAGAAGGATCGTATCTTTCATGGTCTTAAGCCAAAATTTAGAAGGGAAATATTCTCCCACATATTCTTATCATATGAAGAAATAGTATCATTTTTTAATAAGATAAGTGAATAATTATCTGAGTCATATGGCTTTAAAGGGAAGCTAGAGAAGAAAAGGATAGTATAGAGAAAGAAGGGTAAAGGAAAGAAGGTAAAGAATGGTTCTCCCATATTTGATAACTATGGAAAGAATCACCTTGGTAAATGCATGATGAGAATGGGAGTTTGTTATAAGTGTGTAGAAAAAGGATACCAAGTACGTGATTATAAGGGTAAGAAAAGGTTTTCAAATGTACAATGCTTCATCTGCAAGGAGTTGGGACACTATGTGAATCAATGTCCCAATCATCAGAGTATACCCTAAATGATATTATTTGATAATAATCAAGTTATTATACTTCCACGTATAAATAGTAATAATTAGTGTTTTTATATTTTTATTAATGTATTATATCATTTTAGTGTTGTATCAATGATATAATGGTTATATTAATTATAGAAATAAATAAGGATTGTACTTTAGTTTTATTTCATTGAGGATTTGAGATTATATGGTACTAAGAAAATTGACTCAATAACAAGTTAGAATTTTTGGAAAATACATGGTTGAAGGAAAGTTAAACCTTAATACGGTCCTGATATTGAGGTAGTGATTTTGGAATAAGATATAGTTGATTTGGATAAATTATATTGGATATTCTTGACTACCATGGAACTGATTAAGGGTTTTTTTATTCATCATTGTTGGAGTATTCAAAAATTTTGGATACAAGGAATATATCTAGTATTCTGCAAGGAAAATAGAGCATGAATGTAATCAATACGGTTTTATGGTAATTCAGGGTGTCACTATGTTTCAATAGAATACATGGTGAAGGTACTCACATGTTATTATGTGGAAAAAAGAGATCTTCATTATGTTATGTTCACCTTCCTTATAAATTTTTTGACTATGAGTTTCGACACTAGTATTTTTGATAAGTATAAAGGTTGGAATGGATTAAGTTGGACATTGAATACTATGGGGTAAGTTTAAAACATTTCATAGGATTATTTTTTGGATTTTTGTAAAGAGGACAACCCGAAGGTTGGGCGATAAACCATTGCGTCCAACAAGGTCACGAGAATTAAACCTACAAACGAAGGGAGACAATGGTGTGTCACCTACCACTGGCCTATGTGATGTCTTGGTTTATATAATGTAGTTTTTTAAAAGATCTAATAGATGAATAATAAATTAATTGTTTTTGAAACCCTATATTATTAGGATAAATAGAATATTTTTGAGTTCTATAATCTTTTGAGGTGAAAGATGAGTTTGTGGTAGAAATTAGTTCAAAGATAGAACTCTACATGACAAGTATTTTTTTCTTATTCTATAAATAAATTAATTCATAAAAGTTAGGGAATGGATATTAAAACCAAAAAGGTTTTATCATAATACCTTATGTTTTGATGAACCAATTATATTTTAAGTCATTATAGATTTATGTCTCTGAGGCCCTCCATTTTCTATTTATTGTTCACTTGCTTGTGATTGACGACCTAAATCACTCCCTATAAATATTTACATTTTTCTGCAAATTATGTGTCTCAAATTTCCACCAATGTTCTCCTATTAAAAATCCTAATTTGGTGGTGACTTTTTCATTTCTCTTTCCCCCTTATTAAGACTAAATTTTATTAACCCTTTTCAGATGTGGGTTTTCCACAAAGGTATTTTCTATTTTTAACCATTTATTTTTAAAGAATAATTTCAAATTATGAGGATGAAATTTATTGAAGGATGGGAGAATGTAACACCTCAAGATTTCATAGTAAGTTCTATATTTAAAATAAGTCAGTAGCTTATACTGTACGAAACACCGACGTGGTTTGTGTTATATGAAAGATTGAGTTTCTTCGAAACAACACATTAGTATTATAATTATTTAAACAATATATTTATTTATAAATTAAATATTGCGATATAAATATTAATAAATAAATTTTTATTGTTATTTTTTTCACATAAATAAAACATATTTATGATGAAATGTATATGTTTTGTTAAAATGGTAATATATTTAGAAAAAATTATTTTCTTAAAAGAAATACTTTTTATATCCTTTTATGAACAATAATAAAATTAATATTAAACACTCCAAAAAATTCAATTTGGTAAAATAGAGTTCATTTTTTGATTTGGAATATCAAAATCATCTTAGGGTGAAGTTTTGATATTTTTCTAAAAACTTTCAATTTTTGATGAATAGAGAAAAACACCGTGTTATTGTTTAAAACCCACTTTTTATTTAAATAATTATTTATTTTATTTAAATTTATTTTAGGTAAGAATAGATACATAATACCTATATAATTTCAAATTAATTAATTGGAGTCATTTTATAATAAAATTAGATGTATAAAATTTTATTGAACATTTTAACGTCTTTTACCCTCCTTCTAGTCACATTTTCAAATTTCCATAAAACATAATTTTACCACTTCTTTGAATTGAATTTCAAAAATACAAGAGACACAATTGATATCAGTAAGAAAATTTTTGTTCAATAGGATGAAAATAATTTTTGTGAATAGTAGCTTTGAATTTTATTTACGACGGTTAAATGTAAATAGGGTAATTAAAGATAAAAATGATTTTATAATTACCCTAACACATGACCAAATTCTATTGGATAAGTTTTTTCGACCAAAATAAACCTTAGGAAAAAAATATGATCCTCTTTTATCCAATTTTATTAGATTAGTTCATTTAATATTATTTTATTTAAAGAAAAGTTAAAAGTGTAAAATACAAATTTTCATAAATAAAACATTTTTAATATAGGTTTATAAATCAGATAAATTCGACTATAAATATTCATTATAAAGATAAAAATATTTCATACATAATGGTTTTTTATTTATAATTTTTAGATATTAAATAAATTTATTTATTTATGTCACAATGATGATGCAGTAATTGCCTTATTAATGAATGATTAAATTAATTGATATTATAAATATCTAAATAAATGTAAATTGAAACTTTTGATGAATTCCACTAATTTTATAGGTTAATATGACTTTTTAGGATTTATTTTTTTTTTTTTTGAAGTAATCAAGTTTTGTTTAGTTTCACAAAAACCAAATACTAAATAATGTCAAAATTGACATAAATGAGTTTTTAAAACAAATACTATATTATTAAATGATATAATATTCCTAAAAATCTAAGTTTAATCCAAAGAACTTATATAATGACATATATTTTCTTAATGAACCACTTTAGGTTCTCTTGGAATTTTATAGTAATTTTATTACCCATGTAATATAAAAATACTAGAAGACATAGTAAAAGTCAAACTATTTAACTAGGAATTAAATCTAAAAGATAAGGTTAATATACTAACCTTAACTTGTCTGAAACCTATTGGTTGGGAGTATTTTGACCCATACCCACCTTATACTATATATAAATCCATTTAGAGCCATTATAAATCGAACATGATTGTATAATAAATTAATATTTCAATTTTTTTCTAAAGTGACCCTCACCTATCTTATAATAGGGTACTTCCTATTCTATCAAAATCACACCTCCAAATCCATTTGGCTCGTCCAAAACCTTCCCTAAGGATCCCTTTTGATCAAATAAAAAGGAATAACCCGAAGAAGAGGTAATAATTTCATCACCCCTTTCAAAGTTCTTTTCTTTTTACACTTCCTCCTTTTTTTTGTTTCTATACCAAAATAATAAATCCATTACATTCTACAGATTTTGATTTTATTATAAATATGGTACAACCATATTCATTATTCTATCCATCCTATGATTGAAAAAGTCACCATACATGCGTACGTACGGCTTACCGTCTCCACGTCATGGTGTAGATTGTTAATCAACACTTCATTATTTGGATAGTTATACTAATGAGTATAATTGATGTAAATAATAAATATAACATGTTAATGGTTCTATATATATATATATATATATTATATATCATCCAATTAGATATTATTTCATAATCAATAGAATGGTATTGTCACTCGTGCGTACATATGGATTACCATCTCCACGAACGCGATGAGATTCATTCCCCATCATAACAATTCAAGAATAATTTTCATTTTATGACTAAGAATAATGTTTAAGAACTTAATATAATTATATATAGGAATCAAATACATCCTATCCATAACAAACATGACTTACATAACAAAACATATAAAGGAAAATGAATCAGTTAACACTCGAAACAATGATACTACTGAAATATAATTAAAAAAGAAATATTAGAAGATCATATATGATATAATATTTATGCATGTGGTTATTGTATAATTTAATAACAATTATTTATCTCTTATACAAAAGTTTAGCGTACCCTCAACCAAGAAAAAGTACAAGTTAAGGGTTAATTTTACAATCTCTTTATTATCTGAGGTTGTTTATATGTGAGTATCTACTGGGACCTCTTTATCATCCACATTCGTGTTTCTTAAAAATGTATTTCAAAACAGTTTTTCTATTTTCTATAATATCATTTAAATTCATTTTTACCCCTGTTTGACTTCTCATAAAATGTTTTGAAAGGAATCTTTCCATTTTTTCCAAACAAGGTACTTTATAACCTTTTTGATAAATTAAGGTAAGAATGTTTTTTAACGTATACAGCAGGTGTGGCTATTTTATGCCATTATAACATCTTAAAAGATTCCCTTAAAAATTATAAGAATATTTTAAAAATAAATTTTTTATTTTATAATTATGTGACTTAAATGATTTCAAAATAGAAAGAGTTATTTATATCAAATAGTTTTGATTTCATCTATGTCAACATCCTTTGATGGATTTTACACTTGTTTGAAGTTGATTTATTATCATACAATATTCCATGTTCTATTGAATATTTTGTGATATGTTTGACTATGGATGTGTTATTTTTATACCATTCATGGTTTATGGTTAAATTATTAACATTCCGTATACTAGTTTTAATACGAATTTTTAGGTTATGTTTTAACCTTTTCATATGAGGAATGCATTGGACATAGTAAGTGATGAGTGGATCCCACTATATCTCCTCAGTGCATCGGTAGGTATCATGAGAGAAACTAGTGTCTTGGAACAAGGCCTTGACAAAATATTTTTTTTAGTCTTGGCACGAGGCCTTTACTATGTGGTTATTATGTCCAGCATTATGCATTCTATCATTATGAAATTAGCTATTGATATTACATATGATTATTCGACTAGTATAATATCCATGTGAATAATTAAATGGTACTATTTGATTTATATTTGACATATTATGCTGAATTTTAAGTTTAAATTTCTTGTGTTTTAGTTTTATACATTTCCTTAAATGTTTATGCTTATTTATGATAGTTTTATCTATATTTTTATCCTTACTAAACATTTGAGCTCACCCCTTTCTTATGTTTTCTTTTTCCTAGGATGTAAAGAATTATATTATGACTGGCTTATAGGGATAAGATAAGGGATATGATTGTGTTTGAAGGAGACAAAGTGTTGTTGTTTTTTATTTCATAATGTAATGTAAAATTTATGTATGTATCTAATATTTCAAAGGCTACTAAATTGATCGGTGTTTAAGGATTTTATCCCTTGTGATCATGAAAATTTTATATAATAATGCACCGAATCTGGGTAACAAGGTTTAGGGCGTTAAAAAATTTATATTTAAAATATGTTCTCTATTAAAAGGCGGTAAAATTGCCTTTTAGAAAAATACCTCTTTTATTTATATAATTGGATTTATTATTATATTATGCCTATCAAATATATTGAATGTGTTTCAAAAAAAAATATTGAATATAAAATATATAAAAAAATTAAAAAACATTCATCAAAAGTGATTTGTTTAATTTATTGAGATAACATGGTGTTTTTACAAAGAGAAATAGTTTTCATAGAAAAATAATTTATTTATTTAAAAATTGTTCTTACTTTCATTTCTTACTAATTTATATCCAATGGACTCATTTTATATATATGTGTAGACCATATTTTCATAATTTATTTAATATTATTCATAACATCCATTCCAATAGCTAGGTGATAACTATTATAATATTTGAATAGCAATATTGATAGTATATTTTAGTTTGGTAAAACTCAGTCTTGAGTGTAACATAAGAAATTGAAGGGACTCGGTATTGTCTATAACACAAGGCAAACATGGGGTTATGTGTACTGTAAGCTACTCTATGTGTTGTGTTTAGTCCAATATCAACTTGGTGTTGTGTACAAATAATGAATAACTTGGTTATTTAATATAACACAAGCTATATTTAGTGTTGTGTGAAATGAAAAATATTTAAAAGATTAAATTAATTCGAAAAAATATATTTCAAAAAATATTAAGGTGTTATATTTTTGGTAACATAATTAAATAGTGATTCCAACTTTGAAAAAACCTTAACAAACCATTGGTAGTATCCAGTAAGACCAAGGAAGCTCATAATCTCAAATACATTTCATGGTTATTCCCATGAAAAAAAATACTTCACTTTCTTAGGATAAACTAATAAGTTGTGATTAGAAATCATGTTCCCCAAGAACTTTACTTATTTAATCCAAAAGTTATATTTTGAAATGTTTCCTTACAAATGGTGGCAAGTCAAGATTTCCAAAACCAAACTCAAATGGTGCTCGTGACCATGCTTAGATCTTGAATAAACAAAATTATCTTCCATGAACACTACCACAATATTATTGAGATACTAATGGAATATCCAATTCATAAATTCCATAAAAACTATAAGAGCATTATTAAGACCAAACAACATGACAAGATATTCAAAATTTCTATACCTTCTCCTAAAAGTCATAAACAGTATATCGGACTCCCAAACTCTAAGCAGATGATAACCCAACCGATGATCAATCTTTGAAAAATAATTTTCCCCCTTTAACTTATCAAATCATCATCCACACATGGACAACGATACTTGTGCTTAACATTTACTCATTTCAAATTATAATATTCCACACCCAATTGGAGTAAACCATCTTCCCAATTGAAAAATAGCACTAGGGATTCCCAAGGAGAAAAAATAGGGTGAAAAAAACCCTTCACCATCATATCATCCAATTGAATATTGATATTTTTTAACTCCATTGGTACCATATGATAAGAAGGTATCAAAATCAATTTCATACCTGTCACCAGTTCAATAAAAAATAATACATCCCTCTCTATAGGAATCTTAGAGAAATAATTTGGGAAAAAGTTAGTAAAATATCAAACAATAATGAGAAGATCAATAAAATAATAAATGTCATTAGACACAACTATTATAGTAGACAACAATCTATTGAGATATGGGTGGGAAGGTCTTGTATGACCAGACATTAGATCCCACTCTCCCTAAAACACATGGGAGATCCTATAGGCCACAATAAATGAGAAATATTGATGATAATAATCAATCTTTTCATGATGATAAACCAGACAATCCATCCCAATGATGATGTTAAATAGATCCAGATTGAGAACAATAAAATATCATACTAACTCTGCATAAACTATCAATATCACAAAAGAAGGACATTGAAACCCCTTCTAATTATTCTTCTAAATATTTATATTTAATTCCATAAAAAATGACATCATCTCCATTGGAATTTTAATCATATCAACAAAATAGCTATAAATAAATAAGTGGAAAGCACCAATGTAAAATAAAGAACTCACAACTGAGCATGAAATAAATATGGTACCTCTCACTATTATTGGATTTCAATGTACCTTTTCTAGAAATTAATCTGGAATGTAAAGGTGTTTCACTTCTAAGGCATGTGGATAGAGCCCTATAGTCATTAAAGCATCTAACTGCACTATAGTACACTTTGAAACTGATGATCCCCAACCATATCGAGGTATAGACATAGCCTAGAAGAAACACTAAAGAAGACCATAACATCCACAACTATTACACATCTTTTCATGTTAAGTACAAGAAATTCGGGTGTGTTCAACCTTTACACACTGATAAAAATTCAAAGGAACGCCACTAGCTGCAATTGGAGGTGTTGAAGAGGACTATTACCAAAAACCACCACCACCACTCTTATGATGATATTTACGCTTCTTATTCTTCACAAGTGTGAACCTAAAGCTACCAATAGGTGTAATAAAATAGGTATAATATCCCACATTACCTTCAAAATTTATAGCATCCATTAGATCTTAGTCTACCATCTCTGCATGGGTCAAAAGATTCAGCATAAATACCTTTGATCTGACATTCTATGGAAAACCATGTAAGTGATTCTGAGATTTTAACTAATCATTATTTACTACCCTTGGTGAACAAAACCAATTCCACTACTACAAAAATGGGAAAGGGAAGCACCACCCTTTTAATAGTGCTAAAAAAAGCACTGATAAAGGGGGGCCTTTATCAGCGCTAAAAAAAGGGCCGATAAAGGGGCACTATTAACAGTGCTAAAAAGCACTGTTAAAAGTGACCCTTTATCCGTGCTTTTTTTAGCGCTGATAAATCCCCCCCCCCTTTATCTGCGCTTTTTTAGCACTGTTAAAGGGGACCCCTTTATCAGTGATTTTTTTAGTAGTGATGATAAAGGGGGGCTTTATCAGCACTTTTTCCTAGCACTGATAAATTATATGTTTCAAAACAAATCATGAAAAATAATATATTTTTATATAAGTATATTTATATTGATATAAATATAATATATATTTTTAAAATATGTTGTAGATAAGTATAAATAGACTATTACATTTAATATATAATAAATTTAGTGAAAATAACTTTAAAATATTTTAAAAAATATTTTTAATTAATAATTTTCTAATTATCATCTATTAATAATCATTTAATAACAATTTGAAGACACAAAAAAATAAAAAAAAATAATAAAAGCTCTAAAATATGCTGAAAATGTAACTCAAACTCCAAATGGCTATAAATTTTGATCCGAGTGTCCGTTTGAGCTCTACAGCAAATCAAATTGAACCATGCGACGATCTCTTCGTGCTAGTGACCGAAGGTAACCTTCTATCACATTTTTTTAGGCCAAAAAAGTCCCAGAAGGCCTCCAAAATTGAATTTTTAGTCGGGATACCCTGATTTTTTTACATTCAAACAAGTATAACTTCTGATCTAAATGTCTGTTAGGCCTATACCATATATCATATCGAATATTGTTTCATTTTCTTCGATTTGACTAGTTGTGGAGTTGAAACGGGCTTCTTCATTAGAATTTATTGTCGTTTTAACATTCTATGGCTTTTCAAATACATATATATATATGTATTTATTAGTAAATATATATTTTTGTGTGTGTGTGTTGTATATATGTATTTATTTATTTATTTATTTATTTATAAACACTCATAAAAAACATATTTTATAAATGTATTTAAAACTAATCTTACAAATATATATTAATATACAAATAAATATTCGGATACAAAATTATAACTAAATATATATATATAAATAAATATAGATATATATTAATATATTAATGAATATATATATACAAATATATGAATAAATATATATGTATTAATATAACTAAATATATTTATATTAATATGAATCTATATTAATATACGAATAAATATAACTATATATATATAAATATTAATATATATTAATTTACAAATATATATATATATATATATGAATATATGAATAAATATATATGTATTAATATAACTAAATATATTTATATTAATATGAATCTATATTAATATATGAATAAATATAACTATATATATATATATATAAATTAATAGATATATCATTAAATAAAGAAAAAAACAAAATGGATTAGTGGTAAAAGTGCAGGCGTTCAAGGGGGGGGGGGGTCGCGGGTTCGAGTGTGGGTGGAAGAAAGGAGGTGCGCGCATGTGGGGGATGCGTGGGAAGGGCACCGTGCCGAAGAGTGTGAGGTGGGTTCCGGCTAGCGCTGATAGGCGGGTCAAGCATTGTTAAAAGCCCCCCCCCCCCCCCCCCCGCAGCATTATATAATTCTTTTTTAATTTTTATTTTTATTTGTTTTTTGACTTTTATCAGCGGTTTCTTTAGCGCTGATAAAATGTGCATTTATCAGTGCTTTTCTGAGTGCTGATAAAAGGGACCCCCTTTATCTTCACCTCGATTAAAAGCATTTTTTTAACACTGTTAATGAACTTTTCTAGAGCTGATAAAGGTCATCTTTGTAGTAGTGTTCAGAAAATAGATTGGTATATGTTGACACTGAATGCTCTCCCCACTACAAAGAGAGGAACTCTAGAGACTTCTCTATCACCAGCGACTCTCAACAAAACTCCAGGAATAAGAGAGTCCTGAAACCCTTCCATTCCAAGTTCATGTGCCTATCTACCTATAACATGGAATCCCAAGATCATGTAATGATACCCTCAAGTATGAATTCCACTCACTATACCTTGATAATCTCAAGTGCATCCAGGAATTCAATGATTTTATCAATCTTATCCAGTCGGTCCTCCACCTATTTAGGTTCATTCGTACCTTTAAATTATAATGGGTACTCACATAAGAACTCCCATGATCGATCCTTGTCTCCTAAAACTTCTTGTTATACCTCTACAGTTGTGTTCTAAACTTTTGGTACATTCTGGTTGATATCATGAATTTCCCACATGATATCCTTGAAAAAAATATGATTGAAGGGGTTGATTTCCTTGAGTAAAATCAACTACATCCTCTTATGGAACTCACAGAACACGTCTTGGTGGAATACTATTGAAAATCACAAAATAATAAACGATCATACACAAAATATTCTCAGTTCAAACTAAAAAACCCATAAGATAAAAAATAGATATTAATATCATAACTCAAAATAGGAGACATGCATCCCAACATCCCATGGAAACTTGAGTATCACCATGGAATGATCTGGTCAGTCACTCCTAGAAACCTACCTCTAAAGTCTCGAAAATCCTATATCAAGTCTACCAAATGTCCAAATACAATGAATCTTAAATAAAAACCTCTTATGATACATTTTTTAATGAACCAACCTGAATACCCTCTCAATACTGCCACCCGACTTGATATTCCACATACCCAAAGGGCATTCTGGATCCCCACTGGATGGCAACTAGCACCGAAGTATCAAAAAAAATCAAAGGGATCACTTTCACCCAACCTGAAGTAACCACATGGAATATATATATATATATATATATATATATATATATATATATATATATATATATTGTTATATTGTTATATAGAAATAAAATAATAGATAAATATATGTTTTAATAGATAGAAAGCAGTAAAAGTGATATAACTGGGAAAAAAAGAAAACCAATCTCCAAGTCACAAGTCCAACTTCAAAGGATAAAAAAACTAAATAGCATCCCTAACAAATCTATATGATAGTATGTAAAATACCCACCATTTCACCACCAGATACCAAAAACCTAGCTGATAGAAAACCTAACCACCTCAATGTAGCTCCCTGACTTTCCCTCCATCAAAATACATGGAAAGTTTTACTCACCGTCAAAGGGGTATGCACAGCGTAAGCTAACAGGATCAGTAGAGTCCCACCCAGGTGTTCCATATCATGTCTCTGTAAAAATAATCAAATCCTTTTCAACTTTAAATAAAATAATAATAACATACGATTTATTAGTTTTATATCAAAATCATGGAAAAATAATTTAATTTCCCTTTTTCCACATTTCAAAATAAATAAGATAAAATGATTTCAAAGAATTTATTATACATATATCAAAGTATGTATATCAAATCATAAAAAATAATGTATCACATATAATACCAAATCCATGGTAGTACAAACAAAAAAAGTACAAGATAAAGTACGAGTAGCATAATGTCAAGGATCACACTAGTTTAGGATATCTAGGACACTTGTACCTAATAAAGAAAATTGTGAATATAAAGTATCTAGAAATTTGCATCAAATTTAGAGAGCAGAGTTTCAACCCATAAAGTGAACCCCCAATAGGTCTAACAAGTCCCTAGAGCAACAAGCCTTGGGAGTTGAGGAATTCCCCATAAGAAAACCTCCTGATAGTGGATGTGGCCTATTACTACACATTCTACATAAGTTCCCAAGGCTTCCCATATTTTATATTTTACAAACTAATTCATCAAAATCATGATTTTAAAAACCATTCAAAAATCCATTTCATAATTATTTTGAAAATACCTTTTCATTTAATAAAACTTGGGGAAAACATATTTTATAAAAAACTATTTCTCATACACACAAATAAAGTCATTCAATCATGAAAATTAATTTATAAAACAATTTATCAAAACCAAAGCAATGTATTTCATCTAACACAGGATAGAGATAGAACCACCTACCTAAAAACTTGGTCCACACATGCACACAATAGGATCCACCAATAAGGAGATCACAAAGATAACAACAAAGGCCCTAGAACCAATCTAAACATACTTGAATTGATTCAATTTAGTAAAATCATAGGTGAAAAGGAAGTTTCACAACATAGATAAATAACACACACATACGACACCAAAACCAACAAAGGATCGGCCCCCAGAACAATATCACACAAAAGATCTATAAAAGAATCAATGGAATCATCACCATGGGTCAATGGATATGATAACACAATACAATAGTGCTACCATGATAAAAGTATATGAATAATCTAAAAGGATTATCTTACCCTGAGAGATACCGTGAACAAACTTAGTAAGAAATCTCTAAATGAATCGATTCAAAAGGATCAAAGGTTCCCAAATCACCAGATATGATCTCTAGGTCGATGGGGAAGAGTGTTGCAGATGAATGGATAAAATATCATCCATGTAGCATCCTAAAATCCCAACACACTACATTTACTTGATGTGTAACCCCTTTACATGTAATGTAATCCATAGGGTTCATATACGCCAAAAAACCCATTATCTTTTTATTAAAACCCCGATTTTGAAAATTACACAACACGTAATCTTTGCATGATGTGTAATTTTTCACGTTGTGAACTGATATAATGACATGATCCTAGAGAACATTATATATGGACTCCATTAATTCAAATAAACATACATCCCTAAACTTTAGGTCATTTTACACAACAAATGTTATCCATCCTCAAGAGTCCTAAGATGCACCCAATTAAAGAGGAAAACTCGTAAAGAGAATGGAAATACCTGAAATATGGTAACAAGATGTTACAAAATAGATATTTAAAATATAAATAATTTTTTATAATTTTAATTTATTTATAATTTAATGATGAATTTATTACCTTAAATTCTTATACAACATTAACCTGGTATTTATTAATTTAATAGAAAAATAAAATATATGGTTTTAGAAATGTAAAAATTAATAAATTTTAATGAATTATTATTCCCCATGAATTTTTTAGATAAAAATAAAATATTAGATACGTTTGAATATATTATATTCAAATTACATTATTTTCTTTTTTTTCAAATTCAAATTGAATGGATAGTTCAAAAATGACATTAATGTTATTTTATAACAAATAATATTTTATTAATTGATTTAAAAATACTTAAAATGATTTATTCTTAAAATTTATTTTTAAATGTTTAAAAATAAAAAATATCATCCATTTATATACCAATTTTTTTTTATAGTAACTATGTTGTCCCCTGAAAGTTAAATTCTTTGTCATCATAGTAATTGTCAAAATGGTTTAACACGGATGAAAACAAAGAGATAATGGTAAAACCCTAATCTAAACTTCTTAAAATATTATTTTATGAAAGAATTTAGACCCATAAAAACCCTATATTTTATTTATATCAGTTTGGAACCTTTTTTATGGAATTTAATTTATATTAATTTTTATATTTTAAGTAATTCTAAGACTATCCTTCCCCTCACTTATAAAAGGGAACCTCCTATCCTATTTTCTTCACACTTAAATGACCATTTGGATACACCAATACTAGCCAAAATACCTTACTAAAATACATTCCTACATTATATAGGTTTTATTTTATTAATAATAATAACCTTATGGTGCTTAACATGGAAAGAAAAGGAAGTTGTCTAAAGAAAATTTATAGTCTTTAACCGAATGTTTTTATCTTATTTATTATTCTACCTACTTAAAATATTCTTCAAACACTATTAAATAAAAAATATTATATTAAATATACTGATATTTTGTTATGTTAATGTAATAACATACATCCATCTTCTCTTCAATCAAATGGGAATGAAATCGGTCTTCGTGTGTACGGAAGACTACTACCTCGCAAACCGATGTAATTCATTTTCCATAACTGACTCTCGTGATTGGTTATAATGATAGATTTAATAAATATATATGTTATTAATGAAATTATTATTATTTTATAAATTTGAATTATTTTTTAACTTTCTTTTTTCCATCCACCAAAAATGGAAACAATGTTCATTCATACATACAACCTATGGTTTCTATGAACGGTGTAATTTATTTTTTTATCTCAAAATTTAATGGATGAATATATATAATGAATATATATTATATTAATATCATTGTTAAAATTTTGGATATTTTCTGACCTTGATCAATTTAAAAAGGCTAATATTTTTCAACCCAAAACATGCTTGAAAAACGAAGCAGCTATCACCCAGAACAGTGATTTTAATAAAGAATTGTTAATTAGTGGGTGGTAAGATGTTATAAGGAAATAATATATGGTATGATATAAATTATTATTATCTGGAATAAATTTTCAATAAATATATATTCATTATATAGTATTTTATAACACATATGATGAAATACAATACTTAAGATATGGGATCTCTCGGAACCACCCTTTTTCTTTGGTTTATGGCCTTTCTCTATATAAATCAATTTATATCTCAATTTAATGTTATGGAATGCCTCTAAATTATATATATATTTCTATCACATATATATCTATCTTATATTCCATTCCAGGATGGGGTAAAACATGACTTATTTACATTTCTCAAATGCCTTCTTAATGAGATTTCCTTTGATTATGATATGAGGAAAGATTATGAAACCCATTTCTTTCCATGGGTAATAATTATGTTTATGATTTACAATTGATTTACTTTTATGGAAAACATAATCATAAACATGTTATGATGGGTTTGTCAAGATATTTCTCCAATGAATAAGGTAAAAAAAATCTATTGATAAGTTATTTTTGGGATTTAGGTGTAAATCTAATCCATTATGGGACTCTATCAAGCATGTTATTTTGTATTGGTAGTTAGTATTGACTTTTTCTTATATAATTTTACGTGTTTGTACCACATTTCCTATGTTTACATGATCTTATGATTCTATTTTCTTTATTTTATGCACCCATTTGATTACTCATGAGACTTATATTTTATGTTATCATGTTATACATTAGACTCGCATGTTATTTTTCCCTAACATTTTTTATTATCTTAATGGTCATTTTAGATCACCCTTTTTGTCTACATATTCCTCAAGTTATCTCAAGTATTTTTAGGATCTTAAAAGGATTTAGGATCTCATTTTGTAGATTAAAATAAATTCCACATATTTTAGTTTCACCATAATATATTATGAACCTATTCTTCCAGATACACTAGGATTTTCAATCATTTACTTGTATTTAATAAGTATTTATATTAAAATCATATAATAATATCTATAAAAGGATTCGGTCACTATAAAATAAATCCCCCTAAATGAAACTTCTTAATCCTCATCCATGTATCCCCTTATATTACTTGTGGTTAACTAAATCTATATAACACAGATAACTGTGCTTATGATAACATCTCCGTTTAATACTTTGACCACAACTACATAAATATTTTCATTTGAATATCAAAGTATAATTCCAAAATAACATTGTTTGAATACCTAAAAATATTTGGAATATTATGGCATAAAATCTCCATGAGCTATTTGTAATCTTCTTTCTTTGCATATTTTATGTTTCCACAAAATAGATAAGGAAACATCACTGATACTCCTAGAATATCTCTATTTAAACTCTCAATTGTCAAGATACATATATTTCTATATTACATTTTCATTAAATCCTTTTATATTATTATAGTATAAAATATATTTTAACACCTTTTGAATGTCAAAATATTTTTGGAAAGATGTTTCCATTAAAACACCCATATTTAAGTTTTATGAATAATATAGAATAGTAATTCCAAATACTGATAATGATATGTCACTTCAGGAGAAGAAACATTAAATGAAATTCATGTAACCATTATTTATTGGTCATTTTGGCTTCATCACCAAAATACTTGACACCTAGAATGATCATGGTCTCCATAATAGTGTGGCACCTAAAATCTAACCATTTTAAACTACCATAAGAAGCTCTATGATGTGCTATTTTTTTATTCCCATTTTTAGAATCCATAAACTTCATATAAAATTTCATAAGTCCACCACATTTACCTCTACTATTTGGTGTCATCCTATCCTCCATTTTTTGAGTCATAGTGGTATCCTAAATTTGTGGTGTGTCGATTCCCAGTAACATGTTTTTTACCTCCAATGATCCCTACAGACTGCTTAATTTTATCCGTTTGAATTTTCCTATGAATGTAGAACACAATCACCTTTATGAAAGTGTATATTACATCATTATCTTATGTCAATATATTTCTAAACATAACTATTCATGGAAATATTTATGTTATACTACATCATTTCATGACTCTTACATAATTTGTATATCCCCTTACATAGTTGCATATACGGTTACATTTCATTATCCATTTACCTCTATAGAGTATCATATTTTCAGCAAAGAACATTATTCGACATCAACTATCTACCCATACATGAAAACCGAGTGACCCTTACATGAAAACCAATAATAGTATGCCACGTGCGTGAAAATTACCATTTTTCATTATCTGACCACAACGTTACCCTTATTTTTAGCTTGAGTTATCTTTCTATGAGTAACCTTACTTATAGCATGTATTACCCTTACCAAGCCTTACAAATAATATCCAACTTGTTTTACCCTTATGTAGACTTATCCAATTTACCTTTATGTACTCTAAAGTACCTTTATGAATATTACTTATTCAGATTAAAGTATCCTCTAAAACCATAACAAATTATTTGTATCCCTCCTAAATAAGTCCAAACACTATTTAAATATGTCCCTTGAACATGATTATCATCCAATTCACTTCCAGACACCACAGCATACTTCATTATCCCATGAAAACACATGTACATGACATGAAACATTCACACATTCCATGTCTCATCCACCACTTTCAAATAACCGTTCTCCTATATATTAACCATATTTCCAAGATAATATGTCATGTAAAAACAACATCATGAAACTATAATATAATTATTTCATAAAAATACTCCAATTCTTCATAATTAATCCAATTTCATGCACCTATTTCTTATATATATATATATATATATTATCAAAAATATATAGCATATAATACCATGGTTTCAACACTATTCCATACTAAATATCTTCTATACCGCGTCATTTTATGTATCAAAACATAGTCCAACCAACCCCTTAGATATATCAAAAATGATCCTGATCCATATAATAAAGGTTGTTTCACCAACTTCCTTTATAGATAATCATTTATTCAGTCATATCTTAATAAACTAAAATAATGTTATCTTATTTCCCACTAGTAATATATCATCATCATATACTACTAATAAAAAAACAACACTCATACTAAACCTATTATATCCACAAGTCTCACATTCATTCTTTGTGAAACCAAATTTTCTTATGGGTTCAACTAAATGAAAGATTTGTGATCTAGATGATTGCATCAACTAATAAATAGATCTATATAACTTAAATACCTCATTGAAATACTTTAGAGTCACAAACCCATCTAGTTTTTTTAATATATAAATCTTGCATAGGGTTCCTATTAAGGAATGATATTTTTACATCCATTTTTCAAATCTCATAGTCATGGTATGATCTAATGGATTTCATCATAGTGACTGGTGAAAATTTTTTATCATTATCTATGCTTTTACATTGTTTAAACTTTTTAATAACAAATAATGATTTATAGGTATTTAATTTACCATCCATGTTCTCTTGAATACCCATTATAACCCAATAGTATTTACATCCACTTGAGGATATACTAAAATATAGACTTTCTTTTGGTACATTGAATCTATTTTAGAATTCATGGATTCTTTCCACATTGAAAATTTTGATATTCTTACTACTTAATTATAATTCATAGGTTCATCATTATCAACTAATAATGATTCACCATTATTTTTGACTATAAAACCATAAAACTCCATTTATATAACCTATCTGATTCTCATATGTAGTACTTTTGTCTTTGTAATGAGCTCTTATATAGGGATATGTGTAACTTTTTATTATAGTAACTCATGGTTATCTTGAGACTCAACTTCATTGAGGTTGATATTTCTCATAATATCTATTTTAGATATGTTCTCTCTATAAAAAATATGGATTATCTTACCACTATTACCTGTATATATGAGGGTCGTATAGGTGATCTCTTTCTTTCATTGGGATATCCTATAAAGATACGCTTAGTGCATCTAGATTCAATTTTTCTGCTAGATATAGCTATAACAAACACTTTTCATTTGTATATATGTATATTTAACAAAACATATTACTCCCAACTCCAAAACTATCATGGAATTATATTTTCCAACTTAATTGAAAATTCATTAATTATATTTGTTTCAGTTTGTAATGCCAATCTGAAGATGAATAATGTAATAATGTTATAACTCATCATTGATCTCTTAAAATATAACAAGGTGTGATTCCTTATTTCACTAAATCCATTCCACTATGGTGTATAAGAAGGTGTGATTTAATATAATATCCCAAACTCCCTTTGATATTCGATGAACTCTTGTATAAGATATTATACACTTCATTTTGATTGGGGATTATTTATCTTCTTACCAAACTAATTCTCAACCTCATTCATTTTTTCCATAAATTTCTCAAAGTAATTAGATTTATAAATCATTAATTTTCCATACATCATTAATTTTACATATACATATCTACTAAATTAATTGGTAAAACTTATGAATTAACAGTATCTTTCCCTAAATTTAATTAGAAAATATCTACACTTGTCTGAATTAATTAATTCAAGAATATTTGTGTCTATTTCACACCTTCCACTAAATTTATCTTTGTTCATTTTACCTTGTAAAAAATAATGACAAAAATATAAGGGTTTTAGTTTAAAATAATCTAAATAACCATATTGAAATAGCTTTGTAAAATGATTCTTGTTTACATGAATAAGTCAGTGATTCCACAACTGGGTGTGATATGAATCATATAAACTTGATTTATAGTAAATTTTTAAAACATGGTTTTCATATTCTAGTATATAATAACCATAATTAAGATATTAAAAACCATAAAATATGTAATTTTTATGAATTTTTTATCTCTTATTATTTAATTTTAAAATAAATCAATCAATGTATAAACTAGACATGGATATATTGTTTTTCGTTACACTGGGAATATTATAAAAAAATAAGACTATAATTAATATCTTTGGAAAAGTAATAGGATAGTTTCTAATATTAATTACTTCCAATCTTTCTCTGTTAGTAGCTCAAAGATCCAGTTTATCTCTTGAAACTTTCCTAGGTCTACATAGTTCCCATATTTAGATAAAAATTTGAGCACCAAAAGATGTATCTAATACCAATTTTGTATAAATACAAATATTATATTTGATAAAAAAATACACCAAAATATTCACCTTTCTTCTTCACTAATGTATAATTTTTTTTCAATGGCCCCTCTTTCCACATGAAAAAAATTATATATATAGTTCTTTATATTACCTCTTGATCTTCATCCTCTTGGTATAATAATACAATGATTCATTATAATTAGTGTTGGTATTAAGGGTTTTTTTCTTCGCCTTCATTATATTCACCATAAGTACTAGATTATTTTCATGCTTAATGTACTTATCCACGAGGATAATCAAGGTTAGGGGATCTAGGAGAGACATATCAATATTTTTCATAGTAAAATTAAAAATAAAAAATATATAATATTTGAGGTAGTAAGGTGGGAACAAGGTCCAGGCACAATTCCATGGATATATTGAAACCTATAATTCACATATTATCAATATAGTCAATCATATTAACTATATTAGGCCCCACTATTTCATTTTCTCGAAGATTTTTTGTAAAAAGTGCCTTATAGATATCATACCTCCCATGTATTGTTCTCTCCCAATAGAGATCACAAAGATTGAATAATATGGTGTATTTCCCAATATCTTCATACATATTTTGGAGATCACTACTCATAGAAAATAACAAGAGGATTTAGACATCCAATTCATCATCTACATGTTTCTAGAAGATGTTATAATTTTCCTTACTTGAATGCTTAGAAGTCCATTTTGGGAATGGGGACTTCATCATGTAAATCTTATAATCTTAGCATAATTTGATTCACAAGAACTTGTAACACTGAATGAACCTCACACTAGTCAGTAGATTTAATTTCTCCAATATATATTTTAGGTATAATATATAGATAATATTACTTTCTATTTTCCTATAATAAATAAAATCATGTTTTAGTACATTATTTTGATTACTAAAAATTTGATGTGAATAATAGTATTTTATTAATATCCCATTATTTTATCAAATTATAATATCTCTAACCATTATATTCAAAATATACTATCATGTACATACTCTTGTGGAAAGGTTCCATATTTATTTTCTCATAAACTAGGTAATGGTGTGGTAAAATTACGTAAATATATTTAGATAATACTTATTACCAACTACATTAACTTATAATTCCATGATTTTTTGAGTGGACTCTAAAATCATAAACTCATATTCTCTCAACAATTGTATCGTATTTACCCTACTTATTGAAAATCAAATCTACCCTTGATATTTACTAGGTTTGTTCGACCCAAAACTTTTATTAAGACACCTCGACAAACAGAAGTATCCAGACAACAGTTAGATTAAATTCTTTAATATATGATTTCATTATAATTCAAGTAATTGAAGGATTTTATGAAATAATATTTCCTTGAGGTGTGTTTATCTTTATGTATAAATATTATTTATTTTATCTTTTACATAATTGTTAATATTATATATATTTAATATAATAAATTAACCATGTATTAAAAATAATTTATGTATAATCCGTTTATTTTATTTCATCTTATGATGCTTGAAATTTCATTTTAATTATGTGATTCTTTTTAAATTAAAATAAACAACATATTTCATAAAAAAAATAAATTACTATTCACTAGATAAAATAAAATAGTCATGTAGTATGGTTATGATATTTTTTACTATGTACTTTGTTGAGAAGAGGATAAAACATCACTTGAGCCTAGGGGAATAAAAACTTGATTCTGGATTGGATCGATTTGCATCATTATACCTTTAATATGTATATATACATTGTTGGTTTCACCTCAGTTCAATATAGAATCATCTCCTCATGCCTAAGAGCCCCTTCCTTTAAATATTCTTAACTTACAGACAGGTGAGGGGAACTGGGGGTTTAGGGCTACATAAAATCAAATGTGGGAACGTAGGGGGTTTGGGGTTATATAAAAGATATCATATACACACAATCCCATACATAATAAATAATAAGGGTTGATTTTTAGATCATATTATTTAATTTAATAATAATTTATCAAAAAACGCTTATAGTAAATAATTAAATTACATAAAATCCCAACATATACATAGTTTATCCATCTCATGATCATACACACATAAAACGAATACATATTTAAAAATATATATCATTTAATTAAATTTGGTCATTGTTAAGATAAAATTAATGAATAAATTAATTAGTTATATGATAATTAATTAATTTTTCATCTTAAATTCTCATCCAAACAAGCCCTGACATTCTCATAAACTATAATTTTAAATAAATTAAATACATTAGTTGTAATTTTAAAATTAATTAAGTACATGGATCATACTAGAGGTATAACGATGCATTCCATCCTAATTTTTTTAAAGACATTTCTAGAGATTAACTTTTACACATCATGTATTGTTACATGGAATGGTATCTGACTAATGTTGTGTGTAGTCCTTATTTTATATTTTTTACTTACATGACATATATGCATACATGGTGTGTCGGGATATATAAGACATGTCATTATAAATTCCAACCCAAGTTGTCTTTATAGTGTATATAATGATATGGAAAGCATGTATATACATGAAGAATATATTTGTAAATTCCAAGGAAGTACATGGTGTGTATAAAAATTGTTAAATTTGAAACATGAACTTACAAAAATAACTTGGTGTTAATTTTTTATAGTGAAACCGATCACATAGCTTGTATATCCAGCTACACATCATGTATTTTTGTTTTATTTCTTGGATTAATTTTCTTTCCATGTGTTGACTCACAAAATAGGCCTTTCATAGAAAGTTACTTACATGAGTTGGTTTAGATTACAAAGCATGTAAAACTAGCTATCTAGTGTGCAATTTATTACTCGACACCTGCACTACACAAATAGGGACTCAATATTTATTTAATGTAGTTTATTATATGTTACACAGTGTGTACAGCATTATACAAGTTTTGTATTTCATATAGTTTTGTTTATATTAGCTATAATTCAATACATTGTGTGAATTAATTAAATGAAACATAATTCAAAAACATGTATTTTTAATTTTTGTGTGGTCAAAAACATGTTGGGTTACATGGTTTGTATTATCACTTCACATTTTGTACACCCTTTTATGTTTCATGCTAATTGGAGGTCAATACATGGAATGTACTGATATTGTGTACTGACCCCCCCCCCCCTCCCCATGATGTTTCATGTTCATGTAGATTTTCCTTGTGTATTTGACCATCGATAAATGGTGTGTAATTTTTTGTTACATTTTTTTTATTCATGAAATCCGTTCAGAATCCTCAGCACCTCCAGATGGGACATTTGAGTGTTATTTATCTATTATGGGCATGTACATTGTCATATGAAACTGAACGATCATGTTATATCAAATTTCGTATTGATGAATGAAAGATTTAAATTAAAAACTAACAAAAATAATTCATAATTTATCAAAAAATATTAAATATTTATATATTAATATGTAACCTCTATGATACCACTTTACAGTTATGGGGTGTAGAAGAGGAATTTGGGCTTCTGTCCAATAATATTTTTTATCAGTTTATTCATATTAAATCCCAGGAACAAATAATTTATAATTAATTTATTTTAATAATTACCTTATCTTGATAATAATTTCTTTACTAATTAATTGGTTAAACTTTCTTGTTATATCGTCGTTTTGATGAAGGATCTAAAGAAGAATCCCTCTAGCAGTATCCTCATGTTCTCAAGGAATCACATAATATTTTCACTGGATTTTCATGTGATGGTGTGTAACAACTATATAGAGGCCTAATAATTTTAAATATAATATCACATGATTTTAACATAAATATGCATTAAATAGAAATTGGGGATCTAAAATCATAGTGTATTTAGAAGACTAGGTACCTAAAATAACTAAAATAAAACTTCTTTATTATAATCTCCATGATGATCTTCTAAATTCCTTAAGATCCTAAAATTTCATAGGATAACCTATATAAAACATAAAATAAATGGGTGAGATACAAATACCATAAAGGTAATAATCACATTAAATAAACATAACATGTGATTCAAAGGTATAACAAGATATCATAAACACAACATGTGAGTTAAAGGTATAACATGATATCATAAAAGAGGAGGTTTGTGAGTAATCACATTGGAGAATAACATAAATAACATGGTATAATAAGATTATGTAAAAATAGGAAATGTGGTGGAAACATAAAACAAGATATAATCATAAGTCAAGTGTAAATACTAAGACAACATCACATGGTGGATAGAGTCCCATAATGGATTAGGTTCACTCTCAAATCCCATACATGACATCTCACAAGAATAAAACATTACCCAATAAATTATAGGGATATATAATTCTAATCCCACCCATCACATTCATTTCATGTTCATGTATATGTGTGCCACATAATAAAATCAATCATAATTCATAAACATAATAATTACCCATGTAAATAAAATGGGTTGTGTAACATTGCCTCATATCATAATTAAAATAGATTTCTAAAAGAAGTAATTTGAGAAATTATCATAATGCATGTGTTGACCCATAAAAAGTAAGGGATATTGGGATAAGTATATATGTAAGATACATATATAAATAATTTACAATCATTACATAACATTAAAGTTTATTTTTTTATTAATATAAATACTTTTAGAAAGATTAAAAACAATCTTAATAAAAATAACCTTTACACTTTGAAAATCACTTTTGAAAAACGAAAATTTTACAAAATATTTTGAAAGTAATTTTATTTGAAAATAAACTTAGAAAATTATTAAGTAATATTCAAATAAAATAATGTTCATGATGGTAGTTAATTACATACATTCCATATAAGTTAAAAAATATTTCTTTCATAGTTTTTTAAAAATTCAAAAAATACCTCATTAAGAAAATGATAATAGGATTCCATTTAATTAAAAAAATAAATTTAATCAATCATAGAATAATATTAAAAAATTTTGGAAAAATTTTTAAAAAAACAAGGACATCGAAGAGAAAGTATTTTCAACTAAATGTAAAAATAAATTTTATTTTTATTAAAAAATTTACTCAATAATTTTAAGTACCAAAGAGACAAAAATGGTAATTTTTCTTGAAAAGTTCATGAATAACAAAAATAAAAGGAAATATTAAGGTTTTAATATAGAAATAATTTTCCCACTTGAGACATAAACATAAATAATCCTGAATAATGATGAGATGGTGAAATAAACCCTTACCGTTGTGGTAACTTTTGAATCACAACCCCCATGAAGAATGAATTCAAATGAAAATTTAAATACCATGAGTACAATGATATTATTAATATAACATATCAAATGGGTAGTATATATATACCATACAAAATAAATAAGTGGTGAATATGTCATATGTCTCGTAGAAGTAAAAGTGAGACGAGAAATATCTTACCTCAAGTCCAAAAATACTGTGTATTTATTTTATACACTATATAATAAACTTATATAAATTATTTTTATTATTAATAAAATTTTATAGGTTTAATCCTTTATACTTAAAACATTTAATTCTTTTATTTTAATGATATATTTAATTATTTATTTATTTATGTCCATTTTGGGTGTTTTGAGGATGTTCAATTCTTAAATACAAAAAGAGACTGGTGGGTTGATTAGGGTCAAAGATGTGATTATTAATTCACCTATAGGGTAATAATAATTAAATAATTATAATTTCTATGGATAAATTACACTTTTCAAACCAATCACGCAATATGATTATGAAAAATGAACTACATTACAATCATGGAGATGGTAGGTCGTACGTACGCATGAGTAACGTTTTCATTTTTCAACAATCATGATAGAAATAAGGTAAGTGTTATTTTATCTTTCCATAATGATAACTATATCATAAATATAATATTATTTTTTAAAATTTACATATATATATCATGCAAGTGTTGTATTAATAATAAATGAATTGCATCGCTTCTCGAGGTGGTGGTCCATCATACACACGAATGATGTTACCATTTCTAAATAAATGGTTAGGTAAGAAGGTGCCTGACAAATTAATTTTAAATAATTATTAATGTGTCATGAATATAATATATAAACATTAAATCTATCATAATAAACAACCATTATATGAGATTGTGTAAAACAAATTACATCTATTCGTAAGGAGGTAGCCTCCGTTTCACACAAATTATTGTTTCATTTCCAATTTAATGGAAGATGATATCGATGTACATTATTAAATTAAAATAAAAACATATAAGTATATGGTAGATAATTATATTAATTTATAAGTATTTTTTAACAATATTTTAATGAATTGGATGAATAATCAAAACAAAAATTCTTTATTAAGAACGATACCTCTTCTTTGGACCACCACTTTAGGATTATACCCAAATCCTTCCTAGATTGGATTTTAGATCAAACCAAGGATTCTAGGATGTGATGAGTTAAGTAATTAAGGTATCTAAGTAGGTATTTTATGAACTAAAAAACTTTTTAAGTGTTAATTATAGAGGATAGGGTTGTCCTTTTATTAGTGGAGAGAGACGACACACTTGGAATTTTTAAAAATAAAAAGTTATACCAAAGTTTTAAACATTCCAAAAGGATCAAAAATGGATTATTATTTAATATTATATGATATAATATTTAAATATTTCCATAAAATATTAATTTAAAAAAATTTGGTCATTTTTACCCTTATATATTTAGTTTAACCCCCTAGTAAACCAGTTTTACCCTTAAACTGCGATAATTAACTTTTACTATTTTTATTATTCATTATGACCAAAAAATTATCTGAACATATTATATAATATTTATTATAATTATTAAAAATATGGAATCCATTTTGAAAATTCATTTGAAAAAACTGGTAGAATTTAGTTTAAAATTACACTTGTAGACAGGATGAAAAAGCAGTCTTCCAAGGACAAAGTTTTCATTAGTATTGAATGTTTAAATGTCTAAATTAAAAATTAAATTGTTTAAAATAAAATAAATTGGATTATTTATAATATTATTTAAATAATTCTAATTTTAAAATAAATTTTAAATAGAATTTAACTATATAAAATCAATAAAAAAGGCATTTTTCAAACAAATAGTATTTTTCACTATTCATCAAAAAATTAATCTTTTCATAAAATTATCAAACATTCACTCTAATATAATTTTTTATATGATGATTTAAAAAAATAATTTCATTTTAAAAAATAATTTTTCTAAAAATGTCAAAAATTAACTATATTATTTTCTCACCAAAAGTAATAAAATTCATTTTTGAAGAAAATGTATTTTTGATGAATGAAATGAATTTACTAAAAAAATTGGGTGATTGGTTAATAATTATTTATTAGTTAATTTATATTTATTAGGACCTATATATATATAATAAATTAGTTAATAATATTCATACAACTATTTTTAATAGATAGGTTATAATGGTCATGTTTAAATAATAATATTTTATTAGTATATAATGGTTTGTTTAATCTCGGTGTTGTGTGTTGTGTATTCTATAGAGAATAGTGTTATTTTAAAATATATGGGTGTAAAATTATACCCCCTTATATAAATTGTTTCATCCTAATTTGAAATTGTAATAAGTAATCAATGGTTTTCCATTCAAAAATTCCTCTATGGAAAACCCACATCGTAAAAACGGTTTATAAAACTTTCTCACAAAAAATCGAAAGGGGTGTATAAAGTTCATCTGAAATAACACAAAACTAGGTTTCCACAAAATAATAACATTATTTGGAAGTGAAATCATGGATTTGAAAATAATATACATATATGAAATAACTTTCTACCCTTTTTTAGAGAAGTGACTATCGATTTATTCAAAATGAATAACATTTTTAATTCAATATCATTTTCCTAAAGTTGAGGGAGATTTTCACAATATAGACTAATAAAATAAGGAAATATAATTACTTTAAAATTATAATTTCATACTTTGATCAATTTCCCCCACAATATCATCTTTTTGTCCAAATTATGATGAATCAAGATGAATTGTTCATGCCTGACTCACAAAATATACTTCTAATTAATCACATAATACATGAAAGAGTGAAAATATATTCCTTGTGTATTCTAATATTTACCAAAATTTAAATGGTTACCACATGGTAATATAACATCCAAAATGTATAAACCTTCATATTAATCTCTAAATCCAATGTTTAACTTAAATCATTCCATGAATAAATAACCCTACATCCTAAATAACCTCAACATTAAAAAATTTAATTGTGTTCTTCCCAAATAATATTTATTTTTCAATCACATGTTAGACCTAAGGGTTACATATACCTCAACCTAATGAATAAATTCCCAATATATCATTAATCGCCTTAAAATCCTAAAAATTTGAAAAGATTTGATCCCTAAATATGATTCCCAAAATGAATTTAATATGTATCTATAAAATCATATAATTAAAAAAACTTTTTAACCAATACATAATGTGGGTTCATGGTAGTAATTTTACCCATGTCTCTCTTCGATGGTGGGTTCAATCCTTGTGACCTTTCTAGATGTGAAGGGTAGTCACCCGTCTTATGGGTTGTCCTTTTTCAAATACTATAGTAAAAATATATATAATAATATTTATAACTCACATTGATCCTATAACATTATAAATAATATTATGAACATATTAATAAATTACATTATTTATAAAATCACTTTTTACCTATAAGTTTTTCTATCTTGCTCATTCCTTTCCGTAAAATCAAATAATTTTAACTAATTGTAATTAACTCTACCTAAAACACGTCTCAAATATTACCTTTTCCTAAATCATGTGTTATTCCATAAAATATCACCTTACCATTAAATCAAATTTATATTTAATTGGTAACATTCAACGTATTCTTGAAAATACTTTAAGAAAAACTATGATAGAACAATCCTTATAAGTTTCATGATTCTTATAATTATAATACCATTTATAAAAATACTTTAATTAGATGATTATATAGTTATAACACCAAAAAACATCAATAATTCCACTTAAATAATTTTCATAACATGGGACCTTAGGATTTAATCCTCATATTGTGGAATTTACTTAGATAGTGACCTTGTTCTCTATATCTACGATATTTAACTATTAGTGGTGGTTTATGTAGAACTTTATTTTATTTCATATTGTTAACTGTACTCTTTATTTTGCTTTATAAATTATCTATTTTTTCCCAAATTTTATATACATAAATCATATTCTAGTTACCTTAAGTAATTTTTCATGGTTCCTCATCCAAAATTATTTACATTTAGGAAATTTAATCTTCTTTTCTTTATCATCTTTAACACTTGAACTTCAATGAGACACAATCTTTCCCCTCTTTGATGTGTTTAGAAATTCAACTATATTCTAGTTGCTAATTTTAATTCAAGATATATCATTTAGAATTATCATAAGATTTCTAAATTACATTCCCATTGGGTGAGGCATCTCGTTAGGGAAATCATTACATTACCCATAACATTGTTCATTGGAATGATTTATCATATTTTTTACCATTAACTAAGAGAAACAAATAAGATGGAAATACATTAACATACAAAAGGTAAAATTATAATCCTATAATGAATAACTTATAAATTATAAATATATCCTTACTTATAAGTATTGAGGTTTCAATATAGGTTATCCATGGTAATTTTTTCTATTAGGTTTTTTTAACCTAACAACGTGTTCAAGTCCATCATAATGGTTCATAAAGAGTTTGTAAATTTCCAAAACTTATCCCCCAAGAGTACTAAACTACGTGTGTAGTAAGACCCATTTTCATTAACTATGTGATGATTGATTCAAGTACAACGCTCACTTTTTTAAGTTATTACAACTATGTAAAATTTTTCTAGAGATACATCTACTTGTAGTATCTAAATAGGGATGTAATTACTTCGAACCCACTCACTCTACTCGTCACCCAAATTCCAGGATATTTTTCTATAAATAGTCATATACTTAAACTTATCCCATGGATTCTTACAAAATTATTCTAGTCCTAATAAACAAAAATAAATAGACCATACTCTAATACCAATTATATAGATCAAAGTATTTTACACATAATATCACATGATTTTAATAGAAATATCCATTAAATACAAGTTGAGGGTAAAAGATCCAAGTGTATTTAGAAGACTAGGTACATAAAATAACTAAAATAAAACTTATTTATTTTAATATCTAGTAGGATATTGTAAATTCCATGATCTCATAAAAATTAATAGGATGACCTTGGGAATACATAAAAGAAATGGGTGAGTTAAAAATCCCATTAAGTTAATAAACATGATAATGAAAAATAACATGTGAGTCTAAATAATAACATGATATCATAAAATAAAAGGATTATGAGTAATCACATAGATTCATAAAAAAAAGAACATGGTATCATAAGTTCATGGAAAATTAGGAAATGTGACAGCAATATAAAACATGACATAAACATAATTCATGGTTAACCATCAAAACAATATTACATGGCGAAAAAGAGTCCCATAATGGATTAAGTTCACTCCCTTATCCCATACATGAAATCTAGTGAGACTGAAACATGATGTAATTAAATTGAGAGCTATATAATTTTGGGCCCACCCATCACAATAATTTCATGTACATGAATTTTTGTTCCACATAAGGAAATCAATCATAATAAATAAACATAATAATTTCCCTTGGAAATAAAATGGGTTTCATGATCCTTCCTCATATCAAAGTCAAAAGATATTTCTTCAACAATGAATTTGAAAAATGATCTTAAAGAGTGAATTACCCCATTAAATTAAATTAGAGTGAGATACATATATAATAAGATACATATAAATATAATTTATAATCATTCCAAAATATTAAAAAAAATTGTGATGAATAAAAAAACATTTTAATATATTAAAAATAATCTTAAGGAAAATAAACTTTTCACACTAAAAATAACTTTTCAAAACTAAAAATTTAAAAAATATTGTGGAAATAATTTTATTTGAAAATTAACTTCTAAAATTTTTAAGTAATATTCAACGAAAATAATTTTCTTGACGATGGTTATTCTCTCAAATTCCATAAAATTTAAAAAAAATGATTTCAAAATTTGGTAAAAAGTAAAAATGTACCTAGTTCTGAAAATGACAATAGGATTAATTTTAAACCATTTTAAAAAAAATTAAAAATTGAAAAAAAATAATTTAAAAAATAATATAAGAATATTTAAAAAATAAATAAAACATTTCAAACAAAACATTGACATGGAAGAGAAAGGTGTTTTAATTGAAGAGAGAAATAAAGTTAATTTCCATTAAAAAAACTCAATAATTTTAAGCAAAAAAGAAGGAAAATTTTTCTATTACTTGAAAATTATATGAATAATTATACGAAAATAAAATATTTTGGTTTTAATATAGAAATAATTTACCTAATGGATACATAAACATAAACAATCCTGAATAATGATGATATTTTGAAATAAACCCTTACCATTATGGTAACTTTTGAATCTTATCCCACATAATGAAAAAACATCAAATTAAACTTTAAATACAATAAGTATAAGTATATTCTGGATATAACATATCAAATGGGTAGTATATACACTACACAAAATAAATAAGTGGTGAATATGGCATATGTTTCATTGAAGTAAAAGTGAGAAAGGAAATCCCTTACCTTGAGTCCAGACTTGTCGTGTATGTCCTTTATCTCATTTATAATAAACATATATCAATTATTTGTCCTTTTAATAAATTTTTTTATTTTAATACCTTATAATTAAACCATTTACTTCATTTATTTTAAGGATATATATTATTACTTAATCTGTTATGTCTACATCAGGTTTTTTTAGGATGCTCGGTTTGTAAAATCAAAATGACATCAATGTGTTAACCATGGAAAAAGGGGTTGTGTTTAATCACATACAGAATAGTAACCATGAAATAATTATTATTTTTATAAATAAATTACACTTTTAAAACTAATGATAAAATATTGTTATGAAAAATGAACTGTGTTACAATCATGGAAAAGGTAAATCATATATATGCATGAGTAATATTTTAATTTTTCAACAATAATAATGGAAATAAGTTACCTATTATTTTATATTTACATAATTATAATTATATAATAAATATCATATTATTTCTTTAAATACACTAATATATACCAGCTTTGTGATGCAGTAATAAGATATGAATCGCATCACTTCGTGAGGCGGTAGTCCACCATACACACAAATGATGTTATTATTTTTCAATGTATGGTAAGGTAAGAAATTATATGATAAATTAATTTTCAAGAATGATTAATATTTCAAAAATATAGTATATAAAAATTAAATCCATCATCATAATGAATGGTGAGAGTGGATGATGGAAAATGAATTATATTGTTTCGTGAGGTGGTACTCTTCCGTACACACGAACAATGGTTTTGTTTCTCATTTGATGGAAGAGGAGATGGATAAAGGTTATAAAATTAACATAATAACATATAAGTATGTTTTTTATACATATTTAAATATATAATCACGGTTTAATAATATTTTAATGAGGTGGAAGAAGACACAAAAAAAAATGCTCGGTTAAGAATGATACCTCTTTTTTGGACCACCTCTTTAGGATTATTCCTAAAACCTTACTAGATTAGATTTATGATAAAACTAGGGATTCTAGGATGTGGGTAAGAAAGTAAGGGAGGTATTTGGGTAGTTATGGAATTAAAAAAAGTCTTTTTAAGTGTTAATTAGAGAGGAGAGGTGGTGTCTTTTTATTTGTGGGGGGAGGACACACATGGAATGTTTTAAAAAAAATTACACACATTGTACAAGTACCAAAAGGATCTAAAATGGATAATTATCAAACCTTATATGATTTTATTTCTATATATTTCCATTAAATAGTAATTGGATAAGTTTTTAGGACATTTTAACCCTTGTCTTTTTAGTTTAACTCCCCGGTAAATACAGTTTAACCTTAACTACGGTAATTAATTTTTACTGTGTTTAATATTCATTATGGAATAAACAAAGTTTACCTTATTATATAATTTAAATTATTATTATTCCAAATATTGAATCCATTTATTAAAATTAAATTCACAAAATTGGTATATTTTAATTTAAAATTACACCCGCGAATGCAAAGAAAAAACAATTTTCCAAGGAAAAGGTTTTCATAAGTATTGAAAGTTTTAAAATATAAATTCAATATGAAACTGATTCCAATTACCTAAATTTGATTAATTATAAAATTATTGAACATTTTTACATTAAAAAAATTTTAAAATAAACTATAACCTTATAAATTATTTTAATAAAAATAAATTTTTCAGATAAAAAAACGTATTTTCACTATTCACTGAAAAATTAATCTTTTATGAAAATTATAAAAGGCTCTATAATATAATTTTTATTTGATGAATTAAAAAAATTAAATTCACTTTATAAAATACATTTTATAAAACTAGAAAAAAAATTGTGTCATTTTCTCACAAAAAGTAGAAGAAATCATTTTTGAAGAAAATGAATTTTTGATGAATAAAATCAATTTGATAAAAAAAAATAAGTCATTCGTTAATAAAAATTTATAAATATATTAATATTGAGTGGGAATTATATATATATATATATATATATATATTATGAAGTATTTAATCATATTCATATCACTAATTTTAATGGATATGTTATAACTATCATGCTTAAATAATAATATTTTAATAGTATATTGTGGTTCGTTTAAACTCAGTGTTGTGTGTTGTATATGCTATCCAAAAGTGTTATTTTATAATATTAGGTTGTTAAAAAACAATCCTCTTTCTTTTTTCCATTGATTTTAACAAAAATATTTCCTGTAATGAAAGAATCTCTCTTATTATCTAAATTTGTAGGGGGAGGAGGATCATGATCACTTCTCATTCTAGAGAGAATTCTTATGAAAATATCATCATGCATAATAATTCTATCACTAAAGAAAGTGATTTAAGTTGGGTTATATGATAATGTTTATAAAATTATATATCTCAAATACTATTAACTAATTTCATTATTCTTAATAAACCTCGTGTCAAATAATATTATTATTATCATATTACATGACTTTCTCTAACTAGAGGATATTTAAATATCATTTCTTGTATAAATAAATCAATATTTATTTAAATTATATTAAATAAACTATATATCTTCTCATCTGGACAGTTAATTGAAATATTCAATCCACCTCAACATTTATCGAACCTTTAATAATAAATATTTATTTAAATAAATAAATATCACTATATTTTTAATTAAATAAATAAATAAATTTTTTATTAACCAGCATGAAAATAAATATTCATTTAATATTCATGTAACTAAATAAATAATTATTATTCAACTTTCAAATAAATAAGAGATAAATAAATAGTATGTGTTTTATAATTGGAAAATAATATTTATTTAATATTTCAATCATATATATATATATATATATCCTTTTGAATAACTACTGATTGAATTTTTTCTTTCTACATAACCTTAATAATTTTTATTCCTCAAAACAGGAAAATAATATCTATTATAACATTAAATTCAAAGAGAAATCAACTAAGATTTTGGATGCACTAGGTGTGTGACCCTCTAAACCTATTTCTCAATAGTAATAGGATATATAGAATTAATATTAGCATCTAGTAACTTTTCAACTCACCCATAGAAAAATATGATAATAACTTAAGGACAACAACCTCCTATTTTTTCTCATCATGTAATATAATCCATTTTTCATAATATCTCATCAATTAATTATCATAATTGTGTCATCAATCTATATGTATGATATTAATTTATTTAACTACCTTAAATTAAAACATTCAGAAACCTACATGTCTATAGAATTATTCAAAAAATTCCATTTCAATCAAAGGGAAAATGATATCTACTTCTATTAAAATGGAAGGGAAAATCCATTCTTGACTTATTCATTAATTTCATATAACCTATACGAAACTCAATGTATCCAACCTTATAGAGATAATATGTCATCACAGTTTTCATCAATACATCAAAGTATATGATTCATGACATACATTAATAATGATATCAAATCTAAGTACTAATACACATGTCTATAGATAGTAATATCCAATGAAAAATACAATGTGTGTAGTTACTATTAGTAATAATTTTCTTATAACCTTCTTTATTATAGAAAACCAAGTGTGGAAATCATAAGAATAAGTATCAATGTCATATTATCCCCTAATACTTGATAGTCTCTATCATATATGACTCATTAGATAAATGACATCCAACCATAGAACATATGTTTAATAATATTTTTATACCACTTCAAGGATATTATTATAAAAGGGAACTGTTATAACATTTTAATACAACAAATATTCTAATGTAATTATCCCATTAATATTTTATATAATAATAGTCATAAAGTGATAATATAATTATTAATATTAAATTATTTTAATATAAATGTAATCAAAAGTATAAATTAATTTGTTTTTAGGGAGCCAACTCTAATAGTTTGGGATCCATGTTGATGTAGGATGGGTGTGTAGTCATTAATAAATTGAAGAATTTGAGGCTTCATGTGTATAATTATTTAAAAAATGATTTATATCTAGATATAGTAGTGAATGAACTGAGATACTAGTGTTAATATATTTTGGGTGAGAGGTTTTTGGTGTATATCAACCACAATAGCCTTGGGTATATCATTTCCCATTGTGACAAAACATTTGGCAAAGAAGGTGGGTCACATATCTTATGAATGTTTCTTTCAATATTTCATATAAACTGGAAAGGATAATATTGTGGCAAATTCACTAAGGAGGAAGACTCAAGATAAGTTGGTGTATGAAGTTAGTAGCAATTATAAGTTGATGAGATTATTACTGAAATGTTTATCATAGTTTAGGAGTATCAGGGAAGAGTAACCCTTATGCATGTGGATAATAACTATTCACTCCTCAAGAACATAATGGAGAATAAGATGTCAAACATGAAGTTTTATTTAATGAGGGACACCATATATATTAGGGATCCTCCCACTGATTAGTCCTAAGATAGTGATGGGATTCATTATTTTATATTTTGTGAGGTAGTTTCTTTGAGAATGTGTGAGGAGATGATATAGGATTCACATGACTCAATATAGCTTATTCACCCAAGCCTTACTAATATGTATCATGACATATAGAAGAAATATTTTTGGTTTGGGATGAAGAAGGAAATAATGAGGTTCACCTCATAGTATTTCACATATAAAGTGGTTAAGACAAATAACCAATGACCAATAGGTATTCTTCAGTCATTACCCATTCCTAAGTGGAAGTGGGATGATATGATGATATATTTAGAGACCAAATTTTCAAGTTTTTCTTTTGGTTTTGATACATTATAGGTCATCATGGACTATTTTATGAAGATCGTACACTTCCTCTAGATTAGGGTGGCCCAATATATTGATGATATGGGCTAGTTATATGTATAGAAGAAATTTCATCTTTACTGTGTTCCATATAGTATCATTTCATTTTGGGATTCCTAATTTAATTCCTTCTTCTAGAAGATTTGTGGATAGTGTTTGATACTCATGTATATTTGAGACTAGCATACCACCCTTAAACTGATAAGTTTTCTAAGCATACTATCTATATTATGGAGAATATTTTGTGAGTATGTTTACTTTATTTTTAAGGTTTATGGGATATTTATCTAACTATATTTGAGTTCTCATATAACCAAAATTATTAGGAATAAATTCATATGGAACTATTCAAGGACTTATATATATGGACATGACATTACCCTTTGTGTTGGTTAGTGTTTGGAGAGTCATTTATTATAATAATAATTCTCATGGAAGTTATTTTAAATCATATACGGTTGATATGGAAAATATTATAGAATTTATCCTCTAAAAAAGTTGGTGGGTGATTGGTTCTTCTTATGAGTGTCACCTTAGTGAGGACACTATCGCATTTAGAGGTATAGGATGTTGGTTCTCAAATTTGTTGGGCCCATTGATTTTATGAATATTATTGGTTAATTATAAATTCCTCCAAGTTTTTATTTGATGAAAAAATTATTTCATATATCATGGCTTGGGATATACTACTTATGGGAATCTCACTTGATCTACATCCACAATGTCGAGTTGTAAACTAATGCATCATTTCAGGAATGACTAGTTCATATTATGGATCAGAGAAAGAATATAATTTATAGGATATAAATTCCTATGGTACACATGAAATAGAGTCATGAGAAAACTCATTATGATACATAGTAACAATATGAAAATATGTGAGTATAAAAGAGAGAGTTTTGTATTGGTGATTCTTGGTTATGCATCTTAGGGATGAGACCCTATATGGTGGTGAGGTTGTAACACCCCACATGTTTTTAGGTATTTATTCAATTTAGGGTTTGTCAAATAATGTATATTTTGGACTATGATGGATTTTATATGGGTTTAATGAGACTTGGGATCAAAAACTAAGAAAATAAGTTGCGTGGAAAAAATATTCAAATGTTACAGATAAGCCACCAGAACCCTAGTGGTGGCCATCAAACATTTGGTGTCCCTGATAGTGGGTCTGGGATTCTTCCCACTCCACTAGAGTTTTTGTGGAGTCCAATAAAGTTATAGTGTAGATTTATATAATTTATTATTTTTAATAAATGGATTAAATTAATAGATTTTATTATAAAATGAGACTTCTCATTTCTCTACCTTTTCCATTACTATGCATTCCCCTCTCCCTCTTTCCGCCTTTGTTTGTATCTTTAAAAGATCATACCTACCTTGTCCTATCTTTGAATCATTAATTATCTATCCCATAGGTTTTTCAAAGTTATATTTATCACTCCTCCTTACTTTCACTATTTCTATTTCTGTTTCAATGGTTTTTTCCAATTCTGTCCTAATTTTGAGATTTTTATAGATTTTAGGGAAACCTATGATTGGAGCTAGTTCTCCTAGTGGATTAGATGGTCAGGATTCAAATGTATAAAGATAGTTTTTCTCTAACAATTCCTAATGGTTCATGATTTTTTCATGAGATTTTTATTATGTTGTCTTATCACCCATGTGTGATTGAACAAGAATTAAAATTAATTTCATTCTTATGACATAGTTTGAGTTGAGTATGTATGTTTAGGTCCATAACAGGACCTCTAGTTATTATGCCTTGACATTTCCATTTATTTTAATGGGATTTAATTAAAGTGTGTTTAATTTATATTGGACACCCGTTGTGGAATCCCTTGAATTATGTTATAATTCATTGGTCCTTGATCAGGTGTCTTTAGCCTGCTTGAACAAAAGAGAGGTATAGAATTGTGAGATCTCAGGGTAAGGATTCACCCTTGAAGAACTTTTGAGTGTACCTATATCCCACTTGATACTTTTTTATATAATATGGATGGAGTGTTCCTTTTCCCCTCTACCATGGAAAAACTGAGATGGTCATTCCTTGGTGATGGTTGGGAGTATAGTCAGATATGTGGGAACAGAACTAGATATAATCAAAAGTGTGTGGGGTTGTGTTCCAACCTTAAATTAGATTATTATGATATGATGTTAAAACTATTTTTTATTCCATGTTGTGACATTTATTATATATATAGAATGGTATTCCCTTGATCCTATTGATGGTATTGGTTGGGATGAAAGGCCCATTTATGTTATATTGATTATGAAGAGAGGTGTTATACACATTAAATGGTTTTATCATGACTATGATGTAATTATATTATTTGGGGACATAATTATCTCTAGATCATGGAACAAAATTCCCATGTGTAATTGGTAATGATGTAGATGGGAAGATATCTATGATTGTTTACTATTACCCATGGAAGTGGGACGTACTACACTTGGTGAGGTGATTTTATAGAAGGTGATGAGATTATTTTATGAGCATTGTTGTGTTTGGGGAATTATCCCCTCATTTGTGATTTAATAAGGAACTATAGATGATTTTATCCCTTTTGATTATGTCCATGGATAGTGATTTTATTTCTTCTTTTTATGATATAGTTAGGACATGATGCCTGCTTTTATGTGATTAATTTAAGAAGTTGTTTCCATAATGATTTTATATAAAAGGGGTGAATTTCCCTATGATATGACTTAGTTATTAATACATACTACCCATGTATTGATTAATATGATATAATGGTATTTTATTCCAACTACTATGATTTTCATATTAGGACATACTACCCATGAGTTCTCTATTATGATATAATGAGATGTTATGCCTGTATATGAGATTTAGGATGTGATGCCTAATCATTATTCTGGTGATATATCCAGAGAAACCCTGACACTAACCAAAGTAGGTATGATCAAACCCAAGTGTTTGTGTTGCACTCATGGTAGTGGCATGTTTATTTTTTATTCCATTGTTTTTAGTATACTAATGATCATGTCACACTATACATGAACTTGTATATATTGGTATGATTTACGGACACCATTGGTGTTAGCCTATTAAGTTGTACTCACACTCTGCTAAGAAAACAAGTTACTCGAGTAATATTTATGGTTTATGACCCAGTATGGGAAAAGGGAAATTTTTTCTATGGATGAGTTATGGAGCAAGGCTGGTGATGGGGGGCATGACCAAGCATGCACAATAAACCTAGTTTTTATATAGTATCCTTTATTTTTATTATTTTTTATATATCATGTACAAGTTTAGCCTATGGGTGACCTTACTTGATATATGTCGGGTTTAATTAAAGAGTATATAATTTTTTATATGGGATTCATTATTAAATCACTAATGGTGTGTATCTGTTTTGTTCATATTTTATTTCTTTTTAAATTATGATGGTGGTTGATTATTATTTCTATATCTATGGTTTATGGCTATCTATACCAAATAAAGGGAACAATATATATACTTTATACATAGATCCTCATTGTTATTCAAAAACTTCTAGAATAAAAGGATTTGTGATTGAGGTATGTGGAACCCAGTTCAATCATAGTGGGGGTGAAATAGGATGAGGATGCTAAATGTATATAAATAAATTTAATAATTCATAACAAAAATAGGTATATGATATAAGATAAAAAAACATGGGGTCAGATAAAAAGGCCCAATAAGGGCCCAAAATATTTAAACATACCAAAGTTAAAAAAAATAGTAATAATACCTTTATAACCTAAAATTGACACCCTAAATATAGCTACATGAAAACTAAAAAATGTATTTCTTTTTTATTTTAGTAATATCCTAATTAATAAAATTTAATATGATTTTAATGTTGGTGTGTGTGGGGATTCAATGCTACTGTGTCAAAATATCTTTTTACAAATAATTTAAATTAATCTAAAGTTTGTAAAAAATAGAATGAATATTTAACTTATGTTATATTTTACTCACTTTATTAACTTGAAACTCTTCATGAATTCCTCAACCCTCCCCTATGATAAAAAATCAATAACTCTTCATTCCATGATTTCTTATAAATATTTTATTGCTCAACTTTTCAATTATATCTATAAGACATCTCTTTAACTAAAACATCAAACTTTACAAAATTTTATTTAAACAATAATTTATAAAAACTCACTATAAAATATTCCAAAAAAAACATTTCATTAAATCACAAATACCTTAAACCACTTCCAAGATAATCCTATAATTGAATGAACTCAATTTCTTTCTACCACAATTTCACTATACTTAACCAATGTACAAGGGGTAAAATATCACTATACCTTTTAAACCCAATGCTGAAATTGTCAAAAACCAATTAATCAACATGAAATAAATATTAGTCCCTATGTACTACCACATTATCAAAAAAATATCTTATAAAATCATCATTTTTTATTTTAAATCAATATGATGCATGACCCTTTTCCAATATTAGTGCCTTGTTGAAAATATACTCTTCTCACATGTATAATATTTCCATGTCAACCTAATACAATACTCATATATTCCTAATCAAAACTACATATTCAAAAACCTCGCTCCGGTGCTATTTTTTCATGGCCTAGTTCTATTAGTACAATACCCTGTATTGATTATGACAATGAAAATCGCCCTCAAAACCAACCTTTTATAGTATTTAGGTTGTAAATAAGTATAAAATTTTTAGTTACATGTTTATTAGAAGAATTTACTATAATATAAAAAACTAAGATATAAAATACCACTATATAATCCTTGGAGTTCAATTTATAAAACCTAAAATCATGAAATTCATAAACAAAAATAATTGACTAAAACTCCTTAATGAAAAAATTTGTGACATCCCAAACCCGAGTGCCACTCAATGTTTTCCTAAGCTCGGTTTTCCACATGGCCTCAAATGCATCTCCACAAATTCCAAAGGCTTCTGACTAGCAACAATGACCTAGGGTGTGTCTATAGGGAGACTATGTCCTCGTTATCATAGTTTATCATAGTGGATAAATATAATAACAAGTAAATAGAAGAAGTAATATAGATAAATAGATAGAATATAAGAAGTAGACAAGAGTAATAAGTAACTATAACTAGAAGCTGAATCATATACAAAAGATTATATATGTCATGTCTCTATAAAATTAGAAAACATGGATGAAAGGAAGTACGCAATACATGCTATAATGATGAAGAAAAAAGAATCCAAAAACTATCCCCATCATCTTGAGCTCCATCTCGGTCATCAACTACTAAGTTTCATCCTAATAAAGCAAGCAATATCAGGTTCCCAAAGCAGGGTGCTTCCCTTTTTCAATACCTTCATACATGTAATCTTCCCAAGTACCAATGGAGACCCATATAAAGTGTAAGAAAAATCTCAGTAGGCTACCAGCAACAAAATATATAACATCTAGTCCATGTAATATAAACTAAAATAGTGTTTAGGCATGTATAAATAAAATTAAATAAGTATAGTAATATAAATACCTAGGTAACTACTTCTGCCCTAGCTGGTGTCTAAACATGTAAATTTTTCATTAATTAATTATATTCCAATTTATATAAATAATTCATGTGAGGTATAACTAGAACTAACATCTAAAGAGTGTATGCAAGGCACCCTATAATGATAATTGAGGGGCCTACAATGTCATACTAGGCATCCACTAGTAGATAAATATCAGGTTCCAAGGTGGGTATCAACCTTAGTAACCAGCATCTCTGAATTGAAATAGAACCCATGAGTGCTCAATGAATTCCCTCAAGAATCTAAGTCTATCAAGATTCTAACCAATCCTATAATAGTTTCGAGGTCTATATGAAATAGTCACCTTATAATTGATTCCTTAAATTAATTGTTCCATGTAATACTCATTTCTTTTAATTAATCAATGTGGTTCATTCCATACCTTTCATTAGTTTGACAATGTTAAAGGATAAGTAATATTTATTAATTCATATGTGTCATATTCAACTCATTAGGTTCACTCTGGTACCAGAAATTAATCATAGAAATGTTTTCTATGGACATAAAATAAATTCATTAAATTAAATTCATTTAAAAAGTCCAAGTCATATACATAGTGTACTTTCTAGTTAACCATTTAAACATTCATAAATTAATTAAAATGCTTAACTTATAAGGGTAAAGTGATATATACATGTAACAACCATTTATGATTCTTTAATTTAATTAAAACACTTACACTACTAGAAATATGGGATTTTGAGCCCCTTTACCTATAGTGACCGCCACTGGCGGTCGCTAGGTTTCCCTAAATAAACTGGCTTCCCCCCCCCCCGAACCCTTCCACCCTCCCTGTCATTGCACACCCTCCCCGTCGCTGCCATCCCCGGTCGTTGCGCGCCCTGCCCCACCACCTCGCACCATCCCTCGCCGCTGCCCCGTCGCCCTTCCGCCCTCAGTTAGCCGCCCTCCGTCGGCCGCCCTCCGCTGCCCCGCCCTCCACCGGCCACCCTCCGGCCACCCTCCAGCCTCCCTCCTCCCTGACCTCCATCTCCTTCGGGCTTCCTCCGCCTCTGCCCTCCGACTCCGGCCGCCCTCCACCCTGCGGCTGCCCTCCGGCCTCCCTCTACCCTCGGGCCTCCCGCCACCCACCTCCGGCAGCCCTTCGGAAGCCCTCTGGCCGCCCTTTGGACTTTGACCTCCAGCCCCTCCAGCCTCTAACCTCTTCCCTAGGCCCTCTTCCCCCTCGTCCCTCCCCCCCTAGCACCCCAAACACCCCCCCCCCCCCCCCGCACCCCGCCAACCCCCGTCCCCTCCGTCTTTGATCCCTTTTTGATTGATTAACAACTTTACAAGTTTGATTTTTTTTATAAAATAATCCAATTTATCATTTGGACACTTTTGATAGTCCCCTTACTAATGTTTTCCATGACTGCAGGCATGTTAGGGGAAGAGGCAGAAGATCCACATCATCCATCTGAGGCATCTACGTCTCAGGGTCGAGGTATGTTGGAATATCATTGTCTCTATTTTTTATGTAATTAATAAACATATATATATATTTATAACATCTGTCAATTTGTATATAAAATTGTTTTCAACAGGATCAGACTCGACTGCTTCTTCCTCTCGCAGGAGAGGCCCTGGTCGTGGCATATTATCATGGAATTCCGACATGACTTTTGATGTTTCATTTAAGGAGGTATTTCATCCTGTGGGACAGAATTCCCCTGCATTTATTCGTCATCTGGGTCATATCATACGTGATCCACATTGATTTCCATTGACCATGCGTGACTGGGCTTCTATCCCTCAGGACACATTAGATCATCTTTAGAGGGAGGTTCAGGTAAGAAGACCATATTACTTTATTCCCTATGTATAAAGAACAATAACATATGTGATTTTTTTCTTTAATAGAAAAATTTGAAAGTATGTCCCGATGAGTTTCGGCCAGTGTGTATGAGAAAATGTCGTAAGATGTGGAAAGACTATAAAGGCAAAGTCAAGAGGGACCACTGGGTACTAAATGTGGGTGCCCCAAACATTCTGGAAAAAGTCCCGAGAGGTGTCCTCCCGGCTTAGTGGCGTGATTTAGTTGTATATTGGTCTATTTAGGGTGTTGCGGTTTGTATATTTATTTTGGTATATATATTTTCAAGAATGTGTGATTTGTTTGAAATTTGAATGAATTGAATGTAGGAGGTTTCAACACGCCATTCTAAGAATCAAGCGTTGCAGGGACCACCTCACAGGCTCGGGACTCGTCACATGTCTCAGATCCGACATGAAGTATTTATTATTCATCTTTTAATTTTTTTAATTAATACGGTTTTTTGTTTATATTCTATTCATATACAGTTGCGGGATCAAGGTGCACCAACTGATAAAATTTCGGTGTGGATGAGGACTCGTGATCGCAATGATCCAGAGGCTGAATCATTGATAGTAAGTGCTTGTACTCATTACCAATACTTACATAAAATATGTATATTAATATATGTATATATATTTAAATATTTCACATGCTTAATTTGAAGTTGAATTAGAACATCTTCCAGAGGACCAGCAACAGCTTTCCATGCGAAGGGATGAGATCTTTCATCGCATTATTGGTCGGGACGGTAATGGATATAGTTTGACCTATGGAATAGGGATTCCTTGTTCTATAGTGTCACGCGTTGTGGTTGTCGGTCCTACTATTTCTCAGATGACACAACGGTTGTTAGATTTTGAGGCACGGGTGCACGCTTCCGAGGAGGTAAATGCGCAATTGCTCCCTGAGGTTAGAGCACTACGGCAATATGTGCATCCAGGTGATGGTGTAGGGGATCAGACGACGCAGGTTTATATGGAATTTATTTATTTAATTTATATTATTTTTGTTACAAAAATATTCATAATGTTTTTTTGTTGTAGGCCCCTGACCCACCTGATGGAGGTAGTAGTCATGACCAAGCATGACGCATCATATTCACGAGGTGTGTTTCTACTTTTAATGGTGGGGTTGTTATTGATATTTATGTTGGGTTTCTAGTAATTTTTTTTGTGATTTGGGGTTATCATGTGTTTTTTGGCCTCATGCAATGTTTGTGTGCACGAATTGAGAAGTAACCATGAAACTGATTAATGATTTGGATATTTTTTGTTCATTTAATTTTCAATGTTTAGAATTACATGTTCTGTAATATTTTTGAAAAAAACATGTGATTCCTAATATATACCATTAAACTTGTTTTTGATGAATGAGCTGAGTTCACTATTTGTAGTCCCCGGCCTACCCCGTATAGCCCTCCCCGCACTCCGGACATCCCTCCCTGCACCCCAGACATGCCCCCCCCCCCACCCCGGACAGCCCCCCCGCACTCCGGACAGCCCTCCCCGCACTCCGGATAGCCCTCCCCGCACCCCGTACAGCCCTCCAGCACCCCAGACAGCCCTCCTCGCACTCTGAACAACCCTCCCCGCACCCCGGACAGCCCTACCACACCCCGGACAGGCCCCCCGCACTCCGGACAGTCCTCCCCGCACCCAGGACAAGCCCCCCGCACCCCAGACACCCCCCCCCCCCCCCGCACCCCGAACATCCCTCCCCGCACCCTAGACACCCCTCCCGCACCCCGGACAGCTCTCCCTGCACCCCAGACACTGCCTCCCCCCACCCCCCGCACCCCGGACAGCCTCCCTGCACCCCGGACAGCCCTCTCGCACCCCGGACAGCCCCTCCCCGCACCCTGGACAGCCCCTCCCCCCACCCCGGACATCCCTCCCTGCACCCCAGACAGCCCTCCCCGCACCCCGGACAGCCCTCCCCGCACCCCAGACATCCTCCCTACACCCCGGACAGCCCCTCCCGCACCCCGAGCAGCCCCCCCCCCCCCCCACCCCGCACCCCAGATAGCCCCCCCGCACCCCGGACAGCCCCCCCCCCCCCCCCCCCGCACCCCGGACAGCCCCCCCGCACCCCGGACATCCCCCCGCACCCCGAACAGCCCCCCCGCACCCCGGACAGCCCCCCCGCACACCGGACAGCCATCCCCGCACCCCGAACAGCCCTCCCCGCACCCCGAACAGCCCTCCCTGCACCCCGGACAACCCCCCCCCCCCCCCCCCCCCCGCACTCCGGACAGCCCTCCCCACACCCCGGACAGCCCCCCCCCCCCCCCCCACCCCCCCACCCCGGACAGCCCTCCCCACACCCCGAACAGCCCTAGTTCTTTGGGGGATGCTCGATGGAAGTCCTCAAATGGACCCCTGATTTTGATCCCTATTCCGAATCCCCCATTGTCCTGATTTAGATTACATTCCCTACACTACCACTGCAGCTGTTCAAAAAAACCTCCATTTTTCATATCTCCAAGCCCATTGGTAATCCATTGAAGCTGGATTAGGCAACAAAGAACCTTTCTTAACCATCTGTTGCCTGGGTTTGCATTGAAATAGATGTTTCTAAAGACCCTCCCCATCAAATTTGGATCCAAAATGGTGACCATGGATTCTTTTAGGAGGTTTTTTATGAAATATTTCCTAATTAGTGCTCACTTTGCCTCAAGATTGGACACGCTGCAAAAGACTATGGACATAAATCCGTGTGTCCTGAGGCTATGAAGGCCATTTGGGTTGAGAAAAACAAATATACTGAGGAACTGGATGGTACTAAGGTTAGATATAGAGTTAAGTTAGAACTCCCTGGGACATTTTCTGAAGGGAAGGGGTCTGATATGAACAAGAAGGATTTGGTTAATATTGATCAACACTCTGAAAATCAAGAGCTGTCAGGAAACCGTACGACAACAGTCGGCGCGTGCTAAAATGGCACGTTGGGGGGGTCAAAACCACTCGAAAGACCTCAGAATTCCATGAAACCGTACGACAACAGCCGTTGTGTTATTTTTAAAATTGTCGGTCAGACGGCATGTCAATCGGAGGTGTCGTTTGACCGCGGTGACCGGAAACGCGTTTCCGGTGTCATAAAACACCAAAAACGGCATGAGACGGTCGAATTCGGAGCAAACGTGCTCCGAATGACCTGAAAAAACACGAAAACATTAGTAATATCATTCTTGATGTGTAGGAGTAGACGGAACGCCCATCGGACGTGCGGTGCACACAGTACGGCCGATTGTGTCGTTTTCAGCAGCTCGGCGCGAGCTAAAATGGCGCGAGCTAAAATGGCACGTTGGGGGTCAAAACCACCCGAACGACCTCGGAATTCCATGAAACCGTACAAAAACATCCCTTGTGTGAATTTTGAAATGATCGTGCAGACGGAACATAAATTGAAGGTATCGTTTGACCGTGGTGACCAGAAACACGTTTTCGATGTCATAAAACACCAAAAACGGAGTGAGACGGTCAAATTTAGAGCAAACGTTTTTTGAATGATCTGAAACCACACGAAAACATTATTAATATTATTCGTGACATGTAGGAGGAGACGACATGCCCATCGGACGTGTGTTGCACGCGGTATGGCCGATTGTGTCGTTTTCAGCAGCTCAGTGCGCGCTAAAATGGCGCGTTGGGGGGTCAAAACCATCCGAACGACCTCGGAATGCCATGAAACCGTACGAAAACAGCCGTTGTGTGATTATTGAACTGTTTGGGTAGACGGAACGTCAATCGGAGGTGTTTTTTGACCGTGGTGACCAGAAAGGCGTTTTCGGTGTCATAAAACACCAAAAACGGCGTGAGACGGTCGAATTCAGAGAAAATGTGCTCCGAATGACTTGAAACCACACAAAAATATTAGGAATATTATTCGTGACATGTAGGAGGAGACGGTACGCCCATCGGACGTGCGGTGCGCACGGTACGGCCGATTGTGTTGTTTTCAGCAGCTCAGTGCACGCTAAAATGAAGCGTTGGGGGGTCAAAACCACCCGAACGACCTTGGAATTCCATGAATCCGTATGAAAACAGCCGCTGTGTGAATTTTGAAATGGTCGTGCAGATGGAACGTCAATCGGAGGTGTCATTTGACCGCGGTGACCGGAAAGGCATTTTTGGTGTCATAAAACACCAAAAACGGTGTGAGACGGTCGAATTTGGAGAAAACGTGCTTCGAATGACCTAAAACCACACGAAAACAATAGGAATATTATTCGCGACCTGTAGGAGGAGACGTCATGCCCATCGGACGTGCGGTACGGCCGATTGTGTCGTTTTTAGCAGCTCGGCGCGCTAAAATGGTGCATTGGGGGGTCAAAACCACCCGAACGACCTCGGAATTCCATGAACCCATACAAAAACATCCGTTGTGTGATTTTTGAAATGTTCGGGCAGACGTCACGTCAATCGGAGGTGTCTTTTGACCGCGGTGATCGAAAATGCGTTTCTGGTGTCATAAAACACCAAAAACGGCATGAGACGGTCGAATTTAGAGAAAATGTGCTCCAAATGACCTAAACCCACACGAAAAAATTAGGAATATTATTCTTGACATGTAGGTGGAGAGGGCACGCCCATCGGACGTGCGGTGCATGCGGTACGGCCGATTGTGTCGTTTTCAGCAGCTCAACGCGCGCTAAAATGGCTCGTTGGGGGGTCAAAACCACCCGAACGACCTCGGAATGCCATGAAACCGTACAACAACAACCATTGTGTGATTTTTGAAATGTTCAGGTAGGCGGCGCATCAATCGGAGGTGTCGTTTAACCATGGTGACCGGAAACGCATTTCTGGTGTCATAAAACACCAAAAACGGCGTGAGACGGTCGAATTCAGAGCAAACGTGCTCCGAATGACCTGAAACCACACAAAAAAATTAGAATATTATTTTTTATGTGTTGGAAGAGACCGCACGCCCATCGGACGTGCGGTGCGCGCGGTATGGCCGATTGTGTCGTTTTCAGCAGCTCGGTGTGCGCTAAAATGGTGCGTGGGGAGGTCAAAGCCACCCGAACAACCTCGGAATGCCATGAAACCATACGAGAATAGCTGTTGTGTGAATTGTGAAATGGTCGTGTAGAAGGAATGTCAATCGGAGGTGTCGTTTGACCGCGGTGACTAGAAAAGCGTTTCTGGTGTCATAAAACACCAATAACGGCGTCAGACGGTCGAATTCAGAACAAATGTGCTCCAAATGACCTGAAACCACAAAAAAACATTAGGAATATTATTTTTGACGTGTAGAAGGAGATGGAGTGCCCATCGGACGTGTGGTACACGCGGTACGGCCGATTGTGTCATTTTCAGCAGCTCAGCGCGCGCTAAAATGGCGCGTTGGGGGGTCAAAACCACACGAATGATCTCGGAATGCCATGAAACCGTACGACAACAGCCGTTGTGGGATTTCTAAAATGGTCGGGTAGACTGCATGTCAATCGGAGGTGTCGTTTGACCGTGGTGACCGGAAACGCATTTCTGGTGTCACAAAATACCAAAAACGGCGTGAGACGGTTGAATTCGGAGAAAACGTGCTCCGAATGACCTGAAACCACACGAAAACATTAGGAATATTATTTGTGACATATAGGAGGAGACAGATCTCCCATCGGACATGCAGTGCGCGCGGTACGGCTGATTGTGTCATTTTTAGCAGCTCGGCGCGCGCTAAAATGGCGCGTTGGTGGGTCAAAACCACCCGAAGGACCTCAGAATTCCATTAAACCGTACGACAATATCCGTTGTGTGAATTGTGAAATGGGCATGCAGATGGCATGTTAATTGGAGGTGTCTTTTGACCGCGGTGACCAGAAACGCGTTTCTGGTGTCACAAAAGACCAAAAACGGAGTGAGACCTTCGAATTCAGAGCAAACGTGCTCCGAATGACCTAAAACCACACGAAAACATTAGGAATATTATCTGTGATGTGTAAGAGGAGACGTCATGCCTATCGGACGTGCAGTGCCCATGGTACGGCTGATTGTGTCGTTTTCAGTAGCTCTGCGCGCGCTAAAATGGCGCGTTGGGGGGTCAAAACCACCCGAACGACCTCGGAATGCCATGAAACCGTACAACAACAGTCGTTGTGTGATTTTTGAAATTTTTGAGCAGACAACACATCAATCGAATGTGTCGTTTGACTGTAGTGACCGGAAATGCATTTCCGGTGTCATAAAACATGAAAAACGGCGTGAGATGGTCGAATTCGGAGAAAACATGCTCCGAATGACCTTAAACCACAAAAAAACATTAGGAATATTATTCGTGACATGTAGAAGAAGACGGAACGCCCATAGGACATGCGGTGCGCGCGGTACGGCTGATTGTGTCGTTTTCAACAGCTCGACGCGCGCTAAAATGGCGCGTTGGGGGGGTCAAAACCACCTGAAGGACCTCGGAATGCCATTAAACCGTACGACAACAGTCTTTGTGTAAATTGTAAAATGGTCATGTAGACGGAACATCAATCGGAGGTGTCGTTTGACCGCGGTGATGGGAAATGCATTTCCGGTGTCATAAAACACCAGAAATGGCGTGAGACGGTCAAATTCGGAGTAAACGTGCTCCTAATGACCTGAAACCACACGAAAACATTAGGAATATTACTCGTGACGTGTAAGAGGATGCGGCATGCCCATCGGATGTGCGGTGCGCACGGTACAGCCAATTGTGTCGTTTATAGTAGCTCAGCGCGCGCTAAAATGGCGTGTTGGGGGGTCAAAACCATCTGAACGACCTCGGAATGCCATGAAACCGTACAAAAATAGTCGTTGTGTGATTTGTGAAATGGTCGGGATGACGGAATGTCAATCGGAGGTGTCGTTTGACCGCGATGACCGGAAATACGTTTCCGGTGTCACAAAACACCAAAAACGGCGTGAGACGGTCGAATTCAGAGAAAACATGCTCTGAATGACCTGAAACCACACAAAAACATTAGGTATATTATTCGTGATGTGTAGGAGGAGACGGCATGCCCATCGGCCGTGCGGTACACGCGGTACGGCTAATTGTGTCGTTTTCAGCAGCTCGGCGCGCGCTAGAATGGCGCATTGGGGGGTCAAAACCACCCGAACGACCTCGGAATCCGATGAAACCGAACGAAAACAGCCTTTGTGTGATTTTTGAAATGGTCGGGCAGACGGCACGTCAATCGGAGGTTTCGTTTGACCGCGGTGACCGGAAACGCAGTTCCGATGTCATAAAACACCAAAAACGGCATGAGACGAACAAATTTGGAGAAAACATGCTCCGAATGACCTGAAACCACGCGAAAACATTAGGAATATTATTCGTGATGCGTAGGAGGAGAAGGCACACCCATCGGACGTGCGGTGTGCGCGGTACGGCTGATTGTGTCGTTTTCAGTAGCTCAGCGCGCGCTAAAATGGCGCGTTGGGGGGTCAAAACCACCCGAACGACCTCGAAATGCCATGAAACCATACGAAAATAGTGGTTGTGTGAATTGTGAAATGGTCGTGTAGACGAAACGTCAAAAGGAGTTGTCGTTTGACCGCGGTGACCGAAAATGCGTTTCTGGTCTCATAAAACACCAAAAATGGTGTGAGACGGGCAAATTCGGAGAAAACGTGCTCTGAATGACCTGAAACCACATGAAAACATTAGGAATATTATTTTTGATGTGTAGGAGGAGACGACATGCCCATCAGACGTGCGGTGCGCGCGGTACGGCCGATTGTGTCGTTTTCAGCAGCTCGGCGCGCGCTAAAATGGAACGTTGGGGGGTCAAAACCACCCTAACGACCTCGGAATGCCATGAAACTGTACGACAACATCCGTTGTGTGATTTTTGAAATGTTCGGTCAGACGGCACCTTAATCGGAGATTTCTTTTGACCGCGGTGACCAGAAATGCATTTCTGGTGTCATAAAACATCAAAAAAGGCGTGAGACAGTCGAATTCAGAGCAGACGTGCTCCTAATGACCTAAAACCACACGAAAACATTAGGGATATTATTCTTGACGTCTAGGAAAAGACAGCACGCCCATCGGACGTGCGGTGCGTACGGTACGCCCGATTGTGTCATTTTTAGCAGCTCGGTGCGCGCTAAAATGTCGCGTTGGGGGGTCAAAACCATCTGAACGACCTCGGAATGCCATGAAACCATACGAAAACAGCCGTTGTGTGAATTGTCAAACGGTCGTGTAGAAGGCACGTCAATCGGAGGTGTCATTTGACCGCGGTGACCGGAAACGCATTTTCGGTGTTATAAAACACCAAAAATGGCATGAGACAGTCGAATTCGGAGAAAACGTGCTCCGAATGACCTAAAACCACACGAAAACATTAGGAATATTATTCATGACGTGTAGGAGGAGACGAAATGCCCATAGGACGTGCGGTGCGCGCGGTACGGCCGATTGTGTCGTTTTCAGCAGCTCGGCGTGCTCTAAAATGGCACGTTGGGGGGTCAAAACCACCCGAACGACCTCGGAATGCCATGAAACCGTAAAACAACAGCCGTTGTGTGATTTTTGAAATGTTTTGGTAGACTAAACTTCAATCGGAGGTGTCATTTGATCGTCGTGACCAGAAACTCGTTTCCGGTGTCATAAAACATCAAAAACGGCGTGAGACGGTCGAATTCGGAGAAAACGTGCTCCGAATGAAGTAAAACCACACGAAAACATTAGTAATATTATTTGTGGAATTTATCAGGAGATGGCACACCCATCGGACGTGCAGTGCGCACGGTACGGCCGATTGTCTTGTTTTCAGCAGCTCGGTGCATGCTAAAATGGCGCGTTGGGGGGTCAAAACCACCCGAATGACCTCGGAATTCCGTGAAACCATACGGCAATAGCTTTTGTGTGAATTTTGAAATGGTTGTCCAAACTGCACGTCAATAAAAGGTTTCGTTTGACCGTGGTGACCGGAAACGCGTTTTCGGTGTCATAAAACACCAAAAACGGCGTGAGACGGTCGAATTCGGAGAAAACGTGCTCCGAATGACCTAAAACCACACAAAAACATTATGAATATTATTCGTGACATGTAGGAGGAGATGGCACGCCCATCGGACGTGCAGTGCGCGCGGTACGGCCGATTGTGTCATTTTTAGCAGCTCTGCGTGCGCTAAATGGCGAGTTGGGGGGTCAAAACCACCCGAACGACCTCGGAATGCAATGAAACTGTACAAAAACAGCCGTTGTATGATTTTTGAAATGGTCGGGCAGACGGAACATCAATCAGAGGTGTCTTTTGACCGCGGTGACTGGAAACGTGTTTCGGGTGTCATAAAACACTAAAAACGGCGTGAGACGGTCGAATTCAGAGAAAACATGCTTCGAATGACCTGAAACCACACAAAAACATTATTAATATCATTCGTGATGTGTAGGAGGAGATGGCATTCCCATCAGACATGCGATGCACGCGGTATGGCTGATTATGTCGTTTTCAGGAGCTCGCGCGTGCTAAAATGGCGCGTTGGGGGGTCAAAACCACCCGAAAGACCTCGGAATGCCATGAAACCGTACTAAAATAGCCATTGTATGAATTGTGAAATGTTCTTATAGACGGCACATCAATCAGAGGTGTCGTTTGACCGTGGTGACCGGAAACGCGTTTTCGGTGTCATAAAACACCAAAAACGGCGTGAGACGGTCGAATTCAGAGCAAACATACTCTGAATGTCCTGAAACCACACGAAAACATTAGGAATATTATTTGTGATGTGTAGGAGGAGATGGAACACCCATCAGACGTGCGGTACGCGCGGTACGGTCGATTGTGTAATTTTCAGCAGCTCGGTGTGCGCTAAAATGGCGTGTTGGGGGTCAAAACCACCCGAACGACCTCAGAATGCAATGAAACCATACGCCAACAGCCTTTGTGTGATTTATGAAATGTTTGGGCAGATGGCACATCAATCGGAGGTTTTGTTTGACCGCGGTGACTGGAAACGCGTTTCCGGTGTCATAAAACACCAAAAACGACGTGAGACCGTCGAATTCGGAGAAAACGTGCTCCGAATGACCTGAAACCATACGAAAACATTAGGAATATTATTTCTGACGTGTAGGAGGAGACGGAAGGCCCATCTTACGTGTGGTGCACACGGTACGGCCGATTGTGTCGTTTTCAGCAGCTCAACGCGCGCTAAAATGGCGCGTTGGGGAGTCAAAACCACCCGAACGACTGTAGAATGCCATAAAACCGTTCGACAACAGCCGTTGTGTGATTTGTAAAATGTTCGGGTAGACGGAATTTCAATCGGAGGTGTCGTTTGACCGCGGTGACCGGAAACGCGTTTCCGGTGTCATAAAACACCAAAAACGGGGTGAGACGGTCAAATTCGGAGCAAACATGCTCTGAATGACCTGAAACCACACGAAAACATTAGGAATATTATTCTTTAAGTGTTTGAGGAGACGACAGGCCCATCGGACGTGCGGTGCGTGCGGTACGGCCGATTGTGTCGTTTTTAGCAGCTCGCCACGTGCTAAAATGGCGCGTTGGGGGGTCAAAACTACCCGAACGACCTAGGAATGCCTTGAAACCAAACAACAACATCTGTTGTGTGATTTGTAAAATTTTTGGGTAGACGGCTTGTCAATAAGAGCTGTCGTTTGACCGCGGTGACCGAAAACATGTTTCCGGTGTCATAAAACACCAAAAACGGCGTGAGACGGTCGAATTCGGAGCAAACGTGCTCCGAATGACCTGAAATGATAACATTTCTTAAATTGGGGGTTTTAAATTATTATATCACCATGATTTGATGTCAGATTTAATTTTATTATATGTATATAATAACTGAATAATTATGTCCAATTTACGTTTGTTTTGTTTTGTTGTTTTTTTGTCTTATTGTAGGTTTATTGAAGCAGAAGATTGAAATGGATGGACCTACTCGGATCGTTGAAGCACGTTTATCATTAATTGTTTATAACGATCTTGATGTTTATGCTATTTGAAATTTTTTTCCATTTTTTATAATTTTTACCTTGTTTTATCTCTGATTTTACACCGTGAAGAAAAAAACACAATTCGTACATTTCATTAAAAAAATGAAAAATATTTTATTTAATATTATATATATATATATATTTAATATATATATATATTAGAATATTTAAAACATATTATATATATGTATTTAAAATATTTTATTTAATATTATATATATAAATATTTTCTTTAATATATATATATATATATATATATATTTCTTTCAGTAGGAGATTTTTTTTAAAACAAATTTTCCCAGGCTAGCGACCGCCAAGCGGTCGCTTAAGGCCGTAATTTCGGCCACCTATAGCGACCGCCATTGACAGTCGCTATTTTCCTACAGCGACAAAGCTGAAGTGACCACCAATGGCGATCGTTGGGCAGTCTCTATAGGCCTTTAGCGACTGCCAATGGCAGTCGTTAATGCCCGATTTTTTAGTAGTGTTACATTTATCAATGTCATGTCACATCTCACCTGAATGGTGGCATAAATAGTCTTAACAAGCTACTAAATGCATAACTATAGAAACACACCATGCTTGGGTGGTCAGTATTGAGGATGTAACCTCCAGCAATGGATAAAATATTTAATAAGAGTCTTAGATGTGGTTCCAATGAATAAAATAAAGTCACATGAATTTAATTGGCCATGCCCAATTAAATCTTCCCACACACACAGAAATTTATAAAATGTAGAAACTTAAGGAAGGAGTTATAGACCACCAACCTTAGGCTCGTATGACTCTCCTCATCCAGTATCATTTTTTAGTTTCACCCAGATCAGAAAAAATCTAAAGAATAAATCAATTCCCTAAAAATATGGAATAATATCTTGTACCAAAATATTATAAAATATATGAAGAGAAATGGAGAATGGATCCAAAGGAGTAAAGAACTTAGTGATGTGCTTCTAACATGACATACGGATCTAGAATTGAAATCTGGATGTAGGAATGGTGGAAGAACCTACCTTAGGGATACTTGGGGGATCTTATGTGGGAGAGAGGGAAGAGGTGAGGGTTTTTTCCAAAAAGGGGAGCCCCTGCATCCTATTTTAAAAATGTAATCTAGGAAATTACACTGTGTGTAAATTCCTTACACGTTATGTAAATATTGGGGTCTTACTCCCTAGGAAAAACCCTTACATGATGTAAACTATTATGGTCAGAAAATTACACATCATGTATTCCATTTATGTGATGTGTAATTTTCCTACAGCCAACCTACAACCCCCATGCCTCTTCCTTCCAAAAACTACCCAACCAGCTCACGACCTGGATTTGGTTTTAATCCAAAAATAATGTAAATAAGAGCTTAAAGAGAAAATTTTAAAGGATCCATACCTAAAATAAATATTGGGTTCTTACAATCTTCCCACCATAAAGAAATTCATCCCCGAGTTCACATTCAAAGGGCGGAAAAACATTATCTAAGAACAACTTTAGCCATAAGGTGCATAGGTCAGCCTCCCGCTCCCAATTCTCATCCTATACATGATCATGCTGCCATAGCACCCATACTAAAAGGACATACCATCCTTAGATATCCTTCATGCTCCATTAAATGATGTGTATAGGATACTCATTAAACTAAGAATCATCATATAACTCGACCTCATCATGATCAAAAGTACGATATGGGTCAGCGTGATAATGGTAAAGCTGTGAAACATGGAAGAAGTCGTGCACGGAACGGTACCTCTAAAGCAGTGAAAACTGATAGGATATCATCCTAACACTATCCAAAATCACAAACATCCGTACATAATGAGGATAAATCTTCCCTTCACACAGTATCCATCTATTCTCAAGCATGGGCGATACCTGAAGAAAAACATTATCCATGACCTTGAACTCCATAGGTCATTGACGGCGATCGACATAAGATTTTTTTTTAGACTAAGCGGTAGAAACATTCTTCCAGGTCATCTAAACCTACTTTTAAGTCTCCTACACAATAATAGGACCTTGTAGCACTGCCTCTCCTGCCTTTAACTAGCAGAGGGGTGAATGGAATGACCTAGCATAAAAGGACTCAAAAATAACCATCTGAATTTTAGCCAGAAAACTATTATTATATGTAAACATGATGATAGGGATATGATTCTATCAAAAACCAATGAAATCAAGGATGCATTCTCAAATTATGTTCTTTAAAACCTGTATCATACATTTAGGCTAACCATCAGTCTGAGGGTGAAAGGTTATGCTCAAAAGAACATGTGAACCCATAGCCTTCTATAACCCCTACCAGAACTGTGACATGAAGAGAGTATCCCTATATGAAACAATAGTTTGAGGGACCATGTGTATTCAGATGATCTCATGGACATAAAATATTCACATCTCATCAACTGATAAATTCTCCCAGATAGGAAGGAAGTGAGTTAATTTCTTTATGTGTTCAATGACTACCCATACAATGTTACTGCCTCTATATGACCTTGGTAAGATGACTATAAAGTCCATGGAAGCATTTCCCATTTCCATTATGGGACTGAAATTGGTTGTATCAATCCTGTAGATCCCTGGTTCTCCACCTACACCTACTGATAGGTGTAACACCTAGTGATAAAACTTGTTATCTCAGATTTTATCTCAGGACACCAATACTGATATCACATATCTCGAAAGATTTTGGTGATTCCTGGATGAACTACCCACTGAGAAGTGTGGGACTCTAGAATCATTTCATCTCACATATCTTTAGGAACCCAAACATGTCCATGTATATGTAGGATTTTATCTTTATCCGCAAACCAATCTATAGGTGGTTCATCTCCTGAAATACTCTCACAGAGAACCAAGCCTTCATGATATAAAAATTGTCTACTCTTCACCTTCTTAAAGAGGGAAGAGGTAACTATCAAGGATTAGAGATAAGAATAATTTTGAGTGTCATGAAACTCCATATGCATCTCATAGAAGAGGGTCATTAATTCCATTCATCACTGGATTCCCATATAGCATGTTCCTGTGTTTTCCAACTCAACACATCTTCTACCCCAATTTCCTTTTCTAGGTGTATAGGCAAGCTCAAAATTGAAAGACTGAAGATATTCAAACCATATCCACTATTTGAGGTTCAATTCACACTATATAAAGATATATTTGAGTCTATTATGGTGTGTATACACCATAAATAACACACCCATCAGATAGTGTCTCCAGAAATATAAGGCATGGACAACTACAACTAGTTCGAGGTCATGTGCCAAGTAATTTCTATCATAAGGCCTTGACTATCGAGATCTATATGCAACGAATCTATTAACTTACATCATAAATGAACCTAGACTTATGTTAAATGCATCACAGGACATTTTATAGACTATTACAAGATCTTGAAGTATCAGAACCGGTTCCAATACAATCCTTCCTTTTTTCTCTTAAAAGGATTTATCGCACTCTTATAACCATATAAACTTAACACTCTTATTTTTAAGACCATTAATAGGTTAATAAAGGTATGATAAGTTCTATATGAAATGATTGTAATATTCATCCATCCCTAAGAAACTCTATATATCCAATATGTTCTAAGGCTACTCCCAGGAAACCACAACACTCACCTTCTCTGGGTCAACACATACTCTTGATTCTGAGATAATATGACCCAATAAGTTAACTTTTTCAATACAAAAGTTTCACTTATAAATCTTGGCATAAAGATAATTCTATGTTAATATAATCATAATGATCTCAAGGTTTATATCATGGTTACTATGAGTGTGTGAATACACCAGGATGTCATCTCCAAATACCATGAAGAAAGAATAGAGGTGGAACACCCTTTTCATAAAAGCTAGGAAAAAATAAGGTTCATTAATAAGACATAATAGCATAAAAAGATATTTATATACACCACACATACTATGGAAATCTATATGAGGTGTGTTTGATTTCCTGACTCACACCTGATGATAGCCTAATATCAGTTTGATCTTATAAAACACCCTAGATCCTTGGAGCTAGTCAAAGAGATCATCTGTTCGAGGCAATGGATATCATTTCTTGATCATAAGTTGGTTTAACCATCTATAATACGCGCATAGATTAAGGGTCACATCCTCCTTCTTAGAGAAAAGTATGGGTCATTCCCAAGAGGAAGTTCTATTACATTTAAAACCTTGGGCCTATAAATCCTTTAACTTCCACTTGATATCCTGTAGGTCAGTAGGTGTCATCTTGTATAGAGTAATGGACATTGTAGATGCTCCTGGAATAATATCAAACATAAACTCTACCTCTCTCTTAGGAGGTGATCCAAGAAAAAGTTTCGGGAAATACATCCCTTAAATGATATACTACCGGTGGGAATTCATCCTGATGTAAATCTTTATCTTCCATGAATAGATTGGCAATCTGGGCAATCACTCAACCTATCCCATGATGCTCTGGTCCAGCTCTACTATCCTAGAAATCCCACTAACCCTTATGTATATAATTTCTTCCCTATAGTGATGTAAACGATACCTTGCGATGATATCAGCCTACAAAGGCATGATATAGGACCAACCAATCCATCCATAGCATGACATATAATCATTTCATCTCAATAAAAAATAGGTACCATAAGAAAGAGTGATGGCCTACCTCAAGGGGCAGTCCCTATATTGGCGTATTCCCTCTGACCATACTCCCAACGGTGTATCCAGGGTCATTACACCATAGTAGTTCAAAATTCCCAACATAATACTTTCCATGATAGATAAAGAGATTAAGGAGCATTAACCACCTATATCAAATAAAGTACATAATATAGTGGAGGCTAGTAGAATAGTACTCCATACTATAGATGGTCCCACACTCTGATCCTCGGTTATAGGTTATAAAGTATGCAACTGGCCTAATCCACGACCCTGTTCTATAGCTGGACTACCTGGGTGTGACTGATCTGCTGGTACTGATGATATAAAATCTAGATACCATATCCATGAACTCCTTATCATCCTATCCTACTAGTGATACTCCAACTCCCTGCCTGATGTGGCATAAAAATAACTTTCCCCAAAAGTTGGAGCTAGTGAGAGCCTCTTCCACTATAAGTGGATGGAAAGGTCTGACAGAATATCTGAATATGTCACATACGAACATAAGAACAGCACTATATCAGGTCTCTATCTCACTGAGGATTCATATTCCCTTGTTTTCCAAACTGATGTCATATAATAGAGTTGTCAGTATGGTTACTCTGACCACTACTTATCTGACATGAAACCATGATCGAATGTTTGTTGTTTCCAAAAAACTATTGGTATGCCTCTGAACTAATCCTATATGTCTGGTACTATTTCATTCCCTCAGGTTGTTCTCAGTGATAAGATACTGATTGATGATATTAGTGAAACTTGTAGGTGAAATACATTCACCTAAGTATGGATGGAATGATGGATCCCATCCTAAAAACATATAGCACATCAAATCTCATCACCAGCTAAAAGCAGTACAAAGTGATGTAACTTAGTGAAACACACTGAATACTCAATGACAAACATATCACCCTACTCTAGATTCATGAACTCTCTATCTCAGCCATCCCTCAGCATTTTAGGAAAGAAGTGATCAAGAAAAGAAGTCTTAAAGTTAGCTCAGATCATTCCCTAATGGTGACCAGCCTAGGTAATTACATCCTGAAAATGCTTGGATGAATCACATAGCATATAATTAGTAAGCTTGACCCTATGATCTGGAAGATGGTCAAATATAGAGAGGTTGGCCTCCATCCAATACTCAATATCCTGTAGACCACCATCCCCTGAGAAGGTAGGTGGATGCTACTACTGGAAGTCACATTTAAGATCATCCATTATAGGTTTAGGTCATGGAGCACCTTTCATGGACTACATCAGGCGTAAGAAACTATCACAAAGCTAAGAGTTAGTGCCCAAATCAGGTAAAGTAAGCAGTGCCTCAAGTGGAACTTCTGGCAGTAATACCGGAGGCTCAGATCCCACCATGTTTGAATCATTTTCATCACCACCATCATAGTGCATGGCATGAATACATCACAGTGTCATAGGTTTGAAAATTTTAAGCACACACCTTAGAACAAGCTTTAATCTGATAGATAAACTATCGAAAGTATAACATAAATAGAAGGACTCACTACCCAAGGTATACTACCCCAAATACCCATTTAAAAGGTTAGATTTTGGTAAGTTTTAAATTTTAAAATTTATAGTGGTTATATAAGATAAAGGGGGTCAATATCACTTTTCCTCTTTATTTACCAGTAACCATTTCATTTTATAAGTCAATTTTTACTTTTTGAGTTGAATTTTCTTATAAAATTACATCAAAGTATAATAAAAATGGATTAACACTCCTAGTGAATCAGGTCCCATACACCTTATCACTAAAATATAAACTCATTTAATGTCTAATTAACCCATTCTATATTCAGTCTTAGAATGAAATAGGATATATACGATGGGATGACTCAGTAAACTACCCATTCCAACCCACGAGGGCCCATACACCTCATGAATTGAAACTGGCAATCACTTAATCACTGCCAAAGACTATCATAGACATATATATAAACAAGGATCACTCAATAATCACAATAAATATAGTAAAACTTTAAGAATTGAAATGCACCTGTATGGCATGGCATATGCATGGCATGTAAATTCTAGGTGCCTACGATGATACATGTAACAATGCTCCTTGCCCTCATATCATCAGTACAAGGATAAAACTAAAACCTTAATCATAATAATAGTAATAATAACCAACACATATCATGTGTGTCACCCAAAGGTGAAATTATATCAATAGTAATAAGAAAAATCACAATAACAATCATTATTTTAGGCAACTCAGCATTTACCCCAAACATGGGTTAGCTATACCCAAGCATGGTTTATAACCGAGTTCCAAAGAATTCTTAATATCCTATCAATTTTCTAAAAATATTAAAGTAAGAAAATAAATCATTTGATACCACTTTTTGATGTCCTAAACCCAGGTTCCACTCAAAGGTTCCCCAAGACGGGTTGGCCACATGACCTCAAGCACATCGCCCCAAATGCCAGAGGCTACCGACTAGTAGAGAGGGCCTATGGTGTGTCTGTGGGGAGACTATTACCTCATTTATAGAGTGTAGCATAATAGATAAATATAATAATAGTTAAATAGCATAAGCAATATAGATAAATAGATGACATAGCTAAAAAATATAGGAGTAATAAGTAAATGTAACTGGAAGCTGAATTATATACAAAAGATGATATATTTCATGTATCTATAATACTAGAAAACATGGATACAAGGAACTTGGAAATACATTCTATATAGAATAATAAAAAAAGAATCCAAAAACTATCTACATCATCCTGAGCTCCAAGATGATTATCTTCTAAAAATCTCCATCGTAAGAAAGAAATCAATATCATGTGTCCAAATAAGGATACTTCACTTTTTCAGAATATTCATACATGTAATATTCCCATGAACCAATGGAGACTTTGATAGGGTGTGAGATAAATCTTAGTATTCCACCACCAATATCATCCATAACATCTAGTCAATGTAAGATAAACTAAAATAATGTGCAGGTATGTGTATATAAAAGTAAAGTAGTATAGTAATGTAAATACCCAGGTACCTTCTTCAGCCTCAGCTGGTGTCTAAACATGTAACTATTTCATTAATTAATTATGTTCCAATTTATATAAATAATTCACATGAGGTATAACCACCATTTACATCCTAACATGATAATTATAGTAAAGGATCCAAGACGTAACAAGGCATCCATGATGATGACAATACTGAAGAGGATCCAAGGTAATAACCAAGGAATCCTTGACCTCATGGTTCAAGACAACTTAGTAATAATATATAGCATGGATAAAGGGGTAAGAGTTTAATCCAAGGGTCATCGTCCAAGGAATTCCATAATAATTATTATAATCAAGTCCAAGGAATTCACTCAAGGTTAACCGGGATAAGCAATGACAAGGCCCAAGGGTGTATCCAAGGCACCATGTGTTCGTAGACATCATGCTGGATATAAGGAGTGCATCCAAGGAATTTTATAATGATAATGGAGTGATCCTACTATGTCATACTGAGTATCCACTAGTAGAAAAATATTGGGTTCCAAGGTGGGTATCAACCTTGAAAATCGGCATCTTTGAATCAGAATGGCATCCACAAGTGCTCAAGGTATTCCCTATAGAATCCTAGGATAACTCAAGTCTGAAAACTCCTATAATAGTTTCAAGTTCCATATTCAATAGGAACTTTATAAATGATTCATTAAATTAATTGATCCATATAATACTCATTTCATTAAATAAGTCAAAGGGGTTCATTCCATAACTTTAATTACTTTGACAAGGTTAAAAGACATGAAACCATTTATTAATTCATATGCTTCAAATTCAATTAATTAGGTTCACTATTCTACCTTCCATTAATCATTAAAATTCATTCAAGGGATGTACAACCAAGTCATTTAGTTACATTAATTTAAATAGGCCAAGTCATATTCATAGTATATTTGTCAATTAACCATTTAAACATTCATTGATTAATTAAAACGCTTACCTTAGAAGGTTAAAGTGATATATACATGTAACATCCATTTATGATTCATTGATTTAATTGAAACACTTACCCTTATCAAGTTTAATTCATATCTCACCCAAATAGTGGAGCAAATAGGATTAATAAGCTACTAAAAGCATAACTATGGAAACACACCCTACTTGGTGTGGTAGGCATTGAGGATGTAACCTCTAACAATGGACAACATATTTAACAAGAGTATTAGAATAAAATTCTAATGACTAAGAAAGTAACATGAATTTAATTTTCAACACCCGGTGAAATTAGTGCGCACACATGACATTTTATAAAATGTTGAAACCTAAGGGATGAGTTATAGACCACCTACCTTAGGTTCATAAAACACTCCTCATCCAGTATCAACCGTTAGTTTGGCCTGGATTGGAAGAGATGTGAAGAATAGATTGATGCCATAAAAATAGGTCATAAGATCCTACACCAAAATAGTGAAAAAGATACGAAGAGAAATGGAGAATGAAGTTAAAGGAGTGAAGTACTTATTGGTGCACTTCCAACATGAAAGATAGATCTTGAATCATATTTTAGATGGAGGAATGGTGAAAGAACCTACCTTAGGGTTCCTTGGGGGATACAGCATGAGATAGAGGGAAGATTTAGTGGTTCTGTCTGAAAAGGGGAGTCCCTACCTCTTATTTTAAAAACATAAGTTGGGAAATTACACAGCGAGTAAATGCATTTAACGTTGTGTAAATCTCAGGGTCTTAATCCCTAGGAAAGTCCCTTGCATGACATGAATTGTTATTTCCAAACCATTATACATCATTTATTCCATTTACACAATATTTTATTACCCAACAGTCAACCTACAACCCTCCCGCTTCTTCATTTCAAAGAACTACCAAACTGGATCACAACCCGGCTTAGGGTCTAAGATAAAAAGAATCTAAACAAGAGATTAAAGAGGAAATTTAAAATAATCCATACCTGAGAAAAAAACTAGGTTCTTACAACATTAATAAATCCTAATTTTCATTCACTACACCTACTATAACTATGAGACAACATTATATCCCTAACAACAACATCTATTATATTATTGGATTATCCAGTAAAGTGGCCCAATAACAACTATAGAGGGGTAAGCCTAATGAAATAATTAGGATTATTTCATAAAAATTATACAATATCAATATTAATATAACATAATCCTATATACAAGTGTGAAACAACAAAATCAAGAATGAATACCACATGTGATTCACAATACCACTCAAACCCAATTCATTTCTAGTAAAATTCCACTTTATCTTTCCTTTCTATTTATTTTTTCATAATGAATATAGTATTGAATAAAAAAATATCTTACACACATTAAAACATTAGAAGGTAATATCATAAAAAACAATAACTACATCAATAACATCATCAATAAAAAATAATAGGCCCAAATAAAAAAACTTTTACACCTTCTAATCTACAGTATGTTCCTATCACCTAGGTAACTATCCTTGGAAAGGTGGATCCTTAATATTTGATCTTAGGAAAGATCAAAATAACCTGAACAAAAACATAAAAAGTAAAATATCAATCATCATTTTTTCTCCAAATAATTTTAGAATAATCATATTTACCAACATCATCTTAAATTAAAATATCCTTATGATTAACCAAAAAATATTAAAATTCATTATTATACCCATTAAAAAAACCCAATTATAATAATACATCTATATCCATATCTATATATTTGGTTAGTTATTTAATGATATATATTATATAAATCTCATTTAAAATATTCCCCATTAGGGATTATTTCAATTAATTAAAATGAAGAAACATTAGGCATTTTAAAATAGTTTTTAGGAAAACCTATTTTGAACCCCAAAAACAAACTTATAGTAAAAACTAATATAAAGTTTATTAAAATAAATTAAGTGGATTAAATATAACTAAATAATACTTAGGTTATGTGAAAACATATTTAAAACAAATTGGGACTTTAAAATTACTTAATTTATTGAAAAGAAAATAATTTTACAAAGAACAGTATTTTTCACTATTCACAAAAAAAATAAATATTTTATAAAAAGTACCAACATTTAACTCAAAGTAAATTTTGGTATTCCAATTCAAAAACTAAAGTTAATTTTAACAAATAAATTTTCTAAAAATTCCAAAAAAAATTATAATATTTTTTACATGAAAATCAATAAAAACTTTTTTGAAGAAAACATATTTTTGAAGAATAAACCCACTTTATTAAAAATTGATTGATTATTTACTAAATATTTATCAATAATTTATATTGATTAATACATATATATATGTATATGTGTATTTTATAAATTAGTTAATATTATATATACCCACCAATTTAATGACTAGTTTATAACGGTAATATATATCATGAGTCGTTTAAGTTCAGTGTTGCTTGTTGAATATGCTATCGATCATTAAAATATTAAGGTTTCATGTAACACAAGATAAATTGAGTGTTGTTTGTAACATAAGATAAACATAGTGTTGCATGTAATGTAAAACAAACTCATTGTTTCATGTCCTTTATGCTATCGAATATAATTTTCTTTTATTAAAAACTCACGGTGTTACAAAACACCCCCCCCCCCCCATGTTCAACAACAATCTAATTTTATTTCAAAATGAAGTATAAATTCTAAATGTGAAACCAAAAATTACAAATATTATTTCCCCCAAAAGGGTCAACTTGTGATTTCAGATTATCAAATCATGCTTAAATAATTTCAAACATAAATAAATTATGTATCAAATAAACCCATGAATCACAAGAAGAAGAAACGAAATAGAAACACCTACTTACAATATCAGGAATCAAGCCACAATGAATCTGAGATAATTCACCTTTTATTGCTAAAACCAAATAAAGGGAGAGGGATCTCAATAGAAATGAGAAGAAATAATAGAACCAAAATTCCACATTAACCATTCTAGTTTAAACAACTCCCAAGGCTTCCATACCCCCTAAGAATAAAGGATCAAGATAAGTGGAATTAGTGTCCATTAAGGAAAACACATATAATAAGAGGATCCTCACTTTAAACTTCACTTCAACTCACCAAGAGATTTGTTTGGGAGATCCAAAATTGCCCAAGATTCTCCAAATGTTTGCGTAGGTTGAATCAGGTTCGAGTGATGATAGAAAATAAATAAAATGGGGGTTCCAAGATGCATTTACCATGCTACCCCGATGTTATCTCGCATCCAATGACACCACTGTATAGAAAGTGTCCCTCACTAGTGAGAAAATGGTTGTTTCATAAACATTGTATCCATTTCCCACCCCATAGGTTTCATGGTTTCCCTCTCCACATGGACCACTTATAACTTTACAAGTCACATGTGTGAGTGTACGTCTGCCTTGAGATTTCAAGTCATCCTCCAACCCCTTAGACCACCTGAAAACATCACTAAGGAGCGGTTCACCAATGGAAGAAGAACCAATATGTTACATTTTATAATTAAAAAATCAATAATCAAAATTAACCAAATATAATACATATCAAAAAAAAAGCATAGTGGCTAGTAAAAAAACCCTATAAGGATCTGAATTTATGGAATATAATGAATGTGAGAAAAATTGAATGTACAAACATACTAAAATCACAATAGCATAAAATATTATATCAAGTTTTCAATTATTTATTAATTTTATTTAAATTTATATTCATCCTTTTAAAACCCGGACCATTATCCTCTCGAATGGTAAAATTTTAATGGATTGTTTGGGGGTCAATTTTGAGATAAAATTCCAATATAATTTCTCCACCTGAAGTTTCTCAAAAATTAAACTAAAAACCCATAAAATTTATCCAAAACCCTAAAAATGTATCCTTTCTTGGATCTAAGTTTTTTTGGTCCATTATAGTATCCCCCAACTCATAACATGATTTACTTTTTCTTTTATACAAAATGAATGTGTTCGTGTTACCACCCAATAGCCTACACCACCCACACCATTTTACATCATGAAGAAAAATTAAAATTATTTTCTTATAAAACATTAAAATGAATATGTCACTCAAATCTAAGAATCACAGGGATCAAATTATTAATGAACGATAAAAAATTAATATGTCACTCGGATCTATCCAACTAATTCTTTCCCACAAAATCAAATAACTTTAATTGACTATAATTACCATAACATCAAGAACATATCAAAGATTATATTTTCTCAAATCATGTTTTATTACATAAAATTTCACATTACCATTAAATCACAATTCTATTCTACTAGTACCAATCAATATATTCTTACAAATCCTTAAATAAAAACTACTACAGAACAATCCTTAGAGGTTTTATGATTCTTATGACCATAATACCATTGATAAAAATAATTTAACTACATGATTCTAGAGTTCCAATGCCTAGACACTTCAATAAATTCAATTTAATTATTTTCATAACATATTACCTTAGGAATTAATCCTTGTATTAGGGAATTAACTCATATACAAACCATGTTCCCCAAATCAATGACATTGAATTATTATTGGTGGATTATATTAAACTTTATTTACCTACACCTTATTAACTGAACTCCTCATTTTTATTTATAAATTACCTAATTTTTCCCTCATTTTCCTCACATAAAGAATCTTTCAGTTCCTTTAAGTAATTTTATAAGGAACCTCCTCCAAAATTTTTGACATATAATAAATTTAATCTTATTTTTTATCATCTTTAACACTTGAAATTCTATGAGAAACCATCCTTATCCTATTTTATGTGTATGGAAATTTAACTATGCTCTATTCATTAATAATAATTCAAGATATATCATTTGGAATGATCACAATATTTCTAAATTCAATTTCCATTAGGTTAGTCATCTCTTTAGTTAAATAATTACATTTCAAATCACATTGGTTTTTGGAATTATTTCTCCTATTTCCCATCATTAACTAAAAGAAAAAACAAGATGATAACGAATTAACATACAAGAGGGAAACTTATAAACCTATAATGAATAACATATAAATGATAAGTACATCCAAAATTATGAGTCTCTAGATTTTAATCCAGTTTATCCATGGAAATGTTTCTTAATAGGTTTTTTTAACCTTTCAATTCATTCAAGACTATCATAATGGTTCGTAAAGAGTTTGTGAATTTTCAAAATATATGCCTTGGGAGCGCCAAACCAGGTCTATAGAAAGGCCCATTTTCATGCACCATGTGATGATTGATTCAATCCCAATGTTCCCTTTTTGTAGTTATTTATTATTTGTATAAATGTGTCAGAGCCATGTCTAATTTCAATATTAGAATATGGATATAATTTCTTTAAATACACTCTATTTATACTTCCCCAAAATTCTTGGATACTTTTTTATACTTAGTCTTATCCTTATACTTATCTTGAGTTTTCTTACTATATTATTATAATCATAATCCACAAAAATAAATAGACCATGATCTGATACCAACTATATAAAACCTAGCCTTTTACACATAATATCACATGATTTTAATATAAATATCCATTAAATGAAAACTGAGGATCAAAAATCCTTGGGTATTTGGAAGACAAGGTATATAAAAAAAACTAAAAATAAAATTTATTTATTTTAATCTCCTTTATGAGATTATAAATTCCTTGAGCTCCTAAAACTGCATAGGATAACCAAGGGAATATATAAAATAAAGGGGAGAGATGAAAACCTAGTAAGTTAAAAAACATGATAATGAAACACAACAAGTGAGTCCAAGATATAATATGATATCATAAAAGAGAAGGCTCTTGAGTAATCACATGGGAGCATAACACAAAGAACATGGTATCATAAGATCAGGGAAACCTAGGAAATATGGAAGCAACCTAAAAAATGGCATAAATATAATTCAAGGCTGACCATTTAAACAAAATTGCATGGTGGAAAGAGTCCCATAATGGATTAAGTTCACTCTATAATCTCATACACTATATCTAATGAGACTAAAACATTACCCAATAAATTGGAGAGATATATAATTATGGACCCACCCATTGAATTCATTTCATTTACATGCATATGAGTTACATATATAGAGATCAATCATAATGAATAAACATAATAATTACCCATAAAAATAAAATGGGTTTCATGATCTTTCCTTATATCAAAATCAAAAGATATTTCTTAAAGAAGGAATTTGATAAATTATCATAAGGCATGTATTACCCCATAAATGGAAGGGACGGTGATATATGTATATATGTGAGAGACATATACATTGAATTTATAATCATTCAATAACATTAAAGTTTGTTTCCATTTATGAATAACAATACTTTTCAAAAGATTAAAAATAATCTTGAGGAAGACAACATTTCCACTTTCAAAATAACTTTTGAAAAACTAAAAATTCACAAAATACTATGGAAATACTTTTCATTTAAAATATTCCTAGAAAATTATAAATTAATCTTCAAAGAAAATAATGGTCATGATAGTGGGTAATTCTTTACATTCCATATAAGTTAAAAAACATGTGTTTCACACTTTGGAAAAAATCAGAAAGTACCTAGTTCGAAAAATGAAAAAAAATATTCCTTTAAAAACATTTAAAAAAATTGAAAATGGGTTTAAAATAATTTAAACAATCATATAATAATATTAAATCATTATTTAAATCATTTTAAATATAACATGTACATGTAAGAGAAAGGGTTTTCAATTGAAGAGAGAAATAAAGTGGATTTTACTTAAACAATTATCTCAGTCATTTTAAGTAACAAAGAGATAAAAATGGTATTAATACATTAAATTTATATTAATAACTATAGGAAAATAAAATATGTGGGTTTTAAGGAAGAAATAATTTCCTCAGTGGAGACAAACAAAAATAATTCCGAATAATTATGAGATTTTGAAATAAACAGTTACCGTTGTGGTGACTTTTGAATCATAACCCCCAAGAAGAAAAGGCTTAAAATAAAACTTTAAATAATATTTGGATAAATATATTCATGATATAAAATATAAAATTGTAATTATATACACACAAAAAAATAAGTGGTGAATATGGTGTATGTCACATGGAAGTAAAATTGAGATGAGAAATCCCTTACCTCAAGTCCTAACTTTTCATGTATGTCATTTATATCCTATAAAATAAACTTAAATGAATTATTTGTTTTCTTAAGAACCTTTTAAATTTTTAATACCTTATACTTAAATCTTATAATTCATTTATTTTAATGAAATTTTTAATTACTTATTTAGTTATGTCTATGTTGGGTGTTTTGATGACGTTCGGTTCATAGATTCAAAACGAAGTCGATGTGTTAACCGTGGTAAAAGGGATCATTGTTCAATAACCGATAAAATAATAATCATGAAATAATTATTATATTTATAAATAAATTACTTTTGTAAAACCAATCATAAAATATGGTTATGAAAAATGAACTATGTTGTAATCATGGAAATGTATGTTGTACATACACATGAGTAATGTTTTCATTTTTGAACAATAGTGATGGAAATAAGTTTAGTGTTATTTTATATTTAAATAATGATAATTATATAAGAAATATCATATTATTTATTTAAATAAACTTATATATACCATCTACATGATGCAGTAATATGAAATGATTCACATTACTTCGTCAGGTGGTAGTTTGTTGTGCACACGAATGACGTTATCATTTTTCAATGGATGGTAAGGTAAGAAAGTTATGATAAATTAATTTTATATAAAGATTGATATTTAATAAATATGATATATAAACATTAATTCCATCATAATAAATAATCATGAGAGTCGATGATGGAAAATTAATTACATCGGTTCGTGAGACCGTAGTCTGTCGTACACTCGAATGATGGTTTTGTTTCTCATTTGATGGGATAAGAGATAGATGTAGGTTATACCATTAAAATAATGACATATAAGTATATTTTAGATACTAATTTTACTATATAATAATTTTTTAATAATATTTTAAGGAGTTGGAAGAAGAAACAAAACAAAAATGCTTAGTTAATAACGATACCTCTTCTTTGGACCACCTCTTTTGGGTAATACCTAAAGTATTCCTATATTGGATTTCTAATCAAATTTAGGATTATAAGATGTGGGGAGGGAAGTGATTAAGGTATTTGGGTAGGTATGGTATGAAAAAAAATATTTTTATATTATTTATTTGTTTATTTTATATTATTTATTTTATTTATTTATTTATTTTTAACATGCTCATGCCCATATCAATGCATAGGTCCATGTCCATGCACATGCCCATTCCATATATAGAAATTTTTCATTGGGTGAGATTTGAACCCCTTACCTCTTAATTATTCTCCAAAGACTTACCACTCCACCAATCTCTTCATGTGGTCAATAAATCAAATTTAATATACTTATATATATATATATTAGAAAAACAAATAATACATAATAAATAGATACACACTAAATAATTATTAACCAATAACCATTAATAAATAATGATTAACCAATAATCACTAATTAATAATTTATAATTTATAATTTATAATTAATAATTAGAAATTACTAATTAATAAATAGAATATAAATGAATAATAACTAAATAAATATAAAATATGGAAATAAATGTTAAATAAAAAATAGTAAATAACAAATAATAAATAATAAATAATAAATAATAAATAGTAAATAGTAAATAGTAAATAATAAATAGTATCTTGTAAATAATAAATATTAAATACTAAATACTAAATATATCATGTATATAATATATAATATATAATACATAATATATAATTTATAATATATAATATATAATATATAATATATAATATATAATATATAATATATAATATATAATATATAATAGATAATAGATTGTAAGAACCCGAATCTTCTTTTCAGGTATGGATCTTGACTTCTAGTTGTTTTCTATGGAAAGGTAAGAAGGAAATATTTTAGGAGTACATGTCGTGTACTTCCTTGAACACACTGTGTACTCTGGCACAGATTCCAGGCTGTGTTTGGCCATGCCACGGCCACATACATGATCGTGTGACGATGTGGCAGGGCTAGTTAAAGCGGGACTTGGATAAGGAATATACATGCCATGTATCTTTAAAGAAAACACCATGTATTTTTATTTTTATTTGATATATCAGACCGAGGTCATGTCTCGTTGACAGAAACATCTTCTTTTGGCTTCCTCTTGTCCAGAAGAGACGGATATCTCTGATCTTTCTCTGATCCCCTAATCAACCGTTTGTGTTCTGAATCAAACACCTTTGATTGTGTTAGAATTTCCTCAGTGAGTTCTTCCTTATTCTAGAGCCTCATCTCGTGATTTCTCCTCATTAGTTAGATATCCTTGGTTGAACTTTTTTTACTTTTTTTTATATCTACAACTTTCTAGGTCAAATCAAAGGATGAGATTCAACTATATCAATCGTAAAATGTCAAGGTAGGTGGTTTGTGCCTTTTCATAGTTGGTCTTTGAATTATATGTGAAAATTTTTCCCAGTGCCATAGTTCTTGGTATTGCATGTTTAGGGAACTTAACCCTATTAATGCCTGCTATGCTTTGTTTAATTGATTAGGGATATTGGATTGTTAATAGGGTTTATTTTCCATGTTATGGATGTGTTTTCCCATGTTTGATTGTTTTGGTCATTGGGTCTAGAACTGCCTATTAGGCTACTTTGTTTTCCATGCCTAGTGTTGTTAGGATGGAGTGATATTATTTGATATGTCGTGATATGCATTATAGTTGTCTATCAAAGTAGTACTTTAGGTTTACTTGGTCTACTAGATATTGTTTGTGCATGATTGCTTACACAGGGCTGTGGGAACTTGGTGTAGTTAGACCATAGAGGGAATGGATGCTGAGGTCTTCCCCAGAGTGTCTGTTATACTTTTCACATTGCGAGACCATTGGGGGGATGGGCATAAGTTCTCCCTTAGAGTGTTTGCAGTTCCATGTTGCAAGACCATATGGGGAATTAGACATTGAGTGCTTCCATAGAGAGTTTTTTGTTACCGTTATGAGACCACAGGGGGAATTGATGGTGAGTGCTTCCTCAAAGAGTCTGTTTCTAAGCTAAACCAGAGGGGTTAGACTATGAGTACTTCCAAGAGGGTTGCTTGTGGATGTTTGGTTTTTTATTTGTAAATGTAAATGAATGTATCTTGAACTGTAGGATTGTTTACTTTGACTACTTCCTTGTTTATTACTTCATTTTTCATATTGCCTTCCATATATTTTCACTAATAGTTAGGCACAGATATTTGGGTGGTTGCTTACTAGGATTTATCTCACACCCTATTTGGGTCATGTTTTTGGGCCCAAACAGATTATATTATTGTAGGTATAGATAAGTACAAGAGCCCTTCTACTTTAGATACTTTATTCCTATGAGGTTGTAGAGAATGGGTCCAAGCTGAGGCTTGGAATGCTATTGGAGTTATTTTTTTTCTTTTTTACTTTGGTTTAGTGCTATATTTCTAACATTGTGACTAGTTTGGATGCTTTCCTAGACATATGTGACATGAACTATTTATATATGTTCTCTATTTGTTTATTACTATCAGTATTGTGTTGTTTTCTTATTGTATGGCATTAATGCTTTTACTCTTGTATATTATTATTATTCTGTTGTATTACTCTACCAATTAGGTCATAGTTTCCCCACTATCACACCCAAGGCCTTCGCTTCTAGTCAGTAGCCTCTAGTATTTGGGGAAATGAGCTTGAGGCCATGTGACCAACCAAGTATGGGGCACCTTTTGGTGGCACCCAAAACCGGGACGTTACAAAGTGGTATCAAATGAATTATTTTCTTCTTAACTTAATATTTTGAGCCTATAGATAGGGATAGGAAGGAATAAGTAGTTGGTAATGAGTTGTGAGTGGGAGTAGCTAACTCGTGTACAGGGAAAAGATATTTTACCTCGATTATTATAATTTTTTTGGTTTTTCAAGTTCTATTTCTATTGAAAACTGATGAGATGATGGTATTCCATCTCATGCATCATATAGGAACTTGTTATAGATCACATGTCATGCATTCTTGTCATTCCATTTAGAGTGCATTGCTGATTTCATGTTATTGTGATAGATATTATGCTAGATATGCATGTTGTTGTGATAGATTCATTGATAGAATACTTGTTATTTGATAGGGTATTGTATTGTGAAAGTTTTCATTTTAATGAATGCAAATTTTTTTCCCTGAGGTGTTATGGGCCCTCATAGATTGGAATTTGGTGGATTATTGCAATGTTATACTTGTATATGACTTGAATATGGTGAAAATCTTTGATTTGCAGTGAGTATGAGCCACCACGAATCGGAATTTGTCACTTTAAAAAAATTAGTGTTTTATGGGGCTCCAGAGTAGTTTCTGAGGATTATTGTTCAGAAAAACACAGAATACATGGTGTGTACTGATGAATACACCCCATGCATCCTTCTATTTGGGAAGGAACTATTTTTATTAAGTATGTGTCGTGTACTACATGTACACGTCGTGTAGTCTTTAACCATGTGACTGGATGTGTGAGTAGAAACATTGAGTTGGGAAACCTTTGGTTGAACACGCCGTGTGCCTAACATACATGCCGTGTTGCAGAGACCATGTGTTTGGCCGTGTGACTAATGACACGGGTGGATGAAAACTAGCTAGTACACATCGTGTCTAGTACAAACACGCCATATAGCGTCAACTGTGTCTCTAACAGTGTGACTAATGACACGATTGGTTGAAACTCAAGTAGTACACATTGTGTCCATCTTGAACACGTCGTGTGGAGTCGAACATGTAACCAGTTGTGTGACTAACGACACAAGTCGGTGGATTCCTTATAGTACACGCCATTTCTGGCACAAACATGTCATTTAGTCTTGTCCTAATAGAACTGTGTGGGTTAGTCGTATTGGGGAACTCGAGCAGGGGTAAATGATTCAAGTACATGTCATGACTAAGGAGAACATGCCATGTGTATGGGGTGTCACACGACCACTGCTGAAAGGAGAACATTCCCATGTAAAGGCTTGAGGAAACACATTGTGTAGGTGTTATTCACTTTGTGTATCCATGTTTTCAATTACTTTAATGATTTATTTCTCTTGTTCCTTTCTTGAATTTATAAGGTTCAATACTTGAGATTCTTGAACTAAGGTGTGCACTTGACCTTATAGAGTCATGCCACCACGACATCCTCAGGTTGTACACCAGATATTGGGTAGTGAATAGACACCAGACATGGAAGATCAGGGAATACCAGCTGATTCTCCCATCATGCATGTCTTGGCACCAGCCTTTATTCTGGATATAGGTGCTGATGCATAGTTTTGGGAGGGCTTCATGAGGTTTATGAAAACCATCAGGGGAGTACCGCATCTTGCCCCGTCTATGGTAGAGTTGACGCAGGTTTCTCAACAGCAGAATCCTCCCACTTTCTTAGGGTATGGAGGACCTCAGGCTATAGAGTCATGGTTAGAAGCCATGCTATTGATCTTCAAGCATCTGCAGATGCCTCCAGATAGGAGGGTGAATCTCTCTAATTATATGCTTTGGGATTCCACCAAGAGATGGTGGGATGTGATCTCATAGGCAAGACACCAGTAGGTTATGGCTTTGGATGAGTTACAGTGTGCCTTCTATAATTACTTCTACCCAGAGACTTTGAGGGTTGATCAAGCCCGAGAGTTCATGAGTCTATAATAGGGTACTCACTCAGTCATGGAGTACTCTTCTCGCTTCACAGAGCTGCAGCGCTTTACACCCATTCTAGGAGGTGATGAGTTATTTCTAGCAAGGAAGTTTGAAGATGGTCTCAGGAATGACATCTGATCACAGGTGAAAATATTTGGGTTGACTTCCATCACCTAAATATTCAACTAGGTACTGATCACAGAGTGAAATTTGAGGGATTCTGGGGTTGTGAGCTAGGGTGGCTTGGCATCCGGAGTTGGTACCCCCCGACTGATAGCAAGAAGCGTCACAGGGAGTCTATGCGTGGAGATCCTAGGAGGCAGGATACTTCTTTTGGTATCCATATGGTGTGCTAATAGTGCAGGAATGGTGGAAATATGAGGACACATTGCTCGAGAGACCCAGTGGAGTGCTGATCTTGTGGCAAGATGGGTCATCATCAGCACTTCCATCTGATTTTCTAACCATCAGTTGGTGATAGGGGTTTTGTTTCGACTCCTTATACTAGATCAGGTCCACCAGTCCCACATTAGACTGGGGGCTAGAGTTCTTCAGTCCATTCTGGCTGAGGTGGAGGTCATGGTCGTAGTGGTCAAACATAGGGTTTTCGACAACCACAGGGTGAATCAGCCTAGGGATCTCGGTCAACTTCATAGGGTCGTGGTGCAGGTCAAGCATTTATGATAGAGAATATTGATCCATAGTAGGATCTATAACCCTCTATAGTTAAAGGTACGATTCTAGTTGCCTCAGTTTTATCTTCTTCACTTTTAGATATAGGGGCTTCCCATAGTTTCATATTTTTTACTATTATGGAGAGCCTTAGACTCTGTATCTTTACTTATGTTGATATCTTGATGCTAGACACTCCGTTGGGGGATAGAACTACTAGTATATGTTAGTGAAAAGAGTTCCCTCTGGAGGTTAGTGGGTGTTATATGGGTCCTCTATTCCCTAGATATGACAGGCTATGATTTCATTCTCAGAATGGACTGGTTGGTTCCCTTCCAGGTTGTGGTTGATTATTATCTCCATAGGGTGAGTTTTACATCACCAGAGGGAGGATTGTTTTTACACGATGGGAAATGGGATGTCCAAGTGAGCAGAACGGGACCCGAGCATCATGGGTTGGGAGGAGTTACAGACTAGAAGTCTAGTTTGTATCTAGATGACCAGGGGACTTCCCATATGGAATTTCCTCCAGTGGTGGATCATTTCTGGGATTTCTTTCCCAATGAATTTTCAAATTTACCTCTAGAGAAGGAGGTATAATTTTCTATTGAGCTTGTGTCAGGAGTGGCACTGATGTACATTCCTCCCTATAGGATAGCTACACCAGAGTTAAAAGAGCTCAAGAAGTAGTTGGAGGAGTTGCAGGTAAAAGGTTTCATCTGACCTAGAACTTCTCCTTGGGTTTCCCCTATCCTATTTTCAAAGAAGGTGGATGGTACCCTCATACTTTGTGTGGATTATGGGAAGATTAACCAATTGACGGTCAAGAACCGATATCCCTTGCCAAGGATTGATAATCTATTTGATCGGATTCAAGGATCCCAGGTGTTCTCGAAGATTGAATTGAGATCTGGTTATCATCAGTTGTGCTTTAGATCATCTGATATACCATTTATAGCCTTTTGGAGTAGATATGGTCTATACGATTTTGTAGTTATGCCATTTGGTCTCACGAACGCACCTGTAGTTTTCATAGAACTGATGAATCGAGTGTTCCATCCATATTTGGACTCCTCCATTGTGGTTTTCATAGACGATGTCTTAGTGCACATGAGCCTCAGACCAGTTGGTGAGGACTCCTTAAGTGCATCCAAGAGACCCAAGATCAAATCCAGGTAGAGGCTAATTTTTGGGGGTAATGTAGTAGGTACTATAGTAGTACTGTAGCAGGTACCTTGCAGAACTGTAGCAGGAACTGTAGTGGAACTGTAGAAGGAACTTTTTGGCACTGTAGTAGTCAGGAATATTCCCCCGTTTGGGCATTTGGGCCACCAATTTGGTCCCCGAGTCCTTTAAGGCCTTCGACCCACCCAGGCCTTCGGGTCAGTAAGGCCTTTGGGCCACCTTAATGTGTAGATACAAACCAGAAAACCTACAAGGACCAAACTTCAGAAGGAGGAGGAGCAAGGAGCTTTCACCATAGTTCAAGCTAAATGGATTTCTAGAATGAGAGGGTATGGAACCTATCATCTTTACAAGCATATTCATGCACAGGAAATCCTAGCCGAATAGTCATGCAAAGGTGGAGAGTTTATTTCATGATGAATATACTGGGGAGGATCAGTTCCAAGTAGTTAGTCTGTGTTGTATGTAATTTTTGAAGCCTATGGGAAATGAATTCCTCTAATGACTATGGTCCTTGTAATACTTATGCCTATGGGACTTTTAAGGGTTCCACCTCACCCCTTGAAAGGTGGATTATCAAAAATCAATAAAAAATGAAGGCCTTAGGGACATTGGAGGTAGACTATATCTTGGTTTACTCTCACACTCTACACAACCATGCCACACATCTTCAGATCATTTTTAGTACATTAAGATAGCATAAATTATATGATAATATCTTAAAATGCCACTTTCGGATAGACTAGATTCACTTGTTGGGTCATGTTATCTCAGAGACAGGAGTATCAGTAGACCTAGATAAAGTGAGAGCAGTAGTTTCCTGGGAGAATCCGAAGAATGTCTTCAAGGTATGGAGTTTCTTAGGGATGTATGGTTACTAAAGAAGTTTTATATAGGATGTTTCACTCTTAGCAGTGCCATTGATAGGCCTGACTAAGAAGGGTGTGAAGTACCTATGGACATATTCCTAGGATTCATCCTTTCAGGACCTAAAAGGGAGGTTGACTTCAGCAATGATACTAGTTTTTCCAGTGTCAGGAAAGAGTTATACTATTTATTATTATGCTTTAGGTATTGGGCTGGGAACAATTCTTATGCAGGGGAATGAGTCGTTGCGTATGGGTCTCATAAGTTGAGTCCACATGAGAGGAATTACCCGATGAAAGATCTTGAGTTGGCTATAGTTGTTCATGATTTACGCTTTTAGAGACATTATTTGTTAGGAGAACATTTTTTGGTTTTCACCTACCACAAAAGTCTCAAGTATATCTTCACACAGTGCGGCCTGAATTTGAGACAGTGAAGGTGGGTTGAGTACCTTCAGTCCTTTGGCTTTGAGCTTGTCTACATGCCTGGGAAAGGAAATGTAGTGGCTAATGCGTTGAGCAAGAGGACTTAGATGTAGGCAGTTCAGGAGGCCAGAAATTAGTGGCAGCTTATGGATCTATTCTCTGAGATGAATTTGGAGGTGCATGATAGATAGGGGAACACTTTCCTTTCTTCTATATTTTTTACCTCTACTATTCTTGATCGAGTGTGAATGAGCCAGTTATCAGATGTTGAAGGCTTAGTTCTATAGGAGAGTGTGTCAGGAGAGGACCCTATTCCTGTATGGATCATGGGAAAGGATGAGACCTTGTGCTTCCATGGATGTGTATGGGTATCAGTATACATGCGCGAGGATCTAATATATGATTTCCATTCTTCAGTTTTGGAAGTTCATCCTGTTGTGACCAAGATATATCAGGATCTACACCATTAGTATTGGTTTCCGCGTATGAAGAGGGATGTTTCTGGTTTTGTGATGAGGTGTTCCACCTGTTAGTAGGTGAAGGCCAAGAATCAGCGACCAGAAGAGATTTTTTAGTAGTTACCCATTCCTAAGTGGAAGTGAAATGATGTCATGATGGACTTCATGACAGGTTTACTGAGGTCATCTCAAGGGAATGATGCAATTTGAGTTTTCATTTACATACTCACAAAGGTTTTTCAGTTCTTACCAATCAAGGAGGACTTCAGAGTTGATGGGATGGGATGGTTTTACATATATGAGATTGTATGTTTACATGGGGTTCTGCACTCCATTTTTTCATATAGGGATGCTCTTTTTACTTCTCAGGTCTGGTAGGGACTACAGAGGGCCTTGGGTAAATAGGTACTTCGGGGTACATCTTACCATCCTCAGACAGATGGCCAGCCTGAGCATATGATTAAGGTGTTGGAGGATATGCTTCAAGCATGCATTCTAGATTTTGGAGGTTCTTGGGATAATAATGTACCTCTGGTGGAGTTTTCCTACAGTAATAGTTCTCAAGAAACTATTCAGATGGAACCTTATGAGGCTTTGTATGGCTGGTCATGATGATCACCCTTATGTTGGCCAGAGGCAGGAGAGGTAGCTATGCTAGGACCTCATCTTGTCTAGGAGACCACAGACCATTTGGAGTTGATTCGGAAGAGGATGGCTCCTGCACAGACATAAGTTTTATACTGGTCGACAGAGATGACCTCTAGATTTTGAGGTCAAAGATCATATTTTTCTATGTGTCACATCGAGTTTGGGACACATGAGGATTAAAAGATAGGGAAAATTTTCATAGAGATATGTCAGGCCATTTGAGATTTTTGAGAGAGTCGGTGTGGTTTTCTATCATTGTAGTTACCTCAGAGGTACCAGGATATGCATTATGTCTTCCACATTTCTCAGTTGCGGCGATACTTCTCATACATGTCTCATGTTTTCCAACTAGAAGAGTTTGAGTTGGATGTGGATGCATCGTTCGAAGAGCATCCTATTTAGATTTTTTATCACAGCGTGAAGGTTCTCCATGGTCGGTTTTTTCTTCTAGTACAGGTGTTATGACAGCCCGAGTGAGTACAGGACGAGACTTGGGAGAGGGAGACCGATGTATGATCACAGTGGTTAGATATGTTTGAGGATTCTTCTTCGCCGCCTTCTTAGGGAAATTTGGGGACAAATTTATTTAAGGGGGGAAGTTTTTAAGAACTTGAATCTTCTTTTTAGGTATGAATATTGACTTCTGGTATTTTTGAGGAAAAAGAGAAGAAGGAAAAATTTTAGGAGTACACACTGTGTACTTCCTTGTATACATTGTGTATACTGGCACTGAGACCAGGCTGTGTTTGACCGTGTCATGGCTGCGTACATAACCGTGTGACAATGTGGCAGGGCCACTTAAATAAGGACCCAGAAAAGGCATATACATGTTGTTTATCTTTAAATAACACACCATGTATTTTTATTTTTATTTGATATATCATATTAGGGTCGCGTCTCGTTGATAGAAACGTATTCTTTTAGCTTCGTCTCATCCAGGAGCGATGGATATTGTCAATCCTTCTCTGATCCCCTGATCGACCGTCTGCGCTCTGAATCAAACACCATAAATTGAGTTAGAATTACCTCAGTGAGTTCTTCCTTCTTATAGATCCTCATCTCTTGATTTATCATCTTTTGTGAGATATTATTGGTTTAATTTTTTTGACTTTTTATAGATATACAATGTTCTAGGTCAAATCAAAGGCTGAGATTCAACCATATCGATCATACAATGTCGAGGTAGGTGGTTTGTGCCTTTCTGTACTTGGTCTTTGAATTATATGTGAAAAAATGACCAATACCCTAGTTTGGGGTATTGCGTGTTTAAGGAATTTAACCTTGTTAATTCCATCTATGCTTTTTTTACTTGAGTAGGGATATTGGATTGTGAATAGGGTTTATTTTCCATGATATGGATGTGTTTTCCCATGTTTGATTGTTTTGGCTGTTGGGACCAGAACTGCCTGTTAGGATGCTTTGTTTTCCACACATATTATTATTAGGATGGAGTGATATTATCTGATATGTCATGATCTATATTGTAGTTGTTTATCCAAGTAGTACTTGAGGTTTACTTGGGCTGCTGGATATTTTTTGTGCACAATTTCTTGCACAGGGCTGTTGTAACGACACAAAATTTTATTAATGAAAATTCTTCTTGATCTGATTAAATGTATTATTATGTGAAATGGTTATATAACATATAAACTTCTTTGGTTTTATCATTTTGGGTTTTAAAAATTAGTTAATAATTGTTATAGTTTCTAATATATTCATTGAATAGTGATCACATGATTAGTATAAATATAGGTCTTTAACAAATCCAATTTACTCAGAAAAAGGAATCGATGAGCTCATCAAGTAGAAATTCACTGTATGAAGCCCATTTGTCAGAGCTCGAAAAGGAGATGGAATAATTGGGATTCTCTCTTGACCAAGACCTATCCAAGCCTCAACACATTAAGCTCGAACAGAACCACCTACGGGAGAAGTGGAAGTTGATAGAGATTACCACCCAAGTGATGTTATCTGAGCCACCCCAAGAGTTTGTCACCATCCCACCCCTTACCCTTCAGTCTTATGTGGGTTTTATAAGGGGTAATGTAACAAGAACTTAGTACTATGATTATGTGCATTATTTTTTTATATAATAAAGAATATAAATTCGTTTTATTATTATTACTTTGTAAATAGTTTTTTAAAGAAAAAATAGTATTTTTAGTTAATATTAAACTAAGGAATATATTTCGATAAATTAATGAATTTTTTAGTTAAATAATAATTTAATAAAACAATATTATTATTAAATTACTTTTTATTAAGTATAAATGATCATATAATTTTGATGAATACAATTGTAATTTTTATTAAGGTTTGAAAGTTGTTTTTTTCAAAACCCATGAATTTTTTATAAATGTCGGTTTTTTATTTTAAAAGTGAAAATTCACATATTTATAAATTTATTTAGATAAAATTAATATAATTTTTGGAATAAAAATTTAGAAATTATCTAATGGTGAAATATTCATAATTTTCTGAGACAGTCAAATTTTTGGGTAAAAATTAAATACCATTTAAATATATAATTTGTTTTATGGAATCATAATGACCCAATAGTGATGTAATAAAATAATATAAACATTATGTTCATCCAATATCTATTTTTCCATTAAAATAATGTGTTTTTAGGTTTTTTTTATTTATTTTACAAATCCTTAGTGGACCCTCCAAGACTTATAAAACATTTTAGCTTTTTAAATTGATTTCCTTGAGAGCGTGACTCACCTACACATAATAAACCCAATTATTTTAAGAATTTAGGACATTTTACTTATAAAATATTGTTTTAAACTCTACTTTTTCAAAAAACATGGGAAAAAACCATGAGATGGTTTGTGGTTTTGATTAGTTTAATGTGTGGTGTCCCAAACCTAAATAATAAAGATTTCCCTCTACTTTCCTATATAAACTCACCCAATATCCCACTTCATCTTCAACAAAATCCTTTGGAGTTAGTCCAAATTATTCCCTCCTCTCAATAGAATCCTCCCAAGTCTCCCCAAGATCCCAATAATCCTCTCTCAAGCCTCTCCCAAGCCTTTGGGATTACACTTCCAAGTAAGGGATTCCTTCATTTCTCATTTTATTCAAGTTTCTTAATATCGTTATGCCCTTTTATTTTCCATTATAAATGTTGCGGTATTATTTAACACCTCACTCATACTTCTATCTTTATGTTTGAATGATTATATAACCATTTTCTCTCTCATTAATTCCTCCCATGTACAACTGTTACCATGTCGAAATTTTGTAAGGAATTTCTCCCTCCTCATTTACATTCAAGAAATTATTTTGTATTATGAATCCAAATTCCATTACTTATGTTGGGAAATGTATATATATAACACCATTACTGTCCATTTCATGTTCATATGATGATACATCCTTTTCTCTCTCATCAAACTTTTTTATCAAGTCTTATGTCACGTTGTTATGCTACCGAAATGGATCCACCATTTTCCAAGCCAAAATCATTGTGTAGTGAACACCATGCCCATTTATCTATCAAGGGTATCCACCTTTATACACATTTACTAATTTATGAAATATTTTAAGGTGTTAATTCCACATTCCTTTACCATGTAATAGTTTATGATTTTTAATGAATCTATGTTGTATGATCTTGTGGCACACTTATGCATAAAATGAAATGTTTAAGAAGGGTGTGCCCTGATAATGCTCCAATGCATTGGTTAAAGATTAGTATCATGATATGTCAAGTGAAATAAGGATTTACTCATGATAATTTAAGTGAAATGAGTATTTAATCATGATAATTCAAGTGAAATGAGGGTTTACCCGTGATCCATGTGCAATGATCCTTGGCTCATGCTAATTCTATGTTAAGTGTTGTTGCCACATTTCCATGTTATGATAGTCATGTTATATCTTACCTTTATGTTCATGTTTATTGTATTCTCCATTTATATGCCTATTTCCTAACATGTGTTGTATTCTTCATGTTATTCCTTGTTTACTCCCTTACTGGGCTTTATAGCTCACACTTTTTCTTATGTGTGTCCCCATGTTATCCCATACAATGCTAGGTACGAGGGAATATAGTGGTTATTTAAAGGAAGTTTTCAATAAAGATGTTGTTTTTCATGTTTTAAGTTGTTATTTAATCTTCCTAAGCCCAAAATACACTAGACCTATCGATCTTATATGTTGTATCAAGTGAATATTTTATGTAATAAATCATGTTTAAGTGTGTAATAAATAGAAGAGTTGTTATAGTTGGTATCAGAGGATGAGTTTAGTTATTTTTGGGATTATTATTAGAAAACCCTAGTTAAATCATTAGGAATAAGACTAATTATAATAAAAACATCCCTAAATTTTGGTGAGTATTGTGTAATTGGTTTATCAAGAAAATAAATCCCTGTTTGGATACGAGCAAGTAGAGGCAACTCTAGAACAAATGTACCTAGAAGTGAAAACTCCGACAAGGAGTTTCGGGCTTGACCCGGGGTATCTTGGTATATGACAACGGGACTTGATGCACTCTTGGTTACGACACTCTTGTGGGACATGCTTTTGTAAATTCATAATCATAGTATGAACCATTATTAAGGGAATTAAAAAAATTCCCCTAAGAATATATGTTAGAAAGTAGATCATGGATAACATATATTGAAGCCTATAGATTCACAAGTTAAGGAAATAAAAGTTATTTATTAGTCATATATTTTCTCCTTGGATTACCCTTTATCTGTTACCCCTAAATTTACTTTTATTCCATCCAATGGCCTATAATAGGAGGCCTTGGTCTAACAATCGATGTGAAGACCAATGTGATGACTATTCTAATGAGATACCCAATCCGATGGGAGTAGGAATAACAAACTTTGTCATGATACTCTCACAGTTAACTCAAGATTTGAATAAAAAAATGGGTAAAAAGGAATGTTCAACCCCCCCCCCCCCAAGAAAGAATAAATCACTATCGAGAGCTTCATGAGACAAAGGCCTCCTACTTTTAATGGATCATTTGATCCCTCAATCACTGAACAATGGATTAACTCCATTGAAAATATCTTCTCTATAATTAAATGTTCTGAAAAAAGAGAAGGTTCTTCTGGATACTTATTGTATGGAGGGTGAAGCTGATCAATGGTGGACATTGATCAAAAATAAAAAGTCTGAGGAGGAGATCGAGGCGTTTGAATGGAAGGATTTCCAGAAAATGTTTTTCAATAAAAACTTTATGCGCACCCTCCAACTTAAGATGGAAAGGTACTTCCTTTCCCTCAAGAAAAAAGACAATGAATCCATCAGAGCATATGTGGAAAACTTCACAAGGCTTTCATGATATGGCTCTGGCTTTGTTGTTACCCCTGAATGCAAGGTTGGCTACTTATTTAGTGGGATAAAACCTAGCCTACAGATATCTCTGGTGATCCGTGACTTTGACAGCTATGAGGAAATTGTTTGATGTGCCCTCAAGGTCGAAATGGAGATCAAAGAATCTTAGGTGTATTGTGGGGATAAGAAGCGTAAGTTAGACTTCAATTCTGGTAGTTCGATAGATAAATCCAATAGTGATAAGAAAATCCAACACCCCACTTGCCAAAGGTGTGGAAAGAAGCACCCTAGAAATTGCATGAAGTGGGTGAGGAAATACTTTAGGTTGGGAAGAGAAGGGAAACTAGCCATTAACTGTTGAAAAGAAAACCCCACTGCTATGACAGAGGATAGGAATGCTCTATTCGACTCTCAACGTGTTGTTCATTGCTTCAAATGCAAAGAACCAGGGCACCTTGAAATCAGTGCCCTAAGCCAAGGGTTTTCGGAGGCAACCAACAACCTCTAAGGCATCAAGGGTGATATTTTTCCATCACTACCACTGAAGTTAACCACAAAAATGTGGTTGTAATATCTATTCTAGTTATTCATTCAAGAATATTGAATTTAATTTTTGATTCTAGTTCTATGCATTCTTTTGTATCCCAAAATTTTTGTAGAACAATCACAACACCACCACAAATCATGGAATCAAAGATGTCGGTGAGTAAGAAAAATGGGGAAACCATTTCATCCCATGAATATAACTCCTACCCTATCATAATTTGTGGATTGAACTTCTCGAAAAACCTTATCATACTCCCTCTAGTGTAATTTGATGCAATTCTTGGCATGGATTGGCTTTCCCTATATAAATCAAACATAAATTTCCATGAGAGAGAAATCACTCTCCATATGGAGAATTGACCCCCAATTTTATACAAGTGAAATGGGGAAGATGAATCTTCTTTACCACCATCATCTTAAGTGTGGATATTACTACCCTATGAGAATGTGTATCTGGCTCAGATGCTTGAGTCTAAGGAAGCAACCATCCATTAAGACATGCCTATTGTGAGGGAATTCTCTGAAGTGTTTCCCAAGGAATTGCCTAGTCTTCCTCCTAGAAGAGATATTGAATTCTAAATTGAACTTATACTTAGTGAGTTTCCAATATCCAAGACTCTATATATAATGGTTTTTGTGGAGCTTGAGGAGATGAACAAACAACTACAGGAGAATCTGGATAAAGGGTTTATACGCCCAAGTGCTTCACCATGGGGTTCACCAGTCCTCTTCGTCATGAAGAAGGATGGGTCAATGTGCCTCTGCATTAATTATCGTCAACTTAACAAAATCATGATAAAGATCAAGTATCCTCTACCACGAATTGATGACTTATTCGATCAGATGTGTGGAGAACAATACTTCTCCAAGGTAGATTTGCAGTCGATATATATCAAGTAAGGGTGAAGAAGGAATATATCCCTAAGACTGCTTTTCATACAAGATATGGTCACAATGAATTCATAGTAATGCCTTTGGACTCACTAATGCTCCAGAAATCTTCATGGACTTGATGAATAGAGTCTTTAGATATTACCTCAACAAATTTATGGTAGTCTTTATAGATGATATTCTAACATGCTCCAAAACCAAGTAGCATCATGAGGAGAATCTAAGAACTATACTAGAGACCTTCTGAAAGGAGAATATCTATGCAAAGTATACCAAGTGTGAGTTCTAGTTGAAGGAGGTCTCATTCATGGGCCATATCATCACAAGCAATGGGATATCTGTGGATCCCTCCAAGACAACTGCAATTGAGGGGTGGCTGAGGCCAACATCAGTAATGAATATCCATAACTTCTTGGCGTTAGATAGATATTATCACCGATTTGTGAGAAATTTATCATGATTGTAAAACCCTCTTACCAATCTAACTCGGAAGGGAGTAAAGTTTTCTTAGAGTGATGAATGTGAAGAAAGATTTAAGGAGTTGAAAAGGAGGCTTATCACTGCGCATGTGCTCACATTACCCACGAGTTGAGAACTTTTTGTGGTATTTAGTGATGATTCGAAGAATTTCATGGGTGGTGTGTTGATGCAGATTGATAAATTGATAGCCTACGCCTCAGGGTAGCTGAAAATCTATGAGAAAAACTATCCCATGCATGATCTGGAGTTGGAGGCTAGGATATTTTCATTGAAAATCTGGCAGTATTATCTCTATGGGGATAAGTGTGAGATATATACTGATCACAAGAGCCTCAAATATATATTCACACAAAAAGAGATTAATATGAATCAATGAAGATGGATAGAACTCATCAAGGATTATGACTGATCAATCCACTACTATCCTGGTAAGGAAAAAAAGGTGGCGGATGTTCTAAGTGGAAAGGAACCTGCATCTTTATCAGTGATGATAATTGAAAAGGATCCAATCTTCTTATATTTTAAGAGGATGTATATGGGAATCATTAAGGGAGGAATATCATCGATCCTTACTCAAATGATTTCTCAACCATCCCTCAAGGAGAAAATAAAGGATGCTCAAATAAAGGATATGGAAATTATGAAAAGGGTGGAAGATATCAGAGATGGGAAATACTCAGATTCTGTGGTTGAAAAGCAGGAAATTGTGAGATTTGGGTCATGATTATTTGTACCATCCGATTTAGAGATAAATAAGGAGCTTCTGAATGACGCACATAGCTCAACCTTCTCTATTCACCCAGAGAGCACAAAGCTGCATCGACATATTTGAGAAAACTTTTGGTGGGACAATATGAAAAGGGATAATGTTGAATGCACATCAAAGTGTCTGGTGTGTCAACAAGTGGAGGCTGAGAGGAAAAAGTATTAGGGTATGATGCAACCACTACCCATACCAATATAGAAGTGGGAAAAAATTACCATGGACTTTGTCATTAGACTTTCAAGGACATCCAGAGGAAACAGTACTATATGGGTCATTGTGGATCATCTTACGAAGACAGCTCACTTTATCGCTATTCGAGAGGACTTCTCATTGGATCAACTTGCACGGATTTACTTCAAATAAGTGGTAATGTTGCATGGAGTACCACTATCTATTATATCCGATCATGATCCTAGATTCACCTTGAAGTTTTGGAAAAATCTCTAACATGCTTTATGCACTGAACTGAACTTTAGTACGTCCTGTCATCCCCAAACTGATGGCCAATCTGAGAGAAATATTCAGACCCTAGAAGATATGTTAAGATCATGTTCTGGGGACTTCAAAGGAGGATATGACCAACACCTTCCACTGGTTGAATTCTCTTATAATAACAGTTTCCACTCGAGCATCCAAATGGCACCATATGAATCCCTTTATGGTAGAAGGTGTAGAACACCGATGAGTTGGGATGAAGTCGGTGAGCATAATCTGCTAGGACCTAAAATGGTTGAAGAAATGGTGGAGAAGTTTAAAACCATTCAGTATCATATCAAGGCAGCCCAAAGTTGACATAATAGTTATGCAGATAACCATCGATGAGAGCTTGAGTTCAAAGTTCGAGACATGGTATTTCTACACATATATCTATGGAAGAAGGTTATGAGGTTTGGGAAGAAAGTGAAGTTAAGTCCTGGGTACATCGGCCCCTTTGATATTCTTGATCATGTTTGGGCTGTAGCCTATCGACTAGAACTTCCACCCACCATGGCCAAAGTACATGATGTCTTTCATGTATCCATCTTAAGGAAGTACATACCAAACCATTCACATGTACTCTATTCATAGGTAGTATAGTTAGAGGATGATATTTCTTCCCAGGAGCAACTAGTGAAGATCTTAGATCATAGAGAAAAATTTCTATGAAATAAGACAATGGCCCTCATCAAGGTGTTGTGCCGAAACCACAAGTTTGAATAAGTGATGTGGGAATTAGAGGAAGTGATGAATCATAGTTACCCACATCTATTTTAGTTTGGGAAGGAATTTTCAAGGGAGAAATTTCTTAAGGGGGGAGATTTTAACGACCCAAACTTTTATTAATGAAAATTCCTCTTTATCTAATTAAATGTCTTATTATGTGAAATGGTTATATAACATATTCACTTATTTGGTTTTATGTTTTTCGATTTTAAAATACTATTAAGAATTATGACCATTTCTAATATAGTCATGAACAGTGATCACATGACTTGTATAAATATAGGGCTTTAACAAATCCAGTTTACTTAGACAAAGGAAGTGATGGCCTCATCTAGTAAACTTTCCCCATGTGAAGCCCATTTTCTGAAGCTCAGAAAGGAGGTGGCATCATTGGGCTTCGAGCATGACCAATCCCAAGCAGAACTTCATCACATTAAGCTCAAATGGAACCACCTACGGTAGAAGTGGAAGTTGATAGAGATTACCACCCGAGCAATGTTATCTGAGCCACCCCAAGAGTCTGTCACCATCGCACACTTTATCCTTTGATCTTATGAAAGTGTTATTAGGGGTTATGTAACATGACCTTAGCACTATGATTATGTGCATTATTTTTGTATATAATGAATAATATACTTTTTTTTATTATTGTTACTTTGTAAATAGTTTTTTAAAGCACAAATAGTATTTTTATTTAATATTCAACTAAGGAATCTATTTCGATAAATTAATGGATTTTTTATTTAAACATTATTTTAATAAAATATTATTATTATTAAATTAATTTTTGTTAAGTATAAATGATCGTATAATTTTTATGAATACAATTTTAATTTTTATTAAGGTTTGAAAGCTATTTTTGTCAAAACCCGTGAATTTTTTATAAATTTAGGGTTTTTTTAAAGTAAAAATTCACATATTTAAAAAAATATTTGAATAAAATTAATATTATTTTTTGAACCAGTAGGTTGAAATTATCCAATGGTTAATTTTTCATAATTTTCTGAGATAATCTAATTTTTGGGTAAAAATTAAATATCGTTTAAATATATATTGTGTTTTATGACATCATAATGACCCAATAGTGATGTTATAAAATAATATAAACATTATGTTCGGACAATATATCTTTTACCATTAAAATAATGTGATTTTATATTTTTTTGATTTATTTTACAAAGCCTTAGTGGACCCTCCAAGACTTATAAAACATTTTAGCTTTTTAAATTGATTTTCTTGAGAGTGTGACTCACCTCCACAAAAGAAACCCTATTATTTTAAGAAGTTAGGCCATTTTCCTTATAAAATATTGTTTTCCACTCCCCATTGTCAAAACAAATGGGCAAAAACCATGGGATGGTTTGTGTTTTTGATTGGTTTAATGTGTGGTGTCCCAAACCTAAATAATAAGGAATTACCTCTCCTTTCCAATATAAACCCACCCAATCTCCCACTTCCTCTTCAATCAAAGCCTTTATAGTTCACCCAACCTCTTCCCTGCTCTGTCTAGAATCCTATAAAGGTGCCCCAATCTCCCAAGAATCCTCTCTCAAGCCTCTCCCAATCCTTTGGGATCACACTTTCAAGCAAGGGATTCCTTCCTTTCTCATTTTATCCAAGTTTCTTAATATTTTTATGCCCTTTTATTTTAAATTATAAATGTTGGGGTATGATTTTTCACCTCCCCCATACTTTTCTATTTATGTTTTAATTATGAGATACCTGTTTTCTCTCTAATTAATTCCTCCCATGTACACCTGTTACCATGCTAAAATTCTGTAAGGAATTTCTCCCTCCTCATTTACATTCAAGAAATTATTTTGTATAATGAATCCAAATTCCATTACTTATATTGGAATATGTATCAATATAACCCCCTTAATTTCCATTTAATGTACATATTATGATACACCCTTTTATTTCTTACCAACCTTTCTTATTAAGTCTTGTGTCACGTCGTTATGTTGCCGAAATTGCACCACCATTTTCCAAGCCAAAATCATTGTGTATTGAATACCATGCCCATTTCTCTATCAAGGGTATTCAACTTTATGCACATTTAATTATTGATGTAAGAGTTTCATGTATGAATTCCACATTCCTTTATCATGGAATAAATTATGATGTTTAATGAATCTATGTTGTAGGATCTTGTGGCACACTTATGCATGAAATGAAATGTTTAAGTAGGATGCACCCTGATAGCGCTCCAATGCATTGGGTAAAGATTAGTATCATGATATGTCAAGTGCAATGAGGATTTACTCAATATAATTTAATTTCAATGATTATTTACTCATTCTAATTTAAGTTCAATGAGGTTTTACTCATTCTCTATGTGTAATGAGCCTTGGCTCATGCTAATTCCATGTTAAGTGTTGTTGCCACATTTCCATGTTATGATAGTCACTCTATATCTTTATTTTATGTTCATGTTTATTTTATACTCTATTGATATTCCTATTGCATAAAATGTATTTTATTCTTCATTTTATTCCTTGTTTACTCCCTTACTGGGCTTTATAGCTCACCCTTTTCTTATGCATGTCATTAAGTTATCCCACGCAATGCAAAGTACGAGGGAATATAGTGGTCATGTAAAGGAAGTTTTCAATAATGATGTTGTGTTTCATGTTTTAAGTCATTATGTAATGTTCCTAAACCCCAAATACACTAGACCTCTCGATCTTATATGTTGTATCAAGTGAATATTTTATGTAATAAATCATATTTAAGTGTGTAATAAATAGCAGGGTTGTTATAGCTGTGGGAACCTGGTGTAGTTAGACCATAGGGGGAATGGATGTTGTGGGCCTCCCCAGAGTGTGTTATAATTTTCACGTTGTAAGACCATAGGGGGTATGATGTAAGTTCTCCCTCAGAGTGTATTTAGTTCCACATTGTGATACCACAGGGGGGAATTGGATGTTGATTTCTTCCTCATAGAGTTTGTAGTTACCGTTATGAGACCACAGGGGGAATTGATGGTGAGTGCTTCCTTAAAGATTCTTTTTCTACATTGAACCAGAGGGGTTAGGTTGTGAGTAATTCTCATAGGGTTTCTTTTTGATGTTTGGCTATTTATTTGTAAAATTAAATGAATGTTTCTTGAATTGTATGATTTTTTACTTTGAGTACTTCATTGTTTATTACTTTATTTTGCATATTTCCTACCATATATTTTCTATGACAACCCTACTTTTATTACAAACTTAAACATGATTCATTACATAAAACTTCACTTGATACAACAAATAAGATTGAGAGTTTTAGTGTATTTGGGGCTTAGTATCATTACATAACAACCTAAAACATGAAGTACGACATCTTTATTGAAAACTTCCTTTACATGACCACTACATTCCCTTGTACTTAGCATTGCATGGGATAACCTGAGGACATGCATAAAAAAAGGGGTGATCTATAAAGCCCAGTAAGGGAATAAACATGGAATACATGAGGAGTAAAATACATGTTAGAAAATAGTCATATAAATAGAGCACAAGATAAACATGAACATAAATTCATGATAAAGCATGATAATCATAACATGGAAATGTGGCAACAACACTTAACATGGAATTAGCATGATCTAAGGCTCATTGCACATGGAGCATGAGTAAATCCTCATTGCACATGAAGCATGAGTATACCCTCATTGCACTTGAATTATCATGAGTCAATACTCGTTTCACATGACGTATCATGATACTATACTTTACCCAATGCATTGGAGTGCTATAAGGTCGCACCCTTCTTAAACATTTCATTTCATGCATAAGTGTGCCACATGGATCATAAAACATGGATTCATAAAACATAATCATTTATTCCACGATAAAGGAATGTGGAATTAATACATGAAACTTTATAAAAAGTAAGTAAATGTGCATAAAGGTTAATACCCTTGAAGGAGGAATAGGCATGGTATTCACTACACAATGGCATTGGCATAGAAAATCGGTGCGATTTCGGCAGCGTAAAGGCGTGACATAAGAATTCATAAAAATGGTTGATAAGGGATAAAGGGGTTCCTCATAATATTTACATGTAATGTACAGTAAGGAGTTCATATAGATACATGTCCCAACAATTTTAATGGAATTTAGATTCATGATACAAAAGTATTTTCTTGAATGTAAATGAGGAGAGAGAAGTTCCTTTCAGAATTTTGGCATAGTAACGGGTGTACATGGGAGGAATTTAATGAGAGAGAATGGGGTCTCCCATCATTCAAACATAAAGAGCGAAGTATGAGGGAGGTGATAAACCATACCCCAATATTCAAAATTGAAATTAAATGGGAAAAACAACTTAAAGAAAATTGGACAAAAATGAGAAAGGAAGAAAAAACCCTTACATGGAAGTGTGCTTCCAAAGGCTTGAGAGAGGCTTGAGAGAGGCTTATTGGGAGCTTGGGGAACCTTGGGAGGATTCTAGAGAGAGTAGGCCAGAGTTTGGACAAACTCCAAAGGCTTTGAGTGAGGAGTAAGTGGGAGCTTGGGTGGGTTTATATAGGAAAGGTGAGGGAATTCTTTATTATTTAGGTTTGGGACCCCTTATATTAAATTAATATAAACCACAATCCATCCCCTGGTTTTTTCCCATGGTTTTTGAAAAAAAGTAATAGGAAAAAAATATTTTATAAGGCCAAAGTCCAAACTTCTTAAAATAATAGGGTTTCTTATGTGTAGGTGAGTCACTCTCCCATGGAAAACAATTTAAAAAGACAAGGTGTTTAATAAGTCTTGAGGGGTCCATTGATGCTTTGAAAAGTAAGTCAAACAAACCCAAAATCATATTATTTTAATGGTAAAACATATATTGGCTGAAAATAAATCTTATAATATTTTATTATATCACTATTGGGTCATTATGATGTCATAAAACACATTATATATTTAAACAGTATTTAATTTTTACCCAAAAATTTGACTGTCTCAGAAAATTATGAAAAATTCACCGTTGGATAATTTCGATGTCCTGATTCCAGAAATAACATTTATTTTATCTAAATACTTTTATAAATATGTTAATTTTCACTTTTAAAATAAAAACTGATATTTATCGAAAATTGACGGGTTTTGACAAAAATGACTTTCAAACCTTAATAAAATTTACAATTGCATTCATAAAATTATATAATCATTTATATAATAAAAATTAATTTAATAATAATAATAATAATAATTTATTAAAATACTATTTATTTCAAAAATCCCTTAATTTAATAAAATAGATTTCTTAATTAAATAATAACTAAAAACACTATTTGTACTTTAAAAACTATTTACAATGTATCAATAATGATAAGAAGGTATATTCATTATTATATACAAAAATAATAATATACATGAACATATTACTAGATATTTGTTACGTAACCCCTTAAAACAGCCACATAAGACCTAAGGGTAAGGTGTGCGATGGTGACAGACTTTTGGGGTGGCTCAGATAACATCGCTCGAGTGGTAATCTCTATCAACTTCCACTTTTCCTATAGATGGTCTTGTTCGAGACTGAAATGATGAAGCTCAGCTTGGGCATGGTCAAGAGCGAAGCCCAAAGGCACCACCTCTTTTCTGAGCTCCGACAAATGGGCTTTGTATGGAGCAATTCTACTGGATGAGGTCATCACTTCCTTTGTCTGAGTAAATTGGGTTTGTTAAAGCCTTATATTTATACTAATCATGTGATCACTGTTCAACGACTAAAAAGAAACGGTCACAATTCTTGACATAAAATCAAAGAAGTTGACATTTTATATAAACATTTTACATAAAGATACATTTAACTAGATCAAGAGGGATTTTCCATTAATGAAACTTTGGGTCGTTACAATATTCCCCCCTTAAGAAATTTCGCCCTCGAAATTTTCTTTTTCTCACACTAAAACAGGTGTGGGTAACTCAGCATCATCATTTCCTCCAACTCCCAAGTCGCTTCTTCAAACTTGTGGTTTCCCCACAACACCTTGACGAGGGGCATTGTCTTATTTCATAGAACTTTTTCTCTATGATCTAAGATCTTCCCTGGTTGCTCCTCATAAGAAAGATCATCCTCCGACTATACCACCTCAGAAGAGAGTACATTTGAAGGGTCCTGTATGTACTTTCTTAAGAGGGATACATGAAATACATCATGTACTTTGGCCATGGTAGGTGGAAGTGCTAGTCTATAGGCCACATCCCCGACACGATCAAGAATCTTAAAGGGTCCGATGTACCTTGGACTTAACTTCCCTTTCTTTCCAAACCTCATGACCTTCTTCCATGGAGATATGCGTAGAAAAACCATGTCTCCAACTTTAAACTCAAGGTCTCGTCGAAGATTATCTGCATAACTCTTCTGTCGACTCTGGGATGCCTTGATATGCTGCTGAATGGTTTTCACCTTATCCATCATTTCCTTGACAATTTCCGGTCCAAGCAGCTTACGTTCACCGACCTCATCCCAACATGTCAGTGTTCTGCACCTTTTCCCATACAGGGCTTCATATGGTTCCATTTGGATGCTCGAGTGGAAACTATTATTATAAGATAACTCAACCAGAGGAAGATGTTGATCCCATCCTCCTTTAAAGTCCATTGAGAACGCTCTCAACATGTCCTCAAGTGTTTGGATAGTCCACTCAGATTGGCCATTAGTTTGAGGATGATAGGCCGTACTGAAGTTCAGTTCAGTATCCAGAGCATGTTGAAGACTCTTCCAAAACTTAGAGGTGAATCTTGGATCTCAGTCAGACACAATAGATAGTGGTACTCCATGCAGCCTTACCACTTCCCTGATATATATTTGTGCCAGTTAATCCAATGAGAAATCCTCCCAAATAGAAATGAAGTGTGCAGTCTTTGTAAGACGATCCACAACAACCCAGATTGCATTGTTGCCTTTGGATGTCCACGGAAGTCTGGTGACAAAGTTCATGGTGATGTTCTCCCATTTCCATTCTAGTATGGGCAATGGTTGCATCATCCCCTTAGACTTCTACCTCTCTACCTTCACTTGCTGACACACTAGGAACTTTGATGTATATTCAGCGATCTCCTTATTCATATTATCCCACCAAAAGTTTTCTCGGAGATCTCGATACATCTTTGTGCTCCCTGGGTGAATAGAGAAATTTGAACTATGTGCATCATCCAAAAGTTCCTTCTTCATCTCCGGACTTGATGAAACACATAGTCTTTTCCCAAATATCACAATTCCTTCTTCATTAACATTATACTCTGAGGATTTCCCCTTTTTGATAGCTTACACTTTTTCCTGAATTCTCACTTCATCCTTTTGAGCATACTTTAACCTTTCCAAAAGAGATGGTTGAGCAATCATTTGTGAAAGGATTGATGATTTTCTCTTCTTTATGACTCCCATGTTCATCTTCATCAAGTCTAAAAATATTGGATCCCTCTCAATTCTCATCATTGATAGAATCACTGGGTCCTTTCTACTTAGGGCATCTGCCACCTTGTTTGCTTTCCCATGGTGGTAATGGATTGAACAATCATAATCCTTGATGAGCTCTATCCATATTCTCTAGTGCATATTAAGCTCTTTCTGTGTGAATATATATTTAAGACTCTTGTGATCAGTATATATCTCACATTTCTCTCCATAGAGATAATGCCGCCATATTTTCAAGGAAAAGATCACAGCTGCCGACTCCAGATCATGCGTTGGATAGTTTTGCTCATGGATTTTCAACTTCCTTGAGGCATAGGATATCACTTTATCATTCTGAATCATCACACAGCCTAAGCCCTTCTTTGAAGCATCACTGAATACCGCAAAAGTTCCCCACTTGTGGGTAATGTGAGCACGGGAACAGTGATAAGCCCCCTTTTCAACTCCTTGAAGCTTTCTTCACATTCATCACTCTAAGAAAACTTTACTCCCTTTAGAGTTAGCTTGGTAAGAGGGTTGGACAATCATGAGAAATTTCTCACAAATCTTTGATAATATCCAGCTAACCCCAAGAAGCTACGGATATTCGTTACGGATGTTGGCCTCGGCCATCCCTCAATTGCATTTGTTTTGGAGGGATCCACAGATATCCTATTGCTTGTGATGATATGGCCCAATAATGAGACCTCCTTCAACCAGAACTCACACTTGTTGTACTTTGAAAAGAGCTTCTCCTTGCGCAAAGTCTCTAGTACAGTTATTAAATGCTCCTCATGATCTTCCTTGGTTTTGGAGTATATTAGAATATCATCTATAAAGACTACCACAAATTTGTCTAGGTAATCTCTAAAGACTCTATTCATCAAGTCCATGAAGATTTCTGGAGCATTGGTGAGTCCTAAAGGAATTACTATGAATTCATAGTGCCTGTATCTTGTACAAAAAACAGTCTTGGGGACATCTTCCTTATTCACCCTTACTTGATAATATCCCGGCCGCAAATCTACCTTGGAGAAGTATTGTGTTCCACGCAGCTGATCAAACAAGTCATCGATCTGTGGTAGAGGATAATTTTTCTTTCTCGTTATTTTGTTAAGTTCAAGATAATCGATGCAAATCTGCATTGACCCATCCTTCTTCTTGACGAAGAGGACTCGTGCACCCCATGGTGAAGCACTTGGACGTATAAACCCTTTGTCCAGATTCTCCTGTAGTTGTTTCTTCAGCTCTTCAAGTTCCACGACAGCCATTCTGTATGGAGTTTTGGATATTGGTAGGGCCCATGGTATAAGTTCAATTGAGAATTCAACATCTCTTCTAGGAGGAAGACTAGGCAGTAAACACTTCAGTGAATTTCCTCACAATAGGCATTTCTTCAAGGATGGTTTCTTCCTTGGAATCAATTATCTGAGCCAGATACACATGCTCATAGGGCAGTAATATCCATGCTTGAGATGATGGAGCTAAAGGAGATTCATCTTCCTCCTTACACTTGTAAAGAATCGGGGGTCGATTCTCCATATGGAGTGTGATTTCCCTCTCCTGAAAATTTATGTTGGGTATATATAAGGAAAGTCAATCCATGCCAAGAATTGCATCAAATTCCACTAGAGGGATTATGACGAGGTTCGCCGGGAAATTCAATCCACAGATTATAATAGAAGAGGACTTATATTCAAGGGATGCAACGATTTCCCCATTTGTCGTACTAACCGATATCTTTACTTCCATGGTTTTTGGTGGTGCTGGGATTGTTCTACTAAACTTTTGAAATATAAAAGAATGCATAGAACCTAAATCAAAAAGTAAGTTTTCTATTCTTGAATGAATAACTAGCATACCTTTCACCACTTCGTTGTCAGGGTTCACTTCGGAAGAAGTGATGGAAAAGGCTCTTCCTTTCTGTCTTGGAGGTTGTTGGTTGCCTCCAAAAACCCTTGTATTAGGGCACTGATTTGCAAGATGGTCCGGTTCTTTGCATTTATAGCAATGAACAACACGTTGAGGTTCGAATGGATCATTCCTCTCCTTTTTCGCAACCGTGAGTCTTTCTTGCTGATAGTTAACAGCTAGGTTCCCTTCTCTTCTAGACCTAAAGCATTTCCTCGTCCCCTTGAGGCAATTTCTAGGGTGATTCTTTCTGCACTTTTGGCAAGTGGGGTGCTGGATCTTCTTAGCACCATTGGATTTATCCATCGGACCTCCATCATTGAAGTCCACCTTACGCTTCTTGTCCCCATGATACCCATGTGATTCCCCGATCTCCATTTCGACCTTGAGGGCACATCGGAAAATTTCCGCATAGTTGTCGAAGTCACAGATCACTAATGCTTTCCACAGGCTAAGCTTCAGCCCACCAAAGAAGCGGTCAACCTTGCTTTCAGGGGTAATGACAAAGCCAAAAGCGTATCGTGCAAGCCTTGTGAAGTTTTCCTCGTACGCTCCAACAGATTCTTCTTCATTTTTCTTTAGGGAAAGTAAGTCCCTTTCCATCTTAATCCGGAGGGTGCGTGGAAAATATTTATCGAAAAACATCTTCTAGAAATCCTTCCATTCCAACGCCTCAATCTCCTCCTCAGTCTTCGTATTTTTGATCAACGTCCACCATTGATCAGCTTCACCCTCCATACGATAAGCCTCCAGGAGAACCTTCTCTTGTTCAAAACATAGAAGGATGGATAAGATCTTTTCAATGGAGTTGATCCATTGTTCAGCGATTGTGGGATTGGATGATCCACTAAAAGTAGGAGGCCTTTGTCTCATAAATATCTCGATAGCGACTTGTTCTTCCTTAGGGGGGGGGGGGTTGAATGTTCCTCTTGACCCGTGTTTCTATGCAAAGCTTTATTTATCTGAGAGAGAAGCATGACAAAGTTCACGATTCCCACTCCCATTGGATTGGGCATCTCATTAGTACAGTCATCACACTGATCTTCACATCGGTTGTTAGCCTGAGTCCTCCTATTACTAGCCATTGGCTGGAATAAAAGGAAAGTTATGGGGCAAAACATAAAGGGTAATCCAAAGACAAAAGTTGATGACTTATAAAAAAACTTTTATTTTCTTAACTCATGAGCCTATAGGATTCAACCTAAGATTTTCATTATCTAATTTCTAACATATATTCTTAGGGGAATTTTTTTAATTCCCTTAATAAGGGTTCATACTAAGCTTGTGAATTTATCAAAACATATCCCCCAAGAGTGTCGTAACCAAGAGTGCAGAAAGGCCCATTTTTGTGCACCAGTTCTCATTCGAGTCTAGCTCAAAGCAGTGTTTTCAGGTTTTACCCCTAGGATACATCTGTTCCAGAGCCGCCTCTACATGCTCGTATCCAGACAGGGATGTATTTGTTTGATAAACCACTTACTCAGAACTTACCAAAACTTAGGGATGTTTTTATTATACTTAGTCTTGTATCTAAGGCTTTACTAGGGTTTTCTAATCCTAATCCCAAAAATAACAAAACCTATCCTTTGATACCAACTATGACAATCCTTCTTTTATTACAAGCTTAAACATGATTTATTACATAAAACTTCACTTGATACAACAAATAAGATCGATATGTTTAGTGTCTTTGGGGCTTAGGATCATTACATAACAACTTAAAACAAGAAGTGCAACATCTTTATTGAAAACATCTTTTACATGACCACTACATTCCCTCGTACTTAGCATTGCATGGGATAACCTGAGGACATGCATAAGAAAAGGGGTGATCTATAAAGCCCAGTAAGGGAATAAACATGGAATAAATGAGGAGTACAATACATGTCAGACAATAGGCATATCAATAGATCACAAGATAAACATGAACATAAATTCATTATAAAGCATGATAATCGTAACATGGAAATGTGGAAACAACACTTAACATGGAATTATCATGAGCCAAGGCTCATTGCACATGGAGCATGAGTAAATAATCATTTCACATGAAGCATGAGTAAACCCTCGTTGCACTTGAATTAGCATGAGTAAATACTCATTGCACATGACATATCATGATACTATAATTTACCCAATGCATTGGATCGCCATAAGGGTGCACCCTTCTTAAACATTTCATTTCATGCATAAGTATGCCACATGGATCATAAAACATGGATTCATAAAACATAATCATTTATTCCATGATAAGGGAATGTGGAATTAATACATGAAACTTTATAAACAATAATTAAATGTTTATAAAGGTGAATACCCTTGAAGGAGGAATAGGCATGGTATTCACTACACAATGGCATTGGCTTAGAAAATCGGTGTGATTTCGGCAGCATAACGGCATGACATAAGAATTCATAAAAACAGTTGATGAGGGAGAAAGGGGTTCCTCATCATATTTACATGTAATTTAAAGTAATTAGGCAATATATATACATGTCCCAACAATTGTAATTGAATTTAGATTCATGATACAAAATTATTTTCTTGAATGTAAATGAGAAGAGAGAAGTTCCTTTCGGAATTTCGGCATAGTAATGGGTGTACATGGGAGGCATTTAATGAGAGAGAATGGGGTCTTCCATAATTAAAACATAAAGAGGGAAGTATGAGGGAGGTTAGAAAACATACCCCAACGTTCATAATTGAAATTAAATGGGAAAAACAACTTAAAGAAAATTGGACAAAAATGAGAAAGGAAGAAAAAACCCTTACATGAAAGTGTGCTTCCAAAGGCTTGAGATAGGCTAGAGAGAGGATTCTTGGTAGATTGGGGAACCTTGGGAGGATTATAGAGAGATTATGGCAGAGGTTGGATGAACTCCAAAGGCTTTGAGTGAGGAGGAAGTGGGATCTTGGGTGGTTTTATATAGGAAAGGTGAGGGAATTCTTTATTATTTAGGTTTGGGACCCCTTATATTAAATTAATCTAAACCACAAACCATCCCCTGGTTTTTTCCCATGGTTTTTGGAAAAGGGAAGAGGAAAACAATATTTTATAAGTCCAAAGTAATAACTTCTTAAAATAATAGGGTTTATTATGTGGAGGTGAGTCACACTCCCATGGAAAACAATTTAAAAAGACAAGGTGTTTAATAAGTCTTGAGGGGTCCATTAATACTTTGAAAAGTAAGTCAAACAAACCCAAAATCATATTATTTTAATGGTAAAACATATATTGGCCGAACATAAAGCTTATAGTATTTTATTACATCACTATTGGGTCATTATGATGTCATAAAACACATTATATATTTAAACGGTATTTAATTTTTACCCAAAAATTTGACTGCCTCAGAAAATTATGAAAAATTCACCATTGGATAATTTCAATGTCCTGATTCCAGAAATAACATTTATTTTATCTAAATAATTTTCTAAATATGTTAATTTTCTTTTTTAAAATAAAAACCGACATTTATCGAAAATTCACGGGTTTTGACAAAAATGGCTTTCAAACCTTAATAAAAATTACAATTGCATTCATAAAATTATATGATCATTTATATATAATAAAAATTAATTTAATAATAATAATAATATTTTATTAAAATATTATTTAATTCAAAAATCCCTTAATTTAATAAAATAGATTTCTTAATTAAATAATAACTAAAAACACTATTTGTACTTTAAAAATTATTTACAATGTATAAATAATGACAAGAAGGTATATTCATTATTATATACAAAAAAAATAATATACATGAACATATTACTAGAGATTTGTTACATAACTCCTTAAAACAGCCACATAAGATCTAAGGGTAAGGTGTGCAATGGTGACAGACTCTTGGGGTGGCTCAGATAACATCGCTCGAGTGGTAATCTGTATCAACTTCCACTTTTCTCGTAGACGGTCTTGTTCGAGCTTGACATGATGAAGCTCAGCTTGGGCTTGGTCAAGAGTGAAGCCCAAAGCCGCCACCTCTTTTCCGAGCTCCGACAAATGGGTTTCGTATGGAGAAATTCTACTGGATGAGGCCATCGCTTCCTTTTTATGAGTAAATTGGGTTTGTTAAAACCTTATATTTATAGTAATCATGTGATCACTGTTCAACGGCTAAAAAGAAACTGTCACAATTCTTGACATAAAACCAAAGAAGTTGACATTTTATATAAACATTTTACATAAAGAGACATTTAACTAGATCAAGAGGGATTTTCCATTAATGAAACTTTGGTTCGTTACATTTTCACGAACAGTTAGGCATAGATCATTGGGTGGTTTCCTACTGGGATTCATCTCACACCCTGTTTAAGTCATGATTTTGGGCACAAACAGATTATATTTTTGTAGGTATTGATAAGGGAAAGCACCCTTCTGCTTCAGGTACTTGATTGTTGTGGATCTGGAGAGCATGGGACCAAGCTGAAGCTTGCGATGCTCTTGGAGTTATTTGTTTTCTTTTGTACTTTGGTTTCATACTGTATTTCTTGCATTGTGACTTGTTTGGATGCTTTCCTAGACATATGTGACATGTGCCATTTATATATGTGCTCTAGTTCTTTATTACTGTTCGTCTTCTGATGTTTGCTTATTGTATGGTATTACTGCTTATGTTGTTGTTTATTATTGTTATTCTGATGTTTTATTTTCCAATGAGGGCATAGTTTCACCACTATCACCCCTAAGTCCCTCGCTGCTAGTCAATAGGCTCTGGTGTTCATGGAAATGCGCTTGAGACCATGTGACCAACCGGGTACAGGGTACCTATGAACGGTACCCGGAACCGGAAAGTTACATAGACAATACATAATACATAATACATAATATATAATATATAGTATATAATATATAATATATAATATATAATACATAATACATACTATATAATATATAATATATAATATATAATATATAATATATAATATATAATATATAATATATAATATATAATATATAATATATAATATATAATATATAATATATAATATATAATATATAATATGCAATATATAATATATAATATGCAATATATAATATATAATATATAATATATAATATATAATACATAATACATAATATATAATATATAATATATAATATATAATATATAATTTATAATATATAATATATAATATATAACATATAATATATAAGTAATATATAAATAATAAATTAATTAAAAAATAATTTAAGATATGATAAATAAATAAAAAATTAATAAATAATTGATAAATAAATAAAAATAAATAAATAATAAATAATAAATAATAAATAGTAAATAATAAATAGTAAATAGTAAATAGTAAATAGTAAATAGTAAATAATAAGTAATAAGTAATTAATAATCAATAATTAGTCATTAATAATTAATAATAACTATTCATTAATAATTTATCGTTAAGAATTGATACTTCATAATTAATAATTAATAATTATAAATTTATAAAAAATGAAAAAATTATTAATAATTAATTAATTAATAATTAATAAATATTGAATATTGAACAAATAAATAATAAATGAATGAATGAATAATAAATGAATAAAAAACTAATAATAAATTAATATTATTTAAATTAAAAATAAATTAATAAATAATAAATAATAAGGAATAAATAATAAAGAATAAAGAATATATAAATATATAAAAAAATAAATAATAATAATAATTAACAATTAATAATTACTAATAACTAATAATTCATAATTCATAATTAATATTTAATAATTATTAATTATTAATTAAAATTAAATATTTAGTATTTATTATTCAATATTTAATATTTAATAAATAATAAATAATTGATAATTAATTAATAATTAATTAATAAATAATGAATAAAGAATAAATAAATAATAAATGAATAATAAACTAATAATTAATAATTAATAATTAGTTAATAAATTAAAAATAAATTAATAATTAATGTGTGCATAATAACTAAATAATAAATAATTAAATGAATACATATTAAATATTAAATAAATAAATAAATTTATCTATAAGTAAATGGATAAATAAATAATAGATAAATAAATATTAATTAATTAATTAATTAATAATTAATTAATTAATATTAAATAAATAAATAACAATTAATTAATTAATTAATTATATAAATCATAAAACGTTAAGAACTTCTGAAAACCCTAAAAACAATGAAATGACCATAAATTCGAATCCAGGACTCCTTTTTCTATGCCACAACTATTCAAATCAAAGATCATGAAATGATCTTCAATATGATATGTGGTACATGCCGAATGGGCACTTGGATCGAAGGTTATAACCATTTGAACTTTTAAGAAATCAGGGTCTGCAACAAAAACATTTGTTTTTGGAGGTCTTATGAGCCTATTTGGCATAATAAAAAGGGGTATAATACAAATAGAATTGGTATCATACCTAAACGGTATAGATCTCATCACAGGCTTCGATTTGATATGTGGTAGAGCCCAAACGAACACCCGGATTAAAAGTTATGACCCTTTGAAGTTCAAGTTCGATTTTTGACTTTTGAAATTTGAATATATTTTTTTCTATCGTTATCACATGATTAAAATCTCACTTGGTTTTAGCTCATTTTAGACGTTTCTATTTGACTAATTGTGGAGCTGAAATGGACTCTCAGATCAGAAGTTATGGTTATTTGATGTCGAAGTCTGTTTTTCAACTTATTTAAGATTTGTTTTTTGTTTAAAAATATTATTAACTAATAATTATAAATATTTACTAATTGACACAATATAAATAATTAAAATTATAAATAATAAATTATATTTAATTGTAAATAAAAATAAAAAATCATTATTATTAAATAAATAATTTTAAAAAAATCATTAATTTTGCTGTGGTTTTGAAACAACGACCGCTATTTTTCGGTGGTTTTTTAAAAAAACGCCACTAAAAAAATTTAAAAAAAATTGAATAAATTTTAAAACATTTATAAAAAATATCTTTTAAAAACATTTAGCGGCGGTTTTCAAAACCTCTGCTAAAACAATGTTTTCTTGTAGTGATGCACTTGGAATTTTCCAAAAGTTATACCTACATTTTATAGTGTCCCGCCTTTTTATTACATAACTTTTCATTACATTTTACAAACAGAGGATCTTTAAAGTCTAGTGTCTTGGAAATCAGGAACAAAAAAACATAAAAACCTAAAACACTCTTTTAAATAATCTTGAAAAGATTCTTTAAAAGGTCAGCCTATGTACAATTACTGCATCTCATAACCTAGAGACATACATTAAAGGAAAGGGTGAGCAGAAGATCCAGTAAGGAAAGTAAGGGAATTAGTTTACTTGTGATATCAATAAGAACTTGATGAAAAACATAAGACATGAGCAAAAGAAAAAAAGGCATATCATAATAAAAAGAACATGAATCATAATTTGATTGTGTGACTACAACATTTAATTTAGACATTCATGAACATATCACCAAGGTTCATCCCCAAGGTGTCATAAAAATTACCAAGGTTATTCACCAAGGTATTGTGAAACTTGTCATCTCTAGAGATTAAATTCCTTACCCAATGCATTGGAGTGATATAAGGGAGAACCATTAATATGTATTTATTTTCATGTGAGACACATAGATCACCATCATACATTTCATAAATAACCCATAGAGAGTAAAAGAAATTGGTTTCACTTCAAAATCATGACATTTTTCTAAATGTGCTTAAAAATAAGATCATTATGTCATTTATAACCCATGTAAAGGGAGTGAGGGTTATATGTTTTTCAATTCCATAATCAAATAGGTCAATTTTATTTCTTGATGAATACCCCTAGAAATGAAAATAGATTTGGGTATTCATATAAATAAAATAGAGAATTTCTTGAGAAAAAGCATAACAGCTGTATAACATGGTTTTAGGAAACATTAAAAAGAGAGGGGGAAAGGGTCTCCTATCCATAAATGAGTCATTTTATAGTATAGGTTCAGAATAAAATAGAAATAAGATCATGGTTTGTATATTTGAATGACATACCCCATGAAACGGTAACTTGAAAGAAAAGAGAAAATGTGATTTATTTTACGAAAATTCGACAGCCTAACGGCATCATTTAAAATTTCAGATTATCAATTGATAACAGAAGAAAGGGTCTATCATCAATTGGACATTAAATGGATATTAGTAAGGATATATAAGAACATACCCCAACATAAGAATATAGAAACTAGAATACATAATATAAAGGAAGTCATGACTTAAAAGAGGAGGGTGAAGGGTTCTCTTACCTTGAAGAGTAACTTCGAAAGCTTGAAGGTTGGGGCCTTGGGGGGCTTGAGGGAACCTTGGGAGGACTCCTTGGGAGGTAAAAAGACTATAACTTCATTGAAGATGAATTTGGAATTAAATTAATGAAGGAATGGCTTGGTATTTATAGCAAAAGTGAGGGAATATTTTATTAATTTCCAAGGGACACCTCATCGGTGGTATTTACAAAACCATGGGCTTGCCCATGGTATTGGCCAATTGGGACACCTCATAACATATATTACTATTAACAGGTCGACCAGAATTATTACATCATGATTACATCATTTATGATGTCATTAATCACAGCGAAACTCAAAACTATATTTTTAATATTCACCGAAAAACAAAACATTTTATATAAAACTCATAAATTCACCCCAACCTAATATTGATGATCCAAATTAAAAAATGAACTCCATTTTATGAAAATAATTTTCTAAATATTAATAATTTAATTTTTAAATAAAATCATTATTTATTCAAAAAACAACTCTAAAACTATAACTTGTTTTGTAACACCTTGAAAAAGTAATCAAGATCCCATAAAATTATTGTATAACCATAAGAAAATAAATAACAATTTATGATTACATTTTATGAAAATACATTTCCATTTTAAATTATTAAATTAATTATAAAATTTTAAATAAAATATTTATGACATACAAAAATACCAAAACTTATAATATGATCATTTTTTCACTTTTAAGATGTCTACATTGTATTTATACATTCATGGGTGAAGTTTCTATTTTTTTGGTAGATTTACTATTCATTACTATTCATTAATATTCATATGGGTATGTTACTATTCACTAAAAAATTATTTTGATCTTATTTAACCGCATTTTTCACCCTGATTACAACCATGTATGATGGATTTTTAAAAAACATTTCACAAAAAAATGTTAGTTAATAATAAAATATTTTTATACTATTGATCAAAAAAACACTATTCATCAAATACTATTCATCAAAAACACTATTCATAAAACACTATTCATCAAAATGAAACTTCTTAGAAAATTTATAAAAATTCAGCCTAGGTTAATTATGAAATTTGGAATTCAAAAATGATGTTTATTTCAACATAATAATTCTCTATGTATGAGAAATCATTGAAAAGTACAATTTTTTACTTCTAAAAGCAATTTATCAAATTTATCTTAATTAAACATATACTTTATTAAGGAAAGATATTCCAAAAATAAGAATGATCAAATAACAATTTTATTTAAAAGGATTACACAAAGTAACTAAGGTCTCGTTACATAACCCCTTATAACACCTGCATATGACCTAAGTGTAAGGTGTGCTATGGTGATAAAATCTTAGGGTGGTTCAGACAACACTGCCCAAGTGGTGATTTCTATCAGCTTGAACTTATCCTGTAGGCGATTCCATTCAAGCTTCACATATTGAAGCTCATCTTGGGCTTGGTCTAGAGGAAAGCCTAGTGATGCAACCTCCTTCCCAAGCTCTGAAATATGGGATTCGTATTGCCCGAGCCTACTAGATGAGGCCATCCAATCTTCTTTCTGTATTAATTAACCAAGGTCATTTGTATTTATAAACAATAATTATAACGTTAAGAATATAGTTTCCAACGGTCATATTAACAGTCAAAACCCAACATTCTCATTTTAATTATACTCACTTTATTAATTAAAGGATATAGTTTTGTTGAGTATAAAATAAAATAACACACAAAATAAGGAAACAAAAATTATTCAAAAGTTCGGGTCATCGCATTCTTCCCCGCTTAAGAAATTTTATCCCCAAAATTTTAACTCGTACCCTTAGAAGAGAAAAGGTGTGGGTACTTCAGCCTCATAGACTCCTCTGGTTCTCATGTGGCTTCTTCACATTTGTGGTTCCTCCACAACACCTTAACAAGGTGGGTAGTCTTGTTGCATAGAACCTTGTCTCTACGATCCAAGATCTCCATCAGCTGCTCTTCATAAGAGAGGTCATCACTACTAGAATTCAAGGTATTTGCGACGGGTTATTTGCGACGGGATCCCGTCGCAAATAATCTTTAGCGACGGGGCCCCGTCGCAAATAGCCCGTTGCAGAAAATGCCATCGCAAAAAATATTATTGGCAACAGGCCCGTCGCAAATAATATGTTTTGCAACGGGAAACTTCACCATTACAAATAAGTCTCTGATTATATACTTTATATATATAATCTCTTTTGCGACAAGCCCATCGCAAATACTTTTTTGCAACGGGCCCGTAATCTCATCGCAAATGCTTTTTGAAAATATTTTTTTATTTGCGACGGGCCCATAATCCCGTCGTAATTACCATTTTGAAGAAAATATTATTTAGACTATTTGCGACGGGATCCCGTCGCAACAGATCCCGTCGCAAATAATAAATAAATTTTTAAAAAAAATAAATTTAATAAAATTATGATTATTGAAAAATTAATTTTAATATTATTAAAATAATAAAAAATATTAAAAATATTAAAAATCTCAATATTCACAAAAAGATATTAAAAAATCATAAAATATTATTATGATTATTGAAAAATTAATTTTAATATTATTAAAATAATAAAAAATATAAAAAATATTAAAATTCTCAATATTCACAAAAAAATATAAAAAAATCATAATATATTATTATGATTATTAAAAAATTAATTTTAATATTATTAAAATAATAAAAAATATAAAATATATTAAAATTCTCAATATTCACAAAAAAATATAAAAAAATCATAAAATATTATTATTATTATTATTATTATTATTATTAATAGTAAAATAAACAAATATTAAAAAATATAATACTGAAACAATATATTTAATAAAATTATGATTAATGAAACAATAATATTAATATTATTAAAATAATAAAAAAAATATATTAAAATTCTCAATATTCACAAAAAAAAACCATAAAATATTAAAAATTAAATTATGTAATAATCGCACCGATATAAAAGAAAAAAACTGTAAATAGTTCATATTACAACAAATTTAAATTCAAATGTTTTTGACATAAAAAAATCACCAGGGGGGCGTCTTCTGGAGGAGGTGGAGGAGCTGAAGGAGATGGTGGAGGAAACTCCATCCCTAAACTACGATTCAGATGGCGCATGTACTCCATCTGCTCGTGATGCTACTGCTGCCATCGAAGCATCTCCTCCTCGTGCTGATGCTACTTCTACTACCATCGACGCATCTCCTTCTCGTGTTGTTGCTAGTGTTGCTGCTCTTGTAGATGCATCTCTTCTTGCTTCTGCTGCAAACTCTCTATAAGGTCATTCTGAGCTCGGAACTGCTCCTGATACTGTGAGACAGAAGATGATGCCTCTCCACGAGCTCCTCTCGAGCTGGATGCCGACATCGCAGCAGTACCATAATAAGTACAAAGAGTCACATGAGAGTCGATACCAACTACCCGACCCTTCTCAAAGTCATACTGAGTCGCCTACATCCATGCCACCTCGTCGAAATGGTGGGCACTGGTCTGATCAGTCGCCTCGTCCTGACCCTCAGCATGTGTCTGAGAAGTTGCAGCCTCATATGACTCCTTCAATTCCAATTTGAAATTAAAATTTTGAAAATATTATATGCAGTTAATTGTCAAACTAAAAAAAATAAGACTAACCACAATCTGACGTTGGTGATCACCTCTAATCTCTCTGGTGGCTGGATCACTGTACATCCTCCAATAAATATCGTACTCTATAATATCAGGATGCTCGACTACATATATGAATATAAAATAAACTATTTATATTTGAAGTTATATAAAATATTTAAAAAAATACTTACCAGATGCTCTCGATACGTACTGAATGTACGGCTACCAGCTCGATACATCACCTCTTGTCTCCCCCGGTTATGTTGACCCAATGAAGACCTCCTCTGAAATCCACCACCCAACCAGTGTGCACATAATCCATCCCAAACCTGAGATGAAATGTACTCTGGTCGGTGGTCTCTACATGACTCATCAAATACTGCCGTTCATGCTTTCTTAATGGACGTCTTTCTCAAATTGTGAAAAAATGATGCAAATGCTCATGCATAGCCACCTCTTATGCTGCATGGATATCATCCCGCATGCTATCATCGATGGGATAAAATAAACCCTACAAATAATTTATAATATCAAGTTATTAATAAAATAAATTTCAAAATAAATATTATTTATTTACGTACCAGTCAATGATTGTACATACCGAGCTGCACATCAATGGGAATTTGTTCCCATGTGGTCCATGGCTGAGAAAAATAATTGCGTAAGATAGTGTCCCCTATCCAACAGCTACATGCACAAAACTGTGAAAAAATAACAAATAATTAAACAATTAGTATATATATAAATAAATTAATGAAATATAACTAAAATATACAGGTTACCATACCTCTGTGTGCGTGGATCGAAGCCAAGACATGGACGTCGCTCAGGGATAGGATCAGGAATCATTAGTCACACAAGACCGCACCCCCTCCACGTACCTTCTGAACCACTAATAGGCTGAGGGTCAGATGATCCCACATCCCCCTCATCCAAAGGTAGTTCAGCCTCCTCTAACTCACACAATAAATCAGAGTCCATCTGAAACACAAAATGATTATTGTTAGCATATAGTTGAAAATAACTATTATATATATATATATATTAGTTATGATCATAACCAGCATTTAACTATGTCAATGTTCACCTTCATCATCATCTTCATATCTAACGATGTCAGTGTCTTCATATTCCTCCTCGGTATCATCAATATCCATATGAGTTTCACTTTCATCATCCCTTGTCATTTCAATTTCATTTGTAACATCATTAACATCTTTGTCACCATGGAACCTTAATTGTGGGGTTTCCTCATCGATATTCACGTTTCTTTGTGAAAAAGATGGATTTTGAGTAATCTCTTGAAAAATTTCAATTTCTTCTACTTCAGCAGAACCACATTTAGTTTGAGTAAATTGATTTTCCCGAGATTTCATTTTTATTATGCTCCACCAATCACCCAGGTCTCTTGAAGTAGCACAGTACTTTGCGTAATAAATTTGATGTGCATGTTGAGCTAGTAAAAATGGTTCATTTACTGCAAGAAGACTTTTATATTTAATATCGACGATTCCATGAGTCGGATGAACACAAAATACTCTCTCAGTATCCAACCACTGACATTTAAACATCGTTATGTATTTTTTTCCAAGATAACATAGCTCAATAATTTCATCCAAAATGTTGTAAAAGTCAGCTTCAGTTTCTCTATGATGTGATCCTCTCAAACAAACTCCATTATTCATTGTTTTTTTTTTTGATTCTCCATATGCACGTGTATGAAATTGAAAACCGTTCACCACATATGCATTATAAGATTTAACCATTTTGGATGGTGGGTTACTCAATATACACAGTTTCTTATCAATTTTATCAGCATGTTGAGACACCTAAAAATTTGTAAAAAAATTATCAATATAATAAATAGTAAACTAAATTGATATTAAACCATCAATAATTTATGTTACCAGCTTTTGAAACCATTGAGAGAGAAAAATTGTCTACGTTCTTCAAGAGCAGCTGCTGTAATTTATGGAACTTGTTTCTTGATATGATTATCGTATAACCTACAAATAAAATAAGTTTAAATACTATAATAGAAATTATAGAATAAGTGATAGAAGCACTCATAGTACAAATGATGTCATTTCTTCATAGTTGAGCAGAACATATGTATGAGATCTGTGATATTCATCGTCTAACATCCATCGTTCTTGAACTCCACCGAAGCCAAGAATTGGATGATTAAAACTGATAAATGAATTTCCATTTCATCATTAACATTTCCCTCGTTCCATCCCATGCATTTTTGTTGTGAGGGATATTCAGATTCAAAATAGTGAGAGAGAAAAAAAAAAGCAATTTCCTCTTGTAAATAAGCTTCAGCAATTTAGCCTTCAACTGATGCTTTGTTACGTACCTTTTTCTTCAATTTCTGCATGCATCTCTCGAATGGGTACATCTATCAAAACTGTACTGGACATTCAAATTTAGCTTCATGTGTAAAATTTAATATCAGATGTTTCATTGAGTCAAAGAAAGTAGGTGGAAATATTTTTTCCAGTTTACATATAATTACAGCAACATCTTCTTCCAGTTTTCTAAGCGCATCATAGTCAGTTGTCGCTGCACAAATGTCTCGAAAAAAATATGATATGTCTGTTATCGAATCCCAAATCATAGAATTCAATAAACCTATGAATCCAATCGACATAATTATTTCCATTATAACATGACAATCATGACTTTTTAATCCGGTAATATGACCATTCTTAACACATCTTCCCAAATTGGAAGCATAGCCATCTGGAAGTCTCAAATCTGCAATCCACTGACAAAATAATAAATGACCCTCTTTGGACAGTGTATAATCTACTTTTGGCTTCAATAACCTCTGTGATCTGATATTTTCAAATAGTTTAAGTTCTGGTCGCCTGCAAATTTGGGCAAGATCTAATCGTGCTTTTACAGTATCTTTGGTCTTACCTGGTGTATCCAAAACTATATGAAATAAATTATCAAAAAAGTTCCGTTCAATGTGCATGACATCCAACATGTGGCAGACCAACAAATCAGACCAATATGGGAGATCAAAAAAATGGTTCGTTTTATCCAATTATGTTCTTTCCCAAAGCCATGAATTTTCTGTTGGTTTACTATTGGCCCAAATGTGATGGGAGGTAATGAAAATACAAATGATTTTAACTATGTACCTAAGATCATGTTTGAAGGTTCATCCCTTTAAATTGTTCCTTTTCTAAAATGAGATTTGTTCCTTCGAAAAGGATGATCAGTTGGAAGAAATCTGCGATGACAGTTAAAATAGAAATTTTTTTTTCCATTGACAAGCATAAAAGCTTTGTTGTCTTTAATACAGTAAGGATATGATTTCGTACCATGTTTAATCTAGCCAGATAACATTCCATATTCCGGAAAGTCACTAATCATCCACATCAATGCAGCTTTTAAGGTGAAATTTTGTTTTGTAGCAACATCATATGTACTAACACCATTACTCCGCAATGCATTTAACTCATCAATAAATGGTTTCAAATAAACATCAATATTCTTTTTTGGATGTCCTGGGATTAATAAGGTCAAAACGATATAGGTATCCTTCATCAACATCCATGGAGGTAGATTGTACGGAGTTATAAAGATAGGACAACATGAATACTGACTACCATAAGAACCAAACGGATAGAAACCGTTAGTAGAAAGACCCAAATGCACGTTTCGGGCTTCTAAATCAAAAGACGGATACAGATGATCAAAATTTTTCCATGAATCACCATCATATAGATGATTCAAGCTTTTACTAGTTGAAATATTGGTTTTGTGCCATGACGTCATTGACGATGTGTTATGAGACATAAATAAACGTTGCAGCCTGGGTGTAAGGGGGAAATATCTCAACTGTTTTAGAGGAATCGATCCATACTTCCCTGGTTGAGCTTCTTTATACCTTGATTGTCCACATGTTGGACAACTATCCAACGACTCATTTTCACCATAATATAAGTTGAAATCATTTTCACATGCATGTATCTTCGATAACTAAGGCCTAGATTATGAACCAACCTCTTTCTCTCATAGTAATTTACAGGCAACACATTTCCTTCAGGTAACAATGTTTTAACCAAAGAAAATATCTGATAAAAACAGTTGTTTGACATTGCGTTATCTAATTTAATAGCCATAAATTTTTGAACTACTTCTAATTTTCTTATCTTGCAACCAGGATATAATACATTCTCAGCAGACCTCAACAACTCATAAAATTTAGATAGTGCCAACTCAGGAGTTAAATCAATATCATCATGAGTTTTAGTTTATTGAACAGATGGACCTACAACATCATGTACTAAATTTTAGAACTTTGATGGATCTGGAATCAATTTATTAGTATCATCTCTGGAACTGCGTTGACCATGTTGATACCAAAAAACATAAGCCGGTTGAAAACCAAACCGCAAGAGATGTCCCCCAACCTTGTCAAATGTGCCAAACGTTCTCAGAGCACATTTTTTACAAGGACTCTTAATTGTGCCTTGTAAAACATATTCTGGTTTTGATGATGTAAATGATAAGAAAGCTTCAACACCCTCAATATATACAGGATTTAAACCAGAACCATTTGGATTTCTGCACTGATTTATCCAAGAGTGATCATCTAATAATGACTGATGTCGAATTCCTTATTCCATATTTTTCTACAAAATATAATATCATCACTATTTTTGAATAATTTTAAATTATAAAAATATTATCTTAAAAAAGAAGATAAATAATTACTACTACTTCTTAATAATTACCATTAATTAAAGACGACACAATTTCCAGTGGATTGACGGCTACTCTTTTGTCCGACGACTCATTTACTTGCATCTTTATCACACTGAAATCACAATGAAGAATCTGGTCAGAGGTACGCATATTCATTCTAGTATGCACGAGAATGAATATATGTATCTCTAACCAGATTCTTCATTGTGATTTCAGTGTGAGAAAGATGCAAGTAAATGAGCTATCGGACAAAAGAGCCCCCTTTTCATCGACGAATCGTCTTCTTCCAACTTTCACCGCCTGAAAACATTATAAAAAATATGATCTTATGAATTCATTTCCAATCTCATGTATACGAGATTGAATATTCCTATGTAGCAGCACATTTTTCATATTGTTTTGAGTCGGTGAGAATTGAAAGGAGAAAAGTCATCGAGCAAAAGGAGTGTCATCAATCCGCTGGAAATTGTGCCAGGTTCTTGGAATTTATTAAAATTTATTAAAATTTCTTTCTAACTATTCCTAACTAATTATTACTATTTATTACTATTTATTGCTAATTATTACTAATTTAGTAATACTTAGCAATACTTAGCAAAATGAAAACTGCTTGAATAATGAAAGGAAATTTGGTAATCATCATTGTGGAGATGACTACAAATTTTCCCTTCATTATCCAAGTAGTTTTCATTTACTAATTATAATTATATCTAATTATTACTAATAAAAAATTATATTATCAATATTTATGAAAAATCAATATTAATATTATTAAAATAATAAAAAATTTGTAGAATATTAAAATTATCAATATTTGCAACAGGCTTTGCTCTATTCTTAACATGTTCAAATCTCAAAGGGTCTCCAATTATCAGGTCATGCACAATAAGAAGTTTATGTCAGCCATGTGCAATGTAAACTCTATAATTGTCCTTGCATGGTCGATCACCTCGCAAGTAGTGTTGTAATAGGATGACCAAAGTAATGTCATTCTCGTCTCTAAGAATCATCTCGCTCCCTTTACATAGATCATTCTTCCTTAAAAATTTGAGGGGACATCAGTATCTTTCCCTTAAATTTTCAAGGAAGAATGGTCTATGTAAAGGGTCATGTGAGATAATTCTTATATATGAGAAGGGAATGAATTGGGTTGTCTTATTGCAACGCTACTTACAAGGTGATCAACCAAGCAGGGACAATTATGACTAATTATTACTAATTATGGCTAATTATGACTAATTATGACTAATTATAACTAATTATGACTAATTATTACTAATTATTACTAATTATTACTAATTATATCTAATTATATCTAATTATTACTAATTATATCTAATTATATTTAATTATATCTAATTATTACTAACTATATCTAATTATTACTAATTATTACTAATTATATCTAATTTTTACTAATTATTGCAATTTATTACTAATTATTACAAATTATTACAAATTATTCCTAATTATTCCTAATTATTACTAATTATATAAAATTATATCTAATTATTACTAATTATTACTAATTATATCTAATTATAACTAATTATTACTAATTATTACTAATTATTACTAATGATTACTAATTATTACTAATTATTGCTAAATATTACTAATTATTGCTTAATATTAATAATTATTAGTATTTATTCCTAATTATTACTAATCATTCTAATTATTGCTAATTATTCCTAATTATTACTAATTATTCCTAATTATTACTAATTATTCCTAATTATTAATATTTATTGCTATTTATTACTAATTATTGATATTTATTCCTAATTTTTTCTAATTATTTCTAATTATTCCTAATTATTCCTAATTATTGCTAATTTTTTCTAATGATTGCTAATTATTTCTAATTATTGCTTATTATTACTATTTATTCCTAATTATTGCTAATTATTCCTAATTATTGCTATTTATTACTAATTATTATTATTTATTGCTAATTATTAGTATTTATTAGTAGTTATTACTAATTATTAGTATTTATTACTAATTATTAGTATTTATTACTAATTATTACAATTTATTACTAATTATTACAATTTATTACTAATTATTACAATTTATTACTAATTATTACAATTTATTACTAATTATTTCCAATTATTCCTAATTATTGCCATTTATTCCTAATTATTGCTAATTATTCCTAATTATTGCTAATTATTCCTAATTATAGCTAATTATTACTAATAATTCGTAAATATTACTAATTATAAGTATTTATTCCTAATTATTTGTAATTATTCATAATTATTACTAATTTTCCTAATTATTACTAATTATTCCTATTTATTAATATTTATTTCTATTTATTGCTAATTATTGCTATTTATTGCTAATTATTGTTATTTATTTCTATTTATTGCTAATTATTTCTAATTATTCCTAATTATTGCTAATTATAGTTATTTATTTCTATTTATTGCTAATTATTTATAATTATTCCTAATTATTGCTATTTATTTCTAGTTATTGCTAATTATTTCTAATTATTCCTAATTATTTCTAATTATTGCTAATTATTAGTATTTATTAGTAATTATTAGTAATAATTAGTATTTATTACTAATTATTACAATTTATTACTAATTATTACAATTTATTACTAATTATTATTAATTATTCCTAATTATTATTAATTATTCCTAATTATTACTAATTATTCCTAATTATTACTAATTATTCCTATTTATTACTAATTATTCCTATTTTTTACTATTTATTGCTATTTATTGCTAATTATTGCTAATTATTCCTAATTATTCCTAATTATTGCTAATTATTGCTATTTATTTCTAATTATTGCTAATTATTTCTAATTATTGCGAATTATTCCTAATTATTAGTATTCATTGCTAATTATTAGTATTTATTAGTAATTATTAGTAATTATTGCTATTTATTGCTATTTATTCAAATTTCAAATAACCGCTCCCCCTCCATCAACACCTTGAGCCACGAGCCCCGACACGTTGTCTCACGCGCCAACCACGAAAACCGAGGCCAATCGAATACTGATTCACCGTCAGACGCATCTCGATCCTATCCGCACCGCACTCAAGATGCGAGCCTTCGCGAATCCCCATGTCACCTCCCATCAGATCGCCGGCGAGACCCACCGGACCTGCACCATCTGGAGCAACGCCGGCGAGAACCCGTCGTCTCCTTCACAGCATCAAGGAACCGCAAAAAACACACGTTCCACAGATTATCACAACCAGCGACGAATCATCTGTCGCACAACTAATCAACAATAAAAAAAATAACATGAAAAAATGAAATAAATAATAAATTAAAAAAACATAAATACCTTTAAGACTGATTTTCTGTTGATGCAAACGGTTTCACAACTTGTTCGTGAACAAAAAAATTAACTTAGAAAAATTTTCTCTATAAAATCAGAGTTTAGAGAGAAACAGGATCTAAAATTTGAGAGGAATGAGAGGAAAAATGGATGGGGGTTTATATAGGTTAGATTTTTTTGCGACGGGACTATTTGCGATGGGATACCCGTCAAAAATACCTACACCCGCATTAATTACTGTCGACGGTTAAAAAGTTATTTGCAATGAGTCCCATCGCAAATAGACCCTGCCGACACACCTTTTGCGATGGGACGACATCCAGTTGCAAAAAGCTATAAACCGCCGCCGGTTATTTATGATGGGCCTTGTCGCAAATAGTCTCTGTCGATGCACCTTTTGCGACGGGACAACATCCCGTCGCAACAGGCTATAAACCGCCGCCGGTTATTTGCAACGGGCCCCGTCGTAAAAGGTGTCCCGTCGCAAAATGCTATAAACCGCCGCCGGCTATTTGCGACGGGCCCCATCGCAAATACTTAACTATTTGCGACGGTGGGATCCCACCGTCGCAAATAACCTTCACGAGGTTTGGCGCGCTATCTGCGCCAAACTATTTGTGACGGGAGACAAAATCCCATCGCAAATACTTGGTTATTTGCGACGGGTTGTTACCCTCGTCGCAAATAATCTCTTGGACGATCCTTTTGCGACGGGATTTATTCCCGTCACAAAAGACCCGTCGCAAAAAGTCCTTTTTCCCGTAGTGCATGTTCCAATTGTACCACCTATGAATTTAGTGCATGTGAAGGGTCAGGTATGTACTTCCTCAAGAGGGATATGTGGAAGACATTATGAACTTGTGCTAGATTTGGAGGAAGTCCAATCTGATAGGCCACTGCTCCTACGCGATCAAGGATTTCATAGGGGCCAATGTACCTAAGGCTAAGCTTCACTTTCTTCCCAGACCTCATGACTCTCTTCCAAGGTGAAATTTGAAGAAAGACTTTGTCACCAACATCAAACTCCAAGTCCCTTCGACGGTTGTCGACATAGCTCTTTTGCCGACTCTGAGCAGCCTTAATGTGTTGCTGGATGACATGAACATTTTTTGTCATCTCTTGCACAAGATCAAGACCAAGAAGCTTTCTCTCACCAGCTTCATCCCAACAAGTAGGAGTTCTACATCTCTTCCCATATAGAGCTTCATAGGATGCCATTTAAATGCTCGAGTGGAAGATGTTATTGTAAGAGAACTCAACTAAAGGGAGATGTTGATCACATCCACCTTTAAATTCCATTGAGCATGTTCTCAGCATTTTTTCAAGTGTTTGAATAGTCTTTTCAGATTGGCCATTACTTTGGGGGTGATAGGCCGTACTGAAATTCAATTCGGTACTCATATCATGTTGAAGACTTCTCCAAAATTTTGATGTGAAACTTGGATCATGATCAGATACGATATAAAGTGGAACTCCATTCAGCCTTACCACTTTATGTAAATCTTGGAAAGTTGATCAAGAGATAAATCTTCCCAAATATAGATAAAATGGGTAGTCTTGGTGAGACGGTCTACAATGAATCATATCGCATTGTTTCCTTTGGAAGTTCTCGGGAGACCAGTGACAAAGTCCATTGTGATATTGTCCCACTTCCATGTTTGTATGGGTAGTGGTTTTAATACCCCTTTCAGAAGTTATCACTCTGCCTTCACTTGTTGACATACCAAGCACCTTGAAGTGTAGTCATCCCTTTTCATATTATCCCACCAATAATGATCACGAAGGTCCTTATACATTTTTTTTCTTCCATGATTTATAGAGAAAGTAGAGTTATGATCTTCATCCATCAGCTCTTTTTTATTTCTAGAATAGGTGGAACATATAGTCTTGTATGAAATTTAAGTACACCTTCTTGATCAATATTGAACTCAGGAAACTTCTCATCTTTCACAACCTCAACTTCTTCTATAATAAAGAATCTTATTTTTGAGCTTTCTTGATCTTCTCTAGTAATGACGGTTGATAAATCATTTGGGTTAGGGTTGATGATGTCCCTTCCCTTATAATTCCAATGTCCAGCTTTACTAGGTCATTGATCAAAGGATCTATTTGAATCCTCATCATGGAAAGTACAATCGGGTCTTTCCTGCTTAATGCATCAGTGACTTTGTTTGCTCTTCCGGGAAGATAATGAATTGCACAATCATAGTCTTTGAGAAGTTCCAACTATCCCCTTTATCTCATGTTCAATTCCTTTTTTGTGAAAATATACTTCAAACTTTGATGGTCTGTTTATATATCACATTTCTCCCCATAAATATAGTGCCTCTATATCTTCAAAGAAAAAAAGATCACAACTAGCTTTAGATCATGCGTAGGATAGTTCTGCTCATTAGTCTTCAACTGTCGAGATGCATAAACAGTGACTTTTTCATTTTGCATGAGGATGAACTCAAGCCCTTTCATAGATTCATCACTAAAAATAATGAATCCTTCTCCACTTGAGGGCAGAGTTATCATGGGTACAGTAACCAATCTCTTCTTCAGCTCTTGGAAACTTTCCTCACACTCCTTTGTCTAGATAAACCTGACCCCATTTCGAGTTAACTTGGTTAATGGATTAGAAAGTCATGAAAAAAATTTCACAAACCTCCTATAATATCCCGATAATCCAAGGAAACTATGAATCTCATTTATTGTTATAGGATGAGGCCACTCCTCTACAACTTTTGTCTTCGTAGGGTCAACTGTGATTGATCATACCACGATTCACTGTTTTATTCCACCCTTACACCGCAGTTTTAAACTAGTTTTGTAATGAATATTCCAAATATAATAATGAATTTCACTTTATGTTTGAATCAATCAATTAATGTTAATCAATATTAGAATGGTCAATGTTACTTGTTTTTATTATTTCAATGTAGGTGGAGATGATTTCGAGGGCCTTTGATGAAGTGGGAGAAAAATGGGCCAAAATGGCATGGATCCATGGACATCTGTCCACTATTTTGCATAGTAAACGAAATCTGTGCATCCAAATGGGCTGAAATTTTTTTTTTCTTGTCCAAAATTGAATAGGATACATTTCATATTAAGGAACCCAATCCTGATTCGGCTTCTATGGGGCCCATCCGAACTGATATGTCCAAGACACCGAATATGAACCAAGTCAAATGCGGTGTTCTGTATTTTATCAATATCTTGAGCTGTATTTGTAAAAAGGGTTCTAAACGTTCGGTGGAGACATTCAAGATATAGGGATAAAACTTTTATATTTTCTCCAAAGTGAGATAATACATTTGGAAGGTCGAAACACGTGGTACAAGTGGATTTATGAAATCTGTGTGCCTAAAACCACCTTCCAATTTTCCTATAAAATGACACCTTGGGATCCCCATTTGCAAGTTCGGCCAAGAGGCAAGGTGATTCCATTTTGGAGTTCCCAAGGAGTCTTCTCAACATCCCTATAAGTTCTGGAGGCTATGGGAGGTGCTACTTCAACATCTTCTTCTTCTTCCCCTCCCAGGGGTTTGTAAACCCCTTGTGATCACCCGGGGAGGAATGTGATGTAATCCTAAGCTTCAAAGTTGTATTAATTTGAATGATCTTTTTAATTCCAGGTTGTATGTTGTTTTTCCTCATCCTCTATTTTTATTTAATTGAGTTATATACTGGTATGTTATACTCAACTCAAATGATCATGTTTGGGGGTACCCTTTCATGTGATGTTTCACACACCGTTCATCCCCTTTTCTTCCCTCATTCAATTGCGGTGTTTGTGTGGTTCATATTGGTCAATTGAACTCACATAAGCACTTTCAAGATCATGAAAATTTATTTCATGGTATCACAAAGAAGTAACATACAAACCTGTACAACACATTGAGTTCTTCGTGTGTTGCCTTGGTGAGTTTCGGTTATGATGTCGAACACAAATCACCCAATCATCAGCGGTGTCCGGTGAATCGTTATGTGTTTTTGACTAAACCCTAGGAGTTATCCTAGTATAAACTCAGTAACATTCTGGTTCTAGGTGTTACAAACCAGGTATTAAAAGATCATAACCCCATACCTTGAAGCGATGAAGGATGAGCATCACGAGACTTCCCCGGGTTGATCACGTTTAATCAATCTTGTTCATTTCTACTTTGTTTTATCGCTTTCATTTCCTATTTTCATCATTAATCATAAAACCCCCAAGTTTTACAAAACCTAATTCACCTTATACTTCCATAATCAAAACCATCTTTTTAAATTAATGGTCTAAGGCTCCGTCGAGAGATGACCTAGGGTTGCTGCTATACTGTAGAAATTCTAGTCAAAATTAAACAACTAATTTGACGCGCTCGATAATGCGATCAAATTTTGGCACCGTTTTCGGGGAGCCAAGATCATTTTTTTTCTTTATTTTTTTTTTATTTATTTATTTTACTTCTTAATTATTACTTCTTTAAATACCCCAACCCCATTTGATTGTTTTGTTTTAGATTTTGTCTTTAATTTTGGTTTTTTTGTGCGTTCTTTATCTCTCTCTCTCTCTCACTTATTCTCTATCTCCATCTATAATTCTTTATTACAACATTATATTCTATTTTCACCCTTCTTAAGTGATTTTATACTTATTCAAAAAAACTTCACAAATTATTTGCATGACCCAATCTGGTAAAGAAACACTACTTGAATTTGACCCTGAAATTGAAAAGTCACTTCACACACAAATCAAGGCATCTATAGAATGTCAATCAAGTAACATTGAGTAACCCCTGTTGGAACCTCAAGTCCTCCTAAACCAATCCAAAATTGAACCCAATCAAACCCAAGAAAACAAGGCTGCAAATAACCGAACTTTAAAAGAACTGACCACCCCTGATGTGGAGTACCAACCTGCGTACATCCAATATCCCAAGGAAGCAGCCAACTTTGAGTTGAGATCAGGTCTCATCCACCTCCTTCCAAAATTCCATGGTCTTCCTGGTGAGGACCCTCACAAAAATCTCAATGAATTTCACATAGTTTGCTCCACCATGAAACCCCAAAATGTGTCTGAGGACTTAATCATGTTTAGGGCCTTCCCTTTCTCCCTTGATGGTGTATCCAAAGATTGGTTATACTATTTACCAACCACAATTGGGGGATGGAATGACCTAAAAATACTTTTTCTAGAGAAGTTCTTCCCTTCCTCCCAAACTGCATCAATTAGGAAAGAAATATGTGGAATTAGGAAATCACAAGGAGAGACCCTTCATGAATACTGGGAGAGATTCAAAAGACTTTGCTCAAGGTTCCCCCACCACCAGATTAGTGAACAACTTTTAATTCAATACTTCTATGAGGGACTTATCCTCATGGATCGTGGAATGATTGATGCTGCAATTGGTGGTGCCCTAATTGACAAAACTCCTTCTGCTACTCGTGACTTAATAGCCAAAATGGCTCAAAATGCACAACAATTTGGTACACGAGTTATTGCACCAACCCGAGGAGTTCATGAGGTAAGTCATTTAGGCCTAGAACAAAAGGTAGATACTAAACTTGATGAGATGCATGCCCTTTTAAGGCAATTATCTCAAGAACAAGGAAACTCACACTTTACTTCTATTCCATTACATTGTAGGATTTGTTCTAATAACACTCATTTTTCTAACCAGTGCCCACAACTTCAAGATTCATCTGAGTCCTGTGCAACTATGTTCCCAGGGCGTCCATTCCAACAAGCACCTCCCTTCAAGCAAGAACAATTAAGGCCAAACCCAAATCCAGGGTGGCAAGCACAACCCCAATACTGACAAGGAGGAAACTCAAGCTACCCCAAGCAGAATTGGTATCAACAAGGCCAAGGTATAAAACCTTATTATCCTTCAAATTCTCAAAACAATCATCCTCCTCCTCCCAAATCTAAACCAAGCCTCGAGGAAATGGTGAAAAAATGGCAACCCAGAACCTCCAGTTCCAACAAACCACACAATCAGTTATTCAAGACCTACCAACCCAAGTGGGGCAATTGGCAAACACCATCGGTGAGCTTAAGATGCAAGGTTCTAGACAACTACCATCCCAACCCATTTCCAATCCGAAGGACAAAGGTAATGTATGTGAAGTTACACTTCGTAGTGGTAAAAAAGGTTCTCCTTCTACTGATTTTGCATAGCAGCTATGTCCCCCTCATGAAAAATATCTTTCCCAACCCTCAAAAACATCATGTAAAGAAAAACAAGACAAAAATGGTAATCTAATATTCATTTATGATTCAAATGAACAATCCAATCCTCTTCCTTTCCCTCAAAGACTCTATAAATCTAAGAAGAATTTTGATAATGATATTGACAATAAAATAATGGATACATTTAAAAAAGTTCAAGTTAACATTCATCTATTGGATGCAGTTAATAAAATCTCTAGATATGAAAAATTTCTTTAAGATATTTGCACCCATAGAAGGAGGTTGAAGGGGAATGAGAGAGTCAACCTGGGAAGGAATGTCTCGGCCTTGATTCAACCAGCAATTCCAACCAAATTCAAGGATCCCGAAACACTCACGATACCTTGTACCATAGGGGAGACCTTCTTTTCTAATTCTATGATAGATTTAGGTGCCTCTATTAATGTAATGCCTCACTCCGTGTATACTTCTTTGCAGGTTGGAGAGCTTCAACCAACAGGAATTTTCATGCAACTTGCCAACCAAAGCACAATACACCCATTAGGAGTGGTCGAGGATATCCTCGTAAAAGTTAAGAATCTCATCTTTCCTGCAGACTTTTACATTCTTGAGATGGAAGATACCCGAACCCAAGGACATGACCCTCTCATACTTGGGAGGCCATTTCTAAAAACAGCAAAGATGATCATCAACATTCACAATGGTACGTTGTCCATGGAGTTTGGTGGAGAAAAGGTAAGTTTTAACATCCTTGAGGCTATGAAACACCCTGTTGAATAGCACTCCACTCTTCCTATCTATTTGATGGAGGTGCTATCTAATGAAAAACACACACAAAATTCTATCATTAACCCATCCTCTGATTTATTTTCCTCTTATTCACCCATGGATGATTTGAGTTTTGGTTCTTCTTTTGAATGTTGTGTGGGTTCAGAAAAATGTAAATTTTTTTCTTTAATTGATGAGTGTGTTTATTCTGAGGTACCCATGACTATCGATGATTTTTCAAATCTCATTTCAATAGATTCTCTTTCCTTTGAGAATAAACATAAGCAGATAGATAGTTTCATGGACCTCAATCCCCCTAAATCCACTCCCTCAATACAAAAACCCCCGGTGTTGGAATTAAAACCACTTCCATCAAATTTAAAATATGCCTATCTTAAGGGTATTGACCAATTGCCCGTCATTATTGCCAATAACCTCTCTCCACAATAGGAATCAAAACTGCTCAAACTTTTGAGAGAGTGTAAAAAGGCAATAGGATGGACATTGGCTGATATTCCCGGGATTAGCTCATCTATTTTTATGAACCATATACTTTTGGATGACGAGGTTAAGCCCGTAAGGTAGGCTCAACACCGGTTGAATCCCACTCTCCTTGAAGTGGTAAAATTGGAAGTCAGTAAATTACTTGGTGCAGGGATCATTTATCCTATATCTGATAGTAAATGGGTTTGCCCAGTGCAAATTGTGCCTAAAAAAATAGGAATAACAATTGTGTCAAATGAAATGAATGAATTGGTTCCAACACGTGTGCAAAATAGTTGGTGAGTCTGTATTGAATACCGTCGACTAAATCAAGCCACGCGAAAGGACCACTTTTCATTACCTTTCATTGACCAAATGTTAGAACAATTGGCTGGTAAGTCCCATTAATTTTTCCTTGATGGCTATTTGGGTTATTTCCAAATCCATATAGCCCCTGAGGATCAAGAAAAGACCACATTTACATGTCCATTCGGCACATTTGCATACAGAATAATGCCTTTTGGCCTATGTAATGCTCCTGGTACTTTTCAACGATGTATGTTGAGTATTTTTTCTGAGTAACTTGAGAGTTGTATGGAAGTATTTATGGATGATTTCATGGTTTATAGTTCTTATTTTGATGATTTTTTGGAAAACCTAGGTTCTATCCTCCACCGCTGCATTGAAAAAGATCTTGTTTTAAATTATGAAAAATGTCATTTCATGGTTGAGCGGGGGATAGTTCTTGGGAATATCATTTCAAATAAGGGAATTCAAGTTGACAAATCTAAAATTGAATTAATTTAATCCCTTCCATATCCAAAATGTGTTCGTGAAGTGTGGTCTTTCTTGGGTCATGCTGGTTTTTACCGCCGATTCATTAAAGACTTTAGTAAGATCGCACTTCCCTTATCTCGGTTGTTACAAAAGGATACTGAATTTGTTTTTGATAGAAATTTCGAGGATTCTTTCAATTCACTAAAAATTATTCTCACATCACCTCCCATAATCCAACCACCAAGGTGGGATCTCCCCTTCGAGCTTATGTGTGACGCCTCTAACTTTGCAGTTGGGGCAGTTTTATCACAAAGGGTTGAGAAGGCTCCTCATGTCATTGCATATGCCTCGCGTACCCTTGACCCTACCCAGGTAAACTACACAACCACAGAAAAATAACTCCTTTCTATAGTGTTTTCCTTGGAAAAATTCTGTTCATATCTTCTTGGGTCAAAAGTGATTGTGTTCTCTAATCATGCTGCCCTTCGTTTCCTCCTAAAGAAACCTGAAGCCAAACCCCACCTCATTCAATGGATGCTCCTCCTCCAGGAGTTTTACCTTGAGATTAGAGATAAGAGAGGGGTGGAGAATGTGGTAACTTACCACATTAGTAGTATTTTCCCACCATTGGACCATCATGTTGACTCACCCATACCCATTGGATAATTCTTCCCTCATGAGAACCTTTGTGATGTTGTGGACCTTACCCCCTGGTATGCGGACATTGTGAATTTTCTAGCAACATATGGGGTCCCCACTTATTTTAGCATTTCACAATCCTAGAGACTTAATCATGATTCTCGTTGGTACATTTGGGATAACCCATACTTGTGGAGAATTTGTAGTGACCAAGTAGTTCGTCGGTGTGTCCCTGACTATGAGTTCACCTCTGTTTTGACCTTTTGTCACACCTTGGCATGTGGGGGACACTTTGTCTCTCAACTTACTGCTCGAAAGGTCCTTGACTCAGGATTATATTGGCAAAAATTGTATAGAGATTCCCATAGGTTTTGTAAATCATGTACTCGATGTCAATTCACAGGGAATATCTCCAAGAGGAATGAAATGCCCCAACAGCCCATATTATTCTGTGAAATCTTCGATGCATGGGGCATTGACTTCATGGGGCCTTTTATAAATTCATTTGGCTTTGTGTACATCGTATTAGATGTTGACTATGTATCTAAATGGGTGGAAGCAAAGGCCACCAGGACTGATGACTCTCGAGTGGTTGTTGATTTTGTGAGGTCCCAGATTTTCAGTAGGTTTGGTCTACCAAGATTCATCATTAGTGATCAGGGTTCACATTTTTGCAATCGTAACATGAAAAACTTTCTTCGTAAGTATGGGGTTGTTCATAAAGTCTCCACTTCATTTCATCCCCAAACTAACGGACAAGCAGAAATTTCAAATCGAGAAGTTAAGTGAATCTTGGAGAAAACGGTACAACCCAATAGGAAAGATTGGAGTTTGCACTTGGATGATGCACTTTGGCCGTACCGTACAGATTTTAAAACCCCGATCGGAATGTCACCATATAAGATTGTGTTTGGAAAAGCTTGTCACCTTCCAGTGGAGGTAGAACACCGTGCATATTGGGCTGTTAAACAATGTAATATGAACCTTTCAGATGCAGGTGAGGAAAGAAAGATATAGATTCAAGAGTTGGAATAAATTCGACGTGATGTATATAAAAACTCCCGAATCTATAAAGATAATACAAAGGCTATTCATGATATCATGATTCATCAGCGGAAGTTCCATATTGGTGAGAAGGTCCTCATGTACAATTCCAATCTTAAGATCCACCCAGGTAAGCTTCATTCCCGATTGCTCAGTCCTTATAATGTTACTAATGTTTACCTTTTTGCTGTAATATAGGTTTTTCATGAGCAGAGTGGACGAAGTCTTACCGTCAATGGGCAGCGACATAAACACTTCTATAAGGATTTTCCAAAAAATCTGGTGGAGGAAATCCACCTTCTTGACGCATCATACCAAAAAAACACACCAGGTTTTATCCTTCCTTCTCACACTCTCAATTATTTCAGTGAGGACACTGCATATTCTAGGTGTGGGGGTGGATACATTCCTGGGTTAGATAGGAATTTTTATCGTTTTATCCTTTCTTCTCTTTTTAGCCTTTTTTATGGTATTTTCATTTTTCCCCATCAACAATTTCAAAGTTCGATGATTTGGTGACCATAAAAGGGGGAAAGTAAAAATACCATAACGAAGGCTAAAAAGAATTTTTATATGAATTTAACATCAGGGAGTGATTTTTAGTGAATTGGTTTTATGTCAATGATATAAATGGTCGTATCAATGTGAAACCTTTGAGATGATTGATGCCCCTTGTGTGAGTAGTTTTTGGGAAAACTGTGTCACTAATATCTCCATAAATATTTGCACCAAACGACAAAGTGTGAATATTTATTACTTAATATAAGGTAAATATATTTTGGGTTAATATTTTTCACCTTTAAATGATATTTCCATACGTTTGTTCCTTATCTGATATGTTTTATTACTGTACCAGATTGACCTATGCGTGTGTACCTAATGTATGACAATTGTACACCCTCAAAAAAATGTTGTGTCTTGGGCAGGTCAAAAACCACTCCTCCTCAACCTTTGATCTTGTTATAACTATTTCAATTAGTGTCGTGAGGAGATCAAACAAGGGTTGAGAGATGAGTGTGAGATTTGTTCCAATTGCAACTTCAAAAAATATATAATAAATGAGGGGAGTGATAAAATGTGCAACATATGGGGATATCTAGGTTAGGAGATTATGGTTTGACTTCTGAGAATTCTTGAATTAGTGGGTCTTGAAATATGATTGCAAAGGATATAGGACATGTTCGGTGACAAAATCATTTAAGCTAAAAAATGTTAAAATAACATATATTTATTGGATAGCAAGTGGAAAGAATAGCATGGAATGGTTTTCACACACACACATGGAGAGTTAGTGTAATGGTTTACTTCTGAATTCCTTTCTCAATTGGGTATCCTGAATCTTTTTTAATTTCTCTATGATATGATTTATGAGACATCTTTTTCTATTTTCACTAGGAAGAACTCCTTGGTGTGGTTCGTGCATTAATCAATTTACTTTAAATAAAATTTCCTCAAATGCTAAATCTTTAGGATGTTGGAAATATATATATATATATGCATCATTGTATATGGATATGTGACTTTTCCCAGGAGTGCAAATGTTTAGGTGTGGTGGTGTGATCGTACCACGATTCACTGTTTTATTCCACCCTTACACCGTAGTTTTAAACTAGTTTTGTAATGAATATTCCAAATATAATAATGAATTGAACTTTATTTTTGAATCAAAAAATTAATGTTAATCAATATTATAATGGTCAATGTTACTTGTTTTTATTATTTCAATGTAGGTGGAGATGATTTGAAGGGCCTTTGATGAAGTGGAAGAAAAATGGGCCAAAATTGCATGGATCCATGGATATTTGTCCAATGTTTTGCATAGTAAACGAAATCCGTGCATCCAAATGGGCTGAAAGTTTTTGGTCCTCTCCGAAATTTAATAGGATACATTTCATATTAAGGAATCCAATCCTGATTCGGCTTCTATGGGGCCCATCCAAACTGATCTTTCCAAGACACCGAATATGGACCAAGTCAAATGCGGTGTTCTGTATTTTATCAATATCATGAGTTTTAGTTGTCCAAAGGGTGCCAAACATTCGGTGGAGACAGTAAAGAGATAGGGATACAACTTTTCTATTTTATCCAAAGCGAGATAAGACTGTCAGAAGGTTGAAACACGTGGTAAAACTGGATTGATGAAATCTGTGTGCCTAAAACCACCTTCCAATTTTCCTATAAAATGACACCTTGGGATCCCCATTTGAAAGTTCGGCCAAGAGGAAAGGTGATGCCATTTTGGAGTCCCCAAGGAGTCTTCTCAACATCCCTAGAAGTTATGGAGGCTATGGGAGGTGCTACTTCAACATCTTCTTCTTCCCCTCCCATGGGTTTCTAAACCCCTTGTGATCACCCGGGGAGGAATGTGATGTAATCCCAAGATTCAAAGTTGTATTAATTTGAATGATCTTTTTAATTCCAGGTTGTATGTTGTTTTTTATCATCCTATATTTTTATTTAATTGAGTTATATACTGGTATGTTATACTCAACTCAAATGATCATGTTTGGGGGTACCCTTTCATGTGATGTTTCACACACCGTTCATCCCCTTTTCTCCCCTCATTCAATCACGGTGTTTGTATGGTTCATATTGCTCAATTGAACTCACATAAGCACTGTCAAGATCATGAAAATTTATTTCATGGTATCACAAAGAAGTAACATACAAACCTGGACAACACATCGAGTTCTTCATGTGTTTCCTTGGTGAGTTTCGGTTATGATGTCGAACACAAATCAACCAATCATCGGCGGTGTCCAGTGAATCGTTGTGTGTTTTCGAATGAACCCTAGGAGGTATCCTAGTATAAACTCAGTAAAATTATGGTTCTAGGTGTTAAAAACCAGGGATTAAAATATCATAACCCCATCCCTTGAAGCGATGAAGGATAATCATCACAAGACTTCCCCGGGTTGATCACGTTTAATCAATCTTGTTCATTTCTACTTTTTTTTATCGCTTTCATTTCCTATTTTCATAATTAATAATAAAACCCCCAAGTTTTACAAAACCTAATTCACCTTATACTTCCATAATCAAAAACCTCTTTTTAAATTAATAGTCTAAGGCTCCGTTGAGAGACGACCTAGGGTTGCTGCTAAACTACAGAAATTCTAGTCAAAATTAAACAACTAATTTGACGCGCTCGACAACGTGATCAGGGATTCCTTCATTGGTAATAATGTGTCACAAGAAAGAAACATTTTGTTACTAGAATTTACATTTTCTAAACTTTCCAAAAATCCTCTCCTTCTATAGAGTTTGAAAAATAAACTTTAGATGATCCTCATGATCCTCATGACTTTTCGAATATATCAGAATATCATCAATAAAAACTACCACAATGTTATAAAGGTAGTACTTAAAGACTCTATTCATCAAATCCATCAAAATAGCAGGTGCATTAGTCAGTCTGAAGGGCATAAGAACAAACTCATAATGCTCATATCTTGATTGGAAGGCAGTTTTGGAATATCTTCTTTCTTCACCCTCAATTGATGATAACCAGAACGAAGATCAATCTTAGAGAAGAATTGAGCACCAAGAAGTTGGTTAAATAAGTCATCAATTCTTGGAAGAGGGTATTTTTTCTTCATTGTGATCCCATTTAGTTCTCTATAATCAATGCATAGCCGCATTGATCCATCCTTCTTCTTCACAAAGAGAACCGGTGCTCCCCAAGGAGACACACTTGGTCGGATAAAACCCTTCTCCAAAAGATCTTGGAGTTATTTACTTAATTCCTCTAGCTCCACATTTTCCATCCTATATGGGGACTTTGATATCAGATGAGATCTAGGTACAAGTTCAATGCAGAACTCTACCTCTCTTTCCTGGGGGTCTAGGTAACTCCTCGGGAAATACGTCTATGTATTCCTAGATGATGGGGGTATTTTCTATCCTTAAACTCTCATTTCATTATTCTTATTCACCGATAAACTCCATAAAGAAGTATATGGGGGTTATTCTAGACAATGATTGGGTTGAGATATCTCTCCTTAGAAGATAACTGTAGGTTTTCCATTCAATACTACTGAGATTCCCTTGCTTCTACATTTGATCTTAGCATTATACTTTGAGAGCTAGTTCATCCCTAGTATAATGTCGAATTCCAGCATGGGAATGAATACTAGATTTTTAATAAGATTGTGCTCACTAAAGAAAATTCTAGAGTTTCTAAACATTGACGATGCTTGGATAATCCCACCAATATTCTTGACTGATAACTCTAATTTTATCAAATTAGGGGTTGATTCTAAATTCTTTGCAAACTTGGTGGAAATAAAGGTATGCATAGAACCATAATCAAAAAAAGTACTTGATAGCTTTGAGAGAACAACAAGAGTACCTACCACTTAATCATTTGGCACTTCAACTCCATCCATCATGATAGAAAAAGTATGACCTTTCTCCCTTGACCATTGATGAGGATGATGGTGGTTCCCCACCACTACCCTCAGATTTGGACAGTGATTGGAAAAGTTCCCAAGTTGTCCACATTTATAGCATTGGACATCTGGTAGGTAATTCACCATCTTCCCCTTTTCATTAGTGTTTGAGAGTTGAGGATTCACCTCACTATGACAATTCCACACAATATGGTCATCTATTCCACATTTTTAGCACTTTCCACTTTTGAGCAGGCAGTTCCCCAAATGCTTCTTCCCACATTTATTACACTGGTACGTTGCACTTGCATGCATCCTCTTCCCTGATCGAAACTCCTCCCTAGGCTTGGCTCTATTTATCTCTTCTTTTTATTGGATTTATGAGACCATTTTGTCTCAACAAACTCTAGTTCTACCTTCATTGCACTCCATACGATCTCCTCATAGCTGTCATAGTCTCAGTTGGCTAGATTCTTCTACAGATGAGTTCTCAGTCCACCAAAGAATATATCAACCTTCTCATTAAGATCCATGAAAAATTTTGAGGTGTAATGGGAATTCTGGTGAAGTTTATCTCATAGCTTCCCACATTTTCATTCTCCTTCTGCTTCAGCTCAAGAAACTCCTTCTCCATTCTTGTTCTCATGGAATGATGGAAATACTTACTAAAGAAGATCCCTTTGAATTCTTCCCACTCTATAGATTCAACCTCCACTCTTGGCCTCGTGTTTTTAATCTATTCTCACCATTGATCATCTTCTCCTTCTAAGCGTTAAATAGTTAGGATGACCTTCTCTTGTTCCAAACAGCAGAGCACAAAAAAGATCTTCTCGATAGAGCTGATCCATTGCTCAGCAATTAATGGGTCAGTAGATCCACTGAAGTTTGGTGGTCGTTGACGCATAAAGGACTCAACAAAATGTTGTTCCCTTCATGGTGAGATCAGTCTCTCATCTTGATTCAAGTTATTTCTCATAACTTAAGTCATTAGGTTCATCATTATTATGAAAGTTTCCATTCTAGCTTCCATCGGAGGGTCTTCAGCGCAAATTCCATTGCGGTCACCATTTGCACGGTTCCTCCTATTGCCCGCCATTTTCTAAAAGAATAAAACCTTGGTGAGAAGCTTATTTCATTTATGAATCTTTTAACTATAAAGGATCTTATTTCTTAAAACTTCATGCTTAAAAAATTACATTTCTCTATAAATCCTTTACAGTGATTCATAAAATACTTGTGATTAACCAAACATATCCCCCAAGAGTGTCAAACCAGGAGTGAATCAAGGCTCTTTGTCATGTAACAGGATACCTCAGGTCAAACCCAAAACTCCTTTTCAGAGTTTTTACTCCTAGGTACATTTGTGCTAGAGCCACATCCACTTGCTCGTATCCAGAAAGGTATTTATTTGTTCGGAAACCAATTACTATAAATTTCACCAAAATACCAGGAATTTTTCCTATATTTAAACTTTTCTATAGGATTCTTCCTAAATTTTTCATAGCCTAATTTCCATAAATAACTAAACTATCCTTTGATACCAACTATAGTGTCCTGACTTTTTATTACATAAATTTTCATTACATTTTACAAATAGAGAATCTTTAAAGTCTAGTGTCTTAGAAATCAGGAACAAAAAAACATGAAAACTTAAAACACCCTTTTAAATACCATTGAAAATATTTTTTAAAAGTTCATCCTATGTACAATTACTCCATCTCATAACCTAGAGACATACATCAAAGGAAAGGGTGAGCAGAAGTCCTAGTAAGGAAAGCAAGGGAATCAGTTTACTTGTCATATCAATAAGAACTTGATGAAAAACATAAGACATGAGAAATGGAAAAAGAGGCATATCATAATAAAAAGAACATGAATCATAACTTTAATATGTGGCTACAACATTTAATTTATACATTCATAAATATATCACCAAGTTTCATCCCCAAGGTGTCATAAAAATTACTAAGGTTATTTACCAAGGTATCGTGAAACTAGTCATCTCTAGAGATTAAATTATTTACCCAATGCATTGGAGCACTATTAGGGATCACCCTTAATATTTATTTATTTTCATGTGATCCAAATAGATCATAATCATACATTTCATAAATAACCCATATAGAGTAAAATAAATTGGTTTCACTTCAAAATCATGACGTTTTTTAAAAGTGCTTAAAAATAAGATCATTATGTCATTTATAAGCCATGGAAAGAGAGTGATGGTTATATGTATATCAATTCTAGAATCAAATAGATAAATTTTATTTCTTTATGAATACTGCTAGAAATGAAAATAGATTTGGGTATTCACATAAATAAAATAGATAATTTCTTGAGAAAAAGCATAACGGCTATATAACATGGTTTTAGAAAACATTAAAAAGAGAGGGGGAAAGGGTCTACCATCCATAAATGAATAATTTTATAGTATAGGTTAAAAATAAAATAGAAATAATATCATGGTGTGGATATTTGAATGACATACCACATGAAAAGAAAACTTGAAAGAAAAGAGAAAATGCGATTTCTTTTATGAAAATTCGGCAGCCTAACGGCGTCACTTAAAATTTCAGAAAATCAATTGATGAGAGAGGAAAGGTCATCTCATCAATTGGACATGAAATGGACAGTAGTAAGGATATATAATAACATACCTCAAAATAAGAAGATGGAAACTATAAGACATAACATAAAGGAAGTCATGACTTAAAAGAGGATGGTGAAAGGTTCCCTTACCTAGAAAAGTAACTTTGAAATCTTAAAGGTTGGAACCTTGGGGGGCTTGAGGGAACCTTGGGAGGACTCCTTGGGAGGTACAAAGACTATAAATTCATTGAGGAGGAATTTGGAATGAAATTAATTAAGGAATGGCTTGGTATTTATAGAAAAAGTGAGGGAATATTTTATTAACTTCCAAGGGACACCTCATCGGTGGTATTTGCAAAGCCATGGGCTTGCCCATGGTATTGGTCACTTGGGACACCTCATAACATATCTTACTATTCACAAGTATACCATAATTATTACATCATTATTACATCATTTATGATGTCATTAATCACACTGAAATTCAAAACTTTATTTTTAATATTCACCAAAAAACAAAAACATTTTATAAAAAACTCATAAATTAATCCCAGCCTAATATCGATGATCTGAATTCAAAAATGAACTCTATTTTATGAAAATAATTTTCTAAATATTTTTAATTTAATTTTTAAATAAAATCATTATTTATTCAAAAAAACAGCTCTAAAACTATAACTTGTTTTGTAACACCTTGAAAAAGTAATCAAGGTCCCATAAAATTATCATATAACCATAAGACAACAGAATAACGATTTATGATTATGTTTTGTGAAAATACATTTCCATTTTAAATTATTAAATTAATTATAAAATTGTAAATAAAATATTTATGACATACAAAAATACCAAAACTTATACTATGATCATTTTTTCAGTTTTAAGATGTCTACATTGTATTTCTACATTCATGGGTGAAGTTTCTATTTTTTGGCCAATTCACTATTTATTACTATTCATTACTATTCACAAGGGTATGTTACTATTCACCAAAAAATTATTTTGATCATATTTAACCACATTTTTCACCCTGATTACAACCATGTATGAAGGATTTTTGAAAATTATTTCACAGAAAAAGTTAATAATAAAATATTTTTATACTATTCATCAAAAAAACACTATTCATCGATTACTATTCATCAAAAAAAACATTATTCATAAAACACTATTCATCTAAATGAAACTTCTTATAAAATTACTAAAAATTCATCCTAGGTTAATTATGACATTTGGAATTCAAAAATGATGTTTATTTCACCATAATAATTCTCTATGTATGATAAATCTTTGAAAAGTCCAATTTTTTACTTCTAAAATCGATTTATCAAATTTATCTTAATTAAACATTTACTTTATTAAGGAAATATATTCCAAATATAGAAATGATAAAATAACAATTTTATTTAAAAGGATTGCACAAAGTAACTATGGTCTCGTTATATAAGCCCTTATAACACCTACATAGGACCTAAGTGTAAGGTGTGCTATGGTGATAAAATCTTGGGGCGGCTTAGACAACATTGCTCGAGTGGTGATTTTTATCAGCTTGAACTTATCCTATAGGCGATTCCATTCAAGCTTCACATGTTGAAGCTCATCTTGGGCTTGGTCCAGAGGAAAGCCTAGTGATGCAACCTCCTTCCCAAGCTCCGAAAGATGGGATTTGTATTTCCTGAGCCTACTGGATGAGGCCATCCAATCTTCTTTCTGTATTAATTAACCAAGGTCATTTTTATTTATAAACAATAATTATAACATCAATAGTATAGTTTCAAAAGGTCATATTAACAGTCAAAACCCAACAGTCTCATTTTAATTATACTCACTTTATTAATTAAAGGATATAGTTTTGTTGAGTATAAAATAAAATGACACACAAAATAAGGAAACAAAAATTATTCAAAAGTTCGGTTCGTTACATTTTACACATGCCAAAAGGCTACCAAATGGATAATTATAGAACCTTATATGATATAAGGTTGAAATATTTAAATCCAATAGGAAGTGGATAAGGTTTTATTTCAGTTTAACCCATATCTTTTTAGTTTAACCTCCTAGTAAACCCATTTTAACCTAAACCATGATAATTAATTTTTACTATTTTTACTATTCATTATGACCAAAAAATTAAGTTCAAATTGGTATATAATATTAATTATTATTATTAAAAATTTTGAATCCATTTCTCCAAATTATTTTCACATTAATTGTCAAATTTTAATTTAAAATTACACTCGTAGATGCAATGTAAAACTGATTTTCCAAGGAAAAGGTTTTCATAAGTATTGAAAGTTTTAAAATAAAAATTCAATATGAATTTGATTCCAAAAAACTAAATTGGATTAATTATAAAATAATTTTTTTAATTTTTTTATAAAATAATTTTAAAATAAAATCTATCCTTATATATTCTTTAAATGAAAAAGGTGGTTTTCAAATAAAAAGCAGTATTTGTCACTATTCATCGAAAAATTAATTTTTTCAGAATATTCTCAAAAATTCACCCTAAAATAATTTTGATATGATGAATTAAAAAATTAATTTAATTTTATCAATTAGATTTTATAAAATTTGGAAAGATTAATTATATTATTTTCTCTCAAAAATTAATAGAAATCATTTTTGATGAAAAAGTATTTTTAATGAATAAAATGATTTTCATAAAAAAGTAAGTGATTAGTTTATAAGAATTTATAAATATATTTATATTGATTAGGACCTATATATATTTCATAAAGTGATTAATCAAATTCATACCAATAATTTTAATGAAAAGGTTATAATGGTCATGTTTAAATAATAATATTTTAATAATATACCATGGTTCGTTGAAACTCAATATTGTGTGTTGTCTACTCTATCGAATGGTTTTCTTTTAAAATATATGGTTGTTAAAAACCAAAACTCTTCCCAACTTTTCCTTTGATTACAAAAAAAAATCTTTCCCGAAATGAAATACTCTCTCGTATTCTCTCAATTTAGAGATGGAGGAGGATCATGATCACTTCTCATTATTGAGAGCATTCTTGGGATAATATTGTCTTGAAAAATAATTCTATCACCCTATAAAATGATATAAGTTGTGTTATATACAATTTTTTAGACAATTTTTTATTTCTCGAGCCCTTAACTAATTTCATTATTCTAATTAAATCCTATGTCAAATAATAATATTATTATTATTATATTCCATAACTTGTGTTAAGTTGAGGATATTTAAATATCATTTCAAAAATAAATAATTCAATATTTATTTAAATGATATTAAATAAACTATATGTCATCACATCTCTATTAGCACAACCCGTCAATCCTCCTCAAAATTTATCAGACCTTGAATAATAAATATTTATTTAAATAAATAAATATCACTATATTAATAATTCAATAAATAAATAAATATTATATTCACCAACAGTAAAATAAAAATTTATTTAATATTCATGTGACTAAATAAATAATTATTTATTATCTTCCAAATAAATAAGTGATAAATAAATAGTATATATTTTCTAATTGGAAAATAATATTTATTTAATATTTAACTCACATATATATCCTTTTGAATAACTGCTGACTGAATTTTTCTATCAACATAACCTAAATGATTATTATTCCTTAAAAAGGGAGAATAATATTTATGCTAACATTAAATTCAAAGATAATTTAACTAAGATTCTGGATGCACTGGGTGTGTGAACCTCTAGACCTATTTATTAGTAGTAATAGACTAGCTAACCTTAAGATTAGCTTCTAGTAACATGTCAATTCAACCACTAAAAAATATGTTACTATCTCAATGAAAAAAACATCATATTGATGCTTAGTGTGTAATTTAATCCCTTTCTCTTAATATCTCATCAAGAAAGTCCCATACTTGTGTCATCAATCTATATGTCTGGTGTATATTTCTTTAAATAACTTAAATGAACTCAATGAAAAACCTACATTTCTATAGACTTAGCCAAAAAATTCTATTTCAACCAAAGGGCCAATGATATTTACTTTTATTAAAATGGAAGGGAAAATATATTCTTGACTTATTCATTAATGTCATGTCACCTATGACACACCCAATGTATCCTACCTCACTAGGAACATATGTCATCACAATTTTCATCAATCCATCAATGTATATGATTTAAGACATAAATTAATAATAATACCAAGTCTAAAGACTAATACACATGTATGTGGATAATAATATACAATAAAACAAATAATATGTCACGAACCAACCTAGGTCAACCCTGAATCGATCACCCGAGCCAGTCTGCGACATGACCCGAGAGGCATTCCTGATCCTCCCAGGCTGGCGACAAGCAACAGGGCATCAATAGAGGACAATTAGGAATGATTTCTCCCAGTGAAAATAAATAAAGTAGCGAAAACAAAAGTAAAATAACGCAAAGTAAATAAATGACACTGAAAATAAAGAATGATCAGCGACAGCCAACAAACCTAACCACGACCAAAGCTCCTCGCGACTCCAAGAGTCGCTCACCAGTGCACAACCAACTCTCACCCATGACGAGTATGCTTGAGTCAAACCTGCAATAGAAACTAAAAATAAGAAAACACTATAGGAATGAGTATTAAAACTTAGTAGGCATGCCCAACAAACTATTCCTAATGCACTACCTTTAAATAATGAAATTTACTAATTCCAGGTTTGAACTAAAGTATATAAAATATTATTTTCCACACACACTTTCATTTCTAAAACAAGTAACACTCCATTTCCTTTTTTTAATTTAATATCAAGTTTAATGTTTGAAAGGAACATGTGCATTTCATTTAAAATGTTTTTACGAATAATTTAGAAATCCAAATTTTAGTTGTTAGCAAAAAGGAAAAACCACACAACACGCATCACACACTAAGGGAAATGGAAAAAGTGGCACACAAGGGTTAGCTACCGAACTAGACCTCTCAATCGTATGCCACATACAAATAAACACTAAAGAAAACATGGGTTGAACCTAGGAGATCATGAAGAATCCAGAACGTACTATACATGTGACACATCCTGAAGGCATGCCCTACTCAATGACGTCATAACGACCAAACGCCCGGTGTTGCCCTACATGGGCTAACCGAGGGGCCCAATCCCATAGCACTAATAACAAAGTACCTCTCTACTATAGGACACTAGCCAGTACGTAATCTAAACTAGTGCAGCAATCGTTCTCAGAAGATTCACTTACTATGCCAGGTTCCCATGTCAACACATGCAATAAAAAGGGGTGAGTCCATAATGTAAATCAACCAGTCATGATGAAAAAACATCACACATAACTCACACAATCAACGTACACAAAAAGATCACCCCTGAGTCACCTCAAAGAAAGTTTACCAAAATAATTTATTTTATTAAAGATCCAAACGGGCCTTCACCAACTTTAAAGAAAAAACTCATTTCTCAAGAGAACCAAAATACTTTTTCACACATCAGAAGAAATAATTTATCATTAAACCAAAACTACACTTGAAATTATGTTAATTATGTTCAATGGACAAATGGGAATTCTTTCACTATTGTGTATCCATTCATCAATAAAATATTTCAAGTTCTTGTATAAAATAAGCATCTCTTTTTTCATCGAATAATTATTCCAAAATTAATTATCTAATACTATTTATCATTTATTAAAATTAATAAAATTCCAAGCAATTAATAAATTCTAAATTTAAAGGCGAGTGCAGTGGGGGAACCTAACTCAACTTCCAGATCAGTTACGATGAAGCGGCAAGTCTCACACACTTGCACAAGTACGTGCAACTTGCCGATGACCGCAATATCTTAAAAAAATCCTACCAACGCGCTGTAACCGAAAAGATAACTAAAATACATAAACATGGACTTAAAATGATTAAAACAAATAAACAACTCAAAAACCACCTCGACATACATTCAAAACAATACTCGCACCATAAAATTAAACGAACTCAAATATTTTAAAAAAGAAAACTAAACTCACAGCAAATTAATTAAACACAACACTCGCTAAAGTAAAAAATATGATACTAAAGAAAGGACGACACGAACATCACCTCAACGTGGAGATGCGCTTGAATTGCGGGGTCGTTGAGCACCGCGCAATGACCGGGGAATGACAAAGGGTTCACGCAGGGACTGTGCGGCTAGACAGAAGGTCCTCGGGGCGACGCACCGCCGAGTCGAAGGCACGCCGGGATGGATATGCGTTTGGAGACCAGAAATAAGTTCAGAAAGGGGTGTGTGTGACCGATACGGCTGGTGGGTGCCGACGGGAGGAGCCTACGGCTGTTGCAATGAGGGGGGGTGTCGGGCATGAGGCAGAGCTGTAAAGCGGTGCTTTGCGGGGTTTCTGGGAGGAGGCATGGGGGTTGGAGCTTGGGGCGTGGTGCAGGAGGCAGCCCAACAGGAGGGTGCCATGCATGAGTTGGAAAACCGGAAGAGCTTGGCAGAGGTTGGTGCACTACAGTAGGAAAAAAGCTGAGTGGCCTGCTGCAGGTTGTGTGGGCTGCTGGGTGGCTCATCACTACATAGTAGGATAGAAAGATAGTCGAGGGGTGCAGAGGATTCAGTAGGAGGCGGCAGCTAGGCAGAGGGTGCGGATGGAAAGTAGGGATTGGGATGTTACGGGAGGTGTGGCGTGCGGATGCGAGTGGGGTAGGATCAGAGGGGTGTGGGAGTTGGTGGCGAGGGTGGTGTGGCACTGCTGCATGGGGTGGCAAAGAGAGTGAGGGCCAGAGGTAGGGGCTGTAGGTGCTGGGAGGGGCAGAGCAGGGTGCGGCTACGGGAGGCTGGAAGCGTGACGGGAAGAATAACATGGAAGGAGGGGGGATAGCACTGTACAGCTGAAGCGGGAGGTGGTGGAACTGGATGGTATGCGAGGCAGCAGCGGGAGAGTCGGGCGAAGGCTTCCGCAGGACTGCGGGCTGGCGCTGCTGCTGGTGCACAAGGAGAAGAAGGGGGTAGCTACGAGGGAGACAAGGAGGGAGGCCAGATCTAGAGATTGGGGGGAGAAACCACAAGGAACACAAAAAAAATAAGGAAGAATAAGAGAGAAGAAAGATAATAAAATAAAATAAAATAAAATAAAATAAGTTAAAAATAAAAGGTAAATGAATAACAAAAATAACAATATTAATAATAATAATAATAATAATTACAACAACAAAATTAATAATAAAATAAAAATAATAAATGAATCATATAATTTTTAATAATAATAAAATTAATGAAAGGCCATGCAGTTGTATGGGTGAAGTCGCACGGCATCGCGCTCCGCCCGTGCGTCCAACGACGTCGAACCCAAAATGGGCATTTTTTTATCAAGAACTCAGAAACCTCGTCTGGGACTCACCCCGGACCCCAGAAAAAATATTTAAAGGTAGAAAAATAATTAAATAAATTAAACTCATAGGTCAGGGTGTGACAATTCTCCCCACCATAATGCTTCATGTCCTCAGGAAGCCACAACAAGACTTAAACTGAAGAAAAAACTCCTTGTCACTCACCCCCAAAAGTTTATGCACCTCCAGTTGATCGATCCAAACGAACACCAAACTCCCATGACATGAAACTCATCCTCAAAATACGAACACTTTAAGCACCACCCAAAACAAAACTCAAGATGAAACTCTAATACTGACACGGGGAGGCCCAAACGGAATCCCCACCATAGGAAACAAGCCACCAGAATTCAATGAGACTCGTTATGGGTCTCCCCACAATAAGGACTAATGAGATTAACCGAACTTGATGATTTTCCATATGGTCCAAAAACACCCCACCAAGAGGGGGAGAGGGTAAGGCCCCACCATCGTCATATCAACAACGTCGTGCCCTCGGAAGAACATAAACCATGACAAACTAAGGACGGAGATTAAACCAATGTCTTTTTACACCATTTGGGTTCACCTGACTACGTTTCAGCTTCACTCTGAGACTTATGGCTGGATCTCTGTTGATTGAAGCATCTCCTACCTCGCAGTATGGATTCAAAATTTTCCAAACATGACACATGAACCGCACATATATTAGAACAAAGGTTTCAAAGGGGTTCAGCCACAACCATTCTTACAACTGAAAGAAAATAAACACCACAAAATGGTGTAGGTGACGACTACTACATCCAAGAAACACCACAAAAGTAAAAACTTCAAACTGATTACCAAACATCTTCCTACTCCTACTGATGGGCTGAGGTGACCTTCGACGAACCAGGTTTGGCTTTAGAGCACTTCTTGGAAACACCTCGGTAGAATCACTGTAAGTGACCCAGACGTCCACATGTGTGGTAGGGTTTCGGAGAATTCGGGCACATCATCCTCTTGTTCCCCCCACTTACCAAAATGGTGACAAATCAAGGAATTTCACTGTGAGGAAGATGGCTGAAGGTCTGAAGGACTCTTGATTCCTCTACCAGTACCACCAGCATCAATCGCTTCACATTCTTCATATCATTATCTACTATTGTAGAGACCCAAACTTGACGTACATGGAAATTACATTAATTTTGGAGAATACTTAATACATAATAAAAATTGACATCCAAGGACCATAATAGTTTAGTGTCTTTGGAAACTTGGAACACAATCTTCTAATCATGGTGAAAGATCTTCAACATCTCCCATAAATATCTTTCCCTTTTGTTTTCTTACCTAAAACCTTTCTTTATATCCTGGGGAAAAGAAAACATAAAAAGGGTGATCTCAAATGCTCAGTAAGGGTAAGAATGGAGAAAATAAAACAAACCATATATGTTTGAACATAAAAACATGAACATAATGTTTAAACATTAAAATATTGAGTTGTGAAATAAATCTTGGTAGTACGTAAGGCATAGATCATAAAGGAACATTAATCATGATAAAATAGCATGGGAATAAAACATGTAATTGTGGAAAACAATTAATCACATGATATGATTTATATAGTAGCCAAGGCAATTTTTCCAAGACCATCATAGTGGAAAATATCCATTACTAAACCGGGTTTACTTGTCATTCCATCCCTATATTACTGAACCATATTTACTTGTCGTTCTAGCCATATCTATCTCATGAGATATAAATATTTAACCAATGCATTAGAGGGAGATATAGGTCTTACCCATCTCATAATGAAATCATTATTATGTGTGCCACAAAATAAACATAAATCATTCATCATAACCCAAAGAATAAAATGGGTTTCATAAACATCATCCCATCATAACATAATCCATATAAAACAAATGGATATCATTTCATCATAAGAAAAATCAAACCATGAAAATAATAGATACATTATACCTGAAGAATAATCATGCTAAATAATGTCATCTTATATGGGTAATAAATTTGATAAAACACTTGAAATAAATTCTTGAGGAAAATATCCTTTCTTCTCCAAAATCATTTTCTTTTCACAAAATGCCATGTAATTTTAAAAGAAAAAGATTTTTTTGAAAATAATATTGAAATAATCTAGAGAAATTTTCACGAAAATAAGGTGTTATGAAACCGTAAAAATCTGTTCATGGCTTATAAGTTAAAAATAACATTCTACTTGTACTTTTTCCGGAAAGTCAAAAAGTACCTCGTATGGTAAACAAAAGAAAGATTCATTCCATAATACATAGTAAATTTCAAAAAGGGCTAAAAATGAAATTAATCATACATGTAAGAATAGTAAAAACTTTATGAAAACATTTTTATAAAACACGGATATGGATGATAAATATAACCCCAGTAAATACTTACTAATAAACAATCCCGAATAAGAACGAGATTGGAATAATTATCCCTTACCTTATGTCCAATTTCTTCCATATGTGTATGAGACTCCTATATAGTGGTTTTAGACATATTATTAACTTTTAACAAAACCATAATAATATTTATGATATCATATATGATTCACTTATGACTTTATATTACCCATTCTTTTATCAATTCCATGTTAAAGCAACGTTTTGGGTAAAATCGTTTCATTTATCATACGTGTTTGGAATTTTTGTTCTTGATATTATTACTTATAACCTGATTAAATTAATTCCAGAATGTAAAATATGATTTATATATAATTAATATTTAGCATATAAATATATATGATAGATCGATAAATGGAATGAAATACACCGTTCATGGAGACGGTAGGTCGTACGTACGCATGAACGATGTTTTCGTTTCCTTATTAAATTTAATGGAAGGAAGTAATTAACATATACATAAATCCAGTATCATTATTATGTCACATATTTCATGATTATTTATTATATATACTTTATAGTTATTCTTTAATGGTTAACATAGATAATGAATCTCATCGCGTCGTGGAGACGGTAATCTGTACGTACGCACGAGCAATGATATCATTCTCATAATTATTGAATGGAATTGAAGTGGATGATATAATATCTCAGAATTAGTATCATGTTATAATAATCATATATAGTTATTCTTTACATCATTATACCCATCCAAGTAAGGTGGTGGTGGAAAAACAGATTACACCACAATGTGGAGATGGTATTTTGTACGTACGCACGCGCGGTGATTTCATTTTTCGTAAGATGGATAGAAGGTGAAATAGGGTTATTTCATATTTATAATAACATGTGATTATATTAGTGATACTAATGTTATTACTTTATAATTAAACAAATAAATAAGAGGAAGTAGAAGAATAAATAAATTTTAAAGAATCGGTAAAGGATATTACCTCTTCTTCGATGCGCCTCTTATAAACCTATCCTTAGGAAACTAAAGTTGGTCTTTGAAGAAGACCAGGACCTCAAGTATGTTAATAGGGAAGTGTATAAGAGAAATTGTCAGGGTTTGGCCGAGCTTGAAGGCTCAAAGTGGTGTGAGGAGGAGACGGAGGAGGTGCCCTTCTATAAGAGAGGAGAGGGGCACTTTTGGAAACCTCTAAAATATTAATTTATAATAAACTCAAACCCCACATAAAAAACTCCAAAAATGACTCAAATCCAAATATTAGATGATATAGGGTTTTAATATCATCAACCAATAAGATTTATACATGTTGGTAATTTATTTTAAACCTTATCAACTAGATGTATCCTTATTTAATCTATTTAATTTTATTTCTTGTAATAATATTCTTAATTTTAAATTGTTATAAATAATTACTTATGTGTTGTGAATTTTCTATAATTGGATACTTTATGACATTTTAGACCATATAAATTTCATTTTATAATTTTTAAAAAAAATTGTGATTTTTAAAGAATTTTATAATATGTTATTTTTATAAAATAACAATAGTGTCAATTTTGACACTATTCATTTATTTGAATTTAAATAAAATCCAAACATAGGATATATTTGAAAAAATATATTTAATAGACTCCTAAAATGTCATATTCATCTAGAAAATTTTTGGAGAACATTAATTAGTTCATATAATATTTATTTTAATATTTTTAAAATTATTTATTTGATATTTCAATCAATAAAATAATTTCTACATCACTATTGTGTCATAATTAATGATAATTATTTAATCCCTAAAAATTATAAATAAATTCTCATGATGTATATAATTTTATTATATTTCTGTAGACTATTTATATTCAAATTTTATGCGGTTTAACACTAAATTAAAATTATTACACTTATAAGATATAAGAGAGTGACATGTTGTCACTTTCTTTGGTTTTAATAATAATTATATCATTTTCATGGTCAAAAGTACATGAAATGAATATATTCCAACCCTTAGGTGATATGGGTCTACTTTTATTCATCCAATAGAATTTTGGTAGGTTTTAGGGTAATTTTATAATCTTATTTTTAAACTTAATTACCCGATTTACCTTTAACTGTAGTAAATAAAATTTACCGTAGTTACTATTCATAATGTCTAAAAAATAAAAGTCGTCTATTAGAATAATTTGGAATTAATGATTCCAAATATGGAATCTAGTTTTTTAAATTCAAAACACAAAAGTGGTAGTATCTAATTTAAAATTAATCCTGCTATTGAGAAAACATGTTTTATAAGTTAAAACGTTGCAAAAGATTGAAATGTTTTTACCTATGAATTCAGTGTAAAATTAATACTGATGAATTAAATTATATTAAATGGTAGAAATATATTCTATTTATACTTTAAAAGCATTCAATATTATAATTTAACCATATAAATTATCTCGATGAAAAAAGTTGTTTTTAATTAAAATTTAGCGTATTTTTACAATTCATCAAAATATGAAAGTTAACTGAAAAATATTAAAAAATTATCCAAAGTTAATTTTTATATAATTATTTAAATGAATAATTTTATTTCATCAAATTGAACTTATAAATGTTTCAAAAGTATATTTAAAGTGGTTGTGCCATCAAAAGGCGGCAAAACTGCATTTTTTTAAAATTACTTATTTTACCCGAAAAATTTATTTTGTTCTCATACCATGTTCTATAAAATTTCTAAGATTAATTATAATGTCATAAAATTAAAAATTTACTTACTAATATTCATAACATCTTGTTCATAATAATATTATCACAATATATCATTGTTTAGTGAAACTCAGTATTGCGTACAACACACGCTATCGAGGAAGGTCACTATTGCATGTAATGCAAGCCAAGTCAGGGTTGCGTGTAGTGAAAGATTCCTTTGGTGTTGCATATAACATAATCAAAATATAGTTAATTTATATAGTGATCAAAATCTATACTTTTTGTTGTGTATAGCGCAAGCTAATTTTGGTGTAGCGTACAACACAAGACATCAAAGAAATTAAAAAGATTATTTCTCATAAAATCTCAGAGTGTTACATTCTACCCCCCTTAAAATGAATTTTTCCCTAGAAATTCATCGGGTTTATAAATCATTTACTACTTGAAAGTTTTTTTCATAGAAACCCACATCGTAAAAATGAATACTAAAACTAAATTTTAAAAAAGCAAAGTTAGAAACATAACAGTCACCCAAAGTAAATCAGCACTGGGTTTCCATAAAGCAGAATGTAGGTGAAAATATGGATATGGAAGAGAAATCTAACCATAATGTTTGGATGAAGAGTGGTAGAGAACATGGCTATGAAAAATACAACAATCACAAAGCCATAAATTTTTGATAATCTAAGGTACCATCTGATTCATCAGATATGAGGGCACTAGGACAACATTTTTGGTTTTCAAGATCATTTCCCTAATGTTGAAGAATTTTTGAATTAAAATAAATACTTACTTGATTTTGGTACAATCTCATAATTTTTTATTCCTTGAACAATTTGTACTTCATCTCTTAAAGAAATGAAGTTAAATTTGTTTTCCATGAAGTGTTAGAAGATCATGCGATATAATGATAGGTCATTCCATCTGTCTCAAACATAAGGTTAGCAAAAGTTATATACAGAAGTCCATCTTATGGTGAGATTAATCGTATATAGTTCCAAAAATGGACTTATACTTCATTTATCATACTGCTTAATAAAATAAAACTAGTTTCTACTAACCAGGGACTTCCTGTAGGCCAGTGGTAGGTGATAAAGTCCTGTCGCACTTCGGTTGTGGGTTCGATTCCCGCAACCTTGTCCGATGCGACAGGTTTTCGACCATCTTGCAGGTTTTCCTTTTTCTAAAACTACACTATTATAAGATTCCAGAAATAATATCAAAAAAGGTTCTATCCTTAAACAATTTTATCTTATGTCCAACATAATCCATTTCAAATCTTTAGGCTTATCCAAAATACTTCTATCCAAGCTCATAGTATAAAGAAAATGATTACTAGAAATTTCATCAATCAAGCATACGAATACCATCATTTATCCCCCATATATCATAAGATATATCTTGTTGGTTACATTCTAAACATGTGAATTCCTTAATCATGTATTCTCTTAAAACATGAATTACCATATAATCTTTGTGAAAACATGAATGTTGTCAAAAGTTAACTATTTCCACATACCAAAATCCCAAAATTTCTATATACTCAAACCATGATATCACTTTGTTCTTATATCAGTCATGAGGTCATTAATACTATCAAAAATTTCATTATCTCTGTATCCCTTCATTATGTGCATATTAGGTGCTTTCCAAAAATATTTCAATCACTTTTCATGGTTACCAATACCATATAATTATTGAAAACCACAACAAACCAATACATAGATATTTCAATATTCCTTGATACTATAAATGAGATTCTACAACAATATTTTTAAATCTCATTATATAAACACTTAATCATTCCACCACTTCGTTTTCATATTCAACATCACCAATAGTGATCGCATATGACTTCCCTTTGTCCTTTGCCTTAAGAGGTTTTTGATTTCGATCTTCATTAACCCTTGGATTAGGGCATTGGTTAGCATAATTCCCCATTTCTATGCACTTGTAGCATTGAAGTGTTGGTGGTGCATTCTCTACAGTCTTTTCTCTATTCACATCATTAGCTACCTTTTTTCCATTACTTCGGAACTCAGATACTCAATGACCTTCTTTTCCACACTTAAAACATTTTCTAGTCCCTTTAAGACAATATCGACCATGCTTCTTTCCACACTTTGAGCATAATGAAACATTTTTCTTCTTTTCACCATAGTTTTTAGATTTTTCCTTGAACTCCATATTTTGTTTCTTGTCAAAACCATGAGATATATATGTAACACTAACTTCCAGTTCTACCTTGATAGCACAACGCACAATCTCTTCATAGCTACTGAAGTCTCTTATAGTTAATTCCTTTCTAAGACTTGGTTTTAAGACACTGAAAATATATTAACTTTACTTTCATGTTGGATGATAAATCCAGATGCATACCTTGAAAGCCTTGTAAAATTCGCTTCATATATACCAACAGATTCATCATCCTTTTTCTTAAGATCAAGGAACTCCTTTTCCATATTAATTCGAAGAATACAAGGAAAGTACTTATTGAAAAATAAGTTATTGAACTCATCCCATTCCATGGATTCAACTTCATCTTGGGGCCTTGTATTCTTAATTAGATTCCACCACTAGTCTGCTTCACCTTCTAAATGGAAAATAGCCAGAATGACTTTTTCATGTTCCGAACAGTGAAGTATGGAAAATATATTTTCAATGGAAGTGATCCATTATTCAGAAATAAGTGGATCATAAGACCCACTAAAAGAAGGTGGACATTGCCTCATAAAGGACTCAATAGAATATTGTTCCCTTATCTGCTCATTTCCAGAATGATTCGTATCTTGTGTAAGTATAGAAAAAATATTTTTCACTCCATCTCTCACAACATCGGTTTGTTCAGGAGGACAATCATTGCATTTTCCATTACATTGATCAACATGGTTCCTTTAGGTTCCATCCATCATCTAAAACCCAAAAAGAATAGTGTGAGAGGCAAAAATCATGCTAGGAAAATAACATAATAAAGGGGGAGTACCTTCAATATCTAACATCTTAGATTTAATTATAATATTTTAACCATAATTCTAGGACTATAACCTATACTTATACTTAACCTTAGGGACATACCTAGACATACCTTTAAAATATTTCTAGGGATCTCATTAAAGTTTTTTTATCCTAGTTTCCAAAGGTTAACTAAACCTTTCCTCTGATACCAACTTTAGAGACCCAAACTTGACGTACATGGAAATTACATTACTTTTTCGGAATACTTAATACATAACAAAAACAGACATCCAAGGACCATAATAGTTTAGTGTCTTTGGAAACTTGGAATACAATATTTTAATCATGGTGAAAGATCTTCAACATCTACCATAAAGATCTTTCCATTTTTTTTCTAAACTAAAACCTTTATTTATAACCTGGGGAAAAGAAAACATAAAAAGGGTGAGCTCAAATTATCAGTAAGGGTAAGCATGGATAAAATAAATCAAACCATATACGTTTGAACTTAGAAACATGAACATAATGTTTAAACATTAAAATATTGAGTTGTGAAATAAATCTTGGCAGTACGTAAGGCATAGATCATAAAGGAACATTAATCATGATAAAGTAGCATGGGAATAAAACATGTAATTATGGAAAACCATTAAGAATATGATATGATTTCTATAGTATCCAAGGCATTTCTTCCAAGACCATCATAGTGGACAATTTCCATTACTGGACCGGGTTTACTTGTTGTTCCAGCCCTGTATTACTAAACTGGATTTACTTGTCGTTCCAGCCATGTCTATCGCATGAGATATAAATATTTACCTAATTAATTGGAGGGAGATATAGGTCTCACCCATCTCATAATGAAATAATTCTTACATGTGCCACAAAATAAACATAAATCATTCATCATAACCCAAATAATAAAATGGGTTTCATAAACATCATCCCATCATAACATAATCCATATAAAAAAATGGATATCATTTCATCATAAGAAAAATCAAACCATGTAAATAATAGAGAAATTATACTTGAAACATAACCATACTAAATAATTTCATCTTATATGGGAAATATATTTGATAAAACACTTGAAATGAATTCTTGAGGAAAATATCCTTTCTTCTTCAAAATCATTTTCTTTTCACAAAATACCATGTAATTTTAAAAAAAGGATTTTGTTGAAAATAATAATGAAATAATGTAGATGAATCTTTACAAAAATAAGGTGTTATGAAACCTTAAAAATCCGTTCAAGTCGTATAAGTTAAAAAAAACATTCTCCTTGTACTGTTGTCGGAAATTCAAAAAGTACCCTGTATGGTAAACAAAAGAAAGATTCATTCCATACTACATAGTAAATGTAAAAAGGGGGTAAACATGACATTAATCATACATAGAAGAACAGTAAAAACTTTATGAAAACATTTTTATAAAACATGGATATGGATGATAAATATAACCTCTGTAAATACTTATGAATAAACAATCTCGAATAAGAAAGAGATTGGAATAATTATCCCTTACCTTATGTCCAATTTCTTCCATTTATGTCCGAAAATATTGTATAGTGGGTTTAAACATATTATTAAATTTTAAAAGAACCATAATAATATTTATGATATCATATATGATTCACTTATGAATTTATATTACCCGTTCTTTTGTCAATTTCATGTTAAAGCAACGTTTTGGGTAAAATCGTTTCATTTATCATACGTGTTTGGACTTGTTGTTCTTGATATTATTACTTATAACCTGATTTACTTAATTCCAGAATTTAAAATATGATTTATATATAATTAATATTCAGCATATAAATATATATGATAGATCGATAAATGGAATGAAATACACCGTTCATGGAGACGGTAGGCCGTACATACGCATGAATGATGTTTTCGTTTCCTTATTAAATTTAATGGAAGGAAGTAATTAACATATACATAAATCCAGTATCATTATTATGTCACATCTTTCATTATTATTTATTATATATACTTTATAGTCATTCTTTAATGGTTAACATAGAGAATGAATCTCATCGCGTCGTGGAGACGGTAATCTGTACGTACGCACGAGCAATGATATCATTCTCATAATTATTGAATGGAATTGAAGTGGATGATATAATATCTCAGAATTAGTATCATGTTATAATAATCATATATAGTTATTCTTTACATCATTATACTCATCCAAGTAAGGTGGTGGTGGAAAAACAGATTACACCACAGTGTGGAGATGGTATTCTGTACGTACGCACGCACGGTGATTTCGTTTTTCATAGGAGGATAGAAGGTGAAATATGGTTGTTTCATATTTATAATAGCATATCATTATATTAGTGATACTGATGTTATTACTTTATAATTAAACAAATAAAGAAGATAAAGTAGAAGAATAAATAAATTTGAAAGAATCGTTAAAGGATATTACCTCTTCTTCGATGCGCCTCTTCTAAACCTACTCTTAGGGCACTAACGTTGGTCTTTCAATAATACCATGACCTCTAGTATGTTTCTAGGGAAGTGGATAAGAGAAATTTTCAGGTTTTGGCTGATCTTGAAGGCTCAAAGTGGTGTGAGGAGGAGAGGGAGGAGGTGCCCTTTTATAAGAGAGGAGAGGGGCACTTTTGGAAACCTCTAAAATATTAATTTATAATAAACTCTAACCCAACTTAAAAACCTCCAATAATGACTCAAATCCAAATATTAGATGAGATAAAATTGTAATCTCATTAAACAATAAGATTTATACATGTTGGTAATTTATTTTAAACCTTATCAACTTGATTTATCCTTATTTAATCTATTTAATTTTATTTCTTGTAATATTATTCTAAATTTTAAATTGTTATAAATAATTACTTATGTGTTTTGAATTGTCCATAATTGGATACTTTATGAAATTTTAGACCATATAAATTTCAATTTATAATTTTTAATTTTTTTTGTGATTTTTAAACAATTTTATAATATGTTATTTTTATAAAATAACAATAGTGTAAATTTTGAAACTATTCATTTATTTCAATTTAAATAAAATCCAAACAAAGGATATATTCAAAAAAAATATTTAATAGACTCCTAAAATGTCATATTCATCTATAGAATTTGTGGAGAACATTAATTAGTTCATATAATATTTATTTTAATATTTTTAAAACCATTTATTTGATATTTCAAACAATAAAATAATTTCTAAATCACTATTGTGTCATCATTAATGATAATTATTTAATCCCTAAAAATTCTAAATAAATTCTCATGACGTATATAATTTTATTATATTTCTGGAGACTATTTATATTTGAAGTTTTATGAGGTTTATCATTAAATTAAAATTATTACACATATAAGATATAAGAGAGTGACATGTTGTCACTTTCTTTGGTTTTAATAATAATTATATCATTTTCATAGTCAAAAGTCCATGAAATGAATCTATTCTAACCCTTAGGTGATATGGGTCGACTTTTATTCATCCAATAGAATTTTGGAAGGTTTTAGTGTAATTTTATAATCTTATTTTTACACTTAATTACCTGATTTACCTTTAACTGTAGAAAATAAAATTTACCGTAGTTACTATTCATAATATCTAAAAAATAAAAGTAGCCTATTTGCATAATTTAGACCTACTGATTCCAAATATGGAATCAATTTTTACAAATTCAAAACACAGATGTGGCATTATTTAATTTAAAATTAATCCCACTGTTGAGAAAACCATTTTTAAAAGTTAAAACGTTGCAAAAGATTGAAATGTTTTTACCTATGAATTCAGTGTAAAATTAATGCTAATGAATTAAATTATATTAAATGGTAAAAATATATTATATTTATATTTTAAAACCATTAAATATTATAATTTAATCATATAAATTATCTCGATGAAAAAAGTTTTTTTAAATTAAAATTTAGCATATTTTTACTATTCATCAAAATATGAAAGTTAACAGAAAAATATTAAAAAATTATCCAGAGTTAATTTTTATATCCTTATTAAAATTAATAAGTTTATTTAGTAAAATTGAACTTATAAACGTATCAAAACTATATTTAAGGTGGTTGCGCCATCAAAAGACTGCAAAACTGCATTTTTTGAAAAAAACTTATTTTACCCGAAAAATTTATTCTATTCTCATACCATGTTCTATAAAATGTCTAAGATGAATTATAATGTCATAAAATTCAAAATTTAGTTACTACTATTCATAATTCCTAGTTCATAATAATATTATGACAATATATCATTGTTTAGTGACACTCAGTATTGCGTACAACACACGCTATCGAGTAAGGTCACTATTGCATGTAATGCAAGCCAAGTATGGGTTGAGTGTAGTGCAAGCTTCCTTTTATGTTTCATATAAAATAATCAAAATATAGTTCATTTATACATTGATCAAAATCTATACTTGGTGTTGTGTATAGCGTAAGCTAATTTTGGTGTAGCATACAACACAATACATCAAAGAAATTAAAAGGATTATTTCTCATAAAATCTCAGGGTGTTACATTCTACCCCCTTAAAATGATTTCCGCCCTCGAAATTCATCGGGGTTATAAATATTTTACTGCTTGGAAGTTTCTTTCATAGAAACCCACATCGTAAAAAGGAATACTAAAACATAATTTTAAAAAGGAAAGTTATAAACATAACGGTCACCCAAAGTAACTCAACACTGGGTTTCCACATAGGAGCATATAGGTAAAAATATGGATTTGGAAGAGAAATATAACCATCATGTTTGGATGAAGAGTGGTAGAGAACCTGGCTATGAAAAATCCAACAATCACAAAGCCATAAATTTGTGATGATCTAAGGTACCATTTGATTCATAAGATATGAGGGCACTATGACAAAATTTTTGGTTTTCAATATCATTTCCCTAATGTTGAATAATTTTTGAATTAAAAGAAACACTCACTTGATTTTGGTACAATATCACTATTGTTTGTGCCTTGAACAATTTAAACTTCAACTCTTAAATAAATGAAGTTGAATTTGTTTTCTATGAAGTGTTAACAGATCATGCGATATAATAATAGGTCATTCCATCTGTCTCAAACATAAGGTTAGAAAAATTTATATACATAAGTCAATCTTATGGTGAGATTAATCGTATATGGTTCCAAAAATGGACTTATACTTCATCTATCATACCGCTTAATAAAATAAAACCAGTTTCTACTAACCAGGGCCTTCCTGTAGGCTAGTGGTAGGTGATAAAGGCCCGTCGGACTTTGGTTGTGGGTTCAATTCCCACAACCTTGTCTAACGCGACGGGTTGTCACCCATCCTGCATGTTTTCCTTTTTCTAAAAATACACTATTATAACATTCCAGAAATAATATCGAAAAAAAATTATATCCTTAAACAATATTATCTTATGTAAAAAATAATCCATTTCAAATCTTTAGGCTTATCCAAAATAATTTTATCCAATATCATAGTATAAAGAAAATGATTACTATAAATGTCATCAACCAAGCATGTTAATACCATCATTTATCCCATGTATATCATAAGATATATCTTGTTGGTTACATTCCAAACATGTGAATTTTTAAATCATGTATTCTCTTGAAACATGAATTACCATATAATCTTTGTGAAAAAAAGAATGCTCTCTAAAGTTAAATCTTTCCACATACCAAAATCCCAAAATTTCTATATACTCAAACCATGATATAACTTTCTCCTTATATCAGTAATGCGTTCATTAATACTATCAAACATTTCATTATCTCCTTATCCCTTCATTATGCGCATATTAGGTGCTTTCCAAAAATATTTCAATCACTTTTCATGGTTACCAGTACCATATAATTATTGAAAACCACAACAAACCAATACATAGATATTTCAATATTCCACGATACTATAAATGAGATTCCACAACACTTTTTTGGAATATCTTTACATAAACACTTAATCATTACACCACTTGATTGTCATATTCAACGTTGCCAATAGAGATCGCATGTGACTTCTCTTTTTCCTTTGCCTTAAGAGGTTGTTTATTTCAATCATCATTAACCCTTGGATTAGGGCATTGGTTAACATAATGCCCCATTTCCCAGAACTTGTAGCATTAAAGTTTTGGTGGTGCGTTCTCTGCAGTCTTTTCTTTATTCACATCATTAGCTACCTTTTTCCCATTACATCGGCACTTAGCTACTTGATGACCTTCTTTTACACACGTAAAACATTTTCTAGTCCCTTTAAGATAATCTCCACCATGCTTCTTTTCACACTTTGAGCATAACAAAACATTTTTCTTCTTTTCACCATAGTTTTGAGATTTTTCCTTGAACTCCATATTTCCTTTCTTGTCAAAACCATGAGATGGATATGTAACACCAAATTCCAGTTCTACCTTGATATCACAACACACGATCTCTTCATAGCTACTGAAGTATCTTATAGCTAATGCCTTTCTAAGACTTGGTTTTAAGCCACTGAAAAATCGATCAACTTTACTTTCAGGTTGGATGATAAATCCAGATGCATACCTTGCAATCCTTGTAAAATTCGCTTCATCTTGGGGCCTCGTATTCTTAATTAGAGTCCACCACTGGTCTTCTTCACCTTCTAAACAGAAAATAGCCAGAATGACTTTTTCAAGTTCTGAACAGCAAGGAATGGAAAATATCTTTTCAATGGTACTAATCCATTGTTCAGCAACAAGTGGATCAGAAGACCCACTAAAAGAAGGTGGACGTTGCCTCATCAATTACTCAATAGAATACTGTTCCCTTCTCTACTCATTTGGAAGTCCAGAATGATTCATAGCTTGTGTAAGTATAGAAATAAGATTTTGCGTTCCATCTCTCACAATATTGGTTTGTTCAGGAGTACAATCATTGCATTTTCCATTACATTGACCAACATGGTTCCTTCATGTTCTAGCCATCATCTAAAACCCAAAAAGAATAGTGTGAGAGGAAAAAATCATGCTAGGAAAATAACATAATAAAGGGGGAGTACCTTCAATATCTAACATATTAGGTTTAATTATAAGATTGTAACCATAATTCAATGACTATAACCTATAATTATACTTAACCTTAGGGACATCCCTAGACATACCTTTGAAGTATCTCAAGGGATCTCACTAAAGTTTTTGCATCCTAGTTTCCAAAGGTTAACTAAACCTTTCCTCTGATACCAACTGTAGCGACCCAAACTTGAAGTACATGGACATTACATTACTTTTTTTGAATACTTAATACATAACAAAAACATACATCCAAGGACCGTAATAGTTTAGTGTCTTTGTAAACTTCGAACACAATCTTATAATCATGGTGAAAGATCTTCAACATCTCCCATAAAGATCTTTCCATTTTGTTTTCTTACCTAAAACCATTCTTTATATCCTGGGGAAAAGAAAACATAAAAAGGGTGATCTCAAATGCTCAGTAAGGGTAAACATGGAGAAAATAAAACAAACCATATATTTTTGAACTTAAAAACATTAACATAATGTTTAAACATTAAAATTTTGAGTTGTGAAATAAATCTTGGCAGTACGTAACGCATAGATCATAAAGGAATATTAATCGTGATAAAATAGCATGGGAATAAAACATGTAATTGTGGAAAACCATTAAGCACATGATATGATTTCTATAGTAGCCAAGGCATTTCTGCCAAGACCATCATAGTGGACAATGTCCATTACTGAACCGGGTTTACTTGTCGTTCCAGCCCTGTATTACTTAACTAGATTTACTTGACGTTCCAGCCATGTCTATCTCATGAGATATAAATATTTACCCAATGCATTGGAGGGAGATATATATACCACCCATCTCATTATGAAATCATTCTTACGTGTGCCACAAAATAAACATAAATCATTTATCATAACCCAAAGAATAAAATGGGTTTCATAAACATCATCCCATCATAACATAATCCATATAAAACAAATTGATATCATTTCATCATAAGAAAAATCAAACCATGTAAATAATAGAGACATTATACTTGAAACATAATCATACTAAATAATTTCATCTTATATGGGAAATAGATTTGATAAAACACTTGAAATGAATTCTTGATAAAAATATCCTTTCTTCTTCAAAATCATTTTCTTTTCACAAAATGCCATGTAATTTTACAAGAAAGGGATTTTGTTGAAAATAATAATCAAATAATGTAGAGAAATATTCACAAAAATAAGGCATTATGAAACTGTAAAAATCTGTTCATACCTTATAAGTTAAAAAGAACATTCTACTTGTACTTTTGCCAGAAAGTCAAAAAGTACCACGTATGGTAAACAAAAGAAAGATGCATTCCATACTACATAGTAAATGTCAAAAAGGGGTAAAATGACATTAATAATACATGTAATAATAGTAAAAACTTTATGAAAACATTTTTATAAAACACAGATATGGATGATAAATATAACCCCAGTAAATACTTACTAATAAACAATCCCGGATAAGAACAAGATTGGAATAATTATCCCTTACCTTATGTCCAATTTCTTTTGTATGTGTCTGAGACTCCTATATAGTAGGTTTAAACATATTATTAACTTTTAACAGAACCATAATAATATTTATGATATCATATATGATTCACTTATGACTTTATGTTACCCGTTCTTTTGTCAATTCCATGTTAAAGCAACATTTTGGGTAAAATCGTTTCATTTATCGTACGTGTTTGGACTTCTTGTTCTTGATATTATTACTTATAACCTGATTTAATTAATTCCAAAATTTAAAACATTATTTATATATAATAAATATTCATCATATCAATATATATGATAGATCGATAAATGGAATGAAATACGCCGTTCATGGAGACGGTAGGTCGTACGCACGCATGAACATTGTTTTCGTTTCCTTATTAAATTTAATGGAAGTAAGTAAATAACATATACATAAATCCAGTATCATTATTATGTCAAATTTTTCATGATTATTTATTATATATATTTTATAGTCATTCTTGAATGGTTAACATAGAGAATGAATCTCATCGCGTCGTGGAGACGGTAATCCGTACGTACGAACGAGCGATGATGTCATTCTCATAATTATTGAATGGAATTTAAGTGCATGATATAATATCTCAGAATTAGTATCATGTTATATTAATCATATATATTTATTATTTACACCATTATACCCATCCAAGTAAGGTGGTGGTGGAAAAACAGATTACACCACAGCGTGGAGACGGTATTTCGTACGTACGCACGCGCGGTGATTTCATTTTTTGTATGATGGATAGAAGGTGAAATAGGGTTGTTTAATATTTATAATAACATATCATTATATTATTGAAACTTATGTTATTACTTTATAATTAAACAGATAAATAAGATGAAGTAGATGAATAAATAAATTTGAAAGAATCGGTAAAGGATATTACCCCTTATTCAATGTACCTCTTCTAAACCTACTCTTAGGGAACTAAAGTTGGTCTTTGAAGAAGACTAGGACCTCTAGTATGTTTATAGGGAAGTGGAGAAGAGAAATTTTTAGGGTTTGGCCGAGCTTGAAGGCACAAAGTGGTGCGAGGAGGAGAGGGAGGAGGTACCCTTTTATAAGAGAGGAGAGGGGCACTTTTGGAAACCTCTAAAATATTAATTTATAATAAACTCAAACCCCACTTAAAAACCTCCAAAAATGACTCACATCCAAATATTTGATCATATAGTATTGTAATCTCATCAACCAATAAGATTTATACATGTTGGTAATTTATTTTAAACCTTATCAACTTGATTTATCCTTATTTAATCTATTTAATTTTATTTCTGGTAATAATATTCTAAATTTTAAATTGTTATAAATAATTACTTATGTGTTGTGAATTGTATATAATTGGATACTTTATGAAATTTTAGACCATATAAATTTCAATTTATAATTTTTAAATATTTTTGTGATTTTTAAACATTTTATAATATATGGTTTTTATAAAATAACAATAGTGTCAATTTTGACACTATTCATTTATTTGAATTTAAATAAAATTCAAACAGAGGATATATTCGAACAAAAATATTTAATAGACTCCTAACATGTCATATTCATCTATAAAATTTTTGGATAACATTAATTATTTCATATAATATTTATTTTAATATTTTTAAAATCATTTATTTGATATTTCAATCAATAAAATAATTTCTACATCACTATTGTGTCATCATTAATGATAATTATTTAATACCTAAAAATTTTAAATAAATTCTCATGATGTAGATAATTTTATTATATTTATGGAGACTATTTATATTTGATGTTTTATGAGGTTTATCACTAAATTAAAATTATTACACTTATAAGATATAAGAGAGTGACATGTTGTCACTTTCTTTGGTTTTAATAATAATTATATCATTTTCATGGTCAAAAGTACATGAAATGAATCTATTATGACCCTTAGGTGATATGGGTCGACTTTTATTCATCCAATAGAATTTTGGCAGGTGTTAGGGTAATTATATAATCTTATCTTTACACTTAATTACCCGATTTTCCTTTAACTGTAGTAAATAAAATTTACCATATTTACTATTCATAATGTCTAAAAAATAAAAGTAGTCTATTAGCATAATTTGGACTTAATGATTCTAAATTTGGAATCCATATTTCCAAATTCAAAACATAGAATTGGCAGTATTTAATTTAAAATTAATCCCGCTGTTGAGAAAACGGGTTTCAAAAGTTAAAACTTTGTAAAAGATTGAAATATTTTTACCTATGAATTCAGTGTAAAATTAATTATAATGAATTAAATTATATTAAATGGTAAAAATATATTCTATTTATAATTTAAAACCATTAAATATTATAATTTTACCATATAAATTATCTCGATGAAAAAAGTTGTTTTTAGTTAAAATTTAGCGTATTTTTACTATTCATCAAAATATGAAAGTTAACAGAAAAATATTAAAAAATTATCCAAAGTTAATTTTTATATCATTGTTGAAATTAATAAGTTTATTTCATAAAATTTAACTTATAAATGTGTCAAAACTAGATTTAAAGTGGGTGCACCATCAAAAGGCAGCAAAACTGCATTTTTTTAAAAATACTTATCTTACCTGAAAATTTTATTTTTTTCTCATACCATGTTCTATAAAATGTATAAGATGAATTATAATGTCATAAAATTCAAAATTTAGTTACTAATATTCGTAATGGGTAGTTAATAATAATATTATAACAATATATCGTTGTTTAGTGAAACTTAGTATTGCGTACAACACACGCTATCGAGGAAGGTCACTATTATGTGTAATGCAAGCCAAGTTAGGGTTGCGTGTAGTGCAAGATTCCTTTGGTGTTGCGTATAACATAATCAAAATATAGTTCATTTATACATTGATCAAAATCTATACTTGGTGTTGTGTATAGCGCAAGCTAATTTTGGTGTAGCGTACAACACAAGACCTCAAAGAAATTAAAAAGATTATTTCTCATAAAATCTCGGGGTGTTACAACTGCACTGCTTCCCAAGGTCGGAGGAGGATTCTCAATCTCAATTCCTCCTGCTAACTCAGCTTCGGTGAGGAAAGCTTGTTTCACCACATCTGAGAAGGTGGTTAGGTTGATCTCTTCCACTTTTGATCGCAGTTCAGGTCGGAGTCCATACTTAAATTGTCGAGCCTTCTTAGAATTATTTGCAACAAACCATTGGTCATATGGAACTAGGTCTAGAAAACGTCGATAGAACCCTAGCACTAATCCAACGCCTTGTTGAAGATCGCACAACTCCATCCTCTTCCTCAGCTTTGTCACCTCAGAGAAATATTTATGGATGAACGATGACTTGAAGAACTCCCAAGTGAGATCTTCTCGAGGCTTGCTTCGAGACACAGACTTCCACCACTTCCAGGTTGGAACTTAAAGAATAAAGGTATCCAACTTTACCTTTAATGACTCAGGTGGCCCAATGAAACTGAAGTTCCTATCAATATTCCATAACCACTCCTCTCCCTCAAGAGGATCTTCTTTCCCATAAAAGAGGGGAGGGTTCAACTTTCGAAACTCGAAGACGTAGTCCTTGGGCTGATCAACTGGAGGATTTTCTAAGGATTCCCCACCTGAAGCTGCACCTTGGGCATCCATAAAACCTTCGTGGGGGAGAAGACTAAGGAACAATAAAACAAGAAGATGGGTCAAACCTGGTCATTACCATTTTAAAAACCAAAATAACACTTTCCACAACAAATTTCAGAAAGAAGGAAAACCCAAACGATTCACTAGAGGGAAACTAGTGATGATGGGTGACTCGACCATATGATTGGCGTCTATACACCAGTCACACCACCATCACTGAGAGCATTTTAGGGTAAATTCTCTGAGTCCACATGGCTTGCCATACCATGCGAGCTCATGGAGGTCACTTGATTGACTCTCATTTCATTTCCCAATACCAAATAAACCATAAAAATCAAAAGACATCGACAACCCAAACATCCCATTGTAACCTGAGGTTCGGAACAAGAAAGGGTTCATGACGTCCTTCTCATCTGTATACCTTGATTCCTGACAATCCTACTCCTTCTACCATGACAACCCCAAATAACAATGGGTGCTCTGAAAAACAAGGTCCGCTTAGGAGCCAACCTCCTCTGATACCATTTTGTCATGAACCAACCCGGGTCGAACCTGAACCGATCACCCGAGCTGATCCACGACATGACCCAAGAGGCATTCCCAATCCTCCCGGGCTAGCGACAAGTGCCATGACCTCAATAGAGGACAATTGGGAATGATTTCACCCAGGGAAAATAAATAAAGTAGCAGAAAGAAAAGTAAAATAACGCAAAGTAAATAAATGACACTTAAAAGAAAGAACGATCAGAAACAACCAATTAACCTAACCATGACCAAAGCTCCTCGTGACTCTGAGAGTTTCTCGCCAGTCCACAACCAACTCTCTCCCACAACGATCAAGATCAAGTCAAACCTGCAACAGAAACTAAAAACAGGAAAACACTATAGGCGTGAGTATTAAAACTCAGTAGGCATGCCCAAAAAAACTATTCCCAATGCACTACCTTTAAATAAATAAATTTACTAATTCAAGGTTTGAACTAAAGTATATAAAATATTATTTTGCAGACACACTTTCATTTATAAAACAAGTAACAGTCCATTTCCCTTTTTTAATTTAAAATCAAGTTTAATGTTTGAAAGGAACAGGTGCATTGCATTTAAAATGTTTTTTGCGAACAATTTAGAAATCCAAATTTTAGTTGTTAGTAAAAAGGGAAAACCACACAACATGCATCACACACTAAGGGAAATAGAAAAAGTGGCACACAAGGGATAGCTACCGAACTATACCTCTCAATCGTCAGCCATATAAAAATAAACACTAAAGAAAATATGGGTCAAACCTAGGAGCACGTGAACAATCCATAACGTACTATACATGCACTACTACAAATTTTAGTTTCTATGCCTCCTGAAGTGGGTGACCACTATTGGCGGTCGCTAAAGAGGGTATTAGCGACCGCCATAGGTGGCCGCTAATACAAATGTAAAATTCCAGCAGGAATTTTCCCGCTCGCGCATCTTCTTCTTCCCTCTCCCTCTTTAGCCGCTGCAACTCCAATATACCACAGTCGACGCCGCACACCACCAAACGCCGCCACTCTTCATGCCATACCATGCTTCGTAACAGCACACTCGTGACCACTGTCTACATGCCAAACAATCCCAAACCCTCGCCTCGGACTTCCGGCAACCTCATCGTCATCACCCGAACAACCTGACGTCCACCTGTTGTCGTGTGTCCGCCATGGCTGGTGGGGGCAAGGTCTTGTATACCTTGCCACACATATGCTGAGATGATGACCCGCATGAGGACCAGCTGAACGCTATGTTGATGTGAAACATTAGCGACCGCCAATGGCGGTCTCTAATGGGTTTTACCGACGAAGCTATTGAGAATGCCAAAAGCGGTCGCTAAAGCCTTTTAGCGGCCGCTTTTAGCGGTCGCTAAAGCCTTTTAGCGGCCGCTTTTCGCGGTCGCTAAAAGCTTTAATTCTAGTAGTGATGTGACTCATCCTAAATTCATTCCCTACTGAATGACGTCATAACGTCCAAACGCCCGGTGTTTCCCTACATGGCCTAACCGAGGGGCCCAATCTCATAGCACTAATAACAGAGTACCTCTCTGCTATGGGCCACTAGCATGTGCGTAATCTAAACTAGTGCAGCAATCATTCTTAGAAGATTCACTTACTATGTTAGGTTCCCATGTCAACACATGCAATAAAAAGGGGTGAGTCCACAATGTAAATCAACCCGTCATGATGCACAAACAACACACACAACTCACGCAATCAACGTACACAAAAAGATCACCCCTGAGTCACCTCAAAGAATTCTTTCCAAAATAATTTATTTTATTAAAGAGACAAACAGACCTTTACCAACTTTAAAGAAAAACCTCATTTCTCAAGAGAACCAAAACACTTATTCACGCATCAGAAGAAATCATTTATCATTAAACCAGAACTACACTTGAAATTCCATGAATTATGTTCAATGGAAAAATGGGCATTCTTTCACTATTGTGCGTCCGTTCATCAAGAAAATATTTCAAGTGTCATGTATAAAATAAACATCTCTTTTTACATCGAATAATTATTCCAAAATTAATTATCTAATACTATTTATCATTTATTAAAATTAATAAAATTTAAATCAATTAATAAATTCTAAATTTAAAGGCGAGTGCAATGGGGAACCTACCTCGACTTGCAGATCAGTTACGACGAAGCGGCACATTTCACACTCGCGCACAAGTACGTGTAACTTGATGATGACCGCAATATCATGGAAAGAATCTTGCCAATGCACTGCAACTGAAAAGATAACTGAAATACATAAACACGGACTTAAAATGATCCAAACAAACAAACAACACAAAAACCACCTCGACATACATTCAAAACAATACTCACACTCAAATATTTTAAAAAAGAAAACTAAACTCGCAACAACTTAATTAAACACAACACTCACTAAATCAAAAATATGATATTAAAGCAAGGAAAGCGCAAACCTCACCTTGACGTGGAGATGCGCTTGAACAGTAGGGTTGTGGGGCACCGCGTAATGATCGGGGAACGACAAAGGGGTCACGCAGGGACTGTGCGGCAGCATCTAGAAAGGAGTCCAAACGGGGGGGGGTTCACGGTAGATACGACTGGTGGGTACCGGTGGGAGGAGCCTAAGGATGTTGCAGCGAAGGGGGAGGGTGTCGGGCGTGATGCGTAGCCACAAGGCGGTGCTGCCGGGAAGAGGCATGGGGGTCAGAGCCTAGGGCGCGATGCATGAGGCAGCCCGACAGGATGGCTCCCCGTGTGAGGTGGAAAACTCGAGGAGTTGGGAAGAGGTTGGTGCGCTGTAGCAGGAATAAAGTCGGGCAGCCTGCTGTAGGTTGTGCGGGCTGCTGGGCGGATCGTCACTGTATAGGAGGAGGGAAAGCGATTTGAGGGGTGCAGAGGCTTCAGCAGGAGGCGGCAGCTAGGTAGAGGTTACAGCTGGTAAAGAGGGATTGGGCTGCTATGGGAGGTGTGATGTGCGGAGGCAAGCGGGGCAAGAGTAGAGGGGTGTGGGAGTTGGCGACGAGGGTGGTGCGGCGCTGCTGCGTGGGGTGGCGGAGCGAGCAAGGGCCGAAGGAATGGGCTGTAGGTGCTAGGAGATGTGGAGCAGGGTGAGGCTACGGGAGACTGGAGGCACGACGGGAAGAGGAACAGGGCAGGAGGGGGGTCTAGCATCATACAACCGAAGTGGGAGGTGGTGGAGTCGGCTGGTACGTGAGGCAGCAGCGGGAGGGTCGGGTGGAGGCTTCCGCAGGACTGCAGGCTGGCGCTATTGCTAGTGCATGAGGAGAAGAAGGGGGCAGCTGTGAGAGAGAGAGAGGGAGGCCAGATCCAGAGATTAGGGGGGGAGAAGCCACGTGGAACACAAAGAAAAATAAGGAATAAGAAGAAAGAAGAAATAGAATAAAATAAAATAAAATAAAAATAAGTTAAAAATAAAAGGTAAATGAATAACAAAAATAACAATATTAATAATAATAATAATAATAACAACAACTACATTAATAATAAAATAAAAATAATAAATTAATTCATATCATTTTTAATAATAAAAAATTAACGAAAGGTCATGCAGTTGAATGGGTGAAGTTGCGCGGCGTCATGCTCTGCCCATGCGTCCAACGACGTCAAACCCAAAACACGCATTTTTTTATCAAAAACTCAGAAACCTCATCCGGGACTCACCCCGGACCCCAACAAAAATATTTAAATGTATAAAAATAATTAAATAAATTAAACGCATAGGTCGGGGTGTGACATAATGTGTGGAATTCTTATTAGTGATCCTTTTCTTATAACCTCATTTTTTAGAGATTACCAAGTGAAAACTTTATGAGAAGAAGTCTTAATGTATTATGATCCCCTAACACCTGATAGTCTTCATCATCTATGACTCATCAGATAAATGTCATCCCACTATAGAACATATGTTTAATAATATTTTTATACCACTTTAAGGATCTCATTATAATAAGGAACTATTATAAACTTTTAATATGACATATATTCTAAGAAAATTGTCACATTAATGTTATATAGAAGAATAATCATCAAGTGATGTGATATTTATTAATATTCAAGTTTTTTAATATGTAGGTAATTGAAAGTATAAAGTATTTTGGTTTTAGGGAACCAACTCTAGTAGGTTTGGGAGATGTGTTGATGTAGGATGGTTAATTAGTCGTTAATAAATCGAGGAATTTGAGTCCACATGTGTGTAATTATTTAACTAATGATTTATATCTAGTGATAGTAGTGCATGCATTGAGATACTACTGTTACTACATTTTTGGTTAGAGGTTTTTATTATATACCAACCACAACATCCTTAGGTATATCTTTTCCTGGTGTAACTAGAATATTTTTCAGAGAAGGTGGGTTTAAAATCTTACATATTATCCTTTAAATATGTCATATACTTTTAGGATGGTGAATATTGTGGTTGATGCATTGAGGAGGAATACTCGGGCTAAGGTGGTGTATGAGTCTAGTAGTGAGTATAAGTTGATGTGATTATTTAATAAAATTCATATTGATGTTAAGGAATATTATTGAAGAGTATCCTTTATGCATGTCGCTATTACACCTCACTCCTTAAGAACATGATGGATAATAAGATGTCAAACTTTGAATTTTGGGTAATGAGGGAAATTATATATAATAAGGAGCCTCCCCCCAATTAGTCTTAAGATGATAATGGGATTCATTATTTTAGATTTAGTGTGGTTGTTTCTTTGAGAATGTATGAGGATATCATATAGGATTCACAGGACTCAAGATAGTTTATTCACCCAATCCTTACTAAGATGTATCATGACATAAATAAGAAATATTTCTGGCTTGGGATGAATAAGAAAATATTGAGGTTCATCTCACAATGCTTCACATATCAATTGCTTAAGTCTAAGAACCAAGGACCAATTGGTCTTCTTCATTCATTACCCATTCTTAAGTGGAAGTGGGGTGGTGTGATAATAGATTTAGAGAGAATTTTTTAGGTTTTATTTTGGTTATGATACATTATGAGTTATCATGGACTATTCGATGAAGATTGTGAACTTTCTATATATTAGGGAGGCCCAATCTATTGATGATCACTGCTAGAAAAAAAATTTATACCCGTGGTTCTCCACAAACCATGGGTATAGGTTACCCCTATACCCAAAGTTTTTTAAACTGTGGGAATAGGATTTGTGTGGGGAAAAATTTTGGCGGAAAGGACCTATACCCACGGTTCTCCAAAAACCATAGGTATAGGGGTGACCTATACCCATGGTTTTTTTAAACCATGGGAATATTTTTCATGTGGGGATTTTTTGGAAGCACCTATACTAATGTTCTCTAAAAACCTTGGGTATAGTTCACCCCTATACCCATGGTTTTTGTAAATTGTGGAAATGGGATGTGTGGGAAAAACTGTGGGAAGGTCATGGGAAAACCAATACTCCTGGTTTGACCAAACTATGGGTATAGGTTAACCCATTATTTTTCCATAATAATAATAATAAATAATTTAATGTAAATAAATTTTTATGTATATACATATTTTTTTTAAATATAATAACAAAAAAAATGTTATAGGATATTGGTAAAGTCGTTGGAGTGCAGATATGAGGTGTTGTGATCAAATCCCAATGGAGGATTTTTTTTTTTTTAATAAGGACCTATACCCATGGTTTTACCAAACCATGGGTATAGGTTGGCCCATTATTTTTCCATAATAATAATAATAATAAATAATTTAATATAAATAAATTTATATATATATATATATATATTCTGAATATAATAACATAAAACATGTTGTAGGATAGCAGGAAAGTTGTTGGAGTGTAGGTGGAAGATACTGGGATCAAATCCCAACAGAGGATTTTTTTTATTAAACACTTATACCTAAGGTTTAATCAAACCATGTGTATAGGTATTTCCATTGAGATTTCCTACACCAATGGTTTAATAACCATGGGTATAGTTCTATCCTTATGTATTGAGCAACCACAGTTCATAGAACCGTGGGTATAGCCTATACCCACAGTTTTTTGGGCTATACCCATGGTTTTGAATCATGGGTATAGGTAGAGAATCCCATAGTGGGTCTGGGATAGTTATATGTCTGGGAGATAGTTTATCTTCACCATGTAACTAGGAGTATCATTTCATATTGGGATTCCTGATTCAATTCCAACTTTTATAAGAGTCGTAGATAATTCTTGATATTTAGGTATATTTGAGCACAACATACCATCCTTAAACTGATGGTTTTTTTGAGAATACTATATATATTCTATAGGATATGTTGCGAGTGTGTGTCCTTGATTTTTAATGTTCATGGGATAGTCATCTTACCATAGTTGAGTTCTCATATAACTAAAATTATTAGGCATCAATTCATATAGAAGTGATGTCGAAGCATATACTGTTAATACTAAAGAGTTTGGAGACTGTATAGAGCAGAAAACATTCTTATTTGGACTATTGATTCTATCCTCTATAAATTGTGGTGGGTAATTGGGTCTTATTATGAGTGTCTCCTTAGTCGGGACACCATCGTATTCAGAGGTATAGAAATTTGGTGCTCAAATTTGTTGGGAACATTTATTTTGTCAATATGATTGGTATATTATCACTTTATACAAGTTTTAATGATATGAATAATGTATTTCATATATCATGGCTCAGGAGATACCACCTCGCATCATCTCACTTGGTCTGCATTGACAATGTTGAGAAATAACCTAATGCATCATTTGAGGAATGACTAGTTCATATTATGGATTAGAGAAAGAAGATCCTCTATGGGATGGAAATACCATTAGTATAAATGTAATGGAATCATGGGCATAGTCTGTTGGAGACATGGAAACAAGAGGTATATATGTGAGTATAATACCCTGAGTTGTGTATTGGTGATGCTTGGTGATGCATCTCAGGGATGAGACCCTATATAGTGGGGATGTTGTACCACCCCACATGTTTTTTAGGTATATATTTGATTTAATTTTGGTCAATTGATGTATATTTTTACCGTTTATTGATGTGATATGGGTTGAATGAGCCTCAAGATCAAAAACTAAGAAAATGATTTGGGTGGAAAAAATATTCAGAAGCTACATATCCGCCACTAGAACCCTGGTGGAGGCCATCAAAATTCTAGTGGCTCTGATAGTTTTTATGGGATTCTACCCACTTCATTAGAGTTATAATGGAGTCTAATAGAGTTCCAATGAAGGTCTATGTAATTTATTTTTATTAAAATGGAAGGTGAAAATATATTCTTGACTTATTCATTAATGTCATATCACTTATGACACACTCAATGTATCCTACCTCACAAGGAGTGTATGTCATCACATATTTCATGAATACACAAAATTATATGATTAAATATACTAATTAGTAATAATATCAAGTCTAAGTACTAATACACATGTTTGCATATATGAATATCCAATAAAACATATAATGTGTGTAATTATTATTAGCGGTCCTTTTTTCATAACCTCCTTTCTTAGATATTACCAAGTGAGAACCTCATGAGAATAAGTATCAATGTCTTATGAGCCCCTAACACCTGATAGTCTCCATAATCTATGAATCATCATATAAATTTCCTTGAACCATAGAACATGTGTTTAATAATATTTTCATACCACTTCAAGGATCTCATTATAACATGGAACTATTATAACCTTTCAATGTGACAAATATTCTAAGGACATTATCACATTAATGTTATATATAAGAACAATCATTGTGTGATAAGATATTTATTAATATTCAAGTCTTTGAATATATAGGTATTTGAAAGTACAAAGAATTTTGGTTCTAGGGACACAACTCTAATAGGTTTTAGAGCCATGTAGATGTAAGATATGTGGGTAGTCACTAATAAATTGAGGAAGTTGAGGCCACATGTGTAGAATTTTTTAAATAATAATTTATATGTAGTTATAGTGGTTCATTCACTGATATACCAGTGTTACTAAATTCTAAGTGAGAGGTTTGTAGTATATATCAACCATGATATCCATAGGTATATATTTTCCTAGTGTGACCAAAACATTCAGTAGAGAATGTGGTTTTCATATATTATATATTTTTCTATAAATAAGGCATATATCCCTGGGAAGGAAAATTTTGTGGTTGATGCACTGAGGAGGAATACTTGGGATAAGGTGGTGTATGAGGCTAGTAGTGATTAAAAGTTGATGTGGTTATTTATTGAAATACATATGAATTCTCAAGATTATTAGAGAAGAGAATCCCTTATGCATGTGGATATTATCTCCTAACTTCTCAAGATCATGATAGATAATAAGTTTTTAAACTTGGAATTTCAAGTAATGAGGTAAATTATATATAGTATGTATCCTCCCCCCAATTAATCCTAATATAATGATTAGATTCATTATTTTGGATTTCATGTGGTAGTTTCTTTGATCATGCATGAGGAGATGATACATGATTCAAATTAATCAAGATAGGTTATTCACCAAAGCCTTACTAAGATGTATCATGACATAAGTAAGAAATATTGGTGTCCTAGTATGAAGAATGAAATAACAAGGTTCATTTCACAATGCTTCACTTATCAATTTCTTAAGTCTAAGAACAAACAACCAATGGTTTTTCTTCAATCATTACCTATTTTTTAGTGGAAGTGGGATGATGTGATGATAGATTTAGGGATTTAATTTTCAGGTTTGTCTTTTGGTTGTGATACATTATGGGTTATCTTGAACTATTTGAGGAATATTGAACACTTCCTATAGATTAGGGTGGCCCAATCTATTGACGATTTAGGCTAGTTATATCTGGGAGATACTTCATCTTCACCATGTTCCAAGGAGTATAATTTCATATTGTTATTCCTGATCTAATTCTTAATTTTATAATAGTCACATATATTGCATGATACTAAGGTATATTTGAGCACAACATGCCATCCTTAAACTAATGGGTTGTCTAAGCATACTATCTAGATTCTGGAGGATATATTGTGAGTGTGTGTCCTTGATTTTTAAGTTTCATTGGATATTCATCTCACCATAGATGAGTTCTCATATAACCAAAATTATTAGGAATCAATTTAGATATAACCATTCAAGGACTTAGATGTAAGGTCATGCCATTACCCTCTGTGTTGTTTAGAGGTAGGGGAGTCAGCTATTATCAGACTGAGTCTCATAAAAGTGATGTCAAAGCATATGTGGTTAATACTGAAGATATTGGAGACTTAATAGAGTATGAATATTTCTTATGTGGACTGGTTATTCCATCCTCTCAAGATTTTGGTGGGTAATCAGGTCTTATCATGAGTGTCGCCTTAGTCAGGACACCATCATATTCAGAGGTATAGGAATTTGGTGCTCAAATTTGTTGGGTGTATTAAGTTTGAAAAGATGATTATTATATTATCACTTTCTCTAAGTTTTCATGATATTAATGATGTATTTCATATATCATGGATTAGGAGATACCACATCGGGTTATCTCATTTGATCTTCATCGACAATATTGAGTTGTAACCCAATGCATCATTTGAGGAATTACTAGTTCATATTATGAATTAGAGAAAGAATATCCCCCATGGATGGAAATACCTTTGGTACACATGAAATGGAATCATGGTCATACTCATGAGGAGATATAGAAACAAGAGGTAGATATGTGGGTATAATATCTTGAGTTGTGTACTGGTGATGCTTAGTGATGTATCTCAAGGATGAGACCCTATATGGTGTGGAAGTTGTAACACCCAACATATTTTTTAGGTATGGATTTAATTTAATTTTGGTAAAATAATGTATGTTTTTAACTTTTATGGATGTGATATGGGTTTAATGAGCCTCAGGATAAAAAACTGAGAAAATTATTTGGGTGGGAAAAATATTCATAAGTTGCATATCTTCCACGAGAACCCTATTGGTGGCCATCAAAATTATAGTGTCCTAGACAGTGGTTATGGGATTATTCCCACTCCATTAGAGTTCTGGTAGAGTCTAATAGAGTTCAAATGGAGTTTTTGATAAGTTTTTTTAATATATGGAATAAATTAATTAATTTTGTTATAAAATAAGCCTTTCCATTTATCCACCTTCCCCTGAACTATGTATGCATGTCCCCCTCTTTCTCCCTTTATCCATATTTTCCAAAGGTCATACCTCCCTTGTCTGAACCTAGAATCATGAATCATCTATCCTATAGGTTATTAATAGTTGTATATATCACTTCTTTCCCTTCACTATTTATTTTTCTATTTTTTTTAACTTATGCCCTAATTTTTGTATTTTTATAGATTTTAGGGAAACCTATTATTGTAGCTGGTTCACTTGATAATATTCAATGGGAAGGATTCAAATGGTTCAAGGTATATGTTCTATAACCATTACTAATGGTTTTTGATTGTTTCATGAGACATTTGATATGTTTTCTTTTCACCTATGTGTGATTGACCAGGAATTGAATTGAATTTCATTCCAATGAAACTATTTTAGTTGGGTAAGGATGTTTAGGGCATTGACAAGCCCACTGGTTATTATACCTTTACATTTCCATTTATAGACATGGTAATGAATTAATTTGTGTGTAATTTATACTTGTGACCCATTGGGGTATCCCTTTAATTATGTTATAATTCATAGAGCCTTTATTAGGTTTCTTTATCATGCTTGAACATAAGAGAAGTGTGTACTGTGAGAGCTCGGTGTAAGCCTTCACCCATGAGGGAATTTTGAGTATCCCTAGATCCCACTTGATAATTTTTTCTATAATATAGATGGAGTATGAATTTTACCATCTATATCGAAAAAACTCAATTTTTCATTCCTTGGTTAGGGTTAGGAGTGTAGTCTGATATGTGAGAACGAAACTATCTATAATCAAATATGTGTGGGGTGGTGTGCCAACCTTAAAGTAAATTAGTATGGTATGATGTTAAAAATATCTATTATGCCATGTTGTGACACTGATTACATATATAGATTGGTATTCTATTGATCCTATGCATGGTTATGGTAGGGATGAAAGGCATATTTGTGTTATATTAATTATGATGAGGTATATTATACCCATTAAATGGTTTTATCATTACTAGTATATTATTCCAATTATTTTGGGAAGTATTTCCCTCTAGGTCATGAAATAAAATGCACCTATGGAATTTGTAATGATGGATATGGGCAGCTATGCGTGATTATTTCCTATTACCCATGGAATTGGGACGTACTTCCCATAGTGTGGTTGTAAGAACCCGTGTTTTTTCGGACTGTGGTTTTGAACAGAAATTTGAATTTTTGCTGTTTAATGTTCATGAGGGGTAAAATGGTATTTTTTTCCCATCCAGATGACCTCATATATTTTTTCTGACAACTCCATTGGTCTCAGAATAGGGTGTTTACCCTAGTCCAAGATTTTGGTTGAAATCCGAGCTATTCGAATTTTAGAAAAATATTTAATATTTCATATAATTAAATTAAATATTAATTTATTTTTTCAGGTTCATCTGGAAATAACTTTCAAATGGAGTTTTGGATTGAGATTTTGTCTGCGTCGTTGAGTCCGGAGTGGGGATTTTAGCCTAGGCAAGGCATAAACTCGAGTCGGGCGCTGGGGTCAGCCCAGACCCCTTTTTCTTCTTTTCCTTTTCATTTTTCTTTTCTTCCTTCTCTTCTTTCCTTTTACTCCTTGAAAACATCTCATATGACTTCTCCTTATTTGTTTCCTTTGGGTAGAAATGTATATTTATGATGATAGAGATTTGGGAAGCAATATGGGTACCGATTTGAAGCTCTCGATGCGCTGAGTCGGCATGTGACATCTATGGACCGTAAAATCAAGTGAAGCATTGGCAGTTTCCACCCAATGGTAGGTCCATTTATGTTTTCTATATAGATCACATTTAAACATGTTTTTTTTTATTTTTTAAATCCTTATATTGCTTACTTGTAAGCCCATGGGGCTTGATCTATTGTTTCGGGGGCGAAAACGGGCGTTTTGGGTGTTTTGAGGGATTTCCTGTCGGGAAACCCAAGATACATGATGTGTATTATAGGTGAACACATCATGTGTTCTTCCCATTTGTGGAAGTTGAATTTTTATTAAGTACACACCATTTACTTTGAGTACACACTCTGTAGTGACCGTTCGTGTGAGAAGAAACACTGAATATTGGTTTTTAAGGAGTACACGTCGTGTAGTGGCACATGGGTATGTGTTTGGGTGAAAATGAACACAGGATGATGTTTTTTGAATATTACATGCCATGTGAAGTAAATTACATGTCGTGTACTTCTACACAGGCATACTTCATGTGTTCTGGTCATGTACTTCTCCAGCTTAGTAGTTTTGGGGTATCTTATGCCCTAGAAGTCAGAATTGGGCATATAAGTAGTCCATTCTGAGCGTTTTTCTATGTAGATCGCAATGGTGGAATACATTTGAAATTTTGAGGTCATATAAATGGTGTTTTGTGGTTTATATATAAATTTATAGGTTCTTCCTTCAGTTATCGAGTTTAGTTGTCACCTGAGAGTGAGACTTGTCGTGGATGATAGGTTGGGTGTTCGGACCAACATAGTTGAGACTTTTGAGCTGAGATGATCTATAATATATCTCCTATGACCTATGCTTTTTGAGGATATTTCCCTTTTGAGATGTTCCATTCTGACCTATGAGTCTGTGAGACCAGATGCTTCCAAGGATCCCCTGAGGGATGCCTTTACTTATGTGATGACCTAGGGAGTCCCTTGTAGGATCTCTCTCATGTTTTTATTTTAGAGGATCCGTGTTTTGAGATGCCTCTGTTGTTCTTCATTCAAGGATCCCATGTAGGATTCCACTCTTACTCTTCACTAAGGACCCTGTGTAGGATGCCTTCGCTCGTGTTTACCTGGAGGATCCTGAGTAGGATGCCTCCTTAGTGTTTGACTTGAGGGACCCAACAGGTGCCCGTTGTTTGACCGACCCTGAGTTGTTACATTGGGTTTGGGTAGAGATGGTGTTAGGTTATCACCTAGAACCCGTGCCAAACTAGTAATCCCATGGGGCTGTGTATGTAGTGTTGGGTTGGGTATTCGACCACCCTCATTCATTTGTTTATATCTAACTTAGTTTTGCTGATGCAGTAGTGGTTACCAGAGGTGTTTCTTAGTTGTTGGTTATTGAGCCTGATGCGATGAATCATTACTTCTTTTGGGATGCCTAGATTTTTTTTCTTGGGATCCGTATTTCTTATTGGGATGATCAGACGTGCTTACCTGAGATCCGGCTTCTGAGCCATGTTATTTATGATATTTGATGTATACCCAGAGGTACTACCTGGGACTTGGATATTGATCCTGAATGTGTATATGTATATATCGTGATGTATAGGTCTTTGGGATGACTATAGGTGATCCCTAGTATTTGGTTGTTGATCCTTTCTTGATTGTTTCCAAAGGATCATGAGAGCCTTGGACCAGGAAGACTGTGGGAGCTTCCAGAGTATTTACACAGGACCATGAGAGCCTTGGTGTAGTTGACTGACCAGAGGGGTTCAGACTATGAGAGCTGCCCAGGTGGTCATGTACTATGTTGTACCCAGGGGGTATTTACTATGAGAGCTACCCGGAGGTCATTTTGAATTTATATGATTCTATGCTAGACCCAGAGGGTATTGACTGTGAGAGTTACCTAGAGGTCATTTTTAATTTATATGATGCTATGTTGGACCCAGGGTGTATTGACTGTGAGAGCTACCTGGAGGTTGTTAGTATTTACTTGGTACTATGTTGGACCCAGGGGGTATTGATCATGAGAGATACCCGGAGTTCGTTATTAGTTTTGTGTGCTATGTTAAACCCGAGGGGTTCATATTGTGAGAGCTGCCCTAGTGGTGTCGAGTGGTGGGGATGATTATGCTATCCTCGTCCTATGATTGGAATGATTACGCCCTTATAGATCAGTCAGGATTGACCATCGGTATACGATATCCTTCTTTATAGGATTGACTGTCGATATATGGTATCCTTCTTTACAGGGTTGACTGTAGGTATACAGAAATCTAGTTGTGATTGGAGGCGAGTATGGGTGAACCCAGTTGTAGGATGAGTATCCCCCTGTGGTGACGTAGCTCTCTCAAAGATATAATTCTGACATTGGCCAAAGTAGGTACATGTAGATGGGATGAAAGACCCAGAGATCGAATTAATCATACATAACTTGAGTGGCATGACATCCAGTTCAATGCCCTTGCACAGGATGTCCAGGTGATCGGGCTTATGAACCCAAGGATCGACTACTGATGTGGTTTCTTGTTATTTGATTCACATACTCATAAGTATTCATATTTATGTATATGTGTATAGGTATGGGAATATACATGTATAAGTATATAGATATAGACATCTATGGTGGCACTTGCCCAGATGATAGGGATTACAGACCCTGAGTTCGACTGTGGTTATACATTTGGTTTACTTCTCTTCTATTATGTTCTAGATAAATTGAGCTCATTGTTGTTGAATACACTTTTAGCAGCACAGTTATAGGTTGATTGTTGGGGTGACCTACTGAGATTATTTCTCACCCCTACACGTGCACCTCAGTGTATGTGTAGACCTTAGGTATTCTTTTCAGGTTGAGCATGAGTTGCAAGGTGGATAGGGCTGAGTCCCAGTGTTTTATGATTGAGCAGAGCTGCTCGAGTGGTTCTACTGATCGGGCTAGTGTAGTTTGATAGTATTTGGAGATTGGGTACGTGGGTTGGATCAGAGTTAGTAGTTCATCCCTGTAATTTTACTTTAATTTTATTTTGTACTTGTATCTGTATGGTCGGCCCAGTGGGTGACCCATTTTGTATTGTATTGTATAGTTGTTCGGGCTTTTACAGCATTTTACTATTACAGCTTGTTCTATTTCAGTTTTTTATTGCTTCTTCACTCTATTTACTTTCTGATGTGTATGATACTTAGTTTTTTCTGATATTTTCTTACTCTGATATAAGGGTATAGTCTCCCCACTATCACACCCTAGGCCCTCGCTGCTAGTCTATAGCCTATGGCATATGGGGAGGCATGCTTGAGGCCTTGTGGCGAACCGGCTCGGAGCACCGGCTTAGTGGCTTCTGGGTCGGGACGTTACAAAGTGGTATCAAAGGAGTTTCTTTTTTTGATCATTACTATTTGGGATATAGTATATAGGAGTATTAGGAATGTTTCAGAACCTATTATGGATATCAAACTGGTGCGTTGAGAACACTTGTTTAGGTAAGAAGTCCTGGTTACCAAGGTTTGGGATTGTTGTTCTGATTTTTGTGATGTTACATTTTTATATGATTTTCACCTTGAGCGATGCACATGTTGTGTGGGTGTTTTGATTTACTGTGAATCTATGGATCTTATCCATTGGTAAGATACCAGATATGGATTTTGACTCTTGGACAGAAAAGGAAAAAGGTGTCTCATGCATCATACTAGGCATGTAGGATTCACAACATATAGGCATGCTAGTGTGTGTTTTTACTGACGATTGAAACCTTTGGGTATGCTTACACATAATTTTTACTTTGATGGAAGGTTATGTGGATCTACATTGTGGCATTTATGTTGTGAGGCATATGACTCAGTTTTCGTGCATAGGTGGTGAAGTGACCCTGGTAGGTCAATATGGCACATGATGCCTTTCTGTTTAACCCCTTGTGGTTGTTGTTTTACAGGTATGTGGTTATCTAGTCGGATCACTGAGTACGATTCCAATAGATACCAAGGATATTCTTGTGAACTGTACCACCTTATGGTATTTCCGAATACAGATACCCAATGAGTTTTAGTTTAGCTTGTCTCTTTTGTTTTGGTTGTGAACTCCATGGAGTAGTTCCTTCTGAGGATACTCAAAGAGAATCAGGGCCCTCGTAGGCCGTGTGTTTCAGTTTTGACCCTCATTGGTCATTATGATCTTACCTTATTTTTATAGGTTGGGATCTTTTGGGGATAGGTGGTTAGACCATGTGACTCGGTTGTGAGGTTTTTTGTAAGAGATAGGTGGAAGACCTAGAGACCCTTGGTTTTGACTTGAACCTTTGTAGGTTGACGTCTGTTTTGCTTTAGGGAAACCTATGTGAGAGTGGTTGGCCTCTGCTTTTCTGATTCCATTTGATTAGGGAGATGGATACACCTTCATTGAAATCTTAGTGTACTCCTGTAATATATGATCATGCACTATCTTGATTCATCTTGAGTATGTTGATAGAGCTTCGTCCCTATGCCAAGATCCTTTTTCTTTCTTAATGTTGTTCCTTGTTTGGGAGGGAACCTATTGTGGTTGCGCTCTAGGAGCGGTGTAAGGTAATTCATATGGTGGGGAGTGCACCATTGGCCGTTTTAGGTTGGTTTTCCTCGTTTCGGTTAAACTTTGGTGTTTTCCGTGAGATTTTGAGCTCAGGGATTTCTTTTAAGACAATAATAGGGGATTCCTATGGTGAGGAGTACTAGATTGGTCGTAGTTAAATATATTCCATATAAATGGCAGTTGTTAATGCTATAAGGTTGGTCCTTGGATAGTCCAAATAGCTTGTTTGTGTAGATGCTCAGGTTAGGAGCAAGGCTTCTGGTCCTTTCACCAGGCATCTCGGGGACGAGAAGGTTTATGGTGGGGAGTTTGTATGAACTCGTGTTTTTTCGGACTGCAGTTTTGAGTAGAAATTTGAATTTTTGTTGTTGGATGTTATTGATGGGTAAAATGGTATTTTTTCTCATCTAGATGACCTCAGATATTTTTTCAGACAATTTTTTTGGTCCCATAATATGGTGTTTACACTAGGATAGGATTTTGGTCAAAATCCGAGCTGTTCGAATTTTATCGGAATATTTAAGATTTAATATTATTAAATTAAATATAAATTTATTCACATAGGTTCGTTTGGAAATAACTTTCAAATGGACTTTTGGATTGAGATTATTTCTACGTTTTTGAGTCTAGAATGGGGAGTTTAGCCTAGGTAAGGCATAAACTCGAGTTGGGCGCCAGGGTCGACTGAGGCCCCTTTTTCTTCTTTTCCTTTTCTTTTCTTTTATTCCTTCTCTTCTTTCCTCATCCTCCTTGTAAACATATCCTACACCTCATCCTTGGTCGTGTCCTTTTAGGGAGATTGAGAATAAGAGATATTTGGGAGGCAAGAGGGGTACCGATTCGAAGCTCTTGATGCGCTGAGTTGGCATGCGGCATCTGTGGACCGTAAAATCAAGCGAAACTTCGATGGTTTCTGCTTGAAGGTAGGGTCATTTATGTTTTCAATATATATCTCCTTTAAACATGTTTTTTTAAGTTTTTAAAGCCTTATATTTCTTACTTTTAAGCCCATGGGTCTCGATCTGTTGTTTCGAGAGTGAAAAAAAGGTGTTTTGGGCGTTTTGAGGGATTTCCCGTTGGGAAACCCAGGATACACGGTGTGTGTTATAGAGGAACAAGTAATGTGTTCTTCCCTTTTGGTGAATTTGAAGTTTTTTGAAGTACACACCATGTTCTTTGAGTACACATCGTGTAGTGGTTGTTCGTGTGACCGGCCGTGTGAGAAGAAACACGGAATGGTGGTTTTTAAGGAGTGCACACTGTGTATGGGGAGTACACACCGTGTAGTGCCACATGGGCATGTGATCGGGTGAAAACACACATGGGATGATGTTTTGTGAACATTAAACTCCATTTACATTAAATTACATGCCATGTACAGTAAATTGCATGTCGTGTACTACTACACAGGAAGACCCCATGTGTTTTGGCCATGTGTTATGGCCATATACTTCTCCAGCTTAGTAGTTTTGGGGTATCTTGTGCCCTGGAAGTCAGAATTGGGTGTGTGAGTAGTCCATTATGAGCGTTTTTCCATTTATATTTCAATGGTGGAATCCATTTTAAATTTAGAGGTCATATAAATTGTGTTTTGGGGGTTTCTATATAAATGTAGAGGTTCTTCCTACAGTTATCGAGTTCAGATGTCACCTGAGAGTGAGAGTTGGCGTGGATGATAGTTTGGGTGTTCGGACCAACCTAGTTGAGAATTATGAGCTGAGATGATCTATGATCTATCTCTCATGACCTATGCTTTTGAGTAAATTTCCCTTTTGATATGTGCTCTTCTGGCCTACGAGGTCATGAGACCGGATGCTTCCAAGGATCCCTTGAGGGATGCCTTTATTTATGTGCTAACCTAGGGAGTCCCTTGTAGTATCTTTCTCCAGTTTTCCTTTGATAGGATCCATGTTTTAGGATTCCTTATGTTTTTCTTCATTCAAGGATCCCATGTAGGATTCCTCCCTCACTCTTTGCTAAGGACCCCGTGTAGGATGCCTTCGCTTGTGTTTACCTGGAGGAACCCAAGTAGGATGCCTCCTTTGTGTTTGACTTGAGGGACCCAGAGGGTGCCCATTGTTTGACCGACCCTGAGTTTTACGTCGGATTTGGGTAGAGATGGTGTTTGGTTGTCACCTAGAACCCATGTCAAACTAGTAATCTCGTGGGGTTGTGGTTGTAGTGTTGGGTTGGGCATTCGGCCACCCTCACTTGTTTGTTTATATCTGACTTGGTTTTGTTGATGTAGTAGTGGTTACTAGAGGTGCTTCCCATTTGGTGACTGTTGAGCCTGATGTGAGGCATATTTACTTCTTTTGGGATGCTTATATGTTTTTCCTAGGATCTGTATTGCTTATTGGGATGCTCAAATGTGATTACCTGAGATTTGGCTTCTGAGCCATGTTATTTCTGATATTTTTTGTATACCTAGAGGTACTACCTGGGACTTGTGTGTTGATCTTGAATGTGTATATGTATATATCGTGATGGATATGTTGTTGGGATGACCATAGTTTATCCCTAGTATTTGGTTGTTGAGCCTTGCTTGATTGTTTCCAAAGGACTGTGAGAGCCTTGGACCAGGAAGACTATGGGAGCTTCCATAGTATTTACACAGGACCGTGAGAGCCTTGGTGTAGTTGACTGACCAGAGGGGTTCAGACTTTGAGAGCTACCCAAGTGGTCGTGCACTATGTTGGACCCAGGGGTATTTACTATGAGAGCTACCCGGATGTTATTTTTAATTTATATGATGTTATGTTATAACCATAGGTTATTGACTGTGATAGCTACTCGGAGGTCATTTTTAATTTATATGATGCTATATTGAACCCAGGGGGGTATTGATTATGAGAGATACCCAAAGGTCTTTAGAATTTACTTGGTACTATGTTGGAACCAGGGGGTATTGACCGTGAGATCTTCCCAGAGGTCATTACTAGTTTCATGTGCTATGTTAGACCTGAGGGGTTCAAATTGTGAGAGCTGCCCTGGTGGTGATGAGTGGTGGGGATGATTATGATCTCCTTTTCCTATGATTGGAATGATTATGCCCTTCCAGATCATTCAGGATTGACCATGGGTATACGATATCCTTCTTTACAGGATTGACCATCGGTATACGACACATCCTTCTTTACATGGTTGACTGTAGGTATACAAAAATCTAGTTGTGATTGGAGGCGAGTACGGGTGAACCCATGTGTAGGACGAGTATCCCCCTATGGTGAAATGGCTTGATCAGAGATATAATTTCGGCATTGTCCGAAGCAGGTACATGTCGATGGGATGACAGACCCTGAGATTGACTTAATCATACACGGCTTGAGTGGCATGACATCCAGCTCAATTCGCTTTCATAGGATGTCCAGGCAATCGGGCTTATGGACCCAAGGACTTAATAATGATGTGGTTTCTTGTCATTTGATTCACATACACATGAATATTTATATTTATGTATATGTGTATAGGTATGGAACTATACGTGTATACATATATAGATATGGACATCCATGGTGGCACTTGCCCAGTTGATAGGGATTACAGATCCTGAGTTCGACTGTGGTTGCACGTTTGGTTTGCTTCTCTTATATTGCATTCCATATAAACTGAGCACATTGCTGTTGTGTACAATTTTAGCAGCATAATTATAGGTTTCTTGTCGGAGTTCCTTGTTGAAATTATTTCTCACCCCTGCACACGCACCTCGGTGTATGTGTAGACCTTATGTATGCTTTTCAGGTTGAGCATGAGTTTCATGGTGGATAGGGCCGAGGCCCAGTGTTTCATGATCGATCAGAGCTACTCAAGTGGTTCTTCTGATCGGACTGGTGTAGTTTGACAGTATCTAGAGATCGGGTACATGGGTTGGCTCGGAGTTAGTAGTTGAGTCATGTACTTTTACTTTCAGTTTATTTTGTACTTTTATTTGTATGGTCGGCCCAGTGGGTGACCTATTTTGTATTGTATTGCATAGTTGTTCGAGCTTTTATAAAATTTTACTATTATATCTTATTCTATTTCAGTTGTTTATTGCTTATTCTCTCTATTTACTTTCTATTGTGTATGATACTTAGTTATTTCCGCTATTTTATTACTCTGGTATGAGGGCATAGTCTCCCCACTATCACACCCTAGGCCCTCACTATTAATCGGTAGCCTCTGGTATATGGGGAGGCGTTCTTGAGGCCATGTGGTGAACCGGCTCGGAGCACCATCTTAGTAGATTCTAGGTCGGGACATTACCTCTTGTGATTATGCTCATGGATAGTGATTTTATTTTCTCTTTTTATGATATAGTCAAGACATGATTCCCACTTGTATGTGATTGATATAGGAAGCTATGCACATAATGATTTTATATCATAGGGATTCATTTCTCTCTGATATGACATAGTTATCGAGACATACTACCCATGTATTGATTACTATGATATAATGGTATTTTATTACCACTATTGTGATTTGCATATCAAGAAGTACTTCCCTTGAGTTCTCAATTATGATATGAGAAGATGTTATGACCATGTATGAGATTGAGGAAATGATTCCTAATCAGTATTCTAGTGATATATCTAGACACACCTCTGCACTAACCGAAGCAAGTATGATCAGAACCATGTTTTTGTCTAGTACTCGTGGTTATGGAATATTTATTTTTTCTTCTATTGTCTTTAGTTTACTTATGATCATGTCACGCTGTACATGAACTTGTATATATTGGTATATTTTAGAGACACCATCAGTGATGGCCTACTAAGTTGTACTCATACCCTACTAAGGCAACTAGTTGCTAGTGAATAATTTATGGTTCATGAACTAGGATGGTGAAAGGGACATTTTGTCGATGGATGAGTTTTAGAGAAAGGTTGAAGATGGGAGACATGACCAAGCATAGACATAGTAATTGTTTTTTCTATTCTCCTTTATTTTTATTATTTTTTGATATCATGTACATGGTTGGGCTATGGGTGACCTTACTTGGTATATGTCATGTGAAATTAAAGTACATATCATTTTTTTAATATCATGGGATTCATTATTTACTCATTGATGGCATGTATTTGTAATTTTCACATTTTATCTCCTTTTATATTATGATGATGGTTGATTATTATTTATCCTGATGTGGTTTATGGCTATCTATCCAGAATGAGGGTATATTCTCTCCACTTTATATTTAGACCCTCATTGTTCTTTGAAAACTTCTAGCATACGAGGAGGCACGCTTGAGGTATGTGTCACCCAATTCAATCATAGTGGAGGTGGACTAGGCTGGGGATGCTAAATGTATACCATGAAATTTATTAATTCATAACAACAACAGTAATATGATATAATCTAACAAAATAAGAGGTTAGCTATAAAAAATAACAAAAAGGGTCCAAAAATTTTAAACATGCCAAATGTCAAAAAATAGTAAAGATACTTTAACACCCTACCATTGACACCTTGTAGATAGTTTCATGAAAACTATAAAAAATTGATTGATTTTTATCATAGAAATATCCCAATTAATCAAATTTTATATGATTTTCATGTCAGTGTATGTGGGTTTTCAATGCTAGGGTGTCATTATCCAAATAAATCAAATTGATCTGAATTTTTTTAAAAAAAAATAGAATGAATTTTTAACTTGCATTATCCATTACTCACTTTCTTAACTTGATACTCTTTATGAATGCCTTAACACTCCCTTATTCTAAAACCTCAATAACTCTTCATTCCCTAATTTATCATAAATCATTTCCTACTCAAATTTTCAATGATATCACGATGACATCTCTTTTACTAAAACATTAAACTCTATAAAATTCAATATAAATAATACATTTTAACAACTCACTATAAAATATTCTAAATAAAAATATTTTATTAAATCATAAATACATTAAACCACTTCCAAGATAATTCCATAAATGGATAAATTCAATTAATTACCACCACTATTTCACTATACTAAACCAATGTTCAAGGGGTGAAATATCATTATACCTTTCAAACCCACTATAGAAACTATCATAGACCAATTAAGCCACATGAAATAAATATTAAGCCCTAAATACTACCACGCAGTTATAAAATAACATATAAAATCATCATGTCTTATGTTCAATCAATATTATGCATGACTCTTTTAATATATTATTTCCTTGTTGAAAATATAATCTTCGCACAGGTATAATATTTCCCTTCCAAACAAACATAATACTCACATATTCCTACTTAAAACTCCATCTTCAAAAAATCTCGCTCTGATACTATTTTTTCATGACCTGTTTCTATTAGTACCACTCTCTGGATTAATGAAGATAATGAACAAGGCCCTTGAAACCAACCTCCAATAGGCTTCAGGTTGAGAATAATCATAAATATTTTAATCACACGTTTATGAGAGGAATTTATTATAATATAAAAAACTAAGACAAAAAATACCACTACATAATTCCTAGAGTTAAATTTAAAAAGCCTCAAATCACAACATGAATAAACAAAAATAACTGATTGAAACTCCTTGATGCAAACATTAACGCAACCTAATCCTCTTTCACTACACCTACTCTAACTATGACACAACATTATGTCCCTAATAACATCATCAATTATATTAATGGATAATCCAGTAAAGTGGATCAAAAACAACTATAGAAGGGTGATCCCAATGAACTAAGTAGAATTATTTCCTAAAAAATAGACAATATCAATATTAATATAATATACTATTGTATATAAGTGTGAAACAACTAAATCAAGAATAATTACCACATGTGATACACAATACCGCTCAATCCCAAATTATATCCAGTAAAATTTCACAATATCTTTCTTTTCCATTTAATTTTCCATAATGTTTCTAGTATTGAATAACAAAATATAATACACACATTAAAACCACATCAAAAAATATCATAAAATGATAATAAATATATCAATTGCATAATCAAAAAAATAATGGACCCAGATCCAACAACTTGCATACCTACTAGTCTAGAGCATGTTCCTCTCACTTGGTTAACTATCTTTAGAAAGGTGGAACCATAATATTTGGGAAGATCAATACAACATGAAAACCAATATCAAAAGTAAAACATCAATCTGTATTTTTTCTCCATATCATTTGATAATAATCATCCCCCCCCGAATGGCCTGAAGGACTACTTTTTTTATTTTTATTATGGATAATCCCCCTTTTAAGGGTTGAAGGGGAACCCGTACATGACCCGTAGGCCCAAGGCACAAGGTCCAACATGACCCAAAATACATGACCCGAAGGCCCAGAGGCATACTATGCCCATACATGACCCGTAGGCCCAACCCACTAGAACTTCCCCTCCCCAGCTTATACATCATTGATCGCCTTAGCTCCCCACCTTGCATTACTAATCGGCTAGTATTGTCTCGTACAAAGCTGCACGGTGCCTGGTCCTGATGGTGGTTGTCATACCCTCTCATTCTTCCAATATGGTTAGCTTTGCTTCTGGTGACTGCTACTCTTGTTGGTCTGATCCTCTTCTGGGGCATGCTCTATGTGAACTGGGCTACTCCATGGTCTTTGTGGCCTGAAGGCCCTGTGGCCCGAAGGCCTTTGATGACCCGAAGGCCCTTAGGACCCGTAGGCGCAAACCGATGGCCCGAAGATCCAAATCGGGTGAATAGTTTCAGCTGCTATAGTACCGAACAGTACCTGCTACAGTGCTGCTACAGTAACCCGGAAATTCACCTCCACCCGGTTTTGAACCTAGGTCACTTGGATGCCAAGTAGGATCCCTTACCACTTGGGTACGGGCTTGTTGGCCATTTGATAATAATCATACTTACCAACATTGTCTTAAATTTCAATATCCTTATGATTAACCAAAAAATATTAAAATTCGTTATTCTACCATTAATAAAACCCAATTAGAATGATACATCCATATCCATGTATATTTTATATTTTCTTTCATCATTTTATGTCTCTCAGTATTTTTCAAATATGCATTACCACATTCATCGTCATCATCATTTTCATATTCCATTAACCAACTTAATTTCATTGATCACCATCCAACCTAACAAATTATTTTCAAAAGATCTTTATAATATAAAAGAGATGTATAAGTCTTATAGTTGGTAAGCTATACCAATCCTATGTTGTTTCTACAACAAATTTGTTAAGGATGATGATTGAAAAAGATGAATAGAATCTAGCAGGCCACCGTGGATATATGGTGGTAAGCCACCATGAATATATAGCATACCATTTTTCACTTCTAGGATAGAACTTATAGATCTATTGAGGAGAGGATTCTGTCATTATCAATAATTGGCATTACCCTCGTGATATCTTCAAAAACACTCATTCAATTAATTACAACACAAGAATAGATGAGTTAAAAGGTAACAAAGATAATGGAATCTCATTGTAAGGAATTATCATGCTTCTATGTCAACTTACGAAAATTGTGAAAATATGAAAATTAACCACTAATTCAAATGAATCCTATAAATTTCCCTTTATCCCTTACTAAACTAAATAATTCAACAAGAATAGATTAGTTAAGGTTGAAATGGGAGATATTGATATAGCATGGGTTAATAGATAATAATTTAGTAATTCCACCAAGAAATGAGAATCCCTAAGAATCTCTAGCCTCATGGTGGTACCACTTTAGTAAGGGTCACTGAAAATCTATGTTTCACTGTGTCATATAGATTTGATCAAACCACCGCCAAGAGGGAAAATGATTATAGAATACTAAGGGGAACTGTCAAAGTAACTAGGAAGAGAATTTGAATGTCAAAATAATGGAATGCACACCACCTCTATTTATAATAGAGCTTTCTACTACAAACCATAATACCCCATGCATAATTACACATAAAACAATAACAACCATTTGTTATTATGAATAGAATGGATCGTAATGAATATCATTACCAAAAAACACAAGTCTCCATTATTGAATAATATAGTTGTGTTTATAAATAATTAGACTACGAAACATTTCCCTTTATATCCCAATACTCATTTACCCCCCCCCCACACACACACATTTAATATAGTATATCACTTTTATAGATAATTTTATAACAAAAATATATAGTACTCCACATCTCCCAAATGTTGAAAATAAATCATTTTCATAATTAATATATTCTTTCTTACAATATGCCTCTTAATATTCTGATATGCCTTTTAATAAAAAAAATATTTCATGCCTAACTTTTAATATCACATTACATCACTTTTAATATTTCTCTTGTGAACCTTTAAATAATCATTTATAAAAAATACCACTTTTTCAACTCCAAAAATATCAAATGAATTTATAACAAAAACACACTTCACGGTAAATACATATATAAAATCATAAAATTAAACTTCATTTCCTCATTTTAATTAACATCCATGTGAATAAAATAATACATAATATTTTTATCATGCTAGATAATAACATTATTCAATATATAACATTATACCGGAAAAAAATAATTACAATATAAGTTATTAAAAATTTACTATCCACCAATTTAAATAATTCATACACATAAACATTATATTTACTCACCACATAAATATATTTCTTCAAAGTAGTTGGGGGCTTATTTGGGTGATAAATTCACCCCATAACTATACATGTTACATGGGTATAAACTCTAACAACCTTCCTTGGGTGCAATTTCTAGACCATTTATGGACGATGACATAGATGATGACACGATCAAGGGTGGTGACCCAGATACACGCTGGTGTAGCATAAGATGAAAGCCGGGGGGCCTTCAGGGTAGGACGAATGGGCTTTAGAGCCATAAAATGGTGGGCCTTATGGATTTAAAATTTTAATGATCTAGCTATGGATTGGGTCAACCCTTGTAGGTGGGTTTGATTTTTCCTTGTTGGTCCAATGGTGTGTGTGTGTGTGTTGTTTCATTTCTTGTAACCTTCAAGACCCTAAATAAATTATATTTCTTCAAATAATATTAACACTAAATGTATAATATTGACCATATTAAAATCATTTGACCAGGAATATTCATTTCATATTTTCATTGTCATCATTCTTTTATTACATAATTATATCCACGTGATTGATGATAAATACTTTTAAAAAACATTGATTATATAAATTCCATCTATAAAATATCAAATAAAAATATTTTATAAAAAAATAAATTTTACATATGAATCGATTCCATTATTATCGTATTTCCACATCAAATACTTTTTTATTTATATTCTTCCAACATTAGGTCCAAAAAAATAATACATAAATACTAGTCAATATCTGATAAATAAATATACTTAATATAAATATTGAATAAATGTTTCATTTACTAGGGAAAAATATAACTAATCAATTCTTAATTTCTTCTAGATGCAATAATATTCCTGATGAATCACATTCACATGAAATTTTTTACATAAATTTATTCAAGTATTAATAAAAACAATTTATCATGTAGTTTGAAAAATATCATAAAAATAGAAATTTTTATTTGTTTTATTAATCCGAATTGTACAAAATAAGGACTTTGACCTTTTTTATAAAATGAAAATACAATCACATGAGTTATATTTACAAATGGGGATGGTGAATTACAAATTACAAAGAAAATGTACTAGCACCTTGAACATACTTGGGGAGACTCGACCCTGAGACCTCCTTGGGATCTTATAGAGACACAACCACTAGGTTGTGCCAATCAGGGAAACCACCCAAGTTATATGTAATGAACATGCCCTGAGTACCATCTGAGCTGGCATTCGAACCATTTTGCCACTTGTGTGAAGGTCGTTCCTCATCCCCACGAGCTGGCGACAAGTGTTTAGACATCAAGAAACAACCATTTGGAATGACTTATCCCAAAAAAAGACAAAATAAATCAAAGTACACTGCGAAAACATAATCAAATAAATAAACAGTACAACTACACCAGGATGCAAGAAGAGTATACGAAGGCAAACTGAAATAGGGAACATAAAAATAGAACTACCACAGCCTATCTCCTGGTGGTCCACAACCACCCTCCGTGTCCCGATTCACCTATCCTTGGTCAATCAAGCTTGAACCCACAAAAGAGAATGAAAAGAAAATTACCACCTATTATAGACACGAAGGGTGAAAAACCACACAATACAAGCGAGTGTGAGCTTTAGAACCCATTTGGATTCCACCAAAGAGTTTGTACAATTTCTCTACCTTGCAATTTAGATATGCTAGTTTGAAACAGGAATAAGAAAAAAATATGTTTTTCCACTACAAAGAAAAATGGTGAAACGTGATCATTTTTAAAAAGGGAAACAAATCCATAAAATCCAATCACGAGGATAACGTAGTCTAAACCACTACCTTTTCCATTTCAAACCCCATTTTGGAACCCTCCAGAGGAAACCATGTCAAAATCTCTTTAACAAACTATACCCTTTTTCATAAATTGAAAACCTCTTTCATAAAAACCTTATAAAACAATTTCAATTGCCAAGGTTAACAATATAATAGGAAGCTATGAGCTGGTACCACGTATCACAGAACAAAGCATCTTATCAAGGAATATACATAGATAAAGAAGGTATCTCATAGTAATCAGCATCTATAATAGTGGATGTCAAAAGTGGCAACTTCAATGCCAAGTAACAATCGAACTATCAAAGCCATATATGAAGTATCGATGTGAGGTGTTGAGATCATATGTCATGTGTAAAACCTAGATACGATAATAAGTCCACCATAGGCTATCTAATTAATAATACATGATTAATTGATGGGCTTACATCAAGTCTACACAGGGTCTCAAGAAAATCAAGTCCATACACACCTGCTTTCTAAGTCGCACGTCCGTTGTCTAAATCTTTCATGTTCTCTAGGGATCCCCTAGTCGGGGTGTAAGTCTGATAGCGAAACATAAATCTAGGTAATCTCATATAACTACCCAGGTATCTCATGATCACTCAAAGAGGTGAGTGAGATATCAAAAAACATGGATCACAATGGGGATCATCAATGAAATAAACACGCACAATCAACATTTCATCTCATACAATGTTCACATCTCACCCTCACCCCCAAACTCCCTCAAAGAGTACAACACCGGTCATCATGTGCTTCAAGCACTGTTTGTAAAGGTAGGGTATACATAAGGGGTGAATCAAGAATTTTAGTGACAAGAGGATTCACTTCACAAAGTGCCAAACACGCCTTTTAAGGAAATCCAAATTGATAAACCAAACCTTTATCAATTCAATAAAACATCACTTTGGACCATTCGTTTCAAAATGGTCATTCATGCCCTGCTTCGCTTTGAAAATCATTTTAAAGCACTGACATGGCATTTAAAAAAAAGATACTAAAAGCCAATCTATCCCTTCAATGTTTTGAAATATCATTTCAATAAACCGTTTCAAAACAATCACATGCTATCCTTCAAATTATTCCAAAAATACATTTGAGGAGAAATCACTCATCCCAAACCATTTGGAACAACCTTAAAGAATTGACAAATTGTCATTAAAACATGGAGTTGTGTTTCATAAACCGAAGCCCCCCTCTTCATCAACAAGCCAATTTTATTTCAAAATGAAGGATCAATTCTAAATGTGAAACCAACCACGACAAATACCCCCCCCCCCAAGGGTCAATTTGTGCTTCAAAATGATCAAATCATGCTTAACCAATTTCAAATATAAACAAATCATGTATTCAAGCAACACATGAATCACAAGAAGAAGAAACGATGTAGAAAGGCCTACTTTGAATCATAATGAGTTTGAGATGAGTCACCTCCGATAACGAACGTTGAATCAAGAAGCAGAGAATCCACTAATAATCAAGAGTACGCACTATAAACTCTTAAAGATGAGCAGAATTTCAAAAATATTACTTTGATAAAATAGTGGATCAAAGACATAAATCAAATATTGTTTGAAAACACTCTGAAACTAAGAAAAGAAATTCAAATAGTTTTCGCTGTCAGAATAAATAAAAACACCATGATTGGATCAAAAATGACTGCAACCAAGCTCTATAAGGAAGATCATGCAGCTCCCCAAAAAACTTGTCCGCCTAAAAGAAACGTAACCCTCCTCAAATAGGTATTTTTTTTTTCTTTTTTTTTTTCTTTTATTTTTAATTGACACGCGACGTGCAGCCCAGGAGAGAAGGTGCCCAACGCTATCCTCTCTAATGGAAAAAATTTAGCGGACGGTCTGGCAGCTTTTTTTTTTGGGGGGGGGGGGGCAATTTTGAGAGAAAATTCCAATGGAATTTCTCAACCTGAATTTTCTAAAAAATTAAACTAAAAAGCCGCCATAAAATCTATCCAAAACCCTTCAAATGTCTCCCTTCTTGGGTCCAAGTTTTTTGCCGGTCCATTAAAGCACCCCCCATAACATGATTCCCATTTTCTTTTAGACAAGATGAATGCGTTCGTGTTACCACCCAACAGCCAACACCGCCCACACCCTTTCACATCACGAAGACAAATGGACATTCTTTTCTTCTCCAACATTAAAACCAATATGTCACTCAGATCTGAGAATCACACGATCAAATCATTAATGAACGACAAAAAAAGAAAGATTGATGATCAATGATCAATGATCACTGATCTAAGCAACTGCGTTTTAATTACAGTAGGTCGGGAAAACGGGGGAATTCCTCCTCTTTCTGTTCTCCTTCGACTGCTCTGTCGCAGCTTAAAACGGCTACAGTTGGGGCGGCGCCGGTGAGCTCCGCCGCACGCTGCGCCTGAAGCTCCCAGTCCGTCCTGAGCAAAACCGTGAGCATGGCGAGCGCGCAGGCCGCCTGCGCCGACAGCAGCCCCAGCCAGAGGCCGACGAAGCCCACCCCCCAGAGGAATCCAGCCACCACGGACACCGGCATGCCGACGAGGTAGAAGCAGGCGAGGTTTACGTTGGCCCCGACCTTGGGCCGCGCGGTGCCCCGCAGCACGCCGCACCCCGTCGTCTGCGGGCAGTTCCCCAGCTCGCAGAGGCCGAGGATCGGCAGCACCGCCGACGTGATCGCGACGATCTCCACGTCCGCCGTGAACATCCTCGCCCAGAGCCCCCGCACCCCGACGGCGAAGACCAGGGCGGAGATGCCGAGCAGGAGGCTTCCGGCGAGGCCGAGCGCGGCGGCGAGCTTGGCCGCGGCGGGGCGGTGGGCGCCGAGCTCGTTGCTGACGCGGGTGGAGACGCTGGAGGCGAGGGAGGAGGGGAAGATGTAGATGAGGGAGGTGGTCTGGATGAGGACGCCCATGGAGGAGACGGTGGCGGTGGGGTTGGGGAGGAGGCCGCAGAGCAGGATCATGATCTCGTACCACCACCACTCGAGGCAGACGGAGACGCAGCTGGGGAGCGCGAGGTCGAGAAGCGGGCCCCATCCCCGGAGGCTCTCCGACGAGACCCCGTCCCAGGTGCGGCGGTGGACGCCGGAGAGGAGGATGTAGGCGAGGAGGGCGGCGACGAGGTTGCAGTTTGTCAGGGCGGCGCTGAAGGCGACGCCGCGGACGCCGAGGCCGAGGCGGGAGACCAGGATGTGGTTGATGGGGACGTGGAGGATGGAGGCGACGGCGGCGCAGAGCATGAGCGGGAGCGTGATGGACTGGGCCCGGAGGTAGATTCGGAGGGGGTGGAGCAGGGACTGGGCGAGGAGGTCGGGGATGGAACAGAGGAGGTACGACTCTGCCACCGCGGCGATCGCCTCGTCCTGGCCGAACCACATCAGGATTGGGCGCGTGTTGAGCCAGAGGAGGGCGATGGGGAGGGAGGCGGCGGCGAGGAGGAGGACGGTCCGCTGCAGGGACACCCCCAGGATGGGGAGCTTCCCGGCGCCGAATGCCTGGCCGCAGATGGGTTCCATGCCGGCCGCCAGCCCCGTGAGAACAGAGTAGCCGGTGATGTTCGCGAAGCTGACGGCGAGGGAGCCGCCGGCCAGGGCCAGATCGCCGAGGCGGCCCAGGAAAAGCATGGAGATCAGGGAGCGCGGGTACAGGAGGAGGCCGGTGAGGATCATGGGGAGCGCCAGGCGGAGGATGGCCGTGGCCTCCGCGAGCCAGAGGACGCAGCGCGGTGGCGGGTGGCGGGAGGAGTGATCCTGCGGCGGGGCTTTGGGGATCAGTGGTGTGAAGATGTGGGCGGCCTCGGGGTCGTCTTTAATGGAGGGGAGGCACGGCGGCGGGGCTTTAGGATGGGGAAGGAGACACATATTGCGTGGATGATTTCGTGTTTTATCCAGGGAGGTAGTAAATTTTGGGTGGGGAATGGGATTTATAAAGTGTTTTTGAGGGGAGAAAGATCCAGTTTTTTAAAATGAATTATTACCTGCAGCTATAATGGGGGTGGCACTGCAAAAGGCAAGGGAGAAAGGAAGAAACGGTAGGAGGCGACATCTTTCAGGCATGGTTTTATCTATTTTAAAGAAAAACCGCAGCAAATACCTTTTCCCTGCCCCTTTTGTTTTGATTATGAATTTTTGGGTGTGCCCAAAAAGGGCTAAAGTCCATTAATTAAAGGTTGGGATTTTACCCCTGACCGTGTATGTATCCAAAGAGATCTTATGTCTTTTATGCGGGCCTTTTATGGCTAACACTCATCCATCCGTCATGTTTGGGGTGCCAAAAACATAAATTGAATAAGTTTGAGACATGGAAGGAGTTTGATGTGAGTAAACATGGCCCCATTTGTATAAGTGTCTCACTAAATTTTATTTTTTAGGGCATCTCCACCTTATTAGTTCATTGGAGAGTAAGCTTACTTTGAAATTGATAACGATCTCTATATAAAACAAGAGTTTTAGCGACCATGACCATCAAACGCAATCCCTAAAACCCTTTAGCAACCGCCAAAAGACTGTGACTTTTGGTTGGCCGTCAAAGCATTTGACGCTCACCGTTTAGTGGCCGCTAAAGGTCAACACCCAAACAACACATTTTTTTGTTGTTGGATGTGATGAACAATATCATGGGGCACAAGGGTGATGTGAGGGGACATGGAAAGCTTGCACCCACCTCCCATGGCGAATGCAAGACGACCGAAGAGTAGTGAGGTAAGTCTAGGGCGGTCGAGGTGTGGTGGGGGGATGTCGAAGGGGGCAACCGAGAGGTTACCAAGAGTGTATCAAGAGCGGGTGTCGATGGCCAAGGTGTCCCGAGGGTGATTGAGGATGGTGAGGGAGGGGTACGGCGGGTGGGAGATGATTAGGGCATGTTGTTAGGGAAATTGAGGAAGACGAAGGGTGTAACGGGGAAAATGCCACTAATTTTATTCGATATTAGCGATTGCGAATTAGTAGTCACTAGTGTTCTCTCACTTTCGAAGACACAAATGGTTTAACATGTAGAAGTCTCTACAACCAATTTCCTCTATTTTCAACTCTAAAAAGAATACTCCGTGAATATACCTCTTTCATATAATATTCTTTAGGATTAGTGTGGAAATGCCAACCCAAGCAACCCGCACTTTATGCATGACAATGATTAAAGAAAACATCTTTTAGGAGTTACAACGTATTATAGGAACCACCACTACCACAAATTGTGCATTATGCAGAGCATACTTTTGTCAACGTTAAAGAGAAAACATTGATAAAAGGATTACTTTTATCAATGCTAGTTAAAAATGATGATAAAAACTGTTAATAAAAAAATATTATTAATATATATAAAATTATCATATTTATATTCAAAAAATAATGCTTATTTATATACAAATATTTATAAATATATTTATTTAAAATTAAAATTACATATATATATATATATTTAAAAAAATTAAAAATTACAATAAATATATTTAAATAATATATATTTATTATATTTATACTTATATATACTTATATATTAATAAATATATATAATTATATAAATATATACAATTATATAAATATATTTATAATTATAAACAAATATTTATAAATATATTTATTTAGAATTATAATTATAAATAAATAAATATTTATTTATATATTTTTAATTAAGATTTATATTACAATAAGTATATATATATTATATATTAAAGTAATATATAAATTTGATTTATATTACTTTTAATAAAAAATGAATCTTTTTTTCATAATTTTTTATATATAAAATTATCAAATTTGTATTCGTCAACATGTTTAATAGTTCATTTATATACATTAATTACAAAATGTGTATATAATTAAAATAAATATAATATTTTAATATTTTATTTAAATAATTATATAATATATACAAATGAATATATTTATTTAGATATATATTTATATTGATATTAAATAATTTAAAATACATGTACACGTATAACTACATGTATGCATGTTTATGTGTTTATATACATGTGTGTATGTATATGTGTGTAGATGTGTATGTGTACATATGTATGTTTGTAATTCATATAAATGTTGCGAATTCACTTTTTAATATTTTTTAAATTTATTTAATTTAATTTATTCATTTATTGTTATATATTCATTAATAATGTTAAAAATATATTAAATCATTTTTTAATATTTATTTATACATATATTTATTTACTGCACATGTAATATTTTCAATATATTTGTAATTTATATGAATAATATTTATTCGTTTTTATTATTAAGTTTTAACATTTAAAATATGTTTCAAATTTATATAATTTATCTATTTAAATGATTTTTTGATAATTTTGTAATTTAAATATTTAATTATTCTATTATAAATATATATGATTTTTAAAAGTATTTATGAAATTATAAATAAATAAATAAATAAATATTTATTTATTTATTTAAATAATTATAAAATTATAATAAATATATTTCCTTAAGAACCTCACCCATGGATTTGAAAGAACGAAATACATGACCCTAAATTTTGTTAATAAAACGAGAAAGTACAAGATAGGAGGGAAACAAGTCAACAAGACATACAATGCCCACAATAAAGAAATAATAAAACAGTTCATTCAAGCCATTCTAGATCCCAAATTTCTTAGATATCGTCCTTCACTTTTTGGGTGCCAATCACGCTGCCAAGTCTTGACCCTTTGAGGGGCCACACATTTTTCATCTGATGATGATTTAGATGGGTCCTCCAGAGTGAAGCATATACTGAATTTCCAAGATAAATTTTTAAATCCCCTTTATGGGTTGGAGCGGAGTCCATCTTAAAAGTTAATAGATAACAACTTTTGCACTGCTATATAGTCATTGAAGCCAAAAACCTCTAGCTCCATTGATGAGAAAGTTATATCAAGTTGTGAGAAGTACAATTTTGCCGCTTCCTTGCTGATACCTGCAACGAGCCTTTCACCATCCCGATCCTCTCGGGTTATGATACTTGAATTTTTTACATGTGCATCACATTCTTCATCAGAGGCCCTGCCAAAGGAGACATATGCATTTTTCATTAAATCAGTAAAATGGGATGGGTAAGTACACTCCATATTCTCAGAACAATGATCAATCTTGCTTGAGGGAGTGACAATTGGATGCTCAACCCGTAAGAGAATAGCTTGCTCCTTAACCCTTGTCCTATTTGCCAATATAAATGGGGTCCCATCCAAAGGGGAACCCACATAGTCCTTTAAGGCCAGCTCCATCTGGACGTCAATGGGATCCGCATTGATCACATGCTCCTTTTCATGTCCATCAATCTAAATAGTTGGATGCACAGTTGGAGGATCCATGGGCTTTCTAGGCATCACTAACTGAAATCCCTAGTCATCAACCAACTTGGTTTGCCCCTTTCTGTTAGCAGAAACAAGTAAATCATGCCTCATATCAAAGTTAACTTCTTAAAAAGTAGCCTCATAATCTGACTAATTCTACTCATCACTAGCATCCACTTCAACCCATGATGTCTTCGAACAACCTACTCCCCTAGTTGATCCACCAACAGCCCCATTGAAAACCATATGCCACCACCAATGTCAGACATTATCTGATCCTTGGTGTTCTGCACAGCTGCAGATGCAGTACCTTAAACCAGGGGTGTGTGCTGAGGCATAACCATATGATCCTATAGAGGGATGCCACCATGAGGGACAATATCTATTCCATCAAGAGCCTCTGGAACAGAGTTCACAACCCCTTCTTTGAAAACACCACACTACGACAAATTGACGCAATGACAGTGCTACCCTTTATCAGCGCTAGTAAAAAATCACTGATAAAGGGGGTACTTTTATCAGTGCTAACAAAAGACGCTGATAAGAGGTAATTTTAACAGTGCTAAAAAAAACGCTGTTTAAAATACCCCTTTATCAACACTTTTTTACTAGCACAGATAAAGGGGGTATATTTCAAAATAATAATAATAATAATATAATAATATATAAATATATAAATATAGTTATATTGATATAAATATAATATATGTTTTTTAAATATGTTTTACATAAGGATAAATACAAATTTAAACTTAATATATAAGATATTTAGTAAAAAAGGTTTATGAAAAAATTTAAAAAGTATTTTTAATTAATAATTTTGTAATTTTTATAGAGTAATAATCATTTAATAACAATTTGAATATAAAAAAATAAAAAATAAATTAAAGATCTAAAATAAGTTGAAAATGTAACTCGAACTTCAAATGACCATAACTTTTGATCCGGATGTCCATTTGGGCTCTACCGCATGTCAAATCGGAACCTGCAACGAGATCTACGCCCTAATAACTTAGGGTAAACCCTCTATTACGTTTTTCAAGACCCAAAATGGACTATAAGTCCTCAAAAACTGAATTTTTAGTCAGGGCACCCTGATTTTTTAACATTTGATGGATTTTCAGGCTCGTTTAAGGGGGTCTTTTTGCCCTTTTTCAATGAGGGCTAAATTTATTCATAAGGATTACATTCATATTGATATTATGGATTGAAAATTTTAGCGATTTTCACAATGTACTGTTATTTATAATCAAATATATAATAATATATACATATTTTTTTATATATTCACGCATAAAAAATTAATTTTATAAAAAAATAATTAAACATTTTATATATAAAATATATTTCTTAATATATAAGAATTATCTAAATAAAAAATAATATCCATTTTATTTAAAATAAAAATACATGAATATTTATATATCTATATAATGTGTGTGTGTGTGTATTAGTGTGTCTGTACTAACAAACTGATATATATTATCAATATATTCTAACATATGTATATACATATTAAAATATAATATATATAAATATATATAAATATGTATAATTATACTTACAGATACACATAATATATATATATATATATGTATGTATGTATGTTGTATATATGTATTTATTTATTTATAAACTCACAAAAAAAACATATTTTATAAATGTTTTTAAAACTAATCTTAAAAATATATATCAATATAACTATATATATATATATATATATTAATATAATTATATATTAATATACGAATAAATATAGCTATATATATATAAATAAATAGATATATCATGAAAGGGGGAACAAAACAAAATGGGCGAGTGGTAGAGGTGCAGACGCGCAAGGGAGAGGTCTCGGGTTCAAATCCAAACGGAGGCAGGGGTGCGCGAGCGGGAAGGGGGTGAGTGTGTGGGCGAGTGCAGGGGATGGCAGCGAGCACTGTTAAAGGGGTGGTCAACGATGTTAAAAGGGACTCCAATTTATAAAAAAAAAAATATTTTTTTAAATTTTTATTGACTTTTATCAGAACTAAAAAAAGCACTGATAACGCCCCATTTCATCAGAGCTTTTTTTAGCACTGATAAAAGGGACCCCTATTTTAATACTGCTTCGATTATCATTGCTTTTTTAACGCTGATAAAAGTGATTTTTAGCGATTTTAAAATCCATATCTGTGGTTGTGCCAACAAAGGAGGAGTTCTCTACAACATAGGTATTGGAAGCAAGGGCAACACCAACCTTCCACCCACTTCTCTTGAGATCATCAAATGACCGCTTCAACTTGCACTGATGAGTGACAAGTCCCGATTTCTTACAATGAGAACATTATAAGTTCTTATGGCATTGATCAAAAGAGTTCCCAATACATAATCAAGTGCCACAAAAATTGAGCAGCCACTCAAATTGAATGGATAACTCCAACTTGAAATCACCCACAACCAAAAAAAATGTTTCAATCAGATCACAAGCTAGATCAATCTCTACCAATACTCTAGAAAAATGGTCATACCTAGTTCACTCAATCTCTTTTTCAATCTTGATCGGATTCCCCACTATAGAGGCGACTTCCCACAGGATCGATGGATGCCAAAAAAACCAAATCAAACCCCTGTTTCTAATCTAGGTTTGTGTAGAAGAGATCCTGGATGTGAGAGGATTCGAGAGGGAATCCTGTTGTTAAAAGGTAAGATACCTGAGTATCAAAGGGACCAGTCTAAAGAACTACCTACTTCTCTTGAGACCATCAACTGACCACTTCAGTTTGCACTGATGAAAGACATGTCCTGATTTCTTATAATGAGAACATTGTAAGTTCTTATGCTATTGCTCAAAAGAGTGCGTAATACATAAACAATGCCATAAAAATTGGGCAGCCACTCAAATTGAATGGATAAATCCATCTTGAAATCACCCACAACCCAAAAAAAATTATTTAAATCAGATCATAAGCTAGATCAATCTCTACCAATACTCTAGAAAAATGGCCATACCTAGTTCGCTCAGTCTCCTTTTCAATCTTGATCGGAGTCCCCACTGTAGAGGCAACTTCCCACAGGTTTGATGGATGCCAAAAAAACCAACTCAAACCCTTGATTCTAATCCATGTTTGCGTAGAAGAGCTTCTAGCCATGAACAGATTGGAGAGGGGATCCCATTGTTGAAAGGTAAGATACCTGAGTTTCAGAGGGATCATCCTGAAACTCAAAGTGAAATTTTACAGGTTCTTCAATGGGAAGACAATGTGATAAACACCCTTATCGATTGAGATCAATCTCCAATCACTAAATCCCCAACATTGATGAATTTGAATCCTTAGATCATCCAACTTCCATGGGAAAGCCTTTAGAGAAACCGAGATCCGAGCAAGGAGGGAGAATTTTCATTCTTCAAGACGATCTTCAAAAACCCGAGGGTTCGCTTCCACAAAGGCGAAATAGCCATTCCTGGTAATTCGTTTATGAAACGATGCCGAAGCATCCTGAAAATCATAAAAAAAACCTGCTTCTTGAAGCAATATTCTTCAAATCATCAAGATTCCTCATAGGGTTCCACACATCATTCTTTACTGCATTGACGGAGCTTGGATCGTCAAACCCACACCACCTATTGTAGCCACCACCTTCAAAGGAGGAATGAGCACTTCCTTGGGATCGAAATAACAATCCAACAGATTTTCCGTGGATCATTATCTTAGATTGCCAGAGAGTCACCAGAAGATCGTCAAACGAGATTCCTTTTCATTTCCCCTCATCATAAATATATTTAAATAATAAATATATTTATTATATTTATAATTACATATTCATAAATTTATATTTATATAAATGTATTTATAATTATATATAAATACTTTTTAAATATATTTATTTATAATTGTAAATATAGGTAAATAAATACATATTTAAATAATTTTAAAATTATAATAAATATATTTATTATATCTTAATTATATATTTATAATTATATATAAATAATTTTTAAATAAATATATTTATAATTATAATTATAAATAAATAAATATTTATATTTAAATAATTATAAAATTATAATAAATATATTTAAATAATAAATATAGTTATTATATTTATAATTATATAAATATAAATATTTATATAAATATATAAAATTATATAAATATTTATAAATATATAAATATATTTATAATTTTACATAAATAGTTTTAAATATATTTATTTATAATTATAATTAGAAATAAATAAATATATATGTAAATAATTATAAAACTACAATAAATATATTTAAATAATAAATATATTTATTATAACATTATAAATAAATAAATATATATATAAATAAATTTATATATATTATATAACAACCCAAAATTATATCAATAAAATTTCTCTTTTTTATGTTTATTTATGAATCATATAAAACCACATATAGAACACAATACAATCTTTATAAATGAAGAAAATAAATAAGAGGTATTTCTAAACGATAAGGAACCTATAATGATGAAATAGTAATTTACCAGTAGGAAGAGTAATATTACCCTTATGAATAGTAAATCAGCCTAATGAATAGTAAACTCACCCATGAAAGTATAAATAAAATTTAGGCATCTCATAAGTGAAAGTATGATATAATTATGTCATAGTAAAAGTAAGTGAATATTTTAAAAAAATATATTTAAATGTTGGTATTTTTACAAGTCATAGATATTTAATTACAATTTTATAATTAATAAAACCATTTAAAGGAAAATTCATTTTCATAATATGGATTCATAAATCAATATTTTGTTGTCTTATGATTTTTGGATAATTTCATGAGACCTTAGTTAGTTTTTAAAAGCGTAGTAAAATCAATTTAAAATTTAAAATTTATCTTTTTCAAGTAAATAATGAATTTATTTAAAAATTAAATTTCACATATTTAGAAAATTATTTTGATAAAATGGAGTCCATTTTTGAATTCTACAAATCGAAAAATGGTTAGTGTGAATTTTTTGGATTTTTCTAAAATACTTGAATTTTTAATGAATGGTAAAATACGATAATTTATGGTATAAATACATTAGAAGATAAATATACTATTCCTTGAGTCATCACTAATGTAAGCACACTTGGTTTGAATTAACATGCACTTATTACTGTTTTTGGTCATAAGAATCAATACTGTTACTTGTCTTGAGCAAAATAATAAAATAATGAATAAGATATTCAAAAAACACCCCTCTCCCCCACTATAAAACCCACCCCTCACCCCCTCTTCTATTCACTCCTTTAAGGCTTGAATCTTGTCAAAGTTCTTCCCACATTCTCTTCCCTAGACTCTCCCCACGTCCATGAACTCTTGTTTGTAAGAGTTGGTGTCCTAGAACCAACTGGTTGTACTTTGATTACATGAATATTTCATATATTTAAATATTAAACATCTTATTACATATTGTTCATTGTTCTGCATGACTATAGTGTAATAATGTCCTGGAGTATTTGTTTCATTGACAAGGTCATAGCAGTTCCCCGCTATGATGAGAACCTTGAGGTGCTATGAAAATATTTTTAAATATAGTTCCACAGTTGTATGACATCCTATAATGAGACACATAGTATACAAATCATCAGGTGCGAGTACTCATAAGCAGATGAGATTTCCTATCATGAAGTTTGTACTTGGTAATCTCAAAGATGGGAGATTATGAGAATAGACCCACCAGTAGGAATTCAACATATTTTGGTGTCATCGGATATTCCTATATGCGAGCATGTGTAATGATCCTTAGACTTTAAGATTATCATTAATATGTGTCATGACTCACACACTTTGATTTACTGATGAAAACCATCACACAGACAGTTGGCGGGAAATAGGGTATGTTGGGTGTGTCAAGAGTGGCATGTTATTAATGGATAAGTCGAGGAAGGATTTGTCCCTTTTATTTATGAAAGTTGATATCTTGACCCTTTGACTGAAATAGAACCGTCGTGAAAAATTCCATGGCCATGGTGTAACGATGAGTTTATTTCAGGTAGTCAAAGAACGACATATCAAGTATAAAGGTTGATGACACTATTATGAAACCATCTTGATGACATAATGATACAAATGGATTATATTACATAGTGAACATTCGTATGTGGATGTCGTTGTTGTGACTTTAAGTTCTTTCTCTTGGGTGCCTTGACCCGTTGCTAGACAATACTCTTGGACTTAAGGAAATCCCACCTAATACCAACGAGAAAGAATCCTAGAGGTTCACACACTAAGTGTTTTTGGTGGTCTTGGTTAAATTCTATTTGAATTTAATTGATGAAATAAATATTATTCTCAAGACCGTGGAATCATTTTATTCAAGTTAAAATGATCGCATAAATTAAATAAATATTTATTCACCAGATTGTGAGTAAAATATATTTATTTATTTTATTTAACATTTAATAAATATTTATTTACTAGTTTGTAAATAAAATATTTATTTAAGAGAATAATTTATTTATTTATTTATTCGGGTGTTCAATAAATGGAAGTAGAGTTCGAGCGGATCAAGGCCGGTCCGGTAGTAAAATATTTATTTACAAGATGGTAAATAATTATTTAACTAGTTAGAACAAGTTAAAATAATAATAACACTGATATTATTTTGTGACGCAGAATTTTGTTTATAATTCCATTTTGCGCAAGTTGGCGCACCATAAATAAGGACACGGTATTATTATTAAGAGCATGAATTTTCTCTAAGGTTATGAATGTATTTAATTTCTGTTATACAATTAAATATTGTAACCAAAGCCCCATGTTGATAAATAGACACGTACATCTATTGTTCCATGTACTGAACTGCATGCTCGATTAATTGAGAATTATTGAGCTAAACAATTTCTCTCTCGAATCCTATTCCCACCCCTCTCAAGAACGAGAGACGTTCTTCATGGATGAAAAACAAGCGATCAAAAACGACCGACACAAGACACTTGCTTCACCACGCTAGCACCCAAAGAACAAGAGGTGTTGATCAGAGGCCATCAGAGCATGTGTGGATCACCGCTAGAGGGATTCTAGTTTGGATCTTCGTAAGCACAATGAGATAATTTAGAAAGGTCATTCCATACAATAAACATCATAAATGAAGAAAATACCAAAGATCTAGGTATTATTTTCTTTATGAAATTAATTAAATTAATTATAAACATGATGTGCAAGATCCTCTTTAAAGGTTTCATGCCTCTTCTTCCTTTATCTAAATATTTGATTATATTCCATGGAGATTGGAATTCATCATTGTATTGATCCCAGAATAATCATTGATCATGGTAAAAATTAAAGTTGGGTGTCGTACCAACCATGCTTCCGATGCACCCGAAACCTTCAAGTGGTATTAGAGCAGTTACGTCATAGTTTATAATTATTTAAATAATTTTATGATGATTTACGGTTTAATAATTTAGTTTGTCAATTCAAGTTAATCGTTCTGCAAATCTAAATCTCAAGATCTGGATTTCACAGAAACAAATAATTTTTGGATTAAAATTAAAATGAGGAACTCATCCGGAGGTGCCGATGATTCTGCCCAAGTGACATGAAAGTACACGCCGTGTGTTTGGAATTTCACATCGTGTTCTTTTCCATACATGCCGTGTAATCCAGACTACACATCGTGTAGTCATGTGCATTGCATCAAGAGTAATTCGACAATTACTCAATCCATGTGCATCTATTACACGCAGTGAAATTAATTTTACACTGCATGTTGACCAGGACAGATAAGCACATGAATACTGGATTACACACTATGTGGCCCACTGGACATGGCATGTAGTCTCTTTGGGTTAGGGGCCAAATCGTGTATCCCATACACGACTAAGTCAATTAGTAACCATGTAACGCGAAGACAACACGACGTGTAACCTACTGTACACGTCGTGTACTCCGAAATTTATGAAGTACACCTCACACGATGAGTCCCTAGGCACGTACTTCATGAAATATGGTGAAGGTACACTATTAGAATCTTAGAATTTACCAATGGTTTCAAAATGCTGGTAAAGGCTAGACAACCGTTGGTATAAACTACACCAATGGTTGTCCAAACCATTGGCTATGGAGCCGTGGAGATGGACATATCCCAATAGTTCTATGAGAACCATTGGGATATGGCTGCAGAATGAATTATATACCAACGATTTCTTGTAACCGTTGGTATAAATATTTACCAACCGTTTAAAACCATTGAAAATATCAAAATTCATGTCTATACCAACAGTTTCTAAACCGTTGGTATAGAATTTTACCAACGGTTCCTCACAAACCATTGGGAAAAGTCAAGTAAAGGATCTAAACCAACGGTTTGTAAACCGTTAGTATATACTTTTCCAATGGTTTATATGAAACTGTTGGTATATGTTTTCTTTTCACACATATTCCAATGGTTGTAAACCGTTGGTATATGTTTTCTTTTCACACGTATTCCAATGGTTGTAAACCATTGGCATAGACTTTATACACCTGCAACAGCAAGCTTGCCTCCCCCCTGTGCACCTGCGGCAATGCACTTCCACCAGCAGGCCTGCCTCCCCCCCGTGCACCTGCAGTAAACCAAACACACATACAAAATTCATACAGAATTCTACCTGTGCACCTGTACCAAACAAAAAACACATACAAAATTCATACATAATTCTAAATACCTACAGAATACATGTATAATTATGTATGAATTCATACAAAATTAATACACACAAAACAATTACCTACAAGTATTTTCCCATGACACTTAGATTCACTCTGCATTGTGAACATAAATATTTCTTTTAGTGGGGAAAGAATAACCATTTTAGGTTCAAACTCCCCCATTTTTCATGTAGGAGTGGAACAAAGAGGGTGTCCAGGGGGTTGGGGGTGCTGTATAGGGGGTAGGGGGTGTCTAGGGGGTGGGTGGGGGGGGGGGGGGGTGTCTAGGGGGTTGGGGGTGCTGTCCAAGGGGGTAGGGGGTGTCTAGGGGGGTGGGGGGTAGCCTAGGGGGGCTGTCCATGGGAGTGGGGGTGTCCAGGGGGGTGGGGGGTGTCCAGGTGATGGGGTAGTGTTCAGGGGGGTAGGGGTTGTCCAGGGGGTTGGGGGGGGGGGGGTGTCCAGGGGGTGGTGGGGGGGGGGGGGGGGTGTCTGGGGGGATGGGGGGGTGGTGTCTAGGGGGGTGGGTGGGTGGGTGGGGGGTGTTTAGGGGGTGGGGGTGTCCATGGGAGGTGGGGGGTGTCTAGGGGGTGGGGGTGTCTAGGTGGTGGGGTGGTGTCCAGGGGGGGTGGGGGCTGTCTAGGGGGGGGGGGGTGTCTAGGGGGTGGGGGGGGGGGGGGGGTGGGGCTGTCAATGGGGGTGGGGGTGTCAAGAAGGGTGAGAAGGGGGTGTTCAGGGGGTGTGAGGGGGGGGGGGGTCCGGGGGGATGGGGGGGGGGGGTCCGGGGGGATGGGGGGGGGGGGGTCCGGGGGGATGGGGGGGGGGTCCGGGTGGATGGGGGGGGGGGTTCGGGGGGATGGGGGGGGGTGGGTGGGTGGGGGGCTATCCATGGGGGTGGGGGTGTCTAGGGGAGGTGTGTGTGTGTGTGGGGGGGGTGTCTAGGGTGGTGGTGGTGGTGGGGGGTGTCCAGGAGGTGGGGTGGTCTAGAAGGGGTTCAGGGGCTGTCTAGGGGGTTGAGGGTGGTGTCCAAGGGGGTAGGGGGTTTCCAGGGGTGGGGGGGGGGGTGTCCAGGGGAGCTGTCTAGGGGGTGGGGGCTGTCCAAGGGGGTAAGGGGTGTCCAGGGGGGTGGGGTGTCTAGGGGGTGGGGGTGGGGGTGGGGGGGGGCTGTCAATGGGGGTGGGGGTGTCCAGGGTGTGTGTGTGTGTGTGTGGGGGGGGTGTCCAGGAGGTGGGGTGGTGTCTAGGGGGGTGGGGGGGGATGTTTAGGGGGGCTTTCCATGGGGGTGGGGGTGTCCGGGGGGGGGGGGGGCTGTCCAGGGGGTGGGGTGCTGTCCAGGGGGTTGTGGGACTATTTAAGGGGGGGGGGTGGGGTGGGGTGGGGGTGTCCAGGGGGTGGGGTGGTGTCTGGGGGGAGGGTGTTCAGGGGGTTGGGAGGCTGTACAAGGGGGTAGGGGGTGTCCAGGGGTGGGTGGGGGTGTCTATGGGGTGGGGGGTGGGAGGCTATCTAGGGGGTTTGGGGGGGGGGATGTCTAAGGGGGTGGGTGGTGTCCAGGGGGTGGGGTGTCCAGGGGGGTGTCAAGGAGGTGGGGTGGGATGGGGGGGCTGTCCATGGGGGTGGGGGTGTCTAGGGGGTGGGGGGTGTCCATGGTGTTGGGGGGATGTCCAAGGGGGTAGGGGGTGTCCAGGGGGTATCCAGTGGGGTGGGGGCTGTCCAGGGGGTGTTGGGGCTTTCCAAGGGGGTGGGGGTATCCAAGGGGGTGGGGGTGGGGGGTATCCCAGGGGGTGGGGGGTGTCCAGGGGAGGGGTGAATCAGTCACATAAAATCATCATGTCAAGTTTGACTATTTATAGATAAACAAATAAAGATAATGTGACCTACCTAATCACACATATATTCAGGCACAACAAATCATCAAACATCAAATTTCAGTAATATTAGTAAAAAATGTAACCAATAAATATGTCCCTCATCACCATCACTATCATCACCGTCATCATCAGCCTCACCCCCATTCTCATCATTGTCCCCTCCCTCCTCAACTCCCTCCTCCTCACCCTCATACTCTGCCTCAACCTCCTCCTGGCCCTCCTCATCCGCCTCGACCCCCTCCTCACCCTCCTCCTCCTCCGCCTCAGCTTCCTCCTCACCATCTTCTTGACCACCACTAGAACTACCACTTGGTGCATCATATAAATAATGCATCGACGACATATATTCATCACAATCCGTGTTGTCCTCTGGTGGAAGTGTTGGACGTAAAACTTATATCAGTTTCATAAATGCTGTGTTTTCCATGGAAGATTGTTCCGCCATCTTTGTGGCCCTTTTTTCAGCCTGTTATGCCTGTTCCTTAACCTTTTGGAACTCGGTGGCACTAAAACTCATACCTGAGGAGGGCCAATACCTCGTGGTGACTATACTCTTCCCAGTTCGATAGCGTACTCTATGAGGGTGTTCATCTCCCAATACCTGATGTAAGTGATCGTTTGACCCAAAATTATTAGGTCCAAGCATCAAGGGCCTCCAAATCAACCCGTTACAAATATAAATATATTATTAAGTGACAAAATAGATATTAAAATTTGAAATAAACAAAGTAAAACTTACAATCTGGTGCTGAGCCGGTTCATTGACTGCACTTCCATCTTTCTTCCTTCGACTTTAGCAAAACAATTTTGCTCGAGGAACCCATCCTTTAATATTCAATTTTCCCTCTACAATGACATTGAATATAGGAAACCACAATTAAAAATAGGTTACCAATAATTAATTTCATGACTAAAATTATATAACAACTTTATCAATCAAATAAATTATGGAGGAAACAATATAAATTGAAATTCGTAAAGAACAATTATAAAAAATTGTTATTCCCGCTTCCTCTCATGATCTGGAATCATAGTACATCCCAATGTGTGGAGGTATTTTGTTAGCATCAATGTTTTTTTATTTCTTCTGGATGATTCCTAAATAAAATTCAACAATACAAAAGATAGTATTAACACAAAACATGAAATTTTTCATTTAAATACCTCAAATGTGATTAATACCTTAAACTGGATAGTCGTCCAATGAGTAATCATCTGCTGATACTATTCTATCATACAATCATCAATGACAAGGACTGCCTCTAACTCTATTCCAAGTATAGCTCACTAACCAATATACAACTCATGCTTATAGGCTCTCCAAATCTCACCTAAATCCTTTAGACGTGCTGGCTGTGCACCATCACCATCAGAGAAATTAAACCGAATCTAGCACCAAAATATTAATTCATATAAATACAAAAAATAATATATTGAATTAAATACAACATATTTTTTTACCCATATATCTTCCCAAGCATTATCCTTGACTTCATTTGGAAACTGTCTCCATGAGAGCGGGCTGACAGGAGTGATGTCAGAATATTTGGAAAGCGTCACAAAAAAACTCTGACATTATTGCCCTATTTTTTCAATCATTTGACTATCTTTATTGTAGTCCACCATCAACTGTGTGTGGCGATTCTACACTACACGCATGCGTGTACACCCTCGCCCCCACCTCCTATCAATAGATGTATCTGTTATGATATAAAAACAAATATTTTATCAATACACGTTGTAATGAAAATAAACAATGGTTTAAAAATTTATTAAGGTTCTATAAATATACCTACGACAGTCTGATCAATGGGCACCGTTGGATCTTCAGAAACTAAAGGAACACCCTGTGTAGGTGGAGTGGGTCCCAATGTATGCTCCGCAGGGATAGACTTTGGCAAAGCAGGAGTCGAAGAAGATGGAATATAGAAGCTCATAGAGAAGGAAGTAGAAGTAAAAGAAGATGGCATTGATGGCTGGCTGAATGATGGATGGGGAGTGGGAATCATCATTGGATATGGTAATATTTTTACCTTCAATTTTAAATAGTTATATTTTTACCTTCAATTTTAACTAAGAAGAAAAATCTTTTCTATGAAAAGTCTCCCTCTTTCTCAAAGATAAAGAATGATGATATCTATTTATCATTGCTTTATATTCCTTATAGATAAACATAAGAATAGTTTAGCACATATATATGTAAGATATGCATATATTCAATTTACTTACCTGATATAGTCATCAAACAAATCACAGTTGAACAAAACTATACGATGTGCCATTTACTACTCTTCAAGGCTTAATGTCGTCAATGTATATGATCTAAGAATTCCTCCTATTTTAGGAAGTTATGGAAAACTGGTTTTAATTTGATCATACTGTTCTTATTTATTTCTCATTGGTTTGTTCATTCTTGTAGTAAGATCAGACAAATACATAGAGCAGAAATCCATACATTCTTGATCCAAGTAACCGTTCACTATAGAAACTTCATGATGATTCATGTTTTAGACATAATAATTTAATGTGTACATATTTCTTTCAGTTGGATACATCCAAAAAAAATAAATAGGTCCTCTGAGAAGTATTTCAGTTGGAATATAGACAGTTAAATGCAACATGCATGTGAAAAATGATGGAGAAAATATTTTCTTTAACTCACAAAAAATTAATGGGGCATCTGCCAACATTTTTTTCAAGAAATACTTGGACAAATTCTTAGCACAAAGATCTCTAAAAAAATGGCACAACTGAATAGCAACCACCCTTACATTATTGGAAAAAGGTGACATATTTCTATTGAAATCAACTCATGCAAAAGGATGATATAATCATGAGTCTTCAAATATTTTAGCTTCAAATCTCTTCTATTGACCCATTTAGATATGTTTCTTAAATAGACATCAGGAAATTTAATAGTCTCTAGTACTTCTAGAAATTGCTTTTTTTCTATAGGTTTCATCACATAAGAAGCACATGGAACTTTCCATTTATTTTCACTGATACACACAGGATGCAATTCTGGTCTGATTCCCCAATCCACCAAGTCACACCGAGACCATAAATCATATTTTGTCTTTCCATTAACATTTAGAATAATTGAAATAAAAATTTCACATATATTTTTTTCAATGTGTATTACGTCTAAGAAATGATATAACAAATTAGTTGACCAATAAGGAAAATAAAATAAGATACTTCTCTTCTTCCAATTATAACAGTTTTCAGTGGAAACATTCTTTCTATTTCTAGATTTTATTTGAACCTTTCTGAATGAAAAACTAAAATATTTCAATTCATTAAGCACATCAGTTATGGACATACACTGAGGTGGATTATTAGTCTCCATGGTATTGTCAAATCTTCGATGATTATTTCTATATGGATGGTCCATTGGAAAGAATCATCGATGTCCCATAAAACTGAAACTACAATGATATTTTAGTCTTGTGGATTGTGTATTATTCATAAAAACAAGACATGATAGTTTTCTCTTAGTGCTCCATCCAGACATCATTTCATAAGTAGGGAAATCATTGATTGTCCACATAAGTGCAATACACATCTGAAATATGTCTTTCAAACATGCATCGTATGTGTGCACACCCACATCCTAAAGAAGTTTCAACTCTTTTATTAAAGTTTGCATGTATAATTCTATATCATTGCTAAGATCAAAAGGGCCAGATATGAGTATACTCAGGAAAGTAAAAGGTTTTTTCATACACAACCATAGGTGAAGGTTATAAATGTGTATAAAAACCAGACATGTGCTGTGAGAACTAAGCATATACCCAAACAGATTAAAACTTTCACATTAAAGACCCGAACTCAAATTACGCACGTCAGATACAAAATCAAGATATCAAGCCTCAAATCTCTTCCATGAAAATCCATCTTTATGGTGAACTAACTCATCATTATTCATCTTTCTCTCGGTATCATGCCATCACATTTTTATTGATATTTCATCAGACATAAAAATATTATGGAGTCTGGGGATCAATGGGAAGTGCCACATTACTTTATATGGTACACAGGATGGTGTTCCATCAGCTTTTGGCTTCCAACAGAATGTGCCACATTTTATACAATCATTTTGTTTAGCAGTTTCCTCCCAGAATAAACTGAAATATTCCAGGAAAGCATGGATTTTGTTTCTTGAAAATCCAAGTTTCTCAACTAACTTCCATGCCATATAGTTATTTGAGGGAATATATACATCATTTAGAATTAATTCCTTCAATAAGGTAAGAATATAATCGATGGCAGTATTAGAAATACCATACATAGATTTCCCATGAAATAATCAGATTAAAAATTCCATCTTTTTCATTTTACCGCATTGTAAATATACTGGAGTCATGGCAGTATCATTAAATTTTTTCTCCCTGACAACATCATTATTTTTATTAGACACATCATAAGTTCTCATATCGAAGTGTTCTTGGGTCGGAATCCTTTCTTTTTCATGATGAATAATAAATAGAAATCAGTTATACAACAAATTCTCCAATCCAGTCCTCTCATTTGGATCATCAGTAATTTGAGATTTAATTTTCTCCCCATTATGATACCACACATAGTAGTTTGCTTGAAAACCATATTTGGTTATGTGGTAGATGACTTCTTCATGGCTCAACCAAGGTATTCCAACACAATTGTAACACGGGAAGTGTATGTGACCACTATCTGAAGTATTGTGAAATAAAAAATCTAAAAAACTCTCCAAATTGTTTTGAAAATCGCTTGAGATCCAATCAGTTTCATACATACAAATTCTATACATTCTTTAAAAAAAATTTCATAAGTCATTTTTTCAAAAGAAATTCAATAATATTAAAGTTTCATTGAAAATATATTTAAGTAAATAATAATTGTTCACTTTATATGAAACCATAACCGACACACTACTCTATATGAGAATCATAATATAAAAGACAAAAAAAATACTATATTTATAACAAAATATATTTGAAGAACTAAAAATGAGTGTACAAGATCATGTACACTTGTGGAGGATAATTATTCAGGAGTTGAGAGTAAATTTTAGATCGATTTTTTTATATTTTAGTAGATTATTTGAGTGATAACATACACTGCTCAAGGGGGGGGGGGGGGGTGGGAGGGGGGTGTCCAAGGGGTGGGGGCTATCCCAAGCGGTGGGTAGGCTGTCCAGGGGGGGGTGTCTAGGGGTGGGGTGGGGGGTGTCTAGGGGTTGGGGTGTAGGTGGGGGGTGTCCAAGTGGGTGGGGTTGTCCGGGGGGGGGGGGGGTGGGGTGGGGGTGGGGTAGAGGCTGTCCAGGGGGGGTGGGGGCTGTCTAGGGGGTGGGTGGGGGGGGGGGGGGTCCAGGGGTGGGGTGGTGTCTGGGGGGAGGGGGGGGTCCAGGGGTGGGGGGGGGGGATATCCAGTGGAGGTGGGGCTCTCCAGGGGGTGGGGGGTGTCCAGGGGGTGGGGGTGTCCAGGTGTGTGTGTGTGGGGGGGGGGGGGGCTGTCCAGCGGGGGTGGGGGGTGTCCAGGGGGTGGTGTCCAGGGGGTGAGGTGGTATCTAGGGGGACTGTCCAAGGGGGTGGGGGTGTCCAGGGGGGTGGGGGGCTTTCCAGGGGGTGGGGGTTGTCCTTGGGGGTCTAGGGGGGTGGGGGATGTCCTTATGGGTGTGTGTGGGGGTGTCAGGGGGGGGGGGGTGCTGTCCAATGGGGTAGGGGTGTCCACCCCCAAACCAGGGTCATAGAATCCAATCTCTATCCAATTGTATCATGACTTAAAGCCTATTATAGATGACCCAAAAGACTATTGGTGTAAACCATGAATATCATACATATAAACCATAACACACCTAATTATAAACACACATCCAAATATCATACATGAATAGAATTTTATCTTCCACTCTAAATATCATACATTAATTCTAAAATAAACACACCTAATTGTAAACACCCCTCCAAATTTTGAGCTAGGTATGTGTCTTATTGATTCCTTGAGAGGCTAGATGAGAGATAATCCCAAGTTGTGATACAAGGTGTAAATATAGTATTTTCTATGTTTACAAATTTTTGTGTGTGTGTTAAATATGATCTTATGTAAGTTGTTTAAGAATACGAGCTAAGTTTTGATGGGAAATCCCCCTACCACCCTGCAACCCCCTGGACAGCCCACCCCCCCACCTGGACAGCCTCCACCCCACCTGGATAGCCCACCCCCACCCCACCACGACAGCCCCCACCCCACCTGGATAGCCCACCCCCACCCCACCTGGAAAGCCCACCCCACCCCACCTGGACAACACACCACCCCACCACCCCACCTAGAAAACCCCTCCACCCCACCTGGACAACCCCCCCACCCCCACCTGGACAGCCCACCCCCTCCATGGACAGCTCACACCCCCCACTGTTCAACCCAACCCCACCCCCTTGGATAGACCACACCCCCTCCCCCACCTGGAAAACCCACCCCCTAGACAGCCCACACCCCCACTTGGAAAACTCACCCTGACCCCACTTGGACAGCCCACACCTCTACTTGGAAAGCCCCCACCCCCTCCCCCACACCCCTGCAACCCCTACCCCCTTCAGCCCCCTACCCCCTAGATAACCCACACCACCTGGAAACCCCCCCCACTTGGACAACCCCCTACCCCCTACAACCCCTCTTAGGGTAATTTTATTTTAAAACATTTTATTAATTAAGAAAGGAAAACTATCAGGCATTATCCATTTCATTCAAAACAACCCATTCAATTTATCAAAACATGACAAATTCAATTTACAAGGCTCTATGGGTCACTTAGGAATTGTCATTGGGGAAAGGGGAAATCACCCACATGGTTAATTCTAATTTCAAAACTGGGCCAAGCACTTAGGAGGTGGGGTGGTGTCCGGGGGGGGGGGGCTGTCCAAGGGGGTAGAGGGTGTCCATGGGGGGTGGGGGGTGTCCAGGGGTGGGAGGGTGTCCAGGTGGTGGGGGTGTTCGGGGGGTGGGGTGGGTGGGGGGGGGATGTCAAAGGGGGTGGGGGTGTCTAGGGTGGGGGGGGGGGGGGGGCTGTTCAGGGGGTGGGGGGGGGGGTGTCCAGTGGGTGGGGGCTATCCAAGGGGGTGGGGGGATGGGGGGGTGTTTAATGGGGGGGTGTCCAGGGGGTGGGGGGTGTCCAGGTGGTGGGGGTGTCCAGGGGTGGGGGGGGGATGTCCATGGGGGGTGAGGGGTGTCCAGGGGGTGGTGGTGTCCAGGGGGTGGGGGGTGTTTAAGGGGGTGAGGGTGTCCAAGGGGGTGGGGGGGGGGTGTCCAAGGGGGTGGGGGGGGGTGGTGCAGGGGGTGGGGGGCTATCCAATGGGGGGTGTCTGGGGGGTGGGGGATGTGGGAGTGTTGAGGGGAGGAAATACCCATATAATACCTTGAAAATTTCCTATAACCAATCCAACCAATATCACAATTCCAATCCATCACCCAACCAACAACCAATTCATCCTCAATATCACTACCCTTCCCATTATTCCTTGAAAAAAAAATACAAATAAAAATTCCAAATACAATTTTCAAAAAAACTAAGTACATAGAAACTACCGTATCACTCCACTAAAAAAATGGAAAACCACCTACACCACTACCCAAATTGTCCTAAATCCTTTAATATGGACCATCCTCATATCCATTACCCACCTTGAGACCATATGACTAAACAAACCCTTTACCATCTTTGAGTGGGGATACATCTCACCAACACCCATTAGTTCATATGTTTCATGAAATATACACAGAAGGAGTGGCTATGAATACTACAAATAAAAGTGATTCACAAAATCATGACACTTTAAGTGTAGAACAAAAACAAAAAACAAATCAAAGTGTTTGGTATACCATGTCTCATACCACACAAAACTCTGGTTTAGGACAAATCAAAATAGAAAAAATAGATGCAGAACATTAAAACTAAGGTACCACTTACTAATTTGAACTATAGAAATAAAAAATTTCTTGATTGAAGATGTATCTATCGGGTGGAAGGAGTTCTGCAACTTAGGGTAAAGAAAGAGCTTTGGGAGATCTTCGGATTAGGGCTGCAATCGCGCGGATGGGGGAGCTAGAGCTGCTATGTATTTGGGGTAAAACTTTCCCAACAGTTTTAAAGAACTATTGGAAAATATATTCTTTACCAACGATTTTAAAAAACCATTGGTATAAATTAGGAAAATTAAATATTTTCCAACAGTTTACTCAAATCGTTGGGAAAGATTGATTCTAAAAAAATTATACCAACGGTTTGTTCAAACTATTGGTAAAGGTTGATCTAAAAATAGTATACCAATGGTTTGAAAAAACTGTTGGAATAAAACTATTGGGAAAGACTCAATTTACACCAGTGTTAGTACATGCTGTGTAGTCAGAACTATACGCCGTGTACTTTACCAAACTACACAAAGATAAACCTTTAATGTTTGTGTAATGTTCAAAACTTCTTATCATGTATAAATCATACTACACGTTGTTACTCTATGCATTGAAGCATCATGTATGTCATATGTAAGAAGATTAAAACAGTATATGAATTTAATACATGTTGGGTAGATTTGAACGGGTATTCACCTGCTTACCTCCAAGGTGAATTTATGTAAAATGATGAGAATCTCAAGGAAATTTAGAAAAGAAATCAAGATAAAAGGATTGATTAATTAAAGATAATAATTAATCGATTCGAGTGTAATTTATCTTAATAAGAATGATTAAATAATTGAATTCTAGTTTTATTAATTGTGTAATTCATTGCAAGTATGTGGATGATCATGAGCTAAACCATCCCTTTGTATGTGATTGGTTTTTATTTTAATTTAATTATTAAATTAATTTGTTGGCATGCGATCCATATATCCTCATTAATATGTGAGTCCTGCATTCCCATGGTTTCTTTTATGTAAACCCCCCTTTACCCCTTACATGCGTGTGAGTTTAAAATCATATGCAATGGATGAAACTCCCAAGCTAGTGGAGGCAGTTCAAGATGAATCTGAGACGAAACCAATATTAGGAGATGTAGAGGTGGATAGGTGGAAAGCTGTAAACATGAACCCAAAAGGTTCAATGTGTTTCTCCCCTAGGCCAGGGTTAGTTTATCAACTGCTAGATAAAATAACCATTATAAAAACTCATGATCATTCCCTTTTCTTTATTTTATTTCTGTTAGTTGCATGGTTTATCATTATGGATGCATTGTCGCGATCACATAATTAATGAATTAAACAAGCATGCAAGATGGAACTAAAATAAACCATGCTTACGCATAAATATTATCAAGGCATGGTTAATCACTTAAGTAAGTTACACTTAATATTAAAAATCATGTGATAATGATAATAAGAAATTCATGCATAAGAGATAAAAATCCCTCAAATAAAATATTAAGTCAGACCAAGCCTTCAGTTATTTGATTAAGGGAAAAAATCAATAAAACTACGTGTTTAAACAATCCTTGCTAGGACACTTACATTTATACATGAATACATTATGAAAGGTTTTAGGTTGACTTAACCATATTACATCAATAGGAGTATCCCTTGTTAGACTTGGTGTAATATTGGAGGCAAAAGTTGAGAAAATCCAAAGTCAGGATTTTAGGATTGGGGAGTCCACTCAACAGATCAAGGAGCTGCAAGCCCGTAGTTGGAAAATACCTGCCTACCTAAATACCTTCAAATAACTTGACCAACCCTTTTTGGGATTATTATAATGGGAATATGGATCCTTGCCACTATAATTTCATGGAAACTAGACATTCTGAGTTCAATGGTGAGGGATATTGGGACTTGATAAAATAGTGAGAGACTTAATAAAATTAATTTATTATTTTTCATAAAATGTAATCAAGAAAGCACTAATTATCTTCTCTTTTAATTGTAGAATAAAATGAAAAACTCTTTAACCACAATATCCTTGCAATAAATTCTGGATAAATACAACATACTCATCAGTAGTAACTTCTAGGAATGGTTTAGACGCCTTCAGGTTATTCTATGCCATGAACGGAAGTCTTATGCATTGGAGTCAATATTACCTGATCCCACTGTCCAAGAGGCGAGTGAAAAAGAGTTCTTGGTCTATGATAAACATGCGAACGAATTGGTTGACATTCAATGTTTGATGCTATCATAAATGTATAGTGAGCTCATGAAGTCTCATGAAAACATGGATGCCTATAGCATGCTCGAGCACCTCCGTGGTCTTTACCAGGAGAGAGTAATACAAGAACAGTTTGAGATATATAAGGCACTCTTTCAGAGTAAACTTGAAGAGGGTTCCCCAATTGGGCCTCACGTAGTTAATCTCATTGGCTACATTAACCACTTGGAGGTTCTAGGGTTTAAAATCCCTGAAGAACTAGGTACCAATCTCATTATTTTATCACTACCACATAGCTTCTCCAACTTTGTTGTTAATTTCAATATGAACAACATTGAGAAGTCTCTATCTGATCTTCTTATCCTCATTTGACGAGTGGAAAAAATATGAAGCGTGAAAAGACTTCTGTTCTTATGGTGAATAAGAGGAAAGGGAAGGTAGATAGCTTTAAGACCAAAGATTCTTCATTCCATTCCATGAAAAGGAAGATCAAAGAGGTTCACATGTGCCAAGAAGGGTTGCTGGAAGAAGAACTGCACCCAGCCTAAGAAGCAAGGGGAAGATTCATGTGCGTTTTTTATCGAATATAACATATTTGTTTTTAAAAATTGGGTATTTGATATAGCTTGAGGTGATCACATATGTATCAAAATATAGGAACCAAGTATATTTAGGAAGATTAACCGATGGGAGGTAGATCTACGAGTATCCAACCGAGCCAGACTTGCTGCTGTAGCTGTCGGGGACTACCACCTCACGTTGCCAACTGGGATAATCTTGGTATTAAAGGGTTGTTATTATGTATCATATGTTACTAAAAAAATTATTTATGTATCCATATTAGATAAAGATGGATTTTTTTCAAGTTTGGAAATGAATTTTACTTCTTTTACAAAGATATATTTTTTGGTAGGGTACATTTATACAACAGTCTTTACGTGTTGGATTACACAAACCAAGTAATGGCAATCAATAAAAAAGATAATTCACATGAATCATACCACACCCAACTTTAGAATTATTGGCTAGTTCATGTAAATGATAAAAAATTGAAAAAGTTACATCAAGATAGATATTTAGATTCTTTTGATCTAAAACCAATTGGTGTATGTCATGCATGTTTACAAGGAAAAATGACCAAATTACCATTTAGTAGGAAATGCGAAAGTGATAAAGAACTTCTTGAATTGGTTTAAACCAATGTGTGTGGAAAATTTTCAATTAAAGAAAAGGTAGGGTACTCATACTTCATAACTTTTACTGATGATTTTAGTATATATGGATATATCTACTTAATGAGGTATAAGTAGGATTATTTTGATAAGTTCAAAGAATACAAGAATGAAGTTGAGAACCAACTTGGTAAGAAGATTAAGAAACTAAACTCAGAACGAGGTAGATAATATCTTAATCAAGACTTCATTGATTACTTACGAGAGTTTGGGATCCTATCCTAACTCACTCCTTACATGCCCAGTGGCATGGTGTGAGAGAAATGAGGAACCACACCTTGTTGGACATGGTAAGATCAATTATGAGTCATGAGAGTCTTCCATTATCCTTTTAGGGATATGCGTTACAAACAAAAGCACACATAGTGAACTAAGTACCAAATAAATCGATAAATGGTATTCCATACAAGTTTTGGAGTGGAAATAAAGCCATGTTATCGAATTTACATGTGTGGGGAAGCGATGCATTTGTTAAGACCTCTTCAGGTAACAAACTTTCATCCCAAGGAAAAAAGTGTACCTTTATAGGATACCCTAAGAAAACAAGGGGATAGTACCTATACAAACCTTCATACAAAAAGGTTATAGTGGAAAGAAACACCATATACCTTGAGAGGGAGAACATATCCAAAAGTGATAGTGGGAGCAAGATAGAATTCAATGAAGTCGAGGCTCAAGGTACACAAGAGTTGGTACATGAACAAATTCCACAAAGCCCCATGGAAGAAAGAACTATTCCAGAGACACAAGAACTGCATAGGAGTACACGAGAGGTTAGTGAACTAGAATGGTACATTTTTCTAGTTACCAAGGAAGGTGACTCATTATAAGTTGATAATAATAATCCTCTAACATAAAAGGAAGCAATAAGTGGAACATATGTTATCAAGTGGAAAGAATCCATGAATTATGAAATGGATTCCATGTACCAAAACCAAGTATGTATTTTTGTAGATCATCTAGTTGATGTAAGGCTTGTTGGTTTAAAATGGGTATTCAAGAAGAAAATAGACATATAAGGACAAGTTAGTACCTATAAGGCATGACTGGTTGCAAAAGGGTTCATGCAGCGCCAAGGCATTGACTATGATGAAACCTTTTATCTAGTTGCAACACTGAAATCCATAAGAATTCTATTTCCCATTGCTACTTACCATGACTATGAAATTTAGAAAATGGATGTAAAAATATCCTTCCTTAATAGGAACCTTCAGGAAGATGTCTATATTACACAACATAAAGGGTTTATGACTCCAAAGGATGCCAATAAGGTATGCAAGTTGTAGAAATCCATTTATGGATTAAAGCAATCATCCAGGTCATAGAACATTTGTTTTGATGAAGCCATAATGAAATTTGGTTTTATCAATAACGAATGTGAGCCATGTGTCTAAAAAAAGTTTAGTGGGAGTGAAATAATTTTCCTAATAGTATATGTTGATGACATATTAATCATTGGAAATGAGATACCAGTCTTACAGTTTGTTAAGGCATGGTTGAATCAATGATTCTCCATGAAGGACTTGGGTGTGGCAGTATATATTCTTGGGATCAAGATCCATAATGATAGATCCAAGAGATTTCTGAGCCTAAGTCAAAGTACATACATTGATAAGATACTGAATATATTCAGTATGGAACAATCCAAGAGGGGATTGTTTTCGGTGTCACATGACATTCATCTTTCCAAGAAAATGTTTCCTCAGACACATGAGGAAAGAAAGATAATGTCAAGGACTCTATACACATCATTGATTGGGTTAGTCATGTATTCCATGCAATGTACTAGGCTAGATGTAACCTATGCATTGAGTGTGGTAGGTAGATATCGAGATGACCCAGGTGACCGCCATTGGATGGCAGTCAAGACTATCCTAAAGTATCTAAGTCATACAAAGGATATGTTCCTAGTTTATGGAGTATATTAGGAACTAGTCATCAGAGGATATGCATATGCTAGTTTTCAGATTGATCAAGATGACATGAAGTTACAAACAGGATACATCTTCACCTTGAATGGAGGTGCAGTGAGCTGGAAGAGCTCAAAGAAGAGTGTGGTTAGAAAATTTTGAGTATATTGTAGCTTCAAAGGTATCTAAAGAAGCAGTTTGGATGCAAAGATTCATCCAAGATATAGATGTGATACCAAGTAGTAAAGATCCCATCACACTGTACTGTGATAATACTACAATAGTGCCTCTTGCAAAAGAGTCAAGGTCACATTAGCGGATGAAGAACATACTTCATAAGTATCATCTCTTGAGGGATTTTTCTCAGAGAGGTGAATTTGTAGTGAGTAGTATTTCCACAGAAGACAACATGGTAGACCCCTTGACTAAATCCTTGACTCACTAGAAACATGATCATCATGTGAGGTCTAGTAGACTGAAAGTCATAGGCAGTTGGCTCTAGTCCAAGTGAGAGTTTGTAAGAGTTGGTGTCCTAGAACCAACTGGTTGTACTTTGATTACATGAATATTTCATATATTTAAATATTAAACATCTTATTACATATTTTTCATTGTTCTACATGACTATAGTTTAATAATGTCCTAGAGTATTTTTCGCATTGACAAGGACATAACAGTTCCCCACTATGATGAGAACCTTGAGGTACTATGACAATATTCTTAAATATAGTTATGTGGTTGGACAACAAACTATAATGGGACACATAGTATACAGACCTTCAGGTATGATTACTTGTAAGTAGATGAGAATTCCTCTCATGAAGTTCATACTTGGTAATCTCTAATATGGGAGATTATGAGAACAGACTCGCTAGTAGAAATTCTGCATGTTTTGGTGTCATCGAATATTCCTATCTACAAGTATGTGCAATGATCCTTAAACATTAATATTATCAATAATACATGTCACGACTCACGCAATTTGATTTACTAACGAAAACCATCATGCAGACAGTTGGCGGGGAAGAAGGCTATGTTGGGTGCGTCACAAGTGGCATGTTATTAATGGATAAGTCAAGGAAGGATTTTTCCCTTCCATTTATGGAAGTTGATATCTCATCCCTTTTATTGAAATAGAACCGTCACACAAAATTACATGGCCATGGTGTAATGATGATTTTATTTCAGGTAGTCAAAGAATGACGTATCAAGAATAAAGTTTGATGAAACTATCATGAAACCAACTTGATGAGATATTGAGACAAAGGGATTATATTATATAGTGAATGTTCGTATGTAGATGTTGTTGTTGTGACTTTAAGTTCTTTATCTTAGGTTCCTTGACCCATTTTTAGAAAATACTCTTGGACTTTAGGCAAGCCTACCTAATGCCAATGAGAAATAATCCTAGAGAGTCACAAACTAAGTGTTTTTGGTGGTCTCAGTTAAATTTTATTTGAATTTAATTGATGAAATAAATATTATTCTCAAGATTGTGGAATAATTTTATTCAAGTTAAAATGATCATATAAATTAAATAAAAACTTATTCACTAGATTGAGAGTAAAATATATTTATTTATTTTATTAAACAATCAATAAATATTTATTTACTAGTTTGTAAATAAATATTTATTTAAGAGAATAATTTATTTATTTGGGTGTTCAATAAATAAAATTAGATTTTGAGTAGATCAAGGATGGTCTGGTAGTAAAATACTTATTTTCAAGATGGTAAATAATTATTTAACTAGTTAGAACAAGTTAAAATAATAATAACGTTGCTATTATTTTGTGATGCATAATTTTATTTATAATCCTGTTTTGCGCAAGTTGCCGCACTATAAATAACGATGTGGTATTATTATTAAGAGCATGGGTTTTATATAAAGTCATGAATGTATTTAATTGCTGTTATGCAATTAAATATTGTAATTGAATCCCCATGTTGATAAATATACATGTATGTCTATTGTTCCATGTACCGAACTGTACGTCCGATGAATTGAGAATTGTTGATCTAAAAAATTTCTCTCTCGAATCCTATTCCCACCCCTCTCAAGAACGAGAGACGTTATTTAAGGCCGAAGAACAAGTGATCAAGAACAACTGAAATGAGACACTCACTTTTCCGCACTAGCACCCGAAGAATAAGATGTGTCGATCGGAGGCCATCATAGCACATTTGGATCACCGCTAGAGGGATTCTAGTTTGGATCCTCGCAAGCGTAACGAGATAATATGGAAGGGTTATTCCGAACAATCAACATCATCAACGAATAAAATACCAAAGATCCAAGTATTATTTTCTTTATGAAATTAATTAAATTAATTATAAACATGATGTTCAAGATCATATTTAAAGGTTTCAGGCCTCTTCATTCTTTATCTAAATCTTTGATTCTATTTCATGGAGACTGGCGTTCATCATCGTATTGATCCTAGAATAATCCTTAATCATGGTAAAAATTAAAGTTGAGTTCCATCCCAACCATGCTTACACTATGCCTGGAACCTTCATTTTTCTTTCCAAAAGACCAAAACCCCTCCCCTTAAGGAGGTTCTCAAGGAGGATATTTTAAGAGGTAAACCCTCTTTCTTTTTTTAATTTCATTTTCAATTTAATTTATTTTCTTATCATATACTAACCTCATCTATACAAATAATAATGATAACTATAGTATCATCTATATACTATAATAATATCATGTTAATGGAATATCCTTCCTCAACCACTATCTCTCTGTCTTTTATTTTAAAAATGAAATCATCATCCGGGAGGTGCTAATTTACAACCTTCATGGACGATGAACCTTCGTTCCTCAATTTCTCCATCAAGGATGGTCATAAAACCATTTTTATGGTGGAAATAGATTATAAAATATGTATTATATATTATTTAATGTTTTGAAACTAGTATATATACATAATAATAATTCATACTATAAAACTAGTTCGTAATAATCGAAATATCACCAAAATAATCTAAATGATTATCACAAATGTTCTATCTAATAAATCATCCTAATATCATATAAAAATGAATTATATCAATATTTAATTTTTTATATGTTCATTAGTATAAAATAAATTCAATTTTGGAGAATTATAATAATTCCACATAAACTTCCATACTCATATACACGTATACCGGTCATGAAAACCAAGGAATCGAACGCTCCTGAGTGATAAAATTATATCTTATAACTCATACAAAATTACATAAATGAACTTAATAAAATTATAATAAATCAAATACATGTAGATAATATTTTTAATTAATTAATCAATGGATTTAATTTGATTATCCAGGATGTTAAGGTCAAGTGTAGAACCCATTTAGACATAAGGTAAGATTTTTCTACCCGAACCTCCCTTTTCTTTCAGGTTACTCTGTGTCTCTACTAATCCAAATTAAATTATTAATTATTCTTATTCACTCCAAATAAATTCATTTTGAATGTTATATATATTTGTACTAATCATAACCCTTCTTTATTTTATGGGGTGTTAAATGTTTTATAAATATCTTTCTCAATTCTTCTTGATAAACAAGCCCGATTCAAGTTAACTTCTCAAATTATTACCTATTTTCATGTACACTCTATAATATATTTTAAGACATAATAATTTTTCTAAAAAAACTCATTTAATAATGGAAAAATAACCTAGTTAATTTATGGTTCTATGAATTTTTTTTCCAAAATAACTATTCTTTTCAAAGTAAAAGTGTATTTCTCTCAAAAATTCCTCAATGATTTTATTACAGTATTTTTGTCTATTTCAACACCTATGTGTAATTTTATGTATTATTGAGGTTAATATATTATTTTTATAATCTAACATATTTTATTAAATGGTTTATGATCATTTTGACTATGAATGTGCTATCTTGATACCATTCACCATATTACTCAGAATGGTTAGTGTTTATATGTACCGATTGGGGAAAGTTATTTCATATGTTCATGTTTTTTTATGTTTAACCCCTTTCACATGAGGAATGGGTTGGACTTAGAAAGTGAAATGTGGGGCCTATTATATCCCCTTTATGAATTTTTAGGTCTCATGAGACAAAAAAGAATTGGGTTTTGGATGAGACCTTACCCTAGTATTTTTAGATGTCTTGCCTGAGGCCTTGAAAATATGTTTCATATGTTAGAAATTATGCATTCCCTAATTATGGTATTAGTATTTGATAAAACATATGATTATTATACTATCATAACATCAATGGTTATGTTTCATTCTCTCATGATCATTTATATGGCCTTATTTAATCAGCTTTTATTCTTACCATATTATGCTTAAGTATATTTTTAAAGGAATGTGTTTTTAGTTGTTCACCATGAATAGTGTTTATTTTTATGATAACTTACACTATATTATTTACAATTAATGAGAATATGATCTCACCCCTTTCTTATGTTTTATTTTCCCTAGGTTGTGAAGATGAATATTATGAATGACTTGTAGGGATAATTTAGGAGTCATAGATGTTTTCAATGGAATTGTTATTATATATTTAATTTCAAGTTATAATGTTGAAATTATGTTTGTATCTCATTTTCCAAAAATACTAAACTATTCATTCCTTTGGGATACAAATTTCTTGTATTCATGACAATGTATTAATATAAGGCACCGTCTCCGGGCAACTTCGGTATGGGTCCTTACAATTAGTATCAGATAAAGTTTAGTAGAATCCTTGGAAAATAGATTTATAAAACATAGATTATGGAACAAAACCCTAAGATAGAATTTAAAGATAATCATATAAGAACATCCTATAATTTTTAAGGTATAGATTATGTGGATCTTTCTAGAAAATACATCTCTGTATGGATACTACAAGTGTAAGTGGTTTTGGGAAAAATTTACCAAGGAGTAACAACTCCGACAATGTGCTATGGGACTAACTTAGGGTAATATGGTACACAAAAATGGGCCATACTATACACCTAGTTTGACATTCCTATGGGATATGATTAGGATAATTCAAATTTTCTTTATAAACCATTATAAAGGATTTAAATGTAAATATGTTCTCAAATTAAATATTCTTATGATTATGAGATTAGATATGGATAAAATTTAAATTTATGTTAAGTGTTTTTCTAGTTCGATATCATACATTATGATTCATAACCTAATTTAGTATATGACATTATTTAGAAATGGTGCCTAATGGAAGGAATAGAAACCACATGAATGCATGTACCCCATGTAGGTATTTCACACCTATGCAAGATAATGATGTTGGTTTTGGATCTACGACTGGTGTTGAGAAACTTATAACTATACTAGGATAGCTGAATTAAGTTATGAAAAATAAAATTACCTGATAGAGAATCCTTATCTGCAATGTGGAGGAGCAATGTTAGAATGATTTATGCGACAACAACCTCCATTATTCAATGGGATTACAAACCCATTTGTAGCAGAGCATTGGATAAGTTCTTTAGAGAAGATATTTCTTTCTTTGGGATATAATAAAAGGTATAAGGTAATAATGGTAGTTTATCATCTCTTAGGAGATGCAGATCAGTGGTGGTCATTAATTCAAAATATGAAGGACGAGAAAGAAATAGGAGAAATGGAATGGAAGGACTTTAAGGAAATATTCTTAGAAAAATATTTTCCTCGAGAATAACCAGAAAATATGGAGAGTTAATTATTGAGTATGATACTAAAATAGGATAAAATCATTGCAAAGTATGAATCCAATTTTAATAGGTTATCAAGAAATATTGTGGACTATATATGTAATCCAAGTATCAAGATTGACAGATTATTTGATGGTTTAAAACCATTCCTCTGAAGGGCATTGGTTTCCCAAAATTTCTCATCATATAAAGATATAATATCATGTTCAATCAAGATAGAGAAATAATTCTCTAATTATTATAAATTTAAAGGAAAGAAAGATAAGAAGAGGGTGGCATAGTAAATAATTGATAAAGTTAATAATAAAAAGGGTAGTTTTCCAAAATGTGATACTTATGGAAAGAAACAACCCATAGTCTGCTTAAAATGAAAAGGATTTTATTATAAATGTGGATAAAGAGGCCACCAATATTGAGATTATAAGGACAATAAATAATCTTAGAATGTTAAATGATACAATTATAAAGAGATGAGAAATTATGATAACGATTGTACTAAGCATCAAGGAAATATTCCCCAGATAAGGCCAAGGGAGAAAGTCCAATCATATGTGATCACAACTACTGAATTTGAAGTTCCTAATGATGCGGTGGCAAGTACTTTAATCATTTACTCAAACTTATCCAATGATTTATTATATTTTAGATCATAACATTTTTTTATATCTTCCCAATTTTCCATGAAAATCATACATTTTCCATTTGATTTAATAAATAAGTTATCAGTCAAAACTTCTAAGGGAAGTATCATTGTAACAAAGATGTTTTGATCAGTCCCCCTTATGACACATAAACATGTTTTAGTTGCTGACCTTATCATCATAACCACGATTTTCTTTGATATAATTCTTGGTATGAACTAGATTTAAAGTTATGATGAAGAAATCTATTACAAGAATAAGGAAGTTATAATTTTTGAGAATGATGTATAATCCCTTATCTTTAGAGCAGAAACCCTGTCATTTGATTCTTATCTAGATCCACCCCCAGTAGCTCTACTAAATAAAATTCTTAGGGAGGAAGATAAAACAATATCTATGGGTGAGGAAAGAAATATTCAAATTGATTATCTCCCTATTGTGGAAGAATAGATTGATGTATTTATGATAACCCTGCTTTTATTACAAACTTAAAAATGATTTATTACATAAACTATTCACTTGATACAGTATGAATGATCGAGAGGTCTAGTGTATTTAGGGATTATGATCATTACATGACAACTTAAAACATGAAATACAACATCTTTATTGAAAACTTCCTTTACATGACTACTATATTCCCTCGTACTTAGCATTGCATGGGATAACCTGAGGACATGCATAAGAAAAGGGGTGAGATATAAAGCCCAGTAAGGGAATAAACATGGAATACACGGGGAGTAAAATACATGTTAGACAATAGGAATATCAGTATAGCACAAGAGAAACATGAACATAAAGGCATGATAAAGCATAATAATCATAACATGGAAATGTGACAACAACACTTAACATGGAATTAGCATGAGCCAAGGCTCATTGCACATGGAGCATGACTAAATCCTCATTGCACATGAAGCATGAGTAAACCATAGTTTCACTTGAATTATCATGAGTCAACACTCATTGCACATGACATATCATGATACTATACTTTACCCAATGCATTGGAGCGCTATAAGGGCGCACCCTTCTTAAACATTTCATTTCATGCATAAGTGTGCCACATGGATCATAAAACATGGATTCATAAAACATAATAATTTATTCCATGATAAAGGAATGTGGAATTCATACATGAAACTTTATAATAAATAATTAAATGTGCATAAAGGTGAATCCCCTTGATGGAGAAATGGGCATGGTATTCACTACACAATGGCATTGGCTTAGAAAATCGGTGCGATTTCGGCAGCGTAACGGCGTGACATAAGAATTCATAAAAACGGTTGATGAGAGAGAAAGGGGTTACTCATAATATTTACATGAAATGGAAAGTAATTAGGACATATATATACATTTCCCAACAATTGTAATGGAATTTATATTCATGATATAAAAGTATTTCTTGAATGTAAATGAGGAGAGAGAAGTTCCTTTTAGAATTTCGGTATAGTAACGGGTGTACATGGGAGACATTTAATGAGAGATAAAGGGGTATATCATTATTAAAACACAAATAGGGTAGTATTATGGAGGTGAGAAACCATACCCCAACATTCATAATTGAAATTAAAATGGCAAAACAACTTAAAGAAAATTTGACAAAAATGAGAAAGGAAGAAAAAACCCTTACTTGGAAGTGTGCTTCCAAAAGCTAGAGAGAGGCTTGAGAGAGGATTATTGGGAGCTTGGGGAACCTTGGGAGGATTCTATAGAGATTAGGGAAGATGTTGGATGAACTAAAAAGGCTTTGAGTGAGGAGGAAGTGGGAGCTTGGGTGGGTTTATATAGGAAAGGTAAAGGAATTCTTTATTATTTAGGTTTGAGACCCCTTACATTAAACTAATCCAAAACACAAACCAACCCATGGTTTTTGCTCATGGTTTTTGGAAAATGGAATAGGAAAATAATATTTTATAATTCCAAAGTCCGAACTTCTTAAAATAATGGGGTTGCTTATGTGGAGGTGAGTCACACTCCCATGAAAAACAATTTAAAAAGACAAGATGTTTAATAAGTCTTGAGGGGTCCATTAATCCTTTGAAAAGTAAGTCAAACAAACCCAAAATCACATTATTTTAATGTTAAAACATATATTGGCCGAACATAAATCTTATAGTATTTTATTACATCACTATTGGGTCATTATGATGTCATAAAAAACATTATATATTTAAACAGTATTTAATTTTTACCCAAAAATTTGACTGTTTCAGAAAATTATAAAAAATTCACCGTTGGATAATTTCGACATCCTCATTCCTTAAATATAATTTATTTTATCTAAATAATTTTATAAATATATTAATTTTCACTTTTAAAATAAAAACCGACATTTATCGAAAATTCACGGGTTTTGACAGAAATGGCTTTTAAACCTTAATAAAAATTATAATTGCATTCATAAAATTATATGATCATTTATATATAATAAAATTAATTTAATAATAATAATAATATTTTATTAAAATATTATTTAATTCAAAAATCCCTTAATTTAATAAAATAGATTTCTTAATTAAATAATAACTAAAAACACTATTTGTACTTTAAAAACTATTTACAATGTATCAATAATGACAAGAAGGTATATTCAAAAAATAATATACATGAACATATTACTAGAGATTTGTTACATAACCCCTTAAAATAGCCGCATAAGACCTAAGGGTAAGGTGTGCGATGGTGACTGACTCTTGGGGTGGCTCAGATAACATCGCTCGAGTGGTAATCTCTATCAACTTCCACTTTTCCCGTAGACGCTCCCATTCGAGCTTGACATGATGAAGCTCAGCTTGGTCTTGGTCAAGAGCGAAGCCCAAGGACGCCACCTCTTTTCCGAGCTCCAAAAAATGGGCTTCGTATGGATCAATTCTACTGGATGAGGACATCGCTTCTTTTATCTGAGTAAATTGGATTTGTTAAAGCCCTATATTTATACTAATCATGTGATCACTATTCAACGACTATAAAAGTAACGGTCACAATTATTAACATAAAACCAAAGAAGTTGACATTTTATATAAACATTTTACATAAAGATACATTTAATTAGATCAAGTGGGATTTCCATTAATGAAACTTTGAGTCGTTACAGTATTTCTAGAGGATTTACCTAGACATCCTCTGAAGTGAGAAATTGAGTTTTCTATCGATTTAATTCATGGTGAAATACCTATATCAAAGACTCCTTATAGAATTAACATAGTGAAGTTAGTAGAACTGAGGAAAAAACTAGAGGAATTGAGTGATAAAGGATTTATCCTCCTTAGTTTTTCTCCATGGGGAGCCCCTGTTCTCTTTATTAAGAAGAATGATGGATCTATGAAGATGTGAATTGAATATAGAGAAATCAATGATATTAAAATAAAGAACTAGTATACCCTACCTCGGATTGATGATTTATTTGATCAAATTCATGGATCTAAATATTTTTTGAAGCTTAACCTTTGATCTAGATATCATCAGTTTCATGTGAGGAAGGAAGATATTCCAAAGAGAGCATTTCAAACTAGGTATTGGCATTATGAGTATACAGTAATACCTTTTGGACTAACTAATTCACCCTCTGTCTACATGGATCTAATGAATATAGTTTTCAAGGAATATCTTTATGATTTTTTTGTGGTATTTATTGATGATATCTGGGTATAACCCAAAATATATTAAGAACACAAGAATAAATTGAGAATTATTTTGAATAATCTTAGAAGAAATGAGCTATATGGGAAGTTTTGAAAGTGTGAATTCTGGCTTCAAACAGTTTCTTTTCTTGGCCATATTATCTCTAAGGATGGAATCTCAGTGAATAATACAAAGAAAAAGGTAGTTTAGTAATGGACTACACTAAAAAATGTAACCAAGGTACATAGTTTTATTATTTTAGACGGTTATTATCAATGTTTCATTCAGAAATTTACCTGATTAGCTAACTCCTTAACAAAGATTACTCATAAAGGGGTTAAGTTCATATTGGCAAAAGAATGTGAAGAATTTTTTGAAGAATTAAAGAAGAGGTTAGTGAATGATCCAATCTTGACTCTACCATCGGGAAATGGTGTATTTGTGATTTATAGTGATGTATCAAAGAAAGTACTTGACTGTGTCTTTATGCAAAATGATAGAGTTATTGACTATGCATCAAGGTAGTTAAAAATCCATGAACAAAACAATCCAAAACATGATCTTGAGTTAGCAGCTGTAATATTTTCTTTGAATATATGGAGACATTATCTCTATGGTGAAAGATGTGAGATATATACTGATCACAAGAGCTTTAAATATATCTTCTCACAAAAAGAACTCAACACGAGGCAAAGGAGATAGCTCTATATACTCAAGGATTATGATTGTTCCATACAATACTATCCAGGGAAGGAAAATAAGGTGGTAGATGCATTTAATAGGAAGGATCATAGAGTTCTGAACAAAATGAGGATCAATAAGGATCCTATGTACATGGATCTAATGAGGTTGGATATGGGAATTATCAAAGAAGGTGAAGAATACTTACTTTTTAAATTGGTTTCCCAACCATATTTATTATAAAGAAGTAAAAGTTCTCAATATAATGATGAGAATATTCAAAAGAAAATTAAAGCTGTGAATGATGGGAAGTTTCTAGATTTTTTTTGTGAGGATGGAATTTTGAAATTCAGGAGAAGGATATGCGTTCCATCTATGTTTGAGCTAAAAAGGGAGTTATAGGATGATTCCCATAGTTAAAATTTCTCTACACACCCTAGTAGCACTAATATTTATAGATATTTGAAAGAAAATTTTTGGTGGGACAACATGAAGTGTGAAATTGAAAATTATGTATCAAGATGTTTAGTTTTTTAATAGGTGAAGGATGAAGGAAAACATCTTATAGGAGTCATGAAACCTCTAACTATTCCTACATGGAAATAGAATAACATAACCATGTATTTTTTCACTGGATTACCAAATAATATAAGAAAGAATGATGCAATATGGGTAATTATTGACCGACTTACCAAATATGAGCATTTCCTCATAATAAAGAAGGATTTTACACTGGAGCTCCTTTAATGACTCTATATAAATGAAGTTGTAAGAATTAATAGAGCACCTATCTCAATTTTTTTGATTGTGATCCACAATTTATATCAAAATTATGAAAAAGTTTCCAGAAATATTTGGATACTAAGCTTTATTTGAGTACTACTTATCATCCTCAAATCAATGGGTAGTCAGAAAGGATGATGAAAACTTTAGAATACATGTTGAGATCATGATCACTTGATTTTCAAGGTATGTGGGATTATTATTTTCCTCTGGTAGAGTTTTCCTACAATAATAGTTTTCATTCAAGTATTCAAATGGCACTATATGAAGCATTGTACGGAAAGATATGTCGTACACCAACATGTTGGGATGAAGTTGTTGAAAGGAAGCTTGTAGGACCAGAGCTTCTAGAGGAAACAACAATAAAGGAAAAGACTATTAAAACCCATATCAAAGTAGCTCAAAGTAGGAAAAAAAGATATGCTGATAATCAAAGAAAGGATTTGGAATTTCAAGTGGGAGATCACATTTTCTTGAAATTATATCCATGGAAGGGTGTTATAAGATTTGGAAAGAAATAGAAATTGAGCCCTTAGTATATTGGTCCTTTTGAAATTCTGGAGAGAATAGGAGCTTTGGATTATCATTTGGTGATTCCATCTAGGCTTTCTAAAGTACAAAATGTTTTCTACGTCTCATTATTGAGAAATTACATGCTAGAACCAACACATGTACTCACTTTTGAAGGTATCTAATTGAAATATGAATCATCTTACTGTGAAGAGCCTATTTAGATTCTGGATACTAAAGAATAGGTGTCGAGTAATCTGATGACTTGGATGGTAAAGGTACTTTGGAAAAACCATAAAATTAAATAAGCAACATGGGAGCCTAAGGAGCTTATGATAAAAACCCACCCAAATCTTTTTATGAGGTAACATTTTAGAAATTTTGAGGAAGAAATTTTTGCAGGAGGAGAGAATGTAACAAACCAAAATTCTATCACTGAAATTTACCTTCTTAATTTTATTTTATAAATCATATAAAACCACATATATAACACAATACAATCTTTATAAATTAATAATAAAATAAATAAGAGGTATTTCTATATGATAAGGAACCTATACTAATGAAATAGTAACTTACCCATAGGAATAGTAATATTACCCTTTTGAATAGAAAATTAGCCTAATGAATAGTAAAATCACCTATGATAGTAGAAATAAAATTTATCCATCTCATAAGTGAAAGTATTATATAATTATATCATATTAAAAGTAAGTAAATATTTTAAAAAAATATATTTAAGTGTTGGTATTTTTATAAGTCATAGATATTTAATTACAATTTTTATAATTAATAAAGTTATTTAAAGGAAAATTAATTTTCATAAAATGGATTCATAAATCAATATTTTTTTGTCTTATGATTTTAGTATAATTTTATAATATCTTAGTTATTTTTTAAAAGTGTATTAAAATCAGTTTTAAATTTAAAATCTGTATTTTTCAAGTAAATAATGGTTTTATTTAAAAATTAAATTTCATATATTTAGAAAATTATTTTGATAAAATAGAGTCCATATTTTAATTCTAAACATCAAAAAATGGTTAGGGTGAATTTTTTGGGATTTTTCTGAAATACTTGATTTTTTTTGGGATTTTTTTGAAATACTTGGATTTTTTGTGAATAATAAAATATGGTAATTTATGATATAAATACATAAGAAGCTAAATACAATATTACTTGAGTCATAAATGATGTAAGTACCTTGGTTTGAATTAATATGCACTTATTACTATTTTTGGTCACAGGAATCAACACTATTTCTTGTCTTGAGCAATATAATAAAATAATGAATAAGATATTCAAAAATCACCCTCTCCTCCACTATAAAACCCACCCTCACTCCCTCTTCTATTTAATCCTATAAGACTTAAATCTTGTAAAAGTTATACCCAAATCAGAGTCCCTAGTCTCTCCCCACATACAGGAGATCTTTTTCTTTCCAAAATACCAAAACCCCTTCCCTTAAGGACGCCCTCAAGGACGATATTTCAAAAGGCAAACCCTCTTCATTTTTCTTTTAATTTCATTTTCAATTTATTTTATTTTATTACCATCTCCTAAAATATTCTTTCCAAATGATCATGATAACTACATTATCATCTATATACTGTAATTATATCATGTTAATGGAATATCCTTCCTCAAACTACTATATCTCTCTCTTTTATTTTAAAAATGAAATCATCATTCAAGAGGTGCCGATTTATGACCTTTGTGGACGATGAACCTTAATTCTTCAATTTATACTTCAAGGATGGTCATAAAACCATTTTTATGGTTGGAACAAATTATAAAATATATATTATATCTTATGTGATTTTATAAAACCAATATATATACATAATACTAATTCATACGACAAAACTAGTTCGTAATAATCGAAATATCACCAAAATAATCTAAATGATCATCACTAATGTTCTATATAATAATTCATCCTAATACTATATAAAAAAGGAATTATATCACCATTTAATATTATTTATTTTCATTAGTATCATATAAATTCAATTATTTATAATTATACCAATTCCACATGAACTTCCATACTCATATACAAGTATATCGATCATTAAAACCAAGGAATCAAACGCTCCCGAGCAATAAAATTGTATCTTATAACTCATCCAAAATGACATAAATGAATTTAATAAAATTATAATAATTAAAATAAATTTATATAATTTTCTTAATTAATTAATTAATGTATTTAATTTTATTATCTAGGATGTTAAGGTCAAGTACAGAACTCATTCATACATAAGGTAAGTGTTTTCTACCCAAACCTCCTTTTTCTTTTGGGTTACTCTTTGTCTCTCCTAATACCAATTAAATTCTGAATTATTCTTATGTAATCCTCATAAATTCTGTGTTAATTTTCTATATATGTGTACCAATCAGAATCATTCTTTATTTTATGGAGAGTTAAATGTTTGATGAAGATCTTTCTCAATTCTTCCTGATAAATAAGCCCGATTTAAGGGAACTTCTCAAAGTATTACCTATTTTTAAGTGCACTATATAATATGTTTTAAGCCAAAATTATTTTTCTAAAACCATTCATTTCATCATGGAAAACCAAATTAGTTAATTTCTAGTTATATGCAAATATTTTTCCAAAATATCTATTCTTTTCAAATTAAAAGTGTATTTCTCTGAAAAATTCCTTGATGATTTTATTAGAGTATTTTTGTATATTTCAAAACCTCTATTGAATTTTATGTATTATTGAGGTTAATATATTATATTTATAATCTAACATATTATATTAAATGGTTTACGATCAATTTGAAAATGTATGTGCTATCTTGATACCATTCACCATACTACTTAGAATGGTTAGTGTTTATGTGTACAGATTGGAGAAAGTTATTTCATATGTTCATGTTGTTTATATTTAGACCCTTTCATATGAGGAATGCATTGGAATTAGAAATTGACAGGTGGGGACTAATATAGCCCCTCGATGAATCGGTAGGTCTCATGATACAAAACATAATTGGGTTTTGGCTGAGGCCTTATCCTAGTATTTTCAGACATCTTGACCGAGGCTTTGATAATATGTTTTAGATGTCCGACATTATTCATTCCCTCATTACAGTATTAGTATTTGATAAAACATGTGATTATTCAACTATTAGAATATCAACGGTTATGTTTCATTCTCTTATGATCATTTATATGGCCTTATTTAATCATCTTTCATTCCTTCCATATTATGCTCCAGTATATTTTTAAAGGTACGTGTTTTTAGTTGTTCACCATGCCTAGTGTTTATTTTTATGATAACTTCCTCTGTATTAATTACATTTAATAAGAATCTGAGATCACCACTTTCTTATGTTTTATTTTCCCCAGGTTGTGAAGATGAATATTATGAATTACTTTCATAGATAATCTAGGATTCATATATATTTCCAATGGAACCGCCGTTATGTATTTCATTTCAAGTTGTAGTGTTGAACTTATGTTTATATATTGTTTTCCAAAACTAAAAAACTATTAGTTCCTTCAGGATACAAATTTATTGTAATCATGCCAATGTATTAATATAAGGCACCAACTCCAGGCAACTAGAGTCTGGGTCCATACATATTGGGTGCTTGGGGGTACAATTAAATTCAAACACACACACACACCCCACACACAGTCCTGAGAGGTAGGCTATAACCCCCCTAAGGGGACAACCCACCCATCAAACCTTATTTATTTATTACATGGCCCATAGACCCATTGTGAATTAAGCCCATAACATGGCCCGAAATCCCAGTGCACCGTCATGCCTGCATCATCTTGCCCACATCATGCTTATGTCACTGCCCGCCTGTTTCATGCCTACATCACCACCTTCATATTACTATAATAGTACCTGCGCCCACCTAGATTTGAACCTGGGTCTGATGCAGAATTACATGGCGCCTTTACCACTCGGGTAAGCCCCCAACTGCTATTAATAAATTTATATATAATTATATAAATATATATATAAATATATAAATATATTTATAATTATATAAAAATACTTATAAATATATGTATTTTTAATTATAACTATATATATATTTAAAAAATTAAAAAATTATAATAAATATATTTAAATAATAAATATATTTAAATAATAAATATATTTATTATATTTATAATTTTATAAATATATATAATTATATAAATATATTTATAAATATATACAAATATTTATAAATATATACAAATATTTAAGAATATATACAAATATTTATAAATATATACAAATATTTATGAATATATACAAATATTTATAAATATATAGAAATATTTTTATTTAAAATTATAATTATAAATAAATAAATATATTATTAAAATTAGATTTTTATCAGTGCCTTTTTAGCACTAATAGTGATACATCTTTATCAATGCTAAAAAAACATAGATAAAACTACTCTTTATCAATTCTAAAAAAGTGCGGATAAACAATAGTTTTATCAGCACTTTCAATTTTAGTGAAAATAAAACCACTCTTTATCAGTGATTTTTTGAAAGTGATAATAAAATACTTACACATTCTTATAATAGAACCCTAATAGAGTCGTATTCTCTTCACACTTTCAAGCTCTCGTGGAACCAGATTGCTGCTGGCGCTCTCACTGAAGCCTACCGCTACCACCACTCAACTTTCTCAGTGAATCTATCTTCTCCAAATCTAAGCTATGTGCCGATTTATTTTGTTATCACCTCTTACCACACTTAGTTATTTTGTTTTTTCACCTCGTGCTTCTTCATGTCTTCTTCAATATTTGTCAGGGAGTTTTTGAGCGGTTTTTTATAAAAGGGGAAATAATACTTTTCCCCCTTATTTCTTTAAACCCATTACTCAGGATTTCTCCCTATTGGCTAGTAGACCCCCCTCGCATGCCCCTTATACTCAATCCATCCCAAGGAGGGATATCCCTTAATCCTTGGTCATTGGAAGCATTATCTCTTGAGATCAAAATCCCATGGATTTTCCATGAGTCCTCCTGTCTTCTTTTTTCATTAATTTCAACTGATATTTTTCTATCATCATTTTATTTTAATATGCCATATTTTTGGGTGTTTTTCTATTTTTGTGATTAATTTCAATTCCAATGGAACTGGGTGTCGATATTTGATGAGTATATTTCATTGGGAATGGCATAGGTGGTCTGTTTTAATAAACACAAAATACTACTTATTTGTTCAAGTGATTGAGTAGTGCGGTCATGCTGACTTGTTATGCATTAACCTAATTAAAATGAAACATTTTAAGATGTTTTATGCTAACAATAAATAACCATTTTTACATGTATTCATCCTTAGAAAGATATACCCTATTAAAACTTTCAGGTAAAGAGTTTAACATTGGAGTTATCTAGTTAAATGGTATGTTTATCTATGGATAAATAACTTGAATATGTTTAAGGGATACTTATGTTAAAATTATTAAAAGATAATTTTATGGTTGTGAAATGGATTTTCACAACCATAAATATGTACATGAATGAGAAATTAATATAGATAAATGTGTCAGTAAACAAATGTTATTTTCATGAAATTAGGAATGGGGTTTAAAAGTGACATGGATTATGATTGTATGTTTTATTTTGTTTAAAATGGGAAGTGGTAATCATTTATATAATTGGATGGGGTTTATTAAATTTATTGTTTTATTTTTGTTAAAAATAAATAACATAATTAAGTAAACATAATTTTAAAAAATTATATTTAATAAAAAATCTTTTCATCCAAAATAATTTTATATTTTCCCCAAATATAAACCTTTCTCATAAACATTGTTTCATCATTTTCTTTCTAATAAGCTGTGAATGATGATAAATAATTTTGAAATTAAATTTTATAGGTTTTTGTTCATCATACCATTTGAAAAGAAGTTTTATTTATAAATATTGAGAAACAACATCCCCAATTCATTTCATTTTCTTCTCTAGGATCTAATAATATTTTCTAGCATGTTATTATACACTCTCTAGCTTTCCATTTTGTGGAATTTAATTCCAAAACCTTTATATATATTATATATTTATTCCATTTTTTATTTCTATGAATAAACTTCAACTAAAAAACTATCATTTTAATTTATATAATAACACTTCACTAATAAAACCATTAATCCACACTTGGATGCATATAATTTTATTTTTAATAAATGTTTTGGAGTAAATAAATTGATTTCCAATGTATTGAAAATTGTAATGGTACATAGTTATTATTCACAGTAGTGAAATTAAAAATCACTTTTTATATTTAAATAAATGGATTATGTTTATGTATACATAAAATTCCATGAAATAAATAACATGGATTCCTAATTGACTCATTTTCCTATAAATATCAAATTAGGTCTACGTATTATGTTTACATGAAATTGTTATATATTCTTTAAAAGTACACATTTAAAAAATTTAAACATCATATAAAGATATTTTTTAATGAATCATATCCATGTATTATTATTTATTAAATTTGAAAAGTCAATAATTATTGTTTAGAAATGATAGAATCTTTAATAAGTAATAAAAAATTGTTAAATACTAACAAGTGATCATAACCTGCTGGTCATTTATTTATAGTTGATTTATCATTAGGAGGAATATTAAATACCAAAACTCAAATATGACTACAAATTATGCTGTCTAGGATGATTTCATGTAAATATATTATGTATTTCTTCCATATTTAATATATTTCCTACATTTTACATAAATTATTTTTTTATTAAAAATAAAATCAGATTTATTCATCATTAAATAATTTTTTACAAGTCTTTGATGAACCTTCGGGGAAAGAACTCAACAAAAATATTATTTATTTGAATTATTAAATGCTATAAAACATTGATATAATCAACTCTAATGTTTGGGTAATATATCAATGACAAATACTTATCACTAAAAATGATAACCATGTTTTTACAAAAAACAAATTTATAGTGGTAGAGATACAATGATGATAATTATATCAGTGTTAGGAATACCAAATCCCAATGTTTATAACACACCCATATACATTGTTTGGTACTGTAGAAGCTGGACTATTCACCTGATTTGGGCTTTCGGGCCACCGTTTTGGGCCTACGGGTCTCAGGGCCTTCGAGCCATCAAAGGCCTTCGGGCCACAGGGACTTTGGGCCATTGAAGACCATGAAGTAACCCAGTTCGCACAGAGCAGGCCCCAAATGAGGATCAGAGCACCAATAGCAATCACCAGAAGCAGAGCTAACCGAATTGGAAGAATGAGAGGGTATGACAACCGCCATCGGGACCAGGCACCGTGCAACTTTGTATGGGGCAATGCTAGCCGATCAGCAATACAGGTGGGGAGCTAAAGGCAATCAATGATGTAGAAGCTAGGGAGGGTCAGTTCTAGTGGGCTGGGCCTACAGGTCATGTATTGGGCATGGTATGCCTCTGGGCCTTCGGGTCATGTATTACGGGTCATGTTTGGCCTTATGCCTTGGGCCTACGGGTCATGTACGGGTTCTCCTTCAACCCTTAAAAGGGGGATTATCTATAATAAAATAAAAAAGAAGGCCTTCAGGCCATTCGGGCTTATAACACACCCATATATCATTTATAGTAATATAATCAATAATTTTATAGGAAAATTTCATTTCATCAAGTTCCTTATGTGCACTATTATTTTAAAAATTGTCTTAGTGAATTTTAAAGAAAAACATCAATTTATAACAATTAAACCACAGTAAAATATTCATTATCAATAATAAAAACAATTTAATCTATATGAAAAATAGAATTAGAGGAGTTATATAAAACCACATACCATAAATTATGAATCCAATAATTCCTAGTGTTATTGGGTAGATTTTATCTATAAATTATTCTATGAATAGTTAACAATTTTTCCCTTTATGCATGTGAATAACATTATATTCTTTTCTCTTTTTAGTATTGGAAGGTCACAAACATTTTATCCTTAAGTGACCCTACTCATGTTTTTTTGCTAAGATGATCAAGATGTCTATTCCATAATTATATTCTTATGTTAAAACAAAAATTTAATGAATTTCCCACATCACCCACTTGAATTAGATTTTTTCTTTGGTAACTGAACTCTTATCAAATTACATCCATAAAATTAGGGATTGGTTTATTTTTTATATGAAGTACGAAACTAGAAAATGGAAAAAATGTATTACCTTGGTATTATCCAAGAAAACTATTCATTCCAACAAAAACTTAGGAACATTAAAGATTCTCAGGCAGTGTTAATATATCACTGATTTATAATAAAACCATCACAAGGGCATGCCAATAACTCAATCCAAACCATAGGATATATATCATAACCCAAATCCTACAACCTTGGACTCACAGGAAGCTAAGCGCTACTAAAATTTAGTCCTTATACAAAAATAATTTTCCTTTTCATATAGTAATTGAATACTTTCTTTGAATATTGAAACTGTAATTATAGTATCAATATGAGTGCATATAAGACCATCTATCTAATCCTTATCAAGGTCATACCAGTCAAGGATCCCCTTATAGGGATCAAATTACTGTTGCTATGGAAATGGTAGATAGTGAATAACAGATGTACCAAAAAAAATAGAAGCACCGTAGTGTGATAGTGTTAGAAAAAATTATTAAGGTGAAAAAAAAGATATCAAACTTGAGGTTGGATAGAATGAGAACAACCAGGTCTTTAACCCCCAAAAGTCCATGTTTAGTAGTTTCATCAGGCTCACCACTCAGTAGCATGTTCCAATTGATATATATTTGTGGAACCGTGTTGTTTCCATTCTTAAGACACTAATTTGGGATGATATTAGGGTAAAATTATGATATAGTTTCTTTATTTTACTAAAAAATAAAATAATGAAACATTTAATTACTATTCATTATCCCTGATAGAGTTCATTTATATTCGATGAACCCTAAAATAAATTTGTATCAATGCTTTTTGGAAAGTCTCATAGATTATTTTGCACAATTTGAACAAATTTTTATCTCAAAGATGCTAAAGGGAAAATAAATCCACACCCATCGCATATGTATGCACACCTGATAAGCCAAGAAGTGTGGGATGAGTTTACTAGCCATCATGAGGTGACATATTTTCAAGTACATTGTGATTGGTAATACATTGTTTTAAAATACATGAATTAATCACTTTGATTAATAATTGTAAATTTATGAAACAAAAACTGAGTGCTGAAAATAAGAAATGGGCATAAAAACAAATGTAACCCTACCATAAAGAAAGGATGAGGTATGCTTCACTTGAAAAAAAATTGGGAAGTGTTTTAAATCTACCATAATATTTTTATGTGACTTGAAACAAAAAAATAATTACATTCTTATATTTATATGTATATTGATGAATACAAATCCAAATCCACTTTCACACCATGTCATGTGGTATGAAAGGAGGCATGTATAAATAAATATGTGATTATAATAAATTAAAATAAAAAAAGTGTAGGAATCATGTGTAAGTATGATATAATAAAAATTTATTTTTCATTAAATCGGTATTATATAAAAATGATTACTTATTTTCCTATGATTGACTAGGATTATCATTTGTAAATATATACATGGGATGTATTTTCATTATTTTACTTCCAATAACTGATCTACCATGTTAATTATGACTAAATAAAATTCATATTTTTTTTACAAGAATCTATATCAATACTATTTTAAGGGAAAACCCTATGAACATAAATATGGACTCATTATCCTTCAAATAACTTCTACAAAACTAACAACATTATATCCATATCAAATTGATTCAATAGTGGGAAAACTAGCCACAACATTTGAAATAAAACTTACAGATGATATACTCTTCTTATTACTAGTTATAAAAGGGTAAAACTCTACAATTTAATCATAAAAAATATATTTTCATTCCTTGCATCACTTATTCCTTTTTTCAGGAAACATTGGATACTCATTATAGTCAATTTGGATACTTTAAATATTTATTTTATGGATTCACCACATAGATACCCAACAAACCGACCACTACATCCAATGTTTTAGAACTATAATTTACATTATATATTTTATATTATGTTTTAATTATAATTATGTTATAATAGAGTGATGTTTAAATATCATCAAAATCATGGCATGAGGACAATCCATGCATACAAGGAGCCTATCAACCTCTATAAGTGGATAAGTATTAGGTTATATATAATAATATTTCACTATCAAAACACACATCAAAAGAAATTTCTTATTTTTCTCAATGTTTCTAAAGTGACTGAAACAAAAAATGGAAAATATCATGGTTATTATGTTTGATAATTTATAAGATATATCATATAATATAAACAAAATATCATCCCTAAAGAGGTATTTTCAAAGATAATTACTATTTCATTTAAAATATTTATTAATCCTTTGTGAATTTTTATTTTTCTAGTACTACCATGACCTTTGAAAGTCCTCGTATTCACAAGATGAAATAGATTTATTTAGGAAAGACTGGGGAACATACTTGGTGTAATAATGTACACATATATCATGAATATGTGACTTCCAAATACTTATTTAGTTAATCTTCCCACCATTTTATCTACGTTTTATAGTTAATTTTCTCATTATTTTTATCTGATATTTATTTTGTTAATTTTCACAGAGATCATGAAGAAATAAATTCATTAACAAGGATAATTCACTCATATACTATGATCATACACTATAGGATAAAAGACATGGTGGAATCAACCATACCTCAATTCGATACATAGTGTACCTGATATAACTCAAATTGTGTGGTTTTAGTTTAAAATTGACATTTTATTAATGTATTATATAATTTTTATGTTTTATTTATTATATTACTAATATAAAAATTATTTTATTATATGTGTGGATTATTTTTCTCGATTTGGGGTGGTTTATTCAAAGATGCTCATGCTCATGAGATATTGGACTTTGAGGATGCAAATGAGATAATGGAAATAAGGAAATGGGTTAAGAATATATATATATCATGAAAATGTGAATTCATATTACTTATTTAGTTATTTTTCATCATTTTAAATAATATTTTTATTTTAATTTCATTATTATATTTATAAAATAATTTTTTTCTCACAGATCTGTTGGGAAGTAACATTTTTTTTCAACTATCTTCAAAAATCTAGAAAATAGAGAACATTATGATTTTGGATGGGGTGTTTCAAGAAGCATGGGGTTTCCTATCCCATAAAAATGGAACATTTATATCTTTTATATATTGTTTTAGATATATTAAGGAAAAACATTCATCACATACTCAATCATATGAACCTCAATATGATACATAGTGTTCCTGGTATGAATCAAACTATATGTTTTTAGTTTATAATTTTCATTTTAGTTCAAAACACACATCACATACTCAAAACTAAGAAAACACTTTAAAATTGTATTGATACTCTAAGAAAACAATCCATAAGTAATTTTTGATGTGAAAGAATTATCCTCACCTCAATCGGACACACAGTGTGACTAGTATGACACTAAGTGTGTATTTTTATTTAAAATTGACATTAATTTTAGTTAAAAACACAAGTGACAAACTCAAAACCAAGAAAAAACAATTTTATTATTTTTATACTTTAGTAAAATTATCCATAAGTCATTTTTGATGTGTAAAAATCATCTACAGCTCAATCCGATGAACGATGTGACCGATATGACTCAAACTGTGTCTTTTTATTTAAGATTAACATTAAATTTAGTAAAAATGAAAACTGACATACTCAAAACTGAGAAAAAACATTTTATTATTTTTATACTTTAGTAAAATGATATATAAGTCATTTTTGATGTATAGGAAGTATCCTCACCTCAATGCGATACATGGTGTGCCCAGTATGACTCCAAGTGTCTGTTATTTAAAATTGACATCAATTTTAGTAAAAAAGACAAGTTACATAATCAAAACCAATAAAATGAATTAATTTTTATTATAATTTATAATGAATATCTATAAGAAATTTTTGATGTGTAGTAATCAGACCAACCTTAAACTAATACACGGTGTTCCTGGTATAACTCAAAGTGTCTGTTATCAGTTTAAAATTGACATTTTAGTTCAAAAAGCGATTTACTCACTAAAAACTAATAAAAATCTCTATAATTGTCTTAATAATTTATAGAAATGATTTATAAGTAATTTTTGACATACAATAATTAGTATCATATTAAAATGTCACACGATATGACCGGTACGACTCAGTGTGCATTTCCAGTTTAAAATGACATTTTAGTAGAAAACACAAGTGACATACTAAAAAAATAAGAAAACACATTTGCATTATTTTTATACTTTAGGAAAATGATCCACAATTCATTTGGGAAATTTAGGAATTATCTTCACCTAAATCTGACACACAATGTTATTGATATTATTCCAAGTGTGTCTTTTTATTTAAAATTGACATTTATTTTAGTAAAAAAGACTAGTGATATACTCAAAACAGAGAAAATAATTTCATATTATTTTTATAATTCAATAAAATTATCCATGATTAATTTTTGAAATATATTAACTATCCTTACTTTAATCCAATACAGAATGTTCCTGGTATGACTCAAAGTATCCGTTATTGATTTAAAATTGAGATTTTTATTAAAAAAGCGTGTCACTCAATGAAAACTAACCAAATGAATTCCAATTGTCTTGATAAATGTTTAAAATGTTTCATATTTCATTTGTGATGTTTAGGAATTATTCTCACATCAAACTGACATAAAATGTGACCCATATGACTCAAAGTGTGTGTTTCCAGTTTGAAATGACATTTTCATAAAAAAAAGTGACATACTCAAAATCAAGAATTTTTTTGATTGTTTTTATAATTTATGAAAATGATCAATAAGTCATTCTTATGTATAGGAATCATATTCATCTCAATATGACATACAATGTGACCAATATGACTCCAAGTGTGTCTTTTTTTATTTTAAATTGACATTCATTTTAGTAAAAAGGAAAAGTGACATACTCAAAACCAATAAAACAAATTTATATTGTTTTTATACATTAGGAAAATGAAATATAAATAATTTTTTATGTATAGTAATTATAAACACCTCAATATGATACATGGTGTGATGGTATAACCCAATGTTTCTGTTATCAGTTTAAAATTGACAATTTAGTTCAAAAAGTGTGTCACTCACTGAAAACTAAGAAAACGTTATCTGATTATCTTGATAATTTAGGAAAAAAATTCATAATTAATTTTTGGAAAGTATGAATCCATCTCATTAAAAAAAAACACAATGTTACAAGTATGAATCAAAGTGTGTGTTTTCAGTTTGAAATGATATTTTAGTAAAAAAAAAAGTGACATACTCAAAATTGAGCAAACACATTAGGTTTTTTTTATACTTTAGGAAAATGATCCATAAGGATTTTTTGATGTGTAAAAATCAACTAAACTTCAATCCAAAGCACGGTGTGACCAGTATTATTCCAAGTGTGTCTTTTTATTTAGAATTAATATTAATTCTAGTAAAAAGAAAAAGTGACATACTCAAAATTGAGAAAACACATTCGGATTGTTTTGATACTACATGAAAATGATCCATAAGTCATTTTTGATGTGTATGAATCAACTGTACAAAAATATGATGCAAAATGTGACCGGTATGACTCCAAGTGTGTCTTTTTATTCAAAATTGACATTAGTTTTAGTAAAAAGGACAAGTGACACACTCAAGACAAAAAAATTCATTCATATTGTTTTGATAATTTATGAAAATGATCCATAAGTTTTTTTTGATGTGTAGGAATCAACCTCACCTCAATCCGATACACCATGTTCCCGATATGAATCAAATTATCTCAGTTTAAAATTGACATTTCAATTCAAAATGTGTGCCAGTTAATGAAAACCAATAAAATGAACTATGATTATCTTGAAAATTTTGGAAAATAATTCATAAGTTATTTGCAATATGTAGGAATAAGTCTCACATAAAACCAACACACGATGTGACCGGTATAACCTAAAGTGTATGTTTTCAATTTATAATGAAATTTTAGTAAAAAACACAAGTGGAATACTCAAAACTAAGGAAACACATTCATATTATTTTAATACTTTAATACAATGATCCATAAGTCATTTCTAATGTGTAGGAATCAACCACACCTCAATATGACACAAGTTTGAACGGTATGAATCAAAGTGTACCTTTTTATTTAAAATTGAAATTTAGTAAAAAATATAAGTGACATACTCTAAACCAATAATACACATTCATATTTTTTTGATACTTTTAGAAAAGAAATTCATAAGTCTTTTGTGACATGTAAGAATCAACTGCACCTCAATCCGATACACAGTGTGCCCGATATGACTTAAAGTGTTCATTATCAGTCTAAAATTGACATTTTAGTTCAAAATATGTACCACTCATTGAAAATAGATAAAATGAACTCGTATTATCTTAATACTATAGAAAAACAATTCATATGTCATTTGTGATGTGTATGAATGAACCTCACATCAAACCAACACACGATGTGATCAGTATGCCTCAAAGTGCATGTTTTTAGTTTAAAATTACATTTTAGTAAAGAAGACAAGTGAAATATTAAAAATTGATAAAATGTATTCATATTGTTTTCAATAATTTTATAAAATGATCCATAAGTCATTTATGATGTTTAGGAATCAACCCCACATCAATTCGATGCACAGTGTGGCCAATATGACTCTAAGTGCCTCCTTTTTATTTTAAATTGACATATTATTAATGCATTATTTCATATTTATGTTTAATTTATTTCTTTATAGTATTAATAACATAATAATTAGTTTATTATACAAGTTTATTCTTTTTCTCGGTTTGGGGTGGTTTGTTCAGTAACTGATATCATGATCGAGCTTTTTTGAGAGGGGGTAGCAGGTACCAAAGACAATTAAAAATTGATGCTTTTAAATGTTTATAGGTAGTAATTGGAAATTTAATTATAAAAGAAATTGTTTTAAATGTATATAATATAGTTTTTTATTTTTTATGTACATTTTATTTTAATTAAATTATGAATTTTCATACAGGTGTATTTTTATACATGTGTATTTGCATACAAGTGTATTTTCTGTAGTGTCTTATAATTTAAACAACACACTACAAAAGTAGGGAATTTATCAGCACTATTTCTAGTATTGATAAATAACCCCTTTATCAGCATTAAAGAAATTTCTAATAAAGGGGTCCCCCTTTTTTACAGCGCTGACCATGACAAAGATTTTTTAGTGCTATTAAATCCCTTTTTGTGCATTGTTAAAGAGATTATCTGTGGTAGTGCTCCCCCTAAACCCACACCAGTTGGGTCATATAACCTAGTTTGGGTCTTAACCAACCCACCAAGTCCCAAACAGGCCCAAACAAGCCTGTATATTCCTTCAAACACATTTTTAACACCAAAATCCCTATAATTATATAAAATTCATACTTTTTTAAAAATAAGTTATTAAAACTATTTTAGGTGCCACTAACTGTATTGAAAAAAAACTAAAGATAATTTTATGCTACTTTAATGAATTAAAAATTACCTAAAGTATAATTTTATCTTATTTGCTTATTTTAATGCAATGTCATTTCATGTTGACTGATCATGAGTTATGAAAGAATATTGTAAATTTCATTTATATTTTATTTAATTTAAATTATTAAAATATATTTTATTTTTTAAGAATTCACAATTAAATATTATTTATAAGTGACCTTCATATCTTCCCTCCAACTTTGATTATATATGGGTCAATATATCCATTTTTGAGTGATAAAATATAATTCTTACATATCGAGCTCCTTCTCACTAGAGAGTGAGTATATATCATAAATAATGTAGATGTTCATGATTAAATTGTTTAAAATAAGGTCCAACACAAAACCAAACAAGAAAAATACATGGGATAAGAAGAATTTTTCAATTCAAGTCATTATACAACTCATGGAATTATATAAGGGCCTCGATGGATCCAACATTTTCTCAATGGATCATCCAATAGTACACAACCCATGATCACGTATTTATTTATTTATTTGGTCATGAATGATTAATTATTTTCTGAATGTATGAATGATGCATGATCACATAAGATAGTTAATGAGAATGTATAAATAAAATGAATAAAAATATAATGAATTATTGATATTTATGAATGGTTAAAATTATGTAAGTGATTATATAGTAACAAACATGATAAATAAAATAAAATTTCAATCAAAAAGAAAAAAATACCTTGAAAAAAATATTAAGATGTAAATTCCTTCCATAAAAAAAGTTAAGACAGAACTATAGTTTGAGGTTTTCATTAGCTATTGTTGGGATTTTATTATTCTACCGTATATTTCTATTTATAGTGGTTGGTTGAATTAACTAAAATTGACATCAATTCTCACAAACCAACTTTGGTTGACCCCAAACCAGTCACCCGAGTCAGCCTGCGACAAGGCTCGAGAGGCATTCCCGATCCTCCTGGGTTGACAACTAATATCAGTCATCAAGATTACTTAGTTGGGAAATATTTATCCAATGAAAAAAATAGATAAAAAAATACAAAAATAGGTTAAGTGAAACTGAACTAGCAAAATAAAATAAACAAAACTGAACATATCTCCAGGTAACCCCGCAGGTCACCATCAACCACCGAACCAACATCACTCCACAGAAACTGAGTCAGATTTGGAAGAAGCACTAGAATATAAAAACAAAGATAAAGCTATAAAAATGAGTATTAAAACTCAATAGGTGTTCCCAAATAAACTATTCACTATTCCTTACCTTTAAAAATAAAACCAAGTTATGCGAGTTTGAAAATAAGATATATAAAAATAGGGAATTTGAATTATTTTCATAATCAAGTAACACACATCCATTTTCACGAAAAAATACTTTCTATTAAATTTAAAAATTAGTTTCCAAGAATAATATATTTACAATAAATAATTTACAATAGGGATATAGAAATAAAATAAGGGTCCTAAAAAATAAAAAAAACACTAGGTGCTGTAAAACTGAGGAAAGAAAATGTGATTTTTATTATTTAAAACATGTAAAGGAAATTAAGCAATGGTATTTAAAAAAAATAGCATATAAAAATAAGGGTAAAAAATAGTAAGAACCATGGGAAATAACTAAGTATCTAGGGTTTTTGGAGTTCTAGGATCCTTATACCTCAGTGATAAATATATACAAAACCCACAATGTCCTCATGCACGAGCCACTAAAGGGGAGTCACATACCATGATTTATTGGCCTCCAACCATCATCATCATTTTTTAGTTAGTGTTGTGGAATAAATACTACTAGGGGGAACCGAGCCTTAGCTATTCTAATATGCCTAGTATACTATACATAGTCTTCCCTCCTAAGTACCCAGGATCCCATGTGCTATATTCCAAATAGTGGTGGGTTTTTATCCAGATGGAATATACATACATATAATATTCTTTACCCAAAACCCATTCAAATTATCACCATTGATCTCCATACTTAAGTGTATCCACCTTTCCAAGTCACAAAAAAATTCCCAAGCCTCTTCCCTAGACACATATCATAAATCAAACTCTTAACACATACATCATATTTCTAAATCAAGGGGTATGCCTTAAGAGGGGTTTTCCACTTCCATAAAACATTATTAAAGTGAAAAATGAGCCTCATTATTTTAAAAGGAATACTTTCACTTTATAAAACACTAATTAAAAAACATTTTGAGTTCTAAAACCAATTATAAGACCAATTAAACAATTAATGTACCACACATTTAGAAACAGGCTTGAAAACATTCTTAAATAAAGGAGGTCCTTATTGAAATCTTAGGGAAATCATGGGAAGTGAGTGAAAATACATTTCTAAGAATTAAAATCCATTTCTAATAGAATATAAATTTCATATAATAATAAAAACACAATTTAAAAAAAATCAAGAAATTATGGAATTCAAATTAAAGGTATGGGCATAGGGAACATACCTAAAAATCAAGGTACTTTGAAAATGGAAATCGAAACCGCTCTTTGTGGTTACATGAACATGAATTTACACACACACACACACACAAACACCCCTAGTTTTAATGTAGATACCCCCTCTCTATGAGGGAATATCTACAAATAGTATATATATATATATATATATATATATGCCTTACCCATGCATATGTGTGTGTAGGAAACCCTCACGAATGGCGGTCTGAAATACACTAGTGAAAAACACCAAGAACTAAAAAATAAAAAAATAACTAATTAATATTTGGTAAAAATTAAATAACGCAAGAACCTTTACCCAAAATTTATGGAAAACCTACTACCTTCAATGGACGTAATAAAAACTGGCCTCAACGGGACCAAAAAACCCTAAACATCAAGAATCGATCAATACAACACCCAAAAATCTAGTTAGGGATCTCCCTAGGGTGCACTCACAAAACATAGGAGAATTAAAACTAATAAATAAGGGAAGAAGTAGGGATAAAGAGGTGAGTGAGAGAGATATAAATTATTAACTAGAAAGACTGTACCACAAACTAGGAGGAGATTTGGTCGATGAAGGAGGGGGAAGGGAGGAGGTCATGTACTAGGGTCCTCCTTATGGGCGTGTCGAGCGAGAGAGGGAGGTTGAGGAATACCCCATTTTGGGGCATTATTAAATAAAAAATTAATAATAATAATGAAATTATTATTATTATTATTAAAAAATTTATTATTATTTTATTTTTCTTTTCTCTTTTTTAATCCCCAGGCATATCACATGGTTTAGATGCATGGTCTTCTAGACCGTGCACCAACCGTATGTTTGTATTTATCCTAAGGGGGTGGGACTGTAGGGGCTACTTAGGAGAGGTTCACACCATTTCATCTAGTTTTTCTCTATGCATAGTGACACTTTCTAGGACACATGGTTTTCACTAGGCTAGCGCATAGTTTCCTCTAACCGTGCACCAACCATGTGCCTTCTATTGTCTGAAAAAAACTACCATTTTACTATAGAACACCTTAGAGAGCCATAGAATGATTGAAAAAACACAAATAAATAAAATAAAAGAAAGTTTTAGGGTTGGGGTGTGCCAATTATCCTCACCATTATCACAATATTCCTCACAAATTCCCAAAAGTATTGACTAACTAAGACATAAACAAGACTAACCCAATGAGAAACCTCATACACCAAAATACCATGAACCAAAGACTAACTTTCCATCATAAATATAAAACCACAGGATCCAAATAATATAGTAAGAATTACCTTAAGGAACTATCTTGATATCCAGATAAACAACTAATGAGATCCGAAGACTTGAACCACCAATGAAAGTGCCAACAACGAGGAATTAAAATTTCCAAACATAACCTCAAAATAAGGAACACCCCAACCCCAAACATATAACCCACCAAAGAACCCATCATGGTTTATTCAGGATCCCCATGACCATTCATCACATGAACCATTATCTAGGATAACTAAATACCACGATCAGGGTCAGGCAGGGTGGGAAAAATAGGCACACTGGAGATAGAATTTGAAGTCTCCAAGGAAGAAACACAAGAATTATCATACTAGGTTCACCAAATATATTCCCATGGTGGTATCCCTACCATTAAGGAAATGACTAGTAAGATTATTTCACTAAATTAATACTTAACAAAACCACCTACCTACACATCAAGGGTTCAACCATAAAGACTCAAACATGGTACTTAGCCAAGAAATAATTCATAACTTCATAAGACACATGCATCTCCAATTTTAGACCACCCAAAAACTAAAAAAGATCCAAAATAAGACAAAAATATTAAGATTTAATAAGCCAGAACCATAAAAATTTCAAGAACGAGGCCACTAAGATCATCAAAATGAAGCATTAACATGTACATAACACCATAGAAGGGTAAAAATTTAATGTCCACTACTCTGAAATTGGAGAAAACATGATGTATGTATATCCCCAACACATGGAAATTCCCCGAATTCATGAAAAGATTAACTCCAAGACCTATGGATGTAGCCTTGATGTATTGAAGCATCTACTACCCCATAGTCATGAACTGGAAACCTCCAACCAAATATTCCTCTTCTGGAAACATAGCTTACAAAAATTTTCCATGGACACACCATCAATAATCCTTCAAAAGATTATGGAAACATGGAGTAGAGTTCCCAAACCAACAAAACTAGAAACAAACAAATGAGTGGTATGAATAATGAAAGAAATGAAATGAAAAAGGAGAATTGTCTAGGACAAGTTCCTCCGGTTCACACTCCTCATCAGATGGGGAACCTACACAAACTCCAAAAGAAACTAGACCATCAACTTCCATGGGATGCTCTTTGAGACTTTATCGGATGAAATAATGTGATCCTTAATACCTGGCCGGAGACCCCAGATGAAAAGGGAATCTTCCAAATAATTGATTGAAACTATCTCTAGAGGAAAGTTAACTAGTTCATTTAAATGGTAAATATCCCTCTTCACCGTCAGTTGAGAATCCATGAGTTTTGAAAATTTATTCTCCTTCACTTCCTCAAAAATAAGACATTGGGTAATGGTCCTGAAGATTTCCTGAGACATCTTGATTCGAAATAATAATAGAATGATCACCTTCCACTATTTTAGTCTCAATTCATCAAGCATACCCAAGAAAAAGCGCACTTCTAAAGAATCTGGAGTTCTCCAAAACCTTAAGAAACTCCCAACTTTCTCAAGACACTCAAAAACCTCCAAAGGAATTTGATTACTATATATGATAGTCAATTATTGAATAGATATAAGCTCCACCACTCTACTAGGAGTGTGGGAAGATCCAATAATTGAAAGAGACTTCTCATAAATCTCCTAGGTCTTTCTAGGCAGAATACTTCAAATAACATGGAATAGAAAACTAGATCAAAATCAAAACAAATATTAACCAAAGCAATAACTCAACCCAAAACACCAAGCACATTATCCAAAATACCACAAAACAAACCAAAAGTCCTCTTTTAAAAACAATTTTTTTAAATTCTACCATTTTAAAAACCAATTTCCCATTTTAAAATTAAGGCCATTATAAAACATCTAATTTAGAACCAAAATACCACTTCCAAATTTCCTTTAAAAACAAAATTTCAATAGAAATAAAACTTATTTCCATCCGTTTTAAAATTCCAAAAACCATTTCATTAGACCATAAACCATTTTTTTCAGAAATAATTTCCTTTCTAAAGTCCACTCACACCAAACAAAACCAAAGTAAAACATAACCCTCATAAAAAATTTTCAAGAAAGAAACTAGATATCATTCATAACCCGACTACATGGTTTAACTGACCATGTGCTTAGTATTAACCAACTACTAGAAGTATCATAAATTGTGCACTCAGGATCCACATGGGTTTCTACTCCATGGAAGCTCACCATGTAGCACCAATTACCTTCCATTTTCATTTCCCAAATCATAATACCAATAAGACAAGAATTAAACTAGAAATATAAACCCAAAATCAAGATTTAAAACTTAACCCAACAACCACTAGAAAACCAAGTATTGGAACGAGTATGAGTTCATAATTCTATTCCTTCCCCTACCTATAGAGTCTAGAAAATCATATATTCAGTATAACTAACACCCTAAATAATTATGTATGATCTAATACTATTTTTTATGAACTAACCTAGGTCAAACCCAAACTGGTCACCCAATCTAGCCTACAATAATCCTCAAGAAAAATTCCTAATCCTCTTGGGTGGGAAACTATTGTTGGGAATCAAGAATACTCAGTTGGTAATGTTTTATTCCCTGAAAAATATAGAGATAAATAAATAAATAAAAAAGGTTAGGAAAAATTGAATTGGAAATGGAAAATAAACAAAACTGGACATACCTCCAGGTGACCCCAAAGGTCACCATCAACCACTGAACCAACGTATCTCAACGGTGATCGAGTCTGAGTTAGAAGCAATACTAGAATCTAAAAACAAAGATAAATCTATTGGAGAGAGTATTAAAACTTATTATTCATGCTAGTATAAACTATTCCTTATGTTTTAACTTTAAAAATAAAACCAATTCATGCTAGTTTGAAAATAAGACATATAAAAGTAGAATTTTTCCATTATTTTCATAAAAAAGTAACAAGATTCAATTTTCAAGAAAAACAATTTCCATTACATTTATAAATTAGTATCCAAATCATGAGATATCTCCAATAAATAATTTACAAGAGGGAGTAAAAAATAAAATAAGGGTCACATAAAGAAAAAATCATCAGGTACCAAAAAACAGAGGAAAGAAAATTTGATTTTTATTATTTCAAACATGTAAAGGAAACTAAGAAATGGTCTTATAAAAAAATACCATTAAAAAACATGGGTAAATGATAGTAAGAACCATGGGAAATACCTAAGTAGATAGGGTTAGTGGGGTCCTAGGATCCTCATACATCAGGGAAAAATACATACAAAACCCACACTGTCCTCATGTATGAGCCACTAGAGAGGAGTCATATTACAAGGTTTAGTGGTCTCCAACCATCATCATTATTTTTTAGTTAGTGTTGTGGTGTCAATCATGTTAGGGGTAACCAGGCCTCGGCCCTTCCGATCCACCAAACATACTATACCTACTCTTCCCCTAGGTTCCCATGATCCTATGTGCTCTATTCTAAATAGTGGTGAGTTTTTATCAAGCTATAATATACATACATATAATATTCTTTACCCAAAACCCATTTAACTTCTAACCACTAATCTCCCTCCTTAATCTCACCCCCTTTACAATTCACACAACAATTCACAAGCCTCTTCACTAGGAAAATATCAAAAATCAAACACTTAACACATATATCATATTTCTAAATCAAGAGGCATGACTTAAGAGTGAATTTCCACTTCTATAAAACATTCTCAAAGTGCCAAAAGAGCCTCATTATTTTAAAAAAAATACTTTTACTTTAGAAAAAACTATTTCCCAAAAATTTTGAGTTCCAAAACCAACGAGAATACCAATTTAACGATTAAGGCACCACACATTTAGAAAGAGGATTGAAAACATACTTAAACAAAGTAAGTCCATGTTAAAAGCTTAGTTAAATCATGGGAAATGAGTGAAAATACATTTACAAGGATTAAAAGACACTTTTCATAGCATATATATTTCATATAATAATATTTTTTTTAAAATAATAAAGTATCTATGGAATTCAAATTAAAGGTCTGGGCATTGGGAACCTACCTCAAAGTTAAGATGCTTTGACAACGGCAACCGAAAGCACTCTTTATGATTACACACACATTAATTTACACACAAAGATATAAATAACCATAGATTAAATGTAGATATACCCCTTTAAATAAGAGAAAATCTACAAATAGGGTATATATATATATATATATATTCCTTACCCATGCATGTGTGTGTAGGTCACCCTCATGAACGACAGTATGAAATGCACTAGAGAAAAACAAAAAAAATTCAAAAACCACAAAAACCCTAATTAAGATTTGGGAAAATTTAAGAACGTAATAAATCTTACCTGAAATCGATGGAAAACCGACTACCTTCAATAAATATAGAAAAAACTGGCCTCAATGGGACCAATAAACCCTAAACATCAAGAATCGACCAAAAAAACACCCAAAAATCAAGTTACGGTTCTCCCTAGGTGGAAAAACCATATGGAGGAGAAATAAAACAAAGAAATAGTGGAATAAGTAGGGATAAGAATGTAATAGAGAGGGATAAATTCTTACCTATGAATATCATACCACAAACCAGGAGGAGATTCAACCGATAAAGGAGGGGGAAGGGAGGAGGTTGTGTGCTGGGAGCCCCTTATGGGAGTGTTGAGTGAGTGTGGGGGGGGGGGATAACCTAATTTGGGGTATTTTTAAATAAAAAAATTAATAGTAATAATTTTAACTACAACATTATTATTATTATTAAAATTATTATTTTATTTTATTTTTATTTTCTTCATTTTTTATACCCTGTATTGACCACACAATTTAGCTGCATGGTCCGCCAAACTATGCACCAACCATGAGGTTGCCTCTTTAATAATTTGTAGGTACCACATAAGATACTGAGGATAAGTGAATTTCTATTTATTTAATCGTACACCCTATATAGATCCATTATCTTTGGAAAATAGTTTTTACTAGGCCAGTTCATGATTTCACCTTAACTATGTGCCAATCTTGAACCTTCTTCTATCCGCCCAAAACTACCATTTTTCCTTTAGAACACCATAAATAGACACAAAAAGAATGCAAGACCAAAAATAAATAAAATAAAATTGAGGTTTCAGGTCAGGGTGTGACATAAATGAAGTATCATGCATGAAATAGACCGAAGGCCTTAGTTTTTTATTTTTATTTCTAGATAATTCCCTTTTTAACTAGGTTAAGAGGAAACTCTTACATGGATCAATAAACTAATGGAATAAATATTAAATTACATGGATTTAAATACCAGGGGAACAATCTTTTTATATCTTTATGAATTTAATACACTAGAATATTCTCTCCCCAGAACATCTTCAAGTCTGCATCAGCTCACCACCAAATATTTCTAATGGCTTGCAGTGCCCTTGTTGCAACTCCCCCAAACTTTTGATCTAAGCTACAGTTCTGAAAACAAAAAACATGGAACATTATATTTAATAAACATTTATGATTACAATATATTTCTCATATTTATAATACAATGGCCTTTAGTTTTAGTTTTTTAGATAATTAGGAAAAAGAATAAGCTACTAAATCTCAAGTATTATAAAAAAATGGAATTTTTTTACCACTATATAAGAAGATAATAAATCCATAATGTGTCTTCAACATATCCCATAAATTATCCACACAATATACTCTTCTAGTATTAACATATTTAATAATCTATTTCATAACCTGGGGAATTAGAAACATACGAAAGGGTTGAGTTAAAATACTCAGTAAGAGTAAATATAATAATAAATCATAACTAGAGTGACACAAGGCATAACATAATATTATAATGAGAAAAGAATAAATACATGATAAATTATAACATAAGATCATGGAATAATAATTACCATATTATAATAGCATGACATCATAAGAATGTTGAAAAAATATAAACATGATATCATCATCATAAGTCAATAATATCCACCTTGTTAACATAAAATAGTTGTATAGGATAACTACCCACTCCCATAGTTTTCTATAATCACTTACCACACACTATGATATCTCATGATATATAAACATTACCTAATGCATTAGATAACTATATGGATGAATTCATCATATTGAAAAATCATACATATGTGTGCCACATGGTTTCAATCAACATATCATAAAAACCCAAGGAAAAAAATGGGGTTTATATTCTTTTCAAATGGCTCCATAAGGAAGCATTCATTATTTCATAAACAACATGACATGATAAACCCATGAAAAAGAAATGGGTATCCAATGACCTTAATCGTCATTCTATGTAAATACCACTCAATAAATATGATTACACATATGGTATTTACATTTTATATAAAATAGATATATGGATTAAAAAACACTTTACCTAATCAACAGATGTATTGGATATCTAGGTGAACACCCTTTAATCAATTAATGAAACATCAGAAATTCATAGATAAATGAAATTGGAAAAAAATAATGCCTATATAAGTGTATTAGTAGGAAATTAAAAATAAGAGATGGATCATCCTATAGATATAAAAGAGCATTTAATAATATTTCTAGATAAAGAAGGTGTATGATATCAATAAAATAATACCTGTGATCAAGCATATAAAAAAGATGAATAATACTCTTAGAATCATTAAGAATATTACATTGAAAATAATAATTTCCCTTTTACTTTGAAAACATTTAAAAGGAAAATTTTATCAAACCATGAGAATAATTTTTTTTTGAAAACATGATAGCATAAAGAGCATGTCTCGTAGAAAATGACAAAGGCATCAGAAAGATAGATTCAAAATAAAACATGAAAAAGAGATTCCTTCTATAAAAAAATATCAATGTGGAAAATGTTAAAAAAATTTATTTTAAAATATTTTTAAAGAAATTCAATATAGTTGAAAATATCCTTAAAACAATTTGGAAAGAAGGAATTTTGGAATATTTTAAAACATTTCTTTAGAAGAAAACATTAAAAAAAACTAATCATGTTGAATATGTTTAATTTTTTTTAAAACATTTTAGTGAAACCCAAATCATAAAATGGATGTTAAAACCTGATCTTTCTCAAATTTACCTAGTGGGTTAATGAGTCATCAATAGTGAAATTAGAGTTGTCAAATCCACAGAGACCTAAGAAGAAACCTAAGTCACAAACATTATATATAGGGAGATTTTGGATATGGAGTGGAAAACTTGGTTTTGATAAAATATGGGTAAAATGAACAATATGAGATTTAAGTGAATTAAATTTTTGGGAAAGGGTTGATTCTAGGTTATTGCAAAGGGTGGATTGGTTGAATTTATTTTTAATGATTTCAATTCCTTAAATTCGAGAGGGATTCATTCACTGATGTAAAAACACCCCCATCACAAACTAGTTTAAAACCTAAACATCATAATACTAATCAACCATACAATGGGAGGATCATATTCATGATAACTCTAAGGTAAAGAATCATATTATCACTCAACATTTGTTTCTTTAAATACACTTAGGATGACAAAGTAATTAACTATCTAATGAAATTCTGAAATGAAATACATGATTAAAAATTGATAAAATAAGAAACAACATCCAAACCATCCCATTTATAATAAATTGGATCAACCCATAATAGTTTTATCCCTATATTGGTGTGATTCTCTCAATAGAAGTTATAAGTATACTCATAATGAAATAAGTTGAAGAAGAGAAAATAATAAAATAACAAACACTCCACCGTTGTGTAGAGAATTTCAAAACTATTGGTGTGAATTAGTTAAAAACTTATGAAAAAGATATCAACGTGTTAATAAGAAAAGAAAAATATAATAATAATAATAATTTTTATTAATAAACTAAGGTGATCTATAAAACTTACATGAGAGAAATTGAACTTGCAACAACAAAGAGGCAAGAAAAATTACATTTAAAACACAAAAACAAATTTTCCGAAATTATTTACCACAAATTCCTTAAATTATAATTTTTTGAGCCTTTGGTTGAGAATCAAAATTTCCAAATTATCACAATTAATTTAGGAAGGAATAGGTGGGTGGAAGGTTAATGGAGGGTTGACTTTTACACCTTGACAAAAAATTAGATCCAGCTTGCATCCACCCAAAAGAGATAGCCAAATGAGCTTATAGATGGATGAATTTGGGTGGGATATGGAACAATAAATTGAATAAAAAATTTTCCTCTAATATAACTAAAATTTTTATTCCTTATAGAGTTTTAATATCTAATTTATCATCAAAATTCTGTGTTATCATTTTGGGCCACTGAATCTGACCCAGAATTTCATCATACACTTGGGCCACCTATATCACCAATGAAACCTCCAAATTAGACATGTAAATAATTTAATAAAAATTTACCCATAATTTCCTATATATATATATATATTTAAAAATTTATCTTCATTGGGATTGTATCATGGTATCTATAGTTATTTTATTGGGCTACTATCTAGTTCACTTATCTTAAAATTTTCTGGATTGAATCCCCAAAATGGTTGTCCTCCAATGTTAATCTCTAAGTTCTCTGGAAGGATAAAATTACCCCCCCCCAAAATTTATGGAATACCATTGAAATATTAAATTAAAATAAATACTAGGGGTGTTTTATAAGGTGATGAAAAATGTACTGAGTATTAGTGAATTTAGGAAAAAAATATAAAAAAGACGAAAAAATAAGTTCAATTTGTAAAATTCACTAATAATAATATTTGTGAAAAATTAAGTACATGAAAACAACAATATAAAAAATTAACATTAGCCTATTTAAGTATCTAATAAAAAACTTCCATAGATAATATGTTAATATAAGTATGAAATCCACTTTTAATATCATAGAAAATAATTTTAATTAGTAAAATATGGATATGAAAAAAAAAGATTCATATGCTTTGGTTGGAGATCATTACTTTAAGTGATGCATTTTGAAAGAGAAAAAGATCCCCCAAAGAGATTTTTTTTAATAAAAGGGATTAATTTACTCAAATATAAATTAAATAAAACATTTTTAAAAGTAAATGGTAGGAGAAATGATACATGTAACATCAAATTCAAAAAGTTAATTCATGACTCATGGAAAAAGAACTTGATTCGAGAAAACATTTGTGACTTGAGTAACATCTTAATAAAAATAATTGAAGGTAAAGGGCTTGAAAATAAACCTAAAATACCATGAATAGAATATATTTCATTATAACATAAAATTTGGGTAGCATATTATTTCCCTTAGAAAAGGTTTTTCTATTTCCTAATAGTTTCCAATGGGTTTGTTAATAGAACCAAAATCATCCAATGGTTCGATATTCATGGTGACCTTCTTTCCAAAGGTAGGCACACATTATGTGTTTTAAACTATGATGCTTAAGAACTCACATTGGTCTATAGGATGGCAGGCCAACCTCATCACAACCTTTTGGGGGGAATTATTTATTACTCTGAGACTCTCTTATAGATTTAAGATATGTTCATGAATCCTTAATTAATTACAAAGTATGATGTGGTTCATCCTAATATTATCAATCAGTTATTAGCATTTGTGGATTTCAGAATCATTTGTATGTATATGAGGTTATTCATCAATGAATATATCTATATGTATATGAAGTTCTTCATTGATGACATCCTCTTAGATATTACTTAGATATTCATTGGTCATTTCTATGATGATGCTAGTTTCTAATCTACTCAGTGGGTCACTCTAGAGATTATTATCATCTAGGGAGATTAAAAGTCACTCTAGAGTTTATCATCATCTAGAGAGATGATGTTTTTTTGATATTGTGATTGAAACCATAAATAGGATTCCTACATATCCTTGTGAAAGGAATCAGAACCCACATAGTTTGGTTCCTCTTAATGTGGAACATCATTCCTTTTTAGGTCTTGTGACGAGGACCCAATAATATAGTTTAATGTCATGTGGCAAGGAAGTATATGTGGAAGATGCCTAGTAAAATTTTATCATGTGACTTATGCTGAAATATCTCAAGGAACTTAAAAGGGATATAAGTTTCCATGTTGAATTAGAACCTACTAGGGATATGTTCCAAAAAATAATAGGGTTGATTTAGGAGTTGGGTTGGAACCTCAAGGAGGCTTCCTATGTTTCCTATTTAGATGGGAATCAAATCCCATGTAGTTTGGTAAGTCCCACAGAGGAGTATATCCATTTTAGAGTATTAATTTTGGGATTATTATTAAATAGGATTACATATGAAAAAGTACATGAGTGATATATTATCTCATGGTGAATTGGACTATTATTTGGGGATTACACCTAAGGAGGAGGCCCATGATTTCAGCTATGGTTAGGACCAACTTCTGAAGTGAATGTGCCTTGAGATAGGGCCTTAAATAAATGTCCTACGTATCCTAGTTTGAGAAAAAAAAATCAAATTTCTCATAGTTCAGTAATATAGGAAGAATGTGTGGGTTTCCTGATCATCACTAGCCTCTAATACCATGCGGTTCATGCTCAGTGTGACTAGGGACACAACACTTCCCTCTCTTCACTTTATATTGGACGTGAGTCCAAGTTAAGAAAATAATGAAGGTGGAGGATGTGGTGGTAGAGAGGATCAAGACTACAACATCCTATAAGAAAGGCTAGGGGATTACACCAGGATAGATTCCCTTTTGAGTTTCATCCTAGAATCTAAGTTAGGTGATGAGGTTTGAGAAGTTTTTTGAGGATATTATCAACTAAAGTTACTCAAGGAATCCAAGAGGATAATATCAACTCGTAACACAATAAAGGAACCAAGATGAGTAATTTGACTGAAGAAATTTTAATAAGTGTGGAGGAGCATCTCAAATCATGGTATTCCTGGGTTGGAAGTTGGGCCACATAAAGTACAAGCCAAAATGACCTCAACCCAACCCAAAAAGTTCATAGTGTGACTATTCATTTTTCATGGGGGACAATGAAGAAAGTTAAGGGATCAAGACTATAGCCTGAAACTGATCCTAAGTAGTGGTGTGGGGGAACAAACCTCGCGATATGGACCAATGGGTTTTCTCAAGTGGGTCTCCTTCGTATGGGTCACCTAGGTATGGGGTCACCTAGGTGGAACCTTACCCAAGTAGTACTAGGGTGGATCAGATTATCTCTCCCAGGTATGGTTCTCCCAAGTGTGGGTCACTGAAATGTTGGGCTAGGGGCCTTACCTTAGTGAATGTGGGCCCTGGAAGGTTTATCAAGTAGTGACATACTACTTTGGCGAAGGACCAATGCGGCCCGATCCCTCTTCGAGATTCACGGTCTGGGATTTCGGCCAAACTCTCAAAATTTGAGGTGGAGGGGTCTATTTATAAACCCTAGTGGACCTACATAGATGGGAATGCATGGATGGGCCTATGAAAATGGGCATGTATGGATTAGCCTACGTGAATTTATTGCACAGATGACTTGCGTGGTGACCCCATTACTTTATAAATTTTTTTCCTTCTTCCAAGTGCCATAAATTTTGATCCTTGGGTCCGTTTGGGCTCTTTGAATAATTAAATTGAAGCTCTTGAATAGATATACACTTCTTGATATGGTGAATAAACCAAATATTCTAAGAAGAAACTCATAAAATTACATTTTAATCCATAGAAACATTTTCATCATTGATCTTAGAAATCCACAGCCAACTCCTAGAGGGGGGGGGGGGGGTCTTTCCACTTATCCCTCATTTTGGAGTAGTCTTATGGAACATTTAAATCCAGCATGTATCTTATTCTAGAATGTAGACAAATTTCTACTCAAACTTGAAATTTTTTATTTGATTAAGGGTCACATGATGAATTTTTTGGAAAATTTCATGAAATTTATTTTTCGATGTCAACACATATACACCATATAAAATTAAATTTGTACATAAAGTAAAACATGAATCAACAAAGGGAGTTTGAGGAAAAAATCTCTTACCTTATTTACCCACATAGTTGATCATAGTCTAAAATCACGTAAATAAAAAAATATCTTAATAATATATTGAATAACCTTATTCATCTATATAACCCTTTTATATAGTTCATTTTTAATCATTTACTTTTAATATAGTGGTTCATTATAGCTTATTTTTAGTATTAAATGTTAACAATATTAATTATCTTACACATGATTTGTAATGTTAATTTAAATCCTTGATCATTGATACCAAGTTATCATTCCTAGTTTAATTATGGTTCTTTAATATAAATACCATGATTATTTATAATGTTCCACTTTTATCCCATGAGTTTTTTAATTACGACTCTCAAATATGATGTTAGAGAAAATTTTTTCTCGGTAGTTTTTAATGAAAAAGATGATATGTTATTAAAATGTTTAGATATTAATATTAATAATCTAGAAAAATTATAAAATATTTAATAAATTATTATTAAATTTCATTAATATTCCATAATCATTCACTATATAAACATTTATACATCGCTCAAGTAGGCGGAAAATTGACCAAAACAAAAGCGTACCATAATGATCGAATGAGTAAAAAATTGATATTAAATAATATTAATATATTATTTTTAGAAGATTATAAATTTAATATATATCAGCTATCTCTATCAAGTTCATTATTATAATGATTAATTATGGGTGGTGTTGATAAATAAAAGTTTTCATTTATTGAGGCGGTAGTCCGCATGTATGTTCGATTAATGAACCTATTTCTCATTGAATGGATTGAGTGATAGTATATAAAAATTTATCACTTCAGTATTATAATAATTTTATAAAATTAATATTAGTTTAATAATTATAATTTTAGGTCCATCCATGTTATGTGGTTAAGATAAATGAGACACATCGTTCATGGAGGTGGTAATCCTCACTTACACATGATTAACGATCTCATTCCTTAACGAATAGAGAGAATGAAGTTAAATGCAAAATGTGATAATTTAATAATTTTATAAGTAAAATAAACAATATTTATTTATCAAACCCATACTTGATTCTATACATAATAGGTGGTGATGAAAAACAAACTGCATCATATCGTAGTGGCGGTAGTCCACACATACGCACTATCGATGGTTCGGTTTTTCTTTTAAGATACTTAAGAATGAATGAATAATTTATATTAAATTAATATAATGACATTTAAATATATACATGTAACCTAATTCCTTATATTAAAAAATTTAGGTAAGGTTAGGAAGAGGAAAATTAGAAATAAATACTAAGAGGAGAGTAATACACACATCAGAAACTTTGATTTTCCTTGGAATTATTCTTGGAAATAAAGGGATTAGGATGAATAAGGGTGGAATAAGGATATGGTTCATGGGATAGTTTTTTTGGATGAAAAATGGGTATATTTTCACCAAGTAATTTTAACATACGAGTGTGTAAATAAGTGGTGTAAGTGTGTCCTTTTATAAGTGAATGGAAGGGTAGTTTTGAAATTACCTTAAATTATTAAATTATTTATTAGCATAATTAATGGTAAAAATTTCCCATATTTTATGGATATGGATTATGGTCCATGATATAGCCGAAACTCCTCTCATAAAATCATGTTTAAGATACCTTTAAGTGATATATAGGTTTGTACATTCACATTTTTATTTTACCCAAAAGTACATTTCCAAGGTAACTTTTACTTTAACCCATGTTAATTAATTTAAATTATCATCATTAAATTTGATATTTATCATTGAATTTGACTATTACAATCCTAGATATGATATTAGTTTTATAAATTAAAAATATACTATGATTATGAAAATTTAATTTTGAAATAAAGATGATTAATTATTAATTTTTTTTAAGATAATTTTATTTTTAAGCATAAAATGTATGTGTGAGTTAAATTATTAATTTAAATAATTTTTATGTCATAAATTTATTTATTATAAATAAAATGTAGGTTATTTGATATTAAAATCAAGGAATAACACAATTTCATTAAAATATTTATTAATTGAAATAAAATACATAAAATCATTTTCTTCATTAAAGTAACCTTTTACTTTAGTTCTAAAAATGTTTTCCATGGGTTATCTAAGTTTATTAATACTTTAAAATACATAATTTTATTGGGTGTTTAACTCTAAGAAAAATCCCAAATACCGAGCAAATAAAAGTTTAAATTTTAAAAGAGATAAAACTCCACTTAATAGATTAAAGATTCAGAAGTTAATGTAATTGGATAGAAAAAAGTATTGCTTAAATATATTTCAGTTTTGGTGTACCCTTATCTTGAACATTGAAGATAGGTTTTAAGGAAACTTTCCCACTAGATTATTCTAGTGAATTAATATTTTGAATTTAATAGTTTAGGGTTTTTGGAATTTCAATAAAATAGTGAGAGAAACTAATGAATAATAAATCATCAATGTATAAAAAATTGGTAATCAAGATAAAAGAACTAATTAGATAAGTTTTATTTTTGTAGACAATAAATTCATAAAAATAATCATTGTGACCATTCTTAGACAATGAACCTATCCTCATGAGAAAACATTTCCAAGATTTGTCTAGTGATTACACATGGTACTATGACATGAATGAAAGTTTTATTTCTTGAAATCCCCACTACCTAATGAGCATTGGAGTTTATAACCTAGAACCATATGTTGTATACATTATATTGAATGTATATTAATAGATTTGAATATTAATAGATACCTTATAAAAATATTTATTTTTCTTCTTCATAACATTAATGTGATAATTTCTTAGAATATACGACACATTGAAAAGGTCACATATAGTTCTCCACTATGATGAGAACATTTTAATGTAATGATAATTGTTTTAAACTTAGTTCTATGATAAGATAAAATTATATGATGGTACACATGATATGTTAACTATTAGGTACAAGTACTTTTAATAAGATTAAACTTCTTCTCATGAAGTTTTCACTTGGTGATATTCAATATAGAAGATTATGAGAGCATACCCACATGTAGGAAATCCACATATTTGGGTGTTATTGGATATTTATATCTATGAGAATGTATAATGATCCTTATAATTTAATATTATTATTAATTCATGTTAGGACACACATATATTGATGTACTAACCAAAATCATGACGCCATATGTTCGTGGGAAGTAAGGTATGTTGGGTGCATCATGAATGATATGTTTTTAATGAATAAGTTAAAGAAGGATTTTTCTATTTGATCTTTAAGGAATATGACATCCTGAACCTTTGATTAAAATAGAACCATCACATGAAATTCCATGTTTATGGTGTAACTATGAGTTTATTTCTTATAGTCAAAACACCTATCAAGTATATATGTTGATGACATATGTGTGTAACCTGCTTGATGAGATATAATGATAAAGGGATTATATCACATAGTGAGAGTTCATATGTGGATATTATTATTTCAACATAACTTATTCTTCTGTGGGTTTCTTGACCTGTTTTTAGACACTAATCTTGGAATTTAAGGAAGTTCTCCTGATGTCACTAAGGATGAATCCTATAGGGTCACACAAAGTGTTTTTATTAACCTCAGTTAAATATTATTTATATTTAATGATTAGAATAAATAATATTCTATAGGGAAGAAAGTAATATTTATTAAGGATTAATTTATTGGAAACATTAAATAAATATTTGTTCATAAGGTAATTGTTTGATTAAAAAAATAAATATGATATTTATTTATATCTTATAATTCGCAAGGTAAAAGAAAATTATTTATATATTTTTAAATAAATATTTATCACTAGACCAATAACTGATTCCACTCATCCTACTTAACATTTATTGATTTCCAGAACAATTATTCATATATCCTAAATAAATATTATATTCACAGTTTGGTGAATAAAATATTTATGTTAATATTTACATAATTAAATAAATTATAAATAATTATTTATTACATTATGAATAACATAAGATAAATATTATACATTAAATAAATAAATAAATATTATATTCACAGTATTAAGAATAAAATCTTTATTTTAATATTTATATATTTAAATAAATAAATTATTTATTAATTTATAATAATTTATTACCATGAGAATAATAATAGATAAATAAATATTATAATCATCTGCATAACCAAACAATTACTATGAAAACAAATATTTATTTAAATTTTATGAACAATTAATACAAAAAAAAACATTACTTCATGTTCAAGATAATAATATTTATTCCAAATATTAATTATAAATAATATTTAACTGAGATCAATGAAAACACTTTGTTTGTGACCCTTTATGATTCTTCTCGAGTAACATTAGTTTAGCTTACTTAAATTCAAATATTACAATCTAACAATAGGTTAATACACCCATAGAGGAAGATGATATGTCGCAATAACAACAACCACATACGCATTCTCACTGTGTAATATAATCCCTTTATCATGATATATCATCAAGAATGTTTCACAACCATGTCATCAACCTATACGCTTGTTATTAATTTATTTGACTATCTAAAACAAACTTATCATTATATCATGACCATTGAATTTTATAAGATATTTCCATTTCAATCAAAGTCTAGAGATATACACTTCTATAATTAAGGAAGGGACAAATCCTTTCTTAAATTATTCATTCAAAACATATCTTTAGTAACATACCAAACATACCCTACTTCTCATGAATACATAATGTCAGGGTTTTGATCAGTACATCAAAGTACAAGAGTCATGACTTTCATTAATAAAAATTTTAAATTCTAAGAATCAATACACATACTCATAGATAAGAATATCCGATGTAAAATTCATAATGGCAGGTTTATTCTCATAATATACCATCTTAAAAATTACATAGTGTGGACTTCATGAGACAAAGTATCTTCTGCTTATGAGTACTCGTACCTGACAATAAACATATATTGTTCCCGTTATAGAATGCTATCCTACCGTAGAACGAATTTTAATAATATTTTTATTGAATATCAAGGTTATCATTATATAATGGAACTACATATTGTAACATCTCGATCTAGGAGCTGCTAAATAGTGCCCCGATCCAGTCGGTCACATGGCCTCAAGCGCGTCTCCTCGTACACTAGAGGCTACCAACCAACAGTGAGGGTATAAAAGTGGTATGGTGGGGATACTATACCCTCATGACAAAAGTATAAAAATGGTATAAAATATAATTAATAGATTAAGCAATATAAACTACTGAGCATCATAATATAAAAACAACTGCCAATTTATGAAAAATGAATGAGTAATAATGCATGCCCATGGTATAATATATAAGTGACATGCATATAACATGAACACATGGATAAAATAATAAGAGAAATAATTAAAAGACTTAGAAAATATCTCCATTATAATCAGAATTATGAGATTAGTCCTTTTCTCCTACACTCCATCCTATCCTATAAGGATAATAATAGAAAATCACAATCCAAGGTTCCAAACTACAGTAAGGAGATAATCTATTTGGGTACCAATTAACGGCTAAAATAGGGCGTGTTATAAACATAGTAGGGAACCAAAAATGGTTTCTAAGGAATATTTAATCTATGAATATAAAATACAATAATTTACATTTATAATAGATTTGGAATTAATAAATAAATGTAAACAAGTCGGGCTCAAGTTTCTCAAAGGACACCTGGTCAACCATGCCTACTTTGGCCTAAGCTGGAATACTTCTAAACTTTTATCCTCATATATATATATATATATATAAGTATATAGGTATGTATGTATATATATAGACTAGATACATAGTGACATATGTATCCATATATTTATATACTAATACTATAAAAGACCCGAGGCGTAACTCAGGCGTTCATTTGTAGTCATATAAGTATCATAGAGTGATAAGGGACACTATGCTCAAATATCATAAATCACGAGGTATTCCATGCCTTAGTATCATAAGTAAATAGGGATACCATGACATAATATCAAAATTTATAAGGGGATCCCATTCCCATAATAATAAGGGACTCAATGCTCATAAATAATAGGGGATTCCATGCCCATAATAACGAGGGATGCCATGCCCATAATAATTAGGGATGTCAGACCCATAAACAATAAGGGATTCCATAACCATAATAATAAGGGATGACATGCCTATAATAATGGGGGATTACAAGACCATAAATAATAATAGATTCCATGCTTTTAATAATACTAATACTAATAATTATAAGGGACACCATTCCTATTTACAGTTAAATAAAACACTTTTTAACATTTAATTTATAAGTGCCAAGGAAGGCGGTAAGTGAGATTATATAAATATTCTTTCTTCCTTTAATAAAAATTAAACAATTTGGTTCAATCACTAATAATTGAAGGGGAATATACATGATCATTCCATATTAAAATTTAATTATAAATAATAATGGAGGCCATGCATATATACATGAATCATACCGATTTAAGAACTCTCATTTAATTATCCCTTTTAATTAGATAAGAGAGAACAACTAAAAGGTAGTTTTATTATAAAATAGTGACATGATATATATAAAATTGATTTAATAAAATTTAATAATATCCTTTCATGAAGGATGTTCAAACCAACTAAAAATGGGATTCAAAACATAGATAAAGCATTATAATCATGAACACTATATGACACCCCCTGTGGGGGGGATTAGTCATATCAGAAACATTGAATATAAGAATATTTTTCAACATCACCACATATGATGGTTAAGGTTGATATTTTCAACCTCTAACCATGTAAAAGGGTTTCATAGAACCTTTAAAAAAGGTTTAGGTAATTAATTAATGTAATTTCATAGTTTAGAAGCAATGTGAAGAAAGGTCTAGTGTGTGGAACATCATCAATATTTTATAAATAATGAAAAATTAAAGTGTAAGAATTTATACCACATACCTAATTACTAGGATGATCCACTCATCCAATATCGATGTTTTTTTCAATTCGGTTTGAGAGAAATTGAAGAAATCATTAAATGCCTTGAAAATAAGAAATATTAGCTCATAAAAAGATATTGCCAAAGATGGAGAGATAAATAAATAAAGAAAGAATGAGGAGTCATATAATTACTAATATACTTCCAATGTAGCTAACAATATTTCATTTAGATCTCAAATGAGGTATATCCACCATAGGGGGAGGAAAAAGAAGGGGTGTACACATGAGTGGTCTCAAGGGAAAATGAGGGAGTAAAAAGGGTGAAAACCCTTTAAGAGTTGGAGGAGAAAAAGATATTTTTCCCATTTTAATGTGTCACATGGTTAAGCTACATGATTTATCTAACCATTAACTAACCATGAATATCACAATTCCTAGGATCCATACCCCGCACAGTCAAACCGTGCGGTGCTACCTGTTAAGTGGAACTAACTATGTGGGCTAGGCACACGGTTTGGAAAACCGTGTGTAGCCCATGTGCCCACCTCCACAATTTACTACAGACCCATCACATATCCTATAACCCCACCTTTCACAGTTTAAAAAACCATGTGATACCCCCTTACAGGTATGCATTATTTCTCTTAGGGAGCCACACAGTTTAAAAAACTATGTGCCCCTGATTATTTCTCTCGTAAAGTGTGTTTTTAGAGCCCAATGCTCCTGAAACTCATAAAAACTTCCAAGAAACCTTTAAATCCTTAAACCTAATCTAAAACATAACCTTTGAGTGTTCAAACACTTGAATTTATATTCTAAGTCTCGATTTAAGATTTGATGCATCTATTAAATGAAAAGTTCAGATTCCTTTAGAACATTTTCACGGTTTAAAAACATAGTATCTTAAATATATGAAATTTTCAATTCAATAGATATTATATTATACTATCACATTAATTTCACAAAAAAGTAAAAAATATATGTAATTTTTTTATTAATATTCAAAATACATGAATATATAGGAAGTATAAAGTACAAAGTATCTAGTTCTAGGGAACTAACTACAACAGACTTCCACTTGCACTAGAGTCAACTGTTGATGACTGGTTATTTCTCACATGTTAAGAATGCTTCCATTAAGTATGAAAATAAATGATGGGCCTAAAATGTTTTCATGTCTAGGGTTAGTATATCCACATTATTGTGAGGTGAATCTTATTACTACGACATCATTACCTTAATAAAACTCCTCAATTAATAATATAACTAAGAATTAATATATTATTCACCTATCAAAAACTGTATATATTTTTTAATTCTATAGTTAAATATTATCATAATAATGATATCACTCTTACTTTTGGTATAACCCAAAATAGAAAAATACATTTCTAAACCACTTATTAAGACACATCAGAGGACGCAACATACTTGGATATTGTAGATATGGAAACCACTAACTATAATAAGTTTTTATTGCATATTATATTTGCCTTACTATGATACTAGTTAAAATGGAACTAAAGGTGGACAGGGGATCAATTCCTTTGATCACTAGTATTCCCACTTCTCCAGACACTAATAACTCATCCAATTCTATCTTATCATGCGCCATTAGATAATTCTAAATGAAATTTGGTATAGTTATATTTGATCTATTATATATTTATGTACTGTGAATAATGTATCACTAATATAAAATGTTAGTAGATATTATTGAATATGAGATAAATTCCAAGCACTTAAGCTTGTGAAAATATTTTAATCTCAATATTTTCTCTATATTCCAATGCATGTTTTATTGGAAATATTGTATGTCAGTAACAATTCGGTCTTGAATTGTTTCAACTCATATTTTTTTACTACATTGTTATTGTATTTTTTATGAAGTGATTTTGAAAACCCAAGGATCTATTTTTTTAGATCTTAATCCCTAGAATATGGTTTCTAAATTAATTCATTCTTGTAGAAATTAATTCCTTAATATTAAAAAACTAGCAAGACAAAACTTGTGTTTTCTATATGTTATCAACATATCTATATTGAAAATAATAGTTCTCCCACTATCTTCTTGAAGACATATATAACTCCTTCATTTCCAGATGAATATTTTATGATCACTATGCATGATTTATCCATGAATTTATGTAATCTATACATCTTATTGGTATTTATTAAAGTCATTTACACTTTTTGGTTATTTCATATATACATATAATATAGGGTCTAATTTTGGTCACATCATATAAAAACATTTCATAAGTTTTCCTCCAAATGATATGGCCTTGACAATCAATTACCCAATATGATAATTATAGATGTAATATTTAACAAGTAGAATCCATTTTTATAGTCACGATGAATGGTGTACGTGTTTTTTTCTTAGAATAAATATTTCGATAATCAGTCACAATTTATTGGCACTGGCATGTTCCATCCACATAAAGTTTCTATTGAATACTCACCAATAGTATCAATTCTTAGAATAATCTATGATGAAGAGTCCCTATATCATGATACATGGAATCCATTATTGAATTAAAAAAATATTTTTAATATTAACATGTTTCTATTTACTAATTATTTATAGGAATCATTATTTTTAAAGAATAACATATGTATCAACAACCACGGTTAACATAAACCATGGTGAACAAAAACCACCTCATTGTTTATGAATTCCTATGAAGTATGTGTCTTTGGAACTACTATACCGATTGAGTTTATTATAGTCCAATATTCCTATACTAACTTATGTACATCCATATCCTTAACTCACATAATTTTAATTTTATACCACTATTCTTAAAGATATATTTTTCTATTATAAAAATATACTCAGTCTTGACTAGATATTAATAATGTTTAATGCAATATTATTAACTGAGATGTACTAATTGTTTGATGTTCATTTGTTGCTAAAAACCATATTTTAGCAAATGGTTTTCAACAAAAACTTGAGGTTGTGACCTAATATATTCTATTTATACCACAATTATGATATCCATTAGTCAATATGGCTGGAATATTGTTAGTTTTTTGAAATATTATTTGAAAACATGTCTTGGAATAACTTATGGAAGACTTATAATACATATAATACACATAATTGATTTTAATTTCACCATCCTTAATTTATTTATGTATAAAAAAGAAATTTGTATTTGGGAATATATTTACTCAACATGAATATGATTAATGATTACCTAGATAAGTTGTTTTCTGAAAATGTAGCTTGGAGGGTCCTCTATTGTCACAAAGTGTATTATTTTACATTAATAAGAATTTATAAAAATTATTAAAGGAATATCATAAATTATTTGAAGTTACCTCTAGAATTATAATTGTTCACATTACCTTTTTGAACTAAATCTAAAAAATATATGGTGTGACTTTATTTATAAAGGTGACTTGTCTAAAACTTTATAAATAGTTTGTTAGTATACCAAGTATCATAGATCAATAGTGAATAAGACACTTATTGGGATATAAAAAAGTTAACTAATAATAGTTTCTCTTGAAAAAGAATTATCTTTCCACTTTTAGGTAATTATGTCTTATATTATTCATCATTTATTACTAGTTGGATATTTATTATTCAAGAATTACTCAACTATTAGTCAATTATGAAATACAATAACAATATATATTTCAAATATGAAATAATGTCTCATATTTTATTAATTATATATTGTGATAATTTTTTTAATAATCAATACAAAATAATAGTTTATGTTTAATTATTCCACTGTGTATTCTAGAAGTTGTACACTTCTCATTACTGATTTAGGAATCACCCTATTTAGTTCCTTTGATAATTAACCCGACTTATTATAATATTTCTACACTTACTTGGTTCATATATTTGAAATATACATATTTGGGAAAAAATATACCCAATAAATATAGAAAAAAATTACATGTAATGTTGAATATACTTGAATTAGAATATTCTAATTGCTTATTCTTCAATCATAACTATTCTTCCAATGAGATTTCTTTACACATGAGAACAAAATAGCCTACTATTTATTACTTCCCCCCTTAATATTTTTCTCTTTAAATAAAATTATAATGCTACCAATAACTATGAAATGGATATGGGATTCTATAACTTTTCCCTTTCAACATTAATAAGGGATGATAAAATAAGTTCCATCAAAAAAATTATCTATTCCATGAAGTAGATTTAGAGGATTCTTGAGTGATTTATCTATACTGTTCATCTAGTATTAGATTAATAAAGATAAATTTGGAATTGAGTATGATGATATGATATTAATGGGTAATTTATTATATAAATGGAATCCCAATATTTATAACTTATCAATGAACTCTACCATTTTGAAGACATGATCAATAACTAGTTAACCATATTACAATTTACATTGATAAATTTCAGTAACAATCTCATTTATCTAAATCATATCCTTATATATTTTTAAATAAAGGATATGATACTTCATGGTGTCAAAATTAATTTCCTATTGTTTCATTATCATCTCTCTATACATAAATAATGCAATGAAGATAACAAGAATCCTTTATGAATCTCATATAGAAATACTTCTCACTATCAAATGATTACTAAAGTAGAAGATAATAAAATGGTATTCCAACACATAATATAAATTTTATGAAAGTGAAGTAGTGTAAATAATCTATTTCACTCTAAGAAATTTGTTCATATGTCATCATTACCTAAGTTAAGGAATATTAATAGTGTTTTCATGATTTTTATTTCTATTTTTCTACAATAATTAAAACAATTTGATTATAAAATAAGTGAGACAAAATAATTTAATTATTTTATGAAGAATCCCACCATTTTATACAGTACTAATGGACCTCAACTCTAAAATTAAAATGTTCTATAATATGGACATTCTAGTGTCTAGGAACCATATTTTCCTTCTTATAACCTAATAAAGGGACTATAAAATTACTCAAATATATTTAGGTAGGTGGTATTTCCAACTTTGGACTAGTAGCTCATAGATATGTTGAGTGGACTACCCAATCCTATGATCTTTACTTGGATTTCCAAAACAATTGCCACTATGAAACATCATGTTTATAAAGGGATACTCCTCTTGATTTCAACTTGGTTAAATCAACCTAAATCCTTTCTTAGAACTCCCTAATAAAAGTATGTGTCATGACAAGAGCTAGTAAAACACTTAGTTATATGGTTTCATTCTAAATATAGTAATGGAAGTTAAAATTTAACTTAATATTTGATTAATGTATTTTTAAATTTATTATATGTAAACTTTCTAATTTTATCTATTTACATGTCTTGTTAATATTAATTATATTTTAATTAAGTGATTAACCATGTTTCTATAAAATATTTACATATAATACTTCTATTTTAATTCCTTATATGAAGTTTAATCCACTTATTTTTGTGATCATGATCTAACATCCATAAAATAAATCATACAATGAATATAAATAAAATAAATAAAACATGGAATAATCATGATCTTTAACTAGCTATTTGTTTATCAAGTAGAAAATAAAAAACCATTGACCATCGAGGAAAAATAAAACTCATTGATATGGTTTGATATTGATTTACTACTACTATAATCCATTTTTTATTTTATTGAAAAACCAATTTTTAGGGTAAGTGGGAACCAACAGAAAAATCCTTCAGCATCAAGTCACCCTTTACAAAATATGCATTACAAAATACAAATTCCAAGAAAACCATTCACCCCACCAAGAATGTATCATGAAACCTGTTTCAAAATTCAAAATAAACCAAATCAACATAAATCCCATGAGTCGACCAAATATCCCCAACTGCAATGAGTACTATACATTCTCACCATCATACACATCACCTTGCTGTCATCTTGACCCCAGTGTCCACCACCACAAGCCACATCAAACACTACCAAAGTATTGTTTCATCCAAAATTATCATCATCAATGAGAAAACACCACTACATCAGAAATATAGAGATAATAAAATGATGGAAACCATAATCACTTCCAAGAGAAACCAAAATAGAACACCAAAACAACATAAAAATAAAACCAAAGCCAAAAATCACAACTCTAGAAGCACCTTGAAGCCCTTTGAACCTTGAACCACAATCCTAAAACCTTTTAGTTACCATTACAATTGATCCAACTCAGATAGAAGTGAATGAAATTGGGGTCATAGCATGTTGAATAGCCAAGAATCTCTTCAGCAAATAACCATCGTCGGGTCCAAGAATCCATCTGGAAATTAGCACAAAACCTTCAAAAAACGTATAATATTCACCAAGAATAGGACCAATAACACATTGACCAAAACCAAAATGTGAACTACATCCTAAAACCTCTAAATAGGGACATATAACATACCATCCAATGGAGGAACCAACCAAAAGACTGGGAAAATCACCACGGAGAACCCGAGAAAGGGGAAACTAGGGCTAAAACCCTAAAAAGAAAAAATGTGATGGGAAAGAGAAAAAGATGATGAAAGATTAACACAAGGATGAAACCCTAATAAGACAAAAAAACCAGAATAAACAAAATAGTAGATCAATAATTTTTTGAACAGAAAGGCCCGCGTTGCCTTACTCCCACCACCAAAATCCCGAACCCACCTAAAAATCCAACACACCCAACTAGTATGGGGTCACGTGTGTCGGACTAGGCTGAAAGAGAAGGGGAGGAAGAAGGTAAACAAAACTATTCCAAGGGAGGATGAAAGATCACGCCATAGGGAAGAAGAGGGTGACCCGAGCAAAGAATATGAGAGTGGAGAGAACCTAGAGAAAGAAGCTGAAGAATTTGGAGGAGGAAGAGAGATACGAAGCTGCCTAGAGTCTCTCAAAACCTAGGTGAGGGAAAATACAAGAGTGAAGCCATAAGCGATATCCAAGAGAATGGGGATTCATATAGATTTATTTACTATACTACACATATTTCCTATGTATCTTTTATTGTTTGGATTCACCTTAGCTCTATCTTGAACCAAATCCATTCAATTGGGAGCTCCATCTATACAATTTATTTACTTATCACACCAGTGAAGGGAACCAAAAGTGATTTTTCATAAAATAAACTATATGAAAAACCCAGTACATAATAAGTAGATACTAATGGCCCATAGGAAATCATTTTAATTTAATAATAATAATAAAAAAACCAGTTAATAATTAAGTTAAAATAAATCACACTATTTTAAACACTTTCACTAGGGCTAGCACATTTCATGCGCTGCCTGTTGACCTACATTCCCACTTTATAATGGAAAGAGGCTTCCATAAATTTAATTAGTGATGTTAGATCCTTGATCTAAATGGGAAGAAAGGATGTCAGTTCCTCATTCCAAGGATTTCTCCTTGGAGATCATATCTTATTCTGGCTCTCCATCATATATTTAAGTCATGTTCATGAAACTCATTCCCAGTGCAATATTTATGCAGAAACTGGTTAATTATGATTCTTTCTATCTCAATAAGTAAGAAACCTTCAGTCAAGGGATGTAGTAAAGTTAGGAACAATGGGCGTATATTCACATTGGATAGGTTGGTAACCTATGTAGAATTCTTATTTTTTTAGGGAATATCATGCATAAGGAATCTTAGGTGAGGATCCCAAGACATCCCATGTCAATCATGAGGTAGATGAAACTAGAGATATAAGTCTTTTGATGCTTTTTTACCTTAGTCATACCATATTTATTGTAAGGGGTAGTAATTTAGGATCAGTTCACATATTTAAGGTCTAGTGAATATGTGATGGTTATAAGTTTAACGTTTTGTAGAGACGGGTGTGTGGTTAAGTATATCCAAAGGGGAAATATTTCACACAAGGATTTAATGGAGTGTTTCTATCCAAGGGGGAAGATTTAAAACTTGGATATGATAGAATATGTCCCCATAAGGGGAAATATTTCACACTTGGATGTTGTAAATATTGAACCTCAAGGAGGTGTCTTATGTACCAAATTGGTAAATAGGGACCGGAACCCATGTAGTTTGATTTTTCAATTTAAGGTCATGTGATAGGACTCTTCCATGAAATTTAACATAGTATGATAAGGAATCTCCTTCCATGGATGGAGAATCAATGGGGGATGGTGTGGGAATTATACGTAGAAGCTAACCAGGTTAATAGTTTCATCCCATGATGAGAGAGGATGGTGTTAGACTTACATATAGAAGTTTCCTAGTGTGGTATTTTCATCCCATAGAGGGGGATGAGGTGGAATCCCATGATGGTCATATATGGGGAATCCTGTGTTCATCACACAGGGTAAGGCTACAGTTTTATGTCACCTACTAAGTACGTTTTCATGAAGTTAAAATTCATATGACTTGGACATGGAGATAAGTAGTTTTACATCTTGGATCTTGAATGTGGATGTGCCTTAAACCTTGAGGGGGATCATGTCAAGGAGATATAGATATTCATCATAATAAATCTCTACCAAGATAGGTGATCCATTTCTCTCAGTGACTCTACCTTTTGGGATTACATGTCCATCAATCACATACCTCTGGGTGGGGAATGTCATAGAAATTGGTGTGTAGAAGTGGTAATAAAGAGTCCTGATGTTAGGGTACCTATGCTTAGGATAAATAGGTGTGATGAAGGGCCAATCCAAACTTGGAGAAAAGTGTTCGGACAAAAGATTAGATGGTACCTATCACATGGGGATTTGGGGTGTGATTGAACCAGTCTTGAATTGGTATGGGGGTCTAGGGAACACAAGTTTTAGGAAAGGATGTTTTCTTAAAGGAGGAACCATAACGAGGCTTGGAGGATGGTTTTCATGAAGGTTAGAGATTCAAAAATGTTTAGAGATTCATGAAGGCTATGAGTCTCATAGAGTTAGGGGGCTCAAAAAAGAGTATGTTTTTGAGAAACAGGGTGACCCTACCTCAAAGTGAATTCATAGTTCCCATGGAGTTGGTTATGTGAAGGATAGTTATCTCATGAAGCACTAAGATCCAAAAAGGTATATCTTCTCAGGAGAAGGCCAGGGAATTCCGTGCAAGGAATCTCCACCATGGGTTGAGGTTCTCAAAAACCCATAGGAGGTGGTTTCTAAAATTATGGATACCTTTAGAGGACTTTCTCTTTTTTCACTCACAAGGATTCCAAGTATCATGAGTTAATAACTTTTCTTGGAAGTTGAAATGTCGCATCCCATTGAAAGACAAACGCAAGGGGGTATTTATAGGCCTATCAAGGTAAAAGGGATTGGTTTTGTGAAAGATGGGGGTTTTCATGAAACTCTATGGGAATCCTGAAAATATGGTGTTCCATAAACTAGATTTACATTCTACCAAGGTTATCATCAAAGCTATGCATAGACAAGGAATTTCGCAATCTTACACCCATTCACGAAGGTGTAGAACTTCACGATTTGAGTACCTTAAGTGTATTTTTGGGACTTTTGGCCCAAATTATATTTGAACTAGCCATGAATTTTTTTACCTCACCCATGAAATGCATATTTTTGTGACAAAAATACCCCCCATTAGATTTGGATCTGATAAGGGAAAAGAGGGTTAAATTTTAAGGGAAAACTACTAAAAATTAGTGATTGTTATTACCCACTCTTAAAACTTATTTTTATTATAAACCTATATATAGAGATGGGGGTCTCTTAGGGGACTATGAGATTTTTATAAAAGATAGTCTATTTTTATATTTTCGTGAAACTTAAGAACTTCATGAATGTTTTGTGATCTCAATCCTCATTTCTCACGAAACTGACCTTTTCTGCGAATAATGGTTTAAAGAAAAGAGTTTAAAAATTTTTCAACTTCTGTGAACCCTTCCTTAGTGAAGACACATTTGTGATAAAAAGTTCATGAAATAGTACAATTTTTTTAAATTATTGAATAATGGTCACTGAGGGAGAAGATGTTGCTTCAAATCATCGAAATGTGATGGCTGAAACCTCATTATTAAAGAGAGTTTTCTAGAGAATTCCAGACTATGATACACTCACCGTACTGCTGAAAGAGGTTCAACATAAATAACCTCAATGTAAGAGGCCTCTAATGTATAATTTTGGGCCAAGGGATGAGGATTTGATCCTTAGTGTTGATCGAGATGATCTTTTATACTGGTTTATAAGCATGCCTGTACTATACAAGTGTCACAAGGCTATTGGAGGGAACACCCTGAAGGACCACATATCTCTCACTTTCCACACCCTATGGAACCACATGAAAAATTTCAATGGGGATGAATTATAGGTAGAGGCGTATCCCCCTCAATATGAGATGATACTCAAGGCAGTCTTGGGGAACCCTCTTCAGGGGTGGATAGAAGCATGTGTCCTACTCTATGGTGGTAATTTCACAAATTAATAATCCTAGAAACACTAGTAATGCCAGTATTTCTATGATATTTAGGATAAGATAAATAATTTTGGTCTTTATGATGTGTCCTAGTCCTCATAGTTCTATATCTATCGCTACTTAGACATTATGCTAGATCTATTGAGTAGGTTTTCAATAGGGACCAATACATTAAATCTTCACCATGTGGAGGTGGGAATTATCTTGTGGGATCTCTACCATATTACTGGGATCCTGATCCAAAGAGCCATGTATGCCGAATTCCTCCCCACATTGGGAGGTCCAAGATCTATTTCCATCCATTTAAAGGCCATTGATGCATTTGGTGTAGGGAGAAAGAAAATAAAAACTGGGGATAAAGGATATCCCTTTCATGATGCAGTTTTGGAATTTTCTAAATGAACTAGTGAACATGTTACCAGGGAGGCCACATCAATTCCTTGAGACATTCCAATGAGGAAAGGATCACTCATACTAGAGGATTTTTGAGGTAAGATAGTGGCATTTGTGTGGCTACAGTGTGAATCCAGAGGCCCTCATGGTTAGACTGAAAGGATTTATCCCTTTGATGATCTTTGGGTGGTGCTCCCAATGTAGTATGCACACATGGGGGTGAATTTGATCATATTCATCATGGAGGAAGTGTTTGGGATATTGAATTACATCAATTTATATATCCCAATATCAGTGAATCTATACAAGGTGATCCACTATATCATCCAAGGGAAGACTCTTCTCCATGTGTATATGACCTTCAACTTTCTATACAATTGGGTCACCACACATATGGGGGGATATGGGTATTTGAACCCCATATATCCTCCTATAAAAAATTATAGGCCATCAATTCTAAACATCATGAGGATTCAGAATCTTAATCTAGACATGGTTGATGAGTTGGTGAGAATTGGGTTAGTGGACCACTCTATTTCTCACTAATTTCCCCTTCTCATGTGGATAGTGAGTGACTATGGAATAAGGATCATTGAGTAGTGATCGTACCTCTTAGACTTTCAAGGTGGGTACTAGTGGCGAGGGTTGACTGCAAGGTGACCCATGAGCCACAAGCCCCACATCGGTTCGCAAGGCAGTTCCGATGCCTCTAGTAGCTAATACTGAGGGTGTACACAATGGTATGTAATGAATTCCAGCACTAGGTACTCTAGTAGATATGATTTATGTTCATGAAAAAATATGGGAGATTCCAAAATTAACTTCCACCACCCACTTCTGTTTATGGGAAACCCATGATTATGAATGGAGCTAGGAGGGTGCATATCCTAGGGAAATGTTTAGGCGATGAACCAATCGGTCCCATAAAGATGGGGTTCTATAAACATGAGGTCAAGGATGAGTGGTTTTTGGGGAACACCACAGAGATAGGACTTGTCCAGTGGGTTGAGAAATAGATATAGAGCCAGCAGGTCCCACATTGGTGGGAACCGAAGGGAAGGGAGTAGAAACAGGCTTGAAGCTCCTAGAAAATCGGACACGAGAGGAAGGAGGACCCTCTGGGGCAGTCTTGAGGGATAATTTTCAAGGTATGGGGAAGTGAACGTGCTTCCAAGATATTTCTAGTGACACTATCTTTACCAAGGTTGGGGAGAGTTGGGTAATCTATAAGCAGATCACCTCTCTCCATGGGTTATGGTGGTGTCTTCATGATGAGGGGATATTACTCACCAGACTAGAACACACGAGTACATGATTCTATATTTCCCATTCCAAAGCGATATAATAAATGTCTGATATGGAGGACCTGATCAAATCTTGGGGAACTACACGTCCACTGACCAGCCAAGTGAAGGTGTTGCTGGGTATGAACTCTTCTCCATCTATCTTGAAAATTGAGACAGCTACATGAATTCCACTATAATAGGGGTTAGAGTAGGAGTATTGGGGAATAAATTACTATCAAGACTCTTCCAAGATGTAGGTTCTACCATCGATCTAGTAAATCCTCTAATCTTTTGTTCCATGCATATAAATCATCCTTTATAATTTATTTATAAATCCTTTTTCACTAGAGTATGAATTGGAAATCATGTAGTGGGTCATGATAGACCTATGATAGAGGGTGATGGATCCTCAAACATTTAGAGGGGTGGGTGCAGGGACTCTCCCTAATGTTGTGGTTATAGGTGGCCAATCACTGGTCGAAGTGGTGCCTACGAATTAGGTGATGACTACTGGGGGAATGCCCTCACCAGGGAGATTTCCCATGAATATCTTATATATTCTCACCAATTTGTAGTATTCTTTTAATATATTTCCCATTTACTCATTTCTATTTGTGTTTCTCCTCTCACAAGTCATGCTCGGCTTACCCTCTGTTTCAAAAAGTAGTTCAAACTATATTTTGATATCATACAGCTACGGTGATGCTCAATCCTGGTTTAGTAGTAGTAGATGAGGCTATTCCTTTGATAATGGAACTTGAAGAGGATGTGGTGGCTAAGTCTACCATATAGGTGCTAAAATGTGGATAATGGATCCAAATCCATGATGGAGGAGGCATACATCATTCTGGAAACTGAGGTAATCAAAGAGGCTATGGTGGATACACATATCTCCGAAGCACTATCGGTGACAACTACTGGACTTGAGGCCCCGATTGAGGTGTTTGAGATCATTCCATAAAAAAAAGTGGCCGAGGAGGTTGTGATAGATGTGCCTATGTTGGAAGTGTTTTAAGATATAGTTAAGTCTCCCACTATGGATGATGGGTCTGGAGAGGATGCATTTCCCCAAGACCTAGGGTTTAGCATGCCCAAGAACATGCTTTCAGATAAACCGACCACTAATGTGTTGGTGGTATCTCCTCTATTTGAGACTATATTACCTAAGGAATTTAAATATTCTAGATCAAAAGTTTTCAAGGATAACCAAGTTGTATTATTAAAGGCATGGAGGAGCATGCATAATTTCATCACCCTCACCCCACTGGTTGATCTTCCAAACTGGGTGGGGTCTCTCCTCCATTGGCTATCTAGTATAGAGACTGGTAAGATATATTATAGAATCCTCTATTCACTATCTTATGACTTTATAATTGATAAGGTATGTGCTGAGTGGCATGATTTTGATTTTTCCTAGTACAATGAGAAGGCTGAGGGCACTCAGGCCCTACAGGCTAAATAGGGGATCCATCACCTTGAAAGGTTAGTATAGGAGTATACATCCATCATCACTAATCAAGAAGGTTTCATCAACCAATTTAGGTCTCATTTTTCTGAGAAAAAGTAAAATGAAGGGAAGGTATATTATTTGGTGGTTGAGTGCCAATCCGAGTGGGATCGGGTGCGAATCAAGGCCGAGGAGGTTTATCTTATCATAGAGGACGAGGTGGCTGATCTAGTGGAGTGATAATAGACTCTAGAGGATACTCAATAGAGGATAATTGATCTCAAGAACTCAATAAATAGGTACAATATCTAGGGAGATTATCTTATCCTAGAATAAAGAAGAGGATCCAATATGTGGATTACCCTCCCAAACTTTGGATAGACCATTTTAAATTCCATATATTCTTTAAATTTTTTTTTGTTACATCACTGATTATGTTAATAATAAAACCAATAATTAATTTTTAAGTACACTTGAGTCATTCTATGTGTAGGAAGAAAGGGACAAAAAAATATTTCTCATTTATATGAGAGTACCAGACAAGGGTCAAACCCTTGGGGCATGAACTTGTTTATTGACCATCAGTATTATCCTGATCATGAAAGTTCTGGTTGGAGTGTGAGACTCTCTGAATAGTCGAATTGATTTCTAAATGCGTGCTAGTGAATTAATGGGGTAACACCATGGGATTTTAATTCTACCCAAATAAAGGTGTGGTGAGGAGTGTGAATTGAGATTCCCAAGAATTGAAACATAAAGGGGGTGACGTGACGATGTAGGATAACTGTTGAACTTGTTCAATACACAAAATATGTTATCATTTTACCAAGGATAGGGAAAAATTTAGGTTTGAATGATGAACATTTTATAAACATAGGACCTATCTTAGAATGTTTCCAAAAGTGTTTTGGGGCAAGAACCTAGGATGGTAAGTGATCTATTATGTCCAGGTACCATGCTGTCAATGGGGGACTGTTCGGAAATAAAAGATAATGGGTATCCAAGTCAAGGGAGATTTGAAATGTGGGGATAAAGTTATGAAATGTTAAAATGGAGTTAAAAAATCATCTAATTATTCCACCATGGATTTTGATCACATTGGGAAGGCATATCATCCTAGAAAAAGTTAAAAATCATCTTCTAATGGGAGCATCATGTTAGATACTGAGCGAAGGTCAAAGAACATGAATGTTGTGGTAGGTGAACAACATCAAAGGGGAAAGTGGATTCTTAGGAAAGAGCCTAATATTATTCATATTTTAACATAATTTTATGAGGATAATGGAAATGTAGTTTAACATCATATAGTGAGGATGAAAGATCACACATTTTAACATTTTGTGATTGTGATATTCAGAGAAAAATTTATCATTTTTTGACCAGGAGATGTGAACCTACTTGAATAACACCCAACCAACCATAATGGTGGTGGAAGTGAGAGGGTAACACAATGGGGGTACTCCCTAGTGGGGTTCATGAGGTAAATTGAGATTAATATTTGGATCTAAATTTTTCCTGGTTTGAGGGGTTTAATGAGAATTGTTGGGTTTTTTTCCAGGGTCTATAGTGGGTCCCTACTATATCTGTACCCCTTTCTTCCTATCCCCTTATATTTCCCAAGTAGTGGGAGTAACCTGGAGGGGATGTCTAACACTTCCTCAGGTTTCATCTTTCGGTTTTTAACTTGAAAGAAATTTGTGCCTCTTTAATTTTGTAATTTACATCCATACTCGTTGGATCAGGAAATTGAAAATAGTTTAGGGTCATAATGGTTAGACCATGACTCCTAGTTTAATGTCATAGATATTGGACCATAGGGTTGAAAATGATTTAGGGTCATAACGCTTTTACCTAAGGGGGCCTACTCCTAGAAAGGTTCTCATGAAATAATAGGATTCAAAACCAATGGAAATAGTGTGACCAGGAGGCTTTGTGTCTTGAAAAATAATTTAGAGAAAGTCACACACAAATTAAGGTCATGATACTTGGATAATAGGGTTGTGTGTCTCAAAGGGGATGTGTATGGAATAATATATAGGTAACCTAAAATGAATGATAAGACTAGGAGTCCTTTCCACAAATAACATCCTGAAGACATATTTCACATAGCTTAATGTTGTGATGCTTGGACCTAGGCTCTTAGTTTAAGGTTGTATATTTTAGACCAGTTGAAAATATTTTATGGTCATAATTCCTAGACCATAGAAGTAACATCTTAAAAGAGTTTTCTTGGAACAAAATGGAGGTGCCCTGATGTGAATTGAGGGCTAGAAAGGCCCAACACAACATGACACATTCCCAATATGACTTATACATAGTTTTAATTCGATATTCTCAGAATTGGTATCCTGGTTTAAGTTCGTAGAGTTCAAAAAATGTGTGAACATACCAAAAGGACATGTGTAGTGTGAAAAAGTGATAATCCAACATGAATTGATGTACAAGGAGGATATACAACACATTCCCAAGTTGAATTATACACAGTTTAAATTCATGATTCTTGGACTTGGGATCCTAGTTTAAGGTTATAAAGTTTAGACTAATGGAGAACCTGTACATATCAACCTTGATTGAGGAAAAATATATTCCAATTATTAATATGGGGTGATTCATGATCGATTTTGGAAACAAAGAGTAGTATAAAGTTACCATTTTTTGTAGGGGAGAACCTAAAAAGGAGAAAAAGTGGTTGAAAAATCACGTGAGGGTAGATAATGAATTTCAAGAACTATATAGTAAAAGGGGAATGATCAAAATATAGGATATAACTACTGTCTATGTTCAAAAAATAGGTTTTACATCTATGTCAGTTTAGTATGGGGTGAAAAAATGTGGAATTGACCATTGATCGAGTTTAAAACATGGGAGATTCTATTTTTTACTAGATATCCTTCGATGCATGAGTTTAGGATGGTAGGTGACCCATTGTGTCTAGGAACCACTACCATTAGGGATTATGATTATACAAATCAAAGAAATCATGAAGTAATGAAGTGGAAGTGGGGAGTTTCCTGAAGGGAATATTGAGTTCCATAGGACCTATTCTTCCACGTGTTCAAATATGATAGATGAATGTGATGGTAGGTGAGAATCAAACATTTCCTAGAGGGGAAAGGCCCCGAAATGAGTCAATGGTAGGGATGGGCCCAGGATGAGATATATGGGTTTTACTACACACCCCATGAGAATGGTAATAAAGTTTAAAATAGTTTTATAAGGCTGTGTGGTTGGAGACTGACACCTTTAGGGGGGGGGGGTGACATCCTCTTTGGCAAGTATATTGAATCATATTATATTATGTGGCATACTAGTTTTAAACAAGGCAAGGATATAGTTTAATTTCATGTCTTTAGGAATTTGGGTTTGGTTCATCTCATATTTATCATATGAGGAATCTTTGTTTTATATGGGGTAAGGTTTTTTGATCATCCCATACTTATCGTACGAGGAATCTCAGTTTTGTATGGGTTAAGGCTATAGTTCAATGTCATGTATTGAGGATTTTGGTTTTTTGGTTCATCCCATACTTATCATATGAGTCATCCTGATTTCATATGGGGTAAAGTTTTTTGGTCATTCCATACTTATTGTATGAGTCATCCCAATTTTTTATTGGGTAAGGATATAGTTTAACATCATGTTCTGAGGATGTTGGTTTTTTGGTTCATCCCATAATTATTGTATGAACAATCCCAATTTTATAGAGGGTAAGGCTATAATTTAACATCTTATGCTGAGGAAGTTGACTTTTTTAGTTTAAATTCAAAAAATTAGACTATGTATACTAATAGTTTAATTTCATAGATCTTAGATAATAAGAGAAAAAGTTAGTTTATGGTTGTAGATCTTGGAAACATGGTGCACAAGTTTTCTAAGGAGGATTTTGTGGCATAAAAGAGTGATAAATCGGTGTGAAAGGAGGGATAAAGAGACCCTCTTCCCCAAAAAACATGACAGGACACACCCATGATGACATCATGATACTGGGAAAGGAAAGGATTCATAATGAATCGATGATGGGGGATGGAACCATAATATGAGATCTGGTCATCACTACGTATCCCATGAGAATGGGAATCAAGCCACATGTAGTTCTAGAATGAAATGCGGTAGGAGAATGATGTGAGTAAATGGATTTACTCTTGAGTTAGGATATTGAATCCTCACATATTATGATATGAGGCATCCCAGATTTATATGGGACGTGGCTATTTTTTGACATTTTATACTAAGGACATTGTTGGGGTTATTCATTGAGCTACTTATTCTTGTTTTCCTCATGTTGAGTCATGAAGGAATCTCATCCTACCAATTGGTTAAGGGATATTATTAAGTCTTATACCTAAAGAGTTATCTCATATGGGCATTTTAGAGAAGTGACACCATAGGTAATGGGTGGGTTTGTGGTGAATTTGTGGCTGGGCCCATAGACAAAAGTTCTAGACATCACTACATATACCATAGGAATGGGAATCAAGCCACGTGTTGTTCTAGAAATAGGGGGGGGGGGTTTCCTAATGAATTTATAAGTATGAATCAAACCATGAAAATGAGGGGTATATTCATGTAGTTTAAGGTCATAATTCTTGGACCAAGACTCCAAGTTTAAAGTCATAGAGCTTGGACCACGAATCCTAGTTTAATGTCATAGATCTTGGATGAGGACTCCTCGTTTAAATTCATAGAGGTTGGACCATGGGAAGGTATTATGAATATGTTCAGGTGGTAAAAAATAGTCAAAACTAGTTATAAAAGGAGATAAGGATGATATATAACACAGAAAGAAATCTTGAAGCCTATTGCTCATAGTTTAAGGTTGTAAAGCTCAGACCAAGGGAATATAAAAAACAATTTAAACTCATTTTTATTGGATAAAAGGAGTTTATATTTTAAGGGTATTTTTATGACACGAAATATGTAAAACCCAACATGAAATGAGGGAGATGCAAGACCACATTCCACACAAATATCCTATAACTAGATGTATATAGTTTAAGGTTGTTATGCTTGGATTGTAAGTGGGTCCAAAGGGCTTGATATTTGTAAATTTCTAGATTGGACCAAAGATAGAAGGTATAAGAATAACTACATTTCCCATGGAAATGAGAATCAATCTACATGTAGTTATGGGACACAACATGGTAGGAGAATAATTCCGAAATTGGGGGAAACTATCACTAACGAAGTCATTGTGGAATCTAAAGGTTTTCATGGGGAATCCCATGCTTATGACATGGGGTAAGTCTATAGTTTATCACTATGTGATGATGAAATTTCATTTTGGTCATATCACACTTAGTATGTGATGAATAATATGTTCACTACATAGGATAATACCATAGTTTAATATCACATGCTAAAGACACAAGGATCTGACATTTAAAGTTTTACAAATCAGACTATGGATGCTACTAATTTAGGTCCATGAAGCTTAGACCATAGGGAATGAAAATAGTTTAAGGTCATAATTCTGGGATCATGGATCCTATTTTAAGGTCATAAAGTTTGGACTAACTGCAAGTAGTTTATGGTCATCATTCATGGACCGTGACTCCAAATTTAAGGTTATAGATTTTGGACCATGGTTGCTATAGTTTAAGGTCTTGTAGCTCTGACCATGGTATTCATTTGAAGTACTACTTTAGAAACTTAGTGTTGGTGGGAGGGGTGATACATTTTTCATCCAAGGTGATTAAGGGGTGTTCTATATTTAAATAAACCTTATGGATAATGTAAGGTCCTTCCCATATGGGCCCCAACTTTTGTGGGTTTTTTCCGGGTATCATTGGCATTCTGAGAGACATTACCATGTTAACCTAGAGGAAGGAGTGTAGGAAAAACTTATTTTTGAACACTATCTCTATACTGTTCTTGTGCCTATCCAAGTTATAAAAATATTGTAGAATATTTTCTATGAGGGCTTCCAACTCAGCTATAAAAACATATTCCATTCTATCTGGCATCTGTTGGTCATAAACAACCATTCAAAGTGATGAAGACTAAAACTCAATGGGTAAAAATAGCTCTGTTTTATACACTAGAGAGCATGGGATGTCCTGGGTGGAATTTTTAGTTGTCTCCAGATAGGACTAGGGTGTGTTGAGGAGATTTTTCAGCCAACTCTATTTTGGACTACCATTTTATGCAATATATTATAGAGGGTCTTGTTGAATGCCTTAATCTTATCATTTTCCTATGTATGGTAGTAAGAAATATGGTTGGATCAGATGTTGTACTTGATATATAATTTATTTAGATTGGTATCCCAGAATCTAGTTCCATTGTCTATGAAAAAATCACAAGGAACTCAAAATCAATGGATGGTGTGGGTGCTCACAAACACGACCAGAGACCTAATTTTGAATTCCTTTATGGGAACCACTTTTGAACACTTGTAATATAATTATTTAGTGGTCAAAATAAATTTTCATTGTCAATTTTTTGCTGGAGGGTATGGCCCCACATCTTTGAGTCCCCATAATGAAAAGGTACAAGAATATTTGTGGGTGTAGAGAAGCTTTGATGACCGATGCATGAAGTTATTATGGATCTAAAATGAAGGAAAAATCTTTGAAAACTCAATGAAAACATGAACCATGGTGAGCCATAAGTCACCCAACCTATGAATCTAACAGGAGAGATTCAACCATTCTTGATGGGAACCACAAGATCTGGCATGAACCTCTTGTATAACCTGAGGTGTCTCATCTACTTATATTCAAAAGATGAGAATTCCATTGAACCCATATCTATATAGGATTTTTTTCAGATTAGACCAACTATGGAGGTTAAACTATACTATACACTAGTGGATTATCTTCTATTCATCTCAGTTTGGAGGGAGAAATCCACATTAGAGGTACTCAAAAAAGGGAGTTTTCTAATTGATAATTTCATCAATTGTGGGGGGACCCAAGGATCCTGGCATAGAAGTAACAATAGTCAACTAATTCACCTATTGGTTTTCACCATCTGAGGTGGTGGGGGAAATGATCCTTCGGCATTCCACATGAATGAATAGGTCATCCTGGTCGAGTTCTCTAAGGGATGCTGCCAAACCTAATAAATCATCTGTTGGATAATTCTATGACCAAGGAACATGGATCACCTTTAGATGAGAAGGTAACTAGTCCATCAACTCCTAGGTGTGATCTAAAAGAGGTACAAGCTCTTGGTTTCTAATGATTTAGTCACTCTTGTTATGTTTTATGAATAAACTGTAGTCTCTCTTCACATGTAAATAGGGGACATCAATAATAAGGTCTAATTTGAGATTAGTAATGAGATCCTGATACTCTTGCTCATTTTTGGTGTATCATTATGACAATAGAAATAAGTATGGTAGGAAACAATGTGCAATAGTGATGAAAATGATTCACAAGATGACCTTATTAAGCATGGGGTCATTGAAAATTCTACTGGTTAGGCTTCTAGAGGAACCATAAAAATGCATCTTTGAATATGGTAATATATAATCCACTGAGAGAATAAATTCATTAGGGAAACCAACATACAACGAAAGTTCTTAATAGGATGGATGTGTTTTTAGGAAATATTTTATTTCATGGACCTTAACAGACTTTTGTGGGAAAAAACTTATGGTGAAATATTCAAGGATTAATCCAAACACCCCAATTGTCCCATAAACATAGTGTGATTGAGTTTAAACTATATAATTTCTACTCGAGATAACAATTTTATCTCATGATTATATAATTAATGTTGAAACTTATGCACTCTAAAGGCCAACATAAGAAAAATATTCTTGATGGGGAAGTTTTTGGTCTCTATTTCATGGAGAATTAAGATGAGATAATATAGGTTATTTTCCCTACCCACATTATTTTTTGGGCTAGATGGGTGCCGATGGATCATTCTAGGGTGGTCACATAGAGAAACAAAGGCTTTCCCAAGATGGGTTGTATTATGACCTGAGTCCATAGTAGGTATGAATTGATATCCTCAAAGGTAGTATAGAACTCCTCATCCCAATAGTAAATGGTGCCTTTTTTTTTGATCCTCAATAAGGGATTACACTTGCTGGATGGATTTGCAATAAACCGGCGTATATAGGCTAAGTGGTCTTAGAGGCCTCGCAACTCATGGATATTTCTTGAGGGAGGAGTTTGATTGATATGATTGATTTTATCTAGGTCAATATTTATGAAAATATATCTTATGAAAAATTTGATAAATTTTCTAGAGGAGACCTCAAATTCACACTTCAAGGGGCTTATATTAAAGTTCTTGGAGTGGAGGAAGTTGAAAAATTTCTCAAGATACCTGAGATGGCCTTGAAAATGATAATATTTGACCACAAAATAATCCAAATAACATTCCACTAATGTCCCAAGAATGGTCTTGAAGATGTGGTGCATGGAATATTTGTAAGTGGATCTAGAATTCTTTAAGCCGAAAGACATTACATGATAGAAAAATGTTCCTTGAGGTTCCTTGAAGGTGGTGGACTCCTCATCCTTAGGAGCCATCCAAATCTAATTATACCTGAACTATCCTTCCATGAAGAAGAGGTCCTGAAACCAATCCATGGAAAAAATAAATAGATCAATTACCAGAATGGTAAAATCATCCTTCAGATAATGGATGTTGAGGTCCTGGAAGTCGATACACACTCTGATATACCCATTCTTCTTCCTAATTAGGATAATGTTGGATAGACACATGGGGTAATAAACTTCCATGATGAAGTTGTATTTGATAATCTTGTCAACCTTATACTTGACCATAGCACCATGAGAGGATTTCATCTTTTTGGGAGGCTATTTAAACCCCTGAAGACTTACTAGAAGTCCAAGATGATGATTGAAAACCTGATGGTATAGCCCTGTCATCTCATCATAGCTCCAAGTGAATACATCGTGGTGATGTTTCAAGAAGGCTACATACTGATGATTCTCCTATGTACATGGCTGTGCTAATAAACATAAACCTCACATTTTCCTCGGTACCAAGTTTCACCTGGGTTATCTCATCAATAGTAGTGAAGAAATACTCTTTAAATGCAGGAGGGGAATCTTCTAAATCATCTTCATCATCTGAGACAAGAGGATATGAGGTAGTAGGAAACTCTTTTAGGCCAACTGACCCAGGGGAGAACTGGTGTATACTCTATAAGACAAGGAATACTTGATGAGGGGTTCCCACTTTGATGAGACTATGATGACAAAATATACTGAACTAACCCCATTTGGTTTGTAGCCATGAGGTCCACTCTTGATGTCAAAGAAATGGTGATAAGTCAAACTTCATCAATCCAGCCCTACTTTGTGGAACATATGAGAATTTTTTGAATTCATGAAATGGGGTAAAATTATCATTAATTCATAGGATTGTGGTATTTTAGTATCATTTAGGCCTGTTCGGTTTAGAATCACAAGGTAATATTTGAATAATCCTTTTTCTTGGAGATAATTAAACAACCCCATAGGTCTGGTGTTGTGGGATGTAATAGATGAATTGGGATAAAAAATATATCTTTAATATATATCCATGGTATGGCTGTAGTGGCCATTATATTTTTGGGGGTATTTATGTGATCATCCTTGTCAGTCTAAACCTACTTTATTTCCCTTTTTTAATACCCAACATACATATAGAAGGCCTCACAAGAGTCAAATAGGGAAGCATCGTCCTGGAGTACCCCTACTCAACCATCAAGGGAGTATTGGAGGCACATATTATATGTAGAGGGGACCATTTCATAAAAATGAATCAATTTTCCTCCCGTAAGTTAATTTTAGGCAGTTTCTTGTGAGATTACAATGAATTCAGTGCTTGATACAATGACACCAAATTGAGTCTTTAGCTAAATTATTTTATAAAAATTCTGCTCACTCTTACCATACCTCTGAATTTTCAGGTTGGAGGGAGTTAAATATTCTTATATCAGTACTAGTTTATGGAGAATCCATGTTGGGATGAGGTTCATCATAGATCTTGTATCCACTAGTTAGTGGAATATTTCTATTCCATTGAATTTAACTATGATATACAATGGGAATTTGTGACCCTGAATGGTGACACCCTTTTCCTCTCTATAAAATGATACAATGAATTGATATTTCTCCTACACAACTTCCTCTTTATTGTTGTACTCAAAGGAATCTACCCCAAATTTAGAATGAATAAGGATTTTCAAGGATTCAACAATTCTATCTCATATTTCCTTTGACATCCAGAGAGCCATAATAATTTAAATACTCATAGGTGTGATGGATATGTTCTTAGAACATCATATTTATATGTTATGGGAGAATTTGTTCCCACAAGGGCCACTCCTTAGAAGGGGGAACAATAGATGTTTTTGGCTGAAATACCAAGGATTGGATAGTACTGCCAATATTCTGATGCTGTCTAGATGGAATGTACTAAAAAAATACCAGCCAGGTGTTAGTTGGATGGGGTTGGTCCCAAGCTAGATGTATATGACCATGGAATGATCATGACTGAGCTGCACATTCAACTAATACAGTCGGATGTAGAGGCTTACCTTATGATATAGACCACGAGGGTTGTGCATATTGAGCTATGTGAAAAGACTTCTTTCTAGTTTTAGCATCATGAAAAATCTTTTTTGAATCACTAGCATAAGAATTATGATAGATCACGTGACCTATACCTATCCTTTGATGATGTTGGATGAAGGCACCTATGGAGTTCACATAGTATTATTCATTATCACACATTGTAAAGAAATCCACTAGCTCGATGGAATTTATAAATGTATACTATTTCCCATCATTAGTGGAGTATTTTAGGCATGGGAAGATCCTATGTGAATCTACCAACTCATGAGGCTTGAAGTATCTAAGAGCACAATATTTCTTTATCACCGATGGAGGTCTCTGATTTACCTTGCACCATCGTTGCCTTTTCTACCGAGACATGGAAGGTTTCAATTTAGATATGGATGTAGTGGTCGAAGGATGTGTGAAAACAATAAGAGGTTTTGAATCACTCATGCAGGCATGAATAATACCATGAGTGAGAGAGACTATCATGCAAGCCAACCAGTCATCATATTTCTATGTCTCATAGTTGGGAGCCTATTTCCACTTACTGGAGTCTTTATTCACACTATCAAGGTCATTGGGGACTTGTGTCACCTTCACTGGAATGTCACCCAACATGACTAAGACACAATATAATTAGTTATAGAGCCAATATTTGAACAATAAGAATTATTTTATGGTGTGGATGAGGATCTTGTGACATGAGCAGTGATTAGATAAGCGAGTGAGTCCAGCCTCTTGGGGTCTCTTACACCCTGGAACTTTAGGATTCCCTTATCAAGGGTGTAGATGAAGTTTCCTAGGACCTGTGAATCCCTGGAGGAGTAAATGTTTTTTATTCATTCCGTGAAAGGAACCCTAGGATCCTGGACTTTATGGGGGTCTAGAGACACATCCTTCTGCCGAGGTGGCTATACTTGGTGAGGCTGTTCCTAGTTGGGCTGCATAGGGTGAGGTTGGTCCTTGAAAGGAGGCACTCAGTGAGGATCATATAGTAAAGAGTCTAGTAGGTGTACCTTATCAGAATCCTCTTCATTCACAATGGAAATAATCTTTGCTTTCATGGGTCTTCTCATGGGATAAGGAAGGGGAAATGAGAGTGACTGTTGTCTTGTGCGCTTCATGGATTTCTCCAGACACTTATCCTATTAAGATAATTCTTTAAATCCACCTAGTTAGTTTAGGGAGATGAGGGTAAGGAATAGATCATTACTGACATTCTACACACACATCATGAGAAATGTTTCCTAGGATAGTTGAATGTTAAGAAATTACGTGAGTACCTTCCATTTGGAAACAAAGTCAGAGACTCTATCATAAGGAATCTCTTTACATTTTAGTAGGTTAGAGATTCTTGTCTTTAATGAGGTGGATAATATATATTAGAGGAACTTTTTATGAATATATTTCCAATTAGAAACATAACCTGTGGTCAGCTGACTATACCAGGTGAACATAGGCATTTCTAAAGTCTAGAAAATACATCAGAGCTTGGCAACCTCTGCTATTTTTGAGTCTCCAACATTGGTATACACCTTAAGGAAAAGTGTTCTATTTTTTATAGTGGGTTAACCATCCCATTAAACTAGTTGAATTTGGGATTACTAAACTATATCAGTGCTCTGAAATGTTCCACCGATGTTGGTTTCTACTTCTCTTTGTGTGGAACCACCACTTTTCATGTTTCCAAATTCTTGAGGTGGGTAATGAGAGTAGCTATTATGTCATCTTGGAAAGGTTTTGTAACCACCAATAAATTGAATATCTCATCGACTCGAGGTGAAACATGACCTTGATTTGGTAGTATGACCTCTAAGTTTAGTACATGTGAAGGGTTAGGTTTATACTTCCTCAAGAGAGATACATGGAACACATCTTGGTATTGAGATAGGTTTGGTGGAAGCACCATCCGATAGGCTACCATCCCCATACAGTCAAAAATTTCATAGGGACTGATATACCTAGGTATTAGTTTCTGACTGTTCCTGAATCTCATAACCTTATTCCATGGAGAAATTTTTAGAAACACCATTTCACAAAATTAAAATTCTAGATCTCACCAGTGATTATATGCATTATTTTTTTTGGTTACATCTAGCTAAGTTAATGTGCTTCTGAATGCATCTAACCTTATTGTCAATTTCTTTAGCTACCTCAGGTCCCAATATCTTTCTTTCCCTAAATTCATTCTAGAATGTTGTAGCACTGTACTTATTTCCATAAAGGGATTCATATAAATCCATCTAAATTCTCGATTAAAGGATTTTTTTGTAAGAAAACTCAACTAGAGGAAGGTTTTTATCCAAAACACCTTTAAAATAAAAATAAAAAGATCACAACATATCCTCTAGGGGTTGAATTGGTCTCTCATACTGACTATATTTCTGAGGATGATACATAGTGTAGAGACTCAACTCTATATAAAGAGCTTACTGAAGACTTTTCCATAACTTTGAGGTAAACCTTAGATCCCAATCATACATAATGGGATGTTGTAATCTCTGTAACCTTACCAATTCCTTATTGTATATCTTGGAAAGATGATCTATAGAGAATTATTCTCTAATAGCGATGAAGTGTTCTATATTTGTAAGGTTATCAACTACAACACATATATTATTATGACCTTTAGATATTTTGGGGAATCCAATGACAAAATTCATAGTGATTTTTCCCATTTACATTATGGTATGTGTAATAGATTTAACAACCCTATTGAATTTAATCTTTCAGACTTAACTTTCTAACATACCAAGAATCGAGATACAAACTTTTCGATATCTTTGTACATTCCATCCCACCATAAAAAACTCTTTTAAATATCTATACACCTTTATACTTCTTATATGAATAGATAATTAAAAACTAAGATCTTACTATAATAAATCCTTACTCAAATATGGTATATATGGGACACAAATATAGTTCCCAAGCCTTATCATTCCATCCTGATCAATGTTAAACTCAGGAAAATTTCTAACCTTCTTTTGCATCTCTACATTTTCATTCTGTGCCTCTTTAATATTCACTTAGATAGATGGTTGATAATTCGATTGAGAGAGGTAATATTTTCACTCTCTTTCCAGATTTCTATATCCATACTTTACAAATCCAAAAATATTGTATCATTTTTAATCCTTATCATGGATAAGCTAGCATGATTATTTTGACGCAAAGAACCAACTACCTTTTTCACTTTCTCAGGGTGGTAATGTATTGAGTAGTCATAATATTTAATAATGTATAACCATATTCTTTGGTTCATATTAAACTTTTTATTTGTGAATATATAAATTAAATTTTTATGATAATTATATATATAGAAATTTTCTCTATAAAGATAATGCCTCCATATCATTAATACAAAAATTATCACAGCTAACTTCTAATCATGAATTGGGTAAATTTTATCATGAATCTTAAATTTTCACGAGGAATAATCTATAAATATTCCACTAATCATAATAAAAAATCCTAATCCGTTATTGTATGTATCACTATGGATTAAAAACCCTTATCCACTGTAAGTTAATGTAAGAACAGTTGTACTTACTAATATTCTCTCTAGTTCCTTGAAATTTTCTTAACATTCATCTAGAAAAAGGAACTTGGCTCTCATTTGAGTTAATTTAGTTAGATGATTAGATAATCATGAGAAATTATCCATAAACTATTAATAATATCCACCTAAACCAAGAAAACTATGGATCTCTAACACCATGGTTGTTCTTGTACAATATTCAATATCCTCCATCTTTGATGGATCTACTGATACACCCTCTCTTGAGATTATATGACCAGAAAATGAAACCTTTTTCATCAAAAATTCAAGATTTATAAAATTTTCATATATTTTAACCTTAATTAGGGTCTTTATCACAATTCTCAAGTGATATTCATGATCTTACTTTCTCTTTGAATAGATAATAAGATCATCTATAAAGACTACCATAATTTTATCAAGTTAATCTCTAAAGACATTATTCATTAAATCCTTAAAGATAGTAGGGTAATTAGTAATACCAAATGAAATTAATATATATACATAGTTTCCATACCTTATAAGTAATGATGTCTTGGATATATCCTCATTTTTAACCTTAATTATCGACATCTATAATGAAGGTAAATCATGGAAAATATTGAGCTCTGTGTAGTTGATGAAATAAGTCATAAATATGGGGATGATGATACTTGTTCTTAATTATGATCTTGATATTTATTATCAATGTAGAGTTTAATTGATCCATATTCCTTTTTAATAAAAAGGACAAGTGCACCCCAAGGTGACACACATGGACAAATGAATACCTTTTCAAGGTTCTCCTGAAGTTTCTTCTTCAATTCACACAAATAAATTGAGGCCATTATATAGGGATTATTTGAAATTGGTATGGAACTAGGTATGAGTTTTGTTGAGAATTAAACTTCACATTTTAGTGGAAGGATATGCAACTCTTCTTGAATGATATCAAAAAATTCCTAAATAATAGGCATATCATTGATGTCAATTTTCTCCACAACCATATGAGACAAAAACCCCTTATGAATGGTAATTAAGACTCCCAAAATGGATATATTCCCCATCAGATGTTCATACTTAACATCACATTGAGATATGATCATATGCTAGTTTGGAATATAAAATGTGACTTCACTTTCACAAAAAAATGATGTGTGATTTTTGTAGTGAGAGATAATCCATGCCCATGATAACATAAAATTAAAATAGAAGAACAATGAAAAGATTTATAGGAAGCAAATTCCCACAAACATCAACCATAGAGGAATCATAGTTCCTTCAGGTTCCATCTAATAATTTATAGGAAGCACATTCCCACAAACATCAACCATAGACATTATCAGTTTTAAAAGTAGATGGTAAGTGTACCTTTCACCACATCGTTATTGCACCAATCATTAGAAATAGTTATCACATGATATTTCCCTTTGTCTCTTGGATTAATAGGTTGATGAAATTGAACATCATCAATAATATTCACATTTTGGAATTGGTTAGTATAATTCCTATACTCTTTTCATTTAAAACACTGGAGTGTAGGTAGTGCATTTTATGAAGATTTCTTTCTATTCTCATTGTTAGCTAACTTATTCCCATAACTTCAGGAATCATTTGAATGATAACCTTCCATTCCACACTTGAAACATTTACTAGTCTCTATAAGTCAATTAACTCCATGTTTCTTCCCACACTTTGAGAATAAAGAAAATATCATCTTCTTCTCTCTATGTTTTTTATATTTTCCTTTTAAATCTATTATCTTTTATTATCAAAACCATGAGATTGATACGTAACTATAACCACCATTTCTACCTTGGTAGAACCTTGAAAAATCTATTCATAGCAGCTGAATTCTCTTATGGATATAACCCTTTTGAGACTTAGTTTTAAACCACTAAAGAATTGATCAAAATGAATTTTAGGTTGGATGATAATACCAGAAGAGTACCTCACATGTCTTATACAATTTGGATCATAGGTACCAATGAATTAATTGTTCTTTTTTTCCTTAGCTTAAGGAAATCCTTCTCCATATTTTAAGGATAATATGATGAATTTAATTATTGGAAAATAAGTTCGTGAAATCATCCTAATCCATAGATTCAATTTAATATTATTTCATCGTATTATTGATAAGAGTCCACCATTGATCCGATTAACCATCCAAATGGTAGAAAACCAAAATGAATTTTTCATGTTTCAAAATCTGGAGTTCAGAAAATATATTTTTAGTGGTGCTGATCCATTTTCCAACAACTAGAGGATCATCAGACCCACTAAAATAAGGCAAACATTTCTTCAAAAAGTAATAAACCAAATTTTATTTCCTCCTTTGTTTGTTTAGAAGTCCAACCAGATTCATAGATTAAAAAATTTGTGTGAGAGTAGCAATGAGATTTTTTATTTCAGATCCCATAATGTTTAGATTCTCAAGAGGATAATAATTTCATTTTCTATCACACTCAACATATGCATAGTTCCTTCGGGTTCCATCCATTGAATAAAACCAAAATCATAGTGTAAGAAATAATAATATTGTGGGTAACCACATAATTTAAAAAAAACAATTATATGTTATATAAATTATGATTTTTTTAATATATGACACCATAGGTTTATCCTAGGTCATTCATAATCATCATCTATATAAATAATTCATGCTGGTTCAAAAAGAGTTTTTGAATTTCCAAATCATATCCCTTGATAGTTTCAAACCAGGTGTGTAGCATGGCCTTTTTCATACACCAGGTGATGATCGAGTCAAGATTAATGCATCATTTTTAGAGTTATTAACCCTAGGTACCTCTATTATTAAGCAAAATCCACTTATAGTATCTAGATAGGTATGAAATTGATTTAAACCACTCACTTTATCCTTTAACAAAATTCCAAGACATTTTTCTATACCTTGACTCAACCTTAGATTTATCCTTGTACATTTTCTTAGGGATATAACTATGGTTTTATCATACTAGTTTCTAAAGGTTAACTAAATATATCATTTAATACTAAATATAGAGACCTGACTTGTTATACATAGATATTACATCATTTTTTTCAAATATTCATTACATTACACAAACACATTCTTGAGAATGATAATAGTTTATTTCATTGTAAAATTAGAAACACAAACAACTGGTCCATTGGAAAAATACATAATCTACCACTATGATCTTTATAAATATCACCCTTCTTGGATATATCATACATAATAAAATTATTTATAACTTGGGGAAAGGAAAAAAGAAAGGGTGATTTCAGAGACTCATTAAGGATAAACAAGGGTGATACATAAGCATAACCTGAACATACGGGTATGAGAACATGAAAATAACATTTGAAAATCATACCATACATAAAAAAGATCATAATCTGGAGTCATGGAATAAATATTGATAGTTCATAAGACATGAATTGTAAGGAAATAAAATAACATGAACTATGATATCATAACATTGTTATAAGATATAAACATTTGGCATATACATAAAGAAAGAAAATCCTTTACATATTAGTCAATGGTTACTTCCAAGGATATCATAGTAGAATGAGTTCACTCCCAAAAATATCATATTCAAGTTTTACTCTCAAGACCATCATAACAAAAAAGTTACCTTACTGAATTGGGTTTACTCCCCACTCCATTACTCTATATCTCATATGATATAAATATTTATGTAATTAATTGTAGGGAGATATAGGTCCCAATCATATCACAATGAAAACAATATATATATGTTCCAAAAGATCATAAAAAATCATCATATCATAACCCATTAAATGAAATGGGTTCAATAAATATTTAATCATATCATAACCTATAGAAAATATACAAGTTTCATAATCATTTCGTCATTTCATTATATCATCATAGCATAACCTATGAAAAAGGAGTGAGATTCATAAGATTTTTTTCATGGTATAAAATGTGGAAAAGAAATGGGTCTCATAAAAATAATTCCATTATAAACATAAACCATTCATTGAAAGAATAATAATGGTATTATTATATCATATCCCCAATAAGGCATATGTAACATAAATACATATAATCTAAGATAGATAATTATTTTGATTGATCATTTGAAACATTTCTTTAGGAAAAAATACTTTCATATTTGAAAATATATTTTTCAAACATAATTTTTTTTGAAAATATTCTACTTGAAAAATAACCTTGAAATATTATAAAGTAATATTTAAAGCAATGATTGTTCATGATGGAAGGATTTTTTTCATGATGTACACATTAAAATAAAGAAATTTTTTCACATTTTCGGTAAAATCCAAACAAGAATTATTTGGAAAATGACATGAATATTACTTTAATTATTTTTAAAATTAAAAAATGGTTAGAAATGTATTTTAAAAATAATAATAGAATAATAAAACAATTTTTTTTATTTTTTTTGGAAAACATGGTTTTGGAATAAAACAAATTTCTGACCAAAAAGAGAAATAAGGTTGAATTTTTTTTAAAAAATTTCTTAGTAATTTTAAGTACCAAAGAGTGGTAAAATAGTACTCCTAATTATAAATATCAGGAATAAACATAGGAGAATAAAATTAATTATTTTATTGAGAAAGTTATTATAATATTTTATCATCATAAACATAATTATAAACAATCCCGATAAACAATGAGATTGCATCATAAAATCTTTACCACATTAGTAACTTTGAATAGTAAAAAAAAATAAAGGGATAAAAAAATGAAACTTAAAATATCATGAGTATAAATAATTCCATGATATTACATGTTTTAGGGGTTGTATATACACTTTGTGAAAGAATATAGGTGCATAACATAACATATGTCTTAAAGAAGGCAAATTGAGACAAAAAATTCCTTTCCTTAAGTCTTTACTTCCATCATACACATTAAAAATTCATGTATAATAAATATAAGTTTATTATACATATATTATAGAAACATATTAATATATATTTTACAATTTATTATTTTATTAGGACCTTTTATTATCTAGTTGTTAAGAATTTTATGTTAAATTCATGTATCGAACAATAACTACTTTGTTTTTCATGTATGTTTTGACTTGTTATTTTTTTATTCTCAGTTAAATAACTATTTAATAATATTAAGAATATAAAAAATGATATAAATATAATATATATTTTTTATAAGCATTTATATTAATCTATAAAATTTAGTGATAGGAAATGAAATCCACCATTCACGGAGATGACATGCGTATGTATGCATGAATGCAGTTTCCATTATTTTTTCAAATTGATTGAAAGAAAATTAAAGGATATATATTATCATTAAAAAATCATTTTTATTTCATATATATTAAATATTTTTATTAAACCCATCCTTAAAATATTCCATTAAAAGTGTGAACAAATCACATCACTTCACGACGCAATAGTTCACCATAAACATGAACGACATTATCATATTCCCAAAAAGGAATAATGTAAAAAGGTACATGTGATATAATAATTAAATAAGTTTAAAAATATAATAAATATCATATATAATCATTTAATACATCTTTATAACCAACCTTGATAGGTGTCAGTGGAAGAAAATGACATTGATTCATAAGGTGGTAGTTTTCCACACACACGAACGATGATTTCATATACCATTTGATGGAAGTGGAAATGGTTTTTGGTCATGAAATTAACATAAGAAATATTAGTATATATAATATAATTATTTTATTATATTATAATGTTATAATATTAATTTAAGAAGGTGGAGGAAGAAATTAAACAAAAATGCTCATTGATGAACATCACATCTTCTTCGAGTATCCTCCTTAGGTTTGCACCACAATACTTCCTTGGTTGTATTTATATCCAAAATAATGATTCAAGGATGATAGGTGGTAAGTTTGGAATTTATTTAGGATGTAATTTGCTGAAAAATTAGGTTTTTACGAGGTGAATAAGGGAGTATAGGGGGTGACCTTTTATAAGTGAGGTGAGTGGAACACTTGAATGTTTTTGAAAAGAAAAAGTGTAACCATGTGTTTCACATCCAACAAGGGTCCAAAATGGATCATATTTAAACCTTATACAATATAAGGTAAAAATAAATCCATAAAATAGATTTTATACAAGTATATACGTCATTTTTACCCTTATCATTTTGTTTAACCTCCGATAAACCCATTTTTACCTTAACTGTAGTAAATAATTTTTAATATTTTTATTATTAATTTTGGTGAAAAATTATGTTGAAATTACTAGATAATATAAATTATTTTGATTCTAAAAATTTAATTCATTTTTATAAATTCCATTCTCATAAGAAGAAATATTTAATTTAAAATTAATTCTGCATACATGATGAGAAAGAATGGTTTTTTAAAGAGAAAATATTCAGAAGTTTACAAAGTTTTTATATCAAAATTCAATATGGAATTTATTAAAATAACCAAAATTATTCTAATGTATATGTAATTAAACAAATATTACATTAAAATTAATTTAAATTATAATTTAACTTTATAATAAATTAAACTAAAAGGACATTTTAATTAAAATTAAGGAATTTTTACTATTCATTAAAAAATGAAAAATTTCATAAAAATCTAAAAAATTCTACCTAAGAGAATTATGAAATGATGATTTAAAAAATGAAGTTAATTTTTTCAAATTTATTTTCTGAAATTGTGAAAAATCAATTTTCTTATTGTTCATAGAATGAAATAAATAATAATGTTCTTTAGAAAATAGTTTTTTATAAAAATATAAAGTCTTTTTTGAAAAATTAAGCCCTTTTTTATCAATGTATTTTCTTTATAAAAAATAATTATAAGAAATATTTTAAAATTAGTTATCACTATTTATATCACTAAGTTTAATGGCTAGGTTATAAAAAATACGTTTAAATAACTATATTAATAATATATAATGGTTTTGTTAAAACTTAGTGTTATGTTTAACACAAGATAACATAATGTTGCATGTAGATAAAGATTAACTTGATGTTCTGTGCAATGAAAGATATCAAAGAAATTTAATTTATTCAAAAAAAATCACAAAAAAAGAGGGTGTTATATTTTATTTTACTTATAATTCAATTTAAATCAGTTTTTATTAGCTCATTATTTTTTATTATATCTTGAGTTATAGTCCTTGGAATTACATAACTCCAATTTTATATAAAATATAAGAAATTTATATAATTTTTATTCAACTATGATAAAGTCTAAATCAGTATCTAGGTGTTCACACTTTTTGTATGAGTTTGCTGCATGTCTTTTTATATATATCAATTTTCACTTTAATGGGGTCCTTATTATTCAATGATAACTTGAATTATATAGATATATTTTTTTCACAACTTGTTTTATTGGATATTTATATAAATTTAATTAAACTATGTGGAAGTATAAAATCATTTTTTAGTGCTCTAATAAATTCCCAAAACCTATGCTATATTTATTGAATTCTACAATTTCCAAAATACAATATAATTTGATTTTATATGATAACTTTAACTATAGACCTCAAAAATGAAATAATTGTTTTATGTTGGAAATATAATAAATTTTATTATATTTAATTTAATTAAATTAAAGGATGAAATTTCAATTTATATACTCCAAATAATTTATTGAATCTATGAAATATTTAAGGTATTTGTTTCTACAGATTTCAATTTTTTTGTTAATGTTTTTCAATTATATCATCGAGTTTATAGCTCAAATTGATGTCATATTTTAACTCATAGAAATATATATAATTTATAATAATTTATTTTAACTACATAAAATGTAAATTCTACTATTTATTGACTACAAAAAATTAGATGATTTTTTTGTTGTCAAGATGTAATAGGTTTTTAGATTTTCTATTTTAAAACTACCACATAATTTTACTACCCATCTAGTGATTGTGACCCTTTTATTTCAAAGAGACCATGAATTAAAATTCAACCTACCACATTAGTATTTTTTTCACTGTCGGAATAACATTAGGCTACTGTGAATTCTCTGTTATAAAGTGGATGTATGTGTAAAGCTACCATATTGTGTTTCTAAGTTAGAACATATAATGTTTTCAAGTAACCACATGAATCCTAAACCTAGATAATTGAAGCTACCACATGTTCTCTTCTACCTACGATAAGTAGTTTTTGAAGTTACCACAATATTTATGATGTTACAACATGTGTTAATTTTCTAATCTATCGCATGGGTAAACTTAACCTACTACATGTATACTAAAGTGACCATAAGTGGTCTTCTTCCATCATACCATAAGAAATTTACTTCATGATGAAACATAAAGTGACTGCATAGTGAATTAAGTGACCACACACAATATTTTTTTACATGGTCAATATAATAACCACACATTATATCAAGTGACCAAAAATTATAATATTCTTATGATCAATATACTGACTACATGAATACTTTCAATGACCACATGAAACTGTAAGTTAACTGACCATAAAGAGTATACCTCATGGTCACTCATCACTGATGGTTAGCTCTATACTTTATTTAATTTTTATAAAATCTAGAATTTATAGAATTATCTTTTTTTCTTTATTTTTGATACTTAAATTGACTACATTATTTTGTTAATTATATTAATTATTTTATTGATTTCTATAATTTATACATATTATATAAAATACATATGATTTGTTGTTAAAATATTTTTAATCAATTTAAAAATATGATTTAATATAATATTTATTCAATCACATAGACATAGTATATTTTTCAAATATTTAATTTTTTATATTTTGAGTTGATTTATTTGCGTTATTCTTATTTTAATTTATATTTAGTAACATTGAAATTATTTAAAATTATTTTGTGTTATTTCATGTTGTGTAATTAAATTTTGAATAATTACACACTATATGAAATTAGAAGGTATTTTGAAATTAGAATTTATCAGTAAAATTGTCTTTTAATTTTTATGTGATTTATTTGACCGATTATTATGGAGTCTATTTTAATTATTTAATATTTAATTAAAACTATTTTGAATTAGTATTTAAGTATTTAATTCAAAATATATTTGTTATGGTAATTCTAGAAAGATAAATTTATCACTCCTAGATAATTATGTAGTTTGAATTTAAATTAATTTAACAAGTTGGATATTGGATTGTTAGTTTTTATAGATATTATTTTAAGGATTTGGGATGGATTAAAATAATACAATATATTGGAGAGAATGAATATTTTGAGAACCAAATAATTACTTTGAATTTTGAAGTAATAAAAAAACCAAGTTATGTGCATTTATGTTTTAATCTACTGGATAGTCTATCAAGTGCAGAATAATTTTTTTTATAATTTATAATACTACCTTGAAAATAAATACTATACATTACTCAAGAATACATACCTATTATTTATTTATTTATTTTATACTTCATCCTAATTTCTTTTTTCTGTGACACTACTTTCCATCTATCACACGTTCTATCACTTTATATTTATTATTTTACATATAAAAGCATTTTATTTCTTCAAGTTTTAACTCCCAGATTATAAATTCAAGATTATTCATGATGTGACTCTTGTTTTTTAATTTTAGTGTTGTAATTGGGTCTTTAACCACCATATAAAAGTTAGTGTGTTAATGTGGTTATCGATTTACTTTATAAAAAGTATTTTTTAATCGGGTTATGATTCCACTTCAAAAATTAGTATAGTGTAAAATGTATATATCTCCAAGAAAATAGGTATAAGAGTGGACTACGTATAATTTGGAATAAACTAATATAAAAATTACCTATTTTATTTAATTAATTTTAATCTGTTAATTAACTATTTTAATTAAATTATTAAGATTTTATCTCATTGATTTTTTTAATCTATGCTATGCACCCAACTCTAGAACATTAGGTGTCACCTTTATAAATTAAATACATATAAATTTATGTTCCATTGATCATAGTAAAAATTTTATTTTTTGGTTCTAGAGTATGTATCATTTTGAGAAACTAGATTCAGATTGAAAATTTGATATTTGGAGTACTTATACGAGGTATTTTTGAAAATTTTAACATTTTAAGAGGATTAGGTGGAGAATTAAGTGATTAGTGGAAGTATGTAATAGTGTTAAAACTAAGTATTGTTGTAATTAATATTGGGTACTTAATAGGAACACATTGGGTACTTTATTGTTAAGGAAGAGAGGTTGTAGCCCTTAGAGCTCGACCTGATGTTTGGTGGAACTCAAAAAAGTAACCGATGGACTATGAGGTAGATGGTAGTGGATGATTGGGTAATCTATAGGTTATGGGATTTTTTTAGTGTATGATATAAGGGTATTTTCTAAAACCTTATATTAGACCCCTACTTGAGGGTCCTCTTCCCCTAATAGATGTACCAATTAAGGGGCCGTGCCCTTTCCTCTCATTCTACCCCTTACCCCTTGATCACTAGCGGTTTAATATTGTTCTTCACAATATTTTAAAGGCATTTATTTCTCCAACGTTCTCTATTAATCTTTATTTTTGGATAGTAGTGATTTGTGATGCCTTAAAGTATTAGTTTGAGTGATGGTTTAAATAAATAATGGTGGAGCAATCTTAATATGTTGGGGATTTAACATTTAGTTGATAGAGGGTACCAAGGAGTGATAAAAACATGTTGTGTTTTACTATTTCAGTTAGTGTGCATTGCTCGACGAGTTTCTAATGGATATCAACATTTTCTATTGAAATTAAAAAATGATTTACTTCTAGTTGACAAGGCTTCAATTTATATAGGAATCATGGTTGTTCCATGGATCTTCAATGTGTTGTTGTTTATTGTTTTAGTGTATAAGATCATCTCAGAGAGTTTTCAATGATTATTTAACATTTTATTAAATTGTTTAATTTATAATTTTTTTATAAATAATTGTTAAATTAATTAATTTTTGGGATTTGAGGTTGATATAAGGGTTTGTGGCACGGAAAATTTATAAATCATGTTTGGTTAAGGTTTGGATAGAGCTCATCTTGAGACGTTAACTTCTATTTGAGTCAGGTGGTCTCTATAATAAAAAACCATTTTCCCATATTTGAATTATTACACATGTATTAATTAATTCTTATATTAAATGTGAGTAAACAAGTTCAATTTTAATGGTTGAAGATGATGAAAAATGATATAGGTTATTAAATAAAAATAAGTAATGGTATGACTGATGATTAGTTGTTTCCCCTAATGAAGATACATTATCATGAAAGGATTATAAGAGCCTAATTAATATTCTATGAATAATTGGAATAGAATAACGTATGATGAAAAGGGATTTAGAGTATATCTATTAGAATATTTATGATATATATTCTGATAGGTTTGTATAAATACAAGAGCATTGGGGAAGAACCCGTAGTTACTTTTAATTGTATGATCACAAAAAAACACATGGAATGTGATATTAACCTAGTTCTATTATTCACAATAGATAAATTTAATAGAAAGATTTATCATAATTTAATTATTAGTCTGATCATGTAATCATCATAGTGTGTGGAAACCCATTGAGGATGTTATTAAACCATATGATAGCCATATGGAAAGTGATATCAACCATGTTTTGATGTGGATGATTAAATAATTTAATAAAAAAGAATTAAATGTTATAAAATTACCATTAACTTCCTTTAAGTTTGAGAAGGTGTAATTCATCATGGATGATGTAGAAGCCCTATATTTTTGTACAAATAGCATTTTGTGAATAATAGGTGGGTGTTATATTATAATGATAGATATTAATTGTGTCTATTTATCTTCTTTGATATGTAATGTTTCCATAGAATATGTATATGGATAGAAACTTGATAAAATGGTGGATCTCCCTTAAAATCACCATATCTAGGTTTAGAGTGAGATAAAATGGATACACCTTTTTATCCCACTAATATATGTAGATATGGATGATGAATTATAATGGTATTTGTTTATAATCACCCATAAATCTAAGTGATTATAGATCAAGTTTTACTAGGAGATAGGTAAATATGGGAAGTTCCTATAACATCTCTAGTATGCGATATATAGAGATTACTAGTTCCTAAATCATCTCTTTTATGAGAATGTGATGAATGATAATTCACTTGGATTGTAAAATTCTTCCTCCCTTACATATTTGGGATTAAGTTAGATATAGATTCACTCAATGTTTCTCTTATCCTTCTCATAAGACTGGGATATACGAGAAGCTAATATACCACTGTAACTTTTGAGATGTTTATTTCCTTGAGTACCATATTATATAGATTTATCCCCAGAGATTTCTATTTACTATGACATATGAACATGTATACAACTAATACATTTAGAGATAAATATTTACACCTATAGTTCAATGATATATAGAGAGATGTATTTCCTCCAACAACTCAATATTGATGAATCAAGGGTGAATTATTAGGAAAGAATTTTGTGAATGTATTCATGATTATTTTTTTATTCTCTAAAATAAAGAATTTTTATTTGGTTGGAATGATGAATGTGAGTCTTGTGAATATGATCAGGATTTTTCATGAACAATATTATGTCTCATGATGATGTATGGTGGTGTTGGTTTTTATAAAATTTTCTTATTATTCATGAAAATAGATATTTTTGGGGTTAGACCACTCCTTAGGATGACTATACAAAGTATTGTTATACTCACCTATGTATAAACACATGCACATCATTCTCTTTAGGCCCATTCAGATATGTTTATGTGGACGATTGATGATTATGGATCCTTGAGATGGATGATCAGTCTAGATAACTAGTGGAGATGATATATCATTATAATAATCACCATCATGTCATAATTATTAGGGGATGAAATGTATTCAGGATGAGGTGGTTGTACCAGATGATTCATATATTTCATTTCACATTGTATCTCATAGATTTTTTTCATATACATTAATTATATTTTCTCATTTTACATATAATTTAATCTTGGTGGTTGATTTTTAGTGATATCATATGAAATATTATATTTTTATTTAATTTATTACATTATTATGTAGATACCTTATTGGTAGTCATAGTCCCCTGACCTAGTGGTTTCAAGGTTGGGGAGATCATTTACCAGAATCCAAGGACCTGATAGGTTGAAATAAAAGAAATTGGATGGCGCTTAGAGTTAGGAACATGTGATTACTAGATTGGATTGTTCATATTGAGTCTTACTAAATAACCTTAGTTCATGTAGTTATAATAGATGAATTTGTTTTGGTTTCTAATTAATGACATATTACAGAGCATGAATCATATTGATGACATATGACTAAGGATATAGTGTGTACATAGGGATTATAGAGTAAGGGGGAGTATAAATCATATAGAATCAGGTCATGATTTTATGTTTTTATTATGGGTGTGATTTCATATTAGATAGTCTATGTGGGAATAACCACTGAGATATATATTTAAATTCTCACCATTTTCTATAAGATTGAGGTTGTGATGTTATACTATAGATAATGGATAGGGATTGACAATACTGGGATGTTTCATTGTGCATCAATGGTTATGATGATGAGTTGAGATAGAGATAAGAAATTATATACTATAGGAAAAATTTGGATAATGTATTTTAGAGGACCTTCACATACTTTTATATTTATCTTTATTAGAAGAGATATAAATTCCTTATGGGATAAAAAAGAAATTTTTTGATGCTGTCTAAATTTCTATATTTTTTGTTATGAGTTACTTGAAACATTATATTATTTATTGTTTAGGATTTTAAAATCCATGGAATTCTATATGAAATAAATATATATATATATATATATTTCATTGAGTTTATGCTAATTAGAGTGCCACCTATGAGTGTTTTAACAAATGGGATCTTTGGGATTAGAGTAATCCAACAAGATCATAATAGAAGATGAGATATTTCTAGTGGAGATACAGGTACTTTCATGAAATTAATTTCATTATAGAATTTATCATGGTTATCTGACATGTATAATTATCTATATAAAATTAAAAAAATGAATTTATTCTTTATTTCCATACAAGGGGACTCCATATGGGGATGTACTATAATACCTAACATTCATGATGATACTATATACTAATTGGGTTATATATATATATTGAATTAGTTCTATGATTATTGATGAGAATATTGGAATATGATTAATACTGAGTCTCTGATAGCGTCATCAATGTTTCTAGAGTTTTTTAGGTGTTGTATAAGACCTTAGGATGAACCATTTGGGGTTATTTGTATATAGATAATACTTTCTTTTACTTCATATGTGGTGGAATGGGTCTCAATAAACTTTCAATAAACACATGAAATGGTTATCGTACTCAAGATGTGAACTTTAAACCTTATTGATAGTAGCTCCCACAACAAGGAGATAATGAGTTGGTTAAAGATTTTATATTTGAATTGAAAAAATAAAGACTGATTAATTTGTGTGGTGAATATCTTCTATAGAAATTCAGAATAGATAATGAGGTATCAAGGTCATGGTTTTTGAGCATTATTGTGATAAAAATGAAGAATAAATGTGTTTAGTGTTTTATCCATGTTGAAAATTTGGTGTCATGATTTGTATTCTTTCTAAGTGGTCATATGAATCTGAGTAGCTAGAAGGATGTTTTTTATATGATAAGTGATGGAAGATCCTTATTACCTTGTGTCCTTATCAGTAGATGAAAGAAATTTCTAGGGAGTGAAAAATCATTGTGTGATGAGATTATTCAGTATATTTATGAGATATATCATTGATATGAGAAGACAATGAGTTTATATTGTTTTTGGGATAAGTGGGAAGTCATGAAATAAGGGTTGTTACATGACGTAAAAAGGAAATGATGAAATGGTTAAATTACTTAGCCATGATTAGTTTGTTAATTTTAATCTTTTAGAATTGGATTAATTTTTGGATTTGTTTTACCATCAATCATTGGTTCTATTATAGGGTATATAATATCCTTATTTCCTTTTTGGGTCAACCCTTTCTAGAACCTTTTAAAATCCATGGATTAGGGAATTTAAAGGAGGAAGTCTAAATAAATTATTTGATGGTTGATGATGTAGTGATGAAATGTTACTGGTATCTTATTAAATTTTAATTGGGGGTTAGATTGATTATGAAAGGGTGGATTTTTAGGTTGGATTGACTGGTTGACTAGTGAGGCTTTAAATGTGGTTGAGATTATGGGCTTGATTTGATCTAGTATTTATCAAGCATTATTTAACTATGATTTCTATTATTAATTCATGATAATTAGTTAATGATATGGTTAGTTTTTATTATATGTATTATAATAGAATCCTTTAGTTCTTTCTTTATGGTGGGGAGATCAATGATGATCCTAAAGATGAATATAATATCTTGGCGAGATATGAAAGAATGTGTTCTTAAACTTTCATACTTTTAAATGATAATATCCTTAATATTATTAATTTTTATGATTGATCTATTATATCTCTAAATTATTTTAGTCATTTTTCTTAGGGTGCTGATGAAATTAAGACTCAGGATAGATATATTCTAATGCGTTTCTCATCTTAATTTAAATTGTGAAACTGAAACTTTCTTATAGGAAATCTCTAATATGGATTTATTAGTGATGATATATATATATATATATATTATGATATCTCTGAATTTTGGAATGTTTTTTGGTATTATTGGTCAAATACCTAGTTTCTTATTGAATTTGTTTAGTGGTTGGTGATTATTTTTGGGTTCTATTATCCGGGATAGAAGGTTCATGCATATAAGTCCTGATTGGGATGAATATGGTATGTCTTTATTTTGAGTTTGAAAAATTTCAATGTGGGGAGGATGTAGTAGTATAGGTTATCTCAGGAAGGTGGATAATACTATGATCATAATTCGATGTCCATTTTAGTTATATTGGTGTAATTAGTAATCATTTGAATTTAAATTAATTTCTTTAGTGGATCTATTTTTCTCCTTGTGAGGTTTTTAGTAGAAATATAATTTTTATTAAAAAGGTATAAATAGTAAATCACCACTTAATAGAGTTTTATATTGAGAAATAAAGTGAACTATTGAGCCCTCAATGTGGTGTTTACCCTATGATAGATTTTTTTTAATTTTTGGGTGATGTTAAGCCATTGCACAAAAGTAATGTTAAATTTTATATAATATTTATAGAAGTTGTATTTTTTATGCATGGAACCATAAACTAACTCCCATATATATAAGATCACTTTGGAGTAAATAAAAGGGGTCACCTAAGGTTTATAGATTATTAAGCTAACATAGAGGGTTCTTTCTAATATTGGGTGATAATCATTGGTTTATCTATGGGTTATTGTGAAAAGAGGTATATCCTTTTGAATTGACAAATTATTTTGAACCAAATATTCTTAATTACTATTTATAAAATTACAATTTAAATTTAGCTCTAAAATATTATTTTGTAATTATACTTCCCCCAACCATTCTAATGATATTAGAATCATGCAATTTCAATACAAATATTTCATGGAATTTTAGGGTAATTTTAGATAGAAAAAATTATATAATTATATCAAAGGACATATTATTAGAATTTGGTAGAACCCTTTTAGATCGATAAAATAATTGATTTAATGAATATAGTTTATTTAGATTTTTTAAAATCCAATGAATAGATTTTAAGAAATTCTAGATAAATTTTTTAGGTTTAAATTAAAATTCTATTGACAACTGCTCTGTTTTAAAAAATAATGAGGCCTACCATAAATCAATTGAAAGGCCTCGAAAAGATAAATCTAATCCATTAGAAAAAAATAAATTTAATTTAAGGTTTTAATGATATATAAGTGATATATTTATTCCTTTCTACCTTTCTATCATAATTTTGAGTCCCTTAGAGTTTTAATTTTAAGAAATTAATGATAGATATGGAATAAGAAATTCAATATTTTATATAACATTTTTTATGTTCATCAGATATTGCTAATGTTAGAAAAACTATCACTGGTGGTGGATGCTGGTTTTTATTATGAAAATTCTTGGAAATAATATTAGTGGTCATGAATATCATCTTTTCTAAGATCTGATTAAACTAGGGATACGACGTCACCCTAATAGACTATGTTTATGATGTTTTATGGTGGAAGTGATCATTCATCTGATCATTAGATCACATGACATCCATTATAACAATATAGTACTGGTGGAGATGTGAGGTTATCTATCCATGTCACTTCTGTAATAAATATCAACCATCCAACAATAATATTAGATAGTTGTGAGTGAGTAAAGGTTAATTAATCATGGGGGTGATTTGGCATGACTAATACTACTAGATTAAATGATCCAATGATTGAGATGGAAGATGAGGAGGGTGAAAATGGTAGCGCATGTGGGAGTATGTGCTGGTGTCATGTGGAACCTTGAGTTTGTTGGATCTTTAATATGTACATGGGTTTTCATGACATATCAATTTTTGACACTAAAAACCGCAGCAGACTCTTATTGATTTTTGGGATCTAATGGAACCAAGTTTGGGTAGATTTGAAAATTTGTAGTAGGATAAATAAGTTAAAAGTGATTAAATGAATGGAAAAATATTATCATTAAATAATATTTTTATTATTATTTTAAACACTTAATTAAGTGGAGGATTTCAATTGGTTATTGGGTATTATGTTATTGAGTACATTTAACTCCGTGAAATGATAATTTCTAGACTAAAATGATAGTATTTATTACATGATCATGGGAATATTATTATTATTTAATAATAATAATATTTATTGAAATATTTTTGAGACTTAAGTGAGTATGTTGAATTAATCTCATGGACTAGTTTCTTAACCATGGGTGGTGATTATTGGTCCAAGATTATAACTTTGTGGTTTTGATAATTTATTAATCATAGAGTAAAAAGAATAATTAACCTTTATAATGAATTCTCTTATAATTTGTTAACATGAACTATGGATACTATTAAATAAATTATGAAATAATTAATTTGAATAATGGTAAAATGGTAAGGGTTGTATTGTGATTGGTAATTGAAGTTAAGGGTTTCATATTTTAATTAAAGATAAGATAAGATGAAGAATTATCATGATATACATGATAATAAAAAGTGAAGTATGATTGATGTAATTCAAATAATGAAATTGAATTGATACTAAAGAGAATTGAAAATCACATTAAATTTAATATCAATGATAGAACTATATAGCGTTAACTGGATGATATCAATGCAATCATTTATATAATGATATGTTTTAGTGTTTATTAAAATAATTAATACAAATAAATAAGTTGAATGATAAAATTTTGTAAACTGACTAATGTTGATATATAGTAAAAGAAATTAAGTGATAGTATTATAGAGGTTGAATTTTTACCCCCTTATTGAGAAACTATCACAAAAGGATGAAAAATACACAATGAACATTATATGATTAATAGGAACATGATTAAGTATGGTGACATGGGATATATTGTGTATATTGTGGAGATTTATGATATAGATTTAGATATAATTTTATTTATTTAGGAGCATAGTAGAAGAAACAAGAGTTACTTATAATAGAAAAATCTTAACATAAAGTGTGGAATGTGATATTAACATATTTCTTTTATGCCTCACCAAATAATTCAATAAAAACATTTATCATTATCAAATTATTATTTCTATCTTAAAATGAGCTAAGAATTTGGAAACCCATTGAGGATTCTTTTATATATTGTGATGATCACGTAGAAAGTGATTTCAACTATGTTATGATATATATATATGAATTATTAAATAAGAATAATTTAACTATTATTGAATTATAATTTACTAAATTTGAGTTTATGAAGTGGAAATTTATCAAGGAAAACATTATATCACTAGATTACTAGATGAATAATCTTCTATGACATATAGGTGGGTAATTGATTATAGTGGTAGTGATCAATTATGTTTACTTATTATATTTTATTTGTTGTATAACTATGGACATCAGATATTAATGGAGTTGATATGTGATAGTGGATCCCCCAATACTCACCCTATATCTAGGGTTTGAGTGAGATAAAAATTTACACACATTTCTCTCGCAATGGTTTTGGTAGAGAAATAATATTATGTGAAAAAATATATATTTCCACCCACCCACAAAATTTATTAGAGATATATCATAACAATCTTTGAGATAAGTGGATATGGGTAATTCCTATAATATATTTTTTCTAATATTAGTTAAGGTGGGTCATTTTTCTTTCATAACATTGGGATCAAGGTGGATGATGATACACAAGATGTTATTACTTATCATACTCACAACACTAGTATATAATAGAACCATATATGCAGCTCCCACACCAGAGATATCAATTTCCTCCAATACGCTAGTATACAACCTTAACACGAAATATGTATATTTCTACCAATTTCTAGAGATATAAATTTCTTATAACATTGAAGATGGGTATTTCCTCTAGAAAATTAGAAATTAGTGGAGACACATATTTCATCTAGAAACTCAAGACCAGTACATTGAGGTTGAATTAATGGCTGAGAAATTTTTTAAGGTAATTGTGAACATATTTCTATTCATTTAAAAGAGAAATGTTATCGGGATGGTGTTATGATAATGAACCATGGGCATGTTGATCATGTGTATTTTTATGCCTAATGATTTCATTGGATGATATTAGTTTGTATACACATTACTCACTATAAATTATCATACAAACTTGATGTTTTAGAGTTATCTCAACACTTGGGATGTCCATATTGAGTTTTTTATACTCACCATTTCATGCGCACGTGCACATCATTCATATTATGCCTATATAGATACGATGATATGCATGATGGATGTGTATAGATTCTGAAAATTGATGATTGATGTGGATAATTGGTATAGAAGATATATCAAAATGAAAACCACCCTCACGTCCTTAGTATTTAGGGATGAAATCTATTTAGGATGTGGTGGTTATACCTAGTTATTCATAGGTATTGTTTCACATCAATATATATATATATATATATATATTAATTTGTTACATTTTCTCAATTTAAATTTGATTTCAATATCAGGGGATGATTTTTGATGATAGTAGGTGATAAATTACATTCAGTGTCAATACCTCTCACGATTATGTAGATAAATCCTTACTTGTCAATAGGCCTTGAACTAGTAGAGGTGGGATTGGTGAGCTCACTTACCAGTATGTTGGTATGTGACATTAAACATTGAAAAAAGCCTCTTAACATGGTGTAAAATATCAAATTTAAATCCTAATTAGTACAATGATAATAGTCCCCTAGTTAATCTATTACCATAAATTTCTTTACTAATTGAAGATATCCTAGAGGAAATGAAGTATTTTTCTAGAAATATTTTCATTAGTTCATTAAAATTCCTTATTAGAGTAGTTTGTGAGTAGTAAAAACACTCACTTTCCACTCCATCTATGGAAAATAGCTAATACCTTATTTATATTTGATCTACATTAAACCCTAATGGGGTTATTATTGAAAAATTATAGTTAGATTCATAAATATTCTTATGCATAAATTCCCTAAAAATTCTATTAAATTTTGGAAGTTAATGTCTAAGTCTCAATTTTTTCTAAAAAAAAATAGTTCTTTTAGGATATCCCAAATATTTTTATTGAATATACTAATCTAGTGAAACTAATTCCTATAAGTTTCTTTTAGTTTACATGATTCTTATAGGTTATTGAAACCCATATTTTGTTGAATTTTTCTTTTCAAACATAAAAACAAATAATTTAGGTCTATTTTAATATTTTTTTACATGAATAGGTTTAGGACAAGTTTTATTTTATTTATATTATCTCACAAATCTATTTATAAAGTGAAATGTTCAAGTTATTTCTTTATCTAATAGAAAGATTCTAGTAAGTGAGTTTTTGGATATACAAGAACAATATTAACCAATGGTTTATTGGATATTCTAATACTACAACAATGAAAATTTTAAATTTTAAATATAATGAAAGCATTATTTTTTAAAATAATAGTAAAAATTATAGGGTTTAAAGTAAACTAAATGAGTTAATAAATAGTGAGGTGTTTATGAAAAATCCCTAGAAATGATTCTAATTTGAAAATTGAATCATTTACATGAGGCTTGATTAATTTTATAATACCCAAAAGAATACAGTTATAATAGTCACTAGGCCTATCTCTCATGGAGGTTTAAATCTATTCTAGAATTTCACTTTAGTTATTTATATTAATTTCAATGTATAATTGGGTATTTTATATATAACTATGAGATATTTTAGAGTAGAATAAAAGGTAACAAAATTATACGATCAAGTGATGAATAAATGGTTATGAACTAGATTAAACCATTTGTTTTATTCTTATTTATTTTTAAAATGTGTTTTACTAATTAAAATAAATCAATGTAAAATATATCTCTATAACCTCTTAATCTTATTATTCTCCAAATGACTACAATAAACCTTAATTTTTATTTAAAATTTGTTTTTTCACTAGCATCAGTGCAAAAATATACAGGGTGGCTGGTGGTGTGGGGGAGGGAGAGGTTAATTAGCATGAGTTAATTTTTACCAATTTTAACTAATTCATTTTATATCCGCACCTATTTGGTGAATGTATCTCAATATCATCTTTAGTCATTTGGTTTTAATGAATAAAATTATAAACAAGAAAGAATACAACATGGAACATAAGGATTTTAAAATGGAGTTTTCCTCAAACATGTATAACTATGTCCCAAGTGTACGGTGGTTATTATTTCACTAAAAAACAAGTTCTTTTTTTCAAGATGAACCCCAAGGAAGGGTATATCCTTGAAATTGTTATCCTAAAACCAACCATGTTACATATAGTCAAACAAATTTCTCTCATATTAAAATATGGAATAAAAAAGTTTCACATCAAATAACATATTCACTTTGATCTTTTGATATATTATTAATAGTTTTAGTTTTTCACACTTTTGGATAATATGAATATAGCCTCCTTCCTTAGTATATAGTCTACAAAAATGTTGCCTCTTTAGTACAAAAATCATAAATTAGATCTTAATATCTCCTTAATTATTAAGGATATAGAGATATCATAGTATGTTATTCTCAATTTCTTTTCTTTAGCCAATAACATATTCATTAGATAACCATACACACCAATATCTCTCTCTCTCTCTCCCCTTCTCTTCTTATTCTTCTTCTTCTTCGACACACACAAATGATATATTATAACAACATGGATATAAATTGTATTTCTTAACTCATATAACATTCATAAATAATGGGTTATTTAATTATATTCTAAAACTTTTATAAACACACAATTACATTGTGATATATTTTCTGTAATTTTAAAATTCAAATTCCATTGAAATAAAAAAAGGTATAATCATAAATATTGTTATATAGTCTCCAAGAAACACTTTAAATTTGAATCCTCATAAATAATTTCAAATATTCATATTTGAAAATAATAGAATTATTTTTTCAATATATTTTACTTTATTCTAATTTAATATCCAATATTCTCATCTTGAATAAAAAATAACCAGAACAATATCATGATTTAAAATCTTTGAATAACAGTTCATCATCATCACATTGAAAACTCACTTTTCTTAGAGTATAATTTTTTTGACACAAGTATATCTTATATATACTCTTCATCAAATTCCTAATCAATCTATAGATTAAATATTACATGTTTAAATGTGCATCTTATGTATACTATAATTTATCTTATGTACCAATAGAATATATTTCTCATTAATTAAAACATAATACATATGTTATAAAGAATATTAAATAACCAAAATATCTTACATATTATCATAATATCTAATAAATTACTGATATTTACTTATCTAGGAGAAACATATCAATAGAATATGTTTCACACCATATTAAACATGTTGTATATCAAGGTGAAAACCCTCATGAACTCTAGAAATTCTTCTAAATATCATATACATCATAATAATAATATTCCATATTTAAGTTATCATAAACACTTGAAATATTCTTATTCTACATAATGTTACATTTTATTTCCAACTTTACTCAAAATTCAAAAAATTCTATTTAGTTAAAAACTTCTTAAAACCTTCTCACGAAATCTTCAGTCTCTATAACTCTTTCTAAAACATTATACAAATGTATTACCAAATGATGTATCAATCTTAAATATTTATTTATATAAAGATATATATCATAACTTTTAACCATTTCCACATATAAATTTTTATACAATAATATCTACAATGTAAGAATCTCACTATATATATTTTTTCCCAATAAACAATAGGGGAAACTTAGATTCTTTATCCTTATATATAATATTATTTAGAATAAAATTAATTTGAGGGAACTTATAACTCCACTACCAAAGGTGTTATATAATTTAATTAACGAATATAGAGAACTTTTTTAGTTCCTTTAACCAACATATTATTCTAATCTTATCAATAGAATACATATTGACATTATAATCACTGAAAAAATAAAACATATCACAAATGGATAAATAACCCCCCCTTTTGATTTTTGTCAATACCAATATATAAAATGAATGTTAACATGCTTTCTTCCATTTTATTTAACACCATTATTGAAAATATATAAAATGGATCTTGAAATAGGGGGGGTATAATTACACTTAAACCCACGATCTATCAATTATTCCACTATAATTCAATGTGAGAAATTATTATTGTAGAAAATAACAGAGTAACTTATAAAATAAAGTTATCCATAACCAAACATGTATATGATAACAAATAAAAATTAATTTCTTAAGGTTTATTCAAATATATTTTTGGGTGGATACCAATTTTTTAATATATTCTCTATATATTTCCAAACTCATTCTTAAAATCATCTAAACAACTTATTAAAAAAAATCAAAACTAATATAAATTTTATTTTAAAAAATCATCCATTTATTTTCTCAAAATATTTTATTTTCAATTTCATTGTTCAATCCAATTTATTCACATTAAATCCATAATTAATACTTTAAAAATAAGTATTATAGAATACTCCTTCATATATTTTCAATTGAACTTTCCAAGAACCTTTCTTAAAATTCTCGAATTGTGTAAAATATTAACTTATGAAAACTTTATAAACTATTCTCCCCCATAAAGGGTAAATTACAAATTCACTTAATCAAGGATAATATCTTCATAAAATATTATTCATGAGAAAAATGTTAGATCACTTCCAAGGTGGAGAGTTTTTATCAACTCTCTATATTTGATAGCATACTCATCATTGGTTCTCCCCATAAACTCCACGTTTAATTCCTTTTATAGAAAGAATAAAGAATATATTGTAATAGTATGAGGCTTTATTTCCCATTAGTGATAGAAAAAAGGATGAGAGTTACTTCTCAAACAAGATAATCCTTTAATTTTTCCTCTATTTTTGAGAGAACTATTCAAGATTATTTCCTTGTATTTCAACGTAGAAGACTCCATGGGAAGTATGGTCTTCTTATGCTTCTTAACAATTTAATTTTGGGGAATATTATTTTTCACATTATCCATAAAGGTATGCAAACTTATTAGTTTTGGATTAATATTCATTAATATCTCCACTTAGTATGGAAGTATAATAATACAATACTTAGAATTATGTATAGCCTACTATGATATTCCACACAAATATTCCTGAACTCTTAGGTCATTATTTTTTAACAAACACCAATTTAATTTGACTTATTCATGATGGGAAGTTTAATATTTATTTATAGAAATATAATTTTCACATGTTTTTCCATTTTATTTATATTTTATAGTGGGATAGAAAAATAATCAGACATTATTTGGGTACATTTTTAACTCACTTGGTTTTTCCATATGATTTATCTGAAATAATTTTCACCAAATCAATTTGTTTTTTATCATGGATCTATTCTCTTCATTTATTCTATATATTTCCTATATTAACTTCAACAATCATTGATTTATTGAAAAATTATATGGTGTTTTCTCTTATACTATAATGAAATATGTTTCTTCTTATCTTTGAAAAATGATCTACCTTAGAATTGTTTGGATTTATCTATTCAATATATTTATTTTAATTATAACCCAATGGAAAGTAATATTTATATCTTCTTTATTTTTCCTTATATTTTTTATTATTCTTTTCTAAATTTCATTTGTCTCATGTGTAGTTGATTTATACCATCATGCTTCTTCATTGTGGCCACTCTGATTTTAAATTCCATATATATTTTCCTTCCTTAAAAATTTATTTAATATAAATATGTTATTATCATTATCCTATGTTATTTTCATGAACTCAATTTATAAAGAACCAACCTTAAACACTAGATATTTTTGAGAATTTAGAATAGAATTCACTTTATTTTAAAAAATATATTTTATGTTTAGAGTTTCAAAGAATTAGGGAATAAATCTTAGTTAACAAAACCATAAATTATACATAGAAATTTCTAATCAATATCCATTTTTTCATAATAAAATACTTTTAATTAAAAAATATTTTCTTTTTATGAAATTTTTTTCTTATCCATTAAATCACATTATCTACCCAAATATTTTCATAAAACATTTCATAATAAATTTTAAAGAAAAAAACTCATAAATATTTCTTGGAAAACATGAAATATCCATAATAATGTTTTCACAAAGTTATAATTTTCACCCTTAAAAATCCACATATAATTAAATCTAAAAAATGTTCATTATATTAGCTCAAGAAATCATAATATATAAATAAAAAATGTATAAATAATAGATAAAAAACTTAGGTTACTTGGGATGTCATTTTAATATCAATATTACAACCAATATTAAAAATTTAGTATCCATATGGTCTAATTCCATACCAAATTCATTGGAGGTATATTACAGACTCACCCCACCTTGGTTTATCATAGATCCACCTATATTGGTTAATAATGTGACCACCCATAATTAGTTTATAACATAACAAAAAATTCATCATAAAAATTCCCAAGAACCATAACATAATCATAAAAAAATAAGGATTTAATTTTCATCATTACACTCATAAAATATTATTGAGGAAAATAGCCTTTAATTTTTAATTAACTTATTTTAAAAAATAACTACATAATTAAAAAGGAAAAAATTATTTTTGAAAATAAATTTGTAAATTTTTTAAATAATATTCAATGAAAAAATTTGTTTTTATGGTAGGAAAATCTAATAATTATATATAATTTAATAAAACATTCTTTATACATTGTTAAAACAAAAGTTAAAACGTATATCATTTAAAAAAAGACAAAAATATTCCATTCAAACTATTAAGTAAAAAGTAAAGTATTGGTAAAAGTGAATTTGAAAAATAATAATATAATTTTAAATACATCATTAAATTATTTTAAAAAAATGTGGATATGGAAGAAAAAGAGGGTTTAAAAAAAAATTTAAAAGAATATTTTTAAAATAAAGTCCTTTACCTTGAGTCTGACTCATCATGTACATTATTTATCTTCCTGAATAATATAACTAAGTTAATTATTTATTTTAACTTTTTAATTAATTTTATTATTCATTTTATTTTATCTCTTACTTTTCTATATTTATTTACTTAATCAACTAAATTCACATTAGTCGTCTTGACGATATTCAATTCATAAGTCCAAAATGACTTAGGTTTGTTGACTATGGTCAAAGTATTCATTAATCTACCATATATATAATAATAATCATTAAATAAATATAATTTTTATACATAAATTATAATTTTATAACCAATCACGAATAATATTTATAAAAAATTAACTATTCTGCAATCATGGAGATGGGAGACCATACATAAGAATGAGTAACATTTCCATTTTTCACTGATCATTATGAAAAGAGGGTAATTATTATTATATATTTATAAAATTATCATAATATCATAATTATCATATGAATTATTTAAATATTCTTACATATATTATCCATGTGATGTGGTGATGAAATAAAATCATTTCATTTCATGGAGGTGGTCGTCCACATAAACACAAAAACGACATTATCATTTTCTAGTATTTGGAAAGGTAAGACAATATGTGTTATATTATCTTCCCATAATGATAAATATTTCATGGATACCATATATAAACATTAATTCCATCATTATAATACATCATTGAGATATGGTGATGGAAAGAGAATTACATCAGTTCATGAGACAATAGTCCTTCGTACACACGATCGATGGGTTTGTTAAACATTTTATGGAAGAGGAGATAGATATAGCTCATAACATTGAAAGAATAACATATAGGTATATGAAATATACTGGCGGAATTAATTTATCATGGTTTAAGAAGATTTTAAGTATTTTTAAGAAGAAATGAAACTAAAACATGCAGTTAAAAACTATACGTATTCTCAAGAAAGTCTCCTTTGATTAACACCTTAATCCCTCAAAGGTTGTTATTATGCCTAAAAAGGCATAAAAATGATATTAGGGATTCTGGTAATATATTTGGTTTGGTATTGGCTAAAATAAATGCATTTTTAACTATTAAGAAATGAGAATAGGAGGTGACATTTTATAAAAGAGGGGAGAGACACTCTTGGAATTTCTCAAAATATTAAATTTATATAAATTATATTTTTAAATAAAAATGGATCTAAACTAATTTATTTAAAATATAGGATGATTATGGGTCAAAATACCCTTATAAAATAATATTTGGACAGGTTTAGGTCACATTCTTACCTTTATCATTTTGTTCTAAGCACTTGTTAACCATTTTTTAACATACCATGAAAACAAGGATTTTTACTCTTTGAAGGTGAATATAGTTACTATAAATGGAAAAGGCCACATAAATAGACCATGGATAATATTATATATCATATATATTCACTTTTATGAATCTATTTTTGTTAGTTATTTTATATCATTGAATTTTAGTTTATTTGTCATATCATTAATGTCAAATTTTAGAACTATTCATTGCTTGAATTTTAATAACATCAAGACCACAAGTAAAATTTTATAAAAATATTTTATTAGATCCTAAAAATTTAATTTAATATATATAATTTTTTTATCTAATTATTTATCTCAAATTATATTAATTTTAATATTTTTAAAAATATTTATTTAATTTTTTAATTAATTGAATAATTACTCCATCAACATTGCTTAAGCATTTAAAGTAATTATTTATTCAAAAAATAAAATAAAAATTAATTACCATGATAAAGATAAATTATTTATATTTTAAAATACTATTTATAATTGAGCATATCCTCAAGAAATCCTTATTTTAAAAATATTATAGTTATTAAAAAAAGAGTGAAAATTTTGACTTTTCTTTAAATAAAATATTATAAATATAAAAATTTCATAATAAGGGAGAAAAATGACATATATTAAACCTTTTGATGATTATGTATGGGATATAATCATAAAATAAAATTTATAGAAGTGTTTCGGCAATTTTATAGTCATTATCATATCATTTTTAATCTATAATTACACGATTTACCCTTAATCGTGGTAATAAAAATTACTATGGTTACTATTCATATTGACTAAAAATAATTGAGAACTATTTAAAAAATTGGGACCCTATGATTAAAAATATGAAATATATTTTTAAAAATTCAGAACATAGAACTGGAAGAATTTAATTTAAATTTAAACTCGCAAAATGCAACAAAAAATGATGTTTCAAAAAAATGCACTTTTTAAATATAAAATGTTTTTATACTTCATTAAAGTATACAATATATTTAAAATACAATAATTATATTATTTTAAATAAAAATTAACTCATTAAATTTTAAAACTAATCTAAAAGAGAATTTGAATTTGTAAACACTTCAAAGTAAAACACAACAATAAAAATTAGTATTTTTCACAATTCATTGAAAAATCAATATTTTCTAAAAATAATAAAAAATTCATCATAAGATAATTTTAAAATTATAAATTAAAATATACAATTATTAATTTTAAATTCAAAAAAATATCTATAAAATTCATTAATAAAAATCAAGAAAACCCATTTTTGAAGAAAACATATTTTTGACGAATAAAATGAATTTTCTAAGAAATGAGTGATTATTTACAAAGAATTAATTAATAAATTAGCATTGCCTAGGAACATTATTTATTTCATAAATTAGTTTTTAATATTTATTGCCACTAATTTTTTGACTAGGTTATATCTATCACATTTAAATAATAATATGTCATTGTTTGTTTAAGCTCAGTGCCAGGTATCTTATACCCTATCAAACACAATATTTCTTTTTAAAATATTGATATATTAAATTATCCAACCTTCAAGAAATTGAATTTGAAAAATTTGAACTTTGGCTTGGTAACAAGGGGTTTAATTTTTAAAATACCTTTGTTGAAAACCCACATCATAAAAGGGGTTAATGAAACTTTCTCTTAAAAAGAGAGAAAGAGAAATACAAGGGTTATCTATAATAACACATACAAGGTTACCATATTGGAAAAAATTGGTGGAAAGTGAGAAAAATAGATATATAAGAAAAACCTAACTCTCAAGGGATGATATAGAGTGATATAGAACATTTTCATGTTAAAGTTAAACACCATAAATCTGTAAATCAATGATAGGTTAAAAAAACATTTATTTCTCAGTAATAAAAGCAATCAGATAACATTTTTGTTTCAAAATAATTTTCCTGAAGTTGATAAATTCTGTTACTGCTTAGAATAAGAACATAAGTAAATATACTTACTTGAAAGGTATAATTTAATTATTTAATTAATTCCCACCACAATATCATATTTTTCTTCAAACAATGAGTATTGAAGATGAATTTATCATGCTTAAATCACTGAAATCAACTTCAACAAATCAAAAAATACAAAAAAGAATAAAAATTTATTCCTCTTGTATTTAGGTATTAACAAAAACCAAAATCGTTAGAATATGGTAAGATAATTCCTAAAAATAATAAACCTTCATATGAAGAAAAATTAATTTAATCTCAAAAATTAAATAGTATTACCCAAAGTTAAATATAGATCATTCAAAAAAATGAGTAACCTTAAAATTACTCAAAAATATTCTAGACTAAGATTCAAATCCAAAATAAGAAGGATTTGATCTCATATTTTTCCTTGATAAATTTAATATTTATCTTCCAAAATGACATCAATCACTATTAAAGTATAAAAACAAAAATATAATTGCATAAATAAAATAATATCTAAGATATGATAGTCATATATATAAATAACCTGAATCAACACAAGAAAAAATAAAATCATATATGATTCCAAAAAATTATTCAAAAATTATTTCTCAAATAATCCCCCATTGTGTTATGTTTACCTTAATCCTATAAGGTTTCTTAAAAATGAACTTCTTTTGAAAATAAAAGCAATCACTTTATCATCAAATAAATTTTAAATCCCATGATTATCTATAAGATAAAACATATATTATGAAAATAAACTTAATATTTATTTTATAAATCATTTAATTATAAAATATTTTCATACTAATCAGAAATTCACTAAGTCCAGCTGTAGTAATTATACATTTATCACCCTTGGGTTGTGGGTTGAAGCCCAAAACCTTTCCAGATGGGATGATTTTTCACCTGAACTATGATTTATCCTTTTTCTAAAATTATATTAATATAATCCTTATAAAATTCCAAGAAATTTTATAAACATACTCAAATATAACCTTAATATATTAACATTAAATATATTTTTTTTACCTTAAAGGTTATCTCATACATTTTATTTCGCATCTCAAAAAAATTTATTAACCCATAATTACCTTAAAATCAATTTTCACATAAACCCTAAAGGTTATTAATAACTTTAAACTTATGTACATTAAATGAAAATATAGTTCTTCCATAAATAAAACTTCACATACTAAACACAAGTTTTACATATACGTAAAAAACATCCAAAAGTACTCCCATCATCAAATGAGTATTAATGATTTTAAACTCATGATTATCTTTAATTATACCACTACATAATAACTCTTAAATGTATAAAACTTAATCATTAAACACTATTCATAATCCATTAACTATTATTTTCCATCTTATTCCTTAATACTTGTTTCCTATACAAAAAAGAAATTATTCATGTCCTGTGATTCAACAACGTCAAAACAAAATCCAATAAATAACCCATACCTTTCACATGTCATATGCAGTTTCCTCATCTTCAACTGTAATGGAATTAGTTATTACTAAAAATATATATATACATGATTTATGATCCCATTAATGATTATTACACCTTGGATATAAATTTTCACACTTACCATTCTCCCCACATTTAAAACATTCAATTGATACCCTGAGAATAACTTCTTTCCCCGTTATAGAGTTAACTAATCACTTCTTTTTTCTTTAGAATATTATTAATTTATGACCTTCTTTACAACATATAAAACAACTTCCCATTATTTTAGGACATTTAATTGGGAGATTATTTCCACATTAATGACATATAGGTTATTGTATATATTTACCTTTATGATCATTATCACCTAAAATTACATGAATCACCACTTATCTCTTATTTAATAAGTTGGGAAACTCACTTAGTTTTATGTTTTTAATCATAAATCTAGATATCTAGTTAAGAATAACCATAATATTTTTCACTATAGCTCCCATTACTTTTATTTTCACATTTATAAAACCACCACAGTTTATTTCACATCCATTGTTACTATGGTTCCTACTGGTTCTAATAATTTACTTAATAAAAAACGTTAGTGTGAATATATATTGAATCATAATATAGAATTTTATGAGGAGGATAAAGAAAAATAAATCCTTATTAATTTTGTCTCAAGCTCTTTTGATTTATATAAAATAACAATGATTCTCTGAACATAGTAACCATTGTGGACATAAAGGACTATTAAAATTTTCTCCCATAACATCCTATCATATAAAGTTATGTAAATCTTGCTCTGATACAAACTATAAGAACCTGACCTTAAAAATGACATATTCTAGTGAATTTAGAATATAATTAACATTGTTTTCTCAAATAACTTTTAGGTTTATATTTTTAAATCATTATGGAATAACTATTATATAACAAATCCATACATTACCAGTGTTCACTTATACTCCATATCCATTTTTTTCACAATATAATACTTTTAATGTAAAAAATGTTTTATTTTCATAAAAAATCATCATAAAATTAAACTTATTATCTTATTTGTTATTAAAAATTCTTAAAACCCTATATTTTTTTAAAATATGGGATGAGAATAAAATATCAGTATGTAAAATAAAAGGAATGAAAGAAATAATTAGTCTATGATTACTTATAAAAATTTTGTTTTTTGAAAATAAACATTCAGTTCAAAATAAAAATTTTCTTACCTATGAAGTCAAATTCTATGTTCAAATATTTTTATAAAACATTCCACAATAAATATTAAAGGAAAAATAAAACTCATAAATGTTTCATTAAAAACATAAAAAAATCATAATAATTTTTTCAAAAATTTATATTTTTCACCCTTAAAATGTAGCACATAATATCCTTTAAATATACGATCATTATCTTACCTTGAGAAATAATAAGATTCCTAGAAAACCCATAGAAATCATAGAAAAAATTTGTAGGTAAATTGGGAAATAATTTATATATCACTCTTAGAATTACTCTTACAAATGGAATAACCATACGACCGACTTCCATTCCCAATACATTGGAGGGCTATCACAGACCCACCCATCCTTGGTTTATGAAGGAACCACCCTTAATTTGTAAATAAAATTAAACCTATCATTTTTTATAATATAAAAAATTATTATAATAAAATACCCAATAAATATAACATACTCATAAAACATTAAATCTTGAATTTTTATTCTTAGACTAATAAAATTTCCTTGATGAAAATAACCTTTACATTTTTAAATCACTAATCTAAAAACAGAACTTTTAAATTAAAAATGAAAACATTATTTTTTAAAATAACATTCTAAACTTGTAAAGTAATCTTAAAAACAAAAATTTGGATTGGTGAGTAGAAAATACTTTTGTGTCATATAATTTAAAAACATATTACTTCGACACTATTGAAACAAAAGATAGAAAACACCACATTCAAAAAATGAAAAAATATTCCTTTCAAACTATTTTTTAAAAAGAAAAACATGGGTATAAATTAATTTAAGAAAAATAAAATAAAATAATAGTAAAAAAATTATTTTTTATAAAATATACATATGGAATAAAAATATAGTTTTAATTGAAATTTCAAAAGAAAATATTTAAAAGAAAGTCCCTTACCTTGAGTCCAACTCATCATATATGTTATTTATCTTATCGAATAATAAAAATAGGTTAATTATTTAATTTATTAAGGATTTTTTTATTATTTTTATTATTAATTTTATTTTATCTCTTATCTTTTTATATTTATTTACCTAATCTATTAAATTCACATCATATATTTTGATGATATTCGGTTTATAAGTCTAAAATGACTTAGGTTTTGTTGACTATGGTTAAAGTGGTAATTAATACACCACCTATATAATAATAATAATCAATAAATAATTATAAATTTTATAAATTAATTATACTTTTAAAAATAATCATGAAATATATTTACGAAGGAAGATCTATGTTACAACCATAAAGATGATATGTCGTACGTACGAAAGATTAATGTTTTAATTTTTCAACGATCTTCATAGAAAGAAGGTAATTATTATTTTATCTTTAAATAATGATAATTATATTATAAATATTATATTTATTCTTTAATGATACATATCTATATCATCCATGTGATGTGGTGATGTAAAATGAATCACATCACTTTGTGGAGGTGGTGGTCCACACGTATGCACACACATCGATACCATTTTGCAGTGTATAGAAAGGTAATAAAATATTTGTTATATCATCTTTATATAATGATAAATATGTCATGAATATAATATATAAACATTAATTTTGTAATTATAATCCATCTAGGATATATAGTGATGGAAAGAAAATTAGATCGGTTCGTGAGGCGGTAGTCCATCGTACACGAGAATGATGGTTTTGTTTCTTATTTGTTAGAAGGGTTGATAAATATAGGTAATTAAATTGAAATAATTTTATCTAAGTATATTTTTCATACAATTATTTTTATTATTTAATGGTTTATGAAGATTTTATGGTGGTGTAAGAATAAATGAAACTAAAACATGCAGTTAAAAACTATACCTCTTCTCTAGAAAGTATACTATGATTAACAACTTAATCCCTCTAAGGTTGGTATTATGAATAAAAAAGACCTATAAAATGAGATTATGGATTATAGGAAGGTATTTGGGAAGGTATTATCCAAACCAAATGAGTTTTTCTGTGTGAAGGAATAAGAAGTGGAGGTGCCCTTTTGTAAGATAGGAGAGGGGCACTCTTGTAATACCTCAAAATATTAAATTAATATTAATTATTTTTTATTTATAAATGAATAAGAATTGATTTATTTAGAATATTGGATGATTAAGGGTCTAAATAATCTCATACAATAATTTTTAAACAAGTTTAGGTCAAATATTTACCCTTATAATTTGATATTAACTATTCATTAACCCATTTTCAACTTACCACGATAATAAGGTTTTTTACTATTTGAGGGTAAATATAGTTTATATAAATAAGATAAAGGTCCAAAAATAGACCATGGTTAATATTATAAACCATATCCTAATCTCATGGCTAAATATAATTTTTTAAAGAATTTTTTATCAATTTAAAAGATATTATTTATTATATCATTTATATCAATTTTAGAACTATTCATTTATTTGATTTTAATAACATCAATAAACAAGAAAAATTAATTTTTTTTTATTATATCCATAAAATGTCATCGTCATATTTAAAATTCATGTATCACATTATTTATCTCAAATTATATTACTTTTAATATTTTAAAATCATTTTTTTGATTTTTTTTTCATTAATTGAATAATTACCACATCTGCATTGTGTAAGAATTTAAGGTAATTATTTTTTCACTAAAAATTTAAAATAAATTACCATCACAAAGTTAAAATTTTTATATTTAAAGATAATATTTATAACTAAACATATCCTTCATTAATCTCTATGTTAAAAATATTATATTTATTAAAAATAGGAGTATGATTTTTTTAAATTTTCTATTAATAAAATATTATAAAGGTTATAATCACATTAAAATAAAACAAATGTCAAATATTCAACCATTTTATGATTATGAATGATATTTAATCATAAAACAAAATTTAGGAAGGTGTTAGTGTAACAAACCAGAATTTTATCAATTGAATTTCCCTTCTTATAATTATGTCATATAGTACAAAGCTCATACATCACATAGATAAAACCAAAAAAGATTATTATCAAAAATAAATAATGACACATCAGTTATAAAATAGACTAGTAATAATTACAAATATTTTAGTGGGAAAATAAATCAAAAATGAGAGAATAAGAATGGGTTAATCTTTATATGATTAATCTACCAGAATGAGTGCACTCACAAATTTGATTATTGGAATAGTAATTTGACCGTTAGAATAGTAATACAACCATTAGAATAGTTATCTGACCATTATAATATTAAAATAACCTATATAAATATAGAATAATACTTATGTAACATATAAAATTAAAATTTAATATATTTAAACCATTTTAAGTAAATAAATGTTTTAAAAATGATAAATTAAGTGTAATTATTTTTGTAAAATTTAAATGTTTCATTTTCAATTTTATAATGAATATAATTATTTTTTAATTTTTTTCATAAAATGTATTCATAAATTAATATTTTTTTATTATAATTATAATATTAATTTATGATACCATAAGTAATTTTTTAAAGGGTTATAAAATCAATTATAATATTAAAATCAGTATTTTTTGATTAAATGATGATTTTATTTAAAAATTAAAATTATCATATTTAGAAAATATTTTTTATGAAATTGATTCCATTTTTGAAATATAAACATTGAAAAATGGTTTGGGTTATTTTGTTGATTTTTATAAAATAGTTGATTATTTAGTGAATAGTGAAATATGGTAATTTATGGTATTTAACATTATAATCCAAATACATGAATTTTTGAGTCCTGGATGATGTAAGAATCCATTATCTTGAACTAACATGGACTAATTAAAGTATATAGTCATAAGAATTGACACTATTTATAGTCTTGAACCAAAATAATATATTATTGAATAAAATAATAAAACAACCCTTTCCTACCCTCATAAATACCACCACTCACCACCACTTCTCCTCACACCTTCTAAGATTTGTATATTTCCAAAATTCTACCCAATTACCTTACTAGGACTCTTAACCACATCCTATTGTTGTTGGTATCACCAAAATAAAAATTCTAGGTGTGCTAAGGAGGTTATCAAGGAGATGACATTCTAGTTGTAAAATCCTCTATCTTTCTCATTTAAATTATTTCTTTATTCTAATTTATCCTCACCCTAATTAAAAGTGACATGATAAATATATTATCATATATATACTATATGTTTTATAGAATATCCATCATCAAACCCCTTCTCTCCACTTAATTTTTGGAAATATGAAAACATCATATGTAATATGTTGGTTCGTTGCCTTCGTGGATGATGAGTTTTCATTTTACATTACTTCCTTCAAGGATAGTCATAAAACCATTACCATGTTTTAATATGATTTTAATTTGTATATTATGACTTAATTAATGTTTTGTAACTAATATATAAAAAAAATATTAAATAAAACAAAACTAGTTCGTGTTGGTCAGAAAAACTTCCAAAATAAACTACATATTTATCAATAACATTTTATCAAATGAACCATACCCATACTAGGAATAAATAAAGATATATGGAAAATTTAAATTTTTTTAACTGCATAAATACAATATAATTTTACATCTATATTACTATTCCCATTTAAAAATAACATCCATAAATAAACACAAGTTAACAAACCATGAAATCATGAAATGAATGCTCCCAGAATGAAAAAATTAAATTTTATAACTCATTAAAATGGTTATAAGTAATCATGAAATGAATGCTCCCCTCGCGATGCGCTAGGTTTTACCCCCTTTGTAACTCTCCTCCTCCCCTCCTCTGGTGCTTTTTCGGTGTTTAGTTGTCGGCCCCTCGGGATCTCGAAGTCGCGCTTCTCCTCCGCAGTGGTTGCTCCGTCGAAGGGATCTCTTTATCGGGCCCGGTTGTGGTGAGGCTTACCGGTGGCAGTTCTTCTGCATCAGCTTCAGATCTCATCGGGCCTGAGACCGGTGAGGCTCATCATTGGCTCCAGGTTTTTCCCCGGTGGTTTCTCCGACGGCGGCATTTCTCGGCAAGGCTTCCTAGTGCTGGTTCGTTGGTTTTGGCTTCAGATCTCATCTGACTCGGGGCCGGTGAGGGTCAGCGTCGGCTTTGGTGATCCTGAGGTGGCGTGGTGTCCATCCGTTGCAGCTCGGAGGGGAGAGGTTATGGATCTTCTCTTTGGAAGGTTTGATCTGGTCTTGCAGGTTTGAAAGTCGTCTGATGCCAGTGGTGCGGTGTCAGTTCCATGGTGCTGTTCCGATGTGCTGTTGTCTGCCGGTATTCAGGTGGTTTTTTTGAATGGATGTGTTTGTCTATGGAGGAGGGTGAAGTGGCAGGACAACCTGATATTCTTTGTTTAGGTTTTTTCAATGGAATTTTTTGGATGGGTTATCCCCTGAGGTCCATCTCACATCGCTTGAGGGTTGGGAGAACTCCTTGTTTGTTTGCGGGTTGTGGATTTGGGCCAGTGTTGATGGTCACACTGGTGGACATTCAAAGAGTCCAGATATGAGGTTCGGTTAGCTATTCTGTTTTTTTTGTTCCTTGGTTTTCTTAGGGAAAGTTTTCATTTTGATGCTTGGATGGTTTGTTTTGGTGTGATGAATGTTTTTGTATTTCGTGAGTGGTGGAGTGGTGGAACGGTGAAGTGTGGAACTGATGAAATGATTTAGTGGTGAATTGTGGTGAATTGGCATTGTGTTGAAGTCTTTTTTAGTTTCTCACTTTTTCCTCAAAAGTTTTTGGATAATAAAAAATTAATTTTTAGTCAAGTGCAAGTGAAGAACTCATTCAGACATAAGGTAATGGTTCTTTCTCCTTTGGGTTACGCTTTCTCTCTCTTTACCCATAATGTATTTATTCATTGTTATTAAAAAATTATCCTAAATTATGAGTGTATTTTCCAAAAATGTGTATATATATGAATTAAAATTTCTTTAATGGGGAATAATTATTTTAAAATTCCTACTTCTCAATTCCTCTCGATATAAAAACCCGATTAAAGAGAACTTCTCTGTTTCTTACCCATTTTCAAGTACACTGCATAAACTATTTTAATCCTCGAATATTTTTCTAAAATCAATCATTTTATTATGAAATATTATTTTATTTCATTCTTGTTTTATGGAAATAATTATTCCTTTATCCTTTTTAAAGACTCTTTGTTCTTTTCACTAAAACCACACTAATGGAGCACATTTCTAAAGTTATCTAAATATTATTTTTCATGTTTTTAATTTAGTTAGAAATATTTATTAAATATATATTATTATTTTTTATTAATTAATTTCCAATTATGATTTATTACATTATTTCTTGGACACCATCATGATTTTCCCTTTGGTTATTCCTTATAACATGATTGTGAAACCCATTTGTTTCAATGGGAAGCCCTTATTTTTATTTTTTATGTTTGGTTCTTTATGTGGAACACATATTCATAAATATGTTATAATGGGTTCACCTAGATAGCACTGAAATTCATTTGGTAATTTTCTCTCTCTCATGAGACATTATGTATGGGATTTCGGAGTAAACCTAATCTATTATGGGACTTTTTCCACCATGTTATATTGTCTTGGAAATTAGCATTGACTCATGTTTATGTCATGTTATGTATTGTTTCTACATTCTAATATGGACATGATCATAGGATTCCATGTCATATATGTTATTCCTCTATATGATTATTCATGAGACATACCTTATATGTTATTATGTTATTCCTTATAACTTATATGCTATGCTTATTTTTCATTCTAATTCTCTTACTATGATTTTTAGCCCATAAATTTTGTCTATGTATTCCATAGGTAATCCTGTACCAATATAGAAGATCAAGGAAAGTTATGATCTCATTATGAAGATTAATATTTTTTTATATTCTAGTTTCATGTTTTATAATTATGTATGTAGTCTTCTAAAGACACTAGATTTTTCAATCCTTGGTTTGAATTTAATAGATAATTTTTCTTAAAATCTTATAATAATATGTGTAAAAGGATTGGTTTACTATAGTTTGTATTAGAAATTGATATAGTTATTTTTGTAGATTATAACTAGAAAACTTTATTAATAACACTAGGGATAATTATATCACCATTGTTTACCTAGATTGAAACTATGGGAATAAAAAGTTAGTATAAAATTTTCATTAATTTCTTATTTATTCTATGTTCATGGTTTCACTTTTACATTCTCATTAGATAAGTATTCAAGAACACCAATTGTATTATTCTTATTTAGTAAATAGTGGAAAACATGAGAACCCACAGTAATAACCAATGTGATAAGAAATGAAATGATTTCCCTAATGATATACTAAGATTTATGGGAACAGGAGATTAAAACTTCATTAAAGTACATGATTAGTTAGATCAAGTTATGAATAATAACTTGAATAGTGTGGAACAAAATCCTTCTCATAAGAAAGGGAAAGTTTTGGTTGAATTATTTTTGTGAAAAGGCCTCCTATATTTATTGGATATTCTTATTCCCTAATTAAAAACAATAAATTAACTCCATTAAGAAGATATTATCAGCCCTACAGTGCTTAGAAGAAGAGAAAGTCATACTGGTGGTCTATCATTTTGATGGGGAAACTGATGAATGGTGGACAGAGATAAATAAAATAATATATAAAGGGGAAATGTATTCCATGGAATGGGAAATATTAAAGAAAATATTTTTAAATAAATATTTTTCTAGAACTCTCCATTTTGAGATGGATAGGGAGTTACACATAATAAAGAAAAAGGAAGTTGTTGCTATCAAGGAATACAAGGAAAAATTTACAAGTCACGCATGATAGGCCTATAAATTTTTCATGAACACTTAAATCATGATGGATCTCTTCTTTAGTGGAATAAAACTGAGACTTTGAAAATCCATATTTATTTGAGTCTTTGATAGATATAAGGATATTTTCAATTGTGAAAGGAATAAAAACATTATATTTGTGCTTTATAATCCATGTTTAAGGCCTAGTGCCTCTAAGAATTAGGTCAACGTAAAAAGTTACCCCAAAACCTAATTGAAAAATGGGATTATACTAAAAAAATTAATAAAAATGTATGGCCTTAAGGATTTTAGGAAAAGGAACACATACATTATGTGAGACAATGCAATAATCCAAGGTTTCTTATAGACAATTAATGATAACTACCTCTAAGGTAGAAATGAAGGTAATATGTTATCACCGTTATTGAGGTTGATCCTAAAAATGATGCAGTGATTGGTATACTATTTATTCTTTGAAGAATAGTGAATGTACTATTTGAATTTTGTTCAATATGTTCTTTTATATCTTCATAGTTTAGTATAACTATTCAAACAACGCCTCACAATATAGAGGCTAAGTTATCCGTGAGAATAGAGAATGGGGAAATTATTTCATCTAAAGTATATAACTCCTCCCCAGTAAATGTTTGTGGATTGAACCTCCCAAAAAATATCATCTTATTTTCTTTAGTGTATTTTGATGCTATATTGGGCATAGATTATCTATCTTTATATAGATCCAAAATCAACTATTGGGAAAGATATATCACTCTTTATATCCTAATGCATCCACCAATTATGTACAAATTTAGGGAATGGGACGAATATCCTTTAGAATATACTTCTCAAGTATGGATACTATTTCTTAATAAGAAATCATATATAGATCAAATGATTGAGACAAAAGAGAGGATCATACTTAAAGACATTCCCATTATGAGGGAATATACTAATGTATTCCCTGAAGAATTATCTGGTCTTCCTCTTGATTGAGAGTTTGAATTATCACATGAACTTATACTAGGATCTATTTCCATATCAAATACTCTTTATAGGATGGACCCCATTGAGTTAGAAGAACTGAAGAAAAAGTTATGGGAGAATATGGATAAGGGTATTATTCACCTAAGTGCTTCACTATGGGGTGTACTAGTCCTCTTAAAAAAATAAGGATAGATTAGTGAGCCTCTACATTGATTATTATTAACTCAAAAAAATATTGATAAAGAATAAGTATCCCCTACTAGAGATAGATTTCATGTTCGATCAACTACATGGGGTCAATTATTTTTTTAAGGTATACCTTCATTTTGGATATCAAAAATTAAAGGTGAAGAAAGAAGACATTCCAAAGAATGAATTTTGAATAAGTTATGAACACTATGAGTTCATAATTATTCCCTTCAGACTCACTGATGCTCCATCAATTTTTCAGGGAATTAATGAATAGAGTCTTTAGAGTTTACTTTAAAAAATTTATAGTAGTATTTATAGATGATATTATAATACATTTTAAGAGAAAGGAGGATCATGAAGACAATTTGAATACTATTCTAAAAAATTTACAAAGGGATAAACTATACAAAAAGTACATTAAGTGTGAGTTTTGGTTAGATGTAGTATCATTATGGGGGAATGTTATCTTCATTAGAGGGATATCAGTGGGACCTTCTAAAAGAGGGGCAATTGAGGAGTATCCCAGACCAACATTTGTAATGGAGATCCATAGTTTACTTGGTATAGATGGGTATTTCTGATGATTTGTGGGGAATATATCAGGATTTTAAAACCCACTAGACAATATGACTCGAAAGGGAGTAATGTTTTTCTAGACCGGTGATTGAGAAGACTAGTTTGAAGAGTGGAAAGAGGCTTATCACTGCACTAGTACTTATACTACCGACAATTGGGGAACACTTTTTGGTATATAATGAGCTTCAATGAAGGGATTAGGATATATATGGATGAAAAATGATAAAGTTATTTCCTACACCTTAAGGAATTTGAAATTTCATGAGAAAAAATTTCCCATGCATGATCTAGGGTTGGTGGTTGTGATCTTTGCATTGAAAATCTAGCAGTATTATCTCTATGGAGAGAGTTTGAGATATATACTAATCAGAAGAGCAAAAAATATGTATTCAAATAGAAGGAGATTAATATAAACCATTAAATATGGTTAGATATCATTAGGAACTATGAAAGATTAATCCACTACCATCCTGGTAGAGCAAATAAAGTGGCATATACTCTAAGTCGAATGGATACTATAACTTTTTCAATGATAATAATTAAGAATGATCCAATATTCATATACTTACAAAGGATTTTCATGGGAATCATAATAAAAAGATCATAATAATTCCTTTATAAAATGATTTCTCAACCATCCCTTATAGAGAAGGTAAAATATACTCAAAATAATAATATGGGAATTCAGAAGAAGGTGGATGCTATAAAAAATGGGAAATCCTCAGATTTGAAAATTAATGAAGGAGTCACAATATTTGGGACATGACTATGTGCACCATGAAATTTTGATATGAAGAATTATATTTTAAATTATTCACATAACTCAACCTTCTCTATCCACCCAAGGAGAACAAAGGTATATCAGAACCCAAGAGAACTATTGGTTAGACAATATAAAGAAGGAGGACACTGAATATACATCAAAGTTCCTATTATGATATCAAGTGAAGGATTAAAGGAAAAAGTCTACAGGGATGATGAAACTATTACATACACCTACCTGGAAATGGGAAAACATCACCACAAACTTTTTCACTATACTTATGAAGACATCTAGAGGAAATAATGCTATATGGGTTTTTTTATATCAACTTTTAAATACTGATCACTTCATTTCAATTTGAGAGAAATTATCACTTGACCAAATGTCATGAATATACATTAGATAAGTGGTGAGGATACATGGGGTAACATTATCAATTGTATCCCATCAAGATTTGAAATCTACCTCCAAGTTCTAGAAAAATATATAACATGATATAAACATAGCGTTGAACTTTTAGTATGACTTATCACCCCTAAACTGATGACCAGTCTGAGAGAAATATTTAGTTATTATAAGATTTTTGAGAGTATGATCTATAGAATTTAAAGAATTATGGGACCAATATCTCCCTCTGGTTGAATTAACTTACAAAAATAGTTTCCCATTAAGTATATAGATAGCTCCATATGAATCCCTTTATTCTAAAAGATGTAGAACACATGCATGATAGGTTAATGGTGGTGAATGTAAGCAACTGGGACATGAAATGTTTAAAGGAATATTAGAAAAACAATTACCATTCAATAGAACATTAGGGATGCCCAAATTTGGCAGAATAATTATGAAGACAATCATATATTAGACCTTGATTTTGAGATTAGAGACATGTTATTCCTCTGTATATCTCCATAGAAGAGATTCACGAGACTTGAGAAAAAAGGAAATCTAATCCTCAATAAATTAACCCATTTTAGATTCTTGATCACATCATAGATTTACCTATCAACTATCCCTTACAACAACCATGTATCAAGAACATGTTGTATTCCATGTATCCCCCTTGAGGAAGTACAGACTAGACCCCTCACATGTATTGAATTCAATGGTGGTACAACTAGAAAATGATCACTATTATGAGAAGCAGCTGGTGAAATTCTTGGGTCATAGAGATAGAGTTATAAAAAACATGACTACTCACCTAGTCAAGGTACTATGGAGAAAACATAAATAAGAAGAGGAGAAATGGGAACTAGAGTAAATGATGAAGGTGAAGTAACATCACTTGTTTTCACCTTAGAATGTAAAATGGAATTTCAAGGTCATAATTTTATAATGGCAGAAGAATATGACATCCTAGAATTTTATCAATGGAATTTCCCTTATTATAATTATGTCATATATTATAAATCTCATAAATCACATAGATAAAACAATAAGACATTATACTCCTAAATGAATAATGATACATTACACAACAAATGAAAAAAATAATTCTGAATATTAGAATGGGACAATAAGTATAAAATAAGACAATAAGAATGGGATAGTTTAGATCTTCTCTATCCACTACAATAACTATACTCATGAACAAAGATGTTAAAATAAAACATAATGTTAATAATAAAAAAATTATTTTGAAGATAAAAGTATAAATAACCTTGAGATAATATAGAAGTGAATGAATAATGATTGGAATAAGATGTATTTATAGGATGTAGTGAACCCATATGATCATTAAAAATATGACTCTTTCTCGAATTTGGTACGCATGTCTATTTCTCACAGATGGCATCGGGTGGGCAACCTCGAAATAGGGATGGGTATGCCAAAACCCATCATTCAGCTGTTGGTCCTCTTTTGGACGGATGGTTTCTCTATTGGTTTCTGCACGGTGTTCTCTGGCTGATTTGGCACTGCATCAGTTTGACAGTGCAGTGTTTCCTCACTTGCATCATCGTGTGGGTGGCTCGTTTGAGCGATAGGTATTCTAGAATCTATCGTCTAGTCCTCTCCCTACTTCAGTGTGGGATTGAGAAGTGCCTTTCCTTGATTGTGTTTCCAACACGACTCATTTCTTGGCAAGGGGGCGGTGCATCATCTTTTTCGGATTTCACTATTGCAGGTTCTGACAGAGGGGGAAAACATACCCTTGGTTGGATCTTATTTGGATGTTTTTTTCTCATTTGGAGGTTGGGTTCATGTAAGGACTTTGTGCCCAGTTGGTGATTTTTTTCTCATTTGGTCATTGTAATGGGTTTTTACTTTTCCTAATCTTCAAAAGGAGATATTTTTTGTTTAATAAAAGGGGTCTCCCCCCTCATTTTCATCTTATATTATCTTGTATTATACTTATAATATAATTTTATGATACCATAATTATTTTTTAAGTTGTTCATAAAATCATTTACAATGATAAAATTGGTATTATTTGAATAAATGATGATTTTATTGAAAAACTAGTACTCTCATGTGCGTTCACATGACAATATGGATCAATAATTATATTCAATAAAAGAATAATTTTTTTCAAATCTAATAATTAAAATTAATACTAAATTTATTGAAATAAAAAATTAGTGGTACATAATATTGGAATACAAGTGAAGAAAATCTAGAGACATCCTTAAAACAAAAGAAAACATTAATGATAAATTTAAAGGAATGGAGTTTTTTTGAGAATAGAGATTTTAATTTCATGAAAGAAATAAATTTGACATAATATTAAAAAAAAATAGTTAGTATAGTGAAATAAAAAGTGTTATTAAACTAAAATAGAAGAAAATGGTTTTAATAAAAAATACGAGAAAATAGAAAATAATAAATTTTAATAGATAATGATGAATAGTATGTCAACAATTAATATAAAGAATTTGATGTTTATCTATGTAAAGTACAATATTATATTATATCCAACAAAGTTTTTATGAATTGAGTGAAATTAAAAACTTTAAAGGAGATAAAAATACTATAGATTAGATATAAAAATAAAATAAATTATGTGTTACATGACAGAAACAAGATGAATCTACGCTTAGGTAAAATATAGACCCATCTTGGAGTTATAATAAGGAAACCTCACATCTCTAGATCTCTATGGGGATTATAGGAACATATTTTTATTTATTTATTCAATTTTTAAGCTGTTCAAGAAAATAATACTTTCCATAATTGTGATCATAGTGAATGTAATATATATTGGAAAGGCAAACAAGAAGTTGGGTAAGCATGTAATTAAACACATTAATAATAATAGTAATGAACGGTACATAAAATATTCATGATAGAAATTAGAAATTTTAAATATTGAATAAAATAATTTAGGATTACAAGTGCTATAAAATATGATTTGGTGGAGGAATAAGCTTTCTATATCGGTGGAAAATGCATATGTTGAAAGATTCATCGACCGAAAGAAAGACTGGATACCACGGTAAAAAATTATTATAATATGTATAATATGAATTTATAATTATAAAATCAAATAAAATTAATATAATAATAAGCAATTTTAATAAAAAAATCTTATACATAAATATTGTGGAGTAGAAAAAATAGTATAATAAGTAGTTTGAATGCGAATTGAATAAAAAAATTGTATGAAAAAATTGTATACATAAATAGTATAATAATCAGTGTGAATAAAAATTTTAAACATATTATATACAAAAATAGTATAATAAGAAGTTTTAATAAAAAAATATAGTGAAGTGAGAAGACATGTACATTTGATTCCACTTGGAGAGGACGAAATGAATGAAAAAAATGTTTTAATGTTACACTTAGAGATGTAGTATGCCTCGATTCCTTGAAGTGCTACCTATAGGATATAAAATTAAATATGTAGATAAAAAATTTAGATAATGGAGTAAATATTAAATGAATTTAATGTATATGTTTAATCTTTTTTCAAAATCAAAATGAACACTTTTTATCAGGAATTTGAAATTGTTATAGCATTATTATGCTACAAACAATTGATAATAATCCATATCAATCATGATTATTTTAATTTTATGTCTGTTATAGTAGGTCAAAGAAACAAAGAAAAATGAATATCAATAAGAAAAATGCACTTGGATGACCTAGAACAAAGTTTCACATTGATCATAATGATATTTTCCCAGTAGACATGTTCTTGCTTGGTTCCTTATTAAAAATAACCTATCCCATTCTATAATTTGAGGAATAATATACCCCAAGAAATTTCTTCAAAGCTAAAAAATCTATTTGAAACCACGTATAACAATCAAAAAAATTCAATTAACATTCCATGCTTTTAATACTAATCAATTAATCTCCAAAAACCAATGAACTCAAGAAGTAACATATTAAAACAGACTACCGATTTAGATATTTAGAAGAATTAAACCAAAGTATAAGCTACCAAAATTTAAATATAAAAAGTAGAAGATTAATGGATAATTTAGATTTTGGTAATTTAAATTTAAAAGTTATAAGAGATCTGATACCTGATTGTGGTAAAGGTTTGGGTGATGGATAATACCAATTACATTTGTAATGAAATCATGAATTAATTTTCAAGGATCTTTACACTGTCCATGTTTGATCACACTAGAGCCATTCTCTTAGTTAATGAAAATTATGGGTTGGAGAGAGAAAAAACCTACAGATTGTGTATGAATATTACTAGGGTTGAATAGTATATGCAAATTTTTTTAAGCCTACCATATGACTAAAATATAAGGGTGACTGAGGCAGAGAAGGTGGATACTTCCCAGAGAGAAATTAGGGGATGAGTGAGGCAAAGTAGGTCAAGGTGGAGTAGGAGGAGTTGGAGGATACAAAGGTGGAGCAGTATGATGGAGATTGAGGTAGAGTAGGTGGAGGAAGAGGTGTGGGAGATGGAGTAGACAGAGGTAGAGTAGACAGTGGTAGAGTAGGAATAAGTGGAGGAGCCAAAGGTAGAGATGGTATAGGTAAAGTAGTTGAGGTAGAGGATCTGGAGGTGGAGCTACTGGAGGCGGCGAAGCCTGAGGTGGAGGAGCTAGATTCAAAGATGATCAAAATGTCAAGCTGGACAATGTAGGTGTTTTATGGGAACTTTAGAAAGAGGGTAGGGGTATATTGATAAGGAACCCTAGGATATTCTGAGGTAAATATTGAGTGGGGGAAGGTATGAGGGGAGGGAAATAAAAATGAAGGATGTAGAGGAGGGATGTTGACTGTTGTAGTGGTAAAACATGTATAAAAATGAAACTAGATTTAGTATATAAAACATATTAAATTTATCATAATTATAAAATTATTTTCAAAAAATTTATTCCATTTTTTTAAATCTAAACATTGAAAAATGTTTAGAGTATTTTTTTATTTTTTCTAAAATAGTTGAATTTTTGGTGAATAGTGAAATATGTTAATTTATGATATTTAACATTATAAGACAAATACATGAATTTTTTAGTTATGGATGCTGTAAGAACCCATTATATCAAACTCATACACACTAGTTACAATATATATTAATAGTAATGAACACTATTGATATTGTTGAGCCCAAATACTAAATTATTCTATATAATAATAAAAAACACCCCTCTTATCTTATAAATACCACCCCTCACCACCCATTCTCCTCAAACCTTATAAAATTTAGATCTTGGAAATATTCTTCCCAATTACATTTCAAATGATCTTATTTACATCCTATAGTTTCTAGTCTCACCAAAATACTAATTCCTAGTGCCTTAAAGAAGTTCTCACATAGACAACTTTTAAGTGGTAAAATCCTCCATCTTTCTCTTTTAAATATTCTATTTCTTCTACCTTATCCTCACCCATATCCAAAGTGAAATGATAACTAAAATATCATATATATACTATAATTTTATTTTGTTAACATAATATCCATAATCAAATCCCTTCTTTCATTTTGTTTTGTAAAAATGAAGACATTATCCGTAATATGTCGGTTCACCACCTTTAGGGGTTAAAAAGTTTTCATTTTCCATTACCGCCTTCAAATATGGTCATAAAAACATTATTATGGTTAAATAAGATTTTAATATTTATATTATAAAAAATTTCATGTTTTTAATGAATATTTGGACATAATATTAAATAAAACAAAAATATTTCACGATGGTCGGAAAAACTGCAAAGATAAACTAAAATTTTATCATTTACATTTTATCAAAATTATCATCCTATTTAAAAAATTAAAATGATATATGGGAATATTTAAATTTTTTTAAGTGAACTAATACCATATAATTTCACTTCTGTAATACAATTCTAATTTGAAAAGAATATTTATAAATATATACAAGTTAACAAACCATGAAACCGTGAAACAAATGCTCCTGAAATGAAGAAATTAAACTTTATAACTCATCCAAATAACTGTAACTGAACATTATAAAATTATAATGAATCAAGTATATTTGGAATATCTTATTAATTAAGTAATTAATTTATCTAATTTTATTATCTATGATATTAAGTGCAAGTGTAGAACACATTCAGACATAAGGTAAAGGATCTTTCCGAACCTCCATTTTTTATTTGGGTTACGATTTATATCTCTTTAACCTAATTTATTTATTCATTATTGTTATAAAATTATATAAAATTCTATTTATATGTTCAAAACATTTTTATTTAGCTCAATTAATATTTATTTTATGGGGAAATACATATTTTAAAAGGTTCCCTTATCAATTTCTCTTGAGAATAAAACCCAATTAAAGGGAACTTCTCTGCTTCTTAACCATTTTAATGTACACTTCATATTATATTTTAGGCCTCCAATATTTTTATAAAATCACCAATTTTGGCATGAAATAATATTTTAGTTTATTTTTTGTTTTATGGAAATAATTATGCATTTATCCTTTTAAAGGTCTCTATTTTTTCAATAAAACTGCGCTAAAGGGGCACATTTCTAAAGTTACCTAACCATTCTTTTTCATGATTTAAATTTAGTTAGAAATATTTATTTATATATTCTTATTATTACTTTATTAATTATAAATATTTATTCTATACATTATTTCATGGATTTCATCATGATATTACCTTTGGTTATGCCTTATTACATGATTTTGAAACCCATTTCTTTCCATGGGTAACCCTTATGTTTATTTCTTATGTTTGATTATTTATTTGGACCACATATTTATGGACATGTTATAATGGGTTTTCCTAAATAGAACTCCAATTTATTGGGTAATTTTTTGTCTCATGATACGTTATGTATGGGATTATGGAGATATCCAAATCCATTATGGGACTTTGTCAACCATGTGATATCATCTTGGCAGTTAGCCCTGACTCATGTTTATATCATTTTAAGTGTTGTTTCCACATTGATATATCACCATGATCATATTATTCCATTTTATATACGTTATTCATCGATATTCTTATTCATGATCTATGCATTATATGTTATCAAGTCATGCCTTATAACTCATGTGCTATGATTCATTTTTATGCCTTTTCCCTTACTGGGTTTTTTAGCTCATCCCTTTTGTTTATGTATTCCCTAGGTTATCCTATGCATATGTAGGATCTAAAAGTAAGTTAGGAGATCATTATAGATATTAATAAAATTTTTTTTATTCTAGTTTCATGTTTTATAGTTATGTACCGAGTCTTCCAAAGACATTAAAAATTTCAATCCTTGGTTTGTATTGAATGGATAATTATACTTAAAATAAATTTATAATATGTATAAAATGATAATTTCACTATAGTTAGGGTAATTTTATTGTCCGTATCATATCATTTTTAATCATTTATTACCTGATTTACCATTAATCATGGTAACCAAAATTACTGTGGTTACTATTCATATTGAAAAAAAATAAAAGGGAATTATTTGAAAAATTTGGACCCACTGATTGAAAATATGAAATATATATTTTTTTTAAAATTTAAAACACATAATTTGAGTAATTTAATTTAAACTTAAACTAGATAAACACAATGATTTTTTTAAAAAAATGATCATTTTAAATATAAAATGTTTTTATGCTTCATTCAAGTATAAAATCTATTTAAAAACCCAAAATTTTATTTTTTCAAATCAAAAGTAACTAATGAAAATTTTAAACTAATTGAAAATGAAATTTTAATTTTTAAATAATTTAAAATAAAACACAATTTTCAATAAAAATCATTATTCTTGAATATTCATTGAAAATAAATATTTTTAGAAAATTATAAAAAATTATTAACTTGATATTTTTTACATTATTAATTAAAAAATGAAATTGTTTTTTTCAAATTACAATTTTATTTATAATATTCACTCATAAAAATAAAGAAAACCCATTTTCGAAGAAAACATATTTTTGAAGAAAAAAATATCTTTACTAAAAATCAAGTGCTTATTTACAAAGCATTAATTAATACATTCGAAATTCCTAAGACAATTATATATTATATAAATAAGTTATTTTTATTCATACCCACCAATTTCATGGCTAGTTTATAATGTTCACATTTAAATAATAATATTTTGTTTTTTGTTTAATCTCATTGTTGCATATCTTATAGGCTATCATAGTATTTTTTAAATATTAGGATATTAATTTTTTCCCCATTGATATATATTTTTACTTGAAGAAAATGGATTAAAATATTATTTAAACATTTAATTTCACTATGATTAAATCTTTTATAATAGAAACACTGGACAACAAACTTTATTTTTCATCTTTGAAACACATTTTGGCCATATTTGATTCTATTATTTTTTTAATTTTATCCTATAGTGGTGCTTATTTTTGGGGATAAAATTTCTTACTTATGATTACATCCAACATATATTTAGTGTTGTTTTTCTCATAAGTTTTCATAACCCATATTTTTTTATATTTTTCTTTTTGACATTCACTATTTCAGAAAACTGTATTAGTAGAAACAAAGTTCTTTGCAAAAAGGATACATTTTTCTTTTAGATTTAATAATATTTAATATTGGATGGCCCCAAGAAATTATTTCAATATAATAAATATATTTTATCAAAAATATCCTACCTATATGTATGTATGGTAGTAACACTTCTGTCATCTTATTATAAAGTCTCAGCTTGGGTCAGTTCTATATTTTCATGTTTGACCTCCAATTCATGGAACATCATATTGAGGAAATTGTTTTCATACTTAATTGATTTTTTTATATCTTCAAAAACTTTTTTATCTTCTAAAAATTATTCTCTTGATCATCATGTAATTTTTTTTCACTTAAAATAAATTATCAAGCACTTTATTTTTTTCTTTGATTCCATGTTGATCATTCTTGAGCTGAATGATATATTTTATATTATTCCAATGAATATAAATTTTCTTCAGTATTTTATATGGATTAACATTTATTTAGGATTTATTTGAACCAATACATCCCAATTTTGGAGCACATTCCTTGAAGATTCATAATTTTAACACTCTTAGGTATGCTTTTCTTGAAAAGATTTGTGATCATCATTATTTTTCCCTTGTGCTTTCTGTATCTTGTCTTATTATTATTTAATGTGGGTGATATAATCTTTAAAGTCTTTGTAAGAAACAAAAATAGAAAAGTAAATTTATTTTGAAATGTTCTACATGGTCCTCCCAAAATCATTATATCTACCATCATTCAATTATTTTATATTATAATCTTCCCTACTTGTACTTGGCTCATATAGAGGGTAATTTTGATAGGATATTTCAGTTTCTTATTAGTCAAATGAATAATTTTAATCATATATGGTTGAATCATTTTTCATCCTCTCAATAGTTTATTTTCTCCCAAAGTATTCTATATTTGCAAAGGACTTTATTTCCTTATCATTTTAACATGTTTAAACATTATGTTCTTATAATTTTCATAAGGGGGTGACTTATAAAATTATTCAAATTTAATTATTCTTCCTATTTTAAAAAGTCATTGAAGAGATATAATTATGATTAATAGTTGATAATTATTCATTAAGAATGTATATAATTATTACTTGGGAAGAGAATCATAAAAAAATAAAATAATCAAATTATTAAGAATCTAATCAAAGATAGAACTATAAATTTGATATGAATTATTGTTCCATGAAGATTAGTATAACCACACTAAGAGGGGTTGAATTATTGTGGGTGAATTTTTACAAATTTAACATAATTATTTCTACCTATATACCTATTTGATGATTGAATGGTTTTCTATCCTGGGGATTACTATGTCCTTAGTTTATGGTCATTGTTATCATAATCAAAAATTTTCCCTTTTTATCTAAATGAAGATAAAAAAGGAATATGCTTGAACATGTTATCTATATACATACTAGGGTATTTTAAAACACAAATGTGGTCTCTTATTAGGATCTAGTATCATCTAGTCCTATATCAAACACTAGATTCAACTACCACCTTTAATAAATGTTCCCCAATGATAGCTCTTGTCTTTACCATATAATATAAATTTGAACCACTTCTTCAGTTTGAAATAATATAAAAGGATACCTCTTTTGTATTATAAAAATTTGGTGGTATCAATATATCCTTCAATCCTTATGATATAAAGATATCATAGTTAGGTTTTATAAATTTATTTTCTCATGGACTATAAGATCTTTAGTAGATAAACATTAATTTCAGTCTCTATATATCCCTTTATCTTATTATTATTATTATTCAATGCACAATTATTATCACTCATAATATCTTTAGATATCTTTTTTTTTATTTTACTCACAAAATATTCAAGAATCATTTGTCAATCTTTATCTTTTATATCACTATCTTATTCGTATTTTATGAACTCATAGTTATCAAGTGAGATATTTTCTATAAATTGAAATATAAAAATCCCTTAAAATCAACAACATGATCTGCTCATAAAATTTACCAAATTATATCTATTAAAACCTATTGATTTTGATACTCATATATGATTCCAGATATTCTGATTTAATATTATAGAATTATCATATAAATATCCCCTTAATTACTTCTCATTTAGTATCCATAATTCTCAACTTGATTCCTGAATAACCACCACCAACATCTTGATTTTAAATTATATAATAATACCCCAAAATCAGGACCGTTAAAACAAAATTTCTCATAGAATAATATATTTGGAAAATATTCATCTTAAGTTTCCTCTTCATTAACTTCTTTGTCACTTGAGGCCATAAAGTAGAGTTTAGATGTCCTAATGTGCATATTAAATATACTCTAGAGTATCTTATGAACAAAAAATATACATTATGTATTAATTTGAATATATTTTATGTGATATGAAATATATTTTGTATAAGCCAAAATATCTTAGGTATCACTGTGAGATCTGGTTCTTTACTATATAAAATATGTTATGTATCAAATTGTAAAATCTCAGGCACTAATAAATCTTCAGAATATATTACATGTTATCATGAGAAAATTTCATATCTCATGGAGCTTTAATACTACCAATTTTTTTATTCTGGGGAATATTTTATATATTCCTTCCATTTTTACTCAAAATTAAAATAATTCTATTCATCTCAAATATTATTCAAATATTTTTAGGGATTATCATGCCACATATTCTCCCCCTCAAACATCATCCCAGTGAATTTTTTTATGATATAAAAATATTTACAAATGATTACTATAAGTATAAATTTCATAATTGTCAAACATTTTTATATGTGAAATTAGATATAATAATATCTCCAATGGAAGTATCTCACTATAAATATCTTTTTTTAAAGAGGCGATGCCTTGTTCAATGACCAAGGCACACATTATTATATTAAAAAAAGAGGGAATTAAAAAAGGTTAAATGATTGAATATTTTTAAAATCATTATCATAAATCGGAAGAATATCATCAGGAAGGTCAACCAGCCAGGTTATGTCCTGGTTAACTCCCTTATTAGCAAGACCATCTGCCAACCTTTTGGCTTCATAGAAGGTTTGAGTGAAAATGTAATTGATCTACACGAGCGAATGAAGACAGTTCGTCCACTGGGTTATAAGCATCCAAGCAAGATGCACCAATCCATTCCAAATGGCCTATATAATAGTGGCCGGATCACTTTCAATCCAAATAGTGTTCCAACCTTATTGTTTAGAAAATGAAACAACATAGATCACAATCATCATTTTTTCTCCCAATTACAAAGAAATTCTATAACTACCATAGAAACAACCAAGGCATTTCCAAAGGTGGTATCTGAAGATAGAACCACAACCTGTGGGACCTAGATTTTCCTTAGAGGAGCCATCCACATTCAGTTTAATATAGCCTTTGAACGAGGATTTACAGAACACTTCAAAGGTATTCCTTGGATGACGATAGATTACATCAATCCAAAGATGTCAAAGAATTTAAAATTCATTTACAGAGTTTCCAAAACATGCCTTATGAATCGAGGTAGCTTATCGAATGGAAATGAGGATCCGTATCTAGCCTACATTTAGACTGAATAATGAATTGTTATGAATTAGAGCATTTTTATCATAAAAGATAACATGGAGAAGCTAAAAAATTATAGCTAAGAAAATATTTGTGATTTTCTAAGAGGTTTAAATTTACACACAATGCTTTAGTTACAAGAAAATAGAGTCAAGAAGAATCCATTTGCAACAAAAAATTTAAATAATATAGTTCCAAAGAGAAAAATCCATAGCAAAAGATAGAAAAAGATGGTTAGTATCTTCTCTATGTTGGTTACACAAGTTATATTTAGAGAAAATTTAAATCCCAAAAGGTTGAAGACAAAAATCTACGGGGACTCTGTTGTGTGAAATATGACTAATAAGAGTAAACCTAGGGGGATTTATCTATGGATTATCAATTTTTTTAACCAACTAAAATTGTTATCTGAATTTTGAAAGTTGTGATTTTATAATTTTTTTGGAGTCAAGAACACCATTATGAGAAGGTTCCCAAATAAGGAAGTCATCTGAGTTGGAATAGGGACACTTATTAATGAAATTAATAATGTTATCTGGAAGGTTAGATGTATGAGAATTTAAAACCTCTTTGATTGTATAATTAGTGTTTTATGATAAATTATTTGGAGGAAACAAGGTGATTAAAGGGGTACCATTCCAGTTGTCCAATCAAAAATTCATGGAAGATTCATTTATAACCATCCATCATTAGTTAATCATGATGTTGGAAAAGTCCTATTTAATGGATGGACAAATATAAGAGCTAATATTATTTGAATTTCCTTTATTACACTTTTCAAAGAATATTCTTTTGAGAAAATAAATGGAGTCTGAATCATCACAAAGGAGGTTCCAAGTAATTCTATCTTGAGAGGTCCCAATGAAAAAATTAAGGTTTTTAATACCAAGGACACCTTTATTCAAATTATTACAACAAGTATTACAAGGGATGGTCACACTTTTCCTTTCAATCATGCTCTAGATCCAAAAAAAATTCTTATTGTAGATGTTTAGTTTTTAAGGAGACCAAAAGGCCATTTGTAGACCATCATGAGTAGACTATTTTAGAGACAATTACAGATTTAGCTAGAAATATTCTACTAGCCATGGAGAGGTATTTACCCTTCCAAGAGGATAGATGATTAATAATTTGGTCTACAGTGTTGGAAAAGTAACTAGATTAAGGTTTTACACAAAAAATGGTTACTCCAAGAGAAGTGAAGGAGAAAAAACCGAATTTGATATCTAGAAGATTGATAATTTTACTTTTCTAGTAGAGGGAAAATTCTTCCCAAAGAAAAAAAGGATTTGTTCTATCTAATGTTTTGAACAGATATTTCTTCATAATGAGAAAGGGAATTTTTGAGACTTTGAATGTTATTTTTATCTCCTTGTAAGAATAGGATAATGTCATCAACATAGAGTAGATGCGTTAAAAAAATTTAAGTTTATAGAAGCTTGAATAGGTTTAAGCTTGTTATGATTGATAAGATGAGTAAGAAATATACTAAGGTAATCTTTTGAAATTGAGAAAAGTATGGAACATAGGGGATCACCTTGACTAAATCCCTTGGTGCATTTAAATTAAACCTTATGGTAACCATTTATGAGGATGAAAATAATGGCCAAATGGAAAAGAGTCTTTATTCTACCAATGAAAGTTTCATTAAAACAAAAACTGTGAATCACTTTGAAAATAAAACTCTAATCAATGGTATTAAATTACTTCCTAATATATATTTTAATGGAAATATTTCCTCCCATGGTGGATCTATTTATGGTGTTATTACATTAAAAGGTAAGAAAGATACAAACATAGGGGAACTTCTAACTCTTATCTACAACTTATTCTCTAATATTGTCAACTCATCATGTGTAGACAACCTTTCTTAGGTCCTATAACCAATATATTCATCCAATATTCTCTACTCAACACATATTAACATGATATTTATTAACAAAAAATACAACACATTTAAATTGGGTTTAAAAAAATTCTATAAAATAAAGTGATATAATTACCTCAAAAGTCTCTATTTAATATTGGTACACCTCTTACTATTAAATAAAAATAGTCAAGGACTTAGAATATTTTCTTTAATAGACTATACTATATATCCAAATTAAATTTCTGAACCTATCAATAAAGTATTATATCTAAAATTTAAGTCTATTATTATCATTTTTTTTCATTTTAAAAAATTCCAAGTGCTTATGAATATAAATTCAAACTATAAATCCACTTACAAAATGATGGGGAGACATCTATCAATATGTCCACATTATCCATACTTTCTCTAACTTCAGCATGACATCAACTCTATATTTTACACACTCACACCTTTTAATAATCAATATACCATTAAATTTTTTATTACACTATATTTTCTTATATCAACATTGGACTCTTATATTTCATAACCAAAAATAAATTCTTCATCTTGTATACCAATATTTTGGTTTATACCTTAAGAGTTTCTATACTCTTAATTAAAATTTTTTGGCTTTAAAAATCATTTAATGAAAACCTATTTTTGGTCACTCACATGATTCTAACTGGAACTACTCTTAGATTATCTTCCTCAACTCCGTAGATCACCCTTAGAAATCCTAATAAAGCTTCTTATTTAACTAAGATGATCTTGGGAAGATCATCAAGAACTTTAAGTATAATAAACTACAACCTTATAGACCCAAAAATCACTAAACTCCTAAACTACCATACATTGATTTATACAAAAAACAAAAGGAAATAGAAAATCTTTAGTCAATAAATAGTCAATATTAACATCCACATGGCTTCACTTAATCAATTGTTTAGTATCCATTATAGTGTAGTAAAATTATTTAGACGACCCTCAAACTAGTGGAATGAAATACTGATCATAAAAACTATAACTTAAATTAGAGTCTATTAACATGATTTCTCTTCCACACTAAATAAGACATCCTCATCCTAATGATTCACTAAAAAACTAATATTTATAACTAGTTTTAGTTAGATATAGTGGTTTCATCCCAAATCTATTTCTGTTCATCTACTGAATTGATTTACTACCTCAAATAGATTCCATCACCATCTATTATTTGATCAATATTTATTTATCCGGTGATTCATATCACTTTAAACTAAGAATTGGTTATCATTTTTCAATAGGTGAAAAAATCCAATTGATTTCAATTCAACATCATGTTCTCTATTAATATCATATTCATAGACCCACTGATGCCATTCAATTAAACACACTAAAATCCCACAACCAGGGTTTCAAAAAATTTAATGAAATATATAATATTTTTTGTGTAAATCAATTTTTCGCTTGAAAATATACCCCTCAAAATTTAGTTTGATGCTAGAATATAATTTTTATGTGAGAAATAAATACTAAAAATGTATTTTTATTAATATGTTACTTGTTATAGGATGAATTTATTATAATTGAATTTTATTTTTAATCTTATGTGATTCAATTTAAAACTAGATTATTCTTTTGTGAAGACTTTAAATTTCTTATTCTAGGATATTTATTTCATTTTATTAATATGAAATATCTTTAAAATAAAAAATTATTTTTACATAGACCTTTGAAAAATCATTTAACTCATAACTAGTAATTAATATTTTCTTACATGTACAGAATGTTCATTTTTATAGAGTGATACCATAATATTATTACATATTCCATTTTTCATACATTGCTATCTAGATTTATTATTATGCCAATACATCCAAATAAATCCACTACTATTAAAAAAACTGATTTTTATAATATTTATAATTGATTTTTGTCATGTAAGTAGTACTTTATAATTTATTATGTATCCTAATATAAATATAACGAACTTATAAACAAATACTTACTACAAATAGACACATTAAAATTCAATTAATATTTTTTTTTAAAATTCTATTAATATTTATTTTTAAAAATTAATTAAAACCTTAATAAATTAATTAAAATTCAAAAAACTATTTTTGATAGATTAACACATAATTTATATTTTCTTAAAAAAATTTGTTTTCTATTATTTTCCATTTCACATGAAACAATATTAATAAAAATTCTATTAAATAATCCAAAAATAATGTTTGGATCCATTAATCATTGAGAATCTTGATAAAAATAATATTTCAATTAAATTAACCCATAAATTCAAAAATTGTTGTTTAAAAAATATTTAAAAATTTATATTAGAATAAATAATCATTTTAACACTAAAAAATAATGTTCTTAACTAATTATTCCATAGATATAAATTTTACACAAATATTAGTTTGATTTGAATAATTAATAAATAAATGAAAAATTCAAGCACAAATATAAGTAAAATTTATATCAAAATATATATGGAAAACAAACTAAAAATTTTCTACATAAAATATGGATTTAAAAAGTAGTTTTTATATATTATTTTACATTCAATAACATTATAAACTATTCAATACCTTTTTAAAATTTTCTTTGAGTTCATAAATTATTCCTATGTGAAAGTAACATGGGGGCTTATAAATAAAAAAATATTACAAAAATGTGACGAAACTAAATAATTATGATATAAAGTTTTTTTTAAAAATAATGAATATTTATAAATTATGTTAAAAGGAGTACATCAATTTTTAGAAAAAATCATAATGAAAACATAACTAATATATACGTTTATAGTGGATGATACTAACTATTCATTTTTAAGAATTTAGTTTACAATATCATAACCAAAAGCTTCATGGGTCTATAATATATATGTTTTCCTTGAATAATTTTTTTTAACTATCTTTATTTTGAAACATTTTACATAAAAATACTTATAATGTCCATAAACTTGAAAAATCTATTTTTGGGGTAAATAAATCTTAATCTCTCTTTTTTGATCTATTAAATGATCTCTTAGATTTCCTTGGACTAGTTTTTTTTATTTATCATCTTTTTACATACAATAGTTTAGAAATTTGTTATTTATTATAATTCTTTTTAAATATAATATATATTATAGATGATGTACCCATTAATTATTTTCTTGAATTATAATATTAAACAACCATTCTATAAATGTTTTGATACTATATTCCACTATTTGAGTATCAATATCATCGATTGGGACATATATGTTATATCTTAGATCATCAGATATGTGAATCCTAATTCACTTGTGTTCATAGAGTAGTTTTTTATTATATAGGATATTTTGTTAAATATTATACACAAAACCTATTAAAAGAGGTGGTGAGTGGTTGTTTATATATATAAATCACAATAAATATTTCTATAAAATATTTTAAAATAATAAATTTATAAATTAATATTTATTTTATATATATTATTAAATTTTTGTAAAAACATGGTTACCTTAGGTAGGGTAAATATTTTAGAGGAATAAATACCCCCATAAACCAGGGTGTATGGATTTATATAATGCTAATATTTTTCCATTGAATTTTGTTGTTAATCCCATTAAAGGATAATTTCTAATAATTGAATTTTAATATTTCTTTTTTATTCTAGAGTCAAAACCATAGTATTTAGCTCCTTTATTTTCATATAAAAATATATTTTTGATTATTATTTTCTAGTGTAGTCTTTTAGTGAGGCTCAAAATCTTTTCTCTCTAATGAAACCATACTTTTCTAGATGCTTCAAAGCCACTGTAAGTAGTTTCTCATCACATATAGTAGTATAACTATCTTATATATGAACGATATAAAATAGAAAACTGGCTAGTTATTTTTTTTTAATATTTTAAATAAGAAAAATTTCAGTTATTTCATAAATATATATATTTCCTTTATTTTATGTGTGTTTTTATTTACTAGTTTTTTTACGTGACCCTCATTCCACAACAAATGATGTGGGATAGAAGAAGTGGAATAATATGAATCATAAATATATATAGTAAAATAGAAACATAAATTATTTTTCATTTTTATCATTTTTTTAAAATAAACTGAATTTATTTCCTAGTTTTTTGAAAAGATAAAAATACTCTATCATCAATTTTAGATAGAGGTACAATTGTTGCGTTTCATGTTGTTTATTTTTCACAGCATTTTATTTCCTCATAATTTAATATTTATAAGAATTTAATTTTTATATATAATTTATAATAAATTATAATCATTTATAATATATCATAAATTAATCCTCATTATTATGGAAAATTAAAACCTCTCAAGTTTCATGGTTTCTTATGCTTTCATATATAATTTCCATGTAAAAAATTATGTTTCCCTATACATTTCAAGGATATTTTTTTTAAATTTTTCATTTGAAATAATATATGAATCTTTATAGAAAACCTTAATTCATATTTCACTTTATTTTATTCTATAATAAATGGAATCTTTAATGAAAAAAGACTAGAAATCAATATTTTATTTTATCACTTTTGTAGAAAATATATAAAGTATACAAAAAAATATTTTGTAATTTATTCCCAAATGGACGACTTCATTATCAGCACAACATTATTCCAAGAATCTATGTAAACTAGAATATGTGTTCAAGTAATTTGATTTATATGACTAATAAAAATGGATTTTTCGGGTCATTAAGTTATCTATGAAAATTCAGTCAAATGTCAAAATTTTGACCTCTACTAATTTTTTAATGATTTTTTCTAACACCATATTTTTAAAACACTATTACCTTTTTTCTATAATAAAATTTTTCCCATATTCCTCAAATATTTATTATTTCTTACCTTGAACCTATTTCTTAAATTCCACTTGTTTCTCACCTTTAATATTGTAGTTATATTATTCCTTGAAATTGGTAACAACAATAGTTGAAAAATTTCTTTATTTTCATCACAATATAGATATGTAATTTAATATAGATAAACATTGTAGAAAACACAATATATATATATATAAAATACATAATATATAAAAAATATGTCACACACCTCAAACCTATTTATTACACCGTATTTTTTCAATGGTTGAATGGATTTAAACCTCATATTAAATATCCAAATGACCTATTTATGCTCCCTATTGACTTATAGGAAACCATATAAACTAGGGAAACTATGAAATTAATTTATTATCCCCATTAAATTTTAATACTCTAGTGGATTTTCATTTGTTTTTTTAGTTTTGTATGTTTAAAAATAAATAATGGAACAATTTTTGATTGTGAGATCCCATGAATACAATACCTGGAGTACTTTTGATTCCATTATGAAAGGTTTATATTTGAATCATTATTTAATGAAATTAATTTTTAAAAATAATTATTAATTAAATATATTTTTAATACCATTATAAAACCATTTACTATAAAAAATTAACACATAAAATATTATTAAATCCCATATTTTATTATTAATTATGAGGTAAGTTATATTAAATTTAACTGGAATTTGGGCCTTGGTAATAGATTTATGTATTTATTCAATCACAATTGTAAATATATTATTTTTCATCATACTTAGATCATCATAATATATTTTATAAAATATATAACTATTAATTATATAAACATTGAAAGATAATAGATGTATAGTTTGCCTTTTGGATAACCATCGTAATCTTCTTGAAATTGTTCTATGTTTTTTAGACAACTACTTTAAAATGTGGTCTTGAAATAAACTTAATTTTTTTTATTATGTGTATTTGATATCTAAATTTCATCCCTTTTTATTCAATTTCCTAACTATTTCCATTTTATTTTCAATGTATAGTGAAACCTTCAAAATATTATATAAGACATATAATTAATATTTCTCTCAATATATAATTTATGATGTACAACATGTATTAATGAAATTAATTCACCCTCGATGTTCCCATTGTTATGATATTTTGGGATCCCAATGTTATCCATTTTCGATAGGCATTCAGTGTATAATTAAATGTATTTTTAAACAATATATCACACCATAATAGAACATTATAAAGGACTCCAATTTTTAATATACCCTTTTAATATATTCCCACACCATTAAATGGGGAAAAAATATATTAAATACATAAACATAAAATTATATCTCACCCATTAAGAGAACCACACTATCAATGAATTAAAGTAGTAATAACATCTATAATTAACATAATTTGATAATAATTTTTTTCAATTATTGGAAACATCATCTGGTCAATGAATTCACTATATATTTCTCTAAAAACAATAAAATATTTTAAGAAAAATATATTTACTAAAAATATGAATTAAATCATTAAAAAAATAATGAAAAACATGTTATATATGGAATAAACGAATTTTTTAATTACCACAACCAATATTTTATATTTTTATTCCTTTATAAGATTCAATTTTTTCTTAAAAGAGAAACCCTATTTACCATTGTTATTAATATTTTAGTTTGAAAATTGGATTTCAATGGAAATAGATATATTAATGTATATTTTTTACTTATTGGTTTCAAATATATTTTTATGTGTTTTTCAATATTTTATGTATTTTAAGAATGTTATGGTATTTGGATGTTGTTTATGATGATGAGTGGTTATATTATTAACTATGTAAGGGTTATTCGATTATAAACTAAGAACATGTGGTTATATTATAAACCAAGGATGGTTGGGTCTGTTATAGTCTTATAATGCATTGGGTATTGATTATGTTCTTGAGATTATTATTTTGTAGGTTAGCTATATTGGTTATTACAATTATAATTATTATTGTAAGGGTTCTATGAATATTATTTCCCAAGGAACCTATATAGTTTTTCTATGTTTATTAATGATATTTCATGGAAATATTTTTTATTTTAAAAGGTATGATAATTATTTTTTAAAGGAATAATCCTTACCTTTTAGGGTAAAATATATTTTTAAGAAAATATTTTTTATGTGTTCTCTTGTTTTCCATGAATCCCTCATTATTGTGAATTTTTATTTATGTTTTATTATAAATTGTTTTATGAAAATATTTTTGAATAAAGATGATATCATGTGTAAGTAAATAATTATCTGATTTAAAAATTTATTATTTTAATATGAAACTCTCTTTCATGATATTATGGAATTAAAATGGACTAAGATGTCTCTTTTTTCTATCCCTTATTGAGTTTTTTGTGCTCATACCCTATTTTAAAATGTTTTCACCTAATTTTAAGGATGATTATGGTTTAGAATGAGGCCAAGATAAAAATTGTGAATATATTTCATGTAAAGAGATATTTTATATCTTAAAAGTATTATATTTTTGAAAAATAGATACTCAGTGAAATTTATACCTTGTGATGTAATATTTATTTTTATTTGAGTGTGGACTTAATTCTATGAAACTAGAAACTTCAAGGATCCTAAATTTTTTTGATATATTGAAATATAAACTAAAAAAATCAATATTATGTAATGTTTTATGGTTGGGTCCTTATAGTTTGTATTAGAAGAAAGGTTTATAAAATTTTATAAGTTTTTATATTATAAATAAATATTCTAAATATATTATAAATTATGGTTATCATAATATATCATTTGAATATTGGCATATTGATTCATCTAAACAATGTATATTCAGAATGGTTTTTTACAATATAAATAGTTAAGATGACATAAAAAGGCACAAAGAGGACAATATCCTTACAAATCAACAACTAGGAATGGTTTAAATTAGAATTGAATTTTTTTATTGTGATGTTATAGTTAAAAAAGGCTATAAATGGTGGTGGTATCAAAGTGAGAGAGAAACCACATTCACACAGATAGACATGTATATAGTGGATAATTATATGAAACAACATCCTATAGCATTAAATCGATCAGTTGACCTTGTTATTACAAAAGGATGAGTTAAATCCTTAAAGAAGATATTAAAAATCATGGGTTGTTTATATAATCAAAAGTAAACTCTAAAAATTTAATTTTTTAAAGGTGAAACTGATCAATGGTGGACAATGGTTATGAATACTAGAGATATATAGAAGAATGTCACGAATTAATGGTTAAAATTTAAGAATTTATTCATTGAGAAATATTACCCAAATTTTGTTTGATATAGGATATAAAATAAATTCATTGAATTAAGGAAAAAGTGGAAATTCAGTGGCTGTGTATGAATAACACCTAACCTGATTATCAGTGTACACTCCAAATTGTATCTAGGATAGTAAAATCATCTAATTAAATAATATTATTTAGTATTATTTTATTCATATATGATCTATTTTACACTTTATTTATTATACATTTTATAAATTTTGTAAATTGTGGTTTATTCTATAGAGAAAATGATTTTCTTATAAAGTAATGTATAATCATACATTTATATTACATTGATAATGAATTATAACTATGTAAAATAGAGATAAATATTCTTATAAATTGACTTCATAAAAGCAATTTTATTATTACATAGCTTGTTTTATTTTGGATTTATCACACATGAATGATTAAATTATTATTATTCATATATTATTAAAATTAAAAGATATTATCAGGGTAATAAACTTTTAGTGAGGGTTTGATCAAATTTATATCTTTATTTTTTTTAGAAAACCATATATTTTTTATCAGATAAAAGGTGACCAATTTTCATGGAGAATATCAGGAAAACTATTCATGACACCCTAATGTCACAATTGTGTTAAATATTATACAATCATGAGTTAATTTTAATACTTATTTTGGATATTAACATTTAATTATTTTGATTTTTCTCTATTTTATGGTCTCCACATGATTACCATGTGACTAGTATTAACAGTGTGTGTGAATCTTATTCATGGTGTAAATAGTTTCAATTACTCTTATGTGTAATTCATTTTGGATAAAATGGTTAGTGTATGGTTTTAAGAAAAATTCATATTACCCTTACATTTTTGGTTATAAATATTATTTTTGGGTTTCTTAGGTTGATCGTAGTGATGGGAACAGTTTGAGTTAATCTTCTGTATGGGTTTTCTTATAAAACCCAATTGGCGAATGATTGTGAGTGGTTTATTACAGACCATGCAAGTCACACTTATGCAAGAGTGTTTCTCCAATGGGTTTCTCATAGTTTGAAAAAATGTGTAGGATTTCTATTGGAGGTTTAAAACATTATTCTAGTAGAGGTTTCATGGTTGGTTCATTATTTTGTAAAATATATAACTAACCCAAGTGAGCTGCCAAAAATCTTATCTTGTAAAATTACCTTGATACCCATCTTTGATTTAACTTAGTTTATCCATCCTCTCCTCATAATACCATGGAATTATATCTATGAAATCTCAATATATCTTCTCTACTTATTTTTCCTATCATCCAAGCCCATTCCTCATAGATTTCATGGGGATTTTAAAGGTAGGGCTCCTTTTTCTCTCCTCCTTCTCCTGTTTCCCCTTTTTTCCTTCTCCTCACTTAAACCCTAATGGAAATGCTGGTAAAACCTAGGTTTAGAGAAATTTTAATATTGGGGATTTGGTTATATAAATATTATAAGAGTTTTTTCCATGTGAGGATCTACTTTCACCATTAATAGTGAGTGGTTTACACTTTATTAAGGCATTGATTTTTGTGAAATTACTTTATTTCACTTGTAATGAAATTATTAAAATTATTATATTACTTTTATATTAGGATATACCTTTATGTGATCCCCATGATTGATTTTGTATAATGAATTTTAATTTTTTTACACTTTTCATCGAATATTTTCAATGAATTTAAACTATTCATTCTAAACTAAAATGTAAAAAATGACATGTTTTTTTTAAAATTCCTACAAGTATCTATTAAATTAATTTGATGTTTAAGTTTGGTTTTGGAAATATTTTAATTTCTAATGGATTAAACCTATGTTTTAAGATTTGTTTAATTAAATATGAGTTTTTTAATTGATAACCAAGGTAGTAAAGCTATGTTTTCAAAGTGATGATTATTATTGGTTTTAAAAGGGTGATTTATAATATTGTCCCACCCAATTGATCTTAAATACTAGTTTGGAGCCTTATAAAGTGGTATTAATTTATTATTGTGACACCTTTATTGTGTGACACATTTTATTATGCATTGTATAAACCTTTTACCTCTATATAATGTGAAATGTATTATTAAGTGATTTTATGCATATTTCAAAGGGAATGTTTCATGAGAGGGTGTTGGAAGTGAGATAAGGTTTATTATTTGTGTTTTATTATTAATTTATATGATGATTATATGGATTATTTATTTCTCACCCCCAATTTATATATGCTATCATATATTCTATTATTTTTAGGGAACATGATTTCTATGTGCCTTGAATCATTTTTTGGATATGTTTGATATAATATTCACTTAAATATTAAGATGATATAGCCTTGTGATTCTCCTACAGAATTAGTAAGAAAAGGAAACCTTAAGTTAATTTATGGGCATGTGATGTCCTATATTATCTTAGTTTTGGATATAGTGAGTTACCCTTGACACTTATTTATAGTTGATGAAATTATCTTGGGGATTCTTGATATACACTTTATTTTTATCCCTTTTTTACATATTGGTTTATTAGAACATTTTATATTTTTATTGATAATTTATATTATGATTCTATAATATATTGGTGTCCATTTGAGTATGTACATTCCTTTAATAGTTATGGTTTAGTTTAATTTTGAACTTTATTTTGAAAGGGTTTTGTATAAATATCCATAAGAATATAAAATAGTTTTGTTTTGTCTTAAAAAACACATAATTTCATATTTTTAATGTTTTAAATATTTTTCCATTTTAAATGGTGGATTCCACCAATTTTTTAATGGGGGGATTGAAATTAGAATTTATATTATTTTTTTATCTTTATAAGATTGAAGTCACTATTTTAGTTGTTATTTGTATTTTTTATTTTAAAAAAGGTAGAACTTATGGATTTAGAATATGTGTAAATGTATGAAACTTTTTTATCTTAATAATTTTATTTTGTAAAAAATATTTTCTAAATTATTTTCACACCATAATTTAAAAAATATTTTATAAAAATAATTGTATAAAATCTTTGGTGAAATCCTATTGGATGTGTTTAGCTCACATCTTATATACACGCTTGTATGTGTATATATAGTTCTTATGTTTTCATAAAGTTTACTTGGATTTATATCCTATTATATATCATCAGTTTGATCCATTTATTGATGTATTAGATGTGGAAAGTGACCATGAGTCACATAAATATGATCAAGTGGTGGATCATGTTTCTTGTTCATCATAGGATGTTTGTGTATCATTCAATTAACTCGAATGATTTATTTTAATTTTTTTTAGTTTATGTATTATAATAACTAATTATATATTTTAAATTATTTTGGTTATATTTTAAAAGTGATTAAGTTGGTTTATAGTGATTATTCCTTATTTTTTTGGATTTATAATTTGGTACTGTTTATTTTATATACATGGAATTCTAATGCATAGATACACTATTCCAGATTCATAATTAGCTTCCAAAAGTTATTTATTATTATTCAAGGGTGAAACCATTCCAATAAGTAATAGTACAGTTCTCTAGTTCTTGTTTCTATTCCATTATTTCTGGTAATGCACATTATTCCTTATAGAGAATTAGTTTGGGTGATGTTCCAGGTTAACTCGGGCTGGTTCATTAAAAAATGGTACCAAAGTACTCTATTTTTATTTGGTTGTGTCATGCTAGTATGCATATATAAACAATATAACCTAAGAGGTAGTTCATCATTTGATTCATGATCAACAATTTTCATGAAAAAACGTAAGATTTCATGGGTTATTTGAATACCAATGTTGAATTTGAATTCATTTATAGTTATTTTTAATGTATTTTAACATGATATGGTGGTATTTTAACCCCATTGAGTTAAATTAGATAGTTGGTGGTGGTGGGGGGGGGGGGGGTCATTGAGTTTTTCGGTGAAAATATAACAGAAATAGTGATATATGGTCATAGTTCATAGCTTATAAAACAATAAGGAACCATTGGACATGATTTTGAAAACTTTATACAGGATTTTGTATGGTCAGTTCATAGTCAAAAATGTTTTGTGGCTAAATCATTCATAGTTCTTCACCCCTCTATTTTTTTTTGTTTAAAACACTTTTAATTTATTATTTATCCTAACATGTTTTTATATTTTTGGAAACTTATCAAATAGAGTTTGAGTTTTATATTTTTTTTGGTATTGTGTTTTAAAATGTTGTTTTTTTGATAAAATAAGTTTTCATGATTTTTTTATTTAAAGTGAGTTATGGTGGTTCATTTGGAGAAGGATATTGGATTCCAATTGGTTTTATTCAAAATTGGTTGGTTTTAAGAAGAAATATTTGTAGTTTTTTGAAATTAAACTTTATTTTATTTTAATTATTTTTATTCCCTATTAGGGAATTTATTTTTTAACATATATAAGAGTTGTGGAATGTGAATTTCTGTAGTTTCTTCATATGAAGTGGAAAGTTTTCAACATGGATGTTCTTTTTTCCATTTTTTTTAAAATATATAAAATACTTGTTGTTTTAAAGAAATGAATATATATTATTGTATTTATTCTAGGTGAATTTTTATTATTGGGTTTAATATGATTATTTATATTGTGAATTTTTGATTTAATTATGAAACATGAGTTGATAGAGTTAAAAAATCTTATTATTTTTAATATTACTCCATGAATTATTTTTAGAGAATGTTAAAATTATTTCTCTAAAGATGATTATCACAGTAATTTCTATCATTGTTTGGGTATAAACCTTTAGTTGTAGAATCTTCTTGGACTCAGAATAGAGTGGTGGATCCCAAACCCTCTTTACTCTTGGAGAATATCATAGATTTTAAATCATTATGCATTGGTTTTTTGGGTGTTCATGGTTCATTTGAAGGAATTGAGTGGTTATAGAGGATTGGATGAACTATTAATTCTCTATAAACTTTTGAAGTCATGAAAGTGAAAGATGTTATATAATTTCATAAAGGATTGATCCAAGTATTGAGGGATTCCTCTTGTCACTTCTGATTTGTATGATGTTATGTCTAGGTTATCCTTAAAGATCATGTTTATTAAATGTAATTATTATGAGAACATAATATTTGACAAAGAAATTGAATTCATGAGACTTTGTTTAGGTGAGAAGGTGGTGAAAGAGTATACTGATCATTATTTAGTGTTGGTATTCTTTCTTCCAAAGTTAGTCACTGATTAATTTTTAAAATCTTATTTATTTGAGATATTCCTTCATTAGAACCTCAGTTCAGTTGTGTTCCAATTTTTCCTATAACATTCTAAATAAGTGGTTAAAATTCATTGTTTGTAAATGTTAATTATATTATAAAACTTATAATAGGTGATACTTTGGATCTAATTAATTGGTTTGATGATGGAATATATCTCCAGAGCCTTATTGCTTCTTATTTAAGGAATAAATCTATCATTTGTTTCCAATATAGGAAAAATGGTCTTTCTAATCCCTATTTAATGAAAACTCCAAGGTCTAGTATTAATTATGGATTTATAGGATTAACTTATTATAAATTATTTAGTGAGTTATGCTTCATATTTTTAGATTAGTTTTATGATTTTAAAGTAATTATTTCTTAGTATATTAACTAAGTGTCTCCTCCACCATTATTTAATGAGATGATGATTATTTTTGGTTAATCACTTGGAACATTAATTTTTGTAACTCCTTGAGGTTTATATGTGATTCTATCTTTATTATGAGGTTTTATTTTGATGAGTTTCTTATGGGAAGCCTTAGGTACAAACTTATATAGTTGTGGGGGTGGGGGGGGGGGGGGTCCTATACTAGTTTATATTATGCACTAACTGGTACTTTTTTTGGGAATTATTTCAGGATTTGGTTTATGTTAGGTTAACCATGGTACAATGTTCCATGAGTGACTTCCCATGTTACATTCCTTTAAACTTTCTAACCCAATGCTAGATATCATGTTGTTTCATGTTTAGGAATGTTTCATATTGATGTATATTTTCAATCATTTGTTATAGGATGTTGATATATTGTTTGACCTTGATTATTATATTATTTGGTATTCTTTTGGGTTGTTCTTATTTTGAATTTAAAATTATCATAAGAGTGTTATCTTCTGTGTCACCATTTTATATAAATTGTATATAGAGGGGAGACATATTGTGACTCTCCATGATCTTTCTTCTTTGGGTTGCTTGATTTTCACTTGGATTATACTCGAGGTTATGTTAGGATGTTTCATTATTAGTTTCATTAATCATGAAGGTATTTGTTTTTTTATACTTAACTTTTCTCACTAAATCCACATAGAGTTCTCCTAAACAACCTACCTCATGTATATATAGGGGGGGGGATTGTGGGACGTTTGTTGCTTAAAATAAAAAAGTTATAATGAAAAAGATATGATTTTATTTAATGATATGGGTAATCCTTATCCATATAGATAGTTAATTGTATTAGTACCACTGAACCCTAGGTTGTTGAATAGGTTTTACTAATTAGTGATTTTTAAGATTTCCAATGACCTTTTGATGGAAGAAAGTGGCTTTATGGAGAGAATTGTGACGCCCAAATTTCACTATTCTATTAAATATTATACAATTATACTTTATTTTTGATTTTTTATATATTTGTTTTTGTATTTGAAAGGGGATGTATCTTGAGAGGGTGTTGTAGGAGAGAAGAGGTTTATTTCATATAATTTATTAATTATTTATATGATGATCATATATATTTTGGATTTATCCCCTCAATTTTTTCTATGTTATGGGAAATTTAAGTTGTTACACAGGACGTGATAGATTTATGATTCTCCATAGTGTTGGGACATGTTAGATTTACGATTTACCCAAACAAAATAAGGTGATAAATTCATTATTCTACCATGGTTTTAGTATACATGATAACCCTTAGGAAATTATAATGGTAAATTAAATCCTATAATGTCTCATAATAAGACCTATGGATTTACCAATGATGATTTTTATTTATTGATGATATTATCTAGGGAATTACCACTATATATTTTATTATTATCTCTTTGTAACCTTATTTGATTAGTAGAACCATTTAAATTTTCTTACACATTTATATTATGTTTATTTGATGTGTCAGTTCTTATTTGATTATATACTTTATTTCTTTGTTTATGGTTTAGTTTATTTTTTTAACTTGATTTGGAAATTATTTTATAGAACATTTTGATAGAAGGAGAAAAGTTCTCAATTTGTTTTTATAATATTATAAGTACACATTTTTAATATTTTAATTTTTTTCCATTTTAAATAGTGGATTAAACCCCTTTTTTGATAAAAATAGTGTCTTAAAATCTAGGATTTAAAAGTAATGATGTTTTATATTTATAAGTTTTTAAATTATTCTTTTAAATTATAGTTTTGATTAGGTTTTCCAAAAAGGTTTTAAGTATGAATTTAAAATAATGAAAAATATATGATACTTTTTTTATTTATAATTACTACATATAAAACCTATTTTTTAAATAATATTCAATACAGTGTCTATGAAATGATTCATAACATGAATTTCATTGAAACTTTAGTGAAATCCCATTGGGTATTTTTATTTCATAACCAACATATAAACCTATATGCGTCTATGTAGCTCCTATGTTTTCATACCCGTGATGGGGATTGATATTAGTTAGAATATTTATCATGTGTTCCGTTGATGTATGTGTTAAATTTGGTGAGGTAAAAATGGTTATATAAATATGATAAATCAGTATATAAAGTTTCTAGTTTGTTTTGGGATATTTGTACATCAGACAGTTCATCCAGTTTCTTTATTTAAATTTTTTGGTTTCAATATTTTAGGACCTATTTATTTATTATGGATTATATAGAATATATATTAAATTCTATTTGATTGTTATAAAGGTTTTATGCCTAATTTGGTAAGATTTAGTATTTAGAGTTATTCATTTTATATTCATGGAAGTCCACTGTATAGATGCATCATACTAATTTCTATGTTAGTATCAACTAATTACTTTTTTTATTCATGGGTGAATTGATTCAAACATGGGTATAGTGTGATTACCTTATATATGTTTTTGCTCATGGAGATCTACAAAATTATTTAGGCCTTGTGGTGGATTAGTTTGGGTGATGTGAATGGTTAACCTAGGCTAGTTCAGTACACCATTGACTTGATTAAATTAATGTTACCATTTAAATATTTCATTTATACTACGAATAAATTGTTGAGATAATATTAAATTCACGTGATTGATCTCCAAAACATATACACACTAATTAGTCTTATAAATGAATTGATATTTATTTCTACCACTACTGTGATTTTGATAAGTATTTTAAAATAATAATCATTCTTGATGTATATACAGTATAACTAAATGTTAGAAAGAAGAAAGAAATAATTTTATTGATGTTTCCTATTCCTAAAAAATAAATAAATAACTACAAATCACTTCAGATCTTCTATAATTTGGAGAAATATTTTCAAAATTAGATTCAACTTATTTAAATTGTTGTTCTACACAATTATTCAATGATTCTATAGAAAAATAAAATATTAACATATTTTTTTAAGTCAAAATTTATTATTATGAGTGTGGGTATGATACTCAAGGTGTGTTTTATTTTAAAATAGAATAGTAAATGATCTGGTATTTTTTTAAAAGACTAATTTTTATCTGATTTTAGTCAACTATAAAGATACCTATTAAACTTATTTGAATAGAATCACTAATCTTACATTGGGTGTTAGTGAAGTGTAATATGAGACTATCATGTAGACCTCAAACCACTATAAAAATACTTATGTATTTTTTACTTTAAATTTATTTATATCATGATATAAATATAATTTAATAGTGGGACACATTTATAGAAATAGTCTATAATGGGAAGTTAATATTTTAAGAGGTGAAATTCAAGAACTCAATTTACCCCCTTAGATTCATTATAATCAAAATAATTTGGAAAAACATTTCATATATGTAAATATTTTGATTTATCAATAATATTTTATTAACGTCTTAAGATTTCTCTTCAGTCTCAATAGTGGATGGTCCTAGGGAAGGTTTAAGATCTCATTTTTTTCCAAGTATGCCTCTCTATGAGTTCTTCATTAACTTTTATTTTAGTTTAATTTTCATCATGGATGTCTATAGTTTGTGTAAACATATTCTTTGGTAGAAAGGAAACTTTGGAACCAAATAGGATCCATGTGAAGAGAATTTTTTTGGAAAAAATGACTTAATGTTCACAGATGCATTCTTGTTTGAATAAATGGAGTTTGGGTATAAATGGGTTAAGTTTTTTATGTTTTCTTGGTAAATTGATAAGATTTAAATGGGGTTCTAGTTATTTAAACAATAAATGGGAAGAAAAACCATCTGAAGAACATTTAAATTCCCTGTAAATGGATTAAACACCATGTAATGTTTGGGTGTTTTAAAAAAATAATCCAAGGTGATGGGTTTTTTGGAAAATACGATTAAAAATATTTACATGACATGTAACTATATCACCTATAATGTAATTACTAGATGATATGTTTTAAATTATGTCATAAAGGTGAATTTTTTTTATTTTCTTGCTGTAGCCTTCTCTTTTCCAACTTAGGGAAGATTCCAAGAAAATTTTGAGTGAAAACCTCCCTTATGGACATCCCATTTACATCCTCAATCCCTAGTAAGTCTCTTCAATTAGGTTTTTCCTTATCTCCCTTGTTCTTCCAACTATTTTGGTGAAATACTTTGACTGTGTTAATTGTTAGTTTTTATCTTAATCAATTTTGATCTAGCATTCTCTAGGAGATCATACACACCTTCTCCCTCATGGTCTTTTTCCATTGGAAGCATTGTAGGATCATCAGTTAAGGTAGGTGGTCTAAATATTAACATTATGGTTTGATAATTTCCAAATTTGTGTAATATTTTGATTCCACCAACATTGTGTATAGACAAATAAATTTAATAATAGAAGATATTATTTCTTGTAGTCGTTCAGTTTCAATTGGATTATGTCCTTTCTTATGACTACCCATGGGGTGAGTAAACCATGAATATCATTGAATTAGAAAATGTTTTAAAGTGTGTTTATCATGACATGAGACCTTATGTGATTGTTTGATTTAAAATCCCTAAGTTTTGGATTATTTCTCATTGTTATGACTGTTAATCAATTATGATTTAATTAAAAGTAGTATATGAAAGATAAATGGAAATTCACATAATTAGCCATTGATATTCATGATGTGATATTGTGATATCCATCCTGTATGATAGGGAATGTGTTCCATAATTAATTTCTTATATATAGGAGTTAAAACCGGAACATGCACACTTATATGCAATAATGTTGGTATTGAGTGGGCTCAGATCATTCCCATACTATAATTATTATAAAGAGAGGGTCTACCCAGCCCGATGTTATAATGATTATAGGGATTTTACCCATATTTGTTTCACTATACCATGGTTATATGGTTGTGGTTTTCATGGTTATAAGACATAATTAGAGATATTTCGACATAGATACAAAGCATGTTATTTTTCCACGGTTATATAGTTGTGGTTGGTATGGTTGTAAGAGATGCTCAGAGATGTTTCCACATAGAGATAAAGAAGTTTTTATTTTAGTTTTTTAATTATTTAATTAATCTATACATATATTTATCACTTTATTACATACACTTCTTATCAAAATGGTTAGTTTAGTCGTTGTGGTGTTGAACTATTGAGTTATACTCACACCCGATTCAGGATGATATTTGGTACCTTAGAAGATTATATGTATGCAGGTTTGGAAAAGGGTAAATGACCTTGCTGTTGATTGTTTAATTGCTAGATGAGTTGGAGTTTGGAGGTGGAACAAACATGGGGTTCATGACTTGGGAATTTTGAATATTTATTTGAGTCTTCTTAACTTTTACTTGTATTGTTTATAACATGACAATTAGTAAAATTCTAGAACATCATTACATTATTGAAATCTTGTAACTAACCTTTTCGGCCACATGAGAGATTTATGGACCGAGGGATATTAAAAAGTGTCATAATAGGAGGATGTTTTATTTTCTTCTAATTTATTGTTTGTAAAGTTCTAAATGATACTAGGATGTGTTGGGAATTAATAATGAGCTTGTGCATGGGAGTATCCAACCCATGTATGGGGGAAAAGATGAGTTTCCCAAGGGTGGGATTGTTGGTCATATTGTTTGATTGTTATAGTTGATATTATTTTTCATTGGGTGATTCATATATTGTATGAGGTTATTTTTTTATGACATTACTATTTACTGATATTTTTAATCATTGACCGATATGGTGTGAGATGAGAATTCATGTATAATAATAGGAATATAAGGATATATCTACATGTATTTTTCATGATAGGGTCATACCTTTTACACCCCAAGATTTCATAGTACGTTATCTCATTAAAGTAATTCAATAGCTTGCGCTAAACGCAACACCGAGTTCGAGCGCACCAAAACATACCAAGCTATCCATTCAAAAATGAATAGTATTAACTGCTTTTTGAATCTTATATACTCTATATAATTTTAACATCAATATTATGTGTTACTAAGACATAATATAAGAACAAATTCATATTTTCAGATAAAAGAAGTATTTTTCAAAAAATGCAATTTTACCACCTTTTAATAGCGAACTCTTTTTAAAACCAACATTTAACACTTTTATATATTCCATTTAATTAAATTTAAATATTATTTATAATAATGACATAAAAATTTAGTTTGGACAAATTTTTGGTACTTTTCTGATAAATTTCATATTTTGACGAATAGTGAAAAATATTATGTTTTAATTGAAAACAACCTTTTTAATCAAAATAATTTATAGTGTTAAATTATGAATTTGAAAGGTTTTGAAGTATAATTTGATTAAATTTTTATCATTTAATACTATTTAGGTCATTATAAGTAATTTCACATTGAAATTGGACATAAACACATGTCAACCTTTTGATAGTTTTTACTTAAAAAAACCCTGCCTTTTGGTTTTGACAATGAGAATTAATTTTAAATTAATAAATGAAACTTTTGTGTTTTGAATTTGGTAAAATAGAATTAATTTTTTAATTCATAATATCAAAATTAGATTAGGGTTATTTTTTTGGTATTTTTCTAAAATCTTTCAATTTTTGATGAATAGTGAAAATAACCGCGTTATTATTTAAAACCGACTTTTTATTTAAATAATTATTTATTTTATTTAAATTTATTTTAGGTCAAAATATATACATAATACCTATATAAGTCCAATGTAATTCATTTGAGTCATTTTATAATAAGTTTATATATATAAAAATTTTATTAAACTTTTTACCGTCTTTTACCCACCTCCTAGGAGCATTTGCAAATTTGAATAAAACTTAATTTTACCACTTCTACGAGTTAAATTTAAAAAATCCAAGAGACATGATTAATATCAGTAAGTAAAATGTGGTTTAATAATATGAAAATAATTTTTGGTGAATAATAACTTTTGACTTTTATTTACTACGGTTAAAACTAAATAGGGTAATTAAGGGTAAAATTGATATCATAATATCCATAACTCAGGTCCTAATTATATTATATAAGTATAATTCTACCAAAAACAACCTTAGGAATAAAATATTATCCTCTTTGGTTCACTTGGATTAGATTAGTACATTTATTATTATTTTATTTAAAGAAGAGTTAGAAAAGTTAAATTCAAGGTTTAATAACTAAACTATTTTTAGTATAAGGTTAAACACTATATAAATTCGACTATAAATATTAATTATAAGGATAAAAATATTTCCTAAATAATGGTATTTTATTTATAAATTTTAGTCATTAAATAATTTAATTTATTTATGACATAATGATGATGTAGTAATTACCTTATTAATGAAATATTAAAATAATTGATATTATAAATATCCCAATAAATGTAAATTTAGACTTATGTTGAGTGCCAATAATTTTCTAGGTTAATATGACATGTTAGGGTTTATTAGATAAATTTTTTCTAAGTGATATGGTTTTTATGACTTTCACAAAAACAAAATACCAAATAATATCAAAATTGAAAAAAAATAATTTTTAAAACAAATACTATATTATTGCTTGATATAATATTCCTAATAATATAAGGTTCTAAAAAATGGATTAAATAATATTATATATGTCCTTAATAAACCACTTTAGGTTATCTTGTAAGTTTATAGTAAGTTTATTAACCATATTTTATAAGAATACAAGAAGACACGGTAAAAGTTAAACTATTTAACTAAGAGTTAAATCTAAACGATAAGGTTAAAATGGTAACCTAAACTTGTCTAAAATATATTGGTTGAGATTTTTTCAACCCATACCTACCTTATCTTATAAATAAATCATTTTGGAGACATTATAAACCGAAAATGATTTTATTATAAAATAATATTTCAGGATTTTCCTAAAATGACCCTCACCTCTCTTATAAAAGGACACTTCCCCTTACCTTAATTTCACACCTCCAAAGCCATTTATCTCAGACAAAAACTACCCAAATCTCCTCCCAAAATTCCTACCTTATATCTAGAGGCCTTAATTTGATCAAAAATATAACCTAAGGAGCCATTTTGATCAACTCAAAAGGAAACACCTAAAGAAGAGGTAATAATTTCACCACCCTCTTTCAAGTTCTTTTCTTCTTACACTTCCTCTTTATTTTTTGTTTCTATAAAAAATTATAACTCTAGTACCTTCTACATAGTGTGATGTTATTATAATTTTTTTACCACCATATTATTTATTCTATCCATCCTATAAATGACAAATTCACTATATGTGCATACGTACAACTTACCATCTGCACGTCGTGGTGTAGTTTGTTATTCAGACACTTCATTATTTGGATGGGTATAATAATGAGTATAACTGATGTAAATAATAAATATCACATATTTATTATTCTGTGTATATGATATAACATCCAATTACATATGATTTCACCATCAATATAATGATATTGTCGCTCATGCGTATGTACAGATTACCATCTCCACGACTCAATGAGATTCATTTCCACGTTCAGCATTCAACGATGATTATAAAAATATATATTATTAATAGGTATAAAATATATGACATAATAATTCTACTGGATATATATATATATATATATATATGTGTGTGTGTGTGTGTGTGTCTGTCTATATATACTTACGTATATCTTATTCAATTACTTCCGTTCAATACGATATGAAAACAGAAACACTGTTTATGCGTACGTATGGCCTACTGTCTCCATAAATGGTGCCTTCCATTTCATATATCTATATATTATAAATATTTATATTATAAATATTTATATTATAAATATATATGATATATAAATCAAGGTTTATATCCTATAGGTATTTAAATCATTATCTAAATGATACAATCAAGAATAACAAGTTAAAACACGTACGATAAAGAAAGCGATTATTACCCGAAATGTTAATTTAACATGGAAATCATTATTAAATGGGTAGTATAAAGCCATAAATGAATCATGAATAATATAATAAATATGAACATGGTCCTTTTATAATTTAATAACATACTCTGGTCATTATACATGAGGTTAAACGTACCCTCGACGAAAGGAAAGTGCAAGGCAGGGGTTAATTCCTCAATCTCATTATTATCCGAGATTGTTTATATGTAAGTTTTAACTGGGACATATTTATTATCCTTTTCCATGTTTCATAAATTTTTTTTCAAATATATTATTTTTAAGGTACTCTTTAACCAAAAAACCATTTTAAATGTTTTAACAATTTATTCTTCTAAACCTTTATCATTAATGTCCATGTTTTCAAAATGATTTTAAGGATTTATTTATATGGAAATGAATGTTTTAAAATGTTACTTCATTTAAAAAGTTTCAAAGTGGTATGGGACACTTTTATTACAAAATATATTTCAAATGACTTCCTTTATGAATTGTGTTACTTTTAAAATTATTTCATGAAAAAGGGATATTTCTGTCAAAGAGTTTTACTGATCATTTTCAACTATGTAAACATTATTTATTGGAAATTATTCTTGATCAAGGTTGATTTATTATGATAAAAATCTTCCATATTATATTTAATTCTTTGTGATATGTTTGATTGTGTATGTTTTATTTTTATACCATTCATGGTTTAAGGATAAATTATTGAAATTTCATATGCTATTTTTAATATGAATGTTTGTGTTATGTTTAAACCTTTTTCATATGAGGAATACATTGGACTTAGTAAGTGACAGGTGGAGCCCGGTATAGCTTATCAATGCATCAGTAGGTCTCATGAGACAAACTAGCATCTTGGAACAAGGCCTTGAAAAAAAATCTTATTTTAGTCTTGGAATAAGGCCTTGACTATGTGGTTATAAAGTTTGGCATTATAAATTTCATCATTATGAAGTTGGATATTGATATTGCATGTGATTATTAGACTAGTGTAATATCCATGTGAATAAGTAAATGGAATTATTTGATTTATATTTTCCATATTATGCTGAATTTTAAGTTTTAAAGGCTTTTGTTTTTGTTTTATACATTTTCATAAATGTTTATGCTTATTTGTGAAAGTTTCAACTATATTTTTATCCTTATTGAGAATCTGATCTCACCCCTTCCTTATGTTTTATTTTCCCAGGATTCCAAGAAGTGTATTATGATTGATAATCAGGATTAATCTAGGGGATTAATGGTGTTCTCAAAGGATCATTTATGTTGTGTTTTATTTTCTAATGTTTAATGTAATGTTCATGTATGTAATCTATTTTCCAAGACTACTAAACTGATCAGTATTTCAAGACTTGATTCCTTGTAATCATGCCAATGTATTAAAATAATGCACTAACTCTGGGTAATTGGGGTCGGGGAATTACAGTTGGTATCATAGGAAGTTTAGAAACAACCTTAGAAATTGAATTAGAAAAACTATGATTAGAGAACATTACCCTAATATAGACTTTGAGGATTAATATAGAAGAACTTCTAAGAATTTTGGTATTGTAGGGATTTTGTGAGTTTTCCAAGCAATATATCCCTGTCTGGATACAATAAGGTAGAGGCAGCTCTAGTAGATATGTACCTATGGGTAAAACCTAAAAACACTACTTTGAGCTAGACTCGAATGGGAACTGGTGCACGACAACAGGCCTTGCTGCACTCTTGGTTATGACACTCTCAAGGGATATGCTTAGGATAATTCACATATTCATTACAAGTCATCATGAAAAATTTAGGAGTAAATAACTCCTCAAAGAATTTTTTTTATGATTATAGATTATATTTATAATCTTTTCAATTTACTTTAGGTATTTTACAAGTTTGTAATTATGCGTTGCGATTCATAAACTAACCCAATGTATGCCATTGTTTAGAAATGGCGCCTAGTATATGGAATGAGAACTCCAACAATACAAATGATCCAAAGAGTAAGAAAGATCACATCTTTCATGGTATTAACCCAACATTTTGAAAAGAAATAGTCTCCCTCGTATTATTATCATATGAAGAAATAGTATCATGTGTTAATAAGATAAGTAAAGAATTTTCGGAGTCCTATGGATTTGAAGGGAAGCCAGAGATAAAAAGGATGGAAGAGAGAAGGATGGATAAAGGGAAGAGAGGAAAGAGGAATTTTACCATATGTGATATCTGTGGAAAGAATCACCTTGGACAATGATTAAAGGGAATTAGATTTTTTTATAAGTGTGGAGAAAAATGATACCAAGTACGTAATTTCAAGGGTAAGAAAAATATTTCAAATGTACAATGCTTCATTTGCAAGGAGTTGGAACACTACGCGAATCAATGTCCAAATCATCAGAGTATACTCCAAATGCTTCTATTGGATAATAATCAAGTTATGATACTACCGTAGATGAAGATGAATGATTTGAGTTCTTATGTTGTTAAAGAATTGTGTCATTTGAGTATTGTACTAATGATGTACATGTTATAAGAATTATAGAGTATAAAAGGATTGTACTGCAGTACTATTTTATTAAGGACTTGAAATTGTGTGGAACCAAGACAAGTGAATCAAAATTAGTTTAATTGTTTTGGAAAATATATGATTGAGATAAATATAAACCAAAATCTGGTTTTGATATTGAGTTTGCGATTTTGGAATAATATATGATTGATTTGGATAAATTATATTGGATATTCTTGAATACCTTGAAACTGATTAATGATTTGTATATTCCATCATTGTTCGAGTTTAAAACATTTTTGGATAGAAGGAGTATATCCAGTATTCTATATGAAATAAGAGATCATGAATGTAATTATTAAGGTTTTATGGTCTTTCAGGGTGTTATAGTGTTTTAAAAGAATATATGATGAAGGTATTCACATGGTGTTACACAGAAAAGGATCTTCATTGTGTTTACATTCCTTATAAATTTTTGACTGTGAGTTTGGATAGAAGTATTTTGGATAACTCTAAAGGTTAAAATTAATTAAGTTTGACATTGAATAATATTTTTAAGGTTAAATTATTTCTATAGATTATTTTTTGGATTGTCATAAAAAGGACAACAAGGAGGTCGGGTGACAACCCGTTGAGTCTGGCAAGGCCGCGAGACTTGAACCCGCAACCGAAGGGCGAAAAGGGTGGATCACCTACCACTGGAATTTGTGATGTCCTAGTTTTTATAATGTATTTTTTTAAATAGTTTTACAAATGAATTATAAATTCATTATTTTTGTAACCCTATACGATTATGATGAATATAATATTTTTGAATTCTATTCTCTTTTGGAGTGAAAGATGAGTTTGTGGTAGGAATTAGTTGAAGGATGAAAGTCCACTTGTCAAGTATATTTTTTTCCTTTATTATATGAATAAATTAATTTTTAAACTTTAGGGAAGGTATATTAAATCCAACTATGTGTTATCCTAATACCTTATGTTTTGCTGAACTAACGATTTTTTAAATCATCATAAATTGATGGCTTTACGGCCCTCAATGTTACTCTTGTTTGTGATTGATGACCTCGATCACTCCCTATAAATATTTACATTTTTATTCAAATTATGTGTCTCTAATGGAAAACAATGTTCTACTAATCAAGAACATAATTTGGGGGTGACATTTTTATTTCCCTTTCCCTCTTATTAGGACTAAATTTTATTAACCCAATTTTCAATGTGGGTTTTCCACAAAGGTATTTTTCTATTTTTAAACATTTATTATCAAAGAAAAATTTCAAATTGCGAGGATGAAATTTATTGAATGAGGGGATAATGTAACACACCAAGATTTCATAGTACATTATCTCATTAAAGTAATTCAATAGTTTGCGTTACACACAACACCGAGTTCGAGTGCACCACAACCTACCAAACTAGCCATTCAAAAAGACTTTATGAATAGTATTAACTGAATTTTGAATCTTATATACTCTATATAATTTTAACATCCATATTATGTGTTTATTATATACAATATAAGAACAAATTCATTTTTTTTTCTGGTAAAAGAAGTATTTTTCAAAAAATGCAATTTTACAGCCTTTTAATAGAGAACCCTTTTTAAAACCAATATTTAACAATTTTATATATTCAATTTAATTAAATGAAATTCTTATTTATAATAAGGACATAAAAATTTAGTTTGGATAATTTTTTTTACTTTTATAATAACTTTCATATTTTAAAAATCAATGAAAAATACTATGTTTTAATTGAAAACAACCTTTTTAATCGAAATAATTTAGTGTTAAATTATGAATTTTAAAGTTTTCAAGTATAATTAGATTATATTAGTATAATGTAATACAATTTAAGTCATTATATGTAATTTCACATTTAAATTTGACTTAAACACATGTCAATCTTTTGATAGTTTTTACTTTTTAAAAAAAACTCACTTTTTGGTTTTGACAGTGGGAATTAATTTTAAATTAATAAATGAAACTTCTATGTTTTGAATTTGGTTAAATATAATTCATTTTTGAATTCAGAATATCAAAATTAGCTTGGGGTGAATTTTTGGTATTTTTCTGAAACCATTCAATTTTTGACAAATAGTGAAAACACTATGTTATTATTTAAAACCGAATTTTTATTTAAATAATCATTTATTTTATTTAAATTTATTTTATTTAAAAATATATACATAATACCTATATAAGTTCAGTTTAATTCATTGGAGTCATTTTATAATAAGTTTAGATATATAGAAATTTTGTTGAACTTTTTACCGTCTTTTACCCACCTCCTAGGATCATATGCAAATTTGCATACAACTTCATTTTACCGCTTCTGTGAGTTGAATTTAAAAAATCCGAGAGACACAATTAATATCAGTAAGTAAAATGTGGTTTAATAAGATGAAAATAGTTTTTGGTGAATAATAAATTTTTAATTTTATTTACCACGGTTAAAAGTATATAGGGAAATTAAGGGTAAAATGATATCATAATTTCACTAACAGATGTCCTAATTATATTTGATAAGTGTAATTAGACCAAAAAAAACCTTATGAATAAAATATGATCCTCTTTGGTCCACTGGGATTAGATTAGGACATTTATTATTATTTTATTTAATGAAGAGTTAAACGAGTTAAATTCAAAGATTAATAACTAAACCATTTTTAATATAAGGTTACAAATGATATAAATTTGAATATAATTATTCATTATAAAGATAAAAATATTTCCCACATAATGGTTTTTTATTTATAGTTTTTAGACATTAAATAAATTAATTTATTTATGACATAACGATGACGTAGTAATTAGCTTACAATGAAATATTAAAATAATTGATATTATAAATATCCAAATAAATGTAAATTGAGACTTATGATGAATTAAACTAATTTTCTAGGTTAATATGACATGTTATGGTTTATTATATAATTTTTTTCTAAGTGATAATGTTTTTCTGACTTTCACAAAAAAAATACCAAATAGTGTCAAAATTGACATAAATTAATTTTTAAAACAAATACTATATTATTTGTTGATATAATATTACTAAAAATATAAGGATTGAAAAAAGGGAATAAATAATATTATATATGTCATTAACGAACCACATGAGGTTCTATTGGAAGTTTAGAGTATGTTTATTAACTGTATAGTGTAAGAATACAAGAAGACACAGTAAAAGTTAAACTATTTAACTAAGAGTTAAATCTGAAAGATAAGGTTAAAATGGTAGCCTAAACTTGTCTAAAATGTATTGGTTTAGAGGTTTTAGACCCATAACATCCTTATACTAGGAATAAATCATTTTTTATCTCTTATAAACTGAAAATTATTTTATTATAAAATAATATTTCATGCTTTTCTTAAAGCGACCCTCACCTATCTTATAAAAGGGAACTTCCCCTTCTCTTAATTTCACTCCTCCAAAGCCATTTGGCTCGGAAAAAACCTACCAAAATATCATCCAAACTTTATTCCCTTATACCCAGAGGCCTTACTTTGAATATAAATCCAACCTAAGGATCCATTTTGATCAACTCAAAAGGAAACACGTGAAGAAGAGGTGATAATTTCACCACCCTCTTTCAAGTTTTTTTCTACTTACAGTTCCTATTTATTTGTTGTTTACATACCAAAATAATAACTCCAGTACCTTATACATACTCTAATGTTATTATAAATATGGTACAACCTTATTTTTTATTCTATCCATCCTATAAATGACAGAGTCACCATATGTGTGTACGTACGACTTACCGTCTCCACGTCGTGGTGTAGTTTGTTCTTCAAACACTTCATTATTTGTATGGGTATAATAATGAGTATAAATGATGTAAATAATAAATATAACATTTTAATTATTCTTTATATATGATTTACCATCCAATTACATACAATTTCACCATAAATATAATGATATTTTCGCTCATGCGTACGTACGAATTACCGTATCCACGACACGATGAGATTCATTTCCATGTTCACCATTCAACGATGACTATAAAAATATATATTATTAATAAGTATGTAATATATGACATAATAATTATGCTATATATATATGTATATACTTACATATATCTTATTCACTTACTTCCGTTCAATACGATATGAAAATGGAAACAACGTTTATGCGTACGTACGGCGTACCGTCTCCATAAATGGTGCCTTCCATTTCATATATATATCTATTACAAATATTTATATTCTAAATATATATGATATATAAATCAAGGTTTATATTTTAGAGGTACTTAAATCATTATCTAAATGATACGATCAAGAATAACAAGTTGAAACCCATATGATAAAGAAAGCGATTATTACCCGAAATGTTAATTTTACATGGAAATCATTATTAAATGGGTAGTATCTAGTCATAAATGAATCATTAATGATATAATAAATATAAATACAGTCTTTTTATAATTTAATAACATACTATGGTCATTATACAAGAGGTTAAACGTACCCTTGACCAAAGGAAAGTGCAAGGTAAGGGTTAATTCCTCAATCTCATTATTATCTGAGATTGTTTATGTATAAGTTTTTACTGGGAAATATTTATTATCCATGTCCATGTTTCATAAAAGAGTTTTCAAAAGGATTTTTTTAAGGTACTATTTAACTAAAAAATAATTTTAAATTCTTTAAAGATTTATTCTTCTAAACCTTTCTCATTAATGTCCACCTTTTCAAAATGATTTTAAGGATTTATTTATATGGAACTGAATGTTTTAAAATGTTAATTATTTTAAAAAGTTTAAAAGTGGTATGGGAAAAATTTATTTAAAAATATCTTTTAAATTATTTCATTTATGAATTGCGTGACTTTTAAAATGATTTCATGAAAAAGGGATATTTCTATCAAAGAGTTTTACTGATTATTTTCAACAATGTTAACATCCTTTACTGTATATTATTGTTGATCGAGGTTGATTTATTATGAAAAAAATATTTCATATTGTATTTAAGGTTTTGTGATATGTTTGATGGTGGATGTGTTATTTTTATACCATTCATGGTTTATGGATAAATTATTGACATTTCGTATGCTAGTTTTAATATGAATGTTTATGTTATGTTTAAAACATTTCATATGAGGAATTTATTAGACTTAGTAAGTGATGGATGGATCCCGCTATAGATCCTCAATGAATATTTAAGTCTCATGAGAAAAAATAGTATCTTTTCACAAGGACTTGAAAAAATCTTATTTGTAGTCTTGGAACAAGGCCTTGACTATGTGGTTATAAAGTCTGGAATTATGCATTCCATCATTATGAAATTGGATATTGATATTTCATTTGATTATTTGACTAGTATAATATCCATGTGAATAAGTAAATGGAATTGTTTTATTTATATTTACCATATTATGTTGTAGTTTAAGTTTAAAAGGATTTTTTTTAGTTTTATACATTGCCTTAAATGTTTATGCTTATTTGTGAAAGCTTCCTCCATATTGTTATCCTTACTGAGCATCTGAACTCACCCATTTCTTATGTTTTATTTTCCCAGGATTCCAAGAAGTGTATTATGATCAATAAGTAGCGTTAAGCTATAGGATTAATGGTGTTATCAAAGGATCATTTATGTTGTATTTTATTTTCTAATGTGTAATGTAATGTTCATGTATGTAATCTATTTTCAATGAATGCTAAACTGATAAGTCTTTCGGGACTTGATTCCTTGTAATAATGATAATGTATTAAAATAATTCACCGACTCTGGGTAACTGGTGTCGGGGTATTACAATATTTATTTTTTTATGTGATATAGACTTTTATGCTGAAATATGATATGATATATCTATTTCACTAGATAAATGAATTGAATTGATGTGTCATTCTAAAACAATTGTAATTCATACATAGAGAGAGACCAGGATTCAGTGGTTCTCTGTTGTAGTCACCTATTGAGGTTGACCTTGTGGCTAGTGAGTTCTCTAAGGAGTGCAACTGTCTCATAGAGAAAATGCCTCATATTTGTATTTAAATTTAACATCAGGATAGTGGAAACCATCACTCTCATAATACAACTAAACTAGAGCCTCCTATATTTTTTGAGTATTAAATGGATGTTCAGCTTCATGATAGGTTCCTGAGGGTTATGTGATCCATGTAAAGGGAGACTATTCATACCATTATTTCATTGTCTGAGATGACATGAGAGTTCCAACTATATCACCTTCGAATGTTTTTTGGGGAAGGAGGACCCCAAGTAGATGAGTTATAGATCAAGTCTATACAGATGATCTTCAAGAATCATGATACACCTGTAGATAGAAAGGTGATTATTTCTACATTTATACATTGTGAATCTTCCAAATGATGGTGGGATATCCTGGAGAAAGTTGGTCAGTGGGATGATCTATCTTGTAAGGAATTTGAGATGAAGTTCTTGATCCATTTCCATTATGAGATGTTGTGGGATGAAAAAGATCCTTAGTTCATACATCTGATGCTGAAGGGAATTTTAGTTCTGGACTATACTGGACATTTCACTGAACTGCAGTTCTTTGTTCCAACTTTTGTAGCTGATGAGATCTCAATTGGGATACATTTTCATGATGGTATTTTCTATGAGATCAGGTCATAGGTAAATCTTTTTTACTTCAGAATCTTTGAGGATGTGATAAACCAGACACTCATCATGGAAGGGAATCTGAGAGAGTCCCCAAGCAATGAAAAATATGTTTTAATATGAAAATATAATAAATCTTCTTTGATTTGCAAGAAGCACTACTAAGATAGTTTTCACCAAGTTTGCAGTGGTAATATTAGTTAGGGAAGTGGACAACCATCTTAGGACTTTTCTCCATTATAGTGATATAAGTGTGGAAAGATTGACCATAGGATCTCGTAGTATCCTTACCCCAAAATCGAGTGTCATATATATGAAAGACTAGGTCATCATCATAGGTTCTATGTGAACTTATATCAGCATACCAATGGTAGAAGATAAAGATAGTCACCTGATTCCGGAAGGGGATCAACTACCCCTCACCAGGTTAGTAACTAGAGTTCCACTAGCAATTCTGACTGAGGTAGGGGACATGGTACCCCATTATAGGAGTAGATATACCAGGAAATGGAAATATATCAGGATAGTAAAATTGGATCCTAGGGAAGTGGGATAAGTTATCTACACATCATGTAAACTACTCCAGCTATTGTGGATGTAGGACCATCTACCATCAGAGGTACAATTATTATATCATCTAACATAACTTTTTTTTTTATATTGGAGTATCACATTCCTTTATATATTGTCTTTTTTAAAATAGTTTGGTCTTTGATATGGAAATATTGTAGGTTTATTTGACCATCAACACACCATTGAGGGTGTGACCAAAGAATATCAAATATTACAACTCATGTTATCTAGACACTTGTGGATATCATTTATTTAGGGAACACTTCATGCTAGAAATGAGAAGATTTGACTTGATTTTGGGTATGGATTATTTGGTTCTATACCAGGATCATATCGAATGTTATCAAAATAGAGTAATCTTTTCATCTCTAAAAGTTGGCATTTATTCTCACCAGGGTGAGTGGGATCTTTAGGCTGGTCATGTGAGACCAATTCACTATAGATTTGATTGTATCAAAGATCAAATAGTCATTCTTGGGATAGATAATGGTGGAATGTAGTAGGATACTTTTCCTCCAATTTTAGATCATTTTTAGGATGTTTTCAATGAAAAGTTCTATGGATTACCACCCGATTGATAGATTGAGTTCCTAATAGAGTTGGTGCCAAGAATATAGCTAGTTTTTATCACACCTTACAAAATGGAACTAGCAGAGCTTAAGGAGTTGAAAGTTTAGTTAGAAGATATAAAATTTAAAGGCTTCATACAACCTAGTAAATCTCATTGGGATTCTATAGTTCTCTTCACCAAGAATGATGATGGGTCTTTTCACCTAGTTTTAGATTATCAGAGATTGAACTAGATGACAATCATGAAATAATGTCCTCTTACATGCATTAATCATATTTTTGATCAGTTTAGAGGTTCTAAGATCTTCTTTATTATTTATTTTAGACCAAGTTACCACCAGTTAAGGGTGAGACAATCATACATACCTTAAACTGATTTTAGGAGTATGTATGGGTTATATAAATTCATAGTGATTCCATTTGGGTTAACTAACACACTGATGGTATTCACGGCCTTGATGAATAAGAACATTGATCCGTTTTTGGACCATTTTGTGGTGTTTTTTATCGATGATATCTTTGTGTACTCCTAGTCAGTATATGATCATGAAAAATATCTTAACATCATCTTGAGTTCATTGAGAGAGCATCAATTTTATACCAAGCTAATCAAATGTAGTTTCTAGATTATTAATGTTCTCTTATTTGGCCATTTCATTTGAGAGATGGTAGTGTTAATGGAACCAGAGAAAATCACATATATGGTATCTTGGGAACAACCCAATAACATCTTCGTGATTTAGAGATTTTTGGGTTTAACAGGTTATTATTAGTGCTTTATGCATGATTTATCCTATTTGGCAGCACCAATGTCTGGGATAACTAAGAAAGGGGTGAAGTTTGTTTGGTTTGATGCTTATGAGAGAGATTTTCAGGAGTTGAACGGTTGGATGAACTCATAACTTATATTCACTTTACCTATTTTGGGTAAAGCATATACCGTGTACTGTGGAACATTTGGAGTTAGACTCAGAGCAGTTCTAATACATAAGGATCGAGTGGTAGGTTATGGATATAGGCAACTCATACCACTTGAGATAAATTACTCTAATCATGATATAGAGTGAGAAACAATGGTAAATTACCCAATATGTTGGAGAAACTATCTCATGGGTTAGAGTTTTGTGGTATACACTAACCAAAAGAGCCTCCATTACATATTTTTTCAGTGAGACCTAATCCTTCGACTGAGGATGTGGGTTGCGTGTCTACAGTCGTTCAACTTTGAATTAGCTTACACACTAGTAAAGGGAAATAGATCTTCCAATTACATAATCTAAAATACACCGATAAAGGATGTATAATAATATTATGTTGAGTGTAAGATAATAACCCTCCTTGTAGACATACATAGTCTCAGGGATGGGTATCTTTAATGTCGACATCTGTTATACTCATGATTTTGGAACAGATTAATTATTTGTAGTTTTCTAATCTAGAGGGCCAAGTTATGATAGAAAAATTATATGGTGGGAAGAAACCATTATTATGGTCTTTTAGTAGTAGTGATTGTATTCTTTTCCATAGATGAGTATGGGTTCCTATGGGATTACGCGAGGAGCTGATGGGGGAGTTCCATACTTATAGATGGGAAGTGCATCCTGGTTTAAAAAATATGTATCATGATCTCTCTAGATATTACTGGTGGTTAATAATAAATTATAAGGTGCAAATATTTGTGGATAGATACTTCACTTTTTAGATGGTGAAAGACGAGTCTCAATGGAAAAATGGAATTTTTTAGCCTTTTCCCATACATAAGTTGAAATGGGATGATGTTGCAATGGATTTAATAAATGTATTACCCATGTCAACACATATTAATGATTCTTTATGTGTTTTTTTGGATAAATGGACTAAGGTATATTACTTCTTACCTATAAGGGAAACCTTCACAGTTGATGATCTGGGTAGTCTTTACACGTGAGGTGGTTCAATTGCATGATGTTCCGAGGATTATCATTATAAATAGAGATAAATTTTTGGCATTGAGTTTTTGGAAGGGTCTTTAGAAAGATCTATGATAGAGAGTTCTTTTGAGTGAAACAAATCACCCATTGACTAACGGTTAATATGAGTAGACTATTTAGGTTCTATATGATATGTTATAAGATTGTGTTCTTGATTTTGGTGGTTAATGAGAGAAATATATAGTGCTCGTGATACTTTTATATAATTATATCTTCTATGAATATATTAAAATGGAACATTTTTAGGATTTGTATGGTAGCCCATGAGGTTCTCATATTTTTTGGCCAGCGGCAGGTGATTCAACACTTTTTGGGCCTAGACTCATGCAATAAACATCTGAGTATGTTCAGTTGATCAAACAATGGTTGGTGATTGTGGAGAATAGGTAGAAATCATATGATGGCCATAGGAGACGACCTATGTAATTAGAGGTTGGTCATTATGTTTTCATTTGGGTGTCACCTAGGTTGGGGAAATTACATATCAATAAATAGAGAAATATAGCTCCTTAGTTTTTTGGGCTATTTGAGATAGCTACAAGGGTTAGTCCAGTATAATACTATTTATCCGTTTTACAACGCTAAAATTCCATGCAAAAAATGTTCCACATGTCTTAGCTACAAATATATCATATAGACCCTTCCCATATGATAGATATAACAGATGTCTATCTTTTTTCTATTGCACCCTTAGAGGAGAATATGATACATGTTATGGTTCATAGTAAAAAATATTCTCAGGGAAGGACTATACCATTGGTTTGAGTATAGTGGAATCATGTGAGAATTTAGGAGGAGACTTGGGAGAGGGAGTATGATATGAGAACATAGTGTCCAAAATTGTTCTTTAATACCTATCAATGTTTTTTTAGAAGCTCGGGGATGAGCTGTTATATGGTGGGGAGGTTTTAAGATCCCATTTTTTCTAAGTAGGTCTCTCACTAATTTTTTTAGAAAATTTTATTTTGATCAAATTTTCATCGCAGATTTATTCCATTTGAGTAAATATAGTATTGGTTTGTGAGGAAACTTTGAAAAATTGGAGAGGATCTATACTGAGAGTTGTTTCTTTCAAAGAATGGATTAAAGTTCAGGGTTATATTCTTGTTTGAATTAATGGAGTCTGGGTATAAATGGGTTAAGTTTTTCACATGTTCTTAGTAATTTGAGAAGTTTTAAAGGCGGTTTGGGTTGTTTAAAGGTTAAATGGGCTTAAAAACCATATGTGGAACTCATGGTGATGTGGTTTTCAGCATATAACATTAAAAATATTTACATGAAGTGTAACTACAATACATTTAATTTAATTAAAAGACTTTATATTTTAATATATGATATGTGGATGAATTTTATTCAATATTCACTATATAATTCTCCTATCGATCTTAGGGAATCTTCTAGGTGAATTTGTAGTGAAAACATCCTTTATAGACATCTCATTTACATGATCACTCCATAGAAAGTATTTTTAGTTAGGTTTTTTTCTCTCTCCATTCTTCTTCCAACTATTACAGTGAAATAATTTGACCATGTATGTTGTTGGTTTTGATCTTGATCAGTTTTGATCCAGTATTCTCTTAGAGATCATCCAAACCTTCTTCCTCATGATCATTTTCTATTGGAAGCATTGTTGGATCATCATTTAAGCCAAGGGGTCTAAATCTTAACCATATGGTTTGATAATTTCCATGTTTATGAAATATTATGATTTCAATAATGTAGTGTGCACCCAAATCAATTAAATAATGGATGTGATTATTCTTTAGAGTCCTTTGGTTTTAATTTTATTCTAACCTAGCTTATGGATACCCATGGGGTGATATAAATATGAATATACTTTAATTTAAAAATGGTTTAAAGTGTGTTTAGCATGACATGAGAACTTAGGTGATTGGTTGATATATAATCCCTAAGTTCTGGATTATTTCTTATTATTATGATGGTTAATAAATTGTGATTTAATTAAAAGTGGCATATGAAATATAAATGGAAATTCACATAATTAACCATTGAGATTTATGATGTGATATGGTGATATCCATAATTTATGATAGGACTTGTGTTCTATGCTGAAATGCTTATACATCGGTCATGGGCCTATAACACGCACACTTATATGCTGTAATGATGATATTGAGCTGGATCTGCCCAATCCCACACTGTAATGATTATAGGGTTTTGATATGGATAGTATAATTATTATAGATATTTAACCCAGATTATTGTGACTATACCATGGTTATATGGTTGTGATTGGCATGGTCATAATACATGCTCAAAGATATTTCATCATAGATCCAAAGTAGTTTATTTTATCATGGTTATATGGTTGTGGTTAGCATGGTCATAAGACGTGATCAAAGATATTTCGACATGGACCCGAAGAAGTTTATTGTCGTATTTTATTAATTATTGAATTAATTAATATATATGTTTTCCAATTTATTTTATACACTTATTATAAGATTTTTTAGTTTAGAAATTTTGGTGTCAACCTATTGAGTTATAATTACACACTATTTAGGTCATTATTTGGTACCTGATAAGATTACATGGATCCATGTTTGGATAAGGGAAAATGACATGGTTGCTGATTATTTTATTTCTAGATGAGCTGGTGTTTGGAGGTGGAATCGATGTGGGGTTTGAGAGTGGGGAATTTAGAGTATTATTTTAGTATTATAGCCTCTTAGTTGCATTGTTTCTTGAAAGAAATTTAGTTAAATTCCATCACATCCTTATATATTATGCTTTTATTAACTATTGGATTATTAAGTTGGATCTTGTTATTATTTTCTATTATGTCTATACTTTGATTTATTTCATTTATATAGTTTATTTCAATTACTACGACACTTCATACCAGGCGGTATACTCTCCCCACTATATAGTCCACACCACTGATTCTAGTCAATAGCCTCTGGTGTATGAGGAGGAATTATTAAGCTGTTGTAATGAATCCTTTTTAGCCATATGATAGAGTTACAGAATGAGGGACATTACAAAAGGTATAAATATGATTAGAAAACATTATTCTAATTGAAAAATTTATACTTGTTGTAAAATAATTATGATTATCTACCTTAAAAAATGTGTTTTCAAGTCTATATTAAATAAGTAAAATCCTACACGGTGCATACAAGTAAACTTGAGGTATAGAGTGACGAATAAGAGGCTGAATATGATCTCAAATAAAGTTATATGAATACTATTATAGAAACCATCATTTATAAGACAATATTTTCCTTTAATTTCTTTTTCATCAAGAGTTATATTGAGGAAGATTTATATATTTTTTTAGGAGTAATATACTCTTTGGCATTTTTAATTTATTTTTATTTAAAAATTTGATGGAAGATGTCTTACCATGAGAAGAAGTTGACTGAACAAAGGAGTATATAATAGTTTTTCCTAAATTTGTAAAGTAGGTATTCTCCATGGATTATACCATGCTGTGGTGAATTCATCTAGGATTTTTTAAAGTTGATTATGGCTATAGTTTGTGACCATGCCCACAGAAGTGGGAGTTTTGATCTAGAAGGTTACCTATAAAAAATTAACAAGTCATCTATGGGATTGTTGGTGGTCATGGTGAGTGAAACATTTCTAGATAAAATGACCTTTCCATTTCACTATCTGTGGTGGATTGGGAATATACATTTATAACAATGGGTAGTCCTATGTGGATGTGAAAGAGACCATGGTGGAACTTAAATGGACTAAATATTCTTATAAAAGGAACAAAAAAATATGACTATAAGTGTGATTATCAATGTGTTGATGTTAAAATGCGAAAGAATTTCTCTCCATACCATATTATAATCTATTTTACTGTTCGAGTTAGGAAATCTAGAAAATATGCATTATGTCATTCATGGATCATATGGAAGTTATAACTGTCAATTTACGGTTCTTTTTTTTCATTTTTTATGGCCTTAAACATTGTTCATTAAATGAACTGGAGGGAATGCACAATAAAGAGTGATTTTAAAAAAGGTATCACATTTAATGTTAACTTAAGGATAAAAAATAGAAGTAGAGAAAAGAGAATTATGGGATATCAATGATAGTGATTCAAAAAAGGATGTCAATGATAGATTTGATCTTATGGTTAATCTCAAGGTAGCTATTAAATAAATTTATGTTTGGAGGGACAAGAAAAATAAAGTTAGGGTAGTTTTTCAAGAATATAAATTCTATATATATAAATAAGAGAAAGATAAGTAATAGTTAAAATATGAAATCAAAAAATCAAAATCTAGAAATTTAGGATGATTAATAAAAGAGGTTGAGTTGAAATTCAAAGCTAAGAATAGATCTTGAATCATTTACGGGATATCTACATCAGTGAGAGAAAAATACAAGAGAATTTAAAAGAAAAAATAAGAATTCATGAGAGGTAAATATAAGTGTGAGGTTTAAGATAGAATTCTCACACCTGCTATGAAACTAAAGATCTCACCAAATATTTATACTATAAAAGATAGAAATATATCCAGGGAATTCACTATGGAACATATTACCATTACATAAGTAAAACCCTTCCATGAAAGAGTTGAATCTATTGTAGAGAATTATGGGATAAATAATACTGTATTTGTTGGTTCTAAACCTCAAGCATAAACACCTATAAGAAAATTGTATCTTCACAACACTAAATAATATAATTTCGAACATAAAATGTAGAGAATAAGATACAAATAGTTATATGTTTTTTATTATGGAATGATGGGGCACCATAAATATGTGGATTATTCTGATAAGATATATCTCCAAAATAAAGATTATAAAAACAATCATGTAAGATTTCTAATTTTTCCTATGATTTTCAAGGTTATTTTTTATTTGGTAAAGGTTTAAAAAAAATACATCTATTTTGCGTCAAGATTAAGGAATGTTGTTCCAAGTGAATATATGAAGGGTGTAAAATTACAGCTGGAATCTTCATCCAATAAATTGAATTTTCAAAACATATTCTCAATATTATAAGATGATGAAGACTTGTTAGAGTTTGAATAAAATAAAGTTCATCCAACATCATTAGAGGTGGAACAAAAATATTGGGTGAATAAAATAATGTAAAATAAAGATAATGTGGTTGATATTGATTTGAGATAATCATACATGTAATACTTAGAGATTTCGTGAAATATATTTTTTTGAATTAATTTAAACTATTCAATATTTTTCATTTCTTGCAACACTGAATATAGCTTGTGTTATATGAAATCACAAAGTTACTATTTCTTTGTACACAACACCATGTCAAAATTTTTATACAAAAAACACTCATATTATATTTTGATAAACACAAATATATGTTTTTCTTATGTTACACACCACATCAAGCTCCTTCGATATCTTGCGTTACTCACAATATCTAGTTTTACTAAACTAAAATGTACTATTAATAATATTATTAAAATATTATTATAGTTATCACCTATATATTGGAAAGATGGTTTTGAGAAATATTAATTAAATTATAAAAACATTTTTTACACATTTTTATAATAATAATTATTTAGTGACCAATTAACTAGAAAATAAAATAAAACACTTTTGAAAATATTGGAAGTCTTTTACAGGAAAACTATATTTATACAATCAAATTTGTTTTACCTCAATAAATTAATTAATACAATTTTTTTGAATTATTTAAATGAAATAAATATATATATTATATTCATTCAACTAATTAATGTTCATATTATTATTTTTCTAGATAATAAATAATAATAACACCAATTTTAGGCATAAAGATATATATTTGTCTAAAAAGTAATTTTATCGCCTTTTAATAGAATGCATATTTTAACTAATTTTTTTGAAACTTTTTAAAATTATATTTTATAAAATAAACTTAATTTTTGAAATTGTAAATCCAAAATAATCTTTGGGGCATTTTTTTATTTTTTTGAGAAGTTTCATTTTTGGATAAATAGTGAAAAATACAGAATTTTAATTCAAAACTACATTTTAGTATAATTAATTTATATATTTAAATTATATTTTAATTTTTTTTTAAATTATAGCTAGATAAATTATATATATATTAATAAAATTTAGGTCATTGTAGTCAATTTATCTTTGAAATTAGTTATAAAAACATCTCAAATTTTTGAATATTTTCACTTTGAAAACCTGTTGTCTCATCCCGTCGGTGAGATTAATTTTAAATTATGTTATGCATATTATATTTTTAGAATTTGAAAAAATTTAATAAATATTTATTATAATAATAATTTATAATTTTTAATAGGTTTAATTATGTTTTTGAAAAAAATATTAGCAAAAGTAATAAGAATAAATTACAATGATTAAGGTAAAAATGGGTATACTTAGTGGTTAAATTTTATATTAAGGGCCCAAATAACCTAGAAACATGTCCAAAATACATTTTATAGACATATTTAGACCATATAATCCATTTTATATACCATTTACCATTATTTGAGTCACATAATTTAATATAGACCTCTCAATAGTGTTTACCATTTTAAATTTATAAGAATGCCACTTCTCCGCCACTATAAAAGGGACCTCATCCCCTCAATTAATGACACCTCTAAAGCCATTTGTATCATAAAAAACTTGACCAAATAAGCTCCAAAATTTAAAAAATATAAACATAGAATCTTAAATGTTGGCATAAATCAAACCAATTTAGTCTTTTGGTGTAAGCCAAAAGGAATTACCCAAAGAATCGGTAACATCTTTCAACAAATTTTTTTTGTTTTATTTATTTCTCCACCCCCTGAATCATTCTTATTCCATTAATTATACAATAAAATAAGTATCATAAATATACTATGTTTTTTTATGTTTAGGTTCAGACCTAAACCTACTCACACTTCCATCAAATGAGATACACAATCATCATTTGTGTGTTTGACGAACTATCACTTCATGAACCGACATCGTTTGTTCTTCCATAACCACATTTCAAGGTTGGAAATATTGATGGAATTTATATTTTTATGTTATAGAGTTTACTTTTACTATTTATTTATTATTTTATAATTATTATATAATACATACCTTTGTGATTCCAATTTTATGGGAATACGGTAACTTCATTTGTGGACGTGTGGACCAGCGCCTACTCATAGTGATGTGATTTATTCACAGTTTACATGGAATGTATTAATGTTGACTTTAGTAAATTTATATGATATATGTGAAATAATAATTATAATTTAATTAATATATATATATACATACATATATATACATATACATACATGTCATTTATTTTCTTTCATTCAATACGAAAAGAAAATAGAAACATCGTTCATGCGTACATACGAACTTCCATCTCAATGAATTGTGTATTACTTTTCATATTTATATCTTTTATAGATTATTATAAATACATATATAATAAATATATATTATATTTATACCATTTTTATCATTATAGAGGTGATAAAATCATGATACAAGTAAAAGGTCCAGAAATAAAAAAAATCAAAACACATGCGAAAAACAAAGCAGTTATAACCCGAAATGTAACTTTAACATGAAATTTTTAATAAGTGGGTAATATAAAGTAATAATAAAAATAATATCTGGTATTATATATAATAATATGGTAATTTTATATATTTATAATAAAATTATATTTATTATACAAAATTTTTGATCATGTACGAGGAAAGTCATGGATTAAGGTAAGGGTTTTCTCGTCTAACTTTTATTTCTGTGGGATATATGCTATATCCACCACTTTTTTTTATTGTGTGGTGTGTATAATAACATATGAAAATTTATATAATGAATTTAATTTACTTAATTATATTAAAAATTTCAATTTATCTTATTATTTCAAGGTTCTCTTGATTCAAAAGTTACTCAAGTAGTAAGGGGATTTCTAGTCTCACTTCTATTTTTGCAAGACTTGTTACATATTCACAACTCATTTATTTTATATGGTTAATATCCTACACATAAATGTATTATATTATTATTATCCTTAAATTTATGGGTATATATATATATATATATATATTTTATGATCACTCTTCCATGGGGATTATGGTTCAGAAGTTACGAAATCGGTAAGGTAATTCTGTCTCAATTTGACTTCTTTGTGAAACTTGTTATGTTGTGAACCTATATTTTTTTATGAAGTGTATATACTTACATTTTACATATTTTATCATGAAATTACTTCTATTAACGACATTTTAAGCTTCTTATAATTTTATTCTCTCACGGTCATTATTATTCAATATTATCAAAGTGGTAAGATTCTATTGCTACAATCTCAATGTTTAATGATCTTGTTTACCATTATGATTAAATTAAAAAACTATTATGATCAATATCTCAAGAAATATCATGAATTTTCTTATACTTTATTTATTCATCATATATTCATGTAATGGTAACATTTTCCCACTCTTTTTTACTTATGATAATTAAGAAAATTTCTCTAATAAAATCCTACTTTATTTCTCTCTTCGGTCAGAAATATCTTTTCTCCTAAAACCATGTTTTATAATAATGTTTTCAAAAATATTATATTAGTATCCAATTTTTTTAAAATAAAATTTTAACCATGTTTTACCTTTTTACTAAATGGTTTCTAAATTTAATCTTCTTGTCATTTTCTGATCGAGGCACTTTTTTTAAAATTTTATCATATAAAAGGTATGTTTGGAAGATAAGAATTTTCTCTCCCTCATAACTGTAATTTAATTGAAGCTTCAATTAAAAATTTTTAAGCTTATTTTTAAAGAAAATTTTTTACCTAAAATTTTTTAAATTCATTATTTTAAAGAGGTTTTCAAATAAAAATGTTTTCAATTTTTTTAATATTTCAAAATGTGTTTTTAGATGGTTTTCAAAGATTAATTTATAAATATTAAAATAAATTTTGAAAATAAATGTTTTTAAATATGTGTTATGAATTTAATTTTTTTTAAAAATTTAAAAGATATTTTCCATAATAAATGTTTTTATATTAAAATTAAAATCTTTATTTTGAGAAAATGATTTTTTTGAAAATATCTTATGAGGGGTATTTTCAAATAAAGGCTATTTTAAATAATAAATTCTCAATGTTTTGGTTGAAAATCCTTATCCATATAAGGTGGAACCCTTTTATACTTTTAATGATTTACTTGGTATATGATCCAAGGACACCATTATAATTATTTCTATGAATGATTAATGTTTATGATAAAACAATGTTTAAGAAACCCATTTCTCTTCGAAATTTTATACCATGATAAGATGATTATGAAACCTACTTACTTTCATGGGTTATTATATGATGAAATGAATATGAATCCTATCTCTTTTCCATAGGTTATTATATGATGAATTTTTGATGATACCCATTTAATTTAAAGGGTTATGATATAATTTTTATGAAACCCATATCTTTTTATGGGTCATGATCTGGTGAATGTTTTGTTATATTTTAGAACACATATGTATGATTTCATTATATGATGGTTTAGAGCTATATTTTCCTCCAATTAATTAGGTACAGATTTATATCTCATGATAATATGGTGGGAAACAAGTCTACGAGCATGATCCAAAATGGAAAATAGGTGTGTCTTAATACAAAATGGGAAACAGGTGTGTCCTGATCCATAATGGGAAATGGTTCTGTCCTGATCTATAATGGGAAATAGGTGTGTCCCAATACACTATGTTTATATTATTGGGAGTGAAAATGTTTAACTATGATGTCATGTGTGAACCTGATTACATGTTCATAATATTATTCATAGACCTTGGTCAATGTCTATAAATTTATTTGAGGGATTAAGTTAATTTAAATAACTTAATGAGTGAATATGTTTATATATATATATATGTTCAAAATGTTATAAGATGACGTGTATGCCTAAAATCTATGTATTTTTCCTATGATATTCTCATATGGTTCATGTTCTTTATTATATTGTGATTTATGTCTTATGAGATTCCAATATTAATGTCGTGACTCATGATTATGATATTTGATATGAATGGTTTGATCTAGTAATGTTATGATCATGTTCTCATACCCTTATTCTAATGATTATTCTTGAATAACTCCTTTATTCGTCCTTATTGAGAATCTTCTCTCTCCCTTTATTATCTTTCCTTTCCCCAAGTTATGATGAAATTTTTTAAGTAAGAGTAATAAAGGGGAATATCTTTATGGGATAATTTGGAGATATTTAACCTTGTTGGAAGATATTGTGTTGCATGTTTCAAATGAAACTAAACTATTATGGTCCTCAGGCACGTATTTTTTTAATTTTATGAATATTAATCTAAAATAATGTAGTATCCATTTATGTTAATTATAATTTTCTATAGTCGGTATCAAAGGAAAGGTTTAGTTAACCTTTGGAATCTAGGATGAGAAAATTTTAGTGAGACCCCTAGGTATATTTCTAAGGATATGTCTAGGGATGTATCTAATGATAAGCCTAAGGTGTCATAGATTTAAAATTAGGTGTTATGATTTAGGAATCCTATAAGTGATTTTTCTTGATTATGTGGTTTTCTTCTTTGATAAGTGTTTCTCACACTATGAATTCTCATCTTAGTCAATAGTGGGAACTAGAAGGAACTAGGTTAACATTGAATGTTTCAGATGTGGAAAGTATGGGAATTATAAAATTGTTATCTTGAGTTAAAATCCCATGAAGATTATTAAGTAGATTGTATGAGTATTGGTTATACTATTGAATATGAAGAGACTTCAAATGATATGTGAAAGGTATGAAATGTTTTAACATTATTTTTTACATTAAATGTAATAATCATGATTAAATTTTGGTTGAGGAACCTTAATAAATGAAATATATTTCATATTACATGAATGAGGTATTGAGTAATAATATGATGAAGCCTAAGTAAAGGTTTAATAATAAAGTTGGATGGGTGAAGTGTATATCTATAGGAATTCTAGAATTATGTTATATAAATAATGAAGTCTATGTTTTCCATTAAGGATTTTAAAATATATATTGAATGGTGCTCATAAAATACATAAGGGATTTAATAGAGATATAATATTTTGATTAAGGTAATGTGACCCTTAATGTTTTCCTAATTTTTAGAAAATTGTGTTTAGCTTGGATAAATAGATGATTGATATGGGTAAATTAAATTTGATAGTACCGATTACACTGGAACTGATTATTGATTTGTTGAAAAAGAGCTCTATGTTATCATGGATGAATTTTAAAACAAGTTTTTTTGGATTTAAGGAATATATAAAATACTAATTTTAATAATAAATAATGAATGTTTTCAATAAGGTTTTATGGAAATTTAGGATATGAGCACGTTTCAAGAGAATATATGACAAATTTATTCACATGTTTGGAATGTGACAACCAAGAGATACCTTATGATATATGGGAATTAATGTTAAGCTAATTTTTTAATAATTTTGTAACCTTATTTTTAACATTTTAGATTTTTAACTTTTTAAGGGTTACAAGGTTAACCATTTAAATAATAGTATAAGTTAATCTTTGGATGAGGTTTTAGAGATTAAATTATTATCTCTATATATGTGGATTTATGCATATTGGATAACCCATGATAACTACTTTACATTGATGTCAACAAAAGATATATGGAATGAATTATAATTCTATTTATGGATCTTTTGATTTACTAGTTATTCAGGAATGAAAAATTTACCTTCATTTGATAGAGAAGTATTTAATGTGGTAATTGATCCTCGAACAACCAAAGTGTGAGATTTTTCAAATGGAATAGAATGAAACCAAGTATGTTCGAATGACTTTGAAAATTTTACAACTCTAGGAAAATGATATTGAAAAATATTTATCCTAATACCTTCAAATATTTTAAACCTATGGTCATATAAATCATTACATATTTAGGGTTTTGAGGACCTTATCTTTCCATTAATCATTCACTTGATTTTGATAATTGATATTTATCACTCTCTATAATCATTTATGATTTTCTTCCATATACAATATTTACTTCCCACCCAGGTTTTCCTATGTGAAAATATAGTCATGATTTACTGTGGGTAACCATTAAGGCTCTAAATTTCATTTTTTAGACAAAGTTTTAGTATTAATTTTTACAATGTGGGTTTCAATCAAAGAAACTTACAAGTATTAAAACATTGATAAACAATAAAAATTTTGAGGGATAAATTCATATTGGGGGGGGGGGGTTATAATGTAACACACCAATATTTGTGAAATATATTTTTTAATTAATTTAAACTATTTGATATAATTCATTTCATGCAACACTAAATATAGTTTTGTTATAAGAAAGCCCCAAATTATTATTGATTTGTATGGAACACAACGTCAAGTTTTCACTCAGAAAACATAGATTATCTTTTGGTATATACAAAAATATTTTTCTTTGTGTTATATAAAATGTTGAGTTCCTTCGATATCTTGCGTTACCTACATGGACTTGTTTTAACAAACTACAATATACTATTAATAATATTATAAAAATATTATTATAGTTTTCACCTAGACATTAAAAGAGAGGTTATGAATAAGATTAACTAAATTATGAAAATATGGTTTTATACATTTATGTAAGAGTATTTATTTAGTGACCAGTTAACTAGAAATCAAAATAAAACCCTTTTGAAAATATATGAAATCTTTTTCTGGGTAACTATATTTATAAAATAAAATATGTTTTACCACAATAAATTAATTAATACACTTTTTTAAATGATTTTAATGATATATATATATATAAATATTATATTTATTCAACTAATTTACATCCACCTTAATTGTTTTCTAAACTAGAGATAAGAATAAAACCAATTTTACACATTAAGATATATATTATTTTAAAAGGAAATTTTACCTCCTTTTAATGGAGAAACCATATTAAATATAAATTTAAAACTTTTATAAATTATATTTGATAAAATAAACATCATTTTTTAAATAAAAATATCAAAATTATCTTAGGGTTATTTTTTGTCATTAGTCTGAGAAGTTTCATTTTTTGTATGAATAGTGAAAGATACTGAATTGTAATTTAAAATTGCATTTTCATAAAATTTATTTATATATTTAAATTGTTTTTAAATTATATTTAGATTAATTATACATATATTAATAAAATTTAGGTTATTAGAATCAATTTCACATTGAAATTAGATATAAAAACATTATAAACATTTTAATATTTTCACTTTAAAAACCCCTTATCTCGTCCTATCTATGAGATTAATTTTAATTAACTTCTACCACTTATGGGTTTAAAATTTTAAAATTGTTATTTAATAATTGGAATAATAATAATTTATTATTTCTAGTAAGTTAAACTTAATTTTCATGAAAAATATTATTGAAAATAATTAAAATTAATTTCAACTGTTAAGGCAAAAAATGAGTTCATTTAGTGGCTAAACTTTAACTTAAGGGGACAAATAACCTAGAAACATGTCAAAAATATATTTTTTGGCCATATTTAGGAAATATAAACCCTTTATTGACCATGGACCATTATTTTAGGCACATTATGTAAGAGAGACCACTCAATAGTGTTTACCATTTTATATTTACAAGAATGCCACTCTTCCTCCTCTATAAAAGGACACTCACCCCACACTTATTCACACATATCAAGACCTTTTTATCATAAAAAACCTACCAAAATAAGATCCCAATTTAATTACTCTCATACTATAATCCTCAATTTTTAAATAAAGTAAACCAAGTCAGTCTTTTGGTGAAAACCAAAAGGAATTACCCAAAGAATAGGTAACATCCTTCAACAAACACTTTTGTTTTATTTCATTCTGCACCCATAAATTATTATTATTACAAACATATATGATAAAATAAGTATTATAAATACACTTATATATTATTTTATTTTAAGATTTTTACCTAAACTTACACAAACTTTCATCAAAGAGGATACGCAATCATCGTTCATGTGTACGGAGGACTACCACATCACATACCGATGCCATTAATTCTTCCATTAACACCTTTAAATATTGAGAATAATGTTGGAATAAATGTTTTAATATGATATATATTACTTAAATTATGTATTTATGATTATTTAAGTATTATATAACATATTACTTTATGTTTTCCATTTTTTGGGAATACGATAACGTCATTTTTGGACGTGTGGACTACCGCCCCTCAAAGCGATGTGATTCATGAAAACTTTACATGGATTATATTAAAGATGAGTTTAGTGAATTTATATGATATATATGAAATAATAATTAAACTTTAATATATATATTTATAGATACATATATTACATTTACTTTATTTCTTTCAATACAACAAGAAAACAAAAACAACGTTCATGCGTATGTATGACCTTCTGTCTCCATAAACTGTGTATTCCATTTCATGTTTCTATGTTTTTTAGATTATTATAAATAAATATATAATGAATATATAATATATTTATATAATTTTTATTATTATTTATGTGATTAAATCATGATATAATTAATATTACTTGAAATATAACAAATCAAAACACATACAAAAAATACAGCGGTTATTACCCAAAATGTAACTTTAACATGAAATTGTTAATTAATGGGTGATATAAAGTCATAATAAAATAATATATGGTATTATTTATAATAATATGGTTCTATGGTAGATTTATAATGAAATTATATTTATTATATTGGAGGTTTGAACATGTATGAAGAAATTCAAGACTTAAGGTAAGAGTTTTCTCGTCTCAATTTTATTTTTATGAGATATAAGCTATATCCACCAATTATTATTATTTTGTGGTGTATATAGTGAAAAATATAATGTTTTACAATGAATTTAATTTAATTAATGATATTAAAGGTATCAATTTATGTTATTCTTTAAGGGTATCCCTATTCAAAAGATACTCAAGTTGTAAGGGGATTTCTAGTCTCACTTTTATTTCTGCGAGACTTTTGTCATTTCACCACTAATTTATTTTGCATGTTCTATATAATTACCATTAATTTATTATATGAATATAATCGTTATATTTATTGGTATTTACATATCCACTTAATGATATCTTTTCCATTGGTTTTATGGTTCAAAAGTTACAAAATCAGTATGGCAATTTTGTATCAATTTGACTTCATTGAGACACATGTTATGTTATGAAAATATATTATTTTTTTACGGTGAATATAATTACCTTGGAATTTTTTTTTCATGAAAATAATTATTTTAATTATATTTTAATATTATTTTAATTTTATTCTTATGTGATAATTATCATCCAATGTTTCCAAATCGGTAAAAGTCTATTACTATAATCTCATCATTTATTATGATTGTTTACAATTTTAATCCCATTGATGATATTTTATGACCTATATCTCTATAAATATCATTAATTTTATTATAATATGTTTATTAAGGATATATTAATGTAATTTTACCATTTTCCACTCTTTGGTACTTAATATAATTAAGAAAATGTATTTAAGAAAATATGACTTTACTTCTCTCTTCGTTCAAAAATATGTTTTATCCTAAAACTATGTTTTATAAAAATGTTTTTAAAAAATGTTCTATTTGTTTCCATTTTTTTAGAAGAAAATTTTACCCATGTTTTACATTTTTAAAAAATAGTTTTAAAAGAAATATTCATTTTGTTTTTAGATCAAGGCACTCTTCTAAAATTATTACAATGCAAAAAAGAATGTTTAGTATGTACGGATTTAACGACATCCATGACCATCATTTACTTGAATCTTCCTTTTAAAGTTTACAAGATTATTATTAAATATTGTTTTTACTAATATTATTTAAATTATTTATTTTAAAGTGGTTTTCAAAAAAAAAAGGTTTTCAAAAAGGTTTTATATTTGAAAAAGTTTTTAAAATGGTTTTTAAAGATTCATTTATTAGTTTTCAATGATATTTTCAAATAAAAAGGTTTTAAATTTTTTTACGATTTTAAAAGTGTTTTTTTATAATTTAAAGGATATTTTTATTGGGAAAAGTTTTTAAATGAAATTTAAAATATTTATTATAAGAAAAAGTTTTTTTGAAAATATTTTATGAAAGAAATTTTCATAGAAAGGATATTTTACTTAAGAAATTCTCCAAGTGATCTCTCAAAATCCTTCTCCATATAATATAAAAAACTTTTACATATTTAATGATTTAATGGGGATATAATCGAAGGACACCATTCTTATTATTTCAACAAATGCTATGTGTTTAAGATGACACATTGTTTATGAAACCCGTTTCTCTTCTATGGGTTATACCATGATAAAATGCTTATAAAACTTAATTCATTTAATGGGTTATTATATGATGAAATGATTAATAAATATTTATATTTTCCATAGGTCTTGATATGATGAAATATTTATGATACCCATTTATTTTCATCGGTTATGATATGATATTTATGAAACCCATATCTTTTTATGGGTCATGATATGATGAATGTTTTAATATCTTGTGTCACACGTATGTTTGATTTCATTATGAAATATGTGAGACATATATATACCTCCAATTCATTGGTTAAAGATTTATATATCATATGATAATAACAAGAGACAATTTGATTGTCTTGATCCATAATGGGAAACATGTGTGTCCTGTTCCAAAATTGGAAACAAGTTTGTCCTGATCCACAATAGGAAACATGTTTTTACTAGTCCAAAATAAGAAATAGGTGTTTCTTGATATAAAATGGGAAATAGGTGTGTGTTGATCATCAATGGAAACAGGCGTGTCCGAATCCACTATATTTATAGTCTTGGGGTGAACCTTGACAACTATGATGTTTTGTGTGATCCTGATTACATGTTCACAATGTTATGTATAGACCTAGTTGCATGTCTATAAGTTTATGTGGTGGACTGATTTCATGTACTTAACTTAATAAATGATCATTTTCTACTTATACATGTTCACAATGTTATAAGATGAGGTGTGTTCTACAAATCTATATCTTATGACTATGATATGATCATATGGTTCATGTTATTGATTACGTTATGATCCATGTCTTATAAACTGACAATATTTATTCCATGACTCTTTACTATGATCTTTTATATGGAGGGTATGATATTATAATGTTATGATCATGTTCTCATACCCTTATGCGGTTGATTGGGCTTACATATATCTTATTTTTACCCTTTATAAGCATCTGAGATCACCCTTTCTTATGTTTCCTTTCCCTAGGTTATGAATTTTTTTAAGTAGGAGTACTATAGAGGAAGTTCATTATGAGAGAATTTAGTTATCACTCTCTAGGTTAGAAGATATTGTGTTTGAGTTTCCAAAGACATGAAAATATCATGGTCCTCAGGCATGTATTTTTGTAATGTGCTGAATATTAATCTATAATGATGTAATATCTATGTATGTTAAGCTTGGGTCAGAATAATACATTTTGGGTTTATGGATTTTGGATTGTGAATGCACATATCACATGACTTTAAATGAAAACATCATCATAGACCTCTAATATAATAAATATATTATTGATTGTTTTGACAATGATGGAGGTAACTGTATCATTGTATAAGGGGATGATAAAGCTGATAGTAAAAATACCAAAAAAATAGATATGGTATTGGTTCACAGACTTAGTCATAATATTCTTAGTGTTAGTTAATTATGTGACTTTGGGAATATTTTAATGTTTAAAAAGAAGGTATTCAAAGTTTGATAAGTATGTGGTTCTATTATTCTATAAGAAATATGAATAAAATAGAAACTTTACCTTATTTTTGAAGAGAATTTGTGTATGACATCAAAGGAAGATGAAAATAGACTATTTAAAACACCTATATCCCATTTGAGATAAAAATAATTGGAAAATTTGGTGAAGTTTAATGGATATCTAGATATCCTTAATCTTAAATATTATCAAATTCATGCATGTGATTATTTTAAAAAGGGGTATATTGTTTAGAATACCTGTATTCCAAAAAAGTGTATGCCATCAAGATTTAATGATCTCATTCATGTGGATGTATGTGGTCCAATTTCACCCAAATATATGGAAAAAAGGTACTATATATTATTTGTTCATTATTTAAGTTTAATGGCATGGATTATGATTATTGATCCCAAATTAGAAGTTTTAAGTACATCACATCATATTAATGTATGGATGAAATTATGCTTGGTTTGAATATTAAAAAGTTTCTTACAAAAAATGGCAATAAATTTAAAAACTCTAAAGTGGAATAATATCTTGAAGATCATAAGATTCAACACCTAGTTTTGGAGGTTTGAACTCCTAGAAACTGAGTTATTGAAAGAAAGAATCGCAACATCAACAACAAGTATCATGCTATTCTTATTGACAAAAGAATACTGAATAAATATTGGAAACTGGTAGTTCATGAATCAGTATACATATCCAACATAGCCTTACTATATCCCAATAAATACAAAACACCATATGAAATATAGTATGGAATGAATCCAACACTTAAATACTTACTGGTGTATGGAAGTATGTGTTTCATTATCAATGAAGAAAAGAATAGAATGTTTAAAGATCACTGTGCTTATGGAATATTTATTAGTTATTTTTTAATGATTATTGTATACAAGTGATTCAATAAAATTCTTGGAAAATTGATTGAGTGTAATGATATTTTTGTAATTGAAAATGATAAGATGATAGTGGTAGTAAAATAGAATTGAAATTTTTGTATGAAAGATTCACATGAAAGGATATAGTTTTTATAGATAAAAGTGATGAAGAAGTATATGGATCAATTTGAGTTAAAATTAAAGTATATAACTATTATAATAGGTCCAATGATGAAAAAAATAGTTAAAATATTAGGTTCAAGTATATGATCGAACATAGATAAAATCACTAAAAAAAGTTATTAAAGATTGATAAGCTTCTATTGAAACAAAATGGATAAAGGCTCAGAATTAGGTGCCTCAATTATCTATGTTGAAACCAAAATCATTTAGAGAATCTTATAGGGTTGAAATTTTAGTCAAATACATGAATGAGGATCATGAACAAATTGAAAAGTATAAATAATGGGAAGTGGTTCCAAGGACACATGACAAGAACACCATCGAGACCAAATGATTACTCTGAAATAAATTGAATGAAAATAGAAAAGCTATAAGGAATAAATAATGGTATTTTTAAAGGTTATTCGCAAATTAAATGGATTGCTATAGATAAAACATCATTATCTCTATCATTATTTTCAGATGTTGGGATTGATATCACTTCTCCTATTATGATTATGTGTGGAAATTAGAGTGCTACAAACCATTAAAAAAATACTATACATCATTCTAGGAAAACGTACATGGAGATTAAGTATGACTTCATAAAGGAGAAGTTTGAGAAAATTTTGGTAGAATTAGGGTATTTTTAAGTTAAGATAAAGTGTTAGAAATTATGAAAAAGTAACTACCTCTAGTAGAAATTGATAAGCATCTGTTGGATCTTTGAGTCTAATTGAATCCATCTACCTTGATGGATTATGAAGGAACCCCCACTCTCCCATGAGAATTTCTATAAAGATCAAGGTATGTAACTCTATGAATTTTAATTATTTTATTCTTAACCATTATGTGTAACCTTTTAGATAAGTGACCTCCTTCAGTTCATTGAAAACTTAGGAGAAATCATAAGGAGTTTCAAGTGTGTTTTAGAGGGTAAAATATTGTATCATATTGAATTAAGGGGATAAAAATAAGTTTTTTGAGTATTCTCATGATATTATTTTCATTAAAATATTTTTTCTCACACTTAATATGACTCACATGGGATTTTATTTTTTTATTAATGAATCATTGATGATTTATTATGAAAGATGAATATTTAAGATGTTATATTTTCTTGTAGTATTCAAAAGTTGTTTTTTTAGAGTTTTCAACAAATATAAAGGGGGTATTTTCATAAAAATTCCCCACTTAATAATTTTTCATTGTGTTTATTGAATTTATTATAATATTTTTTCCTAGAAGAAAAAGTTTTTTAAAAGAATATGAATTTGAGTGTTTTGTTAAAATTGGAGAAGTAGGTCTTCAACATGACTTAGACCATGTTTTTTCAATTAATCCCAGATGTGTTGAAGATAATTAAAAATAGAGTATGTGAATACAATCATAGTAGTTGGTATTTTGATCTTGGATGTCACTCGTAAAGAATTTCCCAGTCCTCTATGGTCTTATTGGTGGTTGTATTTAATGCAAAAAATCCAATCAAAATGCACTACACCATTACACTATGCATAGTGGCTTGGGTGTCTGCCAATGAAACAAGGGTTATCTCACTACAACGTGTGGAAGATTTCAATATGGATCATTAGTGGAGGGAGTTTTCCTATAAAAATGGTTTTTTAAATAATACTAAAGTTGTGGTTATCAACATGTTTAGGTAAGATTATACAAGAATTTACTAAAATGACATTATTGAATCTATTTTGGTATTTGAGTAAGAAAATATATAAAATACAAGATGTAACATTCATTGTATTTGTTATAGTTGAAACTTTCAATTGATGGGTGAATTTTTAGTCATTTTTAAGGCCTTAAACTTTATGTATTAAATATCATAGAGGTAATTCACTATAATAAATGATTTTAAAAAGGGTATCGGTTCTAGGTATAAATAATGGATTTTTAAAACAAATTTAGAGTGATGGGAATTAAAAATATATGTGTATTGTAAGAAGATAATTCCGGATCTCCTATAGAACTACAATCGTTAATATAAAGGTGTTTTTGGAGATTTATTTCTCTCTATATTTTTAAAACAACTATGCTAAAGAGAAATAACAAATATAGTGTATATTTTTATCACTATTGTTTCAAGAAGAAGAAGAAAGAATCGTGATAAGTAGTGAGCTCCTTGGTATTAGAGAGTAGTGAATTTTCTAATTCTTCATGGTAGTGAACCAAGAGGATTAGTGAGACCAATCCAAACTTGTAAACATTAAAGCATTACATGTTTATTATGTTTGGTGAAAATGCACTTTTTTATTTATACACCTTATATTTATCCTAGTGTGTGTGAAGAAAGAAAAATAATATATATTAATTTTTTCTTTTTTCACTCTGGAGTCAAATAAAGGGAGAGATTGAAATGTTCTTCAAGTTGAGAGAACAAGATAAAAAATATAGGATCATATTACAATACATTGATTCAACACCATATCTTGGTACATTCCTTGATAAAGGACTTATATATGAGATTAATTATTGGTTAATAGTTGTTTTAACCATTATTTTATTATATCAATATTCCCATAATTTTGTCTCTTAAACATCCCAATTTGGGTGGTTTTATGTTAAAGTTAGTTGGAAGGATTTAGAGGGGAATTGGATTAGGGAATAAAAAGTGAATAAGTTTATTGTATATATGGTACCTAGTGGTATTATAATGGGTACCTAGTGATATTCAAGTAGGAAATGTGTTTCTATCTAGAAAACCAAGTACCCAATAGCTTTATATAAGGTTCCTAATAGTTTATTCAGAAAAAATACCTTCAAATATGTGTAATCTAGTCTTTTAAAACACATAGATTTTATCCTAAAACCACTTTGTTCAAGATTTAATTAACCTATATTGATTCTTCTTCCATTAGTGAGCTCAAAAGTCATTTATTCCCTCACAATACAACCCTCACCCACTAAGAAATTTCTTGGGGATTTATATAATCTCTTATTCACTAGTGTTTCACTATTATAGTGACTGAAACTCATATCTTCCCATTATAGGTTCTGATAGACTCTCTCAATTCATTAAGGGTTTAAATCACTTGGCCTCTATGGGAGTTTTACCTATATAAATTAGAGGTGTTTTGATTGTTTCAATTTTTATATTTTTTCCATAGGTTGGAAGTGATGTAAATACCTTTTTTCATAATTTAAAAGTTGACATAATTATTTTTTTGAGGAATATATATCTTCTGGGATTAGGTGTTAACTTATACATATGATTTACTAGGTGATCCTATACTCTTTATCTCATATGAATAAATGTGGATATTTTAGGGGCATAGGGTAGATTTAAAGATGACCAAAAAAAGCATTTTCATTTAAAAATCTTTAATAAAAATCAACGTTTCTTTAAATTTTGACTAAAATTTATTTTCCCCTATTTTTTTGAATTTATTAATTCCTTGGTTATGCATTTTGGTCGAAACCATGTGAATTATTTTGGTCGGAGAAAGATGGATAGAGGGGGGGGGGGTGAATTGCCTTTTTAATATTAAAACTAATTAAACTGATATAATTATGAAATTATTTTATTAAATGAAATTAAATATGAAGGAAAAATATATATGAATTAATAGAGTTATAGTATTATGTATGAATAAAAAGATTAAGTATAGTCGAAATTAAAAATTAATTGAAACACAATTTGATAATGGATTTTTACAATAACTCAAGATGACTCACTATATGTCCTCCCCTAAATTTATTGAGAGTTTTTAGATTAATATTAGGAATTTAATAGTATTTAAGTATCCTAAGAATGGTTTTCCATATATTTAGTTGTAGCCAACATTACTGGGATGAAATACACTTTCTTTTTAGATTTTTTTAATAAATAAACCTGATTCCCCCATTAGTGATCACCCAAGAGAAAAATTATATTATGAAGAATTATTAGAGAAAATCTATTTACAAAAATTTTTGAAATCACTCAAAAATAATTGAAGAATAATAAATAGATAATGAGAGAAGAAAATATGTGGGATAATTTAAGTATAACAATGAAGCACAAGATTATTCTAAAGATAATTCCCAAGAGGATTTTATTCACATTATATTTATTACTTAGTTCAAATCCATTGATGTTCATTCTTACTAGGGGTTATTTTTATTTCCACTAAAAGTCCATTGGTCATTTTGGAGAAGTCCCGGGACAAATAAAGCTTTAAATGGAGAGTAAAAATACCAAAGTCACACATTTTTTTTCAATTGGGATAACTAACTAGGAACTGTTACCAATGGTTGAATATTGGGTGGAAACTAGGTAGATTTTGGGTCATAGAAGATGAAAATTATTTTTCCAGGCCTACCGACTACCCGATGAAGGTTCATGTGCCGACCAATGAGCTTTCCAAATTCAAGTGATTTTTCCTTGATCCACCATCCGATCAATGCCAATGCTAGGTTTGGGTCCTCTAAAACTATGTCAAAACTTTTTTGGGTGCATTTGATCGATCAACCAACTTCCCATATTCATATTAAAATGGAATCACTGAAATTAACTCAATTTAACTAATTGTAAAAAAATGGTGTTTTTGTAAATTAAAACAAAGTGAGGTATGATAATATATAACTTTTTATGGTAAAAAGCACTTAGAATAATTGGATAAGATATATAGATAAATGCGTAATAAATGTTTCAATGAAAAAATATTTCCAAATTAATTTAAAAAATAATTTATAATGAAATTTTAAAAAGTATTTTACAGATATTTTTATCAAAGAAAATCTCAACACATATAACCAGTTATTAAAGTTTTGTGAATTATGAAATAAATATCCCTCATAAATTTTAAACTTGGTGTATGGTAAAGGATCACTACTCATTCCCAAAGAGAATATATGATTAATACTCCACCATCACTTTCATGTTATTTTCTTTACGTGCATCTATTCCAAAATCATATACACCTATTTGTGTCTAGACATAAATATATTTTCTTATAAAAGTCACAATTACTTTAGAAAAAATGATATTATACAATTATCCCATTGATATTAAAACATTTATTAAAAAATTGATAAATTTCCCTATTTTTTTGATTATCAAAAACAACTTATAAAAACACAATTCATTTAAAATAATGTAAATAAATCCCCATTTTAAAATAGAATTTTTTTTTAATTATTTAAATATTATTTAAGGGAAAATTATAATTCAAACCATTTTATATAATGATATTTTTAATATAAATAGAGGAAAATAAAAATCCTCAACTTACTTAAGTAAAATGTAAGTGTTAGAATAAAATCATTCATAACCCCCATTAATAAAATCAAAATATTCTAGAGCGAGGGGTTTCATGAAAATTTCTACTAATTGAAGGTTTGTGCTAATAATCTCTAATAAAATATCTCCTTCTGAAAGTGGTCTCTTAAGAAGTGGTACCTAAGGTCAATGTTCTTAGTGCATGAAGGTTGAATGGGATTTATATAGATTCTAATAACACTAGTATAATCACAATTAATAAGAAAATGATTATAATTTATCCCATAATATAAGAGACTACGTTTCTCCATATAATTTGGGACCAATGACTCCCCATGTATATATATTCTGCTTCAGTGGAATAAATAGTAATAAAATTTTGTTTCTTACCACTCCAAGAGACAAGGTATTTTCTAATTAAGAGACAAGTTTCAATTTTTGTTTTCCATTATAATTAGTTTACTCTAAAATTAGTATTGGAATAATTTATAAGTTTGAAGGAAGTATCATTTGGATAAATTAAAATAATATCATTAAAACCTTTTAAATATCTAGAAATTATTTTTATATATTTTAAACTTGATTGTTTTTAATTTTCTTGAAAATGATAACAATTATAAACAATTAACATGATGTTTTTCCAAGTCATTGTAAGATAAATAAGTCTCATAATCATACCATGATAATGATTATTTTCAAAACTTTTATCGATTTAATTTAATTTTAGTTTAAAATAATTACTCATAGGTGCACTTATTTCTTTTATTTTATCTACAATTTTATCAAAGTTCATTTGTTTATTTTCATTGTATTAGATAAATACTCTCCTTGTTTTGAGAAATTTAAAAACCAATAAAATTATTTAAATTAATCATAAAGGTCATTTCATATTAATTTATCATTAACTTTAAAATTACATTACAAAGGAATTTATTCACAGAACCAAAAAATAACAACATTGACTTAAATTTTAACAATTAGAAAATCATTTTAAAGAGATTGAAAAAAATTTGAATCATTTTTTAATATTTTAAAACTAATTTTAGTGAAATTTAGTCTAATTTTCATGATAAGATCAAGGAGGATTATTTTAAACCATAATTTTTTTTGGTTAACTTAAAAACATGGTTTGGAAATTTTTAATTCTATAGATAGGGAGGATGTTGAATGAAAACCTTTAAAAAAAACATTGAAAAAATTACTTTTAACATCCATTTGAAAAATCTTATAATTAAAATGAGTAGTGAATGCTAATAATATTTTAATGTATTCTAGATGATCATTAAAAGAAAATTTATCATTGTAATCAGTGTATTATTCTTGATTATAACCTTTATCTATGAGTCAATATTTGTTATGAGTGATGTTATCTTATAACCTATTTTTAAAAACACATTTTTTACCAATAATGGGATGATAATTGGGTCTTCAAACAAGAGTACAAAAAATATTCCATGTGAATTAGTTTAATTATTCTTAATTATAGTTAATTATTTTTATCATTAAAACCATTATCAATATTTATAAATTATTTATATAAAATAAAATAATGATATTTAAAAGCTTATTAAATCTACCTTCAAGTGTGCAAACTATCCTCTAAATCACTGATGAATTTTTCTAAGGCATGGCCAATAGATTTCACCCATGAATTTTAAAGGTTCTTTATCGTGGTTAATTCTCAATATTAATTTCATTAGATGTATGTGTATTATTTAAGGTGAAAAATTCTAGGTTAACCTCAACGTATTCAATTTGGGGATGAGATTTAGGGAAACTATCATAAATATTTTTGTGAATTGATTCTTTAAAGGTATTAGTCATTTTATTAAAGGATTGGTATTCTTTTATTAAGTTAGAGAATACAATAAATATATCTTCATCGGATTTTAATTCATCTTTTCCTAGGTTTTATTAGGTTTTATGAATATATAATTTACACCCAAACTCTTTAAAATATCAAAATTTTGTAATTTTTTATTTTCAAAGTTCATAGGGTTATTTTTAAAGAAGTTTCTTACAAAAAAATCATTAAAGATATAACAGGAAATATTGACCACCTCAGCACAAATTTGTTTTGGTATTTTAAAATAATTTTAGAGTGTCCAGACAATATCTTATAGAGTCTTATTTTACCTTTCAACAACCCCATTTTGTTACGGAGTCCATATAGTGGGAAAATAATGATTATAACCCTCTTAAGTACAATGTTAATCAAAATATTTATTTTTAAACTCTTCTCTATGATCAATATAAATGGATTTGTTATTATATTGTTTTTAATTTTTAATTTTATTAGTATATTTAATAAAAACATTTCAAAATTCATTGTTAATAGATAATAAATAATCCCATATAAATCTTGTAAAATCATTGATAATTACAATTATTTAACATTTACCTCCTATAATTATGAAAATGGTTAGCCCAAAAAGATAATGATATATAAGCTTAAGGAAATTATAAGTGGATACATAATTTTTGGATTTAAATTATGTTTTTTGTTGATTACTAAGATGTAAAGTTTAACAGACAATGTAATTTTGGAAATGGAATATATGTAAATCTTGTAATAGATTATTTTAGTGGAGTTTAACAAGTGTTTGTGTGAAATAATAACTAAGGTGACTATGACAAATCTAATACTCATTATCTTGTGCACTCAAAAATTTAATATTTTTTACTTTAAATATATTTTAAATCAATAAAAAAACATTTTGAAAACATGAAGTTGATTATAAAATATTTCCTTTGGAGTCAATAAATTTACAAAAATCATTTTAAAAAGAGACTTTAAAACCATTATCAATTAATTAACTTACACTTATTAAATTTTTTTTAAACCATTTAAAAATAAAATATCTTCTATAATTGTAGAATTAGAAAAACCAATAGTAACTGTACATATTATTTTACACCTTGAGTTATCACCAAAAGTGATGTGGCGTCCAAAAATATTTTTAATATTGTTAATCTCAGAGTAGTCACCACACATGTATCTTCATCACCCACTATCCATGTACCATATGGATCCTTGGGATTTTCTATTTGGAACTTTTTTATAAAAAATAATACAGAAACTAAAGACTTCAATATGTAAATTTTGGGTCCAGATGTGTTAGTTAAAACAATGTCTTAACACATATTTTTTGTGAATAATATCTTATAACAAAATATTTGAAGACAGAAAAACCCTTTTCCTTCTTATCTAATTATCATTTTTAAAATTAAATTCATAAAAAATATTTCACGTTTTGTGAAAACAATTTAAAAATTTATATTAAGATAATACTTTTACAATAGTGATATTTTTAAAGGTTATGTATTGATTTAAAAAAATGAGTAAAATGGTTTGTTACATGTATTTAAGAACCTGGAATTTTATTTAAATTTTATTTACCTTGGGCGAACATAGAAAAATTATTCTTAATATATTTAATTATATATTCTAATTTTACAACATTATTATAATCCTTTAATATCAAGGTTCACTCATCATTATCTCTTTATAGTTGACCCCTTTTAAAAAAATGATTTTACTTATTTTTATGTTCATTTAATTTTAAGTAAAGTTTAAAAAAAATCCCTTCTCTAATTTATCTATACAATATTTATCATCAATATAACTTAGTGAATTTAATTTACTTAATGAATAGGAAGAATATTTTTTTAAATAATTGATAATTTAAATTTCATCCTAGATACTTTTTTCATCATCATCACTTCATTCAATTGAGGTGAGAGAATCATCACTTGAACTCCTTGTGTTATAATTGAAGGCACTATTTCATTCCATTTTATCCTTCATACTCTTTTTCAATTTGGGGAACTACTTTTTATGTATCCATTATTTTTTTCATTTGAAGAATTTCTCCTCTGCTTCTTCACATTCATTTTAGTTTTTATATGATTAAAATATTTATTTATTCTCATAAATATTTCCATATTCTTGTATAGGTTTTTAGTGGTTTCTTCATAATCATAAGAATCAATTTTAATTTCATTAAAGTAAATTGTATTATTTTCCATAACTTACATGGATTCCATTTCAAATTTTGGTTTCATGATAATGTCATAGATAATGATAGATCCAATAAGTTCTTCAATTAGCCTATTCTTAATTTCCAATATTCTGGAATAGTTGTTACCTTGGGTCCCTAATAACTTAAAAAAAACAAAGTATATTTTTCATAAAAATTTTTATATAATGATCATCACCATGGTATTTCCATCCATAAAAAATTTTCATATATTGAGTAAACATATTAGAGATTTATTTATTAGAATTCATGTCAAAAATTCAAAAATAATGACAATACATATCAAGTATTTTATCCTTGAATTTATAAGTTCCATAATGTGTTACTTTATGAAATTTATAAATTTCATGAGAAGTTTTTCATATGGAAACATGAATAAATTAAATATGATATTGGAAACAATGAAGAAAATTCATGGATTTATCATCAAGTTCATAGGTAATAATATCTCCAGGATTCCATTTTTTCTCTAATTATATTGAGGGTGTTTAACCATATGTGAAGTTCTTCCAAAAAGCTTATCCTATACTTTAATAAACGTAGATATGTGAGTTTTCCAATAACTATAATATATTCCATCAATGAAAGTTCCATTGAGTTCCCTTTAGGATAACCTTGGATGTTAAAGGTATAATCCATATTTTAAATATCATTCCTAAATAATGATTAATTTTTTTTAAATAGAATTTTTAAAAGAATAACCACTTTGAAATAAAGTATTGGTCGAAAAAATGGAAAGAGGGGTGGGGGGTATATGATTTTAAAAAGAAAAACAAAACAGAATGGAATTATTATTAAATTAAGTGATAAATTAAAATTAAATAAGTAGGAATAATGTATATGAATAAAAAAAGTAAGTAAAAAACTCATGAATCAAAATAGTAACCATAGTAGAAATTTAAAAGTAAAAGAAACTCAATTTGATAAAGGAGTTCAAGCATAACTCAATATGAGTAACTATATATCCTCCCTTATATATATTTATAGGTTTTAGATTTATCTATTATTTATTAAAGTATTAAAGAAACTTGATAAGAAATTACCTTGGATTTAGTAGTTTCCAAGACACCTGATAAAGAATACACATTCTTTTTTTATGTGGGTTTAGAAAGAAACCAAATCACCTCAATTTAATGGTAGAGAGCACCCAAGAGAAGAAAAAAATGGAGGCAGTTTTCTTATATGAAAACTCTATAATAATTAATCTCTAATCTCTAAAAAATATGGGATGAATAATAATGAGATGAAAATAGAATAAAATATAAAATATAAGTTGAGAACAACAATGAATCCCCATAGTATTATCAATAGAAGGAACAACAGAATTTGATTCACATATTATTATTGTTTTAATTCATATCTTTTGATTTTATGCCTATATAGGGTTCTGTTAATATTCCACCAAAAGTCCCTCAGTTATCCTTGATAAGACCTTGGTTAAATAGATCTTTAAATAATGAGTAAAAGTGATATGGTTGACCAAACATGGATAGTTTTGCTGGGCTCACTAGTTGGATAGATAATTCTAATTGATCTATATTAGATCTATCAAATGGATGTTGGGTGGCCACCAACTGGGTTCTAGGTCATGTAAGAAGCATATGTTTCTTCTAGGTCTATTGGCTACTAGGTGTAGTCTCAACGGATGAACAATGATCATAGAAGAAGTAAGTAATTATACATTGCTCCACTAGTTGGTCAATAGTTTCTTACTAACTGGTTGGTACCATTTCTAATTTAGGGTTATCCAAATAGCCCTCCAAAATTATTTTTATGTCTCTGATAAATTGATTATCTTTTTATTTTTATGGACAAACATAAACACTAAAATAAACTCAATTGAAATGATTTTAATAATAAATCGTGTTTTGATCATTAAAATAAGGTGAGGTATAATATATTAGAGATGAATAAAACATGTTATGATTTTATTCACTTTATTATTCTATATTTTGTTGCATTTAGGTATTGATAAATTGTAAATAATTTATTAAGTGGTAATTAAATGTTTCTTTGGTCTAATTACTCAAAAACATGTCCCCATGTCTTTTAGGATGCCATGATTTTGTATTAAAATATTTAGTAATTAATTTACATGTAGAACATGAATAATACATGAATTTGGGTGTACCTCTATACCTTAAACAATTTATACTTTCTTTTGAACTTTTATTTAAAATCTATTTTATATATGACATATTTTCTGATGAACACATTTGATGTTAATTATTATGTTTCATTTTGAATCATAATTATATAAAATTTATGGCAATATTTAATTTGATTACTTCAAGAATATTGAATGGATTTTTTATTTGATATTGATATAATTTGGATTAGTGTATGAATATAGAATGAACATAATGTTTAGATTTTTTTTTTAATATTGAACATGTATAATATTACTTTTCATGTATGATATATGTAGGCGTTGGGTCTTTTCTTACTAGATCTAGCCTGAGGATTATATACTGGATACACATAGCTATCCCACTTACACTTATGTATAGTGAATCATATAATGGAAGGATTACATATATCAATGTGATTATAATATATATATATATATGAGATGATAGTGCCTCCTAGGTGAGATGGATATTTATAGTTCCTCCCTCTGAGGATGATTGTGGAAATAATTATATATAGTAAATCATTTAAAAGGGACCAGTGACATCCTAGAAGAGATGTTGTATAGTTTCTCCCTATGATCTTGATTATAGAAAAAAATATATATTTATATACATATACATATGTAAAATAACTTAAGTAGAATATGGATTTGGTTAGACATGTTGGATTGTCAGACCTATCATAAGAGATAAGTAACAAAATCGATTCTGATATAGACTTGATATAGGTTTGGATGATATGGATAGAAATTATAAAAGTAATATTGAAACTTGAATGATATTAATTTTTTTATTTTAATATATTTTTTATTATTGAGAATAAATAATTTCTTACTAGTACCCTATCCATATAATGATTTTGATAAAATATTTCATGCCCAATTTATAATTCTTTAGTACACACTTTTCTTTAAGATAGTCTTGAATATATTGGGTGGTGAATTTCATAGGGTACAATATACTCACATCTTACATGTGTACCCTTGAGGATGCATATAAACCATGTTTTATACATCCCATAGAAATTTAAAAAACTTTCAAAAGAGGGTTGAGGTTATTTTGTCATGGGTAGAAATTTCAAATGGGCTGTGGAGTTGGTATACACTTTATTAGTGTTTTTCTAGATACATGGAGTTGAAATGATGGATATTTCCATGATGTTATCCATGAGATAATGATCTCACTAGAGTTTCACCTTTTCTACTTTTTGATAGGTTTGGTTTGAATTTATATGTAAATTTGGGTTTCCTTGTTTTCCCCCTTTTGATGGACTTTATAGATGTTTTGGACTATTGTGGTTTATGTACACATGATCATATAGTTACTGCATTATATATTGACCAGTTAATTTGCTAATATGTATTACACTTTTACAGGTTTACATTAGTGTCCTATGAGGCTCAATTTCTGAACTATCATGATAATATTTAATCTTAACCCTTTATTGTGCTTTAGGTCCCCAGTTTTAATTACAATTATTATTAATCATGTCCCACTTGTTTTATAGTTATCCATCGATTTTTATGCTAGAATTTGGTGATCAAAAGGTTTTTTTGAGGTCTCATGGTGAACTATATTAGGTCTATATGAGTATTAGGGATGTGACATTAAAAAATGGTCTCATATAAACTTAAGGGATCTTGGGTAATATATTAAGAGTAGTGAGGAGATATAAAAATAGGTAATTAATAAGTAAACCATAAATATGATTAGATAATATAATTATTGTAGAATATTAAGTTACCATTGGTATCTTGATACCTCCCATTAATTATTCTTTAGGTTTTTCTCGATATTAGGTTCTCATCGCACATTCAAGGTGATCATAGATTGGCCCAGGTTTGATGCAATACCATGTTGTACATATGCCTATGTTTGATTATTTAGTTTTTTTAGAACCTATTGGAATTTTGTCTGAACTAAAATATTAACAATAAATTAATAAAGTTTCCTTATATGTTTATTTTAAATAAATGTTTCAATATATACCTATAGTTTATTTCTTGATTCATAAATTGACACTTCAATTTTTTATAATTAGTATTTCCACGACCATATTTAATGCACGCATTGAGATGTTTTCAAGAGGTGTTTAAAAGATTTTTGGTTCTATAATATTATTTTAACTTTTAATGGCAGATTTTTAGTTCTCATGTTTTCTTAAATAAATTTTTTAGGAGTTAGTGTATTTTCTTAAGTGTAAATTATTTTAATAAATAAAAATATAAACTAAATAATATGAGTTCATCCTAAATGGTGTAATTCTCTATTTCAATAGAGTTTATTGAGAGATATATCAACCCTATTATGATGATAATTTCTTTTATGTTGTATTTGAAAATCATGGGTGAGTTTTGAAATTTAAGGTTGGGCTGTTGGTGAGAATTTAGGGTCATATTGGTCATGGTTTTATTTATGTTTCTTTTAAACAATAGGTAATCCCCCAACATTATCTTGAATAGCCATTTGATTTTATAAATCATAGATAGTATATATGTGTTTTTGTCTTAATGTTCTCTCTGTTTGAATGAAGAGGTTATTTGATGTTGTTTCATTAAATAATTTCAAGAAAACTTTGGTTATGATGATTTTAATAATGAATTATCATTACAAGGAAATTATTTTATACTATTTTAATTATTTTAATTAAATTTGGGATTAAAAAACCATTAGTTAAATTAATTTTCTTAACAATTTTTTATAAAATCTGTGTATTTTAGTTAAATTAAAATGCATGAAATATTGAATTTATTTTAGAAATACTGTCATTGTAAACTATGAAAAATTTATTTTTAGGATATTTTTATTTTTCAAAGAAATATTCAAAAAATGATTTTTTGGAAAGAGATGAGTTTTTTTGTAATTTATATTTAATTTATTACTTATTTATTCATCTCTATTTCAATTGAAATTCAAAAATATTATTTGGATTGATTTTATTAATAATGGAAATGGTATTTAAATGGTGTTTTATTTTTATTAAGTTCTAAATTTTCTCATATATCCATTAGTTTATGTTTTTCGGGAGGTATATAGTGTATTTTTGGAAATGATAATATATTTATAATAATTTTTAAGAGGTGTCATGTGTTTAGATAGAGTGAATAAAAAAGGAAATGAAAATGGGTGATGGTATTAGGTGGCCACCATGTACCTGATGTCCTATTACTAAGTACCGAATGAACACACCAGTGGGGTATTTCCCCATGGACTATGATAATATAGCTATTGATGTCTTACATGTTACCTAAAAGATATATTTTAATAATTCCATCTCTATTTCTATCTATCAAACCCATTTTGAGTTATCTTAAATCTTAAAATTCTTCAGTTATTTATCAAGAGCGAAAAAACCATCATCTCTTATTTACTCTTCCATCAATCTTACTCATCCAAACCAGGGTTCTAAGGTGGTTTTAGAAAAATAAATATAAGTTTAAACTTATAATATCATGATTTAAATTACATAATAAAATTCTTCATATATAATTCTTTACATATTGGGGATTCAGTTTTTAGTTCCCCCATAATATAGAAGAATACCCCTTGATTATACCTTCTTCATCTATTGGTTAAGAAATACCTCCATTATTTAAATGAAACTCTTATGTGTAATTTTTTATAGACTTATTCATAAATTTATTCTATGTATAACATGGTTTTATTTGTCATTTTAGAAATATACTTCTCATGAATGGTTTCCTATAATTTTCCATAAGATTTAGAGTTCAAAATGTGTGATGTTTACTAATAAAGAAAACTATAATTTCATTTTTAATAGTTTTAATTTAATTTTTTTTAAAGAGTTTAAATATAAAATATAATTGAATGAATAATTCCATAATGATATATAGATTTTTAAGTTATCTTTTGTGGGATGATTTTTTTTATATAATTATATCTGAAAGTTCAAATCATGTTTACTTTAAAATCATTTAAAAAAGTTATTTTATAAAAAAATTTACTATGAAAAAATGGTTTTGATGATAAAAATTTACTAGTAAATACTTAAAAAAGATTTTTTTTTTATTTTCATACTAATGATATCATTTTTTTAAACTCACTTTAAGGGGTTATGAAGATGCGGTGTTATTCTAGTTAAAACATTAATAGTCTTCATATGGTATTAATTCAATATAATATAGTATAAGAATTTATTATTTTTCTTATATTATAATTTTAAAATGGAAATAGTGTAGTTGATAATAAAAAATTAAAATTAGTGGGTTTATTAATTATTATTTGTGTTATAAAAGTTTTGGATTGCAACAGTTTTAGGATGATTGAAATATTTCTAATAATTTATTGACATAACTGGTTAATGATTTTTTGATCTTTCAGTAAAATAAATTTTTATAGACCTTTAGATTTATTTTTAACAATGTTTTTAATGTTATTTTTAATATTAATGAATAGGTTTATAAATAACTCAACTTGGAATATTTGGTAAACAATATATGATTTATGACAAAAAATGTTTGAGAAGGGGTATATATTATTTATTTTTCATTAATGAATTGATGGAAAAATTGTTTCATAATATTTGAAACTATTATATCCTCCACAGGATAGGTAACATAGTTTTAAATAAGGGATGTTTTTGGATTTCAACCACTTATTTTAGCTTCCCATTTAGGTTAAGATAATTGGAATTATTTTGGGAATAGTTTCTTCAAAGTGTTTCGAGATTTCCTTTTGAATAAATTTTAATTTTGAGAATTCTAAAGTATATAATGATTTAATATAAAACCATTAGAATTATTATTTTTTTACTTCTAAAAAATTTAATTTTTTTATTGTTTCCTTTTTTATAGTCATTTTAATTAAAATATGTTTTAGTTTATATCATGGGTTTTGGTATTTTTATTTAACTATTTTTCAAAGGAATAATGTTTAATTAGTTGATAATTATATAATTTTTTAAATTTTTAAATTTAAATATATATTTTAAATTTCATTTTGGAAAATATTATCTTATGAATATGCATGTTTTATTTTCACTTGAATTAGTTTAATAAAAATTATGTCCATAAAATGAAATTTAAACATGTAATATGGTTATTTATATGGTGGAACCAAATTAACTATTACTAATTTACATCCACATCTTCTTGGATTTCGTATATTTAGTATATAAACTAAATGAATCATAAATCATTAAACAAAATTACCCATTAGTTAAAGATTCAATTAATTATGATGTGATTTTTGTGTGATATGACTGTGTTAATCTTAATTATGTACTCTATGTTATCAACTTATTATTTCAATGGATATTAAGGTTGGTTATATGATATGTTTTCTTCTTATGAATTTCTTGGATGTTATGATTCATGTCACATATTTTACAATCCTTTTTTTATCATGGGACTAGTTTCTTTACTTTTGGAACTTCTTCTTGATGAAATTAGAATTATAAGGAGTCACCATATTCATATATCTTAAAATTTAAATATTATGTTAATCTAAAATGATGTATTTGGTCATTAGTAATTTTTTGGTGTAATTTCCCCAGTGAATGTTCTAGGAATAAAAGAATCACCAAAAGGGTATGACAAACTTAAATTTTTTGTCATATTAGATAATTATTCCAATATTTATAATGTCTTGAACAATAAAATTAATCCAAGGATTAATTACGAACAAACACTTAAACCAAAGAGTGGGATCATCACATAAGAATTTATAATTAATTTAAGCATTTAAATAATTAATTTATGATGAATTATTTCTTCATTTATGAATCTAATAATATCTCTTTGTCATACAATTTTTGAGTTGAAGAAATAAAATTTAGATTACCTCTCATTGTGATCAATAGGAACACCATGAAAAATTGAGTCATTCCATATGAATATCTGATTTATAGTGCAAAATATCTTGATGCTTTTGTCATTTGTATTTGGTCACCATGAGAATAAATTTAAAGAAGGTATCTCACAAGTCTCTCTAAAAATAAATAGGGGTGGTGGAGATGGATTGATCTCTATCTAGAGAGAGAGTTCTTGGACAGTAGCTTCTAGGGCTTGAGAGGATTCTCTAGATTTCAATATGTGCAATAAAAAAAATGGAAAGCGTTAGGTTTGGAAATAATATAACCAGGTTTAAATATTGTTAGGGTTAGAAAATAATCATTGCACACATGAATTTATTATTATTCTTAATCTCTAGTTTAACCCATATCAAAATATTATTATTATCAATATTTTTCTTAACATTAGAAAAAATTATGGATTAATTAAATATAATTTCTTTAATATTTGTGTTAAATTTATTCAAATAGCATTTAATACATTATTTCTCACCAGACCCTTTAAACTATTCCTTCCATTCCTTACCAATATTTATCTTTACTTGAATAATGTATATTTATTTGATAATTAAATACCCCCCATTATTTTACAATAAATAAATAAATATTATTTTTTCTAAATATAAATTAAATATTCCTATTATAATTATTCTCTTGAATTACCAATGACTAAATATATGCAACAAATTAAAAATGAATAATTATTAAATAACATATGAGAATAATTTTCATTCTACATATTAAATAATAACAATATTTAATTCATTTTATGGATTCCCTTGTTGTGTTCCTCTATAGCCTTCTTTCTTAGGGGAATTAGGTGAAGCCACCCAAAATCCAAGTTTAGCATCTATCAACATTCCAAGGTACTCATTAATAAAGAAGTTAATGTGGTAATGAAATAAAACTTCATAAGAGTGTATGATGTGTAATATAACCCCTTTAACATGATATCTCTAATCAATCAGTTTGAATACTAGTTTCATCAACTAGTGTGCTTGATGTCACTTTATATGACTTTTGGGAAATAAACATAAAAAAAAACATGGAAATGGATTTATTTAGGATGTTACTTTCACACAAAAGGTTCTGATATATCAACTTCTATGAAATAATACCAGGGAAAAAATCATTTCTTGTATTATTAATTTATGTAATATCACTTAAGACGCACCCAACATATCTTACATCGTCGTGAACATATGTTTTCATTGTTTCTATGAATACATCTAAGTGACCAATAATTTCCATTATTATTAATATTAAAAATTAAGTATCAATACACACATCCATAGATATGACATCTAATTACACATATAAATATGTATTTCCTTTTGGATTGTCATGTTCTCATAGTCTATTATACTATAAAAAACCATGGTAATACACCATTAGTAAGTGACTCAACATATTATGATTCTCCACCCCTAATAATCTATATCATTTTTGTCTTATACAATGATATCATTCATCTATAGAACATATATTTTAAGAATACTATTGTGGAACATCTATGTTCTCATCATAACAAGGAACTTATATGGCCTTTCATCTTGATAGTTTCTCTTAGGACATTATCCCGTACAATTTCACATATAAGAACAATCATGGTGTGATAAAATTTTTATTAATATTCAAAAAATGAATATATGTAATCATAAAGTACCTATAAGTTTGTTCTAAGTAACCAAATCTAAAATACACGCACTTTTACTAGATCCAACTACAAATAACATTCATTCCACTAGTTCTCACATGATACTTATGCTTCTGCTGAGATAAGGCTTTAGTCAAGGAGAATATCTATTGGTGATACCTCGAGTCCATTTTGAGAGGATTTATTTATAGTATGATCATAATATAATGTGATAATATCTTTATCTATAGGTACCACATAATTATATTAGAAATACTTGAGTATCTAAATAGCTTATTTAGTTGAATAATAAGACACTATATACTTATAATATATTATATAATTGGTGAAAACTAGATTATTTGAACTCTTCAATATCAAAAATTCTCTATTAAGATATTGGAAATATCCAAACCATGACTTTATATCATTATGATCAATTTGAAATATAGAATCAATATAACCCCTGATAACAAGATCCTTATATATTCTATTAAAATAGTACATAGAAAAGACCCTCAATTTACATGACTTAAAGAAAATATTTCATAATAATAAATTCCAAAGACCATTTTGGTTTTAATTTTTAAAGAATTAGGGGAAAACAGTAAGTTAAAAAACCCACATTCTTGGTATCAATTGGATGTGTTTCTCAATATATTCAAGAAAACTTAATTCATAATGATTCTTCAAAGTGTCCTTTAAGTTTTCCATATAATAAAATATTCTATACATTTCATAAATTTTATGTTTTCATATCTTGGGGAAATAGGAACATAATAAAGGTGTGAAATAAGATTCCTAGTAAGGTTAAACATAAGTGATACCAATCAATGATGATAATAGAGCATAATATAAGAAAATGGGTATAATCAAGATATATAAAAATGTTATACCTAATAAATAATAGATTATGAATTAGGGAGTAACCTAAGAATACATCATGAAAATTCATCATATCATAGAAACAAGGTATACTCGATAATTTTGGCACATCTATAAGAATAGAAATCATAACATAGTGGATCAAGTATCACAACCCGTTTTCCATTTTGGAACAAGCTTCTCTACCTGATTCAATATTATCTCTTGTGGTGAAAATAATTACTCAATACATTAGAGGGATATATAGGGGCCAACCATCACATATAGGTTAACCATATATATGATTGTAATAATAAAGAATCTAATCATCTCATCATTAATAACAAGGAATAATAATGGGTTTAATGAAAAATTATAATGAAAATCCTTCACTTTTTTAAAGACTAAAGAACACATGGTGATAAAATGCATTTAATTAAACACATCATAAAGAAACCATGAAAATAAAATGGGTCTCATATCCTTTTCAAAAGGATTCACATGTTGAAGTAATTTGTAATTACAATAATAATTATAACATGATTAACCTATAAAATATAAATCGGTGTCTAGTGAAATAAAGTATCATTCTAGGTGAACACCCTTCAATTAAAGGAATAAAAAATATGGTATTCACAAATGAAATACAATAGAAAAAAATAATGGTTGTAAATTGAAAATGATTCAGAAATACAAAGAAAGTGATAAATATTTTCTCCAAAATGGATTGAAATTATATAAAACATATAGAGAAATAAATTATATGGTTACATTTTAGAAAAATCCTCAATCAAGAATAATAAATGTAAAAGATAAATTATTTAGATTAAAAATAATTATAATTATTTTTGGAATTATCACTTTATAAATGAGAAGTATCCTTGAACTTTTGAAATAATTTAAAAGATAAATATTATAATTTTTGGGGATAAATATTATAATTTTTGTGGAAAAATATTAATTTTATAAAAAATGAAGAAATTGAGAAAATATTGTGAATAAATTTGAAATAGTGTAAGAAATATGTGTTCCCACATAAAATTTTTAAAAGAGATCATTTTCAAAATATTTTAATAAAGATGAAGTTAAGAGGTAATTTAAAAATTTAACTTAAGAAAAGTGAAGTGAAACCATTAGAAAATATAACTCTTTAAATAAAACTCAATTATTTTTTAATTTATTAGAATTTAGGTATTTTTTTAATTATATATAATTATTTCGAGACCACAAACTTTGACGGAACATGATTCCAAGGCCTGGTGAACTAGGAACATAATTTTGAACTTTTTTAGTTCACTTATGTAAATGCACGAGTGATTTTTTCTAAATTTTTAACCGGTGATCAGATAAAAAATTTGAGGGCACCATTATACTCATAATACCATGATTCTCCTAGAAAGGACTTAACTTTGACTGATAAAGGTTGGAAAGAAAAATTATTTTTTGGAAATTTCCAAAAAAATAATAAAATTACATAAAAAGTTATTTTATTTCTCTTCTCACCATTGAGTGGCAGATGACGATGCTGCGATGTAGAGATGAGGCACATTAAAGGAAACTTATAATGGGTCATTTTTGTGCAAGAATAACCGCCTTGTTGTTTCATAAATGAAACAGTTTAACGACGCAATGTTGTAGCGTAATAGAAATACTACAATGTGTTTCCTTTTGTTAAGCTAACACATTGGAGAGTTGAGAATTAAAACCTGTGGATTATCTAAAGAACCACCGGTGAGTTTCCACTCTAATGAAGAAAAATTAATGCTGATAGGATATCTAGCAATGTTGACACCCTATGAAGAACGGGACTAGAAATCGACTAATGCCTTTGACTTCTTGAACCTTCATGGGTGGACCACTTCAACATTGAACATTATTTATGTAGGGTTTTGTTTTGGTTTATGTTTTCCCCGTTCATCAATATAAATGATTAATGGGGATCAACCCATGAACAGTTTGATCCACGAATCATACATTCTTTTAGGAGGGTGATGTTTCTTGGAATTTTCTATTTGGGATTAGATTATTGTTGATGAAACACATTCCCAAGCCTCCCCTATTTTAAACTTCTAATGCGGAGGGTGCGAGCTGAAACTAACAAGGCCTGAGCTCTCTTCTCATTGTGCATTCTTGGTGGAAATTTGTTCGAAATGATAGAAAGGAAATTTCAAGGCCTTCATAGGGAAGATGAAATCCCACAGAATCCAGAGGTGCAGGTGGCGCGAAGAACAGACCGCTGGTGCAGACCCGGTGGTCCGTGGAATTACACCACGATGGTGCACCTACTAGTGGTAGAGAGGTGGCCCACACCGTGGGATGCACTCTTCAGGGACATGCAGTCTCCCAACCACATGTGTGTATTGACCCCCAATTCTCATTGGCCTGAGAGTACAACGAGTCATTACTTGGCCTTAAGAGATATCCCCAATATTTCGAAGGTTGGAAATAAATGCCAAAAGGTTTAAAATATAAGTGGGGGAAAATTTACCCTTTAATAAATAAGAAAAAAACCAAAAAACCATAACCCAAATATTCACTCAACGATGCATGAAAAAAATGAAAGACAACTCAACAACTTCAGGTATCCCAAAACCACATCAAAGTGTTCAACAATGGAAGACCAAACAAGTATCAGAGTACATAGTGGATAAAACAACTAAAGACTCTCAAAAAACCCCCAAGACTTATGCTCCACAAGCTCTAATCTCTACAATCACTGAATAGCCCAAACATCAAAAGGTAGTGCTAAAAACATGGGAAATTCTACCTTCGCCCCTGTCCGGGAAGATAGCATCTGAAAAAGAAACAAAGTGAAAAATAGGTTTGAGTATAAAACTAAATAGGTTTTTCCCAATGAAGTTTTATTCACACCACTAGGATAAAAAATTTAGCCAAATTTATATAAAATACTTTATATAAAACAATTTACCAAATAGTTTATAAACATTTATAAACAAGTTCCAAAAACCGTTTCCAACCATGTGAAAACAAAAATAAATGAAGAAAATTTTCAACAAGTTATTTTTCCATAAAAATTATGAATCAAAGACTTTAACCAATTCTTCTTATCATTTGGCATACCCATTCCATATTTCACAACACACAAACCACTTAGCATGCAACCTGGATCTCCCTATACTCGTGAGTGGTGAGTCATCCTTTCACTAAGTTTTCCCTAGGGAACCAATTTAAGGGGGGAGATACCTAAACCTAATCCATACTATTAATGATGGTGGATACCTATTACCCTTATCCATCTTGAAAACCCATGAACACACACAACCATCATGTCAAAAACCAAGTGTGTTCAACCAATTCAAACCATTTCAATAAACTGTACTTTTATTGAAAACCAAAGAATAACTAATTTCAAAACTTCCATTTTATTTCAATAAAACATTCCCTTTTATTAAAAATATATATTCTAGACCATGTGCCAAAATTCCAGAAAATATTCATTTTAAAATATTTATTTTAAAATTAATAACACAAGCACTCATCTAAAATCCCCAATTTTCTAGATTTCTCAAACAGTCACTCAAGAAGGTTTCCAAAAACTGTTTAACATAAAAATCACAATCAATTTCACATGAATCAATCAATTTGAAAGCATTACAATCATTTATATAAATTGGATTTGAGAATGAATCCTTTTACCTGAAAGGTTTTTATGAAAACCCCAATGAACGAAGAGCGTACAAGGAAAAATGGGTCAATTATCCAAGAAACCACCTTAGATCTCTTTTACTAGAAAGAATAAGACCAAATTTCATCATAATTGGAATCCAGACACCTAGATATACCAATAACATGTGTATATCTAAGAAATCAAGAGTAGAGGAGATGTAGATCTGAAAAACCGATCAAGAACGATTAAGAATGATCACAAACCTCTAGAATCAGAATTTGAGTCACCAAGTAAATCCTTCATATCAACTATAGATCAATGGAATAACCTTCTTTAGGCTTAAGAGAAAAAAATCATGAGTTATGTCTACTTAGAAAAAAACGATCCACTTAGAGGCAAAAAATGTGAGATACACTTTTTTAGGATCTCATTTAAACATCTACATGATTAGTTAACATGGTTAGACAAACCGTGTGCTAGCCGTGCATTAACTACTACCTATGAAGATGTTTTCAAGACTTCCTCACACAGTCTCCCTAATTGTGATCTAACCATGTGGGAACCACTACCTCAAGAAGATAAAAAAACATGGTTTTGGCTGCACGGTTAGACAAACTATACGCCGCCCGTGTGACTTCCATTTTTCTCTAAAACTACTTCCAATGTTCTCCCAACTCTCCCAACCATCACCCTTAAACATTATAACCATGAAAATCATCACGTAAGGATTACATACCAGAAAATTTGGGTACTAAATTCTCCCCACAATTGGTCTTTCCACCCTTAGAAAGGTGAAATCATTCACTGCCCTCAAAGAGTTCTGGCCACTACTCATTCATTTCCTTCTCATGTTCCCAAATCTCTTCCTGAATCTAACTATGTTGCCACAAAGCCCACACAAGTCTTATGATGTTTACATGAAATACATTCTATTACCTATCCACAATCTGTACTAGGATATTTATCCATAGAGCATCAGTATTTAGGTCAATGTGATCCCATCTGATTACATGGCGATGACCAGGCTGATACTTTTTTCAACTTAGATACGTGGAACACATTATGTACTGCACTGATCTGTGGTGGTAATGCCAACCGATATGCCATCTCTCTGACCTGTTCCAATATCTATAAAGGGACTATGTATCTAGGATATAACTTTCCCTACTTCCTGAAATGACGATGTCTAAGCATTGTAGATATCCTCAAGAAGATATGACCACCCACAATGAACGACAAAGGTCCTCTACGGTGATCTGTATATGATTTCTAATGACTCTAAGCCATCTCCATCCTCTTTTGATCAACTATATCTTCACCATTGTTTTTGGTACAAGCCTCGGCCCAACTAGTGAAGTTTCACCTGTTTCCACCCAAAATAGAGGAGAACGACAAGGACTTCTATACAAATTCTTAAAATAGATCTATATGTATCGAGGCCTGATATATATTATTGTATGAAAACTATACCAAGGGTATATGATCCTCCCATGAGACACCAAAATACATTACACAAGCCTACAAAATTTCTTCCAACATCTGTATTGTCCTCTCATACTAGCCATCCGTTTGAGGATGATACGACATGCTCACAGTAAACTGAGTCCCCAAGGATTTCTGTAAGGATTTCCAAAAACAATATTTGAACCTTGGATATCTATCTGAGATGATTTACACTGGTACAACATGCCTCTTTACCACTTCTTGTGTATATATTTTAGATATATCCTCCACCGTATGAGTTTCACGAATTGGAATGAAATGGGCCAACTTGGTAAGCCGATCCACTATCACCCATATGGCATCATGTTTTCGGACCGTTCTTGGGAGACCTGTAAGAAAATCCATTGCTATCTGCTCCCATTTACACACTGGGATATGTAAACACTGCAACATTCTTGCTGGTCTCTGATGCTTTGCTTTAACTTGCTGGCAAGTAATGCACCACGAGATGAACTCGGACACCTTCCTTTTCATAACGCTCCACCAGAACTATGCCTTTAACTCCTTATACATTTTATGTGTACCTAGATGTATAGAACATATCAAATGTTAGTAATCTTACATTGATAAAACCATCCATTCTCTAATGCACAAAACTGAACTCCCATCAAGTTTCCAACCCTCAATGGTCTCCCCACCATTGAGTTTTGAACTCATAACCAATAATTCTACATCATTTGTTTGTTCCTATTTGACCATATTTATGAAATCTAGAACACGCATATCTATGAATTAAACCACAACATCACCTCAGCTTTCACATTCCACATGAATGTCATTTAACACCAATATTAAATTCCCTTCATCTAAAGATTCTTTCTCCAACTGAGCATATGAATTTCTACTTAATGCATCTGAGACAAAGTTCCCTTTCCCAGGTGTATACATCAAGTCAAAGTCAAACATCTAGAGGTACTCCATCCATATCTTTTGCCTCAGATTCAAATATCGACGTGAGAAAATGGGTTTCAAGATTTTGTGTTTCGTAAAAATAGTTAATTTCTTACCAAAGAGGTTGTGTCTCCATGTTTTCAAGTCATGGACAACTGTAGATAACTCCAAATCATGTGTTGGGTAACTCTTCACATGCAACCTCAACTTCCTTGAAACATAAGCAACCACATGGTCTCATTGCATGATAACACAACCCAACCCTGATCAGGAAGCATCGTAGTACACCACATACCCCTCTCCTGATTCTGGAAATATCAATATTGGTGCTGATGTAAGATAAAAGTTTAGTTCCTGGAAGGACATCTGGCATTCCTCTATCTATTAGAATGGAGAATTCTACTTTGTCAGAGCTGTCATTGGTGAATCTAGTAGTGAGAAATCATGCACAAAGCATTTATAGTTACAATTTAGACTAATAAAACTTCATATCTGGGAGAAATTATTCAGCATTTTCCATAAGATAAGAACTTTTATCTTTTCAGGATCAACATAAACACCTTTTTTTAGAAATTAAATTTCTAAGAAAATTTACTTTCTGCATACAAAAATAAAGAATTGATAATTTGGCATACAAACAGTGATCTCTCAAAATTTTTAAGAATATTTCAAGGCTTTATTTATGTTCATCCCTAGTCTTTGAATACATGGATATGTTGTCCACAAACACCATAACAAAAGAATCCAGATATCTATAAAATATCTGATTCACCAAATCCATGAAGACAACTGGTGAATTCGTTAGACCAAAATGAATGATTACTTATTCATAGTGTCCATATATGATTCTGAAATTTGTCTTTGAAATATCCTTATTTAAAACTCTCAATTGGTATTATACAGATCACAATTCAATTTTAGAGAACAATTGATATCCCTTTAATTGATAGAAAATATAATCAATTCATGGATGTAGATATCTATTCTTTATCATAACATGGTTAAGCTTATGATAATAAACACACATCCAAAGAGTTCCTTATACTTTCTTCACGAATAAAAATGGTGATTCCCACATAGATGTTCTTGGTTGAATGAAACCATTACTTTACAGCTCCTCCAATGACACTTTCAATTCCCGTAACTCTGTTGGTTCCATCCTATAAGATGGAAGGGAAATAGGATTGGTCCCCAGAAGGTGATCAATCCTAAAATCAACTTCCCATATAGATAGTAACCCAAAGGAGTTCTCAGATAATACCTCTGGATAGAGATATTCAACTATATGAAAATTATTTTCCTCAATCTCTTTCATTGATCACATATCCAACACCACCAACTGGTAAGAGATCATTCCCACCATTGATGCTAACAATATCTTTTCATCTTTCTTTACCATCCTCTCTCCTCTGAAGAGATGCTGAATTTCATCCTCAGTCATGAAACTAAATGTTCTCCTATAATAGTCAACATGATCCTTGAATTTTATCAACCAATCCATACCTATGATTACATCATAGAAATCCATGTCCAACATTCATAATTCCCATTTCAGATCAGCTTCATCAACAATTATAACACATGATCGACACACAAAGTCTTGACATTCCCTTTCACTGAGGGGAGTTTACAGTTTTAAAATAGAAGGAATAATTTATAAATTTAAACATGGAAAATCAATAGCACAAGAATAAATGAAAGAATGTGATTCACTAGTATCTAGGAGAAATTGTACTACGATATAATTCAAAATAATTGTATCTATCTTTGTAGATGGTCCAGATCGATTATTAAACATCATTTACTCATATTCATACAACTACTTCATTGATGCACTATTCCCCTTGTTTCCTTGATGAGTTATGCTCGTTCTATAAAATAATACAGTGCTTGCGATTCCTAAGAGGTTTCCCGAGTACTTGAACTTGGAGCACTAAAAAAAAGTGCTTAAGATGTCCCATGTTGTTGCAATTATGGCATGTTTTTGGTGGTGTTGCATACTCCCACTTGATGTGACTCAGTGAACCACACTAAAAACATCCATTCTTCCTCTTTTGTATTAGAGTATGGTAAATTTATCCCGTTGTTTGATTCTGATGTTTTCCACCTTCTTGACAAAATGTACCCCCTTAATTTTCATCTTAGTGATAGAGTTATCAGCTCCTCTAGTGAATACAAACATACTTCCTCCACTTGGGTTTTTATCAGTGATAGATATCGTATACATGGTATCGAGTTATATCCCTAACTAAATTGTTTGAAAAGTTTGTGCGATGCTTTGGACCAACTATTGGTTCACCTGTGGCTCAACTGCAACCACATTCTCTGTAGCTTTTTCAGGTTGGTTTCAACGATGCTTACCATGTGCCATTTTCTAAACCAACAACAAACTCTGTCAATATTACTCACTAGAAAATGATGGATTAATATTTCAAATTCTATCACATAAACTATCACAATATTTTTTTTTTCCAAAAACAACCTTTTTTTCATGTTAAACCATTTTTGAAAACTTTTAGCATGCTTTTTGAAAATTAAACCATTTTTAAAATACCTTAAGCACTCCCTTTTTCAAAATCTTACATTCAAAAAACAATTTTATACTTTTTCAAAAATTATGTTTTTACAACATGAATCATTCTTCAAAATGATGTATTCACTGCTAGTGGGAAGTTATTTCCTCTATAATTCATCTCATACTCGTGTCATTGGATAAACCCATGATAATGAGATTCAAAAATCCTGGAAGTTTCTCCAAACACTTATGTACTCAACTCCCTGGTAACTGGAATTTTATCATAAAAGGGTTAGCTACGTCCTTTTATGCTATATATTTAAATTTATGAAAATCCTACTCCAGTCTAAGGTTTGAATCCAAAAACTAGAAAATAAGGAATTTAAACTCCCATACCAAGAACACTAATGAACACTTTTTGGGAAAGGACTGAATGAGTTCATAAGATTTTTACCTCAAAGGAATGACCAGACTGATACCATATATAATGACCTGCCAAATCCTATTACGTTGAGAGTACAACAAGTCATTACTTGACCTTAAGCGACATCCCCAAGATGCCAAAGGCTGGAAATAAATTCCTAAGGGTTTCACATACAAGTGGGGGAAAAGTTACCCTTTAAGAAATAACCAAAAAACCAAAAAACCACAACCAAGCCATTCCCTAAATGATGCAAAAACAAAATAAAGACAACTCAATAATTTATTGTATCTCAAAACCACATCAAATTGTGCAACAATAGAAGACCAAAGAAGTATCAAAGTACACAATGGATAAACCAAAAACACCAAAAAGACTCCATGATCCAAAAGCTTTAAGCCCCACAATCACCAAATAGCCCAAACATCAAGAGGTAGTGCTAAAAACGTAGGGAATGTTACATTCACCCATATCCTGTAAGAAAACATATGAAAAAACACCAATGTTCCAAATTAGGGGTGAGTATAAAACTCAGTAGGTTTTTCTCAATGAATTATTACTCTTGCCACTAGGATAGAAAAGTTATCGACATTTATATAAAATAGTTTATATAAAACAATTTACCAAACAGTTTATAACCATATTTAAACAAGTCCCAAAAAACATTTGGAACCAAGTGAAAACAAAACTAAATGAAACCAATTTCCAACAAGTTATTTTTCTAGAAAAATAACAAAGTAAATCCTTTAACCAATTCTTCTTATCATTTGGAGTAACCATTACATAGTTAATAACATAAAACAACCATTCATGTAACTTGGATCTACCTATACTCACGAGTGGCGAGTCATCCTTTCACTAAGTCGTCCCTAGTGAACCAATTTATGGGGGAGAGCCCTAACCCTTATTCATCCCTTTAATGATGAGGGAGACCCCTAACCCTTATCCGTCCCACAAGAACCCCTTGATGGGGGATATCCAAAACCCATATCCACCCCTTTAATGATGGGGGATACCCCTAGCCCTTATCTATCCCATAAACTCCTGAACACACACAACCATCTTGTCAAAGACCAAGTGTGTTCAACCAATTCAAACAATTTCAATAAACTATACTTTTATTGAAAACCAAAGAATAAACCAATTTTAAAACTTCCATTTAATTTCAATAAATAATTTCCTTTTATTGAAAACATTTAATCAAGACCATGTTCCATAATTATATAAAATCCCCATTATAAAATCATTATTTTAAAATTAAGAACACATGAACTCATTCAAAATACCCAATTTTATAGATTTCTCAAACCGTCACTCAAGATGGTTTCCAACAATTGGTAAAAAAATCACAATAAAAATCACAATAATAAATAAATTTTAAATCATTCCAATCAGTTTTATAAAGTGGAGTCGATAATGAAGCCTCTTACTTTGAAGGTTTTGACAAAAACCCCAATGAACAAAGAATGCATAGAGAAAACTAGGTCAATTCTCCAAGAACCTGCCTTAGATCTCTTTTATTAACAAGAAAAATAACAAATATCATCATACTTGGAATCTACACACCTATATATACTCATAAAGGGTGTATATATAAGAAATATAGAGAAACAGAGAAGCAGATCTAATAAACCGCTCAAGAAAATGAAGAACGATCACATACCTCAAGAATATAGCTTTGATTCACTAAGGAAATCCTTTGGATCACATTTGGATTGATGGGAGAACCTTATTTGGCCTTAGGAAAAACAAAATCCCTAGTTATGGGCACTTAGGAAAAATAATGACCCACTTAGAGGAAAAAATGCGTGAGATCCACTTTTTTTAGGATCTCACTTAAACATCTGCATGACTAGTTCGCACTGTTAGACAAACAGTGCGCTAACTGTGCATTAGATAATACTGAGGCATACCCTCTAATGAATTCCTCACATGGTATCCCTAACCATTCTCCAACCGTGTGGGAGACATTTCTTTAAGTGGACCAAAAAATGAATGGTTTGGCCGCACAATTAGACAAACCATGTGGTGCCCGTGCGACTTCAATTTTTCTTTAAAACTATTTACAAAGTTATACCAACTCTCCCAAACATCAACCTTAAACATTATAGCCTTTAAAAGCATCAAGTAAAAGTTACATACCAGAAACCGAGGGTACTACATTGTGGGAGTCCAGCTGGACGGATTGGTCGGCTGCGTCGCAGCCAGGCCGTGGTCACTCGATTGCAGCGGAGGTAATACCGCCACATCAACTGTAGGGTGAGCAAGGAGCTAGACGCGGCTTCTAGGTGCATCTCAGTCGAGCAAGCCAATCTTCCTCTTGTATAACATGCATGCCAGTGAATCATAACCATGGCCCAAATGGCCCGTGGTCCAACATACCAGACCTAGGACAGGCTGGGTCTGGGTAGGTTCGACCAGGTCGGACCAGACCCTGGACCCAACCAACCCCTTTTTGGAAAAAAATCAATATCTTGAAAACTTTTCATCCTATTGAAAATACGTTTACAGAATTGGAACCCTCTCAATGAGAAGGATCTTTTGGAATAATCTATGGAGAAATTATTTGAAGTTGAAATCTGACGAATGGATTGGGGAGAGTTTCTCCGAAGATCAAGTGTGATACATGTGGAAACCTTGCAGTTGGCTTAGAGCTAAAGACTTCTAATGAGTGACCCTATGTGGATCAGATACTATGGTCCAGTGGGAAGCAGCTTCTATGTGAACCAGAAGGAACAATGTGGGAAGATGCTTCTTTGTGGCCTGGGAGACCCATGGTACTCGATAGGATGAGTACCTTAGTTGGCCATAGGTGGGAAGTGGCTTTTGTGTGACCCGACATGCCCACAGTGGGGAGAGGATTCTGTGTGACCCATCATACCCATGATAATCATCAGGGATGAGTACTACAATAGTACTAATGTTAGTGGGAAGAAGATATTTTGTGACCCGGTATGCCCACTGTACTCATTGAGGTGGATTTCTCCAGTAGTTCACGGTGTTTGGTGATGTGACTAATGGTTCTACTATCCTACTCTAGAATATACCTAGTGTGATCTCTCTTTATTTGTGATCATGCTTAGTGATCATGCTTTTTTGTTTGGTTTAAGATTTATTTGTGGTATTTCCTTGTTATTTCGGGGTCCCTACTGAGTATTTTGTTACTCACCTATATACGGGATTCACCCGAACATGTTTTGTCTGGTGCAGACGACCGCTGCCTTGATGAAGTACTTGGTGGCCAAGGACATGGTGGTGCCCAGTAAGACCCGGAAAATGGGATGTACTTATACTACTTCTAGTAGCTAATTTGTACTTACCCATCAGGTGGAGTTTTCCACAGATGGATATCCAGAGTTTCTTTTTTTACTTTACTATTTTCTATTTAGTCTTTTGTTGGGTTTGTATTATGGCCCATTTGACTTTTAGTTGTACTTTTACTTAGTGGTTGTTTATTGTCTTATTTGTTTTACATTTCCAGATTTGGGATCAAGAAAATGCCTCCCAATTGAAGGTTTATGCCTTCAGTGATAGTCACCATCCCCTAGCCTTTAGGAGGTAGTCTTGGGGTGTGTCACAGCCAATGCCCCAGGGGACGGGCCATGACAAAGTGGTATCAGAGATGGTCAGTTCTACCTTAGAGATCGAGTGTCTGCTATTTTGTTTTGGGGAAATAGTGTTGAATGTTTCAAGTTCGAATTTCAGATTCGGGGAGTCCAATGTTTGTGCGGCGACCAATGTATCCATACCCCAGGACCTTGAATTATACTTTTCAGATCTATACATGAAAAAACTAGTTGTATAAATGTATCATAATAATTTATCTTGATTAAGAGTCTGTTCACCAAGTATAAATATTCTAACTATGATACTTCTTGATCTATTTTGGGATACCTCCAAATAGACAGCCTACTAGGCTTCTCATACACGATCGTGTGAAAAATCCACCTATATTTGAGGCATCAGTTCAGTGACCAGTCCCAGAGATGGACTCGTCGGGTTATGCACTGGTGTTTACACCACCCATTTATCAGTTGTTACAGCTAGGGGTACTAGTAGAGGATGTTCATAGGATAATGACCTTGTATGAGTTCTAGGGATAGAGACCTCCCAGGTTCAAGGGAGAGATAGATCCTCAAGTTGTTGAGGAATGGATGGAGGTAGTGACACGGGTCTTCCTCTTAGTGAGGACACTACTTGACCATATGGTGATCTTGGTTGTGAGCCTTTTGCATGGATCATTAAAGAGATGGTGGAGCTTGACCATCCAGACACATTATAGGGTGACCTTCTATTAGACATACTTTTAGAGACTTTTCCAGGAGGAGTTCTTCCCCGTGACTTTTCTCTCTGTGAGCATACATGACCTACTTCATCTACAGTTGGGTATCTTGTCAGTGGATGAGTACTCTACAAGGATTACCGACCTCTCTCACTACTCCATAGATATGGCGAGAGACCCTTTATTCAGGTCCCATACATTTGATAAGGGACTCAGATAGGATATCAGGGTATCCAAGGTGTCTCTCAGCACCCCCACTCAGGTTGGAGTACTGAAGTGAGCCGTTCTTGTAGAGTTATTCCTAGTAGAGAAAGAACTGACATCTGGAGATACTAGCAGACCTCAGGAGGAATATTCTTTAGTGGTGAGAAGAAGACAATAGACGAGGGGGCCCAAGTGGGATAGGTCTTTCAAGGGATGACAATAGGACTTAGGGTTGGTAGTACATGTATCCCAGATTAAAGGGATTCAGTAAGGAACTGGGCTGTGCTTCATGTGTAGTGGGCAGGGACATATGCCTCTTGACTACCAGACCCCCCACATAGATGATCAGCAGATGGCCGAGGGACCACTAAGACGGAGGCAGATATTCAAATGAGGAAGTCCATATGGAAGTAGAAGTGATAGGGGAGAACGCCGAGTGGCAGGTGGTGGATGACGGTTTGAAGTGCTACTACCACCACCCCCAAGTGGTCCACCATGGGCTCAAGTAGACAACTAATAGGGCTGAGGCTAGATTTAGGTGATAGTGGCCTACGACCATGGTTATCTAGATATGATTAGAGGTATGATATTTGTCTTCTCCACCTTATATGCAGTTCTTATAGACACAGGTTCCATTCACTCTTTCCTTTCCACATATCATGTTCGAGGCTCAGAGATTTTGATGGGGCTATTGGCTTGATCCTTATAATTAGAGACTCCTACAGGAGGGGATGTGACAATTAAACACTAGTTCCGGTAGTGTAAGATTACTCTATGAGGATAGAGATTTATCTAGGATCTCTTAGTAGCAGAGTTGATTCCTTAAGACGTCATCTTGGGTATGGGCGAGTTATCCCCAGTCTATGCTCAGATCGACTGTTTTAGGCACAAAGTGCGGTGTGTCTGTGAGGATGAGACCAGTTTTTCCTTCACAAGAGATAAGGGGGCATTTTTAGCAAAGGAAAAACTTTCTTGGAGGAGGGTGTAGCCAATCACTCACCAGTTGTCTATCCACACTCTCAGTGCAATGAACGAGAGGAGTCTAATATTTCCTATAGTGATGGATGAGTATGAGTATGTCTTTATTGAGGATATTCTTGGACTACCTCCTCACAAGGAGTTAGACTTCGACATCAACCTGTACCTAATGAAGACACTGATATCCATGCCTACATATTGGATGGCTCCCATGAAGCTTTTTGAATTGAGGGAATAACTGGATGACTCGCAGGAGAAGAGGTTCATGAGGCCTAGAATTTCACCAAGGGAATCCCCAGTGTTGTTTTCCAAGAAGGAAGATGGGATATTGAGGCTATGCGTGGACATTCGGTTCCTGATCTAGGTGTTCATGAAGAACAAGTATCCTCTAATGAGGATTGATGACCTCGTCGATCAGCTGAAGGGAGTGAGGTGGTTCTCAAATATCGACCACATGTCAGCCTATCATCAGCTTCGGGTATAGGATGAGGACGTACCAAATACAACCTTTAGATGCTGGTATGACTACTTTGAGTTTTTGGTGATGCCTTTCAGCGTGACCAATGCCCCTGTTGTGTTTATGGGGCTCAGGAATAGGATCTTCCAGACTTACCTCAATCGTTTCGTGGTGGTCTTAATTGATGACATCTTGGTGTACTCGACGTCAGAGGAGGAGCACACTACACCCCTATGTTTTTTCCTAGATACAATCTGAGAGAACTATCTATATCGTAAGCTCCTGAAGTTCTAGTTATGGATTTGGGAGGTCCAATTTAGGGGACAGATCATCTTAGAGGCTAGATTTGCAGTTGATCCAACAATGATAGAGGCAGTGCTTGTTTGATAGCCACCAAGGAGCATGAATATGGTGTGGAGTTTCTTGGTGTTGGTTGGATACTAACGATGTTTTGTTCCTGGATTTTCTAGAATATTAGTGCTGTCATTATCCATGAAACAGAAGGGATATCCATTTTTTGTGGATGAAGAAGTGCCAGTAGAGTTTTCATGAGCTAAGATGGAGACTGAGGAGTGCCCCCATCTTGAGACTACCAATATAAGTTGTTGGGTATGTTGTCTTATGCGATGCATCAGGGACTAGACTAGGTCGTGTCCCGATGAAGGAGTGGGAAATGATCGCCTAAAACTCATGGTAGTTGAGGAAACATGAGAAGAACTATGAAACCCATAACTTGGAATTAGTAGCTGTGGTATTTTATTTGAATATGCAACGACACTAATTTATTGGTGAATTATTTGTTGTCTACTCTGACCACAAGAGTCTCAGGTATATCTTCTCATTGATGGACCTGAACTTGAGACAATGGTGATGGATGGAGTTCCTCTAAGACTATGACTTAGAGATAGTCTATACTCCTGGGAAGGGGAACATGGTGGCAGGAACCCTTAGTAGGAGGTCTGGCTTACAACTGTTGAGTTAGGAAACAGAGCAACTATCTATGATGTAGTTATCCTTCATGGATGGTGATAGAGAAGATTACCTATAATAAATTACTGTCACTCCTCCAGTATTACAACAAGTTAGGAAGGCACAACTTTTGGATGTTGACTGCGAGCCCTAACGTGCATAATTATCCTTAGAAAATTCTCCTGATGGATTTTCAATAGGTGGGGAGAACACCATCATTTTCAGAGGATTCAACATAGTACCAGTGATGCTGCAGGAGGAGGTGTTGAGAGAGTTCCATAAATCCCACTTGGTGGTATATCTTGGAGTGGAAAAGATGTACCAGGACCTCTGGCGTTAGTACTGGTGGCCTGGGATGAAGAAAGCGGTGGCAAAGTTAATTTCCCAAAGCCTCACTTGTTAGCAAGTGAAGACCGAGCATCATGTCTCAATAGGCTTGTTACATAAACTTTAGGTACCCGAGTGTAATTGGGATGGTGTCTCCATGGAATTTGTGATGGGGTTACCACACATGTCTGGAGTCCATGATTATATCTAGGTGATTATTGACCAAATCACCAAGTCAGCTCAGTTCCTACCCATTCAGGATTAGGGATATGTTGAGGGATTAAGATGCCTCTACATCTAGGAGATAATGGGGTTTCAAGGGGTATCTTTGACGATTGCCTTTGACCATGATGTATGCTTTACGTCCTAGTTGTGGAATGGATTACATGAGGCATTCAGGACTCAGTTTCCCTTGAGCACAAATTTTCACCCCCAGACAGATGCTCAGATTGAGAAGACCATACAGACATTAGAGAACATTCTTCATGATTTTGTCTTTGATTTCGGTCGCATTTGGGAGTAACAACTACCATTGGTGTAGTTTTCACACCACAAAAACTATCACTCTACCATTATAACGACACCATTTGAGGCCTTGTACAGGTGGCCAGGCAGATCACCTCTATACTGGACAGAACCAGGGGAGTCAGCAATCATGGGTTCAGAGTTGGTATGGGCTACCAGTGAGAAGGTGCAGATTATCCATGAGAGGATGAGGAATCCATAGATCAGGCATAAATTCTATGTTGATAGTATGTGGATACCCTTAGAATATGATGAGGGATACCATGTTTTCCTTTGGGTCTCACCCCGATGAGGATTGCAGAGATTTGGACGGGTCAGCAAGTTATCTCTGCGGTTCATCAGAAATTTTTAGATTCTCAGTAGAGTTGGCGAGGTAGTGGACCACCTAGTTCTTCCCCCACATATATAGAAGGTGCACGATGTTTTTCATGTGTCAAAGCTGAGGAGGTACGTGCATGACCCATCACACATCATCGACTGGGGTGAGCTGGACATCGATGATGGGGTGATGTTTGCAGAATTCCCAGTGGAGATAGAGGATCTACAGAAGTGGGTACTTCATAAATGATCGATTCCTCTGGTATTCATCTAGTGGAAGCATTGGAATATGCATGAGATCACATGGGAGTTGAAGGATCCAATTCGTGCTCAATACCCCTATTTATTTTACTATCCTTTGTTTTGGATTTTGGGGACATAAATCCCTAAGGTGGGGAGAATGTAATATCCCTAAATTTTTGTATATTTTGTTTTGAAATTGTTTGGAATTATTTCAAGATCACACACTTTGAATGCATGTGATTCCAAGGCCCAGTGTTCCAAGAATGTAATTTTGAACTTTTTTAGTTCACTTAAGTAAACGTGCGAGCACGTTTTTTAATATTTTAACCGGTGATCAAATTGAATATATAAGGGCACTGTTGAATTCAAAACCCCAGGATTCACCAAGAAATGGCTTAAATTTGACCGATAAGGGTTGGATGAAAAAATTATTTTCAGACTTAAAAAAAGTAAAATAACTTAAAAAGTTATTTTATTTCTTTTCTGAACATTTAGAGGATGAAGATGACGTTGTAGTGTGGCGATGAGGAACATTGAAGAAAATTCATAATGGATCTTTTCTGTGCAAGCATAACATTTACACCATTTCATAAATGAAACAACTTAACGACACAACATCACAGTGTAATAAAAAAATTGCGACATGTTTCCTTTTTATTAAGCTAACATATTGGAGAGTTGAGAATTAATCCCTAGGGATTATCTGATGAACCACTAATGCGTTTCCTCTCCAATGATGAATGAAGAATGATTGTAGGATCACTAGAAACATCGACACCTGATGAAGAATGGGACCAAGAATCGATGAAGGCCTTCAACTTCTTAAAACTTCACAGGCAGACCACTTCAACGTTAAAGGTCGACTGAGGTAGGTTTTTTGTTTACATTTCCCCATTCTTCATTATAAATGATGAACGCGGATCAAACCACAAATAGGTTGATACATAGATCATTTGTTCCTACATGAGGGTGATGTTTCTTGGGATTTTATATTTGGTATTAGATTATTGTTGATGGAACATCATTCCCAATCCTCTTTTATTTTAAAATTCTAATGTAGAAGCCGCAGGTCGACACAGACAAAGACTGACCCACTCTACCTTGTGCATTATTAGTGGATGAATGTTCGAAATGGAGACAAGAAAATTTCAAGGTGTTCTTATGGAAGGTGGCATCATACAGGGGATGGAGGTGCATGCGATGTGAAGAATGGACCATCGGTGCACACACGGTGGTCCACGAAAGAGCCCGCTGGCATGATGGGAAGAGTTTCCGGCTGAGTCGGTGGCTTGTGGTAGGGATGCAGCTGGGAATGGTGGTCCATGCTCTTCTGGGGTACACAGTCTCCCGAATGCGTACAGAATTATAGATGGATAGATAAGCCAGCCTCATCATAGCTCGGCTGCGGTTGCTCGACCAGAGTGGAGGGAATGGCCCAGCGTCGACCGTAGGGTTAGTAGTGAGTGGGATGCAGCTTCTAGCCGCATCCGGTCCAGGAGAACCGGTTTGTCTTTGGTGGACCAGGAAGGCTAGTGGGCTGGACCCATGACCAAATCGACCGAACCCAGGCTGGTCCAGGTTTGGGTTGGGTCAGCGGACCCAGGTCGGGTCGGTCTGATCACGTTGGACCGAAACCGAACCCAATCAGCCCCTTTTTGAACAAAAACATCAATATCTTGAAAAATGTGCATCTAATTAATGAAACATTTGTGGAATTGGAACCATTACAACAAGAATAATCTTTTGGAGTACTCTAAGGAGGATTTAATTGAAGTTTAAATGTGATTAATTGATTGGGGAGAGGTTCTCCCGAGATCAAGCTTACTATGTGCATAAACCCTGCAGTTGGATGAGACCTAAAGACTACTAATGAGCGACCTTGTATGGATCAAATACTATAGTTTAGTGGGAAGCATCTTCTTTGTGACCAAACATTCCCACGGTGGGGAGTATCTTTTTTGCTACCCGGAATATCAATGGTACTTGACAGGAGGAGTGCCTCAGTAGGCCATCAATGGGAATCAACTTCTATGTGACCTAACATGCCCATGATGGGGAGTGAAGTTTGTGTAACCGAGCATACCCACAGCACTCATCAGTGATGAGTACCAAAATAGTTCTAAGGTTAGTGGGAAGCGACTTATGTGTTACTCGGTAGACCCAATGTACTCATTGAGTAGGAGTTCTACAGAAGCCTACGATGTTCTATGATGAGAATAATGGTTTTATTATCCTACTATAGAATATACATAGTGTGATCTATCTTTCTTCATGATCACACATGGTGATCATACTTTGTGGTTTGGTTACAGATTGATTTTTGGTCTTTCCTTGTTATTTTGGGGTCCCTACTGCGTATTTTTTTACTCACCCTTGCATGGACTTCACCCATACATGTTGTGTCTGGTGTAGATGACCACCACCTTGGCAGAGGACTTGGTGGCCTAGGACCCAGTGGTGCCTAGGGAGACCAAGAAGATGGGATATACATCTACAACTTCCAGAAGCTACTCTATACTTACCCATCAGGTGGGGTTTTCAGCAGATGGCTATCCAGAGTTTCTGTTGTACTTTAATATTTTCTAGTTACTCTTTTATTGAGTTTATATTCTTGACCATTTTACTTTCATTTGTACTTGTACTCAGTGGTTGTTTAGTGGATTACATTTTTTACTTTTCTGGATTTGGGAAGTGGTTGTGTGTACGTTAATATAGGTATTTCAGAAAATGCCTCCCACTTATAGGTTGACGCATTCAGTACTAGTTTCCAACCCCTAGACTTCAGGATGTGGGATTGGGGTGTGTCATAACATAGGCCCCAGGGACAGGTCGTGACATATTTTTTACTTGAAAAGTCATAAATATTATTAGAGGTGATGTTAGGTGGAAGATAATACTTTTAATTTTGAAATGATGGAGGATATTTTGAAATACATTTGTTTGAAAATCCATATTGTAAGAAGAGAATTATATTTTCCTTTTGAAAATGGGTAAATAAAATTATTATAATCAAACAATATAAAAACAATAGATTTTCCAAAATGTATGGGTAACATTGGTATTTATGAAAATATGGGATTGAAACAAGGAAACAATTAAGATATTTAGGTTCATTCTTGATAACATTATAACTTTCAGTGATATAAAAATCAATTAAGAAGCTTTGACTCCAAAGAAAATTTCTCCCTATAAATAGAAAATAGAACATTTTATAAAAAATTAAAGTACCTAAAAATATAACATTGAAGGTATTTCTTTAAAGGAAACCATATGACTCAAAGAAAAAGGTTTGAGTTACCAAAGTTCCTTATAGATAATATAATTGATAAAGTAAAATTTTTTGAAAAAGATTTTATGTAATAAATATGTAAATTATCACAATTAAGAGATAAAATATGACATGATACCACCATTTATTATAATTTAACAAAATTTTATGAAATATTTTCTATAATAACAATTATATCTCATCCAATGAGAATTGAGTTAAGAAAAACTCTTACAACTTGAGTAGCATTTAAATAAAAAATATTGAAAGAAAAGTATTTAAATTGAACTTAAATTACCATGAATAAAATTTATTTCTGGATATAATATCTCAATTAGGTATAATATACACCAAAAAATAAATTATGTTCATAATACCAAATATGTCTCAAAGAGAGGAATTTGATATGAAAACCATTACCTGGGCCTTGATTTATTTTTTACATGCACCAAAAATAAAAAATAATTAATTTGATTTAATTAAATACATAACTAATAACCTTATTTATAACTATAACCATTTATAATCCTTGTTTATAATCATTCAATACATATATAAAGTTATTTTTTACCTATTTTTAATCTTAGGTGTAAGTAATCTTGATCATTTCAAACTAGTTCTGTAAGAGCAGTGCTGGTATTCAATATTCTTATAAATTTAATCATTATAATATAATCAAAGTTACTATAACATGATAATTATCATGATTTATTATGTTTTAACTTCCTTTCATGAGTGTTTCATTCATTATTATTCAAGATTAAATCGATAACAAGCATATTTTAGTGATGCTTATCCAATAAAAGGGTGTTTTTGAAATTAATGAGTAAAATATTGATGTGACCATTCCAAAAATAATAATAATAATTTAGATATTTATATATTATTAAAATAATTATTAATTTCCTATAGATATATAAGATATAAATTCACATCATTTTTCAAGTAGGTGGTTAAACTAACACAAACATGAATATACCATAATTAATAGTAGATTATGAGATAATATAGTTGGAATATCATTATAAAATTATAATAATGATCCTATTTTTTGTTCATTTGTGTGATATATCATAATTATAAAGAACTTTGAGAAGGTTTTATGGATAAAAAAATATAAAAAATTATGAAAAAATTATTTTTCCTCTGTAGATCTTTTGTTTAAGACCATTTATTTTATGATGATTGTTTATCATTCATATATTTAATATGTTATTCAATATGTTTTGAAAAATTTATTCATATCATAAAAATAAAATTTTTCCTCTAAAACCATTCTTAGAACCCTCCATTAAAGTTAGAAATGATAAATGAAATACACCATTTCATGGAGGTGGTAGTCCACAAATACACATAGAAGATGATTTCATTTTTATTATAATGAGAGATAAGAGTAATATGGTTTATACAATTAAGATATTTAATAAGTAATAAATAATATATATATATATATATATTAAATTCACCTTTTAATACATCTATTTCATGTGGTTAAGGAAAACAAATATGTTACATTGTGGAGGTAGTAGTCTGTAAAACACATGAATTCTGGTTTCAATTTAATTAATAAAAAAGGGGAAGGTGGTTAGTGATTGTACCAAAATAAAATTAAAGAAAAAAAATAAAAAATGGATATTTTATAATTCTAATATGGTGTAATTAATGTTTTAATGATGAGTGCACAAAAATAAATATAAATGATAAAGAGAGGTTTTGAACTTGTACCTCATTTTTGGGATTATCTCCTATCCGAAGGGGGTTATGTCTTTGTGGGGTGGTCTTTTGAGAATTATGGAACCTCATTAAGTTGTATTTGAATATTTAAGAAAATTTTTGGGTTGTTTCTCTACTAAAATAACTAGGATTTTATGTGAGGGTAAGTGATGATAGAATAACCCCATTTAAAAATGAAATGGGATAACATTTTTTTAAATACCCAAAACTTTTTACTATTTGAAAGGCACCCTCAAGGAAGGAGACTCTAAAATTGATAAGTAATGAATTTTATAATATATTAAATCAATACAGAACTCAACCAATCAATTAAAACAATTGTTTTAACATTTTTGTAAATTTACCTCTTATGTCACTCATTTTTACCATTTTGGTTTTCACCAAGGTAAGTAGTTTTTTACTAAGGTAATTTATCCTTTATGGAATAAAATAAAGTAGAAATTATTATATAATTTAAACCTAATGATTCCAAAATTTAAATCCTTTTTTATTTATATTTTAAATGTGGTAAAAATTAGTTTTTAAATACTTAATATTTAATGTACTAAAAAAAGTTTTTGAAAAATATAAGTTAAGTTCTAAAATAAAAATTATGATTTTGAAAATTAAAAGTGACCTGTTTAAAATTATAAATTCACTTTTAAAATAAATATTTGGTCTTATAATATGGATTCATGAATTTATATGTCATTATTATATACTAGTAATGTTATAAAAGTCATGTTATTTGTAAAAAAAGTATTTTTTACTTTTTACATAATAAGCAATTTTTTTAGAAAAATACAAAAAATAAAATAAAATATAATTTTTAAATTACAAATTAAAAAATTAATTTATTTTTATCCAAATAAAATTATAAAAATTATAAATTTATATATTTAAATTAAAATAGAAAATAAAAATAAAAATATTATTATTGAAAAATGATGTCTTAAACATCAAATTTATTGAATATTATTTTACATAAATTTATAAATAATTGAATATTGTAATAATTATTTAAAAATAGAAACATTAAATTTTATAATAATTTTTTAAATTTTATTGATTTAATTTATTCTGGTAATATACTATACCTTTTTTGTAAATGGTTCATTGAAAGTAATATTAATTTGAAATATTAATGAAAAATAAAAATATATAATCATTTTAAATGATTATTATATTTTTATCTACTAATGATTATATTATTCATTTAATTTTAATATGTCATAGTTTTTTTAGCTGGGTGTTGTGTTTATTTTTGTGTTGTGTGTAACATAAGATATTAATGATTGTACAAATTTATGATCAATATATACATACCTTATGAACATATCCATAGTTCTTCTCAGATACTAAATGATAGCCTTAAAAGAAGAACATTTTTTTCACCTAGATCTACTTAATATCTTACTACCATGCTCAAGGCATAGGTGACATCAAACTTATTATATAACATGACATAATTTATTGCTCCAATCATAGAAACATGGGATATTACAAATTCTCTCTTTATCCTCTTGTGTATGAGGAAACATTTTTTAATAAAGTATGTATACAATGTGACACAATAACTAATCCTTAGTTATATTTTTAATGATAAATATCTTTCTGGTTACTTCATGTACCTAGACTTAGTCCAAGATGCATTTTGGATCTATCAAGAATGATCTTGATCCATTAATTTAAGTTGTTTCCCAAAACTCATTTATAAAGGATCACTTGTTTAAATATTCCTTAAATGAATATAAGATGGGTAAGTCATTACAAAAAAGTAACATGTCATCAAAATACACTACTTAGAAAATTACTACACTCTCACTGAACCGCTTCTAAACACATGGATGGAATTAGTTCTTAACAAACCTAAATTATTTTATAGCTTCATTGAACCAATTTTTCATTAACCTTGATTCTTGTTTCAATCCTTAAATGATTTTTTTTAAAATTATATAGAGTCACAAAATATTTTTTTCGTGTCATAGAGAAATATTCCTACAGGTTCCCCTAATTGAACTCTATTTTGAAATCTATCTCTGAAATTTCATAGTCAAGGTAAGCTTCTAAGGAAAGTATATTTTTAATGGATTTAAACATGGAAAATAGAGAAAATGGTTCTTCATAGTTAATTACTTGACAATATTTATAACCTTTATCCCCTAGATTTTCTTTTTAGGTATTTACTTTACCTTCCATGTCCAATTTTCTCTTGAACACACATTTACACCCAATAATCTTCACATATTTTAGTCAATCAATAAAAACCTGAAATTGGTCATGATATATGGAAAATATATAAAAATTTAGATCTTCCTTATAAATTGAATATTTTGAGATCTCTACTACCTCTTTTTAGAAGATTAGTTCATTATTAATGAATAATAATGATTCACCATCTTTGGTGAATGGAAAACCAAATATTTTTGGTTATGTTACATATTTGGTGCTCCAAGATAGTACTTGTGTTTCAAGAATAACATCTACCTTGAGAACATGTAGAATCTATTCTGATACCACCTACTGTATATCTTGAGTATCTACTTCACCAAAGTCAATTGTTCTCCCACTATCCTTATTGAGTATGTGATCTCTCTTAGGAAACATGTCTTGTCTTGTGATAATTACTTTCTTTTTTGAGGGGTTTATAGATAATATACCTTTATTTTTATAGGTTACTATATAAATATACACTTCATGGATCATGGTTCATGATTTCTTCCAAATGTGGTCTTAAAAAATGCCTCATATACCCTTTATTTTTTATATGACAAAACATGTATCCTTCCACTCCATAACTGTAACATCACCCAAACCAACACTCTTGACCCTAGACAAAATGGGTTGGTTACTGGGAACCAAGCACACCACCCCATACACCAAAGTTTACTAACTGGAAGAAGGTGTGTAGGGAATGTAGTAGGGAGACTATACCCAATTATATTGAGTTATAATATAGTATAAATAAATAATTATTAGAGTAACATAAAATAGAAAAAATATTAAAACATACATCAAGAGGATAAAGGATGAACTAAACCAAAATAATAATAATAAGCCACGTAATTTTAGACTGAAGTTTTACTAAATGAAATAATAGAAGTCATATAGACATAAGATCAAGCTGAAATAAATAAACTCAAAATTCCCCTGTCCCAAATCTCACATCGATCCCATCTCTAAGTTTGAACCCATCCAATAAGGAAAATTAACAATAAGGTCCGTTCCCCTTTTATATACTGATATCTATGAAATATGCTTGGGTACCTACTGGTAGCATGAATTAGGTGTGAGTAAAACTCAAAATGTTGACACCACCATGTCTAAGATTTTTTTTGATATAAAGTGCATGAAATATGGAGATAACATGGTATTATTTAATCAATTTATAGAAAACATAACATATACCATCAAACCCTCATGTTTAAGTCTCACACACAGTTCTAGACAAAACCACTTTGGCTCTATACCAGATGTATCTACCACATTGATGATTTCCATGCATCAGGACATATCTCTTGTACTATTTCTCAATAAGCACAACTCTTCTGCATGAGAATTCCCATACTGGTGTCTCTTACATCTTCCCAGGGTACAATACCATGATAAGCGTAAAGTAAACCTATCATACTAGACTCCATGTGAATTCCCATGCTAGAGTCTCTTTCCAATTCCCATGATGCATTACCATATCAAGGGGAATGTAGCCATATCATACTAGACTCCATGAGATTTCCCATGCTTGAGTCAGTTATATCTTCCCCTATGCCTATCTCAAGGGTGAATCACATCTCAATCATTTTGTTACTTTATGCAAGGATGTACCACGAATTCCACATCTCATGAGGTAGTGGTTCAATCCATTTTCCATCCTATCAACAAGCATATATAAAAGAAAACCATGTTTACCTTTCATTACCATTCATACCATATGCCTAGTTGGTTAATTTATCTAATTACATTAACTATTTATATATTCTAAATTGGTATATTCTCCCAAGATAGGAGGAATCATTGTTATCAAACCATAACAAGATTTCATTTATCTGAATTTGTTTACGTCAATGCATCATTCAAGTTATCAATTCATATTGTTAAGAAAAACCCGAATTTAATAATTGCTGATTCATTATAACATCACGGTAAGGCTCACCATGCAGGTGGCCACAAGGCCGATCTCAATTCAAATGGAACTAGTGGGGTCCAATAGTATGTCTAAGAACATAATTATTATCCAAAATATATTTAGTCAATTATTTGGGTGATGAAATCAACATGATAGTGCATTCAAAATTATTTTGCATAAAAGGTAATTTGAGAAATTATTTAGTTAAAATCTATAGACCACTTTAATTAATCTAGGGATCAAAGAAACACTCATAATATGAAATCCCCATAGATACATCTCACTAAAGTCCATAATCAATATTGTATGCTCATCAAATGATCAATCTACACCAAGCTTGACATTATAAAAATATACCACATGATAAGGAATAAGATGATATCCCAAAATATAAGATACTTGAAACCTATCATGCAAGACACTGAAGGACTGTGGAAGGGACAATCAGTATGCCATTAGACCTAACCTTTATACTATCTCAAATGACCATATAAATCTAGGAACCTTATTTACCTGTTTCCTTATATAACATTATCCCGTCCTAAGCGACACTCGAAGGAAAAAATGACGAACTAACTCAAGTTCAAGAGGTCATATCCACTGGTAAACTTAATATTTATTCTTATTCAGAGTGGCCTCTAACCGCTTCCTAATAAATGAATCCTGCTCAAACATGTCCTACATGATACTGGGTTCAACAACCACTGACTCACTTTCCTCCAACCAACAAATATGAAAAAAACATGAACTTCCATAAAAATCCTTGAAAGGTTCCATATGGATAAATTTATGGAAGATGTTAGTATATAAACAATCTATAAGTAAAAAATAATACTCCCATGAACCAAAGAAAATATAGCACATGGGCTTAAAAAATATCTTATAGAATCTGAGTTGTCCACTTGGATTGGCCATAAGTCTATGGATGATAAGATATAATTAGAAAACCTAAGATCCTAGAGTCTTTTTAATACCTTTTCCCAAATGATATTTGAAATAGGGATCTCTATTTGTAGTGAAATTACTCATAACACTGTGCACTTCAACTATATCTTACATGTAAAGACCACCCATATCACCAATAGTGAAGGTCACAACGATGGGAGAAAAATGATCTACCTTCATCAATTGATATGCGATCGACCATACAATATCATTATTATGAGGTGTCTTGGGTAAAACCATTATTTTTACATAATTAAATCATACCATTTCCATTAAATAAATGGGAAGAGGCCTCAATAACCCCTCTGGCCTCTAGTTCTATACATTCACCTGCTGACAAATGAAAGATCTCACTACAAATACCACTACCTCATTTTTTATTCATAGCCACCAGTACCATTGATAGATATCACGATACATATTTTTGGCCCTATATGTACAATCCATATAGATTCATGAAACCCTATCATTGGTTCCTCATGAAAACTTGTAAGAACCCATACTCATCCATGGATAATAATAACACTGATGCTTCCAAGAGACCATCATGGTTGAGAATTCCCACTATATATGCTATCCCTCAGATATAAGTACTTAAAATCAGATAATTTATTAGTCTTTATTTGATCTAAAATAATGGGTAAAACATAAGTCAAGGTCAGATATATTAATCCTTAAGACTCCTAAAAATTTTGGTGCATTTTTTCAAAGAGTGACATCAAAAGATACTCGTTGAAAGAATCTTGTACTACCTCTGTCTACATCTTATAGATCAAGGAATCTGTAACTATATTTCCCTTGATAAGTGTACAAGAAAACTTGAAGTTCAAGAATTATAGATACTCAATCCACCTTTTCAACCCAAGTTTCTGGCCCCATTGAGAAAATATGTACCTTCTGGTGTTTTGGTCCATATACACCACAAATCTCTCACCCAAAAGATAGTGTATCCAATATCTTAGGGTATGTACTGATGTAGGTAACTCTAGATCATGAGTAGGGTAATTCATCTCATGTGGTCTTACCTATTTGGAGCCAAAAGGAACTACTCGATCCTCCTGTATTATAACTACTTAGATTCTAACTTTGGATGAAAAATTCTATATAGTATATCCCTTACCCAACAAATATAAAGTGAGGATCGATGTAGAGGTCATCTGGCTCTTCAGATCCTAAAACTCTCTCTCATAAACCTCTTTCCAAGAAAATTTCACCTTCTTTTTGGTGAGTATAGACATAAGTGAAACTATATGAGAGAAATTCTGGATGAAACACCGATAATAAACTTGTAAATATAGAAGGATCCAAATATTAAAGACATTATTAAGCCACTCCCATGATACTATGATTGAAAGATTCACTTGGTCCACTGGCACTCCATCATATGATATGAAATGACCCAAAAAGTGAACCTTGTCAATTCAGTAACAACATTTATATAACTTGGAGTAGAAATGATGATCTATGAATATAATCAAGAAAATACCAAGATGTTGGGAATGATGGTCTACAGACTGGGTGTATACTAGATTTTTGTTGAAAAAACCACAACCAACTGATCAAAAAAATGATGAATGATTTGATTCATCATGACCATGAATATCGTTGGGGTGCTCTTTCGAATGAATGAAATCAATATGAACTCGTATAAGCTATAACTACTTATAATAGTATCCTAATTTATGCTTGATGATCTCACTCTCAAATGATGTTACCTTGATCTCAATTTTATCTTAGAGAAAATGTACACACATTTAAGATAATCTAAGAGATCCTCGATGCATGGACGGGGATACCAGTTCTTGACTATCATTTGGTCGAATCTCTAATATTCAACAAACAAGTGAAAATTACCATTGGATTTCTTAGTGAAAATAATGAGATAAACCCTAGGTGATGTACTATAACGTATGAATCCATTTAATTATAAATATTTCAACTAAAATATTAACTTCTGAAGCTATACTGGTTTCATCATATAAGGATTGATAGAAATTGGCCTTGCTCCTAGAACCAAATCAATCATGAACTTGATCTCGTACTTAGGTTGTATGATATAGAATTATTTAGAAAAAATATCCTAAAAATTGGTCCACCACTAGAGGGAATGTATCTTGTTGAATTCCAACATAATCTAGGAAAAGAAATTCTATATGATCTATGAGACAATCCAATCAGAACTGAATTGGTCCTACATGACCAGACTAAAGATCCCACTCACCCTGGTGAAAATAGTTTTCTCTTTCTAGAGATAGAAAGGTAACTCTACTCTCTTAATAGTCAACATGATCTTGGTATAGATATTACAAATCCATACCTAGAATAAAATCATAACCTCCCATTTTTAGCATAAATATTACCCAAAATAAATGGTAACCACCCATTTTTAGAGAAAATGCCTTGAAATTCTTGATATTCCATGACCAAATTCCCAATAATGTATCTATAGTTAGAAACCATCCAAGATTTCCATAACCAAGGCACAACCATTTGATAAAATAGTAGATATAAATGAATGTGATAATAATATATAAAAAATAATAGAAAAAGGTAGATGATACAATAATTTTACCTTCAATAGTATAAGGTCCTATATAAAAACTAGTCGGAGTAGTCTTCATAACATGCATCTGACATGCCAATCTGCCCTGGTCTCCAGTCTAATTCCCCTAGGATACTCCCTATAAGTGGTTCTTCCACTCTGGTACAGGAGTAACACATCCCCAACCTCATATTAAATGTATGGTTAAACTCCAGATACAAGGCTACTATGGTTTAGCTATGTCCTTCATAAATCAGGTTCCTATATTAATACACATCCATTGGTCTACTACTATGAGATCCTGCAGAACCTAGAAAGATGGCCCATCATGGTGCATGAATGACACTCCACAATGTTGTAAGGAAACTAATAGTTCTTCTGGTCATTATTTCTAAGCCCAAATAACTCCAATGATCCATGATTCTGAGACAACTACCCACTCCTTGATTTCAGTTCCCACTACTAACCACGATGTAATTGTCATAATAGTTCCACTTACTGCTAGAATAAGATCTCCTAGATCACCATATTGAGACTACCAAGTTTATTCTCAGGACCTCTATTAGATTCCCCTCAATTATTAGAGATGTATTCATCATTTCATCAAAGGTATTTTAGAGAAATATATTCCTTTATGATTTTGTCTTATATTAAAGACCATCCTAAAAATCTCTCACCCTAGATACATCATCAAAATCTGTAGATGGACAAAATGTTGTAGGTCATTGAAATGTCCATCATAGTCCATAATTGAAAATATCTTCCATTCCAGGTTAATTAACTCACTAGTCTTGTCAAAATTCAATGCCACTATATAAAACTAGCTTATAGACTTCATCTCAATGTAGTTTTTGGTTAGATGCTCTTACTGGCCAGCTTTGTACACAATGTCCCACCAACACATGTATGATCCAAAAAGAATGTATGCAGCAAGATTCAACCTCCTATAAGCGGATGTCCCGAGGTTCTGAAACATTATTTGGAGTTACTCTATATAGAACTCAAATGCCTTGTAACTTACCTACCTAGAGAACATAGGTAGATATTGAAGTTGGAACTCTCTCATCAGATCATACATCAAAGGAATAATGAAAACAATATCTCTCTCTATGAATCACACAACCCTCAAGAAGCTATCACACAACTGATAATCCCTCTAATTATTAAGAGCTACTAGAATATCTAGATCAATGAAATTAGGATCATTCTAATTACCTATTTCTTGAAGCTCAACATGAAGATGAAAAGGGGGGATTTTTGTCAACAATAAAAAAAAACTCTTTAGAATACTAGATAAACATCATGTTCAACATAAATATGTGAGAAAAATAGAGGACCACTGACATAAGGTTCCCTTAAACTCATATTAAAAATAGAATTTTAATAAAACATTAGTTCATTTATTAACGTTTTCATCAAATATAATAGGCATCTCATTTCACTATTCACATAGGAAAATATATCACATGAAATAAATATCTCCCTATCATGAACAATTAATGTATATATATATATATATATCCCTAAATGACCACCATGATGCATCCATACTCATCCTGTACTATACACAGTCACATATATAAATATCAAGAAATAATAACATCACAAGATATGTGAATCCCCCATAGTGATGTAACATCTATCGTAACAAGTAGAAAACATGAAAAAATTCCGTCCTTAGGTCCTCATCTTTCCCCTATACATGGGTTATGTAATCACATGCATAATATTATTAATAGGGACCAACATGTTCCTTATATACTTTGTGCCTCTCCTAAATAGTAAAATTATAGAAAATAAAAACTATTTCCTTTGATGTCACTTTGTAACATCCCCCAGAACAAAACTCTCTCACATGACCAAACTGGGTTGGTTATTGGATCTCAAGCACACCTCCTTGTATGAAAGAGGCTTTTGACTATCAGATAAGGTGTAGAGAACATAGTGGGGATACTATAACCCCTGATATAGAGTCATGATACAATATAAATAAATTATTATCTGAGTAAAAAAAATAGCATAAATAGTTCAACTTATAAAAAGATGATAAATGGTTATAAAAAAAGAAATAATAATAAAACATTTAATGTAATGATGGAATGTAACTAAATGGAATGAAAAAATTCATATAGATAAAAAGACCAAGATAAAAAAAATAAACTTAAGAGAATCTAGTCACAAATCCCAAATCAATCCCATACCCAAGCTCCAACCTATCCAATATGTAAAATAAAAAACAATGCCCTTTTCCATTTTCTATACATGCATCCATGAAATATTCTTGGGTACCCAATGCTGGCCTAAATAGAGTGTGAGTTGAACTTTGTAGGTTGAAGCCACCATTTATAATAAAACTAGTATGATAGAATGTTCATGAAATAAAGCGATAATATGGTATTATTTGATCAATTAATAAAAAATATAACACAAACATACCAACCCTCACGTTCTAGGTTGAAATTGAGGGCTATCCAAACCTTTTTAGGCTCCATTCCATATATGTCTTCCACATGGATGATACTTGAACATCAGGATGGACCTCCTATACCATGTATGAAGAAGGAAAACTTAGGTCCATATGAATTCTCATGTTGGAGTTGCTTATATATATCCAGGTCATAATTCCCTTCCAAGGAGAAAGTAACCATCTCATAATAGACTCCATTTGAGTTTCTATTCCAGAATCGCTTATGTCTTCCCATGGTGAATACCATTCTAAGGGTAAGGTAATAATATCATACTAAACACCATGTGAATTACCATGATGGAGTCACTTACGGATTCTGATTTGCATGTCACAATGTGTGAATCTCATCTCAAGTGTTGGGTTCTTCTATCTAGGAAGAACCATTGATGCCACATCTCATGAGAAAATGGTCAAATACCTTAATAATCCTATAAAAAAACATGTATACAAGGGAACTATGCATACCTTTCATCACCATTCACATCAAATTACTAGTTGGCTAATTTATCTAATTATATTAACAAGGAATATATTTTTAATTAGTAGATTCTTCTATGACATGAAGTATCACTGCAATGAAACCATTCCAAGTCACCATTTATCTCAATTCATTTTCTAATCTGAAACATGCCAATTTCTCAATTCACAATGTTAATCCAAACCCAAATTTCATAAATTTTTATTCATTTTAAAATCATGTGAAGGCTCAACGTGTGGGTGGAGAAAGCCTGGTCTCAATTCCAATGGACCCAACGAGGTCCAATGAGTGGTCTAATAACTTATTATCAAAAATCTATTTAATCTTTTATTTGGGTCACATGAATAGTGTTCCAACACATTTTAAATTTTTTCACATACCTAGTTAATTGGAAAAAAACTTTAAGGAATGGTTTTAGGACACCTACATTAATATATTTTTCAAAGAAACCCCCACATTAGGGACTGCCCTCAAGGAAACAAAGAAGAAGAAGACTAACATGGAAAACCTAGATCACATAAATAGAAGGATAAAACAACCAATTCAAAGATAGATAGGAGATCACTCCACCATACAAAAGTATAGAATAAATAATAAGGAAACCAAAGTGATGTAACTTAATAGAGATTAAATGTCATAACGAGACAAGCAGAAGTGAATAAATCACCCAAAAATCATCTGGAGTCACCCTAGGGTTTTAGATAGGAGGCCACACAATGAAATCTACAAGAGTCAAGCATGTAAAAAGTTTAAAAACCACGGTGTCAATCAATTCATTTCATGAAACCCTTTTACACCTGTATTAAACATACATCAAAAAACATGTTTCCTTAGGCTAAAAATACATCGATCAATCTTTTCAAGGTGTGTAAAAAAATCATAGTTTGTTAAAAATTAACATCCTGAAACTATTTCTCAATTTTTTCTGAGAAACATATTAATGTCATGTATTACTTACACAATGTGAATATTTCCCAAATTAATAATCCACGATAGTTTCCTACAAAATCCCAAAAAATACTTCAACTCCACATGAGCTTGAGGAGAGTCCCTTTGAGGCCTTAGACACATTTATACCCTGAATCTATTAATTTAAATAAACATATATCCCTGAGCTTTAATTTATTTCCCCAATATTATTTTAATTCCTAAAAGTCTCAGCTACTAAGGTCTAAGAGAATAAATTACCAACAAAAGAGACTTAACAAAAAATAGTCATACATGGACGTACCTGGAAGAAGATAGGATCTTATAATAACTCGAATGGAATACCATTTTTTAATTTAGTTGGTACTAAGTTTAGTGTATATGTTTTGGTTTGTAATTAATATATCTAAAAAGATAGTGAAATATTATTATGGCTCATTGTTGACCTTACCATTTCTAGAAAGGAACATTTCATACATTCAATAACACCATTCCATATAGTTTATAAGGATGAGGGAGTTGGGATTGAATCCTACAGTCCTATAAAAAGTCAATGATATATTGGTTAAAATGATCACCACCTAGACCAGACTAAATATTCTTTATCTACCTACCAATTTAATTCTCTACTTCATTATTAAATTCTATGAATTTATCAAAATATTCAGACTGATATATCATTAGGTAAACATTTCCATATATACTTAAATCATTAGTAGAAGTAATGATATAAGAATACCTACCTCTAGCTTGAATTGGTAATGGTCCACACACAATAGTGTTCACTAATTATAGAATATATATACACCTTTTACATTTTATTAAAAAAAATGACTTGGTATATTTTCCTTTTAAAAATTCATAAAATGTTTTAAGTGGTCTTGGCTGAAAAGTGTCTTAGTGTTTATCTTGTTATAGTTTTTTCAAATGATTCTCATTTACATGCCCACAAGATTTATTACATATATGGGTATGAAATATTTCAAGAATACTTGATTAATTATAAATTTATTATACTTGGTTTTCATAATTTAATACATAAAGTCCTTTATTTAAATGTTATATACCCTTACATAATGAATATTGTAAAAGAAATTACTTGTATTCTGGAACATGAAAATAAAACCACATGTATCATATAAGAATATAAAAATTATGTTTTTAGAAACATTTTCTACATAATAAATATATTTTAAAACCATGACCAATCAAGTTGGAAATTGAAGGTTTTAGTCTCCAATGGATAGAACAACCATCCTTTCACCATTGAAAATACTTAAAAATCTATATTTGTTATGAATTTGAATATAGATGTGGGAACCAAAAGATTTATCTAAGGACCAATGTGTATATATAGAATTATTTCAATTGATAATGATCACACACGAAGATTACCCTTATTGAAATGTGTGCAATTTTTCGTCTAGTGGCCAGACTTTCTACTTGAAAAAATACTATAACTTTTTCCATTTTCTATATTTGGATAATCCTTTTCATGGAAGGATGGTTCTTAAGAGCCTTAGAATTGGATAGATTTTTGGTCAAATTTTCCATTTTATTCTATTTTTTATTCACCATAAAGGCAGTAGGGTTTTCAATCACCATGTACTGATAAACTTGGTGAATTAGTATAAGGTGTTATGAGAGAGACCTCACAATATTGCTGATACTATAATTAATAATGAATCTAAATAAGATATTAGGAAGTGTAGATATAATTAGATATGTGAATAGATAATCAAGTATCTTAAATCCCAATATATACAAGCACTTGATGTAGCATATTATCTTAACCACATGATCCCTAGCAGTAATTGAATCACTAAGATTTCACATGAAACAATAATGGGAGATATCATATATCACTTATCTTTCCTTCTCTTTTTAAATATCCCAAAAGTGAGATATAATGTTATACACATCAATATACAAGTGATTCATTAAAATATTGTTATAAATCAAAGATAAAATGCATCATTGGATATGTGTGTCAATATTCATATGTATTTTATAGAGGGAAATTTTTCCTCAGATGTCACTTTTATAGAACTCTTAGGAATATGGTTTTCTAGAATATATAAGTTATATTTAAAGAATATTATAATGCATAGGATCCTATAACATTCATGGAAATTTGAGTCAATGAGAAAGTTAACCTTCTCTAGAATGGATCATAGTTAAATGTTCTAATTTACATGGGTTTAAATTTATATAATAAAGAAGAGCATAATTTTAATACTTTATCTGATTTATAAAATTATATAATATATAATAAATTCATTAATCTCACACTATTTAATCAAATCCAAATAACCCTTACTATTACCCTCAGAATATCCCATTGCATGGATATTCTATTAGAAATGACCCATATTCAAATTCTCAAAACTCAGATTTTGTCCTAACATGTTATTTAATGGGTTTTAGGTATACATAATATTTCCAAATTTATTGATACATAGTTCTATGATCTGTTGTGTGGACTACCCAATCCTAAAATAATGGTTTTTTATTTCATCAAATCTTTCATCTTAGTTACATTATGTCTTGATTTTTCAATCAACCAATGATTTTAATAAAGTTAAGTTAACCCAAAACTAAAGATATAATTCCTTGATAATTGAAAGAACCATACTTTTGTTGATTAATAAATTTGAACTACGGTTTGAGTTTAACTTAATAAGTTGAAAGACATACTGACATAACATATAATTGAGTGATTATATCTTTATATTTAAATTTACCATTTAATATTTAGTAAATATATTATAATAATAATTTTGTTCACAAAAGTGATTAAACATAACCTATATAATGTTTATACAAATTTCCAATTTATTTTCATTCCATATTTCAATCTAGTTAATTCATTAATTTATGTTGTTGTAAAATAATACATAATGAAATTATCCATGAAAAATGATAGAAATAAAATTACTTAAAGTGTATTTATTAGTGGATAGTTTATATAGAGTATGATAAACTTACACGTAACCATGTAGGGAGAACTCCTTGAACTATGACTTGTTTCATGTTACAACCATCCACCTATCCTCCCATGTATCTATTTGATTGGGTTTTCCTTGAATTCAAAATTTTAATTACCTACAATATCTTGAGAGACCTATCCATTACATAAGATTTTACTCACACATAGGTGAGGGGAATCAAATTATTTGTCTAGATGTTTTGCAAGAAAAGAAAGTTTAGGTACAAAAGTTCTTAAATAAGGATAGATGGGATAACTCACACATCATCAATTTAATTTAATAGTAATAGTAAATTAAAATGAAAAAAATCACATACATAGGTCTTGTGTATGATCAAGTTCATCCTTATAAATGAAAAAAATACACATTTGATAAGGTAAAATTTAATATAAATCATTATTATTTAAGATAAATCATGCTAGAGTCAACTAATTATTTTCTTTAATTAATCCTTCAATTTTTCTTAATTCTCATTAAAAAATTATTAAGATTCCATCTATAATTATTTTCAAAATATTATATAATATATTAAAAATTAAATAAGTATATAATACATACCTTGGAGAAAACATAGAGAGTACCCATTTGAACTACCCACTGTATATGATGGTTGTATATTATTCACTCATACAACATATAAAATACACATATTATCACATAATTTAATGTAATGTACTATCAAATAAATAAAAAACCACCACATGTTATTTAAATTATTTTTTATGATGTTAATGTTTGTAGAGTAATTAGTGTATTATGACTTATACACAATATGCAGTTCTAAATATTACAAGAAAATTAATTATAGATTATATATAAAAATCCCATTAAATGAAATGTACAAGTTAAATAAATAACATAGAGAACACATGTTGACAAAGTTTAATAATTAAAAAAATCAATTTTAAATTATGGTAAAATAGTTAATATACATGACATGTACTACAAAACTACACATCATGTATAGTTTTCACCATCTATTTGTGACACATGCCAAGGGACCAGAATTGTTGGTCTAATATAGACTTTAATGGAATATAAAATTTATACATGGTCTACACATCATTGTTTCTAGGTGTTATGTGGTTTCCTGTCACACATAAGGGGTAATAAACACACATATCATATTTAACAAATGAAATACATATTGTGTATACAAGTTACACTGTAAAATTTGGATAACCTTGTGATATTATGGATTAGTCAATACATGGTATGTATTAATTACATACCACATGAAAAAAATAATGATTCTCCCATTTAATTTGAGATTTTTCCTAGTTCATTAAGCATGTATAGATGACATATACCTATGCTATAAATATTATATATTCTTATGAAATTATGCTTGAATAATAAGATCCTTTGAATGAGTTATTTGAATGTTCTTCATTCGTAGTCAATCTATTTTTGATTATATTTGTGGTAAAAATATGAATTAGTAGATATGCCATAATTTGTATTTAAATATGATTAAAATGAAATTTTAAACTAATGATAAATGTTTCAATAAATTGGTGATATTTAAATAACTATACATTATTTTATAATCTCTCTGACTCCACTTAAAGGTTCCGAGAACATCGGAATCATGAATAAGGGTTTCCCAACCTTTCTTTATTTCATAATAGATTATTATTATAAGATATTAATGACATTTAATACTATGACCAACAAAATTAATTCAACGATTAATTTATTAAATGACCTCAGAACCAAAATATAAGATCATCACAAAATATTTTATAATTAATTGAAGTAGATAAAGAATTAACCTATAACGAATTATTTCATCATTGATGAATCTAAAAATTTCTCTTTGTAAGACCATTATTGGGTCATAGGAATCTAGTGTATATTATCTCATGTGGTGATCATTACATGGTCCATGAAACCTCATGAGACACTATAGGTACCTCCAAGTGATAGTATGAAAGATTTTAAGGCCTACACCATTCATCTTTGATCGCCATGAGAATCAATTTTAAGAAGGAATCTATTTGTTACCTCTATAATCGAGAGGGGTGGTAGATAAGGTCACTCTATATTCTTTAGATAATTTATAGAGTATACATCTAAGGATTGAGAGGATTCTTTATATGTTATTGGTTATAATAAAAAAAATGTTTTCATTTTGGTTTGAAATTAAATTATTGGGTTTAAAAAGTCATAGTGCAAGAAAATAATATTTTCATACATGGACTTATTATTTTCCTTAAATCCTAGTGAACCCCATTTAATAATAATAATAATAATAATAATAATTTTCTCATAATGTGTGAAACTCAAGGATTAATTCTTTATTATTTATTAAATAAATTATTTAAAATTTATTCAAATAATATTTAATATATCATTTACCTTAGTACCTTTTTATAATAAATACTCCTTTAATTATAAATATTTATTCATCCTTAAATAATATATATTTATTTAATAAATAAATATCACAATATTTTTTTCCCACAAATAATTTAATATTATATTTAAAGAAATTGAAAATTAATATTTATTAAATGTTATACTCGCAAATATTCTTGTAAATAACTTGTTACTAAATATATATGGTCAAGAAAACATGAATAATATTTTAACCATGTTTTTGAAAAATATGTTTTCAATATGTTAAATAATAATAATATTTAATTGAGGTTTTTGATAAACCTTGTGTGTGATCCTCTATGCCTATTTCTTCATGTCCCTAAGTGGAACCACCCTAAATCCAAGGATAATGTTTAACTACACACTAAGGATCTTATAGAGAAAGAATTTAATGTCACAATGACATAAATCCTCATATAAATGAATAATGTTTAATATAATTCCTCAATCTTGAAGTCTTTAATCAAGAAGATTTCATAGTGGTGTCATCAACAAATTTTCTTGATTTATGTTTCTTTGAATTCCCAGAAATGAACTTATCCATATAACACCATGGATATAAATTTATTTAAGATTATAAATTCATAAAAAAGGTCCTGATATATCAACTTAGATTAGAAATCATAAGGTGAAAATCCTTCATCACATCATTTATTAATGTAATATCATCCTTTATCACTCATTATCCTTTATACTACTTTACTGTGAAAATATATCATCAAAATTTTGATCAATATATTAAATTACATGACCAATATTTCCATAAATTATAAAATAATGTAAAAGGATTAATAAAAACATATTTTGGTTATAGCATCTAATGAAAAATATAAATCTTGATTTCCTACGTTGGGTCCTGATTTCATAATCATTTGCACTAGAAATTTCCAAGGGAATAACCAATAAAAATGTACCTCATAGTAATATGAGTATCCAACAATAATATCCTACATATTTTGTGTCCCATAAAATGATTTCAACTAGATATAGAATATATATTTTAATTATATATTCATGAACCTTTTACGTTTTCATCAAAGAAAGAAACTCCTATGACCTTTTAGTGCATCCATTACTCTTAGGACTTTATGACACACTATGTCACAAATAAGGATAATCATGGTGTGATAATAAGTTTATTAATATTAAAAATAGTGAATAAAGTTAATAATGAAGTATATATAATTTTGTTATAATGAACCGAATCCAACATCCAGATGCTCCTTGAGGATGAGTAGTGTAATTGTAGGAAGGCTTTAACTACATTTATTTTTGGTCATCATTTTCTATTATTTTTTGTATATTCAAGTGTTTTACATAGATAAATTTAAGTGTAAGATGAAATATTAGTTTTTTAATGTTTTAATCCTCATCTTATTGACATAATTAACTAAGAAATTTAGTTATTAAATATCTCCTCTATGGTAATTTTATATTAGCCATGGAGGTATTTGGTGGTGTGTGTACTGAGTACCTTGTTGTCTTGGATTGGGTTCCCAATATCAGTCAAGTGGGTTCAGGTTTCTTTTTTTATACCACTTTGTACCAAATAGCATTTTAGAAAGTACCTAATAAACACTTGGAAAAAATCAATTTAGAGAATATTATTTTGGTATCTTTCGACATAATTATCTGCTAAAAACCACTTGGATTACTATTTCATTCATCTTAGATGATTATTTGTCCCTTTAAAAGATCTCTAGATAATTCTTCCCTTTCAAGATAACCCTCTTTAAAGCATGACCTGAATCTCATTCTAGATGTAGTAGAGGGAAATATTTGGTACGTTTCGCCAAGGGGATTAATCTATTATCTTATTCATTTGATTTTATCTATATAAGTGAACCAAAAACTGCTGTTAAAATTATTTATAAAGATAAACCCTCTTAATTACTTAATTTTCCATCTCTCCTAGCTGTTATTGATATTTTTTATATGTAAATCATAGGTAATGTTGGTGTTTCACTTCTGAGATTTCATCATTTGGTTAGAAGTGAGTATAACAAGTTTTATGTTATATCTAAGGTTTTTATAATTACTTTTATGGTTTAATATATATCATTTTAGATTATATATTAGCTTATCCATAGGCTAGTGTTAGTGTACCTCATGTAATTATTATATTCAGTTAATGTGTGGGTATTATAGGGGTATGGGGGTAGAGTGATGGATGACCAATCTATTTTTTTAAAAAAAAATACATCAATAGAAATGGAATTGTCCATAAACCTCAGTCATAATTGGTTATCCCCTATGTTTTTTATTATAGCCACACCTTGATTATTCTTGTATCGATGTATATTAGAAATGGATAATAAAAGTTATAATTTTCCTCATATATATTATGTTTGATTATACGATGTTTATGGACTGCTAAATTATGACTCCTTTCTAACGGTGTTATTAGGGGTCCCTTTTTCCTGATTACTTACTGACATGTCTATATGGATTTTGGGTTTCTTTTCTGGATATTAAATCACAACTTAATTAATATTCTTTTAAAAGATGAATAATCCACTATTATGGTCTTCCATATAGACCTTAAACAACAGAAATGTTTTTATAGCCTTTAATTTGAAAACATATTATTTTATAACATGTATTTGTATACCCACATTTGATATTATTTTTGTGCTTCATTAAAATTATAAATTTTATAATAGATTTTCTCATTAATTAATTATAGTCCTTTAATCATGTTGGCTGGAGTTTTTTTTTGAAAATGATGTAATCATACTTTGTGTTTGACTCTATAATGAGGATAATGTTTATAGGAATTTTCTATATATTTCACATATATATTCCTATTTTCCATGTATGTTATATATTGGTGTTGACCCTTTTAATAAAAGATCTAGAACAAGGCATGTGTACTAGTTACACTTGAAGATTATACCAATACATGTATACATATCCTAATATCGAAGAATTATTATATGTACATTCATATTTGTGTTGTAATTGTGATTACCGATTGATTTTGTTATATATAGTTCTTTCCTCATGTGATGACTATGGATGTGATTACATAGGATAAATACCAAAAGAGCTACGAAGCCTCTATGAAGAGATAATATATATCTTTTTTTCTAGGGAGGATTATTATAGATACATAGACACACAGATATATATGTATATATATATATATGTGTGTGTGTGTGTGTGTACACTTCCTGCTATATGGGATATATTTGGTTGGACACCTCAGATAGAAAGGTCACTCATGGTGGAAAGTTACCCTATATTTATTCTGACCTCATATTGAACCATACTTGATTGATATGGATAAAAATTATTTAATTAATATTGAAACATACCCTCTATTGTTTATCTTTTGATTTTAATATCATGCGATCTTATTTTTCATTAATACTAGCTTACTGACACATTTTTAATTAATGGATTGTGGTTACATTTTACCCAATTAATTTACAATTCATCATTGCACACATAACTTTATGACAAATTGGAAGAGGTTGGGTGGTGACATCTATTGGATATGATATACTCACTCCCAATTAAGGAAGTATATATTTTTATTCCAATTTTGTGATGAATTTTTTCAATTTTTTAGAAGTACAATTTTTTTAAAATAATATAATGGAATTAAAAACATCCATTAAAAGGTTAAAAAATTGAATTCCAAAATAAGCATGATTTATGTGTGAAAAAAGATTAGACACATCATAACTGATTACCCACAACCCAAGTAAAAAATAAATATAAAAGAAAGTTTCATAAAATTTTAGAATTCAATAATAAAGTAAAGAAATCAACGAAATACACATAGAGTGATTTTTAGCACTATAGTTATATTTATAATTCTATATCAGAGGATAGAAATTGAATAAAAAATAATAATATGTGTTTTATGGGTCAGAATAATAAGGTAAATTCATGTTTCTCATCTATTCTAGAAGCTGATGATTTTTTTGGCGAACTTAATTAATACTATTAAATACTTGAGGATAAGTATGATTCTATAACATTAAAACATAAAAATATTATAAAAAATGAGATTTTATTTTTACTAAAATGTTTTTTTTGTTTCTCATATTCTTTTAATGTTAAAGTATAAATTTTATAAATGCGAATCTTATTAAATTAATAATGATAATAGAAATAATATTTTATTATTTGAAATTTTTTACTTAATGTTGGCTATATGTATGTTTAATCAAAGGGAGAAATACCTCAATATAACTCATATTGGTAAGAAATATGGTAAAAATATCTTGGTAATTAGATAAAATGGAATAAATCCCATGATTTATAGGAATTAATTTGTTATGTATATTAGTAACCAATCATTATATAATGTTTACTATTTTCATTTTGAAAATTATGCAATTTATTTAAGTTTAATATTTGCTCAAATTTTTAGTGTTTATAATTCCTATATTTTTTAAGATCTATATACTGTTAAGTATGGTATTTCAACTCAAATAAATAATATTTTGATTCCTAAATATTTAATTTCTAATGAAAACAAAATCAAATTCATAAGGAAAAAAAGAAAAACTTCTTTGAATTTTTGTCGATAAGTGTTTATAAAAACAATAATTTAATGTGGTATATTGTAAATGTATTTTCGATGAATATTAATGGAGACTTTTCAAACTTCTAATATTTATCAAATATTAATGGTGGTCGTGTTATATTTTGATACAGCGAAAAAATAGGAGTTTGAACTTTTGTAAACCTAGTATTCATTATCATTAATAATGTTCTATATGTTTAAGGGTTCAATAACAACCTTATAAATATATATCAACTCTATAATTATATTTATATTGTTTATTTTTCTATTTTTGTTTTTATTTTTAATAAAAATTAATCTATCAAATTTATATCCTATTTAACTAAAAAATTTTATATCATAGATCTTTACTCACTGAGTATACATAACATAAATTTTCTGAATACTGAAAATAATAAATGTCTCATTTTGAATAGATTATTGGACTTTGAAGTTTTTATTACTTGTGAATGTTATCAGAGAATAAATTTTATTTTTATTTTCTTAAAATGGAGTTTGATGGAAAGATGTCATGTGACACATGTAAAATGGGAAAGAAAAAAAATCTTATTTTAAATCTATCAATTATGTTTATACAAATAGAACTTTTGAACTTACCTAAATTTAGATTATTTTAAAATATTATAAATTCAATTCTTATAGGAATTTACTTTACCTTTGTATTTTTTAATGATTTTCATATTTTTCTTATACTTACTTTTTGGGTTTTAAAGTTGAATCTTGTGCAATCTTTATGAATCATAAAAAAATAGTTATGAATAGAAAAGGTTACAAAATTATTTCTTAAATAAGTTACCATAGAGAACAATATGGAAAGAACCATTTTAACTCATTTTATTTAAATCCTATTATTTAACACGTATTCACTACCCCTAGAAAACCTTAAAAAATGATAATATTTTATGGAATAATAGGAATTTACGAGAAATTTATATAACCATGTTGTGTTAAAATAGATTACCTAATAATTCTATTTTTATAGATATTAGTACTAATTTCTATTTTATAAACAATATTATGATAATAAATATTTTGAAGAAAAATACTTATGATACATGTTGTGGGATAAATCATTATTTAGAATATTTTAATGTGTATAGTTAAAAGATTTATATATTTAATACTAATGATAATCTTGACATATTTGATCCCAAAGAAGATAAAGTAATATTTATTGGCCATTATACTTATTCTAAATGTTATATAGTTTTTTACAAGGAGAATGATATTTAAATAGTTATTTTATGTGATTTTTGATGAATTTTATCATTTTACTCCCAAGAGGAAATTCAAATCTGACCATGATAATTATTTTAAAATCTTTATCCTTGAAATTTTTTTAAACAAAAATATTGATGACAATAAAGAACATGATCATATAGAACGATATATTAAAGTGTTATAAATTGTGGAACCTGAGTGTATTCCAATTAGACATACTATAAACTTAAAGGAAAATCTTTTATATTATGTTATTTTTGGTTAATATAAAGGTATTTATAGTAGAATAAGTTTTCAAAACTTAGTAGAGTTTTTTCACATTATCTCATAAAACTATCCTAAAACCATATAAGAATCCATTAGTGATAGTAATTGGGTTATATATGTAAGAATCTGGATATTATTCTTGAGGTACGTGTTTCTCCTTTTCTCTTTTCCATAAGTGTTCTTGAGAAAATAAGAAAATGGGAGAAAATCCTAAATTTTGTGACTACAAGATGTGTACTTTTCCACATGTCGTGTACGTTGTCTATGTAGAAATAGTACACAAGGTGTGTAGGCTGATCGATGATGCTGGGTGTGAAAAACTAACTACACATCGTGTATGGGGTAATTACACGTCGTATAGTTAGTCGATAGGAAAATAGTAAGGAGGTGGCCAGATGAGTGATAGTACACGCCATGTACTCAGGTATTACACGCCGTGTATTTATGTCGACGGATAAACAATACCGTGCTGGCAAGAAGCCGCCAGCAGAACAGTTAAAAAAAATAAAAGTACACGCTGTGTACCCAATAGTACACGCCGTGTAGTCTGTTTTTTTTTCTTAAAATGGGAAGTAGCCTCCCCTATTCACAGGGAAGGCTTAGAACTGGATGAGGTGTCGTGAGAGAGGGCCGAACCTTTGAGGAGATCCAGATCACACACCAGGATTCCGATTCCGCCTCAGTCAATATCGTTGGAACCGTACGGGTAATCCTTTCCTTCTCCTTAATCCATTCATAACAATTCTTTCCTGGGGGGAAGTTTTTTATATTTGAACAGGTTTTTGTTCACCTCAAATCTTCATCATTTTTGGTCGATTCAAGGATCGTCATTCTTGTATATCGCTCAGGGGTGTTTGAGGTAGGTGGCTTGGTGTTAAAATTCCAACTGTTGTGCATACTGTTGTGCTATAAACACATGTTGGGGTGTCATGTGGATGAGGCCTTGGCTGTTTTGAATACCTAGAATTGTAAAGGTAATTAAATGTGATAATAAACTACTATTTGGGATTGCTGCTTGGATCCAGGACCACCCTTGGGGTGCATTCCTCTGTTTAGCCATTTGGCCAGGATGCCCTAGGGTATGCCATGTTTACTTTATGCATTACTTTTGTCTTGAGAGGAATTGTAAACAATTGCATATTTATATGTTGGGAATGGCCCAGTTACTTGTTTATCTTGAGGGCGTGGATATATATATATATATATATATATATATATATATAATATTAGCCTGAGGCTGTGGAAATATATATATTGTATAGCCTAAGGGCGAGGCCTGAGGGAAAGATATTATATAGCCTGAGGGAGAGGACTGAAGGAAAGATATTATATAGCCTGAGGGCGAGGATTGGGGGAGAGATATTATATATCCTAAGGGCGTGGATATTATAAAGCCTAAAGGTGTGGTTTTACTATATTAGCCTGATGGCGTGATTCTGTTTGGCCTAAAGGCTTGATTTTGTTGAGTAAAAAATGTTATTAAATTAAGTGGTTAAATGAATAATAAAATGGAAATATACCTGGTAAAGTTTTTACTGTTGAGTACTGCTTATTTTATTTCATTTTACTACTTCACATAGTTGTTGCATATTTTCACACAGTTGGGCACTGGACATTGGTGGGTGCCTACTAGGATTTATTTCTCACACCCTGTTTGGGTCATGTCTTCGGACCAAACAGATTATGTTGCTGCAAGTGTGGATAAGGGTAAGGGACCCTATACAGTTACTTGAGTGTTGCTAAGGTGTAAGGGAGCAAGGGACCGAGCTCAGGCTCATGATGCTGCCAGCTGTTCTGTTTTGTTCTACTATGCCTGTACTTTCCATTTTATCGTATTGTACTGCTGTGTAACATGTTCTGGCTATTTTCATAGAATAGTGACATGCTGCATCTTGATATATATATATGAATCCTGGTTCTCTTTACTTCAGTTGTCCATTTTAGTTGTATATTGTTATGGATTCTGCTGTTGTGTGTTATTTATCCTTTCTGCTGCGCTACACTTTGAAAAATGAGGGCATAGTTTCCCCACTATTAGACCTGGGCCCTTGCTGCTAGTCGGCAGCCTCTGGCATTTGGGGAAATGCGCTTGAGGTCATGTGACCAATCGGGTTCAGGGCACCCATTGAGTGGCACCCAGATCTGGGACGTTACAATATATATATATATATATAATATAGTTGAATTATTATTAGATAAATAAATTTTGGAGTTATTTGAGAGACCATATTATTAGATTTTTATAGGAACTAAATGGTTGTTTTGAAATAATCATGACGATCAAGGTGAAATTTCATGTAATAAGGGAATATTAGTGGATAAAGGTTGTAATCAAGAGGAAGGAATAAATAATGAGGTTAATTTTCACTTTTTCTAAGGTGAGAATTTATTCAAACCCACCTTTCTTGTTTATCTCTAATAAATTTGAAATTTTCTAGATTAATGTTTTATCTGATTGTTAGTTGGATTTATTGTAGAAGAATTTTTTGTTTAAAAACCTTCATGGTTTTCAAAATTCACTTTTTCTAAAATATGTTTTCACACTTACAAAAAATTTATATTCTCTTAAACAAACATTTAGATCTTGGAATCAAAGTCTTAGTTCATTTATTTTTTTGAAATGTTTTATATGTTGGGATCGTATACCTCACATAGTTTAATAAAAATTCATATTTTTTTGTATATTTATAGTTAAAATATAAATTTATGATGTGATTTTCAGTTATAAAATCCTAAAGCTATGTATGTAATTTTCTAGAGCCATGAAATAAGATTTTTAAATATGTATAATGAGTTATTTGAACTTTTTTACTTGGTTTTAAAATATTTTAGAATGTATCAAATCCAATAAATCTTGATATCATAGTGAAATATCATATATTTTACACCTTATAATAGTAATTTAAATTTATTATTTGGTTTAATATCCCTTTATTAATGTTTTTTAGATTATATATATATATATATTTTATTATTTAAAGATACATTCAAAGTAGGGATATTAATATTTTTATTTTTTTCATTGAATTATTAGATGATTTTTTATTAAGAATTTAATTGATAAATATTTAATATGTATCAATACTTACCTCTATTTTTTTGGTCCATATTATTACATGTTTATAATATTTTGTTCCTACGTAATAGAAGACGAAAACTTCATTCTATAACTTTATTATAAATAATTTTCATATTTTTATCATAAAATTTTATACATTGATCAATGTAAAATTCATTTTTTTGGATTAAATGGTAATTGTGATACAATTTCATTAACTAAGACAAGATCTAAATCTAAACAAAAGTGTCCCAAATGAGGTATACCAGATTACAAAATCTAAGTGAGATAAATTGGACCCAAATTATATAAATGATCCATATACAAGGATATAAACCTCCAATTTTGTTAATTATACCTCTGTTTATATGGTCACCCAAAATCCAACAAATTTAATAAATTTCTAGTATACATTGAATGGATAAGTTATTCATAAAATCTTATAAATTATATTGAATATTTTTTCCTATACAACTAATCTATACCTATATATCCTTGTTTTCTCTTGTTAGTGTTTTTTGAAAAATTTTAATAAAAAGAACTATATAACTCATTATCAGTGGATTATTTACCATTGGGTTATATAAAATAAAGTTATATTTCAATTTAATCATCTTTTTCATCCTTTCACATCTGTAGAGTTCCGAGATCCTTGTGATCACATGAGGGAGACAATTTTTTGTAAACCCAATTTTTTAATAGTAGTTTTATTAGTGATCTTTTATATTTATAAGTGTATGGTCTAGTAATCTTAAATTTATTCATTTTACTCTATGTTCTTAAATGGTAATAAAATATGACAACTAAAAGAAAATAAATGTTTAATATTTCAAGTATAAAATGGATTTTGTGATGATTCAATATAGTTGGTCTTTTCATAATCATTTATTTCTCTTAAGTATTTTTATGTGTTGAATTAGTTGATGAAATATTGAGGATACCACTCGTGATGAAACATGCTTAGTGTGAGAACATATTAAATCATGAAATTTTTTGGATAAAATATAAAGTTCCTCATGTGTTTCCTTGATGAGGTCATGTTATGATGTTTTAGGTAAATCACTTGATCATCGATGGTTGTTAGTGAAATAATATTCATTTCCAAAAAAAACCAAATAGATATCCTAGTAGAAATCAAAAAAAAATATTACCATTTTTTAAATCAATTATTAAGATATTAAATCAATTCTATTAAAGTTATGAAAGATGAGATTCAAGGGAATTACTTAAAGTGACCACACACTCATAAAACTATTTTAACTCCCGCATGTTAAATTTTCCCTTTATTCACTATTACATGAACCCAATCCCAAAATTACTATAATTCCTAAATTTTCTTAAAATTGAAAAATAATTTTAATTATATTGATCTATGGATTTATTAAAAGATGTTCTAGTTTTCTTGCGACACCGTTGTAATTCTAGTGAGAATAAATAGTTAACTTTTTGTTGTAAACATTATTGAACCTTAAAGGGTCTGAAACCATTTAAATAGTGAATCAAATCAAATAATAAAAACATTGAGTGTAAATAATCAGATCATAAAAAATTGACCACTCACTATTTGGACTAACATCATGTGCATATACAATACTCCAAGGAAGTAGAAAAATTTGAGACGAGATCCGACCTCACTAACCCTATAAAATAATCCCATAGTCTTCTTTATGAGAACTATTAGGTCCACTAGGTTAGATACCCTGAGAGGGGGGGGGGGTGAATAATGGTATGACAGATTAAAACAACTGACCCTATTGATCTTGTCTTGCTGTTAAGAAAGACTCTCTTCTCTCTCTTTCCTGTAGCAAAGTATAAATAGAAACTAAAGCATGCACAGGACACAAGGATTTTTACTTGGTTCACCCTCACTGGGCTACGTCCAAGGTGCATACACCAGCAATGTGCCTATGTACCAAATCCACTAAAAGAGACCTTCTATTTAAAAAGTTTGGGATAGATCACTTCTATTCCTAGGATCAATGCCTTTATAATGTTTAAGGTCATCTCACTGCTTTCCCAAGGGTCACTCCCTGTTTCTATCTCTCTGGCTCACTGGCGGTGGAGAGGATCACCTTCTTCCTCTTCCTTTGCTCACTGCTCTGGAAAGGATCCACTCACAGTTTATAGACCTGTAGGTCTCTTCATTATCACTAATGAATACATACTCTGTTGTTTGTAGATGCTCCGTTGAAGTCCAACATCCAGCCGTAGATGAATCTCACTTTGCACCGAAGGTATCAGGAAATTTTTCGGCTTTCACACAGCCCTGAATCACTGCCGTGCTTCAACCATACCTGTATACCTTCTCCAAGCCGGCGTGCAAGTCTCAGCTCGCACGTTAAAATTTACGTGCAAGTTCACCTCAACCATTTGCGCGACACTAGCTTCTTTAACTCCAAACTTGCATGACTCACACCCTTTTACGCCTAAACCAATATTGGCATGCAACCACCAACTGTTGCGATTCTTAAAAAACTGGCACAAAAGTGTCACCAAACCACTTGCATGACACCCCTTCTTCAACTCAAAACTTGGGTGACTCCCTTCCTTTCTCTCCCAAACCACTTTAGACGTGAAAAAATCAATTGGCGTGCAACTTATACTTGCGCGACCACACCACCACTTGTGCGACTACCACACCTGCACGACGGGAGATCTGATTTTCTCTAAGTGTTGAACTCTTCACAGAATGAGTTGGGGTTGACCTTTATTTATAGGAATTTGGACACCCTTCAAGACGACGCGCAAGTCTGTTCTCGGCGTGCAAGTCTCGGCGTGCAAGTCTCTGCCGCGCAAGTCACTTGCGCGCCCAACCCTAAAACTTGGGTGCCTGTTTTCCCTGTCCATATTTTGATGTTCTGATCTTCAAAAAAATAGGGCGCGCAAGTTTCCTCTCCTTCAAGACAATGGCGTGCAAGTCCCTTTTCCAAAACCACTTTTCTCCATTTGTCGATTTTCAGGCCCAAAAATTTGGCAAACACTGGAAAACAGTTCCACCTTGTATATTCTCTTTTTGTACCACCTCGAGATTGATCATTCCTTTGTTGACATTATTGAATCAAACATGGATCATTAATCACATCCCTTGAACTTGAATTTCCACCAAGGAATCCCCTTTGTCAAAAAATTTGTATGTCATGGTTTTCTTTTTCAACAATCGCAACACATATGTTCACTTTTTCAACCAATACAATCACCTCAAAAATGCTCCAATGATGCCTTGAGGGATTTTTTCCCTATAATAACCCTAAAAATCATCCCAAGGATTATTTTATAGCTCACTACACAATAAAAACCAAAGGTGTGTCTAAAGTCCTCATAAAATCTAGGTATTTTCTTTTATACATTAATAATGGATCAAATGATATGATATATTATATTCTCATAATAATTAATTGATTTACTAACCATAAATGACTCATTAAAAAGATATTTATTCCTACCCTCTAAAAAAAATATATAAGGAAATAAATTTGTGTAATTAGGAAATTAAATGGAAAAAATCATTATACAAATTGTGAGAAATTAAAAAAACACTCTCAGTTTCATCCACCATTATATTATAATTTTTTATAATATTACAATTCTATAAAGGAATTTTCACCATGAATTTTTGTAACACCCGAGACTTTTATGATATATAAATCATCAAAGGAATATTTTTCTACACAACACTTGCTTGGCTTGCTTTACACGCAATCGCGACCTTCCTCGATAGCTTGCGTCGTACGCAATACCGAGTTTCACTAAACAACAATATGCTATTAAAACTAGCCGTTATGAATAGTAATAACCACTTTTTGAAATTTTATAAATTTTATTTTTCAAAATGGACTTCATTTTTGGACTCAGAATATCGAAATTAGCCTAGGGTGAAATTTTGGTATTTTTCTGAAAACTTTCAATTTTTGATGAATAGTGAAACCACTAAGTGGTAGGTTAAAAACTGAATTTTGCATAAAACTTAATTTTACCGCTTCTGTGAATGGAATTTCAAAAATCCGAGAGACACGGTTAATATCAAGGACTAAAATGTGGTTCAATGAGATGAAAATAATTTTTTGGTGAATAGTAACTTTTTACTATTTTTACCGCGGTTAATAGTAAATAGGGTAACTAAGGGTAAATATGATATTAATATTACCCTAACACATGTCCTAATTCTATTAGACAAGTGTAATTCGACCAAAAACAAACTTAGGAATAAAATATGACCATTTAGGCCCACTTGGATTAGATTAGGACATTTATTATTAATTTATTTAAAGAAGGGTTAAAATAGTTAAAATCAAAGTTTAATAAGTAAATCATTTTTAATATAGGGTTATACATAAGATAAATTCGATTGTAAATATTCATTAGAAAGCTAAAAATATTTACTACATGATGGTATTTTATTTGTAATTTTTAGACATCAAATAATTTAATTTATTTATGACACAAAGATGATGCAGTAATTATCTTATTAATGAAATATTGACAAAATTGATAATATAAATACCAAAATAAATGTAATTTGAGACTTTTTATGAATTCCACTAATTTTCTAGGTTACTATGATATTTTAGTATTGATTTAATCAACTTGGTTCGAACATATAATTCTGTTATGACTTTCACAAAAATCATATATCAAATAGTGTCAAAATTGACACAAAATAGTTTTTAAATCAAATATTATATTATTAATTGTTATTTTATTCCTAAAAATCTAAGGTTCGGCCAAATGACTTAGATAAGGATATATATATTAATAATAAACAATTTGGGGTTCGTTTGGCATGTTATAGTAAGTGTATTAACCATATAGTGAAAGAAAACAAAAAGACACGGTAAAAGTTAAATTAATTAACTTAGAGTTAAATCTAATTGATAAGGTTAAAATAATACCCTAAACTTGTCTAAATCATATTGGTTGATAGGATTTCGACCCATCCCCACTTTAGCTTCGAAATAAGACCCTTTGGAACCATTATAAACCTATTTTGACTTTAATATAAAATAATATTTTGAGATATTCCTAAGGTGCCCCTCTCCTCCCTTATAAAAGGGCACCTCCTCCCCCTCCTCCTCACACCAATTTGAGCACTCAAGCTCGGCCAACCCCTGCCATTTTCCCTTCTCCACTTCCCTAGAATAATCCTAGAGGTCCTGGTCTTCTCCAAAGACCAATCTTAGTTCCTTAAGTGGAGGATTCAAAAAGGCGTTCCAAAGAAGAGGTAATATCCATTACCGATCTTTTCAATTTATTTCTTCTTCAACTTCTTCTTCTTTAGTTGTTTCATGATAAAGTAATAACATCAGTATTACTTACATACTGATATGTTATTATAAATATGAAACAACCCTAATTCACCTTCTATCCATCCTACGGAAAAATGAAATCACCGCGCGTGCGTACGTACGGAATACCGTCTCCACGCCGTGATGTAATCTATTTTCCACCATCACCTTACAAGGATGGGTATAATGGTGTAATCAGTAACTATATATGATTATTATTAAGTAATATTGATACTGAAATAATATATATATATACTCCAATACAATTCCACGATCATAGGAACGATATCATCACTCGTGCGTACGTACGGAATACCGTCTCCACGATGTGATGCGACTCGTTCTACATGATCTTCATTTCATAATGATTATATAAATGAATTTAATGAATGAATATGGTATATACTACACTAATACCATTCTGGACATGAATTATCTATAACCTAAAGATAAGAATAAGAATTTATTCGACAAAACACGCATAAGAACAAAAAGTTATAAAGACCCGAGTAACAAGTAACATTGAAATATTACTAACAAGAAGCTAATAATATGACCATATATGATCTCATATCAATATGTATGATTCTGGAATAAGTCAATAACATTATTTAAACCATTATACAGGAGCTTCGGACACGAACAAAGCAAATCGGACCTAAGGTAAGGGAAATATCACAATCTCATTTTTATCCGAGATTGTTTATTCGTAAGTATTTACTGGGGTGTATTTTATCATCCACATCCATGTTCCCTCAATATGTAATATTGTTTCCATCCACTTGAAATAGTTTAAATCCAATTTTACCCTTAGGTGAGTTTTTAGTAAAGAATATGAAAGGAACCTTTTGTTGTTTTTCCGTACGAGGTACTTTTTGACTTTTCCGACAAAAGTACGAAGAATGTTTTTTTAACTTATACGGCATGAATGGATTTTTTAAAACATTACTTCAAAGAAGCTTCCTTTACAAGTTTTCAAGTTTATTATTAATCAACTTCTTTTATTTTAAAGTTGTATGACATGTTATGAAAGGAAAAATGTTTTTGAAGAAGAAAGGATATTTTCCTCAAGAATTCAATTCATGTGTTTTATCAAAATTATTTTCCATCTAAGATAATAAAGGGTTCTGTTTCTATCCATATTTTTACATTGGTTTGACTATGTTGTGATGGAATTATGTTTATGAATTCCTTTATCATATATGAATTGATTTATGATGTCATGATGTTTCAAGAATCCCATTTTTGTTACATGTGTTATGCGATGATGTATGTTTTATGATTATGTGGCACACATAAGAAAGGATTCATTATAAGATGGGTGGGACCTATATCTCCCTCCAATGCATTGGGTAAAGATTTTATATCTCATGAGATAGACATGGCTGGAACGGAAGGTTATTTCGGTTCAGTGATACAGGACTGAAACGAGGAGTGAACTCGGTTCAGAAAGGGACTTTGTCCACTAAGATAGTCTTGGCAATGAGTCATGACTAACAAGAAATGATTTTCCATGATTATGTGTGCATGCCACAAAGATTCAAGTTTTATGTTATGATTATGGGGATCACATTTTCACTTCTATGATTTATTCCATGTTAAGATATTATGATCTCTTTTGCAGGTTTTAATTTTCAAAAAGATATGATATGATTTTTATTTCCTTTATTTGCCCTTGCTGAGCATTTGAGCTCACCCTTTTATGTTTTCTTTTCCCCAGGCCAGGAAGATGGATATTAAGTAGAATATGCTAAAAGGGACCCTAGATATGATGAAATAAATGGGAGACACTGTAGAAGATTTATGAACCAGTTGTTTAAGTTTCCCAGTTTCTAAAGACACTATACCTATACGGTCCTTTGTGGTTTTGTCATATGTTGTAATAAGTGTGATTCAATTTTGAAGTATTAACAATGTATGTAAAGTGTGGGTCGTTACAGTTGGTATCAGAGGCAAAGGAGGTAGGAATGTATCCGATCCTTGGGAACTCTCACATGTGAGCGTTGGACGAAGCATGGCTCTCCGCCCAAGGGCTTCATGTGGAAATGGCTGCCACTGGGGATGGTGGTGTGTCCCACCCAGGGGGTGTAGCCGCCCATGGAGTGCCCTGATAGGTATCAATTATAGTCCACTGAAAGTAATTCCAGACCGTTACAGTTGGTATCAAAGGGAGGTTATAGTCAACCTTTGGAAACTAGGATGTGAAAGCCTTAGTAAGAACCCTAAGGATAAGTCTAAGCATAGAACACAATCTTAGAAATGGACATGAATAACCTAGGATAAGACCATAAGTATGAAAATTTTATTCTTGAATTATGTGGTTTACTATTATAATTAGTGTTGCTCACACTATTCTTCTTGGTTTTAGTCAATGGCTGGAACCCGAAGGAACCGTGTTAATGCGGAATGCGATGGGAAATGCAATGATTGTCCCCCTGAGCAACCAAACGATATGGGAGCTGGAATGCAAAATCTTGTAGCCATGCTCACACAACTTTCTCAAGATATGAATCATGCAGGATTTCCAAACGAACAAAGGAGGGAGCAACATTCTGCTGAATCCTTCATGAGGCAGCGTCCACCATCTTTCAGCGGGTCTACTGATCCATTAGTTGCTGAACAATGGATTAGTACTACTGAAAAGATATTTTCAGTTCTTCAATGTTCTGAACATGATAAAGTCATCCTAGCAGTGTATAGTTTGGAAGGAGATGCTGATCAATGGTGGAATCTTGTTAAGAATACGAGGCAAAGGGATGAAATTGAGTCTATGGAATGGGACGAGTTCAAGAACTTATTTTTCAATAAGTACTTCCCTCGTATTCTCCGAACAAAGATGGAGAAAGAGTTCCTTGAACTGAAGCAAAGGGATGATGAATCTGTTGGTACCTATGAAGCAAATTTTACCAGACTTGCAAGGTACGCTTCTGGTATTATTATCCAACCTGAGAGTAAGATCGATCGATTCTTTAGTGGCTTAAAACCAAGTCTTCGAAGGGCGTTAGCCATAAGGGACTTCAATAGCTACGAGGAAATCGTTCGATGTGCTCTCAAAGTCGAGATGGAGATTGGAGTAACCCATCAGTCACATGGGTTTGATAAGAAGAGAAAGATGGAATTCAAAGAAAAATCTAAAGAGCACACGGAAAAGAAGATGAACTTTCCCTTATGCTCAAAGTGTGGAAAGAAACATGGAGGGAGTTGTCTTAAAGGGACAAGTAAATGTTTTAAATGTGGAAAGGAAGGTCATCGGGCATTTGAATGCCGTGATAATGGGAAGAAGATGTCTAATGATGCAAACAAAGGAAGGGATACACAGAATGAACCTGCTACACTTCAATGTTTCAAGTGCAAGGAGATGGGGCATTATGCCAATCAATGCCCAAATCCAAGGGTTGATGATGATGGTCGACGTCAACAAACTCTTAAGGCTAAAGAAAAAGGAAAGTCACATGCAATTTCTATCAGCGATGTGGAGTACGATAACGATGTGGTGAAAGGTACACTTACCATCCACTCTAAAGTAGCAAATGTTTTATTTGATTCTGGATCCACCCACTCTTTTATTTCTGAAAAATTTTCTAAGGGTATCACCGTATTACCTCAACAATTAGATGTTGAGTTAGCTGTGACAACACTTAATGGCACATCAATCGCATCAGAAGTTTATAATTCTTCTCCGATCGAAGTTTGTGGGAAAGTGCTTCCTGCAAATCTTGTGATCCTTCCTTTAGTGGAATTTGATGTGATTCTTGGCATGGATTGGCTTTCTCTACATGGAGCTCATATCAATTTCCAAAGAAGGGAAGTCACATTTCATATTCCAGATCAACCTACGATCGTCTATCAATGCAAGGATGAACATAACCTTCCAGTGGAAATTTCTTCCATCTTATGGGTATTGATCCCACTAAATGAAGGTTATTTATCTCAAATGGTTGGTGAGAAACTCACGATTAATAATATTCCCATTGTAAGGGAGTTTGATGATGTCTTTCCGGAGGAATTACCGGGTCTTCCACCAAATCGTGAAGTTGAGTTTTCAATAGAACTCGTACCGGGTGCTTTGCCTATTTCAAAGACACCTTATAGAATGGCCCCAATTGAGTTGCAGGAATTGAAGAAGCAACTCCAAGAGAATCTTGATAAGGTATTCATACGCCCTAGTGCATCACCTTGGGGAGCACCTGTTCTATTTGTTAAGAAGAAAGATGGATCAATGAGACTCTGCATTGATTATCGAGAACTTAACAAGATCACTATCAAGAACAAATATCCTCTCCCACGCATTGATGACTTATTTGACCAACTACGCGGAGCTCAATACTTTTCCAAGATTGATCTTCGTTCAGGGTATCATCAATTAAGGGTCAAAAGGGAGGATATACCAAAGACGGCTTTCCGTACAAGGTATGGACACTATGAATTTATAGTGATGCCATTTGGTCTTACTAATGCCCCTGCTATCTTCATGGATCTAATGAATAGAGTCTTTAGAGACTATCTTGATCAATTTGTGGTATTCTTTATAGACGATATTCTTGTCTATTCAAAGAGCAAGGAAGAACATGAAGATCACTTGAGAATTATATTGAAGACCCTGAGAAAGGAGAAGCTTTATGCCAAATTTACCAAGTGTGAATTTTGGCTTCAAAAAGTTGCATTTTTGGGTCACATAATCTCAAAAGAGGGGATATATGTGGATCCAGCAAAAACAGAGGTTATCGAAAGATGGTCGAGACCAACAACAGTAACTGAGATCCGAAGTTTTCTTGGTTTGGCTGGATATTATCGACGTTTTGTAAAAGATTTTTCATGATTATCTAATCCACTCACCAAGTTGACTCGGAAAAGAGTTAAGTTTGTCTGGACAGAGGAATGTGAAGAGAATTTCAAGGAGTTGAAAAGAAGGTTATCCAGTGCACCTGTGCTCACACTGCCTTGTAGTGGAGAAAGGTTTGTGATCTACAGTGATGCATCCAAGAAGGTATTGGGGTGTGTTCTTATGCAAAATGATATGGTGATAGCTTATGCCTCACGACAGTCGAAAATCCATGAACAAAATTACCCAACACATGATTTGGAGTTGGCTGCGGTAATCTTTGCATTAAAGATTTGGAGGCATTACCTTTATGGTGAAAGGTGTGATATTTATACTGATCATAAAAGTTTAAAGTATATTTTCACCCAAAAGGAGTTGAATATGCGCCAAAGAAGATGGTTGGAGCTGATTAAGGATTATGACTGCTCAATCCATTACCACCCTGGGAAAGCAAACAAGGTGGCAGATGCATTAAGTCGACAAGACCATGCTAGTTTATCCATGATGAGGATCACAAAAGATCCAATATTTATGGATTTACAAAGGATGGATCTTGGAATTATAATGGAAGGGGAAAAATCTTATCTTTCTCAAATGAATGTTCAACCATCTATACATGTGAAGATTAAAGAGGCACAAAAAGAAGATGTCGAGTTACAAAAGAAGGTGAGAAATGTTCCTGAATTCAACCTTGATTGTGATGGGATAATAAAGTTCAGGAATCGGGTTTGTGTTCCTTCCATCCCCGAATTAAAGAAAGAGCTGCTGGATGAGGCTCATAATTCTTCATTCTCTATTCATCCTGGAAGCACGAAGATGTATAGGGACCTGAAAGAGTACTTCTGGTGGGATGGCATGAAAAGAGATGTTGCTGAATATGTCTCTCGATGCTTGGTTTGTCAACAAGTTAAAGCTGAGAGACAAAAGTCTAAGGGGATGTTACAACCATTACCCATACCCGAATGGAAATGGGAAAACATCACTATGGACTTTGTCACAGGACTTCCTAAAACATCCAAAGGCAATAATGCTATCTGGGTCATAGTTGATCGTCTTACAAAGTCTGCACACTTCATTCCTATTAGAGAGGATTTCTCTCTAGATCAGCTTGCCAGGATATATGTAAAGGAAGTGGTAAGATTGCATGGAGTACCACTTTCTATTATATCTGATCGAGATCCGAGATTTACCTCGAAGTTTTGGCGAAGTCTTCAGCATACTCTAGATACAGAGTTGAGTTTCAGCACTGCTTATCATCCCCAGACAGACGGTCAGTCTGAGAGAACAATTCAAACCCTAGAAGATATGTTGAGAGCTTGCTCTATGGATTTCAAAGGAGGTTGGGATCAACACCTACCTTTGGTGGAATTTTCTTATAATAATAGCTTTCGCTCCAGTATTCAGATGGCTCCTTATGAAGCTCTCTATGGAAAGAAATGCAGGACTCCAACTTGCTGGGATGAAGTTGGGGAAAGAAAGCTATTAGGACCTGATCTCGTTGATGAAATGGCAGAAAAGGTCAGATCTATTCAACAACACATAAGAGCAGCTCAGAGTCGACAGAAAAGTTATGCCGACAACCGAAGAAAAGACCTAGAGTTTGAAGTGGGTGATAAAGTGTTCTTACGAATATCTCCCTGGAAGAGGGTTATGAGATTTAGAAAGAAGGGGAAGTTGAGCCCTAGATATATCGGTCCTTTTGAAATACTGGATCGTGTTGGGAAGGTAGCTTACCGATTGGCGCTTCCACCGAATCTCTCTCAAGTTCACGATGTGTTCCATGTATCTCTCCTGAGAAAGTACATACCAGATCCTTCACATGTACTCAGCTCAGAAGTTGTACCGCTGGAGCAAGATCTTTCTTATGAAGAACAGCCGATAGAGATTCTGGATCGTAGCGAAAAAGTCCTACGAAACAAGACCACTCGCTTGGTGAAAGTTTTATGGAGAAACCACCAACTTGAAGAAGCTACATGGGAGCTTGAGGATATGATGAGGGAGAAGTATCCTCATTTGTTTGTTGCAAAGTGACGAATTTCGAGGGCGAAATTCTTTTTAAGGGGGGTATAATGTAACACCCGAGACTTTTATGATATATAAATCATCAAAGGAATCTTTTTCTACACAACACTTGCTTGGCTTGCTTTACACGCAATCGCGACCTTCCTCGATAGCTTGCGTCGTACGCAATACCGAGTTTCACTAAACAACAATATGCTATTAAAACTAGCCGTTATGAATAGTAATAACCACTTTTTGAAATTTTATAAATTTTATTTTTCAAAATGGACTTCATTTTTGGACTCAGAATATCGAAATTAGCCTAGGGTGAAATTTTGGTATTTTTCTGAAAACTTTCAATTTTTGATGAATAGTGAAACCACTAAGTGGTAGGTTAAAAACTGAATTTTGCATAAAACTTAATTTTACCGCTTCTGTGAATGGAATTTCAAAAATCCGAGAGACACGGTTAATATCAAGGACTAAAATGTGGTTCAATGAGATGAAAATAATTTTTTGGTGAATAGTAACTTTTTACTATTTTTACCGCGGTTAATAGTAAATAGGGTAACTAAGGGTAAATATGATATTAATATTACCCTAACACATGTCCTAATTCTATTGGACAAGTGTAATTCGACCAAAAACAAACTTAGGAATAAAATATGACCATTTAGGCCCACTTGGATTAGATTAGGACATTTATTATTAATTTATTTAAAGAAGGGTTAAAATAGTTAAAATCAAAGTTTAATAAGTAAATCATTTTTAATATAGGGTTATACATAAGATAAATTCGATTGTAAATATTCATTAGAAAGCTAAAAATATTTACTACATGATGGTATTTTATTTGTAATTTTTAGACATCAAATAATTTAATTTATTTATGACACAAAGATGATGCAGTAATTATCTTATTAATGAAATATTGACAAAATTGATAATATAAATACCAAAATAAATGTAATTTTAGACTTTTTATGAATTCCACTAATTTTCTAGGTTACTATGATATAGTAGTATGGATTTAATCAACTTGGTTCGAACATATAATTCTGTTATGACTTTCACAAAAATCATATATCAAATAGTGTCAAAATTGACACAAAATAGTTTTTAAATCAAATATTATATTATTAATTGTTATTTTATTCCTAAAAATCTAAGGTTCGGCCAAATGACTTAGATAAGGATATATATATTAATAATAAACAATTTGGGGTTCGTTTGGCATGTTATAGTAAGTGTATTAACCATATAGTGAAAGAAAACAAAAAGACACGGTAAAAGTTAAATTAATTAACTTAGAGTTAAATCTAATTGATAAGGTTAAAATAATACCCTAAACTTGTCTAAATCCTATTGGTTGATAGGATTTAGACCCATCCCCACTTTAGCTTCGAAATAAGACCCTTTGGAACCATTATAAACCGATTTTGACTTTAATATAAAATAATATTTTGAGATATTCCTAAGGTGCCCCTCTCCTCCCTTATAAAAGGGAACCTCCTCCCCCTCCTCCTCACACCAATTTGAGCACTCAATCTCGGCCAACCCCTGCCATTTTCCCTTCTCCACTTCCCTAGAATAATCCTAGAGGTCCTGGTCTTCTCCAAAGACCAATCTTAGTTCCTTAAGTGGAGGATTCAAAAAGGCGTTCCAAAGAAGAGGTAATATCCATTACCGATCTTTTCAATTTCTTTCTTCTTCAACTTCTTCTTCTTTAGTTGTTTCATGATAAAGTAATAACATCAGTATTACTTACATACTGATATGTTATTATAAATATGAAACAACCCTAATTCACCTTCTATCCATCCTACGGAAAAATGAAATCACCGCGCGTGCGTACGTACGGAATACCGTCTCCACGCCGTGGTGTAATCTATTTTCCACCATCACCTTACAAGGATGGGTATAATGGTGTAATCAGTAACTATATATGATTATTATTAAGTAATATTGATACTGAAATAATATATATATATACTCCAATACAATTCCACGATCATAGGAACGATATCATCACTCGTGCGTACGTACGGAATACCGTCTCCACGATGTGATACGACTCGTTCTACATGATCTTCATTTCATAATGATTATATAAATGAATTGAATGAATGAATATGGTATATACTACACTAATACCATTCTGGACATGAATTACCTATAACCTAAAGATAAGAATAAGAATTTATTCGACAAAACACGCATAAGAACAAAAAGTTATAAAGACCCGAGTAACAAGTAACATTGAAATATTACTAACAAGAAGCTAATAATATGACCATATATGATCTCATATCAATATGTATGATTCTGGAATAAGTCAATAACATTATTTAAACCATTATACAGGAGCTTCGGACACGAACAAAGCAAATCGGACCTAAGGTAAGGGAAATATCACAATCTCATTTTTATCCGAGATTGTTTATTCGTAAGTATTTACTGGGGTGTATTTTATCATCCACATCCATGTTCCCTCGATATGTAATATTGTTTCCATCCACTTGAAATAGTTTAAATCCAATTTTACCCTTAGGTGAGTTTTTAGTAAAGAATATTAAAGGAACCTTTTGTTGTTTTTCCGTACGAGGTACTTTTTGACTTTTCCGACAAAAGTACGAAGAATGTTTTTTTAACTTATACGGCATGAATGGATTTTTTAAAACATTACTTCAAAGAAGCTTCCTTTACAAGTTTTCAAGTTTATTTTTAATCAACTTCTTTTATTTTAAAGTTGTATGACATGTTATGAAAGGAAAAATGTTTTTGAAGAAGAAAGGATATTTTCCTCAAGAATTCAATTCAAGTGTTTTATCAAAATTATTTTCCATCTAAGATAATAAAGGGTTCTGTTTCTATCCATATTTTTACATTGGTTTGACTATGTTGTGATGGAATTATGTTTATGAATTCCTTTATCATATATGAATTGATTTATGATGTCATGATGTTTCAAGAATCCCATTTTTGTTACATGTGTTATGCGATGATGTATGTTTTATGATTATGTGGCACACATAAGAAAGGATTCATTATAAGATGGGTGGGACCTATATCTCCCTCCAATGCATTGGGTAAAGATTTTATATCTCATGAGATAGACATGGCTGGAACGGAAGGTTATTTCGGTTCAGTGATACAGGACTGAAACGAGGAGTGAACTCGGTTCAGAAAGGGACTTTGTCCACTAAGATAGTCTTGGCAATGAGTCATGACTAACAAGAAATGATTTTCCATGATTATGTGTGCATGACACAAAGATTCAAGTTTTATGTTATGATTATGGGGATCTCATTTTCACTTCTATGATTTATTCCATGTTAAGATATTATGATCTCTTTTGCAGGTTTTAATTTTCAAAAAGATATGATATGATTTTTATTTCCTTTATTTGCCCTTGCTGAGCATTTGAGCTCACCCTTTTATGTTTTCTTTTCCCCAGGCCAGGAAGATGGATATTAAGTAGAATATGCTAAAAGGGACCCTAGATATGATGAAATAAATGGGAGACACTGTAGAAGATTTATGAACCAGTTGTTTATGTTTCCCAGTTTCTAAAGACACTATACCTATACGGTCCTTTGTGGTTTTGTCATATGTTGTAATAAGTGTGATTCAATTTTGAAGTATTAACAATGTATGTAAAGTGTGGGTCGTTACAGTTGGTATCAGAGGCAAAGGAGGTAGGAATGTATCCGATCCTTGGGAACTCTCACATGTGAGCGTTGGACGAAGCATGGCTCTCCGCCCAAGGGCTTCATGTGGAAATGGCTGCCACTGGGGATGGTGGTGTGTCCCACCCAGGGGGTGTAGCCGCCCATGGAGTGCCCTGATAGGTATCAATTATAGTCCACTGGAAGTAATTCCAGACCGTTACAATTTTGGTATGATAAATTCTGTATTTGGCGGATTTTTTGTAGAAAAATATCATTCTTATAATCATGAATTAGTAATAAATATAGATTAAAATTAATTCCAATTCATGACACAATTAGTACCACTAAGTCGATAAATACATGAAGAAGAAAAGAATTTTCTATAGAAAAAAATATAGATAATAAAATTGATAAAATGAAGACACTTCTAAGAAAAATATATAAATCTCACAATATTTCATAATATACTCCTAATCATTCAAATTGTGTAATTTATGATTAAAATAGAAATTTATATGATCAATTCCTGAAAATATATGATTTATTAAGTCCTATTTAGTGATATTTTATAGGTTCCCATTTTAGAAAGAACCACTATTTAAGAACAAAAACTTCAGGAAAATTTATAATATATGGTTGGAAGAAAAAACATAGTATTATTATTGAGTAAATTAAAGATATCCCAAATAAAAATATTATCAATTAAGCTAAGGTAGGATCACTTTGAAATTTTTTAACCACTATAGTGGGTGAACTAGTGCTAATATCTTTTTTAAATATCACCAATTTCCTCCTAATAATTTTTCCAAAAAACCATCTGATTGAAAAATTTATAAGAAAATAATATATGGAATAATTGATTTTTTAATTAGGTTCACAAATAATGTGGATTAGTACATCCTTATTATATGGTAATTTTTATCCTACACTCACACAAAATCCATTTTATTATCAAGATAAAGCTATAAGAATGGGTATATCATTAAAACTTATATAATTTTTGGTACCAAACAATTCAAAGACAAGCACCAACAAGTTGCATAAATAAAAAACATAAGCCTTCATTGATAATGTATCTATAGAGTAAGTGGGTTCTACTAATAAACTGACTTATATTGATCTTCTTTATATACTCCATATCTATTAATCTCATCGAGATATTATATTCTATTATTTTTTTCAATTTTTTTAGTATATTCTCATATTCATTTTAATCATTTTTAAAATTTATATTACTATTATAAAATCATAGTAAATTACCACAATTAAATTATGTAAATCAAAATTACAATGATATAATCACAAAATCCAAATCTTTTATTCCTAAAATAAACCACATGAGTTTTAATCCCATGAAACTTAATCCATAAAAAACTCTCAACCCATTTTATGACCACAACTCTAATTATTCTTAACTATTATTCCAAAATTATCCATGATCTTCTCATTTATATTGGTCAATAATAATTCAAAAAAGTCTATATGTTTTGGTTTTCATAAATTGTTTTTAAATGTTCAAATATTAACACTGAAACATTTTCATTTATGTTTATTTTTAATTATCTATATATACCATATTAAATCACTACAGAATCTATACAAACATAGTGATATTTGGGAATTAAAGAATATATTATTATCATCAAACCAAAGTCTACTAAATATGAAAACCGAAACCATAGTATCCTGGACCCAGTGCCTTACTTTATTACATTGGTATAATAAACAAGGAATTTGAATACAAAAAGAGAAAATAGTTTAGTAGTTTTTGAAAACTAGATAGGGAAATAAATTTTACATTAAAAGTTGAAAGAAAAAATAACATATCAAATCCATTGGAAACACCTATAAACTCTTAGATTATTCCTGTAATTCTTTCATAATGTACATCTTCCTGTCCTGGGAAAAAATAGCACATAAGAAAGGGGTGAGATAATATTATTAGTTAGGGTAATTAATACAACATAATCAAAAATAATAAATCCTAGTGAATAACTAAAAGAACTCATTCCATTGAAACAAAATTATGAGCCGAATATGGCTAGAATAAATGCTAAATGAATAATTACATTTAAATAATCACATGAAACATAACCATGGAAATTTAACTAGTCAAATAATCTCATAATTTATCAATTAATAATATCATATTTAGGGGATGAATAATGTGGGTTATCTGAAACATACCATCAAGGACTCAGACAAGAAATATGAAAATAAATGGTTAAGGCCTCAACAAAAAACAATTTCAGTTTTCTCTAATGAGACCTATCGGTTTATAAAGGGACTATAATAGGACCCATAACTCACTTTACAAGTATAATTAATTCCCATTATTAATAGGGTGAAACATAAACATCATGTACAAATGATATGCAAATAACTTTCCCCAATCTGTAAACATTAACACTAACCATTCTAAGTAATATGATGAATGGTTTCAAGATAGGACATCCACATTCAAACTGATAATAAAATATTTAATATAATAATTTAGATAATAATAATAATATATCAATATAATAAAAGATTAAAATTTAGTATAGGTGTTTAAATAGATGGAAATAATATAATAAAACTATTAAGGCATTCTTAAGTGAAATACCCTTTTTACTTTTCAAAGAAGAGTTATTTTATAAAATACATTTTTATTTTTCAAAATTGTTTAAATAAAAATAGAAATTAAAATATAAAAATTTTCATGAAAAAATTAGTATGTTTTTAAAAATAATAGTGTCTTAAAACAGATTATTTTTGGTACTTTAAAATCGGTAATAAATCAAGACGTTCCCTTTAATTGAAATTACATATCATGATGAATTGAGAAGGGAACATTAACAAAAAGAATTTGTTATAAAGAAAAGATAAAATGATTTATAAACATTAATTTTGAATGTATAAACATAATTTAGAAGTATTATATAAAAATAATGAATAATTACATTGGTGTATTGAGGGATAGGTCATAACCCGAATGAAAATGAAGATTCAGGAAAAAACCCTTACCTTATGTTTGAATGTTTTATGAACTTGAACTTAATGTTCTAGATAATATAATTGAATCCATAAATAAATAAATTAATAACCTTTTATACAAGTATTTTATTTTATCTAAAATTATTAAGTTAATTTGTATTCTTTTTTATGACTCATAATATACAATGTTATCATTTGAGAGTCGTTTGATTGCTTTTTTTTCATGATTAGTTTACTTTTATATGAGTATGGAATTTCTTGTAAAATGGGTAGAATTTAAAAAAATTAAAATTATATGTTATTAATGAAAATCTGTGAAAATATAATGGTATTATATATTATTTTGATTCACGATACGAGTATAATTAATTGGATATAACTTGAATGATAATTATTCAGATCATTTTGGCAGTTTTTTCGATCTTCATGAAATAGTTTTGTCTTGTTAATTAATATCTGGTATATATAATGGTTCTAGAATACAAAATAACTTATAATATGTATAATAAAATATTTTTAACCATAATTATGGTTTTATTACGAGCCTTGATTATAATGAAGGAAAATTAAAACTTTTCATCCATGAAGGTGATAAAACAACACCTCAGAGACGACGTTTCCATTTTTAGAATAAATGGAAGAGATAAATGATTTTGATGATGGATATTATATTAACATGATATAATTACAGTATATAAATGATACTGGATTTATCATGTCTCTTTGGACATGTGAGGTGATTTAAGGATAAAAAAATAAAATAAATTAAAAATAAAATAAAAGAAAGGAAAGAGGATTTTTACCTCTTGAATTATCCTTCTTGAAAAAATCTTTAAGGTTATTGGTTTTGGTATTTTATTGATATAAAGTTATCCTATAATTTTAAGAAGGGCATGAGAATAATATTTGGCATAAATTTTATAAATCTCAAAGATTAAAATGTGTGAGGAGAAAGGGTGGTGGGGGTGTTTTTTGAATATTTTATTCATTTATTGATTATTTTGGATCAATACTATGAGTAGTTTTAGAATTATCACTAATATATTAAAATAGTGAAGGATAATTCAATATTATGGGATTATCTCAGATATACATTGCATATGACACAATAATTCATGTATTTAACATTTATTATAAAATATCATATTTTACAACTCAAAAAAATTCAAGTATTTTAGAAAAATTTAAAGAATTCACCCTATACATTTTTCAAGGTATAGAATTTAAAAATGATCTAAATTTTATGAAAATAATTTTCTAAATATGAAAAATTGAATTTTTATTAAAATGACTATTTACTTGAAAAATAGAGATTTTATAATTATAACTGATTTTTTAACACTCTTAAAAATTAACAAAGGTTTCATAAAAATATCCTAAAATCACAAGACAAAAAAATATTAATTGATGAATAAATTAAATGAAAATAAATTTTATTTTAAGTCATCTTATTAATTATAAAATTTTAATTGAATTTTTATGACTTACAAAAATACCAACAGTAAATTAATAATCTATGAAATATTCATTGACTTATATTATGATATAATTATATCTTAATTTCATTTATAATATTCCTAAATTTTACTTACACCTTCATTGGTGAGGTTACTATTCATTTTTCCTGTCTACTATTTGTATGGGTCATATTAATATTTCTAAGGTCAAGTTACTATTTCATCAGTATATGTTTTTTACTTATAGAAATAATTCTTATTTCATTCATTATTCATTTATAAAGTTTGTTAATTTTATCACTAAGTGATTTTTTGTAACTTATACTACGTGAAATAATTATAAGAATGGAAATTTTATTGATAGAATTCTATTTTTTTACATTCTCCCCACTAATAAAAATTTCATCTATGAGATTTCCAGAATGTCACCTCACAGAAATATTTGTGTAGTTTGTAATTATAACTTAATTTGGATCACATTCCACCTCTTTAATTTTTTGAATTTTCCAATGTACCTTTACCACCCGAGTCATCCGATTCCTCAACACCTATTCTTTAGTGTCCATAATCTAGATTGGATCTTCATTGTAAGATAACCTGGTTCAAAATCTATTCCTTTAGAAGTGGGTACATTTGTTGGGTTTGGTGTGTAATTCCTTAAAAAAGAGACATGGAACACATTGTGTACCTTAGAAAAGGTAGGAAGCATTGCCAAATGATGAGGAACAACTCCAACCTCTCTAGGATTTTAAGAGGTCCAATGTACATGGGGCTAGATTTCCCTTTCTTCCCAAGTCTTATAACTCCCTTCCATGAAGATACTTTCCAGAAAACATGATCTTCCACATGAATTTACAAATCCTTCCTTCAAATATTGACATATATATTTTTCATACTTTAAGATGACTTGATATATGTTTGAATAGTATTTACCTTTTCCATTATTTACATAACAAGATCTTGGCCTATAAAATCCATTTCACCAACTTCATCCCAAAAATTTGTTGTATGACATATCTTCCCAAAAAATTATTCTTATGATTCCATTTGAATACTATAATGGAAACTCTTGTTCTAGGAAAATTATAACCAAGTAAAATATTGATCCCACATAACCTGAAAGTCGAGTTATCACAATCTCAACATGTATTCTAATATTTGAATGTTCCTTTTATACTTCCTATAAGTTTTAGGGTGATAATAAATACTCAAATGAAGCTTAGAATCTAAATATTTCTAAATAATTTTCTAAAATTGGTATCTAAATCATGGATCATGATGTAACAAAATTGAAAGAGGTTCCCTATGCACTATCACAACTTCATTAATATAGATTCATGGAAGGATATCTAGTGGAAAATACTCCCTATAGAAAGTAAATGTTCAGATTTGGTAATTTGATCAAAAATCATCCTTATTGCATCATTATTTCTTAGAGACTTTGGTAATAGAGTGAAAAAATCCATATTAATATCTTACCATTTCCATGTAGTAATAGTATGAGTTTGCATAAATCCTCTAGGATTTTATATTTTACCCATCATTATTTGATATACTAAACATCTTGGTACATAATCAAGGTTTTCTTTATTCATATTATCCCACCAAAAATGTTTCTTTAAATTTATATACATCTTAGTGATACCAGGGTGTATAGATAAATTCAAGCTATGTACATCATCCAAAAACTCCCCCTTTGTCCCAGGTATAAAGGAAACACAAATCCTACCCCCCAATATTATAATTCCATATACATAAATGAAGTCCTCCAACTTCCTATCATTCACATCTTTAATTTTTTTGAATATTCTCATCATCTTAATGAGAAAATTTATTCCTTTCTAATAAAAATAGCAAGGAAGAAAATTGAACAAGTAATTTTGTTTCAACTCCATTTATAATTCCCATATTCACATTTTATAGATCCATGTAAACAAGATTCTTGAAAATCCGCATTTTTTTTTCAGAACTCCATGATAATTCCTTCTTAATGCATATACTACCTTATTAGCCTTCCCCATGTGGTATTATTAAATAATCGTAATTATTGAGTAGCTCTAACCATCACATTTTCCTCACATTGAGTTATTTCTGTTAAAATATATATTTTAAAGTCATGCGATCTATATATATCTCACATATTTTACCATAGAGATAGTGTCTCCATATTTTTAGAGAAAATATTACAAAAGTTACCTGAATATCATGAGTTGAATAGTTCTGTTCATGAGTTTTTAACTACCTTGATGCATAGGAAGTAACTCTATCATTTTTTATAAGGACACAACCAAGTCCTTTCTTTTATTCATCATGATAAATCATATTTACACCATTTCTTAATTGTATATTCAATATTGGAGAACTCACTAATATCTTCTTTAATTCTTTAAAACATACATCACATATTTTATACGTATGAACTTAACCACCTAATGGGTAATCTTGGTTAACGGGTTAGATAGTCAAGAATTTTTTTGAATAAAACATCATTAATAACCTTATAAAAAAATAAAACTCTATACCTCGATTATGTTCTTAGGTGTAGGATATTTAGGAACTATATTTATCTTTATAAGATCAACTGAGATTCCATCTATATAGAAAATATGGAAAAGAAGAGAAACTCTTTGAAGAAAAAACTCACAGTATCTAAAATTCCAACATAAATCTTTTCTTCTAAGAGCCACCAGATTAACTTTCAAGGGGTTCTCATGGTACTCATATCTTTTAGAATATGCCAATATATCATCAATAAGTACCATAGAAAAATCATAAAAATATTTCTTGAACAATATGTTCATTATATCCATAAAAAAATAAGGTGCATTAGTTAGCCCAAAATGAAATTACTATAAACTTACAATGTTCATACCTTGTTCAAAATGATGTATTTGTAATATATTCCTTCCTCACACACTATTCATGAAATCCAGTTCAAAGGTCAATCTTTGAAAAATATTGACCTTTTTGAAGTTGATCAAATAAATCATCAATGTGCGGTAGGGGATACTTCTTCATTATTGTTATAACATAGATTTATCTATAATTAATACACAACCCCATGGATATATCTTTCTTATTGAAAAAAACATGAGATCCCCATGGAGAAACAATAGGGTGAATAAATCCCTTATAACTCAATTATTTTATTTGTCTCTTAGGATATACTAATTCTTCAATGACCATTATATAAGGAGTCCTTGATATTGGTATTTCAACTGGAATTAAATTAATGAAGGACTCAAATTCCTGATCTGGGGGATGTCGTAGTTAATCCTCTATAAATATATCAATTTATTCTTCCACAATAGTGAATATCCAATTTGATGTTCCATAAATAATTTCTATCTTCCTCATCAATAATTTCATTTAGAAGAGCTACTAGAGGTGGATCCAGATATAACTTATTATGAGGTTTCTACTATAAAGATAATAGATTCAGCATATTCGTCACCAATCATAATTTCCTTCTTTTTGAAATATATTTTCACATTGTATTTTGAAATAAATTCCATATCAAGGATTATTTGAAAGTCAATCATAGGTATGATGACAAGGTGATTAACTAAAGGACATTTATGTTTCATAAAGGAAACCGAATGACAAATATTTGTTGCAATGATACTTACCTTAGGATTTTTGAATGACTGAAAATTAATTTTTTATTATCATCTAGAAAAAGGCCTAGTACCTCTGTTACAAAGATCCCTAGGGGAGGGCGGCAAAAATAATGTAAGCCAAGTGAATATTTTTAGGCAGAGACCTGACACTCCCATGAAAGTGACCCCAAATCATAAAAAATGATTAGTCCCTCTCTTGAGCGTCTGAGGTTTACAAGAGCGTCCAAAAAAATTGTCTTTCTCCATCTATTATGAATGAATTATCCTGAAGAAATTCCCCTGGAACACCTTATGATAATTTAAATTAGGTCCCATGGTATATCATGCCTTCCTTGTACCATCTTCACCAGAATTTTGGAGTCTGACTCAACTTCAGACACCTCGAAACCACACTCCCTGCAAACTTGGAGACTAGTAAGCAGTGCGCAAGCCTCTGCCCCCAAGGAAGAACTCATGACATATAAGGAGCTGAAATACACAATAACAGATCTGAAAGCATCACGCAAGACCCCTCCACCTCTCATGAGTCCATTTCTAAAAGAACCATCAATGTTGAGTTTCAGCCCGCTAGAAGGAGAAATCCAACCGACCCATATCCCCCCCAAGCCTCCAAGCGAGATCTGTCTGTTGAAGATGTTGAAAATCAAGGACGATTTCAGAATCTCCTTCATCAATGAGTGTATATCATTGATTAAAGACCTTTCCCTTATAAATAGAAATGAAGCTGAAACATGAGAACCCAGCCGTGCCTAATTCCTAGCTTCCCAGATTTTCCAATAGATAGAAGCAAGGATGATGGATTAGAATTTTCATTACATTATCTTTCCCTCCACACCCTTAAACCATGAGATCATGAGGCTATGGAAGGGATTCTGATGAAGATTGATCCTTGGTTGTGGGGAACAGATTGACCGAAGTTCAACTCCCTAGTCACTCTGAGCAAATAAAAGGTTAGTGGTTTCCCCCCTTGAGTTATCACAACTGAAGAAACATGAGGATAAATGAATACACCTCCTATGTATGTTTTCATCCATAGGTAAAGACTTATTCCTGATGTTCCAAACAAGGATGATCATTTTGGTGGGGATCTATTTGCAACAATAATTTCCACCACCTTACTCCAAACTGACCCCTGCATGTCTACTTCTTCTAAACTCTCGTGTGGAGAAGGATCCCTGGATCAAACCCATGTAACAACATCTTTCCTCTTCCTAAACAAAGATAATACTATCAAACACCGCTTTCTATTCCTAATTAAGGACTACCTTGATAAACGAAGGACAATTTATTGCTTCTTTGAAGGAGATATTGGGTTCCGGGTAGTTCGGGAATCCGAGACTTTCCCTCACCCAGTTTTTTTCCCAAAAACCAATGTCTCCTCTTCCTATGATCTACTGAATTGATTCAGAGAGCTCTTCTATGTGGTCGAACATGCACCCTGCAAATCCAGGCTGGCCTGCTCTTCAGATTCCTCCATAATTCTGTTGATTTCCATATCTACCCTTAAAGAAAGAATCCCACATCGATTTACCTATTATGCTGTCCCATGAAAGTCTTTCTTGAATTCCTTTAATCCATTCTGTAATATCACATAATCCAACGAAACCCTACTCCAATGACCATTCCATACACTCCCAAGATGCCCAATGGTAGTGACCATTCTGATTGGCATCCCATAGGAAAGCATACATCACCTTCTCCATCCTTGCAATAGTGATATTTGATGGTTTGATAATATCCAGTATATGCAACGAGATGGAAGTGAGAACACTGTTAATAAGCGTGACATGTCCCCTGAAGGATATGAATTTTGTTTTTCTAGTTCAGAATTCTTCCCAGAATCCGATTTGTGATATCTTCAAAAAACCTTTATTTAACATGTCTGGAAGGGTGTGAGACCCCAAGATAAATCAAAGGAAGTTATCTCCTCTAGAAACCAAAGATCTAATTAATAACTCTGAAATTTCTTCTTGGTAACCAGTTGGAGAGGAATACATGAATCTTCCATTCATTAATGTTCTTCCCACTCAAAAAATAGTAAGCCGAGAGAACACCCATGAGTTCGATCAAGGATCTTCTTCTACCATTCAAAAAAAATAATAACATCGTCTACAAACATCAAGTGTGAGATTGAATCCCTTTCTTTCCTTAAGAAGAATGGTTTGAGTTTCCCATTTATCATGCTCTTGTGAAGATTCTGAGACAGGGAGTCATGTTTGAAGATAAAGAGAGAAGAGGAAAAAGGGTCACCTTGCCAAACCCCCCGCTTCGACTTGAATAATCCAAAACACTTTCCCTTAAGGAAAATGAAAATCCACAGAGATGCATAGCAACAAAAACAAAGCTCGCAAACCCATTCTTGGAAGGCTAATTTACACATCACCCAAATGATAATAATCCATTATATCTTGTCATATGCATTATCTATATTCACTTGGAAGATGAGATTATACCATTCACTTGGGGCAATTCCGACTTCCCCCTGTATGCTTCTCCTTTTGATAAACCCATGTTGCTCACATGAAACCAATCTCGAAATGTTCCCACCCATCCTCCTTGTAATAAAACTAGCCAATATTTTGTAGGACACATTAAAAAAAATTGTCCTAAACTTCCCAATAGAAGTGGGGTCTTTAACCTTTGGAATGAGTATCACCCTAGAAGCACTCACAGATCTGCTTAACATAATGGAATTTGTAGCTTGCTTCTTTTTATTAAAATAATGGACGTGCTGTTTTTTCTCAACACTTTTAAGAAAATCATTTTACATTTAATATGACACCAGGGTGTTTCCTTCCACAAGTATCACATGTTGGAAAAATCAATTTTTATTCCTCTCTTTATCCAATCATTCCTCCGCCACCCTATTTTTCACTTGTTTACCTTAAAGTTATAAGGAAATGAGAATTATTTCTCTCTCTTGATAGTAAAATATAAAATATCCTTTTATGATGAGAAATTTTGGGAGACCGGTTCCCTTAGGAGGAATGGTTTTAAACCATCAAGGAATCAGTCAATATTTCTCCTTGGATTGCTTATGTAGTAAGTGACATGCCTTGATAACCATGTAAATTTTTATTGATACTTTACAATGTTTTCATCCCCTTTTTATTTTAGACTCAAAAATTACCTCTCTATATCTGCTCACTATTTGTGAGGAAAATATTTTGATAGGAAAATTCACTTAAAATATTTCCATTCCATATTTTCAATTTCTTCCTCATCTTTTGTGTTTTGAATAAATGAACACCATTGATCAAAATACCCCAAGACATGATAAATTTATACAATAACCATATCCATTTGATTACTTCACAAAATGATAAATATCTTCTCTAAGGAACTTATCCACCACTCCTCTACAAATGGGTTTGTAGTTAGGTTGAATGATGGAGGATGTTTTTGCATAAAGTGGTCTAACATTGATCATCCATATTGTTAATTAGGATGGTCCAAAAAGGTAAGGTTATTATTCATAAACTAAGTCAACTATCCCAGTATAGTTATATAATTTGATAATCACTAGTCATATAGATCTAGTACCAATATAATTATCTTTTATAGGAGGGAGATCCCTATATGGGATACAATCATTAAGACAGTTTATATTCCTTCCATTAGGTGCCATTTCTAAATAATGGAATACACTAAATTAGGTTATGAATCATAATGAATAATCTTGAACTAGAAAAACATGTAATATAAATTGAAATTTTATGCATATTTAATCTCATAATTATAAAAATTATTTATTTAGGGAAATATTTACTTTTAAAGCCTTCACAATGGTTTGTAAAAAAAATTTAAATTATACTAAGAATATCCCTCGATAGTGTCAAACCAGGTGCATAGTAAGAACCGTTTTCATATACCAGGTTACCCAGAGTTAGGTGTGGGACACCTTGTAAAAGTTATTAATACTAGGTACATTTGTTCTAGAAACAAATCCAATTGTAAAATTTAGATAAGGATATATTTCTAGGAATACCAATATAATATAAACATTTCCAAAATTCTAGGATGTTATTATATTCTTATCATCAATGTCTATATTAGGGTTATGTTACCTAATATATTCTTTTTAAATATAGTCTCCAAGGTTTCTACTAAAATTTATACGATACAAACTATAAAGACCTCAACCACAGTATCCTAGAGACGATGCCATACTTTATTAAATTTATATAATAAACAAGGAAGTCACATCCTAAAGGACAGAATAAATTAGAAGTTTTAGAAAAAAAAATATAAACATATGTTTTGCATTACAACTTGAAAGGAAAACCACGTATCGAATCCTTTTTAAACTTCCATAAACTCTTAAATTATTCACGCAAGTCATTCATAATATACATCTTTGAATCTCAGGGAAAAAATAAAACATAAGAAAGTGGTGAGCTAAGAAGCTCAATAAGGGTATGAAATATAATGGAATAATAATTAATAAATCATGATGAATGAATAAAATAACTCATTCCATAAAGATAAAATCTTTATTTTAATATTGTAGGAATAAATGATGAATGAATATTTCTATATAAATAATCACATGAAACATAACCATGGATATTATACTAGTCGAATAATCTCATGATTTATCAATTAATAATATCATAATTAGGGAATGCATAATTACATACATTAGAAACATATAATTTAGGCCTTGACCAAGACATCTAAATATAAATGGTTAAGGCCTCAGTCAAAATAAAATTATGTTTTCTATCATTGTAACTCCCCGACCCCAGTTACCTAGAGTCGGTGCATTATTAAATAACATTGGAATGATCACAAGAAAGATCAAATCTCGAAAGACCGATTGGTTTAGTTGCCTTGGAAACACTAGATATATTCATAAGTCTTACATTACATCATAAAGTGAAAAACTACTACAACAACATATTGTCTCCATATTCCACACTCATATCCCCACATAATATCCCTACAGGTCATTCATAATTTACTTCTTCACTTCCTGGGAAAAATAAAACATAGAAAAGGGGTGAGCTCAAATGCCCAGTAAGGATAACAATATAGCGGAAACTTTCATAAATAAGAATAAATATTTAAGTCAATGTATAACTAAAACAAAATAATTTTAAACTTGAACTTCAACATAGTATAGAAAAAGTAAAATGAAATAATTCCATTTACTTATTCACATAGATATTATACTAATCGAATAATCACATGAAATATCAATAACCACTTTCATAATGATGGAATGCATAATGCCAGAATATCATAACCACATAGCCAAGGCCTTGTGCCAAGACTACAAATAAGATTTTTCCAAGGCCTTGTGCCAAGACATTAGTTTGTCTCATGAGACCGACCAATGCATCGAGGAGCTATAGCGGGCTCCACCCGTCACATATTAAGTCCAATGAATTCCCATATGAAAAGGTTTAAACATAACATAAACATTCATATTAAAACTAGCATAAAAAATGTCAATACTTTCACCATAAACTATGAATGGTATAAAAATAGCACATCCATAGTCAAACATATCACACAACCTTCAATACAGTATATAAGTTTTGTATCATAATAAATCAACTTCAAATAAGTGTAAAATCTATCAAAGGATGTTGACATAGATGAAATCAAAACTCTTTTTAGAGAAATATCTCTTTCTATTTTGAAATAATTTAAGAGTCTTATATTTATGAAATAAAACATTTTCTTTGAAAATATTCTTATAAACTCGTAAGGGAAGCTTCGACGATTTTATAACAGTGGAAAATAGCCGCACCCGCCGTATAAGTTAAAAAAAACATTGTTACCTTAATTTTGTCGAAAAGGTTAAAAAGAACCTTGTTTGGAAAACGGCGGAAAGATTCCTTTATAAACCTCTTATAAAAAGTCAAACAATGGTATAAATTAATTTAACCCATATTATAGTAAATAGTAAAAATGTTTTGAAATTCATTTTTAAGAAACATGGATGTGGATGATAAAGATATCCGAGTAGATTATTACGTATAAACAACCTCGAATAATGAAGAGATTGTGAAATAACCCTTAACCTGTACTTTTCCTTGGTGGGGGTAGGTTAACCTCCTGTATAATAGTGAAATAATTGTTATTAAATTATACAATAATCATATACATTCATATGATATCATATATGATCTTTTAACATTGCTTTGTTAATAATATCTTAGTATTATCGTCGTTTCTGGTGTTAACTTACTCGTTTTCTTTTATATGTTTTGTTACATAATCCATGTTTTTCATGGATAGGTTGTATATTATTCATATACAAAATTATATCAAGTCCTTAAACATTATTTTTAAATCATCAAATGATAATTATACTTGAATGGATATGATGGAGAATGAATCTCTTCGCATTCGTGGAGACGGTAGTCCGTACGTATGCACAAGCGAAAATATCATTCTTTTGATATTAAAATAGTATATAAATGGATGGTATATAATATATAAATAATCATTAACATGTTATATTTATTATTTACATGAGTTACACATCATTATTATACCCATCCAAATAATTATATATTGAATAACAATTACACCACGATGTGGAGACGGTAAGCCGTACGTACGCACGTATGGTGACATGTTATTCAAAGGGTGGATAGAATACTGAATATGGTTGTACCATTTTTATAAAAACATCACATTATATATATGATACTGGAGTTATTATTTTATAATGGTAATAACAAGGGAATAAGAAGTGGATGAAGAAAAGAACTTGGAAAAGGGTGGTGAAATTATTACCTCTTCTTCGGGTTCTTCCTTTCGATTTGATCAAAAGGTATCCTTAGGTTGGATTTATGATCAAACTAAGGCCTCTCGATTTTAGTGAGGGAAGTTGGGAGAGTATTTGGACAGATTTTCTCCGAACAAAAAGGCTTTTAAGGTGTGAAGAAATGAGAATGAGGAGTGCCCTTTTATAAGAGGGGTGAGAGGCACCTTTGGAAAAGCTAGAAATATTAATTTATAATAAAGCCATATTCGGTTTCTAATGGCTCCAAAGTTGATTATTTAACTTTTAAGGTGGGTATAGGTCGAAAACAACTCAACCAATAGAATTTAGACAGGTTTGGGTTACTATATTAACCTTATCTTTTAGTTCTAACTCTTAGTTAATTAGTTTGACATTTACCATGTCACTTTGTATTTTTATATTATATAGTTAATAAACATACTATATACATTTAATATACCCACAAGTGGTCCATTAATGATACAAATATCATTATATAAGTCTCTTGGACGAACCTTAGAGTTTTAGGAATTTAATATCAATTAATAATATAATATTATTTTTAAAAACACTTTTATGTCAATTTTGACACTATTCAATAGTTTATTTTTTTGAAACTCATAACAAAATTATTACTTCGAAAAAAGTTAATTAAATCAATCCTAATATGTCATATTATCCTATAAAATTATTTTAATTCATTAAAAGTCTCAAATTATATTTATTTGGGTATTTATAATATCAATTATTTTAAATTTTCCCTATTATTGTAATTACTGCATCATCATTGTGTCATAAATAAATTAAATTATGTAATCTATAAAAATTATAAATAAAATATAATTATGTAGGAAATCGTTTTATATTTCTAATGAATATTTATAGTCAAAAATCCAACATATATAACCCTATGTAAAAATTGTTTTGCTAAAAGATATATACTTGTGTCATTTTTGTATTCATTTTAACTTAATTAAAATAAAGTGTCCCTATCACCTACAAGCGGCTCCATGGGGTCCCAAAATCGACCCAAAGATGACTATGGTCGAACATATATGAACCAATAAAGCTAGGAAACGTTTTATGGTAATTTAGTATTATTATAATATTATTTTTAACCCTTATTTACCGGATTTACCCTTAACCATGATAAATAAAATATTTACCGAAGTAATTATTCAAAATGTCTAAAAATAAAAGTTAAATACTTACACAATTTTAACATATTGATTCCAAATATGGAATTAATTTTTCCAAATTCAAAACATAGAAGTGACAGAAATTAATTTAAAATTAATTCCCGTTGTTAAAACAAAAAGCATGTTTTTAAGAGATAATAACTATCAAAAGATTGACACTTGTTTATGTCCGGTTTAATTATAAAATTATGTACAATGAACAAAATTATATTAAATGGTAAAAATATATTCTAAATGTACTTTAAAACCACTCAAATTCATAATTTTTCACTATAAATCATTTATATTAAAAAAGTTTTTTTAAAATATTTTTCACTATTCATAAAAATTGGAAGTTCTTAGAAAAATACCAAAAATTTATCTTAGGATAATTTTGATATTCTGAATCCAAAAATGAAGTCCATTTTGAAATATAAAATATATATAATTTCAAAAAGTAGGTATTACTATTCATAACAGATAGTTTGATTGGTTGTGGTGTGTTAGAACTCGATGTTGCGTACAACACACGCTATCGCATTATTCAAAGAGAAGCGTACCGTAGAAGCTTGGGGTGTTACATTCTCCCCTACTTCAAATAATTTCATCCTCAAAATTTCTATAATGCTACCTCATGAAAAGACTCGGGTGGTTTTTCATCATAAGTTTCTCGGGTTCCCACTTTGGCTCTTCCATCTTATGGTTTCTTCGTAAAACTTTTACCAGACGCGTCGTCCGGTTTCTCAGTACTTGTTCTCTTGTATCAAGAATCCTGACAGGCTCTTCACAATAAGATAGATCAGGTTCCAGTTCTAATTCTTCATAGGTGAGTACATGCGTTGGGTCAGGCATGTATTTCCTCAATAGAGATACATGGAACACATCCTGAACTTTGGAGAGACTTGGCGGCATTGACAATCGGTAAGCTACAACCCCAATTCATTCTAGAATTTCGAAAGGTCTGATGTACCTGGGACTCAATTTACCTTTCTTACCAAAACGTATAACTCTTTTCCATGGAGATACCTTCAAGAAAACATGATGACCGACTTGAAATTCCAAATCCTTTCTTCGATTATCAGCATATCTCTTCTGCCTACTTTGAGATACTTTGATGTGATTTTGGATTACCTTCACCTTTTCCATTGTTTCCTCTACCAGTTCTGGACCTACAAGTTTTCTTTCACCAACGTCATCCCAACAGGTTGGTGTACGATATCTCTTTCTGTATAATGCTTCATATGGTTCCATCTGAATACTCGAATGGAAGCTATTGTTATAGGAAAATTCTACCAGATGTAAATATTGATCCCACATACCCTAAAAGTCAAGTGAGCAGGATCTCAACATGTCTTCTATGGTTTGAATAGTTCGTTCCGATTGTCCATCTATTTGAGGGTGGTAGGTAGTGCTCAAATGAAGTTCAGTATCCAAGGCTTTCTGAATACTTTTCCAGAATCTTGAATTAAAACAGGGATCAAGACCAGAAACAATCAATAGGGGTACTCCATGAATTCTCAAAACTTCATTAATATATAGTCTTGCTAGATGTCCCAGTGGTAGATCTTCTCTTATAGCAAGAAAATGTGCTGACTTGGTAAGATGGTCAACAATAACCCATATTTCATCGTTCCTTCTAGGAGTCTTTGGTAGTCCCAGGACAAAGTCCATCGTAATATTGTCCCATTTCCACTCCGGTATTGGAAGAGGTTGCATGACTCCTCCAGGCTGTTGCCATCTAGCTTTCACTTGTTGACAAACCATACATCTTGACACAAAATCAGCAATCTCCCTCCTCATGTTGTCCCACAAAAAATGTTCCTTCAAATCTCTATAAATTTTGGTGCTCCCAGGGTGTATAGAGAAATTGGAACTATGAGCATCATCCAGCAATTTCCTTTTTAGATCAGGTATATTGGGAACACAAAGTCTCTTCCCGAATTTCAAAATTCCATCTTCATTCACAAAGTCTCTCAATCTCCCATCATTCACAGATTTAATCTTCTTTTGAAATTCTTCATCAATGGTCTAAGAACTCTTAATCCTTTCTAGTAAAGATGGCTTGTCAACCATTTGAAAAAGCATTGATTTTTCACCTTCCCTGGTTATTCCCATGTCCATCTTCACTAGATCCATGAAAATTAGATCCCTTTCAATTCTCATATTGTTCAAAACTCCATGATCTTTTCTGCTCAAAGCATCTGCCACCTTGTTTGCCTTCCTCGGGTGGTAGTGTATCGTGCAATCATAATCCTTGAGTAATTCAAGTCATCTCCTTTGCCTCATGTTGAGTTCTTTTTGTGAGAAAATATAAACTCTTGTGATCAGTATAAATCTCACATTTTTCACCATAGAGGTAGTGCCTCCATATATTCAAAGCAAAGATCACAGCTGCTAAATCAAGATCATGAGTGGGATAGTTTTGTTCATGAATTTTCAACTTTCGGGATGCATAGGCAATAACTCTATCATTCTGCATAAGCACACAACCAAGTCCTTTCTTCGATGCATCACTATAAATAACAAACCCATCATTCCCCGTTGGTAGAGTCAATATAGGAGCATTGAATAATCTTCTCTTCAGTTCTTTGAAACATTCTTCACACTCTTTTGTCCAAACAAATTTAACCCCTATACGTGTGAGATTCGTTAATGGGTTAGCCAATCGGGAAAAATTCTGGACAAAACGTCGATAATAACCTGCTAAACCAATAAAACTACGTACCTCAGATATACTCATCGGTGCTAGCCATTCTTGGATTGCCTTGGTCATAGAAGTATCAACAGATATTCCATCTTTAGAGATAATATGGCCAAGAAAATAAATCTCCTGAAGCCAGAATTCACAGTTGCTAAACTTCCCATATAATTCATGTCTTCTCAGAGTCTTCAAGATAATGCGCAAGTGATTTTCATGATCTTCGTAGCTTTTTGAGTATACCAAGATATCATCAATAAATACCACCACAAATTCATCTAGATATTCCTTGAAAACTCTATTCATCAGATCCATGAATACAGAGAGTGCATTAGTCAATCCAGAAGGAATTACTGTAAACTCATAATGCCCATACCTGGTTCGAAATACTTTCTTCGGAATGTCTTCCTTCTTCACACACAACTGATGGTATCCAGATCAAAGGTCAATCTTTAAAAAGTATTGAGGTCCATGTAGTTCGTCAAATAAATCATCAATGTGAGGTAGGGGATACTTGTTCTTTATTGTTATAGCATTGATCTCCCTGTAGTCGATACATAACCTCATGGATCCATCTTTCTTTTTAACAAAAAGAACAGGGGCTCCCCATGGAGAAACACTAGGGCGAATAAATCCCTTATTGCTCAATTACTCTAGTTGTTTCTTTATTTCAACTAATTCTACAGTGGACATTCCATAAGGGGTCTTTGATATAGGCCTTGATCCAGGAATTAAATCAATGGAAAACTCAACTTCTCATTCTGGAGGACGTCAAGGTAAATCTTCTGGAAATACATCTACATATTCTTTCACAACAGGTACATCTTCTATTTGAACATTCCTTTCCTCACCCATAGTCATTTAATTCTCTTCCTCCCCAATAATTGATTTTAGTTGAGCTACTGGGGGTGGATCTAGATAAGAATTAGGTGGTGACGATTCTTCTCTAAAGATAAGGTGTTCCTTATCATCATCATCAAGAATCATAACCACTTTCTTCTTAAAATAAATCTTCACATCATAGTCCGAAAGCCAGTCCATACCGAGGATTATATGAAACTCAATCATAGGTATGACGATGAGATCAGAAGATAAAGAACATTTATGTGCTCTAATGGGGACTGATTCACAAAACTTTCTTGAAATTATACTTCCCTTAGGAGTTTTAACTGACAACTCCCTTGTTAAATCAAATTGGAAATATCAAATTTTCTTAGCAAACTTGGAAGATATGAAATAATGCAATGATCTAGAATCAAATAATGCATTTTCTAAACTTGAGGAAACCATTAAATTACCTTCCACCACGTCTTTCGGAGCTTTTACCTCAGTAGTAGTGATAGCATAAGCTTGGCCTTGATCCCTTGGCCTTTTCTGAGGTAAGTTCTTCTGACGCTTAGAACATTCATTTTCATAATGCCCCATCTCCCTGAAATTGTAGCACTAAACATTGGTAGCTTCCTTCTTCCCCTTGCAATCACGAGCTTGGTGGGCTTTTTCACCACACTTGTAACAGACTCCCGTTCCCTTCAAGAAAGTACTGGGGTGTTTCTTACCACATTTACCATAGGATGGATATTCAACCTTTCCCTTCTTCCCCTTATTTCCATTCCCATATTGATCAGCTGGTCTCTTCTTCTCTTTCTTTGCTTTAAAGTAATAAGACTTAGAGAATTCCTTTTCGGTCTTGATAGCACATGAGACAATGTCTTCGTACGATGAAATGGATTGTGAGACTAATGCTCAATGGAGAAATGGTTTTTACCCATCAAAGAAATGATCAATCTTACTTCTTGGGTTATGAATATAATCTCTAGCATACCTTGCTAACCTTGTAAAGTTAGCCTTATACTTTGCGACATTCTCATCCTCCTTTTGTCTTAGACTCTGAAACTGCCTTTTCATATCTGCTCGGTGGTCGCGAGGAAAGTATTTTGCTAAAAACAGATCTTTGAACTCCCTCCATTCCATATTTTATAATTCATCATCTTCCTTCGTATTTTGAATCAATGACCACCATTGATCAGCATCTCCAGTGAGGCGGTAAACTGCCATGATAACTTTTTCCCTTTCACTACTCCCCAAAGCCTGAAATATTTTCTCTAGGGAAAATATCAATTGCTCAGCTACTAATGGATTTTTAATCCCATTGAATGTTGGTGGTTGTTTCCTCATGAATCTATCTAACATTGATCCTCCACACTGCGGATTAGGGTACTCCATACGGGTAAGGTTATTATTCATAACCTGAGTGAGTTGTCCCGGTATGGTGATTAGCTGATCAGCACCAGTTGCATCACCAGCTCCACTATAATTATCTTGAGCCGGAGGGAAATCCCTACATGGAGTGCGTTCATTGATATAGTTTCCATTTCTTCCACTAGGCGCCATTTCTAAACAATGGCATAAACTATATTAGTTTATGAATCAAAATACATAATCCCATACTTATAAAATACTTAACATAAATTGAACTATTTATGGATATAATCCATAATAATAAAAATGTTTTCTTTGAGGAAGTATATACTCATAAACCATTCATAATTATTTGTAAAGAAAATGAGAGTTATCCTAAGCATATCCCCCAGGAGTGTCGTAACCAAGAGTATAACAAGGCCCGTTTTCATGCACCAGTTCCCGTTCGAGTCTTTCTCAAAGCGGTGTTTTCGGGTTTTACCCCTAGGTACACCTGTGCCAGAGCTGCCTCTACCTGTTCGTATCCAGACATGGATGTATTGCTCGGAAAACTCACAAAATCTCTACAATACCAAAATTCTAGGAAGTTCTTCTATACTAATCCTCAAAGTCCATCTTAGATCTATGTGCTCTAATCAGAGTTTATCTAAATCTAGCTTTCAATGTTTGTAATAAACTTCCTCTGATACCAACTGTAATGCCCCAACTCTATTTACCTAGAGTCGGTGCATTATTACAAAACATTGGCATGATCACAAGAAAGATCAAATCTCAAAATACTGATTGGTTTAGTAGCCTTGGAAACACTAGATATATTCATAAGTCTTACATTACATCATAAAGTGAAAAAATACTACAACAACATATTGTCTCCATATTCCACACTCATATCCCCATATAATATCCCTGCAGGTCATTCATAATTTACTTCTTCACTTCCTGGGAAAAATAAAACATAGAAAAGGGGTGAGCTCAAATGCCCAGTAAGGATAACAATATAGCGGAAACTTTCATAAATAAGAATAAACATTTAAGGCACTGTATAATTAAAAAAAAAGCCTTTTAAACTTGAACTTCAACATAGTATGGAAAAAGTAAAATGAAATAATTCCATTTACTTATTCACATGGATATTCTACTAATCGAATAATCACATGCAATATCAATAACCACTTTCTTAATGATGGAATGGATAATGCCAGACTATCATAACCACATAGCCAAGGCCTCGTTCCAAGACTAAAAATAAGATTTTGCCAAGGCCTTGTGCCAAGACACTAGTTTGTCTCATGAGACCTACCGATTCATCAAGGAGCTATAGCGGGCTCCACCTGTCACATATTAAGTCCCATGCATTCCTATATGAAAAGGTTTAAACATAACATAAAAATTCGTATTAAAACTAGCATATGAAATGTCAATACTTTCACCATAAACAATGAACAATATAAAAATAGCACATCCACAGTCAAACATATCACAAAACCTTCAATACAATATAGAATTTTTGTATCATAATAAATCAACATCAAATAAGCGTAAAATCCATCAAAGGATGTTGACATAGATGAAATCAAAACTCTTTTTAGAGAAATATATCTTTCTATTTTGAAATCATTTAAGAGTCTTATATTTATGAAATAAAACATTTTCTTTGAAAATATTCTTATAAGCTTGTAAGGGAAGCTTCAACAATTTTATAACGGCGAAAAATAGCCACACCCGCTGTATATGTTAAAAAAAACATTCTTACCTTAATTTTGTCGAAAAGGTTAAAAAGATCCTTGTTTGGAAAATGACGGAAAGATTCCTTTATAAACCTCTTATAAAAAGTCAAACAAGGTTATAAATGACTTTAACCCATATTATAGTAAATATTAAAAATGTTTTGAAATTCATTTTTAAAAAACATGGATGTGGATGATAAAGAGATCCCAGTAGATTATTACGTATAAACAACCGCGGATAATGAAGAGATTGTGAAATAACCCTTACCTTATACTTTTCCTTGGTTGGGGTAGGTTAAACTCCTATATAATAGTGAAATAATTGTTATTAAATTATAAAAGAATCATATACATTCATATGATATCATAAATGATCTTTTAACATTTCTTTGTTAATAATATCTTAGTATTATCGTTGTTTCGGGTGTTAACTTACTCGTTTTCTTTTATATGTTTTGTTACATAAGCCATGTTTGTCATGGATAGGTTGTATATTATTCATATATATAATGATATCAAGTCCTTAAACTTTATTTTTAAATCATCAAATGATAATTATACTTGAATGGATACGATAGAGAATGAATCTCATCGCGTTCGTGGAGACGGTAGTCCGTACGTACACACGAGTGACAATATCATTCTTTTGATATTAAAATAATATATAAATGGATGTTATATCATATATATAGAATCATTAAAAAGGTATATTTATTATTTACTTGAGTTACACATCATTATTATACCCATCCAAATAATAACATATTGAATAACAATTACACCACGACGTGGAGACGGTAAGCCGTACGTACGCACGTATGGTGACATGTTATTCAAAGGGTGGATAGAATATTGAATACGGTTGTACCATATTTATAACAACATCAAATTATATATATGATACTGGAGTTATTATTTTATAATGGTAAAAACAAAGGAAGAAGAAGTGGAAGAAGAAAGGAACTTGGAAAAGGGTGGTGAAATTATTACCTCTTCTTCGAGTTCTTCCTTTTTATTTGATCAAAAGGGATCTTTAGGTTGGATTTCTGATCAAAATAAATCCTCTAGGTTGTAGTTAGGGAAGTTGGGAGAGTATTTGGGAAGAGTTTGGCCTAACCAAAAGTCTTTTAAGGTTTTAAGAAATGAGAAGTAGCAGTGCCCTTTTATAAGAGGGGTGAGGGTCACCTTTGGAAAAGCTAGAAATATTAATTTATAATAAATTCATATTCGGTTTCTAATGGCTCCAAAGTTTATTATTTAAATTTTAAGGTGGGTATGGGTCGAAAAACACTCAACCAATAGAATTTAGACCGGTTTGGGTTACTATATTAACCTTATCTTTTAATTTTAACTCTTAGTTAATTAGTTTGATATTTACCATGTCACTTTGTATTTTTATATTATATAGTTAATAAACATACTATATACATTCAAGAGACCCCCAAGTGGTCAATTAATGATACAAATATCATGATATAAGTCTCTTGGCTGAACCTTAGATTTTTAGGAATTTAATATCAATTAATAATATAATATTTGTTTTAAAAACTCTTTTATGTCAATTTTGACACTATTCAATAGTTGATTTTTGTGAAACTCATAAAAAAATTATTACTTCGAAAAAGGTTAAGTAAATAAAACCTAATATGTCATATTATTCTATAAAATTATTGAAATCCATTAAAAGTCTAAAATTATATTTATCTGGGTATTTATAATATCAATTATTTTAAATGTTCACTATTATGGTAATTACTGCATCATCATTGTGCCATAAATAAATTAAATTATGTAATATCTAAAAATTATAAATAAAATATCATTATTTAGGAAATCTGTTTATATTTTTAATGAATATTTATAGTCGAAAATCCAACATATATAACCCTATGTAAAAATTGTTTTTCTAAAAGATATATGCTTGTGTCATTTTTGTATTCATTTTAACTTAATTAAAATAAAGTGTCCCTATCACCTACAAGGGGCTCCATGGGGTCCCAAAATCGACCCAAAGATGCCTATGATTGAACAGGTATCAACCAATAAGGATAGGACACGTTTTAGGGTAATTAATATTATTATAATATTATTTTTAACCCTTATTTACCGAATTTACCCTTAACCATGGTAAATAAAATATTTACCGAAGTAATTATTCAAAATGTCTCAAAATAAAAGTTACCTATTTACAAAATTTGAAAATTATGATTCTAAATATGGAATCCATTTTTCCAAATTCAAAACACAGAAGTGGCATAAATTAATTCAAAATTAATTCCCGTTGTTAAAACAAAAAGTGTGTTTTTAAGAGAAAATAACTATCAAACGATTGACACTTGTTTATGTCCGGTTTAATTGTAAAATTATGTCCAATGACCAAAATTATATTTAATGGTAAAAATATATTCTAAATTTACTTTAAAACCACTCAAATTCATAATTTTTCACTATAAATTATTTCAATTAAAAAAGTTGTTTTTAAGTATTTTTCAATATTCAAAAAATCGGAAGTTCTCAGAAAAATACCAAAAATTCATCTTAGGATAATTTCGATATTACGAATCCAAAAATGTAGTCCATTTTGAAATATAAAATATATATAATTTCAAAAATTAGGTATTACTATTCATAACGGCTAGTTTGATTTGTTGTGGTGTGTTAGAACTCGATGTTGCGTACAACACACACTATCGCATTATTCAAAGAGAAGCGTACTGTAGAAGCTTGGGTTGTTACACTCATGAGTTCTACTGATGAATCAATGGACTACAATGAGTGTCACATATCACTTTATAAGTCCAATTATTTCTTCATATTAATAGGGTTAAACATTAACACCATATACATATGAAATGTAAATAACTTTCCCCAATCTGTTAACATAATCACAAACCATTCCAAGTAGTGTGGTGAATGATATCAAGATAACACATCCATAGTCAAACTGATCATAAACCATTAAATAAAATTTGATAGATGATTACAATAAGAGATAAATATAATAAAAACATAAAATTCATTATATATGTTTCTGTAGATGAATATACTCTAATAAAATCATTGAGGAATTCTTGAGATAAATACCCTTTTTAATTTGAAAAGAAGAGTTCTTTTTGAAAAACCATTTTTATTTTTCATAATATATTGTATAAAACTAGAAATAAAAAATTATTTTTTTTCCTAAAAAATGTTTTTATTTTATTAAAAAATATAATCTTAAAATATATTTTTGATGATAATTGAAACTAGGTAAGAAATCGAGACATTCCACTTAATTGGTCTTGCGTATCGAGAAGAATTGAGAAGAGAACCTTAAAAAAGCATGTATTTCTTATAAAAAATGTGAAATGATATGGAAAAATGAGTTTGGAATGTAGAAATATAATTTATAATAAGTATATAATTTAATGAATAATTACATTTTGGTATATACGGATAGATCATAATCCAAATGAAAATGGAGATTCGGGAAGAAACCCTTACCTTATGTCCGAAAGTGTTGTCCACTTGACCTTAATGTCCTGGATAATAAAATTACATCCAAAAATTAATTTACTAATATAATTTTATAAATTTATTTGATTTAATATAATTTCATTTTGTTTATTTTTGGTCTTTTTGATGAGTTATAAGATACAATCTTATCATTTGTAAATCGTTCATTTCTTTGATTTTCATGATCATTTTACATGTACATGAGTATAGAAGTTCATATAGAATGGGAATAATTATCCAAAATTGGAATTAAATGTTTTTAATGATAATCCATAAGATTTAGTGGTCTTATATATTATTTTTTTCTAGATGTTATGATGATTCAATGAATTTAACTTTAAGGATAATCGTTTAGATCATTTTGGCAGTTTTTTGAACATCATGAAATCATTTTGTCTTATTAATTATTATCATTTATATATACTAGTTCTAGAATTCTAAATATATTAAAATATGTATAATAAAATATTTTCTAAATATAATTATTTTTATGACCATCCATTAATATAGTGAAGGAAAATAAAAAAATTTATCCTTTAAGGAGATAAAACAACACCACATAGTCGACATTTCCATTTTAAGAATAAAAGGGATATAGAAATAAGTTTATTATGGATATTCTATTAAAATGATAAAATTATACTATATAAATGATATTGGATTTATCATGTCTCTTTGGGAAGGGTATGTGAGGTAAGGATAATAAAATAAAAGAAATTGAAATGAAAATAAAAGAAAAGAAAGAGGGTTTTTACCTCTTGAATTATCCTCCTTAAGAACCTCCTTATGGGGATTGGTTTTTGTATTTCTTGAGAACAAAATATTTTCAAAGTGGGTTAGTGGATTTTTAATAGTATTTGGAAGAAATTTTATATGTCTCAAATCTTGGAAGGTTTGAGGAGAAAGGGTGGTAAGGGGTGTTTTTTATAGTGGATGAGAGTGGTGTTTTTTTGAATATTTTATCCATTTGTTTTTTATTTTGGATCAAGACTGTGAAATGTTAGGGAATTATCACTAATATATTAGAATAATAAAGGATAGTGTGAGATTATGGTATTAAATCATCCATACATCACCTTTGACTCAATAATTCATGCATTTAACATTTATTATATATTTTTCTATTTTACTATTCACCATGAATTTATGTAGTTTAGAAAAATAAAAAAAATTCACCCTAAGAATTTTTATAGGTTTATAATTAAAAAATGAAGCCAATTTTATGAAAATAATTTTCTAAATATAAGAAATAAAATTTTTAATTAAAATCATCATTTACTCAAAAAATACAGACTTTAAATTTATAACTGATTTTATAACACTATGAAAAATTTACTAAAGTATCATAAAATTATCCTAAAACCATAAGAAAAATATATTAATTCAGGAATATATTTTAGGAAAATAAATTTTCATTTAAATAATTTTATTAATTATAAAATTATAATTTAATATTTATGACCTACAAAAATAAAACAAGTTAATTACTAATTTCAAAAATATTCATTAACTTATATTATGATATAATTATATCATAATTAAAATTTTAAGATGACTAAATTTTATTTATACTTTAATGGGTCAAGTTACTATTCATTTGGCTAGTTAACTATTCATTAGGGTCATATTGATGTTCCTAATGCAAAGCTATTATTTCATTATTATATGGTTCTTAACTTCTTGAAATACATCTTATTTAATTCATTTTTCATTTATAAAGTTTTTATTGTTCTCTCTAAGTGATTGTTTTTGTGATTTATACAGTATGAAATAATTATAATAATGGAAATATCATTGATAGAATTCTAGGTTATTACACTATAGGTATCCATTTTTTCATACTAAAATACCTTCAATAAGAAATAAAAAATCTTAAATTTCACTAATATTAAAATATTAGATTTTTTTATTCAAACTAACTAAACTTAAATATGAAATTGAAAGTCAAAGGTATCAGTAAAATGTGAACAACAATATTAAATATATTTTAGTATATCAAATTTATTATTTGACACATATTACATATCACAATACTATTACCCCCTTTCTATATTTAAAACTGATCCGCCTGACATATATTCAATATTCACTTGAATTATCTTATATATGCTTTGAAAAATATTATTAATCACATGGAGAATCATATATTTCATTCAAAATATGTTATATATCCTTATGAAAAAAAATCTATTTAGAACATATTTTTTTCCAATATCATAAGTATTACTTTCTCTAAACATTAACTCCACTATATAATACCCAAAAATATTTAACTCATTTGAAAAACTATTCATCCCTTTTTGGGAAACCACTCATCCATAAATGAAATTCAAATATATCAACCCATATTGATATGTATTGAAAATAAATACAATATCATCCTATAATGGGTTAAATAATATTCCACGTTAGGTTTTCTGTTAAAATATTACATTTCATATGGCCATCCAAACTTAATGAATTCAGAAATATTTTCAACTACCACTCAATAAAGTAGGATAAATTATTATTATTTTTACCATTATTGGTAATATAGAAAAATATTATCTTAAAAGAGATATTAACACCTTCTTAAAATTAATGACCCATTATATAATCATCACTATATCTAATAGGTCTATATTAGTGTAAAAAAGTGACTAATTCACTTATAAAGGGTATCCAAAAATCGACCCATCAAATGATACCATCTTATAGAGAGATTAAAAAAACTACAATGTATTTTATTTCACTCATCTAATTAAAAATTAAAAACCTTCATATTACAGCTGGTTTATCACCCTATAGATAACATATCAATTTCTGTTGAAATAAAAACATAATTGAATGATGAAAGGTCCCTTAGAAACACACCTCAATACTTTTGGGTAATAGGTTACACTACAATTTTATTATTTAGATTATCACATATCTCAATTGAAAGTGGTTTTCTAATAATATCAGTTATTTTTTCCTTGGATAGAACAATTTAAATATTTTTTTATCTACCTTATATTTTGTAAAATAATATATAATTTCATTTATGTAATGAATAAGTCCGGGTCAACCGCTGCATCCCCCAAAATAATTCTAAAAAAGGGATAGATAACATTATCGATTACTACATCTTGGAAAAACATTTGAAGGATATATTATAAAACTATTTGTAATGATTTAACCCCTACAAAATTATTAAAAAAAACATGGATTCCTCTAAAAAATTTGAAACAAATTAACCATAATTTGGAAAACCATACATATAAATAATTAATTTCAACAATATAAACTAATCCAATTTTTTTATAATGACAAATTAAGGGTTAAATAAATAAATGTTACATTATAAAACTAAATTAAATGATAAAATGGTCATCATGTATAGATGAATTGAAAATAAAGATAAGGTTAGATTGGAAAATACATAAATAACCCTAAATAATCATTACAAAATCTCTAAAAAATCTACTAATCTAATTCCTCATGACTTGTATTCAAAACTTATAACCTTAACAAGATTAATGAGAGGCATTTTAGAGAGACATAAAATTTTCTGGTTTATATTAGAATGTAAACCATTATAAATAATTCAGATAAAATCCTTTTTAGATTCATTTTTATTAATTTTTATACCTAAAAAATGAATTTGGAGATCCATTTTATTTCCATTTAGTTATAATAAAAAAAACTAAATAAATTAAATAATGAGATCATGAAAACTATAAAATATATCAAAGAGAAATAAAACATAATCATCATCTAGAGATTAAAATAAAAGAGAGAACCATATGTTATAACACATCTCAAGAAAAAAAGAACATTATATCCAAAATTTTATTCATATCAAAAAAGAAAACAGTTAATTTAGACCATACTCATAGAATAGTAATTTATATATGTGAACTTGAAAAAAACTCGGACAACTTACCCCATTTACATTATTGGGTAACACCCCCTAGTGAGAGAAGAATCAGGATTAGGGAACCAAAAAGTGAAAAATATAATCTATTATAAAACTCATCCAGTTTACTCATAGAAATACTCATATTTCCCATGTGTACTGATCAACAATCAATTCTAATAACCTAACCAAATTATATAATCAACTTAAGCAGCATAAAAATTATAACACACAAAAATTTTAAAATATGAACATAATATTCAATAGTGCATATGAAATGAAACACCAAGCATATAAAATAATATAACATCCCAATAATTCATAATATTTTTAATAATTTAAATAAATTTAATCTATTTTATAGCTTGCATACACACAATAATAAGTTATCTTGCCCTACACGCAAGACTGAGTTTTATTGAACAATAATATAATGTTAATATTATTATTTAATATGATAGTAATCTAATATATCTTCAATTTGTAGGGATAAATATTATTTACTAACTTTTGAAAATATATGGCTTAATTCATTGGTTTTCATTTAATTATTAATGAGTATAAAAACTAATTGAATATGAATGAAATGTTTTTATAAAAAGATCATTTTTATTCACATAAGGTGTTTAATCTTACGAAATTAAATTTATTAATATTTATGAATTATATTAATGAGATTTATATTTTATATATTCAATAAAATTTTTACATTCATCCAATATATTTTATAATAATAATATATAGACAAATCAAAATTAACGCATAAAAAGTTGTATTTTTCAAATAGAAGTTTTTCTTCCTTTTAACGACAGAATTATTTTAAAACAATGTTTTGAAAATTTTACCAATTTTATTTCACAAAATAAACTTCATTATTTAAATATTAATTTAAAAATTATCTTCGAGTTATTTTTTGTTATTTTTATGAGAAGTTTCTTTTTTAAAAATAATGAAAAATACAAAATTTTAATTGAAAACTAAATTTTCATCTAAATAATTGATAACGTGAAATTATATTTTAAATTATATTTAAAGTAAAAGTATTTAAATTATACATATATTAATTAAATTTATTTCATTTTCATAAATTTCATATTGAAATTGGATATAAAAACATTGTAATCTTTTGATGATTTTCACTTTAAAAATCCGGTTTCTTGTTCCATCTTCAGGATTAAATTTAAATTAGTTTATAATATTTATATGGTTTGAATTTGGAAAAATGGATTTAAAATTTGAAATTAGAATAAATTATAATTTCTAAAAATTCCAAATTATTGTTTTACTCGATTTTTAAATAAAATAAGTTAAAATTAATTACAACAATTAAGAGAAAAATGAGCTTACTAAGGGGTTAATCTTTAAACTTTAAAGGGCCAAATGAACTTGAAACTTGTCCAACACACAATGGTTGGAAATATTTATACATAATACCATGTATTAGGTATTTTTTAATTATTACATCCAATTTAAATGAAAAAAAGGTGGGTGGAATTCCCCCTTTCAAACATTTACAAGTTTTCCACTCACCCCACTTATAAAAGGCCTCCCACTCTCCCACTTCTTAACACCACACAAAACAATTTTTTTCGAAATACACAAGTGACATAACTCTCTATATTACGTCCACTAATCCTATAATCCTTATATTGGGAAGAAATATTAATTAGAATGTAATTAGTATAAACATAAGGAGGATACCTGAAGATGAGTTAATGTTTCACTAAATTTTATTTTATTTTATTTACTTATCCAACTCATTAAATTATTATTATATAATGACTCTTTGATAAAATAATTATCATAAATAAACTTATATGTTGTTATTATAATGGTATGACCTAAAAATTCACACTCTTCCAATAAATGGGTTACAAAACCATTATTCATGTGTACGACAAACTACCACCTCACGAACTGATGTCTTTCATTTTTCCATGAACAACATTAAAGATTAGGAATAATGATGGAAATATGGAATATATATTACATTTATGATATTTATGATTCCTTTATGCTTCTATAATTCTTATATAACACATACCTTCATTCTTTCCATTTTGTGGGATGACGATAATGTCACTCATGTGTATAATAAACTACCGCCTCGCAAAGCGATGTGATTAATTAATTAATTAATGAAATGTATTAAAGATTAGTTTAATTAAAATATTTCGTTTATATAAATTAAAAATTATAATATAATTATAATATATATACATCATTAGTTTTCTTCATTTTAATGGGACTTAAAAATGGAAACATATTTCATGCGTACGTACAACCTAGCGTCTCTATGAATGACATATTTCATTTCCAGTAACCAAATATTATGGATTACTATAAATAAATATAAAATTATTATATAATATATTTAAATCATAGTTTGAATTCTGGGGATGATTAAATCAGTATCTAATTAATATGAACAAAAAATAACAAGTCAAAACATACTTGAAAAACAGATAAAGTTATTACCCAAAACAATTAAAATAATGAATGATTATTAACGAATGGTTGATAAGATGTTATAAAAAGATCACATATTATATAATAAATATTCAAATGTTTAAAAAAACAATACAGGGGGTTAAATAATTCTAAAAAAATAACCATAAGGTAAGGTATTTCTTAACTAAATTTCCAGTCATTGGGTTAAAATTATAAATAATTGATTATTTCATGATAAGATAATGTTTTTAATTAATTTTTATTATCTTGTGTTTTATTTAAAATTTTTATGTATATTTAAAGTGTATACACATAATCAATTGATTTATTTATTCTCAATTCAATGTTATGATCATTTTAATTGTTTATTTGAAAATCTAATTCTAATCAGGATTGATTATTCTTGAATGTCAGGAAAAAGAAATTTCATGAAAATTTAATAATAAAAACTTAAACTATATTATCATATAGTTATTAATGAGAAATTTCAAGTAATATTAATATTTTTAAACTATTTCATACTTAAAATGTTTTATAGAATGTTTTGAATAAAATCCTACTTCATTTTTTTGTTCTGTCAGAATTATGTTTTCTTCCAAAACCATGTTTTCTAAAATGTTTTAAATTTTTTTAAACTTTTAAAAAGTTTTTATTAAAGTAATTTTTACCCATTTTTACTGTTTACAAAATGATTTCAAAATAATAATTTTATGTTTTTAAAAACGATGTCTGTTTGGATTTTACTGAAAAAGTGAAAGGAAAACATTATTTTAACTTATACGACATAAAAATAATTTATAGATTTTATGAAAAATCAAATGTTTTAAAGATTATTTTTTTTATTTTCATAGTGTATTTGGAATTAAAATTATTTAAAACATGTTTTCAGAATTTTTGGCTTTTAAAAGTATTTTTTGATAAAAAGGATTTTAAAAATGTTTTTCAAAATAAAAATGATATTACTCTTATGAATGTTTTTAAAGGACTTTTATGGTATATGTATTCATCAATGAAAAGAACCCTTTATTATTACTATATTGGGTATATTTTCTTTGATACCAACCTCAATATTCCCCTAGATGGTTTATGATTATTTTCACCAAATAAGGTAGTGAAATTCAGTTCCTTGAATCAATTTTGTAGGAAATAACTTTTCCTTGAGACATTCTCTTTTTTATAATCATAGAAAATTGAATTTCCCCATAATATTCATATTATTAAAAATTTATATTATTATTTATTAAATCATATCTCATATTTTAATACAATGTTTACTTTGATAGTTATTTGATTACCAGAGAAAATATTGATAAGTTAGTATCCTTTACTCAATAGGGAAACTTGATAAGGTACATTTTTTGTGAATTATATTGATTATTAAATATATAAATATTTAGTTTGATGAAAATAACGTGAGTCTATGACCATTTAAATAAATCCCATAGATGCGTCGATAGTCTCATGAGATGAAGTCAGTTTGAAACAAACCCTTCTTGCTTGTAATATAGAATGTTTTAAACTATCCAGTGAAAGGTCCTAATAGTAGTATGTCTTAAACCATCTTGTTAAAGTTATTGGTGGTAAATTTTTTGTGTACTTGGGAAACATGACATAAAATATTTAATGATTTTTTTCATTTAGAATTTAGTTATTATTATCTATGATATTTTCAGTAGGAAAAAATACTTAGATGAATTTAATTCACAATTTATTGATTAAAATACAATAATTTTCAGTTATTTTTCTTTCCATATAACTTATTCCATATATTATAATGTTATTTAGTTTTATCAAATGGAATTAATTTTATTTATTTACCATTTTATATTGTTTATGCACTTCCTTTTCACTTTATTGATTAAATGGAATGTGTGTTCTATTATTTAAATTTCTATATTGATTATTATCATTGATTAATTATTTAATCCAGTTTACTTTAACCTTAATGATAATTTTATACCACCATTATTTTGTAAAATTTTCATATGAGTCAAATTTTCTTATTATGACTGATCTATAGGGATTCTATAGATATAATGAAGTTATTTTCAAAAAAAAGTTACAATTTGTGCATTACAAATATAATGAAAAACTCATGTATATATATGTATTTTACAAAGAATACTAAACTGATCATTATGTTGGGATAAAATTATATGTATCTTATGCTAATATAACTCTATTAGACACTAGATCTTGGATTCTAGGGTCATAGTCTCTACAAAAATCTTCTAAATTATCTAATAAATAAGATATAAAACGATAATATAAACAAATCTCATAGACAACAAGTCTATACATTAAAATAAGGATCATAAATCAAGGAAATATATCTTATATAAAATTTACCTTTAAAAACATCCAATGAAAATCCTTTTGGAGTTGTAAGTTTTTTATTTTTAGAAAACGTAATTGGAATAGATCTGGTTTTAGATAAAAACAAAGTAGAAACCTGAATTGTTTTCATGAAAAGTAAATAAATACAATGAATGAATAAAATTAGTCCCCAATAATATATTTTAATAATTATATAGTAAGAATATCTATTAAAAATATTAATCACCAAATGTTATCTATGGGAAACATCTTATGTTGAGACACAACTTTACACTTTCACTATTGTAACTTCCCTAACACAAAAGCCACTAAACTAGTGCCTCAAACTGAGTCATCACATGAACTCAAGCATAAATCCCATTCGCCAAAGGTTTTTTTACTAGTGGATAGGGTTAAATAATTCACATGGTGATACTATAGCCTCTTTACTAGATAAAAACACAATATATAAAAATCAAATAGTGGAAACATTATATAATAGACAATAAACATACATAAAAAACAATTTCCCAAATAGGGTACATGTCCACAAAAGAATAGTAAAATATGTAATTTCATGCTATGTAATGGAAAAGTGAAAAAATACAAATTAAAGACAATATTGGACTCCCAAAACAGGTCTCGAATCCATATCTAGATCTTTAATCTTGCATGTCCCAAGCCCAACTCAACTCCCTAACATGGGACCCTTACCCTCATCCTAACTTTAAATCATGGGATCTTCTTGGGTACCCAACGATGACCCAAGCAGGGTGTGAGTACAAATTAGTTGTCCACCACCAATAATGTCTACAAAATACCTTGTCTAAATAGATAGTGCATGGAAGTACTAATTAAATGAAAAAATAAGGACATCATATATTCCATTAGTTAATAATATTTACTTTAACCCTTTTAATAATTTTTAACATTTACATAATTTATGCCATCTTCATTACTTAAGAAATTTTCATCACATGTTCCATCGGTTAGGAATATATTTCATCTGAATATGGTTATAAGGAAATCAATCAATATGTATAAGGGAATAAGTTAAATATCTATTTTACTAGGGATAACCACATCACACCAATACATCAACATCCCCTAAAATCCTCAGTTTTGGTGGAAATTAACTATTAGGGGAATATATCCTCCATATCCTTCCCTAAATCCTGAATTGTGGGGAGGAGTTTAGAGCCTCAATATAACTCAATCCGTGGGTGTATAACCTAATGTCAATACCGCAATCAACCAAGCCATGTGCAAATGCTTATTTATTAATTCACAATATAGATACCATATCACAAATAGACACAACCATTAAAAAAGTAATCACATTCCATAACCATAAACATGGTAATAAATACTATTCCATAACCCATTAACACATTTTCTATTTACATTCCATAGTCATTTAGGACCATTACCATTCTCATGCCTTAACCTTTTAAGTATATTCAATGACTCCCATATATTATCCAAAATTCATCCATTACCATACATTAGTCCATATATACCATTTATAATTTCACATTTGTAATTCTGATATCACATAGAAGAACCAATTTATTACATTTAACCCCTTAGTTATACCCCATAATTCCCATGTATTAACCCATTCAACATATTTATCAATTATCTTTATGAAAAACCATTTACATGTTCTTCAATTCACAAGCCATTGTCAATTAAACATGTTCATAATTTCATATACACTAATCTTTTTAGAAATTTCAACATAATTCATAATCCATTAAACACCATCTTAATTAACTAATGTAACTAATTTATCATTCATAAGCCTTAGACTATCAACCAATTACCATTTTCCAATTCATAGTTCGTATAACCCATTGGTATTCAATCCAATGGTGCCTTATACCATTAATAACCATAGAAAAACTATTATTATTCCATTTCCACACAACCAACCCTATTAATATATTATTCATGAGGTCTACATTATCATACATCAACTCTATACTTGACCTTATTAACATCTTGGTTTGGGAATGTCGGCGCACCCCATAGGTGGAACTAAGCTATTTTAATCATCTTCAACACATCATATTGGGATCATGGGGGGTATAAATAAATATATAGAAAACAATTTTACCATGTATTACTAAAAGTGAAAAATTCACAATAAGTGGAAATTAATATCTCAACACAAATGCACAAATCTATAACAACAATATTTTTATATATCATTTAGACCACCTACCAAAAATATGATAATGAATGCACTCTTTAGTATAGCCTTATTTATGGATAAAAATACCCTTTAAATACCCAAACTATATTACATCATAAAAATAAGGATTTAGGGCTTTGTAATAATACGGTAGAAACTAAAAACCCTAACTCGGAAATGAGAAACAAGACAAGCATTAGACTTACCTGGGGCTTCGATCTGCAAACAATAACGCTCTAACTGGCCAATAATTGAAGGATAACCACCCTTGGGAAGCTTGGGTCTATTTTTAACATTATTAGGGTTTACAGGGGAAAATATTTGGGAGAAATCAAATGGGTATCTAAATATACCATGATAGAAAAACTATAAATTTTCCAACTTTTATTGGGGAGCACAATTTGTTTGTATGGGTTTCCAAACCATGTGAATGATTTTGTTTAAGGGTAAAAGGTTGAATGATAACATGGGAATCTAAAAATAGTTTTACTAACCATGAACCAACTGTGTGAAATTCCACTGTCCAAGTTTTCATGATTTTACTAGGAAGTCCACAAAATTTACTTAACAGTGCACAGATTGTGCGCCTCACACAGGTTCACCGAATTTCCCTTTTTTTTTTCATTTTACAAACCCTCAGAACACCACAGAGGATCCCCTTATTCCTTTTATACATCTCATTGACAATAAATAAGAGATTAAAACCAAAATTTCAACAAGTTAATACCTTTCAAAAAGGTAGGGATCTCGCACTTATCCTTTTTGACTTCTTTATATACCAAGATATTTAAGAGAAAGGGTTCCTAAAACACTATATGAACAAAGTAATTAAAATTTTAATACCATAAATACCCATAATATTTTTCATATTTCCTAGATAATTTAATAAAAATATTAATTAAAGGAATAATAAGTAACTAAGAGTAGGATAAAGAATAAAAATTAATGAATCAAGAGTTATCTTGAATTTTAACTACTATAACTCAAGGGATATCACCTAGGAAGGATAAGGGAAGAAAATACCACTATTGAGGATATATAGTTTGATCCAAAGGGTTTTATATAATATAATTTGGATTTATATTAAATTAATAAAAAATAAAGATTTCAATTTTTTAAATTTTGGAAAAGCCAAAGGGTTTGTCCATATAGTTTAGGAAACTATGTTAAAACCATGATATTGTCTCTTGAAGGGAAACCAAACGTATGGATTGATTAAATTGTATTGATGTAAGGTTTCCAAAACCATGAACAAAATATTTTAGTCCTACCCATAAATATTTGTAGTCTTCAATGTCTTATCACACAATTTCGAGAACCATGCACGAACCATGTATATGCTATTGGAAATCCCCCACACTTCTACATAAAATGTCTATACAGTAAATACTATCTATGTTACAACCTTGATCCCAATCCAAATTCCCAATTTTTTAAATCCTAAAATCCAAACTCAAAAAAAATTTAAGAAATTAAAATAAATATTTGATAAAACTAAATTAAACACATATCATTGACCCCGGTGTGTCACAATTCTCGCCACCATACCCCTTCCAACGATAAGAAAATTTCTATACCTACTCACTATGGAAAATGTGAATCCATTTCTCTCTTATCAAGTCTAGAAACTATATCTAATTGTGGATATATATACCTTGACACCATAACACACAATATAAGGACTTTGGCCCTAGTAGCCTAGAGTCAGTGGTTACTTTACTACATTAGCACTATATACAATGAATCAATCCTATAGGACCAAATAATTTAGTAGTTCTAGAAAAATATATATATACTTTAATATCATCTTATAATTGTAAACATAAAATACAACATATAATTTTTTTGAGAACATCATAATTCCCTTTAGTATATCCCTATATATTAATCATAATACACTTGTTAGAATATTGTAAAAAATATAATAAATGATTATATCTAATGATTTTCAAGGGTATGAATATAATGGATGATATCATGAATAAATAGGGTATAATAAATATGGAAAAGTGAATAACTTAATCATATTCCATTTAATCAATAACTTGAACATGATGAATATTATGGAATGAATAAATGATGATCAAATAATTCCATATAAATAATCACATAATTTTTAAACTTATATTGGAATATTCTAACTAATTGAATTATCAAATGTAAATTAATAACTAATCGCATAATGAGGTAATTTATAATGGTATATATCATAACCATACAATCAAGAACTCATCAAGATACCCAAGTTAGTTTGTTCCATGAGACCCACCTATGCATTGAGGGACTATAGTGGGCCCCAACTATAACTTAATAACTTCAATGAATTTATAAAATGAATGAGTTAGAACATAATCAACATAAAAAATCATATTGAAAAACTATCATATGAAATGTTAATAATTAACCTAATTAATAAACATAGTCATAAACTATCAATAGTAATATGAATGCTATCAACATACTACATCACAAATCCAAATGATCGTAAACCATGTGGAGAAATAATAAAGATGGAATCATTACATTATATCTCTTGTGGTTTACAAGTATAATATGGTTTTTGGCCTTGATGAATATAAATTACACAAAGATATCATAAAAAACATTCTTGAGGAAAAAAAATTTCCAAATTGAAAATCACCTTTGTAAAACTAAATGTTCATACAATATTACATTTTTTTATTTGAATGTAAAATTTTAAACATATAAAGTAGGATTTTTAAATTTTATTTCTATGATATTCAAGAGTAACCACTATTGTTGCCCAAATACTATCACCACCATACTATTGCTTCCTTAAACATAATTAGTGAGATAGATGCACAAAATCAAAATCCATTGAAAATGAATCCTCCAAAATAAGATACTGAAGCCACCACTGCAGACAAAAACATAGATCCAATGAATTGCCACCATGAATAATATATAAAACAAAAATCACCATTGTCATATCCCCACAAAAACCAAAATTAATAGAATAGAACTTATTCCATCTAAATAATAATGATCCTGAACATCCCTCCACAACATCAATTAAGCATCATCCAAATGAAAAACCATATCAAGAACCATCGATGCAACTCAAGTCGAAAACAGACACAACCCAGTCTGAAGATTGATACTGATGATACAAACATATCTAGGAAACATATCAAGTTAATGACACTTAGGTATAGAATAATATATCACATAAATGAGAGATTAAACTGGGTAGGGGTCTCAAGTTAGTTAGATTATGAAGAACCACTTTGGGATCGAATCTAAACCGATTGAAGACAAGGAAGAACCAACCATGAGGGTAAATATCAAGAAATGAACCCCTAAAATGGAAAGGGAGAGGAAAATGATGAAAAAAGGACTGAAAAGTGAAAAATAAAGGGGAATCTTAGGGGGAGTGAATCCCCACAAAATTGGAGAAGAACAAGCTAGGCACAATGGATAGCAGGCGAGAACCTACCGACAACCACATAGCTAGGGGAAGCTTTAAAGGGAATGAAAAAGTGAGGTATCACCCTGAAGAAGAAGAGACCGAGACAGAAATCATAAGGAAGAAGAAAAAGAAAAAAGTAGGATATGAGATATGAAACTATAGAGGCATCTATCATGCCCCCCCTCCGGACCATCACTAAAGGAAAACCATAGGCCCTTAAGAGAGAAGAGAGTGGCCGCTCAAAGGAGTATTACGACGATAAATAATTTTATTTATTTTTACTATTTTTTTGGATTTTTAATATTATCATATAATAATAATAATTATTATTTTTAATATTATTTTATCGATTTTTATATAATCCATTAAAAAATTGGAATAATTTAAATAAAAATCAATCCCATAGATGAAATGAAAAAGCGATTTTTCAAAGAAAAGTTTTCATAAGTATAAGATGTTTTAATATTAAAAATCAATATGAAATTTATTAAAATTAATTAATTATATTTATTATAATATAATTGAACTAATTTATCTTTTAAAAAAATTTAAATGAAAAATGGATATTTTAAATTCTTTAAATGAATATACGATTTTCAATAAAAACAACTTGTTTTTTCTATTGATAAAAAAACTAATCATTTAATAAAAACTAAAAATTTCACTTTAAGTTAATTTTTATATGGTGATTTCAAAAATTTTGTCCATTTGATAAAATAAATTTTCTAAATGTGGTAAAAATAATTTTAAAGTATGTGTGTGTAGCACGACATAACCACCTTTTTAAAAAATTACAGGTTTTAAAAAAACATTTTTTTTCTTTTAAATGATAATTTTTTTAATGAAATATATAACATTTGAATTTATTTTATACATGTGTAAATAATAAATTTTTTGTTAGTTATTTAGACCTATTCATACCTTCCAAATTAACCACATGTTTATAACAGTATACCATAATACCATTCCTTTCGACTTGAGGTTGCTTGTACCTCAAGCTATTAAAGAGATTAAATTTAGTGAAATATATTTTTAGGATTATTTAAGCTTCATTTTCCCATTAAATATCATATTTAACATAATTAAATTATTTTATAATTTCAGATAGTTACATTATCCCCAATTTTAATAATAGGGGTCCTTACAATTTCATTATGGTCTCAAAAATCAAGGGTTTGTCGTCTGAAAATAACTTTGTTGAAAACTCAAATAACAGAAAGGGTTAATATAAAACCTATTAAAATATGGAAATGGAACTATACAGTTCATCCAAAATAACACATAACTATATTTTCAATTAGGAGAACATTGGGGGGTAGTGAAAATATTGACATGGAAGATAATTATAAATAATTACGTAGAGTTATAGAAATCATTGATCCCAAGAAAGTGAATGATCAAGAGAAATTTAATAACCCCAAAAAATAAATTTTTTATGAATTAAATGACCATTTATTCATTAGATATTATTTTCACAGGAAACAATTATTGTTTCAATGTTTTGTCCCATTTTTTATGGATTCCTTTGCTATCATGGTATAGAACACCATAAAATATAAATACAATTTTTATATTTAGTGGTTATTCAATAAATTTACACTTATTTTATAACTCTATGAAATTAATATCCATAATGATATTTTTTTTCATAAACCACTTAAATTAAATTTCAAAGGATCATAAGATCAATAAAAGAGAAAACAATCCTTTGATATCCCCCTAAATATTTACCAAAACCAAAATTGTTAACTCAACTTCTTCAATATAATACATTAATCTTGAAACCTCAATAGAAACACTTAAGTTCAACTTAATCTATTCCATAATTAGTTACCCTTAAATTCATTATGCTTATATTTCCAAAATAATTATTACGTTCTTTCCAAATAATCCTTTATGTTAAACCTAATTTATATGTGTAAAGACCCAGAAATTCCATGTAATTGTTTTTAAAATATATGGGAATTTTATGAGTCTGTTAAAATAGATGGTGCATGATTATGAGGCCGGGTGTGCCCGTAATGAATTTCTAAACTTTTTTTCACGTACGTTCAGTAAACGTACGAGCGAGTTTTTGTAACTTTTTAACCGGTGGTCGGAATTAAAATCCGAGGGCACTATTGAACTCGCAGTGCCTATATTCGCTTAAGGGGACCTTCACCTCAACTGCAGTAGGTCGAGGGTGAAAGATAAAATTTTGGGTTTTTGTGGAAATAGAAATATAATAAAATAAACATTAATTTTATTTTTATATGCTTTGAAACTCCCATGTGGATGTTTCTAAGGTGGGGACCACCTGAACTAAAACCTCCCACATGGGTTATGGTGGCAAGGACCACCTAAAACTAAAAAACCCTTGAACTCCCCTCTTAATGGGCAGAAACCTCTTGAACTCCCCTTTCATGGGAGATAACCTTTGGTACCCCCCACTTTAATGGTGGAAACCACATCATAATTAATTACGTAAATTTAATTTTGGGTCAATAATTAAATTGATGGAACACATCGTATTGTCTATTATTTTGTTGGTTGAAGGGTTGAAAAAGCACTTGGAGAAACTATTACCCTCTCCAATGAAGACACCTCCCGACAAAGAATGACCCCTAGAGATCGAAGAATGAGGAAACCAACACCGAGGTGGATCGAAAGCACCTTGTAGAGGCAACCAACGTAGGACGTATTCGACGACACAGAACCGACGATCGTGGAAACGCCGACGTTGCCGAATTCACCCCTTCCAATTTCAATGATCAATCAAGGTTGAGGTTTAGTTGTGTATGATTATATTCCCATGTTCTTCCCTTCTAAAACAAATAACATAGATCAACTCTCTAATTAGTTGATCCACTAATGTTTTCCTTTGCGGGTTTGGGAATAGTGATTGATGGAGGTTGTGGGGTTTGATGTTTTAATTATCTTCCATACTTGTTCTTGATTCAGAAATTTTTGAACCACTTGCTACCACTCCAACGCGGAGAGTGCAGGACAAAAAAATATTGCTCGACCTCTCTGCATATTCTATTGTTTATTTGTTGCATTTTTCGCGACGAAGGTGACGATGCAATCGTGCCACCAGATAAAAGAGAACCGTGGATTTTTGCCGCATCGGTGAATGATAGACGACCCACCGAACTAGCTGCTAGGGAAGGCACATCGTGCTACCATGCCACACGACCAGACACAACCTCTGCCACCCTGCATCCCCACCACGCCGCACCGTCCCGCGATGCCGGCCCACGACCTCACCGCCCTCAAGGTCCCGCGGCCTTTGAGCCGCCCCATGCCGCTTGGCCAGTCTGCCCAGTATAGTCCAGGCCGGACCCAGCGGGTCGGGCCGGGTCAACCCAAACTAGGTCAGCCCAAGTCGGGTCGGCCCAGGCCGGGGTCGGCCCAGGCCGGGTCGGTCCGACAAGGTCAGACTGGGCCCAGACTCACTACGACCCATTTACGCTCGTTTTGCCATAACTTTGGCACCAGATGTTTGTTTGACAAATCATCAGTGGAGTTGGAAACCTTTGAGCGAGACAATACTTTTTAGTATACCGCACTAGAGATTTGTATATAGTTGGAGTATGGTTGGGTTGGATCGACCACGAATCCAATCGGGCCATCGAGACCAAATGACTAATAACTTACAGGCCGGACGTCCGATTGACACACCGTCTATTGCATTGAGACCCCTATGATGTGGTGGTGCTTTGAGGTAATTCTTAATGAGACTTTTTGGTAGTTGGAGTATTTAACAGTGGCTTGTGGAGTTGACCCTCTTAGAGATAAGCGAGCATAGTGCGAGAACCCTGTAGATGGCTGTGACGTGAAGAATGAATAACGATCCTATGTGGGTCAGTATCGAGCAAACTTGTGTGGGTCAGCACCTATCGATCCTATGTTGGTCAGCACCGAGTGATCCAGTGCGGGTCAGCACTGAGCGATCATGTGTGGGTCAGCACTGAGTGATCCTGTGTGGGTCAGCATCGAGTGATCCTGTGTGGGTCAGCAATAGAGCGTCTTAACAGAGCAACACAGTTCAGTTGTTACATCTAATTATCTATACTACTGTACCTAGGTTATACCTGGTGTGAGCTAAGTACTTTCCTTCGTGGTGATACTTTTTTGGTATTCTTTTGTGTGGAGTACCTGTGTGGTACTTTATTTTGTGGTAATACCTTGGTGGTATTATTCTGTGTGGCGTACCTATGTGGTACTTACCTTCGTGGCACTCCTTCCTTTATGGAGCAGTTGAGCTTGGGATTTTGAGTTAGACTCTGTGTTTTTCTCATGATTGAGATGGGTTTACTTGATAACTTAGGCATATTTTTGGGAAAATACCTAAGTAGGGTTGTCAGTTGATTGCATACTGTTTGGTTTATCCTTTGTAGATTTTGTGAGACCTTTAGGGTATCAAGGTCCCTACTGAGTATCATTATAGTCACCCCTGCATGGGCTATGCCCACACCCTGTTGTGTTTGGTGCAGACAACGGATAGCGCTGACTAAGGACAAGAGGACCAGCACTAGAGGTAGCTCGTAGGTGGACGTTAGATGAGGAAAACTGCAGAGACAGCCGTTTGTGATATGTACATACCCTTACGTAGGATTTGTGGTGGATGATCCAAGAGTTGATTTTCACCTATTATCCATCCTGTACTTTCTAGTTTTCCTTGTACTTTCCAATTGGGCTTGTATTCTAGACCCTTTTACTGACTGTACTCACTATGTTTACTATTCAGTTTACTTGAGTTCATATCTTGCTGTGTTCTTGGTTGTGTGTGTTACAGGTTATAAAGGCAATGCCTTCATTGTTTTGGGGAATACGCCTTCGGTGCTAGTCTCCAGCCCCTGGCCTATGGAAAACAGGCTTGGGGAAGTCACGGAACGAGCCCCGAGGGACGGGTCGTGAAAAATTAGTATCAAAGGAGTCAGTTCTACTGTATAACATAAGACTCTGATATTTTTAATGGCAATAGTGTTATGTGTAGTGTGTGTGGTTATCAGTTTAAGGAATCTAGTGTTGGTGCCGTGGGTAACATATCTATACAGCAGGACCCTGACTTCTGATTTCTGACTCAGTGCATGAAAACACTGATTGTGTGGGTGTTTTGAAGAGTTTTCTTTGTGATCTCTTTGAGTCAGCTCACCAGGTATAAATTTTTGACTGTGGCACACCTGTTTTTTTAGAGATAAAATTTTGATCGAGGTGGTCCATAAGGAGCAGGCATACGTGGTAGAGGAGCTTGTCGTGCAGTTGACGAAGGGATATGATTCGATATGTTACTGCCACCACCACTAGGTGGTCCACCCTAACCACAGGGAGAAGGAGGACGGGGGAAATCTCAACTACATGCAGCTGAGGCCTATGGTCACGACGCTCTGAAGATTATACGAGGTACGATCTATGTCTATTCCACCATAGCTGTATTACTTATACACACATCTTCCAGTCATTCTTTTATTGAAACTACCCTCGTTCGTATCTTGGAGATTTTTATGGAGCCTTTGGCTTGATCCTTACGGCTTGATACTTTTACGGGAGTGGATTTGACGATTACGCACTGGTTCCGGCAGTGCAAACATACTCTAGGAGGTGAGAGGTTTGTCTGGGATCTCCTAGTAGCAGCGTCGAGGCCTTACGTTGTCATCTTGGGTATGGGATGGTTATCTACAGTCCGTGCTTAGATTGACTGTATTAAGTTAAAAGTGCAATGTGTCTGCACGGATGGGACCAGGTTTACCTTCACCATTGAGAAGGGAGCATTTACAGCACTAGATGGACTTACCCGGAGGAGGGTGTATCCGATTACTCATCAGTTGCCTAGCTTTACCCTCGGAGCATTTGATGTGGAGAGTCCGAGCTATCCTATAATGGTGGACCAGTACGCGGATGTCTTCCCGGATTATGTTTTGGTTCTACCTCCTCACATAGAGGTGGACTTTTATATTGACTTTACCCTCATTCAGACCAGTGTTTCTCCTTGGGAAGCCCCGATTCTATCACCAAGAAGGTTGATAGGAGTTTGAGGATTTGTGTTGACTATCGGCGCCTAAACCAGGTGACCTTGAAGAACAAGTACCCACTTCCAAGGATTGATGACCTATTTGACCAGCTGAAAGAAGCAAGGTGGTTCTTGAAGATAGACCTCAGATTAGGTTATCACCAGCTTAGAGTAAAAGATGAGGATGTGTATAAGACAACTTTCAGATGTCAGTATGGCCATTATGAGTTCTTGGTTATGCCCTTCGGCATATCCAACGCTCTAGAAGTGTTCATGGGACTCATGAACAAGATATTTCAGCGAAACCTTGATCACTTTGTAGTAGTCTTCATCGATGACATTCTGATATACTCAACAACTAAGGAAGAACATGCCTATCCTTATCAGGTAGTACTAGACACACTTTGAGAGGACTGACTTTATATTATGGTATCAAAGTGCTAGTTTTGGATCTGAGAGGTTCACTTTATGGGACACGTCATATTAGAGGCTGTATTTGTAGAGGATCCAACGAAGATTGAGGTGGTACTTTCTTGGGAGCCACCAAGGAGTGTGATAGAGGTACGAAGTTTCCTGGGTTTGGCCAGATACTGCCAGAGCTTTGTGCCAGATTTCTCCAGAGTTGCAGCACCACTATCAGCATTGACAAAGAAGGGGCAACCCTTCATGTGGTCGGAGAGATGCCAACGAAGTTTTCAGGATCTGAGGCAGAGGTTGACTAGTGCACCCCATATTGAGGATTTTGGAGGAGGGTGTAGGGTACATAGTCTACTGCGACACATCAGGGATCGATCTCGGATGTGTCTTGATGTAGGAGCGAGGAGTGATCACATATGGTTCTTAATAGATGAGACTGCATGAGTAAAACTATGCTACCCATGACTAGGAGTTAGCAGTAGTGGTTTCTACCTTGAAGATGTGGAGACACTATCTGATGGGAGGATGTTTTACAGTCTACTCTGATCACAAGAGTCTCAGTTATATCTTCTCTCAGAAGGACCTTAACCTGAGACAACGACGTTGTCTTGAGTTCATCTAGGACTATGACTTAGAGATATTCTATATTCTTGGGAAGGGGAACATTTTAGTAGATGCACCACCTTATGTGATTTTTTTATCATCCACATGGCCATCCTAGTTAATATTAGTCAAGATCAAATGAAATAGATCACATTTCTCCTTTTACAAATAGAAATAATTTGAATTAATTTTTACCTATCTTATGAATATCTTCACTTTTAATAAATTTTATTATTATTATTTATATTGATACATATCTTAAATAGTGACAGAAACTAAAACATTGGTCCTTGAGGTTGTCAAATTAAAAAAATGACCATTTAAATTTCTAAATTATTTTTCATTAAAAAACTTCTTATTTTTCATTCTTAATAAAAATTGTTCTTATTTGAAATTTTTGGATTCCTATATAAAAAAACTTTTCCATAATAGTTTAGAATATTTTTCTTCTGAGTTTAAACCTTTCTAGTGACCTGAATAACTTGAAAATCCAAGAGAAATTTCATCTCCTTAAGAAAAGACATCTCAAATTTCTTCATCATTTATGTGAAAAATTATTCACAAAATTATTATCACTAGAAAATATAATGTCACCAATCAAAATCATCACAATGAGTAATGTGGGGTTTATATTTTTTACATACAAGTTGTTTTCCACCTGTCTATTATGGAAATCCATTCTTATGAAGTACTCATACATAATGATATACCAATATCTGAGGGAATGTTTCAATACATACAGATCTTTATTTTGTTTAAATAAATTGATACCATCATCATAAAGAAAAAAACATCATATTTTTTTCTATATATACCTCTTTATTTAACTCATTTATAAATAGATACTTTAATTTCATTTTGGAAAAAATTAATGTTTCATTGAGTTGCAATTGATATAAAAATTTGAATGGTATTAGGCCTAATAATAAGGGAAAATGTATCATCAAATATAATCCCTTTAATTTTTTAATACCCCTTTAAAATTAGTATTTATATGTTCTTTTCAGATTTATCTTTCTCATTTATATTATTTTGGAAAACCTTATCTGTTTTAAAAATGTTTTTCTCGTTGTTCTATTACATAAAATATCTTATTACATTCATTTAAATAAGTTACAACTCTTTATTCATAGATTTAATAAATTCATCTTTTTTTTTCAAAATATTTATCAATAGTTATAGGATAAATGTTTGAAAGTAGAATATTATAAATATAAATTACAACCTAAATTATATTTTCACTTCTATAGTCTTATATCTAATGATATGTGAAACATCAAATTGCTTAATTAAGCTTGAGTTTGTCTATTTTATTCTTGAATTCAAATCTTCATCACCTGAGTAAGTTTAATCTACACCATTATCATATATTTTTTCATTATATTAAATCCATAAATTAATATTATTGGTGACAACATTATCCTCATCATCATACAATTATTGTTTTCATCTCTTCTTAATTTTCATATATTTTTCATTTTTTCATAGTAAATTATTCTTAGATATGTGTTATTATAAAATCTATATGGGATTCTAGTTTTTGTATAACCAAGGAATATTATATCAACTTATTTATTATTAAACATTACATTATTTTTAACCTTTATCTTATATAGGATATGAATCATTAGAAAATTAAAGTGTTCGATATTTGTTTTTCACATTGATCTGCATTTTATAAGGAGTTATATAATAATTTTCATTAATAAGAAGATATTTTTAATGATTACTATAGTAGTTAAATCTTAAAACTATAAATGTATCTAATTTTCCTTCTCAGTTAGTGTGTTTTTTTCATATAAAAAATTATCTTACTTTTTATTTTATCCACTCCATGTTTTTGGTACACTAATTGATATTATTACATTTCAGTCTCTTAATTTTTTTTTATTTTTAGAAAGACTCATAATAATTTTATACATATTTAAATAAAATTTATTGTAATATATAAAAATGAAACATTTTATTCAAGTATATTCATCACTGAATGTGATAAAATACATGTAATGAACCAACACAAGTTTAATTTGTAATGTCACCGGTGTCATCCCGACAGGCTTGAGGCATGTTCTCGATTCCCCTAGGATAGAAACTGCTTCCATGGTATCATGAATGACTAGGTGGGAATTATTTCACCCTCATAAGATAATATGGAATGCCCAGGATTATTACTAAATACCTATATTTACTGGTCCCTATATTTGACATCCAGTTCATCAAATAAAATTTGCAACAACGTAAACCATACCAAATAGAGAATAAGTAGTAGTATCATCACCATAATGATAAATATATGAAATTTTATAAATAAATAATGTGAAATTAATTTCACATAGAAAAAAATATATTTATGTACATTATAGTCTGAATATACTGATGCATAATGACAATTTCCCAAAATACCATTAGTTGTGGAGTATCCCAAAATTATTGAATGAAGCTACCTCCATGTTTCTAACTTCTAGTCTATATCATCAAAGATGACATGAGAATCAAGATGATATACCTAGAGATGCATATCCTTTTCCTTTCTTTATATTAGTTTGAACCATGTTTTCATATTCCCAATGGCATATGCAGGGTGTGAAGAAAATCCTAGTAAAGAACCATTGTTAATATATATGTCACCATTCACAATGAAAACGAATGATTCAATTCTTAAAATAAATTTGTAAAATATTTTTTTTTCATAAAATCAAATTTTAATTCTTTTGGTTTTCATAAATTTTGGTGGGAAGATATGTTTCAGGGTAAATAAAATATCAAGTACCATTGATGGTAGTTAATGATTATCAAGTTATTATACTAAAATATCACATGGTTATAAAATAAAGATATTTCATAATACAGTCAAAGTAAATGTGACAGATGGGAGATATTTAACCCATGAAATACTTGGGTTTTGGAATCACTCATGGAACACCAGATGATATAAGATAACCAAAATAAGTAATCCATCCTGGGACACTCGAAGTCACCAGATATGAGACCTATCTCTCTTATGCATATATCTAAGGTAAAACCTTACTTATAAACCACAAAACCAGGTCTATAATATATAAAAAACGACATCCATTACATAAAAAAGCCCATGATAAGGTAATGAAATTTATAATAAAATATCCTTTCAAAATCCCTTTGAAATATAATTATAAAAGAAAGTAAATTTTTAGTGACATTTTATCAAATATTTTAACGTCACTAAATTGATCTTCAGAGGGAAAATAAAAATAAATCACTATTTTGTAATATCACTCTATGATCCACAATAAAACATGTATAATTTCCCTTAATAAATAAAATACATGCAGAATAAATCAATAAAAACCAAAGGAAAACTCAAGAACCCAGTTTACAGAAAGGAAAATTCATAAAATAGAGAGACACATACCCTAATAGGGATGAAATGTAATCAAGATTAAAAAATAAGAATGAATATGATGAAAAGGGAACCTCATGAACCTTAAAAAAGAAGAAAAATTAATACAAAATCCTAATCCATAGGTTTTAACTTTTATATTAATTAGGTTTTGTTAAATGAAAAGAAATTAAAAATAGAAAAGATTTAACGAAGATTGTTGGATGAAATCAAGAGAAAACCATGGCTAATCTTGAAGAATCCATTAATTATCAATTAAGAATGCACCAAAATTGAAGGGGTAGGATGTTAATAGATAAAATAGGGCCTATTTCATGATAGTTATAAAAATTTATTGGTTGGGTAGTGAAAATTCAATAGTTGAATAATTTTAGAACATGTTTTTAACAAAATAGGGAAGACTGTACAGTTTGGATGCATAGTTTTACAAACCATGAAACAACCATGTATGCCCACTCTTATGAATAGAACCTGAAAGAAAGTATCTTGGGAGTCTTCAATCAATTTTAGAACTACCATAAGACCATGGAAAATATATTTTGAATCCCTCCCTCCCATTTTCAATGATAGTGTCATGGTTACTCCTAACTGTGCGTGAAAGGTGTGCATTATCCAATTTTCAATATATTTTTTATTTTCATCCTACTGCCCCCAAAAAATACATATAAATGTTATATAAAATAAAAAAATTATTAAATACATACTCATGAACTAGTGGTCTCATAATCTACCCCCATGACTCTTTTTTTTCTTGAAAGTCCTCAATTTCTAGCATCCACAAAAATATCAGGACATTATATTGTCAATATGGCCTCCTATTAAAATGTATCTTGGGGATCCCAAAAATTATTCCAAAATAAAAAGAATAAGGGAATCAATTTTCCTTATAGAACATTGATATGATGATCCATAACAGGAATAGGTTTCTCTATTACAATTGTGTAAGGTTCCAAGTATAATCTTGCACATTCCCTCACATGAGATGAGTATGGATAGTACATCTAGTACTATAAAATGCATAATACATCATGTATTGAGGTTATATGAACTATAAAGGACTAATGATATTGTAATTTTCTAATTATCTTCACAATATCTAAAGGACCAACATATCATGCTTCCAACTTACCCCGATTCTTCAAATGATGGTGTCCAATCAAAGGGTGACTTTAAATTACTCTTGATTACCTACATGAATGTATAGTGGATGATGATGATTACCATCATAATATTTCTAGTGAAATATATCTATAACCATTTTTTTTGAATTAGTTGAACCATGCTTATCATATATAAAAAAATATCCATTCGTAAAAATGAATACTCACATTGACCAGACCAATATAGAAGGAACCGACATGACTGACCATACATAGCCTCAAAGAGATCCATCTTTATCATTTCCTTATAGTTATTATTATAGAATAACTTAATTAATTAATATTATTTCTCCCATGACCCTCCAAAGTCAAGGAAACATTATTAGTGTATATCCTAAGGAATTTTAATATCTAGATTCATCTAACCTTTGGTCTATGGATGATAGGCTGAGGTTATTTTAAACTAAGATCCCAAATCCATCTATAACCTCATCCATAAAAGTGATATGAATCATAAATCTAGGTATAAAATAATCACCAAAGTCACACCATGAATACAATCCACATCTTTTACATAAAGGTGTCAGTTTCCGTCCACACTTATTGTCTTCTTAATAAGAATAAAATGGGATGATTTCATTAAGTTGTTAATAAACACCCATATAGAGTCATGTATGATATGTTATTGTGGAAATATAATAACCAAATCCATTGAAATATGTTCCCATTTCAGTACAAGTATTTGGAGAGGACGTAATAACCTATTTAAATTTTGGTGCTCAATTTTTTTTATCCAAAAAATTAAAGAAATAAGATACAATTCCTTTAACTTCTAGCATTATTTGAGGCCACGAATATCAGTGTTCGAGATCATATAATATCAGGGTATCTCCCATATGAATGACCCAAAAATATTTTTGACCACCATAAATAACCCCCATCTCATGCCCAAAGGGAATATCATACAATCATAGAAAAAGTGGATGTAATTGAAAGATTGATACATTTCACTCGAGTTCTCCCCAACACTATTGATTTCTCTTATCTACTAAGAAAATTGGTCTATATATTGATCAAGGAAAATATTATTTTCAAAATATAGGTCAAATTTCACATTTTTCATGACTGCCTTATCACCCCCTCTAATTCCATATGAATATCAATAAACAAGTTCATAAGTCAACACAATTCCTTAGACAATTTCCCTACATGGGTTATTAATTTTTTTCTTAGTTCATTAGATACAATATTCCCCATTCTCAGAGTGTAATAAAAATTAAATATGAATGTTTGAAGGTACTCTACCCCTACCTCTATATGAGATTCATATCCACTTTAGGAAATATATAATTTACACTTTTATTATCAAATTACACTATGATCTATTACTCAAAGTGTATGTGGTGCCATTTCTTTGGGCATGCATTACCACCTAACTGAAGATCATGAGTGGGATAATTTTTTTCATGAGGGAATAACTAACATGAGCCATGGGATACAGTGTGGTAACCCTACATCAACATAAACCCCAACCCCATACATAAGGTTTCATAATATACATTTTAACCCATCTACAAACCCAGGATTAACATAAATGGATATTACATCTTTTTTTGAGTAATATTTATAAAATAATAAAAATACATGCCCATGAACTATAATAGTATAGTTTTTTGGAAACATGGAAAATAATCTTCAAAATTCATGATATATATTCAAAATTTACCACAAAAGATCTTCCCCTTTATTTTTTCTACTTAAACCCTTTCTTTATAACCAAGGGAAAGGAAATATAAGAAAGGGCAATCTTAGATTCTCAGTAAGGGTAAATAAAAGAAATTTGTAAGAATAATATGAGTATAAGGGTATAAGAAGAAGTTAATAACATTTTAATATCATACCCTTCATATAATAGATTAAATACATGAGTCATGGAATAATGATTAGTAGTTCTTAATACATGAATCATAAAGGAATCAAGAGAATAATCTATGAGAACATATCATAGGAATAAGACATATTATTTGTGGTATACACATAATCATATAAAATTATTTCCATAGTAGTTAAGGATTAATTCCAAGGATGTATTTGTGGAATGGATTCACTCCCCAAACCATATTAGTTTTTGAGGTTCACTCCCAATACCTCCTTGTGGAAAAGACCTTTATTGAACTAATTTTAGTTCTTGTTGCATCCATGTATATATCGTGTGATAAAAATATTTACCTAATGCATTGTAAGGAGATATAGATATCACACATATCATAATTAAATAATAAAAACAAGATCAACAAGATCATAAACAATCATATCACACCCCATGAAATAAAATGGGCATTGTAAACATGTCATCATATCATGACCTATAGGAAAGAGATAGGTTTCATAATCTTTTCATGAAAAAATCATAAAAATAATAATGTTTCATAAGAATATACCCTTTTAAAGAGAATGGATTTTCATAAACATATAACCCGTTAAAGGGAAACACGTTTTATAAACATATAACATGAGAAAGATAAAAAAGTTTCATAAATATCTTGAAATCAAAACATAAACCATTCAGGGAAGGAATAAGAATGTAACCCTTAAATCATACCATATTTAATCATGATTATCACAAAAAAATGTCAACTTAGATATAAAATAATTTTGAAAAGTTATTTTAAAACATTTTTTGAGGAAAATGTCATTTCATCATTGAAAAATGATTTTTAAAACATACAAACTTTTGAAAACAATTTTATTTGAAAATATCCTTGAAAAAATATTGTTGGAATCACCTATTTTAATAATCCATAATCATATTTAAATACTTATCATGATATATTAATTTATTTGATAATCCTTTTTAATCTGTATTTGTACTATTTACCCTGAACAATTTATTTTTTTAGTCTCATGACTTTGTTGCATCAACTTACAATTTACATTTATCTAAGTATATGTTCACTGTTAAAGGCTACTGGTAAAAGCCTTCTGTTCAATCCTTCTGTTCAATGGTACCATTATAGATCACTGTCACTATGGGTATCTATTATTAAAAGGTCACTGTTGAAGATCTACTTTCACTGTTATAAGCTACTGATACAAGGTCACTGTCACAAGTCTACTGTTGCTCTGCTTATCAAAGCTTATAGAAAAAGAGTCACCATTACAAGGTCGCTTCTGTGACAAGGATTCTGTTAGAATTACACCGTCAGACTCTTTCTTAAGTCTTCTATTAAGAGCCTCATAGTTCAAGTCTATCGTTGGACATGTCTACCGTTAGTAGAAGGCTACCACTAGACAACTCCTATTATTGATATAGTCTAATGTTGTTCAGAGTCTACTATTAGTAGAAGTCTGCTGATAGACAAACTCCACCGTTGATGAAGTTACCTATTGAGATAGTCTACCACTGATCAAAATGTCACTGTTGAAGTAGTCTGATGTTACAAAGCTTACTGATGAAGTCCACATTTTAAGAGCCTACCGATGAAGTCCACATTTGAAGAGACTAACGTTGAAGTCTACCATGTGACATGCATCTGCTACCAGTCTAATGATAACCTATTCTTTACTTTACCAATTTTTTTATACTATAATAACGGTCATGTCTGGAAGAATTAATGCACCTAACATTATTTAATGATATTTTCAGGAATATCAGGAGACAATACGAGGTACGAGGAAGACCACACATGGTTGAAATGTTTCTCTTGTTGGTCCCTGGTGAACCAAATGCAAAAAAATGAGTTGGAAAAGTATATATATATATATGAGTATAGAAATACATAAATACATGAAGGATAATGAATATACACACATAAGAGAGACACATACAGAACCTGAAATACAAGGAAAAAGAAGAACACTCGATAACTCATTCTCAATAACACACAACTTCACAAAGATCTATTGGAAGAACTTTTCCAAGCTGTGGTGGTGTGCTACAAAGAGATTTAGAACCCATAAGCTGATTATATCTTCATCTGAAAGTCAGAACCGCAAAGTAGCGACACTCTGGTTTGGAGTCAACTTGCAGAGAAGGACTAAAACTTCATTTCGTTCATTTCAAGAAGTCGAGAGCAGATCTTCCAACACATAGATCATTATAATCTTATTCCTACTATCTTTAGCTCTACTATTTTTAAGTATTTTACATTTGTTAGCAGTGTGTCTATCTTACACACACTGACTCTTGTGCTGGAACTGATGGATAATGAAAATCCCCATATCAAACTATCTTTTCATCTGTTTCCCACGCATAACTATGGAAGAAGAGTAGTGTGGCATGGTAGTTTATTTTCTCATGTATAACTATGGTAGAGGCTTCTAAACCTGGACAGTTTGAAAACTGTTTTAAAGACCGATACAAGCTATGTATCATTCCTAAATATAACTGCTTTGTGGAAGTTGATCCCCAAGTGGAGAGGATTAGGTCTTGGCTTAAGACCGAGCCTCTTGTTTAAATTTTTGTGTTCATATTTTAATTAATCTATTTTACATTTATCCATTAATTATATTTTCAAAGAAATTAATCTATTTTTACACTCACTCTGATTGTTAGTTCTAGTTAGTGTGTATATATGATTATTTTAGTAAACTTGCTTCAAAAGTTAAATTAGTACTCATACTGATTCAGATGAGGAGTAATCAACCTTTGAGAAAACTGTTGAACAATAAATCATTTATATCTCTATTGCCTTAATTAACTGGGCTGTTTTAATTTGAGGGATTTTAATCCTAAAAGTTTTTAACAGAAATTTTAATTGGATCTCAATTCACCCCCCTCGTGAGTATCCACTCTGACCAACATTTGGTATCAAAGGGAGGTTTCTTTATTCATACCATCAAACCAGTTTTTTTGGGCTTTTCCATTTCTTTTCAACTATTATTTTAGTTTTATCTTAAATATCTCAAAATTTCTGTTATATCTAAATTTTCAGTTCTTTAAACTCCCAATTTTCTATGGATAACCGAGTTGACGGTGCTACTACTAACAGACCACCTTTCTTTAATGGTAATAATTATGGTCAGTGGAAATTGAAAATTAAAATGTATCTTGAAAGCTTAGGACCTGAAATCTGGGACACAATTGAAGAACAACATGTATTACCTACTACTGCTAGGGACACATGGTCTCAAGTAACTAAAAATACTTATAATAATAATTCTAAATCAATGAATTCCTTATACTGTGCTTTGTGTGATGAAGAATTCAATAGAATATCTTCCTGTAGGACTGCTTATGAAATTTTGGATACTTTGGCTATTTCTCTTGAAGGAACAACCAATGTTAAAGAAATGAGATTAAATACCTATACTATTAAATATGATAATTTTAAGATAAATCATAATGAATCTATCTCTGAAATGTATCTCAAGTTCAATGATATAGTAAACACCATGAATCTTCTTGAGAAACCAGTGGCCATCAAAGACCAATTCATGAGGCTGCTTAGATGTCAACCTGACAGATGGAGAGACACTTCTGTATCAATATGAGAATCATGTGACATCAGCAAGAAACCTGTAAAGGAGCTAATTGTAAAACCGATGATGTATGAATAAGAGCTTAAGGTGAATCAAAAAAGAGAATAAGAACCAAGAAAGAAGTCAGTAGCATTCAAGACTTCGACCTCAAAAAGTAAAGACAAAGAAAAAGTTCAAGAACCTGTAGACAGTTCCACAAGTGAAGAGTCAAACTCAGACAGTGATGAGGAGATGGAACAACTCGCCAGAAGATTCAAAAGATTCTATAGAAAGAAAAAAATTCTATATAAATTTAAACTTCAGAGGAAAATATGATCATAAAGGACAATGGAAGAAAGATTGGAAGTGGAATGAGAACACAAGTGAAATAGTATGCTATGAATGTAAACAAAAAGGTCATGTGAAAGCAGACTTCCCCAAGTTGAAATTCAAGAGAAAACATGATGATAAGGGAAAAAGTTATAAAAAAGCTATAAAAGAAATCTAGAGTGCTTCAGAAGATAGTTTGATTGAATCTAATGCTTCAGACTTAGAACAGAACAAACATTCCAATCTATGTTTTATGATAGAGACATCTGAGGCAAAAATTAATTCCCCTGTTCATAATACTTATTATAACAGTGACTCTCATAATGATGAAGATATGACTAAATAATAATTATTTGAATATTTTAAAATTCTTGAGGATACTTTTAATGAACTCAATGACAAATATAAGTCATTAAAAAGACATCATGCTTTAAATGAAAACTACAAATAAAATCTGGATATAAAGAAAGAGAAATTTGCTAAACTATTAAAGGAAAATACAGAGTTAAAATTATCTAATGAAAAATTAAGAAAGGATCTTGAGAAGTTCACTACAGGCAGGGAAACCTTGACATAGTTTCTAGGAAAACACATTGCTCTTAAATATATATCTGGTCTAGGATATCATCCCGGATAGTGACAAATTAGCAAAACCAAATTTGTTCCAAGAACTGGACAGTTCACTGCGAGTTCTAGTTCTGGACCATCTTTTTAGAAGCAATTTACCAAAAGACCTGACAAAGTATTTATGTCTCAAAACATGTTTGTTGATTTTAGAAAACCTATAAAACAAATATGGGTTCCCAAAGTTTTATTGGATAACCTTTCTGGACCCAAGAATATCTGGGTACCAAAATTACCCCATGTTTAATCTGTTTTGCAAGGAAGTTGTTTAAAGAGTTCCTGTAAGACCCTATGGTACTTCGACCGTGGATGTTCAAGAAATATGACAGGAGACTATTCTTTCTTCAAGAGTCTAATTAAAGTTGATGGTGGGCATGTCACTTTTGCTAACAATGCAAAAGGAAAAATCGTCAGCTTAGAGTAGATTGGTAACCCTGATATAGTATTAATTTCTAAAGTACTTTTTATTGATGGATTAAAGTAAAATTTACTTAGAATATCTCAGTTATTTGATGATGGCTTTAATGTTAAATTTGAAAATGATGTATGAAATGTTTTTAATTCAAAAAATGATTTAGTTTTCACTTCATTTAGAAATGAAAATGTATATTCTGTTGATTTAAATTCCTTAGCCAAACAAAATGTTTCTTACTTAAATGATTTTTATAAAGAGTCTTGGTTTTAGAATAGAAGGTTAAGACACTACAATGTGAACTCACTTAGGAATCTATCTAAGAAATGTTTAGTTAGAGATTTATCTAAATTAGAATTCCCACTTGATAAAGTGTGTAATCCCTGCCAAAAGGGAACACAACACAAAGTTTATTTCAAACCAAAGAAAGAAGTTTCAACATCTCAACCACTTGAATTGGTTCACATGGATTTGTTTGCACCATCAAGAGTTTCAAGTTTAAATGGGAAGCACTATGTTTATGATCTTGTAGATGAATTTTCTAGGTGTACTTGGGTATACTTTATAGCTCACAAAAGTGAAGCTTGTTCCTATTTTGTCAAATATTCCAGGTATGTAGAAAATCTTATTGGACTTAGAATTAAGACCCTGAGAAGTGATCATGGCCGTGAGTTTTAGAATCATGAGTTTGAATCTTACTGATCACACAATGGATATTATCACAATTTCTCTGCCCCTAGGACACCTCAACAAAATGAAGTTGTAGAAAGAAGAAATAGGACCCTTTAAGAAATTGCAAGGACTATGCTTAATTAATATGACTTACCTATTTATTTTTGGGCTGAAGTTGTAAATACAACTTGTTATATTATCTATAGAGTTTTAATTAGACCTGTTCTAAAAAGAAACCCTTATGAGATTTGGAATAATAGGAATCCTATGGTTAATTACTTTAGAGTTTTTGGTTGAAAAGTATTTATTCTTAATACTAAAGATAATCATGACAAATTTTCTCCCAAAAGTGATGAAGTAATTTTCCTGGGTTACTCTATCTCAAGTAAAGCCTATATAGTGTTCAATATGAGAACCAAATGTGTGGAAGAATCATTTCATGTCAAATTTGATGAGACTGATCCACATGAGCCTAAAACCTCTCCTGAAAATCTTAAAGAAGATTTGTCAATTTTGGACCTTAATGATAAGGATAGTGAATCCCATGTAAAAGTATCCAGTTCTAAGAATTTTCCAGAATCTTCACCTACGAATTCTGAACCATCAGACAATAATGAGGAATCAAGTTCAATACTTCCTAGAGGCATTAGGACTCTTAAGAATCATCCTCTAGATACTGTTTTAGGCGATTTAAATAGAGGAACACAAACCAGAGCTTCTCTAAGAAACCAGGTTAAACATCAAGAATTTCTTTCATATATTAAACCCAAGAATATTAACGATGCTATTAATGATGAATTTTAATAAATGGCCATGCAAGAAGAACTAAATCAGTTCGAAATAAACAAAGTTTGGGAATTAGTGGAAAGACCTAAGGACACCTTGACAATATGCACTAAATGGGTGTTTAGGAACAAAGTTGATGAGTCTGGGAATATAGTTAGAAATAAGGTCAGTTTAGTTGCACAAGGATACAACCAAGAGGAAGGAATAGAATTTGAGGAGACCTTTGCACCTGTAGAAAGATTAGAATCCATTAAGATACTACTTATATATGCAGCTCATTTAAATTTCAAACTCTATCAAATGGATGTTAAAAGTGATTTTCTAAATGGGTATATAGTTGAGGATGTGTTTGTTGAAAAACTCACTGGTTTTACAAATCCTCATTTTTCAAATCATGTTTTTAAACTCACTAAAGCTTTATATGGCTTAAAACAAGCTCCAAGAGCATGGTATGATATTCTCATCTCTTTTCTTATTTCAAAAGGTTTTACCAAAGGGATAGATGATCCTACTCTTTTCATTAAATGTATTTATAATGATGTTTTAATAGTACAAATTTATGTGGATGATATTATTTTTGGATCTTCTAAAAATTCTTTATGTATGGAATTTTTAAAAAATGATGCAAAATGAGTTTCAAATGAGTTTAATGGGAGAAATCAAAATTTTCCATGGATTTCATATCTTTCAAAATAAAAAAGGAATTGTTTTGAATTAAAGTAAATATATTAAGAATCTTCTAAAATTCTTTTCTTTTGATTGTAGTAAAGGTAGTGACACACCTATGATTACCACTTGTAAGTTGGATGCTAATGAAGCTGGAGAACTAGTGTATCAAACCAACTACAGAGGTATGATAGAGAGTTTACTCTATCTTACAACTAGCAGACCTGACATCATGTTTAGTGTATGATTGTGTGCTCGCTTTCAAGAAAATCCAAAGGAGTCTCATTTGAATACTGTTAGAAGGAATTTTAAATATCTCAAACATACTCCCAAATTTGGATTATTTTATCCAAAAGGACAATATTTTGATTTATTGAGTTATTGTGATGCTGATTTTTCCGGTTGCAAGTCAGATAGAAAAAGCACCTCTGGGACGTGTCAAATTTTAGGCAAGTCACTAGTATCTTGGTGTAGTAAGAAGACGAATTCTATTGCATTATATACTACTGAAGCTGAATACATAACTGTTGGTAGTTGTTGTGCTCAAATTCTGTGGATGAAACACACTTTACTGGACTATGGATAGCAATTCAAACATGTCTCTATAAAGTGTGACAATACAAGTGGTATTAACATTTCCAAAAATTCAGTATCTCATGCTAGGAAAATCATATTGATGTGAGACATCACTTTTTGAGGGATCATTATCAAAAGGGTTATATCACTCTTGAATTCATTGGCACTGAACATTAATTGGCTAATATATTCACAAAGCATTTGAATTCTGAGAGGTTAAATTACACCAAAAATGAGTTAAGTATGATTAAATTTTGTATATAAAACCTCACTATTAAACCTCACTGTTAGACCTCACCGTTAGACCTCACTATTAGACCTCAACGTTGAACCTGACTGTTAGACCTCACCGTTGCACCTCACTGGGGTACCTCACTATTGGGTACCTTGTTGTTTGATTTTATTTTATGTGGAAATTTGAACCATTTCAATTCCTATTCATTATTTTGGTTTTATTTTGTTTTAATCCCTAAATGATAAAACTAAAGGTTATGAATATATCTCAATCCACCTTCTTCTCTAAATCTCGAACCTTGCTCTTAAAATCCTTAAACCCTAACTCTTCATTTGAACCCACGAACCTCCTATAATATCCATGGCCATAACCAAGCAACCCCCGACTGTCAATGAGGATGCGCCAAGGAAAAAGAGGACTCTAGCCGAGTCCAGTATCACCAGTAGTACCATGACGGGACCTGTCAACCCGCATCTGACCAAGAGAGAAATCTTTGCTAAGAAGGAGCCGAGTGAAGAATGGCTACTGTCGAGAAAGTCATTAGTACTGGAAGCACTAGATTCCCAGGGATGGACCAAATGTTTTTCAACAACAATGGGCCATAATACCCAAATCATGTGAAGGAATTCTATGAATACCTGAAGTTCTAAGAGGAAGATGATGTGTATAGAATGGTATCTGGAGTCAATGGTATTGAATTCAGTTTTTCGTCTGCCGAGTAGGTTGCCTGTTTGAGAGTTCCCCATGAAGGAGTGTATGCATACTATTCTAGAGTGGCTCCTCCAGATAGTGATATTTTTGAATATGAAAATGATTTGGAAGAGGTGACCGGAAATGGAAAATCAAGGAAGATCATTTCAGCTGAGATGAGTGGAGAAGACAAGGTATTGCTTAAGTTCATTCAACATGTGATTAGTCCCAGAAGAGGGGATTTTGCAGTGCTGAAGTACCAAGACATATTCTTGATGTACTTATTGAAGCATAGAAAGAATATTAACCTATGTAGGTTACTGATGGCACAATTGAAGGATATGACTAAGGCAAGCTCAAAGTCCAATTCCCTATTCCATTCCAAGCTAATCTCAATAGTGCTAAAGATAAAAGGAGTTGCTGGAAATAAAGATAAGATGATAGTGGCTAAGAAAAGTGTTTGTATATCCAAGGTTATTTAAAAATTCATGAAAGTTAGATAGAATACCTGGAAGAAGGAATGGGTGAATGATGAAGGAAAGGTGTATGAAATGTTCGACCCAACTACTCACCCATCTAGGCCAAAATACAAGAGAGATCCAAGCCTGAAGCCTGATGAGCCAGAACCGGTTTATTCAGATGAGGAGGAGGAAGTTGATGATGTTGTGGACCTTGAAAGAGAGAACACCCCCATTGATGATGGGAGTGATCCTGATTTTTCTAACAGTCCTATTTGGAATGTAACTTTCAGAGTAGCTAGACCTCCAAAAGAACTGCCAAGAAGAGAGACTGTTCTGAAGGACAGTGATACTATGACCACTGAAGAAGAAGAAGTATCTCAGAATATAGTTAGATACACCTCTGAAGAGGCTGAGTCTACTGAATCAGATCATTATGCTCATGAAGCAAAGGAGTATGGTGATAAAGATGAAGGAAAAGAGGCTTCTGTTGCTGACGTGGATGGGGAGAATAGTGAAGAAGAAGAGCTCAGTTGGAGTCCTCTAATAGATACTACAGACAGGAAAATGTCTGTCCAAGAGGCAGGAGTGGAACCTGCTACCATTAAAATAGAAGTTGTTGATGACTCAGTGGAGGCTATGACTCACCCACCGATGAACCAATAGAGCAGACAGATGTTTAATCTGCTGGAATTGAAGAGGAGGTCGTGGAATTACGTAGAGAAGAACAGGTAGAGGAGAATACTCAGGAGATATATCCACGTGAGGGGGAGCATTTTGGTTATATATCTATTCTTCATGACATTGAAGAATGGTCAAAAGACCCTGTATACCTGGTACTTGGGCTAGATTATGATGATTTAGATTGTGATATGACAAGCAAAAGACATACTGTACCTGCTGTTTTAGAATCTGTTGCAGTACCTCCAATGGTTCTCCTTCCTGAGAACCTTGTAACAAAGTATGATCTAAAAAAACTAAAAACAGATCTCTACCAGATATTTGATAACAGGGCCTCTGATATGGAAAAGGAAATGGGGAAAATTCAAGAGATGACTATCTATGAGATTGCTAAAGTACAATCTTCCATTAAAGCCAGTTTATCCCAAGATATATCTCAATTCCAGAATCAAATAAAGGATGTTTCTCAGTCTTGAGAACTTCTATGATAGTCAGTGGTAATCCTGACTGCTCTTATGGCTTCAAAGGGATAAATAGACAAAGACATTCACTACATCAAAAGTGTGGTGCAAAATATGGTTGCAGTGTTTGAAAGTTTTAAGGAATCCATGAAAGATCATGTGAAGGGCCTGGATGAAGATGTAAATAATATCATCAGTGGGTTGACCAAGTCTTTTAAGAAAACTATTTCCTTCTCTATAAATCCTTTTTCTGCCTCTTCCTCTGCTTCAACCTCCAGTACACCCCTTGTGAACTTCTCAGCTTTCAGGACAGTGGTCAGTGAAGAGTTAGCTAAGATTTCTGGTGTCAGTGCACCTGATCCTCAATCTGTGACTTAGATTCTCTCCACAACCAAATAAGTTCAGAAGGTAGTTAGTGAATTCATGAGAAAGGCTGCCCAGGACCAGAATAGTATAAAGGAATAGATTAATTTCTATTATAAAAGGATTTACTCCAAGCATTAGATGGTTTCTCATTTCAAACTTCAGTCGAAAAAACATAGGATTCCACTAGTAACCAGAGACTTCAAGGAAAAAGTCACTCAGCTGGGCCAATTGACTCTAGCCTTAGATAAATTTATGGAGAACAAGGATGTTTAATATCAGCCATGGAAAGAGGAGGAAACATTATTATGGACTTCAGAAACCTTCTTCTACCCTTTCTCCATGTGGATTGTACCCCTGTCATCATACCTTCTGCCTTACAAGCATCTCAACCCTGAAGTTCATCCATGATGTCACCTACTGAGGCCATCAGAATCCTTACACCACTGATACCTCAATGAGCTACCCACTACAGGCCCACAAGAGCTTCTGTTGCTGCACCTCCAGTCATTCCTGCAGTAGTTCCTAAACCTGTTGATCCACCAACTCATCCTCCATCTTCTTCTTCCAAAGGGAAATATACCTTGCCTATGGATAATGTGGATTGAGTTTTTTTATGTCTTTTGATAGGGACTATGTATTATTTTTTTACATCATGTAATGTACTTACATTAATACAAGCTTTCTCTATTCCCTCTTTTTGTGTTTCTTTTTGCTAATCACAAAGGGGGAGAAATGGAAATGATACCAATGCTATGAGTTTATTACCCTCTAATGGATCTTTTCTGATTTTAACCTCCAATGGAAATTCTGTGAGTTTATTACCCTCTAATGATGTGAGTTCATACCAATGCTGGCATAATTTGTGATTATAAAAAAGGGGGAGATTGTTGGACTCACCTATTTTGATAATCCCAAATCATTTTTAAATACTGATCATTATATATTAAGTCATTAGATAATAATTTTTAATCTGTATTTATACTATTTATCCTGAACAATTTATATTTTTAGTCTCATGAATTTGTGGCATCAGCTTACAGTTTAAATTTATCTAAGTATAAGTTCACTTTTAAAGGCTACTGGTAAGAGCATTCTGTTTAAGCCTTCTATTCAGTGGTACCATTATAGCTCACTATCACTCTAGGACACTGTTGCTAAAAGGTCATCGTTGAAGATATACTGTCACTGTTATAAGATATTGATACAAGGTCACTGTTACAAGTCTACCATTGCTCTGCTTATCAAAGCTTACAGACAAAGAGTCATCGTTACAAGGTCACTACTGTGACAACGCTTCTATTAGAAGTCCACTGTCAGACTCTTTATTAAGTCTTCTACTCAGATATTCATAGTTCTAGTCTACCATTGGACATGTCTACCATTAGTAGAAGGCTACCACTAGACAACTCCTACTATCGATATAGTATACTATTTTTCAGAGTCTACTGTTAGTAGAAGTCTACTGATAGACAAACTCAATTGTTGATGAAGTTTCCTATTGAGATAGTATACCGCTGATCAAAAGGTCACTGTTGAAGTAGTTTGATGTTATAGAGATTACCGATGAAGTCCATAGTTTAAGAGCCTACCAATAAAGTCCACAGTTGAAGAGACTACCGTTGAAGTCTACCATGTGACATGCATCTGCTACAAGTCTAATGATAACCTATTCTTTACTTTACCAATTTTATGTATACTATCATAATGGTCATTTAAGGACAAATTAATGAATGTGACATTATTTAATGATATTTGCAGGTATATCAGGAGACAATATGAGGTACGAGGAAGACGACATGTGGTTGAAATGTTTCTCTTATCGGTCCATGGTGAAACAAATGCCAAAAATATAAGCTTTAAAAGTGTATATATATATATATGAGTAGAGAAAGACATAAAGAAATGAAGGATATTGAATATACACACATAAGAGAGACACATACAACACCTGAAATACAAGGAAGAAGAATAACACTAGATCACTCATTCTCAAGAACACACAACTTCACAAATATCTATTAGAAGAACTTTTTCAAGCTGTGGTGGTGGGCTACAAATAGCTTCAGACCCAAGAAGCTGATTATATCTTCATCTGGAAGTCAGAACCTGAAAGTTGTGACCCTCTGTTTTGGAGCCAACTTACAGAGAAGGACTAAAACATCATTTCCTTCATTTCAAGAAGTCCAGAGCTGATCTTCTAACACAAAGATCATTCTAAACTTATTTCTATTATCTTTAGCTATACCGTGTTTAAGTATTTTACATTTTGAGAAGTGTGTCTATCTTACACACACTGACTCTTGTTTTGGAACTGAGGGATACTCAAAATCCCCATATCAAACTATCATTTCATTTTTTCCCATGCTTAACTTTTGAAGAAGACTAGTGTGGCTTGGTAGTTTATTTTCCCACGTATAACTGTGGTAGAGGTTGCCAAACCTAGACAGTTTGAAAACTGTTGTAAAGCCCGATACAAGCTGTGTATCATTCTTAAATATAACTGCTTGGTGGTAGGTGATCACCGAGTAGAGAGGATTAGGTCTTGGATTAAGAATGAACCTCTTGTTTAAATTGTTGTGTTCATCTTTCAATTACTATGTTTTACATTTATCGACTTCTTATATTTTCAAAGATAGAAATCTGTTTTTACAGTCACTCAGATAGTTAGTTCTTGTTAGTGTGTATATATGATTCTTTTAGTAAACTTGTTTCAAAAGTGGAATTTGTACTCATACTGATTCAGCTGAGGAGTAATCAACCTTTGAGAAACCTATTGAAAAATAAATCATTTATGTCTCTACTTATTTAATTAACTGGTCTGTTTTAATTTGGGGGATTTTAATCCTAAAAGTTTTTAACAGAAATTTTAATTGGAACTCAATTCACCCCCTCTTGAGTATCCACTCCGACCAACACATATAAAGTAATCGTGAAACTATTTTGAAGAAATTTTTCCTTTAGAGCTTATAAATAAATATTTAAAACATTTTGAAAACATTTTTTCTAGAAAATTTATAATGAAATCAGCAAAAAATTTGAAAACATTTTTCTTTGAAAAAAACTTTGAAAAATTCGAAATGATTATTTGAAAATTATAGAACATTTTTAAAATAATTTTTTCTTGAAAATTATCTTAAAATATAATTCAAAAACATATATTAAAACATATTTATGAAACATGATTTTCAAAATAAAATAGATTCCTATTGAAAGAGAGAAATAAAGTTGAATTTTCTTAAAAACATTTTATTGATTATCCTAATTTCCAAAGAGTGAAAAAATTTACCAATAAATTAATATTTCATGAGTAACCATGTTAGAATAAAATTCATGAGAGTTCTTTATAGATAGATCATAATATTTATCAATAGAATCATACTCATATATAATCTCGATAATGATGATCCTGTAGCAGTAAATAGTTACCACTTTATTACCTTTGAATCAAAATAACCATGAAATAATAACATTAAAATAAGATTAAAATATCATTAAAATAAGTGTATTTATGATATAACATGTTAAATATTATTACTTACACCTCTTAAATGGATATTGGGTCATAACAAAACATGTGACTTGAAGAAGTAAAATTGAAACAAAATTACTTTGTCAGTATAATAGATTTGAACTATAAAAATGTATGAAATAGAGATCATAAAATGGGTATGTAAATGCCATTATATTTAATGATAATTATCATATAGTAAATTCATGGTTAGTATATACACTAAACAAAATAAATGAGTGGTGAATATGGCATAAGTCTAACAGAAATATAAGTGAGACTAGAAATCCCATTACCTTATGTCTTGAATTTATTTGTACACATTAAAAACTCATATGTATTAAATATAAGTTTATTATAAATCTATAATGGAACCATATTATTATATTTGATAACATATATGATTTTATTATGACCTTATATTATCCATTTATTAACAATTCCAAGTTTAGGTTATGTTTTGGGAAATAACCGTTTTGTTTTTCATACATGATTTCACAGGTTATTCTTGTCCCTCTTACTAAGATCATGATTTAATTTTTTAAAGAAACTAAAAAATGGTATAAATATAATATATATTGAATATATATTTAGTTATAATAATCTATAAATGATATAAACAAGAAATTAAATACATCGTTCATGGAGATGGTAAGCCGTACGTACGCATGAACATTGTATCCATTTTCTTATCATACTTTTAAAGAAATAAAATAAAATTATATATATATATATATTTTATCATTAAATTAGAATAATTATTTTATATATATCATATAATTTCACAAAACTTATCTTTAATACATTCCATGTAATGTGCAAACGCATCACATCGCTTTGAGGAGTCTATAGTCCACACGTTCACAAATAAACTTATCATATTTCCACAAAATGGAAATCACGATGATATATGTTATATAATAATTATATAATAAAAAATAAAAAATAAATATAATATATATCATATAAAAACTTAAACTATATCATTATTCCCAAAATTTAAAGTTGGAAATGGAAAAATGAAAAATATCCATTTGTGAGGCAGTAGTCCACTGTATACACAAATATTGATTATTTATCCTATTTGATAGAAGTGTTTGTGAGTGTAGGATGAAGAATTAACATAATAAAAAAATCAGTATACTGAGGATACATAGTTTATTATATTATCATTTAATAACAAGTATTTAGGGGGTGGAAAAATATGTGAAACAAAACTTCTTGGGGAAGGATGTAACCTCTTATTTGGGTAATTCGTTTTTGTTTCCACCAAAGGGATTCCTTGAAAATATTTATTCCCAAATAGAGGCCTCTGTAATGAATATAGGTAATATGGGAGGATATTTAGGTAGGTAATTTTTGAGCCAAATTTCTTGATAAATTTGAAGAAGTGATGGGGGGGGGGTGAGTTCTCATCTTATAATGGAGGATGGTCATTCTTGTAAATATACTAAGGTACACACTATTGAGAGGTATCCCTTCCATCATGTGCACACCATAATTTTTTAATTTTTATAAAATATGGAATATGTTACAAATATTTCCATAAAAATGATTTTGTAAATGTTTATAGGTTATTTGGACCCTTAAATTAATGTTTAACAACCAAGTAATCTTGTTTTTACCTTAATCACTATAATTAATTTTAATTACTTTCACTAATATTTTTTTATAAAAAATAAGTTTAAATTATTTAAAAGTATATATTATTATAAATCCAAATATAGAATCCATTTTTCATAATTCAAATCACACAAGTGGAAGAAATTAATTTAAAATTAATCGCACAAATGGGGCGAAAAAACCGCATTTTTTAAAAGTCACAATGTAAAAAAGTTTGAATTGTTTTTATATCCAATATCAATGTGAAATTGATACCATAACCAGAATTTTAATAAATTATTTAAAATTTATCTAAATTATCTTTAAAACCAATTAAAAATATAACTTAAAAATATAATTAAATTAGACGAAAATGTAATTCTAAATTAAAATTCAGTATTTTTCACTATTCATCAAAAAATGAAACTTCTCCGAAAAATATCAAATATTTTCTCAAAGTAAATTTTTATTATATGACTTCAAAAATGATGTTTATTTTTTCAAATAAAGATAATAAAAGTGTCAAAAATATGATTTAAAATTAGAAAACTATTAAAAGGTGGTAAAATTAATATATATCCTTATGCATAAAATTAGTTTCATTCTTATCTATTGTGTAGAAAAGGCATAAGATGAAAGTTAAATTATTTATTTAATATAATATATAAATTTCATTAAAATAATTTATCAAAAGTTGTTTATTTAATTTATAATGCAAAACATGTTTGATTTCATAAATATATTTTTCTGGAAAAATATTTCCAATATTTTCAAAATGGTTTTATGTTCAGGTCTAGTTAATTGGTCACACAATAATTCTTATTATATACATGTTTAAAACTTATTTTTATAATTAATTATTATTATTCATAACAACCATTCCAATGGATAGGTTAAAACTATAACAATATTTTAATATAAATATTAATAGTACATTATTTTTTCAAAAACTCAACGTTGTGTGTAACATGAGATATCAAATGAATTTAGGATTGTGTATAAAACAACCCAAACATACTATGGAATTTACCAAAATCTAATCTAGGTGTTTCACATAGTTCAAGATTAACTTGGTGTTACATTAAATTTAATCAAAACATATTTTTTCATATAACACTAGTTATATTCAATGTTTACATGAAATAAAAAATTTGAAAAAGATTAAAATAAGTTGAAAAAAATAAATCAAAAAATCACAGGGTGTTATAACCTGTGATTGTTTTAGAGTGGATCAATGCAAGATAATAATTCAGCATTATTTTTATGTCTTCAATGATCCTTTATAATTTCTCATGCTATTAAAAATCTTTCCCTTTTTATTTAGAGTATTCAATGGATATTATAGCCTAAAAATGTTTTACACAAATCACCTATAATATTTTTCCAAGCCAAAGAAACATCATGGTTTTCCAAAGAAACCATAGTCTAAATAAAATTATATTTCACTTAAATAAATCCTTTAAGTACCAAATGACATAGGAATTTTACCTATTGAAATTAAAATAGGCACTTAAATAACTTTACAAACAGATGGTGGTCCCTAAAGGTCCCCAATTTGGTTTCCAAATGGAAATTATGCTCTTTATCCATCTTGGAGTGTACCAATATATTATCAATTAATACTACTATGATTGAGTTAATGTACTAATTTAAACTATAATTTATCAATTTACTAAACAAATAAGGGTAATTAGTGATTCTGATTGAAATAGAAAGATTCTCAAAATTCCTATACCATCACTTGAACATGGTCTTGGGAATATCCACCTCCCTCACCCTCAACTGGTGGTACCTAAACCTCAAGTAAATATTTGAAAAACAAAATTCACCCATGATATGGTAAAAAATATCATCAATATAAGGTAAAAAATAATTATTCATGATGCTCTCTATGTTGATGATCTGATAAGAAATGAAACAAACTAGGTTTTAGTATATATTCATTGAAAAAGGATCGATGGTTCCCATTATGATATGATTTGGTGTATAAACCCTATAAAATTGAGGTTTTCTAACATGATATTTAACTCCTATAATAATAAAAGCATATTTATATAAGGTAGAAGGGAAAGTATTCCCATATTAAGCAGAAAATAAATGGCAAAATCCACCCCTGATAGAGTAGAAATGTTAAAAATTTACCAGATAAGACCCCAATGTACCCATTCACGACTAAAAAAATATCATCACCTGAATCCATTTCCAAAGTAATGGGAAATATAGGATACCCCACCATACTCATGATCATAACCTCTATACAAAAAAGTTAACACCACTCACCTAAAAGCATATGATTTCTCCAAAAAATGGAAGGTAAATGAATCCTTTTGGTGGTAGTAGTCAATCTAAGACTTTGTGCATAACATGTAATCCATAATGAAGAAAAAGTCATAGATATCCATATTTAGAACTATATAATACTAAAAAACCTAAACAGTGGATAGGATAACATGAAACTCATAATACTAAAAACCCCACTCTCTCTTCCTTCCATTTATAATAGGTATATCTGTAACATTTAAATTTAACTTAGACCATAATCCCAAGGGATTTATCAACTTGTGTAAAATAAAGATATATCCATTGATAACACTAATGGAAACAAAGACTATCTATGACTCTTTAAGGTCAAATAATTTATATATTGTAACCTATGATTGGGACCACTATGGGGTTTCATGGTAAGATGCGAGTCCCCTTTTACTTGGTAATGGGATCCCACCAATTTGAAATGTCTGAAAATACTTGGGAAAGCTTGGTGTATGTTTAACCACTTTAATACCATATTAAGAGTTCCTTAAACACTAATGAATGCATCCTAGGTGTTTACACTAGTGACATGTACTCTATACTTCATATAAATTTTTATTAGTATTTCTTTCCTTTCCACACTGATAATACAGAAGAATATTTCATCCTAAGGAAAAGTTAGGAATTTGGCCATTGGGATGATATAAACTCCCATACTAACAGTTTTGACACCTCAAGATTCTAATTTTTCCCTAAATAAGTACTGTTGCTTATATCGTTGGTAGTAGTTATAGAAAACATAACATCCAAACCTTTAATGTCTTATCACCCACAACCACCTAGTCCATCACTTATGTATTAATGGGAAATCACCAATTAATTGTTTATGAACCAATTTATATCTTCAAACCCATCAAGTAGAGATATTCTTTCAAGTAGTCATTTTTTAGGTTTTTGGGTGAATGATGTTACAACTCATAAAAATAAATAGATTACTCAATCATGGATCTATCCCCTTTCTCCAGGGTTATGAACCACTTGGAATTCACCACTAATAAAATATTTATTTAATATTTAATGCCTTTTTGAACTACTTGAAAAAATTCCATGTAGTGTATTTATGAATCTTAGCCATCACATTCATATCCCAACTCGTTTTACTTGGACCTCCCCATATGAAGGTTGAAAATCACACATTTGATGTCTCAAGTGTTTGAATAAACTAGAAGACTTGTTTCATGTTTTCAAATTATTTTTCTAAATCTTGATTCACCAGATCAACTATAAATATAGGTTGATTTTTCTCTATGAAAACATGGTAGGATTAATTAACTTGATTTTTTTGATCCATCACCTTTCATGAGATAATGAATGGTATATATTTTTATGTTATGAGTTGGGAGTCCACATGAGGATTAGTCATGTTCATCTTTCTAGTTTCTTGATTTACTTATAGGGGTCATGATCCAAAAACATAAAAATATAAATAATTATGTCGAATAAAAATTAAGTTAATAATATATGTGGATTATCCTAATACATTTATGAAAATTAAAACAACAGAAAATCCCTAAAATTACTCATAGAAATAATTATTTGGTACATAATTCTAACGAACCGTATAGCTTAAAATTTGACATGAATAAGACTTGTCAAAGCACACCACCACAACATGACTCGAGTCTTTAGATTAATACCAAAACCTACTATTATTAACTTATTTATAAGGGTTATTTGATATCATTAGGTAATTGACCATACTGATGTCAACCATTCATGTTGACTGAGTCATCCCGACATAAAATCAGAGGGGCATTTCTGATTTCTCTGGCCATGAATTTACTGCCTGATTACCACAAATGACTAGGTTAGAATTATTTCACCATTATAAACAAGTAAAAGATTCCATAGTGTATTATTACAAATCCAATGTGAACCATCTTGTTCTTGGAAAACCACTCCATCAAATAACATTTATAAAAACATAAACTATATCAAACAGAGTATAAAAAGTAGCATTTTACACATAATAACAAACATATGACATAGTATAAACAATGAAAGAAAAACCAACATCACAGAGTTAAACAAGAGATTAAAGTACATACCAAGATAAATTTGATGATTCAAAACTAGAAATTATAAAAATACTAAAGTGGTGGGGGATCAAAAAAATACCTAAACAAAGGTAACTATATTTGGTACCTTTCTACCCCCAGACCATATCATTGTAGATGAGATGAGCATCAATAATCTCTATCACGATATATAAATCGTTTAACATCCCTTTATTAGCGAAAAATATTTTTTTATATTCACAATGGCATATGCACTCTGTAAGAGAATACCTTACAAGAAACAACTATGAATCTACTTGTTACCCATCACAATTAAAACATATGATTCTAGTTTGAATGTTTTTTTGAAGGAAAATATTTATTTGTGTATCATTTTATATATCCTTTAGTTTTGATAAGGCATTTATGGATGAAAAGTGATAAAGAAAATATATTTTCCATTATAATTGAGGGTTGTAAGTGATAAATGAGTGATGCAAATCAAACAGAAAATGGGAATAAAATAAATCCATGTCACTACATACTTAAATTAAACATTTCACATGGGGTGATAATTTATATGGGACCAAGGTGTCTAGTAATATTTCACAGAACAAAATGACCAAGATTAACATAAATGAGTAACCCAACTTAAGCCTCTCAATTTCCCAAAAATTAACCTTAGATAAGTCATCTTAAGTGTAGGAAACATTCATCCTATAACCCACACACCTATTATCTCACATGTGGACCTACAATTAAATATATCACCTAAAATTATATCATGATCATGTAATGGTATTTTCTAAAAAATAGACTTTTAAAATCCCTTTAAAATATTATTTTAATTTAATAATTTTCTTAGTGGCATTTTATCAAACAATTTAAATGTATAAGTATAAAATTCAAAGTAAATATAACAATAAATCACTATTTATAAATCACACCAAGAACAATAATAAAATATTCATAATAACATTTAATCAATTTGGTCTATGTATAATAAATCAATAAAAAACAACGAAAAGAGAAAAACAAGGTAAGTTAATGGAATAGTATGAATATGTAGTATCCGATAACAGAAAGGTGATGAAATTTTATCACAATCCAAAAAAACTCCAAAGATAGAAAAAAGGTATCCGTGCTAATATAAATCATTACAGTACTAATTAAAAACCCATAAAAACCCCTAGGTTTGTACCTATATTATCATTAGGTATAATGAGATGTAAATTATATGGGAGTAGATAAAATTAAATGGGGAGTGTGGGATAAAATCAAGAGGAAAACAAGAATAACAGTGAATAATTTATTAAATATTCAAGGATAGTGAAAACAATTCAAGGGGGAGGAATGAGAATGTTGGGAGATGTCCTGAGTCACATGAAGGAGTAAAAACTAGAGGGATGAGAGTTAAAATTAGACAGGGGTGTAATTATAATTTACCATTTTTTAAAAAATTGGCTAAGATACTTGGTTTGTCCGTATAGTTTTGAAAAAACCATTCCCCAATAATGAAGGTATAATATTATTCAATGATACTTATTCATGGTTTCTTGTTAGGTTTCTAACTATTTGGATAAACTTGTGAAGACTGTGTGAAATAGACGTAGAGGACCTTCCTCCCACTAACACAGTTTAGTGCGTATTTACTTCTAACCTCGCTTTAACCATGAGAATAAGACATTTTCCCCAATTTTTTAATTTTTACTCTCTAACACCTAAAAATACATAAAAAATTAAAATAAAATAAAAAATTAATTTGTTATATAACTATGAACCAGTGTTGTCGTAATATTTATCTCCACTTGCTTGATTCTTGAACATAGGCCCAATAATATTATATTGATTTGACTATAATAGTATCATAGTTCAGTCTTAACTCCCTTATAAATTTTACTCACCATATAACATTTTTAAATTTATTTTAGGGAGTGATGGTATATTCTTTATATATTGTAATATTTCTTATATATTATTCTCAAATAAAGTTATTTATATATTTTTAGATATGATTTTCAAGCCGCATGTTCAAAACATTATACTCAACATGAATACTTGAATAAGAATACATATCTTCTTCTCCAACCAAAAACATGATACCATGGGATCTCATCCCTCTTTCTAACATAACTCCATTTTCTTGTCTCCTCACAAAATTACCACTATTTGTGAAAATAAATTCATTTCTAGGATTGTAAGGCTGTTATAAAATTAAAAAATAATGCTTTATACCGGCAAAAAATAGATTTTTTTTGGTATGATCTACTTATTACGAATCATGTCAATTCCAAAAGCATAATTTTTCATGATTTTTAATTTCTAAATGTTAGGTTTTCCCTTCATATATTTTAATATTATTTATATGTTCTCTCCATGGGGGAGGACTATTGACTATCTGTAATCCATGGAATCTTATATTTTCATGATTTGATGGAAAAATCAAAAAAATTTATAGTTGTTTAAAATATTTTATTTTAAGATCATTTATAGTTCTCAAATTGGGAAATAAATTTTCTTTTAGGATTTTAAGACTCTTTTTTAGAAGTTTACTTCAAGACAACTCATTTAATAAACTTTTTTTAATCTGTCAAAATGTTTTTTTCACTTCAATTTTCTTCTCAAACTATTACAACAAGTGAATTATTCTAGTTTTTTGTCATATACCCTTGTTATATATTCTATTTCACTATGTTATAAAGAAATGCTATACTATAAATAATAACTTTTTTTCCGTATACACTAATACAATAGTAGTAGACTATAAATTGCCTTCTTGGATAAAAATTATACAGATAAATTGGTTATTATACATCAAAATGTCTAGAAATATAATTAAATTATTACACTAAGGAATTTTAAGAATCTATTATTTGGAAATTTATTTATAAGGTATAAATTTAGTGAAAAAAATTTCATTTCAGATGTAAGAAAGTTCATCCCTTTCTTTGAATTTTTCATTTATTGAGTCTACTATTTTCTAATGGATCCTCCAGAAACTGATATCTTTATCTTAGGATTTATGTTTATAATCCACTATTCTATATATATATATTTTAACTATTAGTACTTGATTTTTTTCAAAACCTTTTAAAATAACAATTATCTTTTAAAATCTTTTTAAATTGCTTGGATGTTTCCCAAACTCCTAAAATTTATCTATTTAAATAATTTTAAAGTTTCTTTAAATTTTTTGGTCATCTGTAACAATTATCAAATTAAAAAATTCAACCTCTTCAGCCCTATTTATAAAATTTTATGTCATATTATAAATGATATGTACAGAAGTCTCATTTTTATTTTCTTAACTTCTATGAACATAATTTCTTTCTTAATATAGATATGGTTTAGTTCATCAATGTCCTTTTAAATATACTATTTTTTATATCTTATTCTCCCAATTTCTTTTAGGATCATATTTATCCCAAATATCTTAGTTTTTTCATTGGATGTTTATCCGTTTTGAATATGATTCTTGTCAAATTTTTGTGTTTTGTTTTCTTATAATGAACACAAATATTATTATTATGCTATTAAAATATTTTTTGGAGCTTATTTCTAGGTATTTTCCTGAAATTATATTTCATAATTTTTAAATATACTATCTTCTAAGGTTAAATAATTCATTATAAGAGAGTTTATTGTCATATACTCATTTTATTCTGATTAAGATGGATTTTTTTTTGAAGGAATTCACTTTTTTATAGAGAATTTTAGTTACCTCTTCCCCTTTACTTTAATATATGTTTCCCAATGTTTATTTTTAAAGGTTGTAACTAATTTTCTAAAAATTAAAATATTTATTGGGAAGTTTGATGTGATACACAACTTTCATCCTTTTGTGGTTTCTTAACAAGATGAATGGAATCTCATCAAAACATTCTAAATTATCTTCTTTATTAAGGGAATGTTTTTCATCTTCAATATTTAGATTGTTTTAATGATTCAAAATATATTTATATGTTATTTGTGGGATTTAATCATTTTTCACTTCCTTTTAAAATATTATAAATGATTAAATTTTTGTGTAAATGATCTATTATAAATTTATAAAAATCACTACCTTCATGAAATGGTATTTTTCTCATCAACATTATTTTTAAGTATTATCATGAGTGTAGTTTACACTGTGGATACTATAAGAGTCTCTTAATACCCTCTTATAACTTTAAAAATAATCTTAACCGTAATTAAGTACTTGTTAATTATTTTTTAAAAAGAATTATCACATTTTTAAATCATATTCTATATGGTTAGATATTTATTTCCTTTTCCTTTTAATCTCTTTTATTTACATTGTAGTGGTTTTACCACATTTACAATTTAGTTTTTTATCGCATACCTATTTTTTATTCCTTATCTAATAATGTTTAAATTAATTTCTTTAAATTACTCTAAAAATTATTTTTATTGTTTATATTTCATGTTGAAGTATCACTTGGTAATATAATATATATTTGAACTGAATAAAGGAAATAATTTCTAAGAGTATAAAGAAAGAGTTCCTCAATTTTCTTCTGAATATGAAATATATTCCCATCAAAATTTTGAACCACTTTATAATTGAAAAGGATATGTTGATCTATAGAAAATATAAGGGAGATAAATTGTGTAAATTTGGGATATGATACCAATTCTTAGGATCGCTTGAAAATTCAATTAACACTATGAGGGGTGTGTTAATTATTGTTCATATATTTTTTCAAATAATAATTTCCCTTATAATTTTTTTATAACTATAAATCTAATATGCATCGATGTGAAAAAATAATATATGAAACAATATATTTGGAAATTTGGTTTACCTTCAATGTGGATTATTATTTCCCAAATGATTAGTATTTTTTATCCCTTTTAATTACACTTCCTTTTATTATGTAGAAAAATCTACAAGTAAGGGTTTATCCTTTAATGCACTACAAACACTCACACAAACCAGTTTGAAAACATGAATGAACATGTTTCAAGAATAAGAAATGAAAAACATTCTTTGAAGAAAGTTAACCAGTGTAATCATGAGGCACCAAAAGACTTCTTGATCTTTATCTTCCTCCTCCTCTCGTTATCCAACCATCACAGTGGGTTATTCCTTTTTCACAATGTTTTCTAATGTTTTCTTATTTATTCAATTTTCTTATTATTCTCTTCTTCTGAATTTTACATTCCCAATATATAATTATGGTAAATTAATATAATTAAATTATGGAATTCCAAATTGAAGTGTGTTAGTAATGATCATGGAATCATCCATTACTAAATAGAACCATATGAGTTTCCATCCAATGATCCTCAATCCATAAAAAAATCTAAAATTATCTCCTCAGTCTTACCCCCATGATCATTAACTAATCTTAAAAAATTACCAGTGATCTTCTCATTTAGACTAGTAAAAAATATTCCTCATAGATATTATTGATTTTTTATTCATAAGGGGTGTTTAAATATTAAAATTTGAATACAGAAATATTCTCACACTCTAAAAATTATAATTATTTAAAATTACCATATTTTATTACTCCAAAATTCCCAATAGCACTATTATATTTAAAATTAGATAAATAGATCAATATTGCAACATTGAAGACTCCTGTAATCTCATATTTTTTTAGTCTTATAAATCATACATAAAAACTAAATATCATACATAATATTTTAGTGAGAATAAATATCTTATGTATTCTATAGAATATCATTGGTATATATTGAAATATACTATATATCGCAGTGTTGTCATTCATTTGTCTTATCTCTATTTTATTCTTAATAAATATATTCTATATGAATTGGAATTATGATACATATGCTTTGAAAAATCTTACACAATACTTATAATATTTAATATATCATTCAAAATATGTTACATATAATAGTGAAATCATTAACTTTACAACTTCTACATATTAAATTTTATATGGATGCCTTTTTCAAAACAAAACCTCAACTTCAAAATATCATAAAATCTTTAATATAAATTGGAATGTCTTTATACCTTATTAGAGAATCTTATTATATGAAATCAATATATTGTATGAATTACAATATATATATATACACACATTTAACAATACATAATATTTTTATATAGGTTCATTACTATATATATTTCTCGTCATTTAACTTCCCTAAATATACCCCAGTTCAAACCAAATTTGAATCTAGCCTTAAGGACATGATGAATAAAATGGAATCTAGAACCCTGAGTTTCAATATACAACTAATTTTATAATTACAGACCAATAGACATGAGTAAGAAAATTAGAAAACACCATCTATTAGATAAAGGTGAATGTTTTCTAAAAACCTATATCATATGGTGTTTTCAATCCCAATGACAAAGATAATGTTTGTTTCATTACAATTTATATTGGTAAATAATTATATGCATCCAATTATTGTACATAACATGTATGCCCTAATAAATAAAATTCTATAACACTCACTAAATAATTCAAGTGAAGAAAAAAATATAAAAATATTATCATTTAATATTCATATTATATATCAATTCCTCTCCAATTCCCATAATGTTTTTCTTAATACATGTTTTGTTTCTAATATTAAAAATGTGATCATGTATACTTCAAAAATGAAATGTTTACCCTTTTCCTCTTGAATAAATCCACAAATTTCATTACCAAGAATTTGTTTTGAAATATATTTTCCCTAATTGGTAGTGACTAATGAGAAATAAGAGACTAATCCATGGCAATAATGTCTTGACCTTGATACAATCTACGATAGTAACTAAATTTCCAGATCTAAGAATATTTATGATACCGTTCTCTATATGGGTGACATTATTTTTTGAATCATATATTGATTTATATATTTTTACTAATGTGATAGATTATTAGGCCTATATATCCTTACATTTTTGAGAGATTCAACCTAATTTAATCATAATGTAACATTCCTATCGATCCACTGATGGTTCTATGCACAAAAAAATCACTTTTCATATCCAATCCTGACTCTTTATATTGAAAATTCTATGAACCATTAACATTTAAAAAAGAAAATGAATGTTATGACTAACTAAATCTTCCAATTAATATTGATAATTAAAAGAACTATAACTTGGAGGATAACTTTGAATGTTAAATTAGTAATTTATTTTAATATATTTGAAGAAAGAATGCCGTATTCTTGGGATCATTCTTAAATTATGTTTTTTATCATCCAAAACCATTTCCGGTTTACCATCATTTCAATTTTGGGATCCAAACTTTAAATCGCTGTAGCAGTGATACATAAAAGATCCTTTGATCTTCGAAAAACACTGATTGATTGTCGAGTGCTAGCATGGAAGATCAATCATCTTAAGGTGTTTTTCTAGATCACTGTAAAATTCATTAATACTTTAAGAGTAATCAAATCACTATTTTCTTGAGAGTATGGAGGAGGTAGAAGAATCTCTACAACATTATTTAATGTGGAGAGAGACATTTAGGTTTAATTATGAACAAATATTCTTAATTTCTACCTTCCTAAATAAATCTATATACAATAGGCACGATCACCTTTTTATAGAGAAAAAGTTATGGAAAAAAAATTATTTTATTAGAAAGTGACCCTTAAATAATATATTAAACCTTATTTTACCCCATTACTTGTAATAATAATAATAGTATTATTACTTTTCATAGAATGAAAAAACTATTTCAACAATAAATATAATTTTTCACACATGAAAATTAATGTTCATCACCAGAAAAATTTTGGGTTTACTTTTCCAACTCATAATTTATTAGATACCTAAATAGATAGTTTTCTAAATATTTATTCATAAAATTAATATTATATTCACTTTTTGGTGGATAAATATTTATTAAATAGTCAATAAATAAAATAAATATATTATTTAAAGTTCGGTGAATAAGTATCAATAAAATAATCATGCCATTAAAGTGATTTTTGACTAATGAATAAATAATTATTCTTTTCCGTATAAATAATATTTGATATTGATTAATCTAGAATAAAATTATTGACTGGTCTTGATAATACTACTTATTCAAATTATTAAATTCAAATAGAATTTAATTGAATTCAACATAACCACAGTGTGTGACTCTCTAGGATTATTTTTTCATGATCATGATCATTTATTATTTTATATCTGATCAATGGAATAAAATTTGTATGAGAAAGAGATAATCAATGGTGTCTAAAGTAATGAATCTCAAGTAAATCTCCTAGAAATAATTCCTCACCTTTTTGGGGAACATATAACAAGATATAGAAGTAGGAAACTATTGTGTCGTATGTTTATTTGGGGCCATGTATGTCAAAAACATTGTTGCCTTCGTGATAAGTATGATGAACATCCATGTTACTATTGATGATGATTTTTATCTTGTGTATGAGAAAAGAGATGGTCCATTGGATGAATTGAGTCTACACAGGGCATTGTGGATGAATTTGGAGTCCATTTTAACCATAGTATGATCAATATAGTTTTTCTTGAATATGAAAAGTCCTGCTATCATTGACCTTACTTCAAACGAAAGAGAGATTCCACCTACAAATAAAGCAGTAAAATCTAAAATAACATAACCCCTACGATCATGAAAAATTCATCATCCTTGTATAATACCTATCTTATAATATTTAATTGTGTTTATCTTGGTCCATTGACTATGAGAATTCCAAAAAATCCACCAGGCTTGATGGTATCTAATAGATGTTTGGATAGAAAATCTGGTATTCATATAGAATTTTAAGGATAGAGACTTAGCCCAATAATATATCAGCATAGAGGGATTATTCAATAATATTTTTTTGAGGACAAGAGCCAACTCTGAGCAACTGGAACCCTCATGTCGAGATTTGTTTCTGGCCTACAAAATGCACCAGCATCCTATTTCTAGAATGATGACTCTCTCTGTTATTTTAAGACTATTATTCTATACACCTAGAAACCCTATATCAAGGAAAAATCCTCTTATATTATCCTATATATTTATAAAACTAATGTCACCAAATTTGTTCCACACAACATGAGTACAATACCCTTTAAAAGATAGTGGACATAGGATTCTCACTGGGGTTCACTGTAGTAAAAACACAAAGAAATGAGGCTAATACCTATACATTATACTTTTTCATAATTAGAAATAGTGTTTTTATGGATTCACGATTAGAGTAAGTTATGTTTTGGTGGAATTAATTTTTACCAGTGAAAATCCCCACAACTATCTATCTCGGTAGTGGTGAAAAAATAACAATGATATTCTTCACCATATAAGATTCCCAATGAGAAACCTATTAAAACACATCTATCTTGATTGGAAGTAATCCTGATGAGATAAAAAATTATGCATTGGTCCTCATGCAAGGCAGCATTAGAAAAACTCATATACACTCTTTCTTTTTTTAATGACATGTTCGGTATGGAATACCCATGGACTCATAGTGTAGTTCTAACCCAGTTATCATGCAAAACATTAATATCACCTCTTCCCCCTATCCAATGGATGACCCATTTGTGAACCAGAATATGGGAAAAAATCATGGGACATAAGAAGGATGGTTTCCATCTATGAGAACACATATTCTTTCCAAACCTATACACTATGTTCCTGCCCTATAATTTAGTCCCTTTTAGAGCATACCAAGATAACTTTTCATTCAGAATATACATCTCACCAGAGACACTTATCACATTTATTCCACTATCCATCACCATTTTATAATACTTTTCCATGATTCCCAATGATCTATCTTGTACCAATGCATATCCCAAATAATGTAGGTCCTAATTTTCTCTATCCCTATGATCACAATTTTCAAAACCTTAATATTGGATAATATGTGAATGGAAATGTTGGTAAGAATAATTTTAACCATATTTATTATCCCAACAAAGGATGAAAACCAATTCATCCATTTATTAATGTGCCTAATAATTCTATCAACCATATTTTTGATGTGGAATATGCAAATCCTAATCGGATATATCTCTTACCATTGGTAGTCAATGTGGAAGCATATCTAATCAGAGGTGCCACATAGATGATTCCTATAATTATTAGGGAGAATTTAACCATCCAAGAGTATTTTTTTTTGATAAAATGACTGAGCATGTCCTACATTAGAATGAAAAGGATGGGTGATAGAAAATAACCTTTCCAAAGATCGAATAACTATATGAATAAGCTAAAACTTTTCCACAAAAAGAAAAGCAGAGTAATAGGGAAATAAATAACCTATATAAAAAGATTATTGGACAAAGTAGAGAATCCCATGATATTGAGAACCATCAAGACAAAGTTCCATTTAATTATATCATAGGAATTATCCATGTTCATCTTGACAACACCATTAGAACTATTTCTATTTGTATTAACCACACTGATCATTTGCTTAGTCATTAAATGTCACGACCCCCTCCCATCAAGGATGCCCCTCCTGAGCTGGCAATGGTGAAAGGGAGATAATGACCCCCGAGTCCCGCCTCCAGTAGGCCCCGGGGTGGCGACTAGCGCCAAGGGTATGAGTTTATACAAATATGGGAGGCATTACCCTTTTTATTATTTTGGATCAGGAAATAGGACGAGACAACCACCAAAATAGAAAAGAACAAGGTGCCGAAAAGAAACCCAACCCATATGCATGTATAAATAAACTGAAACGGGTACAAGTACAAAAGCTGAATGTACAAGCGAGTACAGTACCAAAAGAAAAAAAACAAGAAAACAACAACTGCACAGCTCCCTCTGCCTGACTAGTAGGATCCCGCACAGCCCTGGAAGTCCTCCTGAAAACCTGAAAGCAGTTTTATATACGTAGGGTGAGCATACAAGTACACTCAGTAGGGAAAACCAAGACTCTCGTGCACAAGTGGGGGAACGTACTAAAGTCCCGTGAGAAAGAGTAAACCAAACACCTAACAAGGCAAACTATCCATCCCAGACCTCACCAAGGCTCGCTCCCCAAATAACGCAAGTCAAGTAATATATATATAAGAGCACATCGATGTTTGGGTACCCCGCGCCACTTTCCCACTGGTTATTGAGACATCCTACGCATCGGACCAATCCCGCCATTCTCACCATAGTCCCACTGCCAAACCCGCCCGCACACACCTGGGCCACAACCACACGCAGTCCCACTGCCGAATCCCGCCCGCACACACCTGGGCCTCAACTGCACGCAGTCCCACTGCCGAATCCCGCCCGTACACACCTGGGCCTCAACCGTCACATGTAAGCATTCCTGCAAACACCTAGTCCAGAGCAACCACCGCCACGCCCGAAGACACCTGGGCCTCATCCCGAAGACACTTGGGAACCACCTGCCGCACACACCTGGCCAACCACCACACCACCCCGCCCGAAGGTTCTTGGGCTAATAATGGACTCCAGGCCATCACAGCCTGCTCGAAGATACTTGGGCTATCCGGGAAAGGGATCAGAAAAGGAGCTAATAACCAGCCACTAAGGATAGTGTTGGGAAAAACACCCTTCCCCCATAAATGGGGGTGTTCGGCACTGAGTGCTCAACTTGGGTGGGGCGCGAATAAGAAACACAAATCTACAAGTATAGATATAGGTAACAAACACTCACCCAAAGCTTAGGTTTTCCTAGCCAACCTACCGAACACAACACCACTGCACCCAAGTCACAGTTCACGACCCGTGCCCACAAAACCATTTGTCCCAATTCTTGTCCCACGTTCAGTCAAAATGTTCAATTGATTTTAAGCACTACTGGGCAAATACCATAATCATAACCAAGGAAAGTGTCAAAAGCAAGGATCAACCAAAACACTCACACCCGGTTTTGTTAACAGAGGATCTCTCCCCAATTTGTGATATTTTAAGTAACCACTCGGATTTAAAACTCACAACCACCGAATCCATACCAACAGGAGATCCCATCCCCAAATTCACACAACCACGGAGAGTATAAAAGAACAGGGGATCCCATCCCCTCCCACATTTCCAGCAATCGGCCCGAAAGGAAAACAACAAACCACCACTACCAACACAAGTCAGGGATTTTCAGATTTAAACGACTTAACAAACTCCATGATTTCCAGTTCCGTGTGTTCTAACCGGGAATTATCACAGAAGGGTTGGTCCTGGTGCTTTCAATTATTCAGACGGATGTACGTGATTAACCAATTTCACAGCAAGAGTTCACAAATTCAGCATCCCATTTAAAACATCACGAGGGGAGTCATCAGTGCACATACAACGACCACCAACGGCCTCAATTTTCAGAAACATAAACCAGTACAACAAAAGGAATGATCACAGGATAAAGCATAACAACGATCATAACCCCTTCCCCTTCTTTCTTTAGAACTCCGTTTATTATCTTCATTTAGGTTTGGTTCATCCCATTCCATGAGGAAAAAAATAACGCCCACCCCGCATGATACACAGAAGTGAGAGACGAAAGAAATTCCCTACCTGTTGATAGATGACCGACATTTAGGTCGGGGGCGCAGAACTTTACGGATAATGACGCGGAGGTCCCGATGCACCAGAAGAGCCACGATCGAAGAAGGGGGAAGCCACGGCCTAACCCTTAATTTATAAGAGCTAGGGACGGTTGAGATGAAAATGCAAAACCGCGTAAGACGAGGGAGTCGTGGGTTGACCACGTGGCTTGACTCATCATTAAAGGCGCTGGGTGGTTTAAACTGACCCATGAATTAATGAAGCATTTAATTAAAACCTTTGTGCGCGTTTCGGATTTCCAAGGTATTTTTAACAAGGCAGAATAGGGTTTAAAAACCCTATTTGCGAAAAAAAAGAGCCTTACTGGAACAACTTGGCAAGGCTGGGCGACGTCGGCCGGTCTCACCGATTGGTCTCACCGATCGGTCTCACCGATTGGTCGCACCGATCGGTCTCACCGATCGGTCTCACCGATCGGCACCCTTTAAGGATCCGGATTTTGGCAAAGGAAGGGACCAAGGGGGGTCTGGGTCATCACATCAGATACCTCTTAAACGATTCTCGTCCCCGAGAATCAAAACAAACCAGATGGAAAGAGAGGATCCGAACAACCATCTTCGAAGATACCTCTTAGGAGTGGACCCCCGCTAATTGAAAACACTCCCCTGTCAAGAACCAAGCAACATACCACACCAAACTGCCCGGTCATGTGGGTTTGGGGAGTTCCCCTCCCCCATGTCAAGATATTATCCGCTTTGGGCGGCACTGACTCGCCAGCACGGGTTTAATCGCATCCACCTTAATGCGTCTTGATTAGGGGTCGGGTTCCCCCTTCCCTTTAGCCGGGGCTTTCCACACATAACAGAGGGAAGAGACTAGTACATTTCACGGCCAAAAGTCGAACGTTCTGTCACAACAGGTACCAAAGGTTCAAAGCTCAGAACAACTCGGGGTACTGGGCACGCATCTGTGCTTCCCTCTCCTACGTACTCTCTTCGAGGCCGCCATGTCTCCACAACACACGAACCAAGCCGATGGTTCATCCACGGAGCACTTTCTACTTGCGATCCTCGATTCTGACTGGCCGTTCCTCGAAGGTCGCGCCTCCTCCCACATCTAGCTCTCCCCAGTTGATGACATGAGAGTCATCATGTAAGTACTGACGAAGCTGGGAGACATGGAAGACGTCATGGACCCTCTCCAACTGAGGTGGTAGGGCCAGCTGATATGCTACCTCGCCAACTCGCCTCAGCACCTCGAAAGGTCCGATGAACCTAGGGGAGAGATTACTCCCCTTTCCGAACCTCCGCTGCCCCCGTCGAGGGGAAACCTTCAAGAACACATGATCTCCCACCTCGAACTTCAGGGGCCTCCTACGACGATCAGCATAAGATTTCTGCCGATCCTGAGCTGCTTTCATCCTCTCCCGCACTAGCTGGACTTTCTCCGTGGTGCTCTGCACTACTTCTGGTCCAAGAGTACCGGTCTCACCAACCTCCGCCCAGCATAAGGGTGAATGACATGGTCTTCCATACAAAGCCTCAAAAGGAGCCATGCCGATAGTAGAGTGAAAACTGTTGTTGTAGGCAAACTCTACTAAAGGCAAGTGTCGTACCCATGATCCTCCGAAATCCAGAACACATGCTCGCAGCATGTCCTCCAATGTCTGGATAGTCCGCTCTGTCTGTCCATCAGTCTGAGGGTGAAAAGCAGTGCTAAGGCGTATTTGGGTTCCAAAAGCATGCTGTAACCCCTTCCAGACTCGTGAGGTGAACCGAGTGTCCCGATCTGAGACGATAGTCTTCGGAACTCCATGAAAACGCACCACCTCATCCACGTACCTCTGTGCTAAGGTACTCACGGGTCCTGACTCCTTGATAGCCAAGAAGTGAGCAGATTTTTGTCAATCGATCCACCACTACCCAGATAGCATCATGCCCGCCCTGAGCTCTGGGTAGTCCCGTGACGAAGTCCATCGAGACGTCGTCCCACTTCCACTCGGGAACATCTAGAGGATGCAACAGACCACCAGGAACACGGTGTTCAGCCTTCACCTGCTGACACACCAGGCATTTAGCCACGAACTCTGCCACTGCCCATTTCACCCCGGGCCACCAAAACTGTCCCCTCAGGCCTTGGTACATTTTCGAAACACCTGGATGTACTGCCAGAGCTGATCTATGGAACTCACGAAGGATTTCATCACGCATCACCTCTGGGACAAACAACCTCCCATGAAAGAGCATACGGTTTCGTCTGTCCTCCGACCATCCTTCCGGAGCGTTCCCCTGGTCGACACGATCCATCAACACTTCCACCTCAGGATCTCCCCACTGAGAATCTTCCACTTGCTGCAACAAAGAGGACTGTACCGTCATATGAAAAAAGCAACCTCTAGTACCTTCCACCCTTGCATCCAAGTGCAAGGCAGCCAACTCCCCCATCACCTTCCAAGCATCAGCAGATTCCCGAACCACCTCCTGATGCGGCTTCCTCCTCTGGGCATCAGCCACAACGTTTCCCTTACCTTCAGTGTATGAGATCTCAAAGTCGTAGTCCTGGAGAAACTCGACCCACCTCCGCTGTCGCAAGTTCAAGTCACGCTGGGAGAAGATATAGCGCAAGCTCTTGTGATCGGTGAAGACCAAAAAGCGCTCCCCAAAGAGGTAATGTCGCCACAGTTTCAATGCGAACACTACCGCTGCAAGCTCCAAGTCATGGGTGGCATAGTTCCGCTCATGGGGGCGTAGCTGCCTGGACCCGTAAGAGATCACCCCTTGTCGCTGCATCAATATGCACCCCAGGCCCTGTCCTGAAGCATCACAGAATACCTCATAGGCCATCCCTTCTTCTGGTAATCTCAAAACTGGGGCACTAACCAGTTTTTCTTTTAGGTAGCTGAAGGACGACTCACATTGCTCGCTCCACATGAAAACCTGGTCCTTCTTGGTCAAAGCCGTCAAAGGGGCTGCTACCCGGGAGAAGTTGGGTATGAATCTCCGGTAGTAGCCTGCCAGTCCGAGGAAACTCCGAACTTCCGCCACATTCTTGGGTGCTGCCCAAGAAACAATTTCCTCAACCTTTGATGGGTCGACTGCTACTCCATGCTAAGACACTACATGTCTGAGGAAGTGCACTTCTCGTGCCCAGAACTTGCACTTTGACAACTTCCCATAGAGCTGGTGCTGTTGGAGGACCTCCAAAACTGTCCTCAGGTGCTCTGCATGGTCCTCTTCTGACTTTGAATAGATCAGGATATCGTCGATGAACACCACCACAAACCGATCCAGGTACTCCCGAAAGATGGAGTTCATAAGCCCCATGAACACGGCCGGGGCGTTCGTAACACCAAAGGGAATGACCACGAACTCAAAGTGCACATACCTGCACCTGAACGCCGTCTTCGGGACGTCGCTATCCTTCACCCTCATCTGGTGGTACCCAGATCACAGGTCGATCTTCGAGAACCATCCTGCCCCCTTCAGCTGGTCGAAAAGATCATCTATCCTCCGAAGAGGGTAGCGGTTCTTGATCGTCACCTGATTCAGCCTCCTGTAGTCGATGCACAACCTGAGGCCACCATCCGCCTTCCTTGCGAACAAGACCGGAGCACCCCACGGTGACGCACTTGGACGAACATAACCCCTCTTCATCAGATCTTCGATCTGTATCCGCAACTCCCGTAGCTCCGAAGGTGCCATCCGGTAAGGAGCCATCGAGATTGGTCGAGAGCCGGGCTGCAGGTCTATCCCGAACTCGATATCACGTCGAGGGGGTAGAGCCGTCACCTCCTCAGGAAAGACGTCCATAAACTCACGAACGATCTCTGGTACTTCCACCATTTCCGCATCTACTGATTCTATCGTCAGTTCGGTCAACAAGGAGTGGAGAGGTTCCTCCCTCCTGTTTCCCTTCGGACAGCTCCGCTCGCCGGTGAAGGTAACACGCTGGCCGTCCAAACCTGAGAACACCACCCTTCTTTGGAAACAGTCGATGACGGCACACACAGAAAATAGCCAGTCGATGCCTAGGATGACATCGTACGGCCGGATCTGTAGCAGGAGGAGATCCTTAACCGACTGATGTGGCCCCAACATCAGTCTACATCCCCGACAAACGAACAACAAGTCAGTCTGACCTCCAACTGGTGTGCTCAACACCAGGGGCACTGGAAGTCTCTCGGCATCTAGACCCAAGGCACGGGCTAGACTGGGTGCAACAAAGGAGTGCGAAGCTCCGGTATCGAACAAGGCATAAGAAAGAGTGTTAAACACACTGATCGTACCTCGAACAACCTCCGGCCCTGCTGGAACTGTTGCTTCTGCGGCGTGTAGCTGTCCACGCCCAGCTCCCCTGCCCCTCGGCTGTCAGCCACCTCCCCGACCACGCCCTGGTCGAGGTCCCTGGGGAGCGCCCTAAGGTCGGCCTCCTCCTCCAACGTCTGCCTGCGGAGGAGCGGGAGCTCGCTGTCCCTGCTGCTGCTGCTGGAAGGGTCTGGATGGAAACTGCTGCTGCGGCGGATGCTGGGGATGACTGCCACTACTGTACCGTACCCGATCGGGGAACTGACTTCAGAGATGTCCAGGGCTCCCGCAGATGTAGCACCGTGGTCCCGAGCCTGAAGGGAAAGAACGTGGGCCAGGGGATCGAAACTGCAACTGCTGCGGTCTGCTCCCTGCGGGTTGGAACCTGGAGGGTCCCGATGTTGGAGGCCTAGTGCTGACGGCCTTCCCCTTCGATGGTCCCAGCTGGATCCCTTCTCATGACAGTCCGCCCAGAGCATGCATCCTTTCCACCACTTCGGTCTTCTTCTGGACCTCTAAGTATGTCGGATGGGTAAAGGGGGTAACAGCATACTGGAGAGAGGGTCGGAGCGCCTCCTCCAAACGTCTTGCCCGAGACTCCTCATCGGGGAAGAGGTCCGGAGCGAAACGAAGGAGGTCCTTGAACTTGATTCCAAGTTCCCACACGGACATGCTCCCCTGCTGGAGGGAGAGTAGCTCCTGCCTCTTTTCCGCCTTCATTGTCGAGGAGAGGAACTCCGCCCGAAACTCCTTCTCGAAGTCCGCCCAAGCAACCTCAGACTCCTTCCTACTCCCCAGGTGAAGTATCCACCACTGACGTGCCGCTCCTCGCATCTGGCTAACAGCCAGAGGAACCCAGTACTCGGTCGGGGCCCGAATCAGGCCGAAGGCTATGACTAACTCCTCTAGCCAGCCTTCCGTCTTCATATCGGAGGTGCTGCCCTCATACTTCTCGAGGGCCTGTCGCTGGAAGGCTCGAAGAGTCTTCTGCCACTGGTCGTCCTCTTCCTCCCGATCAGCTCTCTGCCGATTGGCCAAGGTAGTCTCAGGGGCCTCAATCACCTGTACCACACGTGGTCGCCTTCCAGGTGCCATAGCTGCAAGGTAAACAAGGAAAGCCTAAGCCCAAGTAGTGCAAAGAAATACGTTCTTAAAACTTATTAAGATTCAAATTATTCTTAATTCCCAAGACATCCCAGAAACACAAGAACACAAGTCATCATGATGCATGTACCTTTCCTAGGGTCTCTACCCTGCAATTAGTGTTGCATCACTTGGCCGTTCGGTAGGTCCAGAGTCCTTGCATCGGATCACGGGGGGCCCTAAAATCCCGTGTCCTAGCCGGTCTTCCCTGGCCTAATTCACGCTCCAAGGTCACCCAACACAGTTGCCTTACCACCCCATGCAATCCTCACTGTGCCTAACTCCAGACTCCGTCCTATCTCTCAACCTCCCTCTGATACCATTCTGTCACGACCCCCTCCCATCAAGGATGCCCCTCCTGAGCTGGCAATGGTGAAAGGGAGATAATGACCCCCGAGTCCCGCCTCCAGTAGGCCCCGGGGTGGCGACTAGCGCCAAGGGTATGAGTTTATACAAATATGGGAGGAATTACCCTTTTTATTATTTTGGATCGGGAAATAGGACGAGACAAACACCAAAAGAGAAAAGAACAAGGTGCCGAAAAGAAACCCAACCCACATGCATGTATAAATAAACTGAAACGGGTACAAGTACAAAAGCTGAAAGTACAAGCGAGTACAGTACCAAAAGAAAAAAAACAAGAAAAAAACAACTGCACAGCTCCCTCTGCCTGACTAGTAGGATCCCGCACAGCCCTGGAAGTCCTCCTGAAAACCTGAAAGCAGTTTTATATACGTAGGGTGAGCATACAAGTACACTCAGTAGGGAAAACCAAGACTCTCGTGCACAAGTGGGGGAACGTACTAAAGTCCCGTGAGAAAGAGTAAACCAAACACCTAACAAGGCAAACTATCCATCCCAGACCTCACCAAGGCTCGCTCCCCAAATAACGCAAGTCAAGTAATATATATATAAGAGCACATCGATGTTTGGGTCCCCCGCGCCACTTTCCCATTGGTTATTGAGACATCCTACGCATCAGACCAATCCCGCCATTCTCACCGCAGTCCCACTGCCAAACCCGCCCGCACACACCTGGGCCACAACCACACGCAGTCCCACTGCCGAATCCCGCCCTCACACACCTGGGCCTCAACTGCACGCAGTCCCACTGCCAAATCCCGCCCGCACACACCTGGGCCTCAACCGTCACATGTAACCATGCCTGCAAACACCTAGGCCAGAGCAACCACCGCCACGCCCAAAGACACCTGGGCCTCATCCCGAAGACACTTGGGAACCACCTGCCGCACACACCTGGCCAACCACCACAACACCCCACCCGAAGGTTCTTAGGCTAATAATGGACTCTAGGCCATCACAGCCTGCCCGAAGATACTTGATCCAGGAAAGGGAGCAGAAAAGGAGCTAATAACCAGCCACTAAGGATAGTGTTGGGAAAAACACCCTTCCCCCATAAATGGGGGTGTTCGGCACTGAGTGCTCAACTTGGGTGGGGCGCGAATAAGAAACACAAAGCTACAAGTATAGATATAGGTAACAAACACTCACCCAAAGCTTAGGTTTTCCTAGCCAACCTACCGAACACAACACCACTGCACCCAAGTCACAGTTCACGACCCTTTCCCACAAAACCATTTGTCCCAATTCTTGTCCCACGTTCAGTCAAAATGTTCAATTGATTTTAAGCACTATTGGGAAACTACCATAAGCATAACCAAGGAAAGTGTCAAAAGAAAGGATCAACCAAAACACTCACACCCGGTTTTGTTAACAGAGGATATCTCCCCAATTTGTGATGTTTTATGTAACCACTCGGATTTAAAACTCACAACCACCGAATCCATACCAACAGGAGATCCCATCCCCAAATTCACACAACCACGGAGAGTATAAAAGAACAGGGGATCCCATCCCTTCCCACATTTCCAGCAATCGGCCCGAAAGGAAAACAACCAACCACCACTACCAACACAAGTCAGGGATTTTCAGATTTAAACGACTTAACACACTCCATGATTTCCAGTTCCGTGTGTTCTAACCGGGAATTATCACAGAAGGGTTGGTCCTGGTGCTTTCAATTATTCAGCCGGATGTACGTGATTAACCAATTTCACAGCAAGAGTTCACAAATTCAGCATCCCATTTAAAACATCACGAGGGGATTCATCAGTGCACATACAACGACCACCAACGGCCTCAATTTTCAGAAACATAAACCAGTACAACAAAAGGAATGATCACAGGATAAAGCATAACAACGATCATAACCCCTTCCCCTTCTTTCTTTAGAACTCCGTTTATTATCTTCATTTAGGTTTGGTTCATCCCATTCCATGAAAACAAAAATAACACCCACCCCTCATGATACACAGAAGTGAGAGACGAAAGAAATTCCCTACCTGTTGATAGATGATCGACGTTTAGGTCGGGGGCGTGGAACTTTACGGATAACGACGCGGCGGTCCCGATGCACCAGAAGAGCAACGATTGAAGAAGGGGGAAGCCACGGCCTAACCCTTAATTTATAAGAGCTGGGGACGGTTGAGATGAAAACGCAAAACCGCGTAAGACGAGGGAGTCGTGGGTTGACCACGTGGCTTGACTCATCATTAAATGCGCTGGGTGGTTTAAACCGACCCATGAATTAATGAAGCATTTAATTAAAACCTTTGTGCGCGTTTCGGATTTCCAAGGTATTTTTAACAAGGTAGAATAGGGTTTAAAAACCCTATTTGCGAAAAAAAAGAGCCTTACTGGAACAACTTGGCAAGGCCGGGCGACGTCGGCCGGTCTCACCGATTGGTCTCACCGATCGGCACCCTTTAAGGATCCGGATTTTGGCAAAGGAAGGGACCAAGGGGGGTCTGGGTCATCACATTAAAATAACACATTGGATCAATCTATGTTTCTCCTGTAAACCCTAGTTAGGTAGATTCACATATAACCTAGCATTGATAATGCTTACCATTACCATATATATAATATTTCACATCATGATCATATGGTAATGATTGAGTTTGTATGAGTTTTTCACCATTGTAATGATAAAAGAAGATGTGGCGCTCACAACTCATGAGAGATTATTGACTTGAAATAAATCCTATATAGCCTCTACTAAGTCACTCTAAACTAGGTATCATAAGGACATGTAAAACAACCCCAGGAAGCTATCCAGTCCTTGAGAGATCTCTAGGTTGAGAGCATGCACCTACTTCTACTCATCTGGTATTATTTATTACATCATATGGTCTTAAGATGACATCATGATAGGGAAAACATTGAATAAATCAATACTTACATGGGGTTTCCTCTTTAAAAGTGGTGGTTTAGTCCAGCTAGAAGGGGCATGAAGTGATATTCATCCATCTTTCCTACCACCTCGTGATCATCAGTGTAGGTTATATTCTGTAAGAGAATATTAGGCCTGGTGAAACATCTATTTTCATTAATATACACTTGAAAATAGCTAGTTTTCAAATCTCCTTCCCTCTTCCATTAAATTATAGACATCTCACCCTCATGACAATCTTGTTCTAGGATCAGATCAACCAGGTAATTATTATTGAGGGAAATATCTTTGATGATGACCTTGTACAAGCCTTTCTCTATCATATACTCCATCCTATCATTATTATTACTGAGATAATATACATATAGGAAGAGGGGGGTAGAGAGATACTCCACCAATGAAGATTACCTCTGATGCATCTAAGCTTATTGTAAGACTATACCACAAGATTACCATCACCATCTTACACCATGAATCCTTCACAAGTTGATCACAATCTGTGGCTTAAATCAACTGGTGAGAGAAGAGGAAGCATATTTAGTTCACAAACCTGATCGATATTTCAACAATAATGGAAGAATAGTCAGAAAGACCATTATTAATGTGAGTAACCTCAAAGTATAGGTACAAGGAGATGAAATTGATATTTTTTAGTACTGATCAAGATGAAAATATATACAATTTATCCCATTTTAGTTTCTACCCCACATACAACAGTCACCAAAATACACCTTATTTGAGAGAATGTTCTAGGATATAAATGAAACAATGTCCAAACTACCCTTCCAAAATATCTCACCTCAACTCTTCTTCTCAAAACGATCAATAATCACATTTAAATCCCCCAATATCCATGGTAGATCTCCAATGTTGAAACAAAATATTTTATTCCATAGTGAATCCCAAGCATGAGTGTCATATTTAGAATATACAAAGGTAGATAATAAATAGTGAGTCCCAGTATTTGTCTTTATATGGAAGAAATGGTCTAAAGCTTCTTCCAGATCCATTGTGATATTGGATTTCAAAAGAATACACATATGAAAGTTATGATGTGACACATTCATGAAAGATCTTGCGTTCATTCTATGAGAAAGGGTCTCTATTTTAGAATACTTATCCTTTAGCTCAAAGTCTTCCACTATTGATGAGTTTTTAATGGAAACCACACTGGCGATAGAATCAATTTTAACTTGGGGACCCTTACCACATGAATTCTAAAGGAAGAAGGAGATCATTGAAAGAGGTTACATCTAGACATGTCCTATAGTATAAAACATGATTTACAATATAACAAAGAATACAGTGAAGCACTTTTGGATCTAGAATAAAACTGATGGGAGAAGACGTGATAACCATCAAATGTGTGAAGATGTCCTTGGATTGTGGGTGTGCTGGGGAAGAAATTGACTAAAGAGGATATTCATGAGCATGGAATAAAAAAATTTTGAGGTTGAATTACAATAGATCCAAGTCTTCTATCTCATTATTAGATGTCTGTATGGGAACACAAAAAGGGGCTTCCTAAACATATGATAATTCACTATAGGGGTTGAATGGGTGGACCATCAAGCCACAAAAAGAAAATATCAGGATCGGGGTACCTAAGATGGAGACAAGATAATGGAAATAGGTTTCAATAAATCTTTATAGCCTCCTCAAACCAGATAGTTGACTAGAAATCTAGGATCAAGAAAGCCTAGGAGATCCTCTAGCTTGTAGGGAATCAATGCTAGACAACTATTTCCATGGGCTCAAAATCCATCTATTAGGGATTTATTATATAAAATATAAGTAGAAACTTGAGGAATAAGGCCTAAAGAAATGATCTTGACTCTTCCTCCACCACTTAGAAAAATATCTGCTTTGGATGCGGGCGACCCACCATTCACCGAATGTGGGGTTGCACCTCGAACTGGGGTGACCATTTGAAAATATCTATCATCTCTCTAATAATATCCACCAGATGATTGATGGAGCATTAATAATGATGACATAGAGTGCCATAGGATGTGACATGATGCATATAAATGGGAAGGGGAAATGAAGATGAGATGTTGAAACTAGTTACTCAATCCTTACACCCATAGAATAAGGTGTGATAGAAAAGGATGAGCCATATCTATCTTTGTGTATATTTGATCTGAAAAATATTCCTTAAAATCAATGGATAAGTTTTCCACACATAATAGGACACCCGAAGATTCGTTAATACCTCACAGAATGGTAAGGTTTTGGAAGAGTAGGGGGAGGCCATATGAGTTGATTCAAACCAATACTGAGGAGGGGTCCCTCCCATTATGGTACTCTTTAAACTAATAAATGTTATGGAAACCCAAATTAAAAAATGATCTAATTATCCAGGACCATTCCATGAAAAAGTCACCACATGAGGCGAGTGATATGTGAAATAATTTGAAGGAAACTTCTTTTTCTATTTTGATGCAACAAATACCCTAGGAAATTATCACATTATTGTTATGTGGAATTATAATAAATATTAGATATGGTATTTTTATTAATGTACATATATTTGAATATAAATTTGACGTAATGTGAAAATTATTTAGTCTTAGGGACCCAACTGAAATAGAATCCCACTTGTACTAGAACCAACTACTAACAACAGGTTAGTTCTAACATGTTAAACATACTCATGCTGAGTATGGATATAGCTATGGTTCCTAACACATTTCCATGAGTAGGGTTAGTAAAACCAAATTTCATTTGGGAAATCTACTTTCTAAACCATTTATTCCTTGATAAGACCAACCGAAGAAGTGGTGTAATCAAGTATCCATATTTTTTCCGTTGTAATATTTTTGACATCCCAACAATGTCCATAGTCAAATATTATCCTAATAATGATAATTATATATATATTTATATATCCTATGATTAATATAATTCATTACTAAACTGATATTTTAGGCACATCAGAAGCTTCAATATACTTTTATTTTATTGATATAGAATCCACTTGAAATAATAAGTTTTTCTGAAAATTACCTTATCATTTTATATGATACTAGATCCAATTAAACTAAATGAGGTTAAGTGTTTGATTCCCTTTTTTAGTAGTATTACCACTTCTATCGGCACCATGAAATCATCTATTTAAACATTTCCAAGTACTATATGATCATTAAATCTCTAATTTTATATAGGTATGTTGGATGTTTTTGATATTCACTGACTAAAAAATATTCACCAGTAATATTAAATCTCATTACAAGTCATGGAATATGATATAGTGTCATAACACTTATTATTTTGAAATTATTTTAAACTCAAAATTCACTTAATATTCCCATGCATGTTCAATTAGAGGGATTATATTCCAAAACCAATTTGATATTAAATATTTTCAATTTTTATTTTTCAATATTTTTTTCGTATGTGTTCTATGACTAGATTTAGCCAAACCATGAACATTTTTTGTAGATATTGTTCTTTAGAACACAATTTTTTTACTTTAATTCAATCTTAGAGTAATTTATTCTATTACTATAAAAAAACTAGTAGAAAAAAACATTTGTTTTCCATATGTTGTCAATATAAATATCTTAAAAACATATAGTTCTCCCACAGAACTATTTTAGGGACATGCCACTTATTCTATCAAAATGAATACATTATGATCAGAATGCCTGATTTATCCATATTTGAATTTATGTAACATGTATATATTTTGGGAATTAATTGACATCATAAATATTTTATTAGTTATTACTTATGTACATATACTTGAGGTTCTCATTTTTAGCCACATCCTATAGATATTTTCTCTAAGGATTCCTCCAAATGAGGTGTCCATGACTAGAAATAGTGTAATTTTATTAGTATAGAAATATTCTTTGACAAGTATCATTAAAAATGATTTTAGTCATAATGATTTATGTATTGTTTGTTTCATATATTAAAGCTTAAAATAATCAAGAATTCATTATTAGTACTATCTTATACCATCCATGTCTAGTTTCTCTTGAATAATCACTAATAGTATCATGTCTTCGAAACAATACCTATGCAGAGTCCCTAAATATTAATACATGGAGTCAATTTCTCAAATTTATTCATATATGTTAAACCAAACCTGTTTCCATTTATTTCTTCTATTTAGTAATCTTTATTTTCATTGAATAGTATATTTATCACCTACCATGGTGAACAAAACCCAACTGTTTCTTTATAAATTTCTATGTAGTATGTGTATCTAAAACTACTTATCCCACTAGGCTTAGTGGAATCCAACATTACTATTCCAACTCTTTTCCATCCAAAGTATTAACTAATATAATTTAAATATGATATCACTAACTTAAAATAGATATGATACATTTATGTTAATATATCTAGTATTTACAAGATGTTAATATCTTTAGTTTCTATAGAGTAGTTAACTCAGATTCACCTTAGTTCTTTATGGTAATTTGTTGCTAAATCCATCTTTTGAAAAATTATTTTCAATGACAATTTATAGCTGTTTACTTTTATATTTTTATGATATAATATTTAATATGATTTTCTTAATACTATATTGTTGGAATATGGTTAATTGTTTCACTTTTGTTGGAAAAACATTTTAGGGAATACATAACTTTATATTTTGAAATATATATACGACTCATTATTTATCTAACTTTTATTATCATCAAGAAATTAATGTATATAAGGATAGGTGAGTTTTGTATTTCCTTTACTACTCATGTATGACAAATAAATACTAGGAAAATATGTTCAATGAGAATTTCACTGAAATATTTCCAAATATATTCCAAGTTCATTCATTTACATCATTGATAATTTCAAAAAATTCATAAAGGAATATAATGATATATAAAAATTCACATTTATCTTTATAAAAACTCATGTATTATTTTTGATCTAACAATATAATATTTTTAACTTCCCTTTATTTTTAAATTTTTTAAAATATAAAACATGATAGTTAGTTTGTTTTTATATCCACTATTTGAGATTAATTGATACTAAAACACTTTTATGGTTTAAAAAACATGACTACTTAGATTATTATTTGAAAAATAATTATCTTTAATAAATTGGGTTCAAGTATTATGTATTGTATTACTTATTTATTATAATATATATTTTCAATTCAAGAGTTACTAAACCATTATTTTAGTATTTGTGTAATAAAAAATAAATATTCAAAAATTTTAAACAACATATCATTGTGTCTAGGTGGACACTAGGATTAATGTTTTGGTAGAAATCATTAAAAACTTGAATTCCTCAAATTTTTCAATGAGAAGTATTCAGTTTCCCTTGGATGTCATAGGAATATCTCTTTCTCAGTTCCTTTTTTAGTTCACTCTATAAACATTCTATTCATGATTGTTTCATATATTTATATTCATGTTTGTATTAATAATATTGTATTTAATACACACATATGAATGGAAACTTGATCAATATATCTGAAGGAGATGCAATTACTTTCTTCTTCAATTCATTTAAATTTCTATTCCAGTGTCTATTATTTACACTTAAGAATAAAATATCCTCATATTTATTTTTTTCTCCTTAGAATATATTATATTTTAAATATTTTGTAAAGGGTTTTAGGGATTTTAATTATCCCTATGATATTCAACATAGAGTTTCAATATTTTTACCACAATGGTTGGAGTAAAAGTTTTCAACAAATCCTTACTCTCTTGGGGAAGTATAAACAAAATTTTATTAGGAGACTTATCCATTTCATTTATCTTAGAATGGATGAATAAGAATATACTTGGTTATAAGGATAATAAAATGAGATTAATGGATTATTTACTATCCATGTGGAATCTCAATTTCGCTTACTAATCAATGTACAACATTATCTCAAAACCATGATCTGTATTTAGATTATATTCTATTACTTCATATGATATAATTTATTGAAAATATTATTTATTTTAAGAATTTCATTTCATTTTACCTGGAAAAAAAGATTATATATTATGGTGTAATAAAGAATTTCATTTGGTCATATAATCAACTTTTTATACATAATTAATAATATAATACAACATACATTAGAATTATCCTCTACATATCATCGGTAGGAATATTTTTCACCATTTTTCAATTACTCTAGTGGTTGGATAAGGATAGTAGATTACAATGAATAATACAATATTTTTTATTGTAATAAATCACCTATATGATTATAATATATCTGGAAATTTATATTTTTAAGGACATACCCTTAGTTAATAAATTATCATAGTAGATTCATGGATTTTTCTTGCAAATTTTCTACACTAATTAAATTTATTTATTAGTAATTTTATTGATTAGAAATTATGCGAGACATAATAATTATCATTTTATTAAGTCTCCCACTTTTTTATAAATAAAAAATAGCCATCACCATTGGATGCAGAATGTCTAGTTTCATGAATATTGTAGTGGAAATGATCCATTTTCCCCTCATCACAACCCAAGAGAGGGATCGATCAATTAATTGAATGAATTTATGTAGGAAAGTATTTATAACTATAATATTATAACTCCTTGATCCATTATGTGGAGTACCTAATCTAGAAACCCTAACTCAGATATCCTCAACAGGTGCCTCCATGTTGTATAAAATCAAGTGTGGGCTAATTATTATACTTTAAATTGTTTAATTTACCCAAAGAATTCATAATAACTCCATGATAAATTTAGGTTTTCCGAAAAGTGTTGGTTGAACACTAATTTCTCTAGTTTTAATTCCTAATAAAGCAATGAGAGGATTAATTAGACTTAATATTACATTATGGGATTTTATTTATTAGATGTATATTTTTATTTTTTATCATTTACTGGTCTTGTTAATATAGATTGGATTTTAAAATAGGGATTAAAAATTTTCTAGATAAAAAATTTAGAAAAAAAAATATTGTAATTCCACCATTTTAAATTAGTTCATTAATTCATGTGATTGAATTATTTTATCCATAAGAGATATCCTATATTGGAAAAAGTAAAATAAATAAATAAATGACACTATCGTGAGGATATTTAATGGTTGATTCATTGAGTAGAAAATAAATCAACATATGAAACCATATTAAAAACTCCTTTTATGGGTCTTGGTATGAGTTACATCATCCTAACTATCCACTTATATATCTCCTATGCTTGTTTCATCTTGGTAATATCTTGAACCCCGCCTTTACTTTGTCTTGAAACCACTCCATGCACCTTTAGAAAATACACTTATAACTTATGTTTTATAACTCATAGACATGTTATGGGAACCAACATTTTTGTTAAGGTAAATTTCATAAAACTAACTTAGAAACACATGTCCTAGATAATAATAGAGCGACTGATGACTATCATTCCATAATATTTAATTTGTTGATAATTATTTATAAAACTATAAGGGAAATTAAATTAAATAGAGAAAAAAATTACATTTATATAGTCAATATCATTATCAAACATACACATATAATGATTATAAATATAAAAAAACTTTCTAACAATCATTTAAACTATTTCATTGATAATATAAAACACATTCGAATTAATATGATTAATTTCATTATTAATCAATTAATCTATTTTATCTTTTTTCATCCAATCAAATTGAAATTAATATCCACTATGATTTTAAATAAAATAAATAATTTTATTTTATTTAAAAAATAGTAGAATAGTATAGAATTATTAACTTGGAAGAAACTCATTGAGTACCTATATAAAATATTCAATATTATTTTAATTGTAAAAAAATGCACTCATACATTATATTGTGTATATGTAATGTGTCATAATTTTATGGCCCATTGTAAAAATTTAATTCCACATGAAACAAATGAACATTATTTAATTTTTAAAATTTATTTCATTGAGTATTTAGTATAAAATGACCCTAAATGATTTATAGTATTGAATATTACATTGAATTAATTAAGCATTTAATAAAACATAAAACATACGGACCAACCGTTGGAATGTAAAAATGGTAAATAATATTTCACCTTTCAATAACCATTGTTTTGTAAATTTTTTGTTGTATATTTTTAAATATATAATTATTACTATCCATTCTATAATAAAATGAAAAATAATTAACATCGATCTATGGAGGTAGTAGTCCACACATACACACATGCGACATTATTATTTCCTAATGGATTGGATGGTGAGATGATATATGTGATATCATAATTCTATAAGTATATTTTTTTAATAAATAATATATAAATATTTTAAATCCATCATTATATCAATCCATGAGAGGCAATGATTGGAAATGAATTACATCTGTTTACGAGGCAGTAGGCTTCTATACACTCGATCGATGTTTTTGTTTCCCATTTGATGGAAGCGGAGATAAATATATCTTATACCATTAACATAATAACATATCATTATATTGAGGATAATGGGTTTATTATTTTATCAAAATTTAAGAAAATTCTAAGGAGTTACTATAAGAAGTAAAATGAAAATTCATTGTTGGGAACTTTACCTCTTCTTCGGAAAATCTATTTAGGTTTATACTTAATGCCATCCTATATTGAAATTATGATCAAACTAAGGACTCTAGTATGTGGATATGGATGCATGTAAGATATTTGGGAATCTATTGTTCAAATATTTGTGGGAGTGTGAATAATAGATTAGAGGGGGTGGCATTTTATAAGTGATGAAGAGAACATACTTGATTTTTTTTAAAAATAAAAAGTAATTTCCAAGTTATTAAGATTCCAAAAGGATAAAAAATGGTCAGTATATAATAATTTGTGATATAAGGTCTAAATAATTTCACAAAACATGACTTTTACATGTTTTAAAGTCCTTATAACCTTTATCTTATTAGTTTAACTATTAGTAAACCCATTTCCACCATTACCATGGTATTGTCATATGCCAATACCTTTATTGAAATCTCAAATAGTAGAAAGGTTTAACAGAACATCCTACTAAAATTGGGTAAGGGAAGTATAAAGGTCATATGTAATTACATATAAGTATGTTTTTATATAGGATAACATTATGGGTATTAAAAATATAGACAATGAATAAAATAATAAATAATTACATAGAGTCATATACATAATTTATCCCAAGAAAGTGAATGATCAAGAGAAATTTTATAACCCCAATACCTTAAATATTTGAATAATTAAATTACCATTTATTCATTAGATATTATCATCATAGGTAAAAAATTTTGTTTTAATTTTCTATTCTTAGAGTTAAGGGGTTCCATTACCTTCATGATAGAGAACACCAGAAAATATAAACACAATTTCATCCTTTGGTGGTGCTTTAATAAATTTAAAAATCATTTATTACATCATTAAATAAATATCCAAAATTATTTTTTTTATCATTAAGCACTTAAATTAACTTTTAATTGATCATAAGATCTGTAATTGAGTGATATGTCCTTCTATATCTCTTTAAATATTTACCAAAACCAAAATTTTTATCTTGAGTTCTCCAATATAATACACTAATCTGAAAATATATTCATCAACACCTAAAGTTAGACTAAATCCATTCCAAAAGAATTTATCCCTAAACACTTTCTTCTTACATATCAAAAAATATAATAAAATTCTTTCCAAATAATCCTTTATGTTAAACCCAATGGTTATGTATATAATAAAAGATAATAAATGCCTCTAGAAATGTCATTTATCACATCAAAATAATAAAAATTCAAACAATATTTGATCAAAATAATATTTATCCACCAAATAGTTTTAGAAAATATAACATCACATTAAATAGTAGATCACATAGGCTAGTTGTTTGAGTTAAACCCTTATCAAACATAGGTTGTGTGTTCAAGCCCTATAGCCTTTCAATATTCGATGGGTTATCATACAACATAAGGATTATACTTTTTATTAAACTATGAAAATATAATTCCTACAACGTTACCAAAAATATGATTAAAATCTATAAAATATATCACTAATAATCAAATAACATTTTAACCAATAAGTTTTTCTACATATATTTTTTTCCAAAACATCCAATATGCATAATTGACTATTATTAACATAAAATCAATGATTATATTAAAACAAAAGGAAAAAAATAAATTTATCATTATGTCCATAGAATGTAAAGGCATTCTTCTATAAATAACTTTTTCACAAAATCCCATAATGAACAGAGGGGTTATATTTCCATAAATGTTTCCCAAAATACTCTTAATAATCTTGTCCTTCCATCACTTAAAACCTCAAATGGGGTGTTGAATAATTTTAACATATTTTCAACATTAAACTCATAAATAGATGATGGTATCCATAACTCTTAAGTCAATCTAAGATAAATATATAGATTCCTCAAAAAATTGACACTATCCTTATATATTTAATGATCATTAAAATCAAAATACCATTGATAAAAATAATTTTGCAACATAACTATTGGATCGTAATACATAAATTTTTAATTATATTATTTCAAAGATTTTTATAACATAGGTCCTTCCTTAGTCTAGGATTTAACCTTTAAAATATGTCATTGAATGAGATAATTCCTAGGTTCGCAAAATTTATGTAAAAAACTATAAATAAATCTATAGGATGATATTTATTTCTCACCACTGAACTCCTAACTTATAAACTCTTCGATCTATGTCCTAATTTTTCATAAATATATTTTTTACTAATTCTTGGATACATTATTATATTATTCAATTTCAAAATTTCTTATATGAAGGAAATTGATCTTTCTTTCCTCTATAGTCTCCACCACGCAAGCTATCTGTGAAATCCATTATTATATTATTTGGTTAGTTAGAGAGTTGTTTAAGGTTTATTTTTTCAATCATATACCATGATAACTATTTACAAATTATGAAAATATCATTCTATCCTATGACCATCCCATTTCATTTCTAATAATAACCATATTTTCAGTCAAATATAGTGTTAACATGATTTCTTTTGGTTCCATCAATTGAATAAAACCAAAAAACCTAGTAATATCAACAATAATCACAGTGGAAAAGCACATAATAATTTATATTATTTAACTTTCCACCCCACCCAATTGGATTGAGAATGTGGAAGGATATTACTTGGCCTTAAGTTACATCACAAGATACCAAAGGCTGGAAATAACCACCAAGGGATTCATTACAATTATGGGAATATTTAACCTTTGAAAATATAACAATCACAACCTAACATACCATAACCAAAAAAATATATGATTAATGATAACAATGTAATAAACCTTAATGAAAAATAAATACAAACAACTATATCAGCATACTAAGTGGAAATCAAGATTAACAATAATTACAATACTGAAGACTAAATCAATGAAAACTCAAAAGACTCCAAAGTCATCACTCCATATATCCCCAAATTACCCGTGCTAAAAATCCACAATAAATTCATAGGTATCAAAAAAACCACTAAATAAGTATGATACTTTACCTTTACTTATGTACTAATACACGGTATCTGCAAACACACTAAAGTGCCCAAGCATGGGGTCTGTAATGAAACTTTGTTTGATTAACCAAAATTAAATACATACTCACACCATTTGGATAAAAATATTTATCACATTTATATAATTTTTTTATATAAAACAATTTTAAAATATTTTTTATCAAATCCCAAAAATTTCTAAGTAAAACAATTTTTCTATGAAAACAGTTTTCCAACCAAATTTGTTTTCCACGGAAAGCTAAAAAACAAGCCTTTAAACCATTTCAAAATTCTCATTTTTGAATAAAAAATTTAATTACACAAATAATATCACAAAAACACAACCCCAAAATCTTATTATGAAAATTTATTATGGAACTTCACATCCATAATCCTTCCATTTTATGGTGGTACATCACGACCGATATCCAACGCATTCAACTCATGTTTAACCATTTAAGAGAACCAAGCAAAAAAAATATTAGTAAAACAATATAAATAAAAATATAAAATTATTTATAATAACTTTAAATGAATAAAAACTAAAAAACCATTTTAATGTAATCATTTTAAAACCATGCCACCACTTTCACTTTCCACCAACACTCCCAGTTATTTCAAATCTATAAACTATCACCAAAGTGAATTTGAAAAAAAAATTATAAACAAATTTCAAAATAAATTTAAATAAAAAACATAAATTTAAAATCAATTCACAAATTTATGATAAAAATATTCAATAGTGAATCCACCCACCTCAAAAATTATAGAGAAAATAAGGAATGACACAAATTCTTCAAAAAAACTAGGTTAAATATCCTAAAAACAACCTTAGATATCCTTACCTAACATCCACAAAACCAAATATCGTAATTATTGGAATAAATATAATATATGTATTCCCAATGTTCTTGATTAATGAATATAATATGGGTAATATAAGTATATCTAGGGAAAACCACTCAAAATCAAGATTTACTAAGGGAATCAGGATTCAACACAAAAATATTTTCCAATAGATCACTCATGGATCAAACAAGAAAGTCTCTAAAGCCATTGAATAAAATAAAAACATATATTGGGATGAAATAGAGTAAAAAATATTTTAATTGGAGTAAAAAAAGTTATATACAATTTTTTAGGATCTAAATTTTAACTATGCACAGTTGGGTTTCACGATTAGGAAAGCGTTTCACCAACTATGCACCAGCCTATACCTCTAAAAACCACCCATATATTTGGATGGAACTGTTATAAAAATAATGTTATAAATATATTTTTACCACCATTACAATATTCATAGTCACTCCTAGGTGAACACATTATTTGGAAAAACCATGTGCCTTACCGTGCGCCTGCCTAGATGCCTCTGTTTCACCTTGCACAGTTTCCTATATGAGTTGCATGATTTCCACTAACCATGCTCAAAACATGCACCATTATAGAAGCACTAAATAATTAAAATATTATTATAAACCCTTCAAAACATCTCCCAACCAATTTATATAATTAAACTACAAAATAAACGGTGAATATTTTGAAATCAGTGTACTACATTCTCTCCACCATCAGAATTTTCATACTTGTAATGTAGATACTTCCATTTACATAAAAGTGTTTGGGACATTATCAAAATATTTAATTCTCCCATTACAATTTTTAATCCAGAATTTGACAATGTTTCCATAAAATCATTAGTATAATGATGATTTTATGAAGAAATACTTTCTCTGTCCTATCCACAATCCATACCGGCACATGTACCAAATAATCATCCAACCCGAGGTCAATGTGATCTCATAAAATTACATGGTTACGGTCAGGATGATACTATTTCAAATGTGATACATGAAAAAAATAATGAACTTTACTAAGAAATGATGGAAAAATCCAACAGATATGCCACCTCTCCAACCCAATCAAATTTCTCAATAGGGACTATGTATCAAGTAGATAACGTGTCATACTTTTAAAAGTAATGATTCCCAAACCTTGGAGAGATTCCAATGACACAAGATCACTCACCTCTAATGATAAAGGCCATATATAATGATCCCAAAATTATTTATCATGTATTTGATCTATCTCCATCCATTTTCTGTTCAACTAAATCTTCTTCATTGTTTCTTGCACAACTCTAGACCCAAATTGTGAAGTCACAATAGTATCCACTGAACAAAATAAAAAATGACAAGGACACAAGTACAATTATTCAAAAGGAGCCATATTTATCGAGGTATGGTAAATGTTGTTATACAAGAACATCACTAATGTTACATGGTCTTACCATGAGCCACCATAACCAATTACATAATCTCACAACATGTCATGCAACATTTTTATAATCTTTTTGGATTGTCCATCCATATGATGATGATAATTCATACTGATTGTCAACTGTGTCCCTAGGTATTATTTTATGTATTTATAGAAATGAGATGTAAACCTAGGGTCTCTATTTAATACTATTTAAACTCATACTTCATCCCTCTTTACCACTTCTTGATTTTATATTTTTGGAAATTCCTCCAGGATATAATATTCATGAATAGAGAAACATCCGGTTGACTTTGAGAGATGATCCACCATCATCCATATAGAATTTGTGTCCCAAACCATCCTTGGGATACCTATTACAAAACAAATATTCATCAAATCCCATTTCCAAATAGAAATAGGTCACTAATACAACATATATAATGGAAGTTGATTCTCTTTCATAACATGATTTTGAGTTAAGAATCTTGAAACAAATTCAGCCACCTCCATTTTCATTAAAACCCACCATTGAGTTTTGACCTCATAGAAACACATTTTGAGTCGGATGCTTGTTCCTATTTAACTATTTAAACCAATAATGGAGAAAAATAAACTAGAACAAAAACCAGAAATTTATCTCAGTCATCACATTCCAGGTTCATGTTGGCTATCACTAACATCAAATACCATTGATATGAAGCCTCATATTCTAATAGAGTTTTTGAAATTCTGATTAATTAATCTATCACCAAATTACATTTTCCAGATGTATACATAATGTTGAAGTCAAAAAATTTTATATAATCCAACCATAATATTTGTACCATATTTAAGTACCTAAGTGAAAAAATATGTTTCAAGCTATTTTGATCTATGAGCATAGTAAAGTTATTAACAAAGAGGTAATTATGCCAATTTTTCAAAGCATCTGCTATGGAAGGTAAGTCTAAATCATCTATTGGGTATTTTTTCTCATTAAACCATAACTTCCTTGATACATAAATGAAAACATGATATCCTTGTATGAGAATACATCCCAACCAAGATCCTGAAGCATCATAATAAATTTTTTACCCTTGTCCTGATTCTAAAAATGTCAAGATCAGTATTAATGTAAGGTGAAACATAAAATCTTTAAAGGAATTCTAAAATTCATCTATCCACTATAATAGAACATATATCCTTTTCAAATATATCATTGGTGAAGGTAGTCTTGATAAATCATGGAAAACCATTGGTAATAACAATCTAGACAAAGAACACTACGTATCTCAAATACATTCTTTAGCGGTTCCTAAGATATGAAAGCCACTATATTTTCTATATCCACAAGAAAAAATCTTATAGATATTACATGAAACAATATAGATATCTAATGTATCCAAAAATTACAATTTTAAAGTTTGTAAAAAAATAGATGATCTTGCAAGATTCCCTACATATTAGTCAAGTGTTTCCCATGTTCATCCCTTGTCATACATGAATATGTCATCCATGAAAACCACTTTAAAAGAATCTATATATCTCTAAAATATCTGATTTATCAATTATATAAATAATTATGTTGAATTCATAAATTTTAAAGGCTTGACTACACACACTAAATTTCTATATATTCTTGTGAAAGTTTTCTTTAGAATATCTACTTTCCAAACCTGTAATTATCGATATCCTAATCATAAGTCAAATTTAGAGAACTACTAGTGCACCCTTAATTAATCTATCATATCATAAATTCATGTTATTGGATATCAATTATCTATCAAAACTTGTTTAAGCTTATGATAATCCACTAACAACCTAAAATTTCCATCTGCATTTTTGGTAGATTAGACAAGTGCTTTCCATTGAGCAATTATAGGCTGAATGAAACATTTGCTTTCTAGCTCCTACAACTACACTTTAAATTCACTTTATTAATGTTAGTTACATTAAATAAGATATAAGTGATATTAGACTGGTCACTATAAATAGATCAATCATAAAAACCACTTATTTATATAGGTGTAATCCATAATAAAATTTTAGGAGAAATATCCACAGACTAATAAAAAAATACTGGAAAACTGTTATTCTTGATCTCTTCCATCGATTAAAAAGTTAGCACCACTAATTGGTATGAGTTCATTCCAAATACTAGTGTAAAAACACCAACTGAACCTACCTTTAGATTCTAGTCCCCTCAAAATTTATGCTTTACCCCATTATCAGTCATAAAAATAACCCGTTGAGTATTACAACCAGTTTGACCGTTGAACATTATCAGCCAATCCATACCTACGATTATGTCATTGGAATCTATCTCAAGCATAGAGATATACCATATCAAATAAGATCCATCAAAAGTTTTAGAATATTCCTTACACATAAATGTTTGACATTTTATTTTATGAAGAAGAGTTTGAAGTTTCAAAGTAGATGAAATCATCTCAACTTGTAAACCTAACAAATCAACAACATGAGAATAAATAAAGGAATTGGATGAAATTGTAACAAAAAAAATGCTTCATAGGGTATAATTAAATATAATCATACCACATTCCATTGATGGTCTATAATGATCATCCACAATCACCGACTTAGTTCCATATAGTTTGATAATTATCGCAATTTTTTCTTTATTTCACTGTTTAGATTTTACTTATTGAGGAGTCATGGTATTCCTAGAATCACCGTAGATAGCTCAGCTATGAGGATGCGAGGTATTATTCTAAACTCATCTAGTTGAAGCATAAGACGTCTATGAAAGATGAGAAGTATCTTAAATAACTATCTGTTGGTCGGAGTGGTTTACTCAAGAGGGGGGGTGAATTGAGTACTAATTAAAATTTCTGTATTTAAAAACACTGTCTTAAAGATCCCCAAATAAAATAATAAATTAAACTGTAGTGAATTTATATTAAAGTAGAGGTTCTGTTAGATTCTCAAGGGATTGATTAATTCCCAGTTAATCAATACAGGAGTGTGTGATTATCTTTTGAAACTAACTTACTAATCTACACTTAACATAAACACTTGCTAATTTAATTATCAAATTTACATTAAAAACAGTATTGGTTTTAAAGTGATTAGCAGTGGAATAAAACTTTGAAAGAGATGGAACAACAAATGAAACCAAGAGGTTCAGTCTCAAGCTGAGACTTAGTCCTCTCAAAAGTTTATATAAAAATGATCCACACCCTGGATCGGGGTTCAACAGTTTACAACTGTCCAGGTCTAAGACCTCTACCACTGTTATTCATGGGAAACAGTACAACAACAACCAGCTGTCCAGGTCACACACGACCTCTACCACTGTTATTCGTGGGAAAGAAAGGATGCAGGAATTTGGTAAGGATTTACAATTCCTCCAGTTTAAGTACAGAAGACTGTGTATGTGTTAGATACAGCAGATAACACACATTGCTCGAAAAGTATAATAATAAATCACAGAACAAGAGATGTAGAGTTTAGAAATGGTTCTAGTGATTTCAGTGTAGCTCTGGACTCCTTTGGATTCGATCAGAAGTGAGTCTGAGTCCTCTTCTCGTTTCTGTTTGAGAAACAGAGTGTCGTATGCTCCAGGTTCATAGACAATGTAAATGTAGTGGTTGAAGTACTTCAGTGTTCTTCTTATATGCACAGAACACTTCTCGAGTATGCTTGATTGTCTATGAGCTTCTCTGTGTTCTTGATGGAACTGGTTTTTCTCTTCTTGATTCTTCTCGTTCTTGTGTTTCTGGTATATTCCATCCACCACACTCTACTACTTGGGCAGCGTAGTCTTCTCGTATTTATCTCACGGGCAACAGGAGACAGAAAAGATTTCCTTTCTGCAGGTACGAGGTACGGGTTCCTGACATCCGACAACCTTTATCAGATATTTGAAAAATCATTAAAATGTACATGATATGACCGTTGGATAGATTAAATAAAGATAGGAAATAAAGAAATTCAAATAGTGAGTCGAGTGATCGGTAGGTAATCAGCATCAGTAGCTTGGACATCGGTAGCTTAATTTCATTAGTTGCTTTGACTCTATCGGTGGCTCTATGCGTCGGTTGGTATATGCTTGTATCGGTGACTTTGTTTATCGGTACCTCCATGCGTCGGTAACTCCATGCGTTGGTATCGATAGCTGTGAGTCTGTCAGTAGCTTCGTCCATCGGTGACTCTTATTCCATCGGTAGCTATTTATACTTACACCGGTAGCTCTGTGTTTGTATCGGTAGCTGTCTGTAAGTCAGTAGCTTACATTTATAAGCACATAGGTAGCCCTGTGTTAAGTATATCGGTGACTCTGTCTGTTGGTAGACTAAGTCTATCGGTTGACTGGGTACCGGTAGCTCTTTATCAGTAGCTATAGGAAGATTACTTATCTGTTTTATGCAGAACACATCCGATTGTGTTAGAATCAATTTATAACTTGTATGAACATGGATAAATGAGGATTATCATATTCCAAAGGCTATTTTAAAAATTATTATTGGTTTGATCACAGATTTGAAAGAATTAAAGTATAGATCAATGATACTTAAAAATATCATAGAGAATGAAAACATAATTGGGATTTTCAACACATATGAATACATGATTGAGATTATCAAAACAGGTGAGGTCAACAATCTCCCCCTTTTTGATAATCACAATTTATGATACGGGCATTTAACATAGTGAAAATATAATAGTAAAGAGTATAATATTGAATTCAATTTTTTCAGAGAAAACAGCATCAGAGATAATAGAAATAGTATGATATAGACATAAGTTATCAGAGGTAACAAGCATAAGGTACCGAAGGTAAAAAGAAACACAATAATATCAGAGATAAAATTGAAAAGAAGGTAATGTGTCTCCCCTTATTCCTTATTTTTCTCCATTGAAAATATTTCTCATTCTCTCATTTTACGCTTATTGTTCTCCCCCTTTGTGATAATCAAAAAGTGGGAAAGCATATATAGGGGACAAATAAAACATGAGAAGTAAAAAGAGTTCTTCTGTATTAGAGCAGTCAGAAAGTACAGAAACAGAATACAAATGAATTCCTATCAAAAATCCTGGCCACTAGATCAATCCACATCTTCAACGTGAGATTTTCCTTTGGGATCAGAAGAAGGTTCGGGTGGTGAGGATGCAGGTGAAGGTTTTGGAATGCCAGAAATGATCAAAGGAGGCTGAGCCACTGACACAGAGTCAGGCCTGTAGGTTGAAGATCTTTGGGTGATCATTGGTGTGAGGCTTTGAATAGCTTGAGCAGGAGTCAGCTGGACTGTGGATACAACTGAGGCAGAAGCAGGCAAAGTAGGAGGTACGATGACTGGTCTGGCATCAACATGCAAGAAGGGCAGCAACAGATTTCTAAAATCCATAATAATTCCTCCTCCTCTTTCCATAGCAGAGATGAAATCATCTTTGTTCTCCATGAATTTCTCCAAGGCAGGAGTCAATTGTCTTAGTTGGCTCACTTGTTCTCTAAAAGCCTGAGTTACTGGAGGTAGCTTTATGTTTTCCAACATCAGCTTGAAGTGGTGATCGAGTTGATGCTTGGTGAAAATTCTGGTGAACTAGTAGTCCACTTTTCTCTTTATGGCTTCCTGAGAGGCAGAGGCTTCTCTCATATAATCTTGAACAATCTTCATTATTTCTCTAGCAGAATCTCTTGTAGAAAGCACCAATCGGCTCAACTCTGATGAGTCCACAGAGCCACTGGTTGAAATAGAACCAATCTCCTCCTTCATCATTTCTCGAACTAGATTCAGGTCAACTAATAGTTTGGATGTGAGAGGGCCAAGAGAGAAGGAAACAGTTTCTTTGAATCTCTTAGACAAACCACTGATTAGGCTTTGAACTTGAGAGTCCTGTAATTGAACGTGATCCTTCATTGAGGTTTTGAAACGTTCAAACACCGAGACAAACTGGCTTACTACACTCTTCACATAAGCTAGGTCCTTGTCATCTTGAGACTTGGAGCTCATATAAGAATCCAAAGCAGCAACTGATGTCTTGAGAGCTTCAAGATCTGCTTCGATTCTAGAAGACTGAGTCTGGAACTCTTTCACTTCTTCCATAAGCTCAGACACAAAAGAAGATAAATTACAAGCCAGAGAGAGCTCGAAGGATTTCTCTAACATTTTCATTTCTTCATCAAAGCTTTGCTTCATCTCAGCAACTGATACACTGAATGATTCTTTCAGCTCATTCTTCATGGATTCAAGATCATATTTAGAGACAAAATCATTAGGGACAACTACAGCAGATCCCTTTACTGAGGCCAAACTAACTACAGAATCAGTCATTACTGATTGAATTGAGGATGAAAGGGAGGTTTCCATTAACTTCACTTCTTCAACAAAACTGGATTTGAGGTCCTCTTTCAGCTTATTCAGATAATGAAATCTGACCACATTATCGGGCAACAACTCAGAAGCAAGATCATAATTGGTCTTCGGTCTATTCACAGACATCTCATTATCAGAATCCGGATAATCCAATCCACAGACTATAAACCCTGGGTCTTCTACCCAGTCTCCAAACTCAACAGCTACTGTAACATTTCCAAGAACATATTGATGCTCCCCCTCAATGGGTGCATTCTCATGTATCACAACAGCATTCAGTGCTAGATTCTCTTCATCAGAATCTTCTACTACAAGTTCCATCGGTGCAGCATCTAGAAGATCTTCTGATACATGTACAGCTTCTTCTGTATCTCTTTCTACTTCAGCAGTCGGCATAGTTGAGATTCCAATCAAAGGACTCAAACTTAAACTACCAGAAACAGACGATTCAGATACATTATCCTTTTCCTCTTCTTCTTGGTGAGGCACAGACTTGTCTTCCTCATAAGTAGACAAAATTTCCTCTACCTTTCCTTTCCTAGAATAAACCAATTCTGCAATAGGACTTGGGGGAAAGTCTGGATCTCCTCCAACATCCATGGGATTTTCTTCTTCTTCTTCTATTTCATTACTATAAACAGGTTCCTCTTCATCAGGTCTCAGACTCAGATCTCTCTTATCCTTTGGTCTTGAGGGATGATCCACAGGATTAAACCTATCATATATCTTCTGATCATCACTGATCCATTCTCCCTTCCATGGGTTCCAGTTAATTTTCATGTACTTACAAACAGTTGAGGTGATGCAGAAATTATTCCTGACTACAACTGTCTCATCCTAAGACTCAGCTATTCCTTTCACTTTTATCATTACGGAAATCAGCTTGGCAAAGAATAAAGCATTAGTCTTTGACTTTGGTCTAATCATGTCTTCCATTTGAAACATTAACAATCTGCACAGATTGATTTTCACACCATGTCTTAGCAGATGAAGAAGATAGATATCTTGATATCTCAGATTTGCAAAATCTCCTCGCCTCGGTATCAACACATTCTGAACAAACTTGAAGAGCAGTCGATTCTCTCCATCCATTTCAGCAGCAACCACTTGCCTTTGATTCCCATTATCGGTCAGCTCGTTTAAGGCGGTTTCATAATCAAAGATGTCACTGCTAGGTGGCATTGCTCTTGATACGTACCCAGAGACACCTTCATGTGGTACTTTTAAACACTCATCCCACTCTACTGAAGAAAAAGACATCTCTTTTCCATTTAAAAAAGAGCTTACCCGATTCTCATTTTCAGACTTCTCGAAGCTTACAAACTCCTAGAACTGTTTTACCAACTTCTGGTAGTATGGGCCATTGTTATTCAAGAAACAATCCACCCATTTCTGGTCCTCCAGAATCTCGAGTACTAACGATTTGCTAGGCAGTAGCCATTCCACGCACAGTTCCTTCTCGATTACTATGTCTCTATTCTGCAAGTGAGGATTCACTGATCGCTTTCCCGATCTAGTTCTGACTTCACTAACACTGGCTTTATGCTGTGTCTTCTGCTTCTTAGCTTTTGGTTCTACACTTTCATCTCTGACGGTAGGAAGCTTAGTTTTTTCCATCGCGGGTTTAGGGTTCTTGGCCGATTTGGGAGCTAAGGTTCGAAGGTGAGATATTTTGAGCTCGATGAGGTAGGAAGTGGCTTAGGCTTAGTTTTATCATTTAGGAATTCCAAATAAACGACTAAAATAGAGTAAGATAAAATAAAATAAAGCGATTCGTATTCTTGGAGGCAGACAGATGTTTTAAAAAAAACATTGCATCGGTGTGAGTTAATCATCGGTGAGAGAAAAAAAAATCGGTGAGAATTGTACATCGGTGAGAATTTCACATCAGTGAGGATTTTCACATCAGTGAGAATTTCACATCGGTGAGAATTTCACATCGGTGAGGATTTTTACATCGGTGAGAATTTCACATCGGTTGTGATTAAACATTCCCAATTCGTGTCTTATGTAACTTAGCCTATCCGAACTTAAAGGTTTAGTGAAAATATCAGCCAATTGATGTTCAATGCCAATAAATTCAAGAGAAATATCACCTTTTTGATAGTGATCTCTTAGGAAATGGTGTCTTACATCTATGTGTTTGGTTATAGAGTGAGATACAGGATTCTTAGAGATTTTTATTGCACTAGTGTTATCACAATTGATTGAAACATTTTTAAAAACATATCCTTAGTCCAAAAGAGTGTGTTTCATCCACAGAATTTGTGCACAGCAACTACCAGCAGCTATATATTCTGCTTTGGTAGTAGATAATGCAACTGAGTTCTGTTTCTTACTACACCAAGAAACTAAAGATTTTCCAAGAAAATGACATGTTCCTGATGTGCTTTTTCTATCTAACTTACAACCAGCAAAGTCAGCATCTGAATAACTCATTAACTCAAAGGATTGTCCTTTTGGGTAAAACAAACCTAAGTTGACCGTGTGTTTGAGATATTTAAATTTTTTTTTAACAGCAATCAAATGAGATTCTTTTGGATTAGCTTGAAATCTATCACACATACACACACTAAACAAAATATCAGGTCGACTAGAAGTAAGATAAAGTAAACTACCAATCATACCTCTGTAATTTGTTTGATCAACTGGTTTCCCAGTTTCATCTGCGTCCAATTTACAGGTAGTACTCATAGGAGTTTCACTTTCCTTGATACTATCCAGACCAAAACGTTTTAAAAGATCCTTTGTATATTTACTTTGATTCAAAATAATACCATTTTCATTTTGAAATACTTGAAATCCAAGAAAGTACTTAAGTTCTCCCATTAAGCTCATTTAAAATTCATTTTTCATACTTTTTGAAAAATCAGTACATAAAGAGTGTTTAGAAGATCCAAAAATAATATCATCAACATATATTTGTACAACTAAAACATCTTTTGAAATTATTTTAATGAAAAGAGTTGGATCAGCAATCCCTTTAGTAAAACCATTTGAGATAAGGAAATTGCTAAGTCTATCATACCAAGCTCTTGGAGCTTGTTTTAAACCATACAAAGCTTTAGAAAGTTTAAAAACTTGATTTGGAAAATGGGGGTTAGTAAATCCAGGTGGTTGTTCTACAAAAACATCTTCAATTATAAAACCATTTAGAAATGCACTTTTCACATCCATTTGATATAACTTGAAATCCAGATGTGCAGCATATGCAAGTAAGATCCTAATGGCTTCTAGTCTAGCTACAGGTGAAAAAGTTTCCTCATAGTCTATACCTTCTTCTTGACTATATCCTTGTGCAACTAGTCTAGATTTGTTTCTAACTATATTTCCATATTCATCTACTTTATTTCTAAAAACCCATTTTGTGCCTATTGTCAAAGTGTCCTTAGGTCTGTCAACTAATTCCAAGACTTTGTTTCTTTCAAACTAATTTAATTCTTCCTGCATAGCTATTACCCAGAATTCATCATTGATAGCATCATTGATATTTTTGGTTTCTAGCTGTGAAAGAAAATCTTGATGTTCAACCTGGTTTCTTAGAGAAGCTCTAGTTTGTGTTCCTCTATCAAGATTACTAAAAACAGCTTCTAAAGGATGATTCTTTAGAATCCTCATTGATCTGGTAAAGGTTGGACTAGAAATTTCAGGTTCATCTATAGGTTCGGGTTCAACAGAAGCAGATTCTGGAAAAAGTCTAGAACTGGATGTTTTGATAACAGGTTCTTTAGATTTATCATTAATGTCCAGAACAGATAAGTCTTCTTCAATATTTTCAAGAGAGGTTTTAGACTCATGTGGATCAGTTTCATCAAACTTGATGTGAACAGATTCTTCCACACATTTAGTTTTCTTATTGAATACTCTATAGGCTTTACTTGAAATAGAGTAACCCAGAAAAATTCCTTCATCACTTTTGGAAGCAAACTTATCCAGATTATCTTTAGTATTTAGAATAAATACTTTGCAACCAAAAACTTTAAAGTAATTAACCTTAGGCTTTCTATTGTTCCACAATTCATAAGGGGTTTTCTTAAGAACAAGTCTAATTAAGACTCTATTAATGACATAACAAGCTGTATTTACAGCTTCAACCCAAAAATAAATAGGCAGGTCATATTCATTGAGCATGGTTCTAGCAATTTCTTGAAGGGTTCGGTTTCTTCTTTCTTCTACACCATTCTGTTGGGGTGTTCTAGGGGCAGAAAAGTTATGAGTATAGCCATTGTGTGAGCAATAAGATTCAAAATCTTGATTTTCAAACTCACGACCATGATCACTTCTCAAAGTTTTAATCTTAAGTCCACTAAGGTTCTCTACAGATATAGAGTATTTAACAAAAGAAGAACAAGCTTCACTTTTGTGATCTAGAAAATATACCCAAGTATATCTAGAAAAATCATCTACAAGAACATAAACATAGTGCTTCCAATTTAAACTAGAAACTCTTGATGGTCCAAACAAATCCATGTGAACCAATTCAAGTGGTTGAGAAGTCGAAACTTCTTTCTTTGATTTAAAAGAAACTTTGTGTTGTTTTCCCTTTTGACAGGGGTTACACACTCTATCATTTGGGAATTCTAATTTAGGTAGGTCTCTAACTAGGTTTTTTCTAGAGAGTTTTCTAAGTGAGTGAATGTTGCAATGTCCCAATCTTCTGTGCCATATCAAAGATTCTTTATGAAAAGCATTCAAACAAGTAATATTCTGCTTAGCTAAAGAATTCAGATTAACAGTATAAACATTTTCATTTCTTAAGGCAGAAAATACCAAAACATTCTTAGAATTAAAAACTTTAAAGGAATCATTTTCAAATTTAACATGAAAACCATCATCACATAACTGAGAAATACTTAATAAATTGCATTTAAGGCCATCAAAAAATAAAACTTTAGAAATCAAAATTGAATCAGTGTTACCAATCTGGCCTAGGCTGATGATTCTTTCTCTTGAATTATCACCAAAGGTGACAAAGCCTCCATCAACTTTTATTAAACTCTTGAAACAAGAGAAGTCTCCTGACATATGTCTTGAACATCCACTGTCCAAATACCAGGTCTCTTTACCGGAGCTCTTTAAGCAAGTTCCCTACAAAACAGATTCATATGGGAAATGATTTTGGTACCCAGATTTTCTTGGGTCCAGACAGGTTATCCAATAACACTTTAGGTACCCATATTTGTCTAATGGGTCTCATATAATTTGTAGAATTGACATCCTTTGAAAGATAAACTTTATTAGATCCATAACTATGTATATAACTGGTTGAAGCATATGAAGTTCCAGAATTACCTTCATTCTGTCCAGATTTAGAAATGAAACTAGTTTTGGAAATTTTCCTTTGTCCAGGTTGGTATCCTATACCAGTAGTATATTTAGGTGCTATTTTATTTCCTAGCATCTGTGTTAGTGTATTTTTTCCATTGGTGAACTTCTCTAAGTCTTTCTTGAGTTGCTCATTAGATAGTTTCAGTTCAGTGTTTTCTTTTAACAGTTGAGCATTTTTCTCTTTTTCAATAGTGAGTTCGGTTTTAACTGTAGTGGTGAGAGCATGTTGTTTCTTTAATGACTTGTATTTATCCTTAAGTTCATTAGATGTCTCTTCCAGCATATCACATTACTCAAACAATTCATTTTTAGACATTGTTCCAGAATCAGAATCGGATTCTGCATTATCTCCAGTGTAATAATAATTTAAAGCAGGAGTTTCAGCAGTTACCTGAGAAGTGTTTGTCATAAAGCACATGTTTGCCTTATTTTTGTGTTCAGTTTCAAAGCTTTCAGATTCATTAGATCTATCCTCAGAATCACTCCAAGTAGCCTTCATGGCTTTCTTAAACTTATTGTCCTTATATTCATATTTCTTTTTTATACTTCAGCTTTGGACAGTCGGCTTTAATGTGTCCTTTTCTTTTGCACTCATAGCAGACAACATCATCTGATTTGTCATTCTTCTTCCAATCCTTTTTCCATTTACCTTGGTGATCATACTTACCCTTATAATTTGTTTTTCTGAAGAACTTATTTTTCCTATAAAATTTCTTAAATCTTCTAGCAATGTGAGCCATCTCAGCATCACTGTCAGAATCACTTTCACTGTCTTCACAGCTTGAACTTTTAACTACAGCTTGAAGCTTTTCTTTGTCCTTATTCTTTGAAGTTGAAGATTTGAAAGCGACAGACTTTCTTGGAGGTTCATTTTCTTCCTCTTTATTCACTTTAAGCTCTTCTTCATACATCATCAGCTTGCCAATTAGTTCCTTGACAGGTAGAGCAGCAATGTCACATGATTCTCTGATTGAGACAGATGTGCCTCTCCATCTATCAGGTAGACATCTCAAAATTCTCATAATTTGTTCCTTCGATGAGTCATCCTTTCCCAGCGAGATCATTGTATTGACAATTTCATTGAACCTGAGATACATGTCAGAAATGGGTTCATCAGGCTTCATTTTAAAATTATCATACTTGATAGTATAAGTGTTCAATCTCATTTCTTTAACATTCGTTGTTCCTTCATGAGAAACAGCTAAGGTATCCCAAATTTCATATGCAGTTTTACAAGAAGAAATTCTATTAAACTCTTCATCTCCTAGAGCACAGTACAAGGCATTCATAGCTTTACAGTTGTTATTGTAAGCAGTCTTTATAGGTTCATCCCAAGTAGATCTAGCAGTAGTGGGAATTTTGTATTCTGATTCAATAGCAGTCCAAATATCAAAACCTATGCTTTCTAGATGAATTTTCATTTTTAGTTTCCACTGAGCATAATTAGTTCCATTGAAGAAATGTGGCCGGTTTGTAGCAGCACCCTCAAGTCTATTGTCCATGACGAGAAAATTTTAAAGAGATAAAAATTTAGATATAACAGAAATTTTAAGAACTTTAAAATACAACTAAAATCACAGTTCAAAAGCAGAGTACTTTTAGAGAGTATTTTCGATCCTCTGATACCAAGTGTTGGTCGGAGTGGTTTACTCAAGAGGGGGGGTGAATTGAGTACCAATTAAAATTCTTGTATTTAAAAACACTGTCTTAAAGACCCCCAAATAAAATAATAAATTAAACTGTAGTGAATTTATATTAAAGTAGAGGTTCTGTTAGATTCTCAAGGGATTGATTAATTCCCAGTTAATCAATACAGGAGTGTGTGATTATCTTTTGAAACTAACTTCCTAATCTACACTTAACATAAACACTTGCTAATTTAATTATCAAAGTGAATTTAAAAACAGTATTGGTTTTAAAGTGATTAGCAGCGGAATAAAACTTTGAAAGAGATGGCACAACAAATGTAACCAAGAGGTTCAGTCTCAAGCTGAGACTTAGTCCTCTCAAAAGTTTATATAAAAATGATCCACACCCTGGATCGGGGTTCAACAGTTTACAAATGTCCAGGTCTAAGACCTCTACCACTGTTATTCGTGGGAAACAGTACAACAGCAACCAGCTGTCCAGGTCACACACGACCTCTACCACTGTTATTCGTGGGAAAGAAAGGATGCAGGAATTTGGTAAGGATTTACAAATCCTCCAGTTTAAGTACAGGAGACAGTGTATGTGTTAGATACAGCAGATAACACACACTACTCGAAAATTATAATAATAATTCACAGAACAAGAGATGTAGAGTTTAGAAATGGTTATGGTGATTTCAGTGTAGCTCTGGACTCTTTTGGATTCGATCAGAAGTGAGTCTGAGTCCTCTTCTCATTTCTGTTTGAGAAACAGAGTGTCGTATGCTCCAGGTTCATAGACAGTGAAAATTTAGTGGTTGAAGTTCTTCAGTGTTCTTCTTATATGCACAGAAAACTTCTCGAGTATGCTTGATTGTCTATGAGCTTCTCTGTGTTCTTGATGGAACTGGTTTTTCTCTTCTTGATTCTTCTCGTTCTTGTGTTTCTGTTATATTCCATCCACCACACTCTACTACTTGGGCAGCGTAGTCTTCTCGTATTTATCTCACGGGAAACAGGAGACAGAAAAGATTTCCTTTCTGCAGGTACGAGGTACGGGTTCCTGACATCCGACAACCTTTATCAGATATTTGACAAATCATTAAAATGTACATGATATGACCGTTGGATAGATTAAATAAAGATAGGAAATAAAGAAATTCAAACTGTGAGTCGAGTGATCGGTAGGTAATCAGCATCGGTAGCTTGGACATCAGTAGCTTAATTTCATTAGTTGCTTTGACTCTATCAGTGGCTCTATGCATCGGTTGGTATATGCTTGTATCGGTGACTTTGTTTATCGGTAGCTCCATGCGTCGGTAGCTCCATGCGTCGGTATCGGTAGCTGTGAGTCTGTCAGTAGCTTCGTCCATCAGTGACTCTTATTCCATCGGTAGCTATTTATACTTACACCGGTAGCTCTATGTTTGTATCGGTAGCTGTCTGTAAGTCAGTAGCTTACATTTATAAGCACATCGGTAGCTCTGTGTTAAGTATATCAGTGACTCTGTCTGTCGGTAGACTAAGTCTATCGGTAGACTGGGTACCGGTAGCTCTTTATCAGTAGCTATAGGCAGATTACTTATCTGTTTTATGCAGAACACATCCGATTGTGTTAGAATCAATTTATAACTTGTATGAACATGGATAAATGAGGATTAACATATTCCAAAGACTATTTTAAAAATTATTATTGGTTTGATCACAGATTTGAAAGAATTAAAGTATAGATCAATGATACTTAAAAATATCATAGAGAATGAAAACATAATTGGGATTTTCAACACATATGAATACATGATTGAGATTATCAAAACAGGTGAGGTCAACACTATCCTTAGAGTATAGTGAAAATTGTGCTAAAGATTAACCATCTAATTTTAATTGTGGAATATTCTTCATAGTGAAACATAGTGTCACTAAATGTGTTCCAAATAACTACATTGGAAAAATAATAGCTTGGTATTAGATTTAGGATGAAGATTACCCAATCTAGAAATCAAATTTTGATCCATTCCACTACTTTGGAAGTAGGTTTCCCACTTTCATTTTCTCCCTACATTAGAGTTCTCACCTTTCCCATATATATCATCATGATCCCTCCAATTATTTATCCTGATATGTACCTTTATTTCCCTTTTATTCTATTGATAAAATATGTAAAATCTATTACGAAAAGTATGAAAATCATCAAGTGAATCTCCTACTTCACCCCCAATTCAAAAATGTGTTCCTTTAAGGATGCACTTTTAGAAAATTCAGGCAAAAATCAGACTAAATTCATAAATTATCCACATAATCTGTCAATTAAAGGATCTCCTACTTCAAGTTTAAAATGTTTGTCATTATTACAGTTTTTAATGTATGAGGATTTAAATGTTTGTTAAAAAATTCTTCAAAATACTCCTATGGATGAACTTGAACTAATTTAGGATGAACTGCTAAATCCACCACATGAATGAAAGATATTATAAAATATACATCACCAAATTGACTTTCACCTATGATGTGGTGGTATGAAAATAAATGTTTTTATTCATTCTATTCAGCAAAACCTATGCCATATCTAGTTTTGAATCACCCTAATAGATTGGTAGATTATACATTGGGAACTGGATGAAATGATCCACTTTCCTTGTTTTATCCCTCCGTTTCCCTCTGTCTACAACCTAAAAATATTATAATATACTTTGAATGAGCTATTAGATTGCCTATAGCTGAGATGAAACCAAATTATTAGTATCCTCTCTTGGTTGGTTTCTTATAGGCCAACCAAGTTATTTTTTCTATTAAAATAAAAAAATAAGTCCAACTATATTATATCTAAAGGCTTACAATTTAAAATTTACCACATTCCAACTATCATAACAATAATTTCCAAAAATTCCATATTTTCCAAGTTTAATCATTTTTGAAAATTTGACTGTGATTTTGAAAATAAAACCATTTCCAAAATAACACGATCATGCAATTTTGAAAATATCATATTTTTAAACATTCTCTGCCTTTTTTAAAAATCAACTATTTTTCAATAAATGATAAATAATTACACAAAATGAAATATTCTCTCATAGTGGGAAGTCATTTCTATCAATGCATGACATGATCTTCTCAATTGATAAACCCATGACATTGATATTATAAATACAATTAGTGTCTCCAAAACACCCATGTATCTAAATTTCTGGTAAAATGATGTTCAACATAAAAAGTTAAGCTATATATTTTTATGATTTAAATATCAAGTCCCAGAAATTATACTCCTTTATTCAAACCCCACACAAGGACAATACTAGATTAGATTACAACACCAAGTCTGACAACCATTACCATTTGTCCCAAAATATTTGGACCAATGAAGAAAGATATCATTTTAATGTCAAGGAACAAACAAGATGATACCATTTATAACACACTATCCCTCATCATTAGCTTTAGATTAATTAAGGATATTACTGGGCTGTAAGATATATCCCCAAGATCCCAAAAGATGGAAATAAATACCAACGACTTCATTACAATTTTTTAACAATTTCCCCTTTGAGACTAAAAAAACCACAACCAAACATACCATAACCAATAAAAATATATGATTCATGATAACCATGTAAGGCAACTCATGGAACGACATATACTACCAACTATATCATAGTGAAAAGCAAAAATCCAGATCAACATCATCTACAAAGTGGAAGAAAAAACCAATAAAACTCTGAAGACTCCAAAGACCCCACTCCAATATTTCCACATTATTCATGATCCAACTCTAAAATATATTCCCACATATCCCAAAGCACCAATAAAGAATTTTAATTCCTTATATTTACCTATTTCTTGATACATGATATATTCAAATGCCCAAAATTGACCAAGCATGGGGTGATTAATGAAGCTTAGTAGGTTTTCCCAAAATGAATTCCCTACTCATTCCTCTTGGATAAAACATGTTATTAAATTTATAATACAAATATATATATATATATATATATATAAATAACTTTTAGAATGGTTTTTATTGAAGTTCAACCATTTCTAAGTAAAATAGTTTTCATAGAAAACTAGTTTTCCAACCTAAATATATTTCCAAGGAAAGAAACAAAACAAGAAATTAAACCATATAGAAATTCATATTTTGGAATAAACCATTTAATTACACATATATCCTCACACAAAAACACAACATCTTGGTATTACCATTGATGGTTGAACTTCATGTCCATACTCTTTCACATTTATGGTGGTACTTTACAACCAATAAGCATCTCATTCAACCCATGATTAACCCTTTAATCTAACCAGGGAAAAAAATATTTGTCAAAAAATTTCAATAAAACTACTACTTCATTGAAAAATTGCAAAGACATGGAATTTCCATTTATTTTTTTAAATATATTGGAATTTTTCGATTCCACCAAAATTGAAGGAACATGATTCCGAGGCTCGGAGTGCCGAAAATGATTGTATGAAATTCTTTTCAGGTACCTTCAATAAACATATGAGCAGGCTTTTATAACTTTTGAAACGATGCCCGGAATTGAAATTTGAGGGCAACGTTGAACTCGCAGTGCCGATTTTCACTTAAAGAGACTTTTACCTCGACAACAGTTGGTCAAGAGTGAATGTTAGTTTTTGGGTTTTTTCGTGAAAGATTAAAATAAAAATAAAATTGAGTAACAATTTATTTTTATTTGAAATACCCATGTGGATGTTGGGAGGTGGGGACCACCAAAACTAAACCCCCCCTTTGAATGTTAAGAGGTGGGGTCCACCAGAACTAAACCATCCTTATGAAGTTATGGTGGTGGGGACCACCCGAGGATAAACCCCCCAATTTGAATTTTAGAGGCGGGGACCACCTGACCCCTCTTAATGGAGAGGAACTTCCCAACTCCACAATATTCCACCCCTCCCACTAAATTGAGCCATTAAATTGGAGCAATTAATTGAGATAATTAAATGTGCCAACGCGGTATATTAATTAAGCCATCTTGGTTGTGCCAACATAATTAATCATATAAGTTAATTATATTGACACCTCTTTCATTTTTTGGTGGAATTGTGAGAGAACCCTTGTAGGATTAAAATTCTTCCACGAAGAATGCTCCTCCAATGAAGAAAACTGACTTTGACTTCTTTATCAGGACAACCTCCAACGAGGAACGTCTTCGACTACGATGAACCGGCGCACGAGCCCGGGATTGGAGGTGTGTGGCAAACGAGAAGAACATGGACAACTTCAACTTTCTTCTCATTCCAATGTCAAAAAACAATCCAAGGTAGGGGTTTACTACAATATGATTATCACTTTCCATGCTCTCCCTTTATATTTATTTTGCAGGTTTTTGAATAGTGATTGACAAGGATTTTAGGGAGGGTGTTTGATTTTTTTTCTTTACTCGTTCTTGATACTCTTGTTCTTGTTGAGCCACTTGCTACCGCTCAAATATGGAGAGTGCAGGACAAAATAAAATTGTATGTCCTCTCCATAATTCTTGTGATGAATTGTGGTGTTCTTCATTATGGAGGAGGACAACGACCAACCACGAAGGGGGACGAGAATGGTAGCCGACACTACCATCGGCCACGATGAAGACGATGACACAACGGTGCTGCTCCGCGACAATCGCCATTGTGACTTCACCACGCTACCCCGACCAAACCACCGCCGTGACCTCATTGCACCGCCCCGTCCGCACCACCGCTGTGGCCTCTTCGTGCCGCCTCGCCGAAATCATCCCCCAAGCCGCCGAGCTGAGCCGCCACCACTGTCCGAGCCGCCGCAACCAGCTGAGCCATGCCGCCACCTGAGCTACCCCCGTTTTCATGCTGAGCTGATCTGCCATTGTCGGGCCGAGCCGCCGTCCGAGCTGCCATCCAATCCACCACCAAACTTCTGGCCGAACCACCCTCGCTGAGCCACCCCGTGGTCTCACACCCTCCGTAGCCTCGCAGACAACCGTGGTCCTCCACATCCCCTCATGGCCTGCCGGGCAGCTAGCGTTCCAGGCCACCAGTGCACCGGTCTGGACCTAGTGAGTCAGTCTGGGTTGGGCCGAGTCGGTCTGACCTGGTTGGACCGGAACTGGGCCCACTACGAGGCATTTTCTTTCTTTTGGGCATAACTTTGGCACAAGATGTCCGTTTGACGAACCTTTCGCTGCACTAAAAATATTAGAGAGAGACGGTCCCATTGATTATACCCCACTAGAGTTTTGGGTAAAGTTGAGGTACAATTATGTTGGATCAAGCACGAATCCAACCAGGCCCCCGAGACTAAAAGGATAATAACTCATAGACCAAGCATCCAATTGATGCACCGTTTATTGTGTTGAGACCCCTATGTTGTGGTAAAACATTGAGATAATTCTTCTTGGGACATCATGGAAGTTGATGAATCGACCAGTGGCTCGGAGAAGACTCTCCCGGAGAGGAGAAAGGCTAGTGTATAAACCCAATAGATGGTTGTGACGAGAAGAGTGCTCGTAGATATCCTGTGTAGGTCAGCTCCTAGCTATCCTGGGCAGGTCAGCTCCTAGAGATACTCTGTGGGTAAGATCCTAGGGATCTCGTGTGGGTCAGCTCCTAGCGATCCTGTGTGGGTCAGCTCTAGAGATCCTATGTGGGTCAACACCGAGTGATCCTGTGTGAGTCAGCTCCGAGCGAGCCTGTGTGGGTCAGCTCCATTTATCCTGTGTGGGTCAGCTCCTGGAGGTCCTTTGTGGGTCAACTCCTAATGATCCTGTGTGGGTCAGATCCAAGCGATCCTATATGGGTCAGCTTTGGTGATCCTGTGTGGGTCAGCTCCTAGCGATTCTGGGAAAGTTAGCAGCAGAGCCTCTTTACAGAATATGATGATTCAGTATTTATAGCTAATCACCTCTCTTATCATACCTAAATAAATACCTGGTGTGAGTAGAGTTAGTACCTATGTGTTTTCCTCATGACTGTGATGTAATACTTGAAAACTTAGGTATATGTATGGGCATATACCTAAGTTGGGTTATATGTAGATTTCATACTTTATGGTTTATCCTTGGTGGATTTTGTGAGGCCTTGAGGGTCTTGGGGTCCCTACTATGTATCTTTATACTCACCCATTGATGGTCTATGCCCGCACTTCATTGTGTTTGGTGCAGACTATGAATAACATTGATTGAGGCTGAGAGTACCAGGTATGGACGGTACTCGAAGGTGGAAAAAACAGTGTGTCGTTATGCAGAGGAGATGGGTGGGCGTTGAGTGATGAGGAGGTGATATATACCTACCCTTCATGTAAGAACCTCAAAGGATGATTCAACAAATATCTTTTCTCTTTCTTTAGTTGTATTGTATTTCTGTTGTACTTTTACCTTTAATGTTGGGCTTGTATTCCAGCCTATTTTACTTTCAAAACTCTTTTAGTTATAAAATTTCCTTGTGTTTGTATCTTCTTGTGTGCTTGGTTATGTGAGTTTATGGGTTATAAATGAAATACCTTCCCAGTTCTAGGGAATATGCCTTTTCGTGCTTGTCTCCAGCCCCTGGCCTAAAGAGGGAGGGGTTAGGGTAGTCACAGCACGGGGCCCAGGGGACGGGTCCAGACAAATTGGTATCAGAGGAGTCAGTTCTACCATAGAACATTGGACTCTGATATTTATTTTTAATGGAAATAGTGTTATGTGTAGTGATTGTGGTTATTAGTTTAGGCAATCCAGTGTTGGTGTGGCGACCGACGTATCCATACACTAGGACCCTGACTTCTGATTTTCGACTCAGTGCACGAAAACACCGATTGCGTGTGTGTTTTCAAGAGTTTTCTTTGTGATATCTTAAGTCAGCTCACCAGGTATAACTTATTGACCCTGAAACACCTGTTTCATTTCAATATACCTCCACGCAGCCAGCCAGCTAGGGTTCCGAAAGTAGAACGCATTGATAGCCCACCGAGCGATGAGGCCTCAGTGTAGGGCCCTCTTCCAGTAGAGGCACCAGCGGAGGAACTAGAGGAACCATTACCCGTTGGGCCACCAATGCCACTAGCCCCTGTAGAAGAGAGTGCACATCGCTTAAGTACATTGCACAATTTCCAGTGCTAGAGGCCACCCAGGTTCAGGGGAGAGACTGACCCACATGCGGCTGAGGATTGGATGGAGGCCGTGGTGGGAGTTTTCTGACTGGTAGGGACCCCAGCTGATCTCATGGTGATACTTTCTACCAGCCTTATACAAGAAGAAATATATAGATGGTGGATCTTGATTCTCCAGGTTCACGACGAGGTGATGCTTCTCAGGGAAGACTTCAAGAGCCTGTTTTGGGCAGATTTTTTCCTAGTAAATTTTCATGCAGTGCACATACATGAGCTTCTCCATCTACAGTAGGGCAACATGACTGTGGCTCAGTACTCACCGAGGTTCACTGAACTCTTATTCTACTCCAATAAAATGGTGAGGGATCCATTCTTCAGGGCCCGAACTTTCGAGCAGGGGCTCAGGTGGGAGATCAGGGCTTCGATGATCTCACTCAGCTTCCCAATGCAGGCGGGGGTGTTCGAGCGAGCCCTCTTAGAGGATAGTTTTTTTGTTGAGCAGTCACTTGGAGTGAGACCCACCACCAATCATCACATAGCTAAGTCTTCTACATATGGAAACAGACAGACGTCACAGAGGTCCAGGAGGACCATACATACAGGTGGATGACCGCATGATTTAGGATTGGTTGTGTGGTGTACCCGAGGTAGAGACAGACATTCCAGGAGCAGGCAGTGTTACGTATGTGTCAGGTAGTGTCACATGAATCGTTACTTTCTGAACCGCATTTTGGATGATCAGAAGATGGTCGAGAGATTACCCAGGTAGAGACATAGGTTCGACCGAGGAGGTCTGCAGGGAACAAGCAGACCTGGCAGAGGAGCTGGCCATGCAGCCTAAGGTGGGAAATGATTCGAGATGTTACTGCCACCACCACCAAGAGGTCCTCACCAACTGCAAGGAGTAGGTGGACAGGTGCGAGCTCAGCTTCAGGCAGCCGAGGCTTACGATCACGACACTCCTTAGATGATACGAGGTGAAATTTTTGACTACTCCGACTTAGCTGTAGCACTTATAGACACAAGTAACAGTGATTATTTTATTTCCACTTCCCTTGTTCAGAGGTCGAAGATTCTGACATAGCCATTGGATCGATCCTTATAGCTAGAGACTCCTACGGTAACAGATTTTATGATTACGCACCGGTTTCGGTATTGAGAGCTTACTCTAGGAGGTGAGAGATTCAGTTGGGATCTCCGAGTAGCAGCATCGATGCCTTACAATGTAATATTGGGTATGGACTGGTTATCTATAGTCCATTCTCAGATTAACTGTATTAGGTGCAAAGTGTGTGTCTGCATAGATGGGACCAAGTTCACCTTCACCGGTGATAAGGGAGCCTTTGTAGTGCAGGATAGACTTACCCGGGGGAGAGTGCAACCGATCACTCTTCAGTTGGCTAGACTTACCGTCAGAGCAGTTGATGTAGAGAGTCCGAGCTATCCTGTAGTGGTGGAACAGTACACAGATGTCCTGACTGATGATGTTTCGGGTCTACCTCCTCACAGAGAGGTGGACTTTTACATTGACCTGTACCCTGAGACAACACCGATTTCTACACTAGAATATTGGATGGCTCCCGTGGAGCTTCATGATATTTGGGTACAACTTAAGGACTTACAGAGAAAGGGATTAATTCTACCCAGTGTTTCACCTTGTGCAGCCCTGATTTTTTTCGCCAAGAAAGAAGATGGGAGCTTGTGAATTTGTGTTGACTATCAGCGCCTGAACCAGGTGACGTTGAAGAACAACTACCAGTAGCCAAAGATTTATGACCTCTTTAATCATCTAAATGGAGCATGGTGTTTCTTGAAGATAGGCCTTAGACCAGGCTATCAACAGCTCAGAGTATGAGACGAGGATGTGTAGAAGACAACCTTCAGTTGTCGGCACAAGCATTATGAGTTCTTGGTTATGCAATTCGGTGTAACCAAATCTCTAGTAGAGTTCATGGGACTCATGAAAAAAATCATTCAGCCATACCTTGATTGCTTTGTTGTAGTCTTTATCGACGACATTTTGATCTACTCGGCTTCTGAGGAAGAGCATGCTTATCTTTTACCTGTAGTACTGGACACAATCCGAGAGCACCAGCTTTATCGTAAACTCTCGAAGTGTCGGTTCTGGATCTAATAGGTTTACTCTCTAGGACATGTCATATCATAGGTTGGAGTTATAGTGGATCCAACAATGATTGAGGCGGTACTTTCTTGGGATCCACCCAGTAGTGTGACGAAGGTACAAAGTTTCTGGGGTTTGGCTGGATACTACCAGAGGTTTGTAGTATATTTCTCAAGATTTGTAGCACCACATTGAGTATTGACGAAGAAGGGGAGAACCTTCACATGGTCGGAGAGATGCCATCATAGTTTTCAGAAGTAGAGGCAGAGAATGACTAGTTCCCCCATCTTGAGGCTACTATAGGAGGGCGTATGATACATAGTTTACTGTGCCTTATCAGGGACCAGGATTGGATGTATCCTGATGCAGGAGTGAGTGGTGATCGCTTATGATTCTCGATAGCCAAGACAACATGAACAGAACTACACAATCCATGACCTGAAGTCCGCAATAGTGGTCTTTGCCTTGATGATGTTGTAGCACTATCTGATGGGCGAACGTTTTACAATGTACTCTGAGAACAAGAGATCATGTATATATTCTCTCAGAAGGACTTGAACCTGAGACATGGATGTTGTCTTGAGTTCCTCCAGGACTATTACTTCGAGATAGTCTATACTCTTGGTAAGGAGAACGTTGTTGTAGATGCACTCAGTAGGAGATCTGGTATATAGCTTCTAGGTGAGGTGACAAAGCACTTCATGGAACGTGATGGAGATTCCTTCCTTTAGTATCTTACAGTCACTCCCCCACTTCATCAGCAAGTCAGGGAGGAACAATGTGGGGACACTAACCACGATACATGACGTGATTGGATATCCACATGATAGTTACCGGATGGATTTTCTGAATGTGGAGAGGATGCCATACTCTTTAGAGGACATATCATGGTACTAGTGTCACTTTAGGAGGAAGTGCTGAGGGAGTTCCACACATCCCCTCTAGCGGTACATCTAGGAGTGGTGAATATTTACCGAGATCTTTGACGATAACACTGGTGGCCGAGAATAAAGAAATTAGTTTTAGAGTTTGTCTCCCGGTGCCTCACTTGTCGACAAGTGAAGGCAGAGTATCAGGTACCAGCTGGCTTGGTTTATCCTTTAGAGGTCCCGAAGTGGAAGTGGGATGGGATATCCATAGACTTCATGACAAGACTTCCATGTACATCTAGTGGTCATGACTCTATCTGGGTGATCTTCGGGCAACTCACCAAGTCGGCCCTCTTCATACCGATCAGAGAGTAGGGTTCAGTAGAGAGCTTGGGACACCTCCATGTACAAGATATTGTATGACTATATGGAGTACCCTCAATGATTGTCTCCAATCATTATAAAAGTTTTACATCCCTATTATGGAAGGGGTTGCAGGAGGCTTTCAGGATATAGCTTTGTTTGAGCACCCCCTACAGCCTCATACGGATGGGCATACTGAGCAGACCATTGAGAACCTCGATGACATGATGCGTTCTTATGTCCTCGACTTCAGTCAAAGATGGGAGGATCGATTTCCTTTGGTGGAGTTTGAATACAAAAATAGATATCACTCCACCATTTGGATGACACCTTTCGAGGCGTTGTATGGGTGACCTGGCAGATCACCCTTGTGCTGGACTAACCTAGGAGAGTCCACACTCATGGGACTAGAGATGGTACATGCTACCATAGAAAAAGTGCAGATCATCAAGGAGTGGATGAAGACAACACAGATCAGGCCGAAGTCGTATGCCGATAGAAGATAGAGACCTATAGAGTTTAAGGATGGTGACCGCGTCTTTCAACGGGCCTCACCTCAATGAGGTTTGTGGATATTTGGATGAGGCGATAATTTGTATCCGAGGTTCATTGGACCTTTTCAGGTCCACAAAATAATTGGTGAGGTGGCATAATGCTTTTCTCTTCCACCTCAGTTGCACCGGGTGCATGACGTCTTCTACATATTCCAGCTGAGGAGATACATGCACGACCCGTCTCACATCATCGACCATAGCGAGCTAGCCGTCAGCGATGGGGCGGCATTTTTGGAGGTTCCAGTTGAGATTGAGGATCGACAAGAGTGAGTCCTACATGTGCAGTCAATATCTCTGGTGCGTGTTCTTTGGAAGCATGAGAACCTCCCGGAGAGCTCATTGAGTGGTAGGCTCAGATTCGTTCTCAGTACCCCCACATGTTCCCTTAATTTGAGATGTAGCTTATGGAGACATAAATCCATCAGGTGGGGAGAATGTACAAACTCAGAATTTCCATGTAATTTTTTCTAAATATATGGTAATTTTATGATTCTGCGAAAATTTACGGCGTGTGATTCCGAGGCCCGGAATGCCTAGAATGAATTTATGAACTTTTCTTCAGGTTTGTTCCGTAAACGTACGAGTAGGTTTTTATAAAATTTGAACCGGTTCTCTTAATTAAAATTCGAGGGCACCGTTGAATTCATAGCACCAGTTTTCTCTAAAAGATAATTTCACCTCAACAACAGTTGGTTGAGAGTGAAAGTTAGTTTTTGGGTTTTTCGTGAAAGAAAAAAATAAAAATAAAATTGTGTATGAATTTATTTTTATTTGAAACACCAATGTGAATGTTGGGAGGTGGGGACCATAGGAACTAAACCACCCTTTGAAAGATAATATGTGGGGTCCACTGGAACTAAACCTCCCTTGTGTGGTTATGGTGGTGGGGACCACATGATCCTAAACCCATAATTTGAATTTTAGATACGGGGACCACCCGACCCCTCTTAATGTGGAGAAACCTCCAAACTCCCCAATATTCCACCCCTACCATTAAATTGATCTATTAAATTGGGCCACTTAATTGAGATAATTAATTATGCCAACGCGGTACATTAATTACACCATCTTGGTTGTGCCAGCATAATTAATCCTTTATGTTAATTATATTGGAAACTCTTTCATTTTTTGGTGGAAATATGAGAGGGGAACCCTCGGAGAATTACATTTATTCCCCGAGGAGCGCTCCTCCAATGAAAAAAGATAACTTCTAATTCTTCCTCAAGACACCATCCAACAAGGAACGTCTTCAACTATGACAAACCGGCGCACGATCACGGGATTGGAGGTGTGTGGTAGATGAGACAAATGTTGAAAACTTAAAATTCCTTATCGGGCCAACATCAATGAACAATCCAAGGTAGGGGTTTAATAAAATATTATTATCATATTCCATGTTCTCCCCTTTTAATTCTTTTGTGGGTTTGGGAATAGTGATTGAATAGAATTGTAGGTATGGTGTTTGATTTTTTTTCTTTACACGTTCTTGATAATCTTGTTCTTGTTGAGCTAGTTTCTAGTGCTCTAATGCGAAGAGTGAAATCCAAACTAACATGGCCCATCCTATCCGTAATTCTGGTGATGAATTTTGGTGTTCTTCATGATGGAGGAGGATGACGAACAACCATGAAGGGGCACGAGAATAGCGGCTCCCACCACTGCTGGACACAATGAAGGCGACGACACAACAACTCCGCTCCGTGACCACCACCGCCGCGGCTTCGCCAAGCCGCCTCGGCTGCACCGCCGCTACGCCACCTCAGCCGAACCACCGCCCGAGATGTCGAGCCGAGATGCCACCACCATGCCGATCCAAGACGCTGCCGCTGTCCGAGCCGCCGCCAATTTCCGGGCCATGCTGCCTCCACCGCCATGCTAATATGAGTTCCCACACGAGCCGCCGCCGCCGCCACTGTCCGGGCCATGTTGCCTCCACCGCCATGCTAAGATGAGTTCCCACACGAGCCGCTGCCACCGCCGAGCCACCTCCCCTAGGACAATCCACTATCTGAGTCTCCATCTGAGCTACCGCCACTCTTCCGGCCTAACTGACCTAGCCGAGCCGCCTTGTGGCCTTGTTCCCTCTGCGGCCTCGCAGCCACTCGTGGCCCCTTACGGCCTACCGGTCCAGAATCGGGCCCACTACGACCCATTTATGCTATTTTGGCCATAACTTTGGCACCAGACATCCATTTGATGAACCATCTAAGGTGCTAGAAATAATTAAGTGAGAAGGTTCCTTTGAGTATACCCCACTATATTTTTGGGTAAATTTGTGGTACGGTTGGGTTGGATCGTGCACGAATCCAAATGGGGCCCCAGGACTAAGAGGCTAATAACTCACAGACCGACCGTCCGATTGATGTGTCGTCTATTGTGTTGAGACCCCTATGACATGGAAAACCTTTGAGATACTTCTTCATTAGACATCTTGGTAGTTGGAGAATCTACCAGTGGCTTGGGGAGCATACTCTCCCGGAGATGAGAAAGCCTAGTGTGGAAACCCAGCAGCTGGTTGTGATGGGAAGAGTGGTCCTAACTATCCTGTATTGGTGATATCCAAGCTATCCTGTGAGGGTAAGCTCCTAGAGATCTTGTGTAGGTCATCTCCTAGAGATCCTATGTGGGTTATCTCCTAGCAATCTTGTGTGGGTCAGCTCCAATGATCCTGTGTGGGTCTGCTCCAATAAATATTGTGTGGGTCATCTCCTAGCAATCCTGTGTGGGTCAGCTCCATCGATCCCATGTATGTCATATCCTAGCGATCTTGTGTGTCAGCTCCTAGAGATCCTATGTGGGTCCGCTCCTAGCGATCCTATGTGGGTCAGCTCCTGTGATCCTGCCTGGGTCAACTCTTTACAATTCTGTGCAGGTTAGCAGCAGAGCCTCTTAACAGAATGAGATGATTCAGTATTTATAACTAATCACCTCTTCTACCATACCTAAATAAATACATGGTATGAGATGATTTGGTACCTTTGTGTTTTCCTCATGACTGTGATGGTCTACTTTAAAACTCAAGTATATATATCGGCATATACCTAAGTAGGGGTATCTATTGATTTCATACTTAGTGGTTTATCCTTGATGGATTTAGTGAGACCTTGAGGGTCTCAGGGTCCCTACTTAGTATCGTTATACTCACCCCTGCACGGGATATGACCTCACATTGTTGTGTTTGGTACAAATGACAGATAGTGTTGATCGAGGCTGAGAGTACCAGGTCCAGACGGTACCCAGAGGTGGACCAAACGACATGTTGATATGTAGAGGAGACAGGTGGAATTGTAGTTTTGAGGAGGAGATCCATACCTACCTTTCAGGTAAGAACCTCAGAGGATGATCGAGTAGCTATCTTTTCTCTTTCTTTAGTTGTGTTGTATTTTAGTTGTACTTGTACCTTTACTGTTGGGATTGTATTCTGACCCCATTTACTTTTAGCACTCTTTTGGTTATACAATTTTCTTGTGTTCTTATCTTGTTGTGTACTGGGTTACGTGAGTTTACAAGTTATAAAGGCAATGCCTTCCCAGTTTTAGGGAATATGCCTTTCAATGTTAATCGCCAACCCCTAGCCTATGGAAAGCAGTCTTGGGGTAGTCATGGAGCAATCCCCGAGGGACAGGTCATGACAAAGAACCTTTCCATGAATAAATAAAAAACAAACATTTTATAATCATCATTTTAAAATCATGTTACCACTTTCAAATTCCACCCAAACTCCCAATTTTCACAATTCCATTAACCGTCACCAAAACGGGTTTACATCAAACATTGTACAGAAATTTCACAACAAATTTCATAAAAGACCATAAATTTGAAATAAATCCTTCATATTCTAATAATAGTTGTGGAGATTGAATGAAACCACCTGTGATCTTTTAAAGAAACCGATGAACAACATGAATTCTTCAACAAAACCGGGTTTAATCCACAAAAACCATCAATATATCTCTTTACATAACAACTGAATATCCAAATATCCTGATTATTGGTGTCAACTATCATATATAAATCCAAAATAAACTTAATCTAAGTGTAAAAGAATATTAAGATAAGTTTATCTAAGGAAAACCACCTAAAAAAATACTTACCAAGGGAATCGAGTTTCTACACACCCATATGTTCCAATGGATTTCTCTCAGATTTAATGGAAAAGTATCCACAACCATTGAGATAAAGAAAATAGAGTTAGGATTTAAATGGAGGAAAAAAATTCAATTTGTTTTAAAACAATTTTGATCCATTTTTTGGGGTCTAACATTTAACTATAGAGCTATGTTGAATGATTAGGCAAACTCTACTCCAATCGTGCTACAGGATCGACCTCTAAATACCACTCACACAGTTGTCTCATTTAGTTTGAAAAATGTGTTCCATCCATGATTTTTCCTCTTTTCCAATTTATACAGTTACTCCTTGGTGTTTGTATGATTTGGAAAAACTGTGAGCCTAATCATGTGCCTACACAAGAGCTCCTGTTTAAACTTCCCAGTTTCCTATAGGAGTTGCACAGTTCATACCAACCATGCTCAAACTATGAACAATAGGAAAATACCCAAAAATATTCTGAAAATATTCCAAACCTTCCCAAATTTTTTGAACCACTTTAAATACTTATTATAAACAAATAAAATGTTAATTACTTGAAACCCATGGTTCTACATAGGATGTATAAATTATTACACCTTCTTTTGAATCCAATACACATTTGGATAAACCTAGGTCATTAATTGTCATATGTCAATTCCATTATATTTTTTCCTAAATAAAATATGAATTAACCTATTTATATCCCCTAGGGGATTCAAACCAGGTTTACTTTGGGTCCTGTTTTCATGAAACCTTATCTTGTTATAATATATATAAAAATATCCTCAAGGTTAGTCATAGGGTTATGTTCCCTAATAAATGTTTTTTTTAAATTTCGGTCCCAAGGTTTCTACTAAAATTTCCCTCACACAAATTATAAATACTCTAACCCTAGAAGCTTAGATTTGGTGGTTAATTTATAATGTTGGAACGAAATACAAGGATGAACATCCTGAAGGACCAAATAGTTTAGTTTTTTTTGGAAAACTTGGTACATATTTGAATCACATTTTATAATAGAAAACCTAAAATACGAAATATAAATTTTTTTTAGGAAACCATAATTACCTATAGAATATTCCTACATATTAATCATAATACACTTTTGAGAATAATAGGGGAAGGAAACATAAGAAATGGGAGATCTATAATGCCCATTAAGAGAATACTTGAAAAATATGTTATAATTAATAAATAACACATAATTAACAATGGAATTTAAATAACAGAAACACATTCTATTTAATCAATTACTTAATCATGATGAATAACATGGAAGGAATAAATGTTGATAAAATACTTCCTTATATATAATCACAAGAGATTGAAGCTTATCCATGGATAATATAACAAATCAAATAATATCATGGAAATCAATAAGTAGTCTCATAATGAGTGAATACATAATTTTGTACATCATAATTATGCTTTCAAGGCCTTATGGTAATACATATTATATAAATGGGTAAGGCCTCAGGAAAATACCCAAGTTAGTGTTTTTAATGAGACACACTGATGTATCAAGATGAAATTCTAGGCCCCACTAATAAATTTATAATTACAATGCATTCCTCAAATGAAATGGGTGAATCATAATCAATATGAATATCCATATTGAAAAACTAGAATACAAAAAATTAATAAATACCATAATAAAAAAATATAACTATAAACCATCGAGAGTAATATGAACAATATCAACATAGTAAACCCCCATTGAAAAATATAATAATCCATCAATTGAAATAATAAAGATACTATAATTATAACATATACCTAGGTGAGTATAATCAGAATTTGGGTTATTGATTTCGATGAATCAAAATTCCATAAACAGATCAGTAAAATAATTATTGGGGACAATAACCTTTTAACAATGAAAAAACCCTTTCAAAACAAAAAGTTCGCATGATACTGTAAAAATGTTTTTTATTGAAAATAAAATGTTAATTATATAATGGAATAATAAAAACATGTAGTGGTCATGATGAGTTGAAATTATATTCATGTTGTACATGTTAAAAAATTATTCCTTCCTCATTTTTGTAAGAAAATTAAAAAATGTACCTTATTTAGAGAATAATCAGAATAACCATTTAATTTTTTTAAAGAAAATAAAATAAAAGGTAATAGTTTTTTTAATAAATAATTTTTATTAATTTAAAATGTTTTTGAATATATTTTTAGAAAACATGGACTTGGAAGAATTATGATTTCTAACAAAGAGAGAAATAAAGTCAGTATTTATTACAATAATATTTTTTACTTATTTTGAGTACAAAAGAGAGGAAAATGGTAAAATTAATTAAAAAATTATTTAATTACAAGTGTATAATAAAATTCTTGAGATTCATGAAAGGTATATCATAATATTTCATCATTGTACACATAATCATAAACAATATTGATAAGCAAGGAGATTGTAACATAATCCATTACCACATTGGTAACTTTTGAATTATAAGATCCATGGGTGAAATAACATTCAAATAAACATTAAATAAAATTTAGATAAATGGATTTATGAAATTACATATCAAATGAAAATTATATACACCACACAAATGAATTGAGTGGGGAATATGGGATATGTCTCAAAGAAGTTAAAGTGAGATGAGAAACCCTTACCAAAGGTCTAATTTATATTATACAGGTAAATAAAAACTATTTAATGAACTAATATTTATTATAAATATATTGTAGTTCCATAATAATATATTTAACACCATATGAGATTTATATATATTATTTAATGACCAATTTATTAAAAATTACTTATTAAAATCACTATTTTTGGAGATAATTACTTCATTTTTCATGTATGTTTTGGTTTAGTAATTTTTGTCATTTTTATTTGATATTAGTTATATAAAATCAAGAATGTTAAAAATTATATAAATATCATATATAATAATTATATTTGTATTTATAATATTCCAAAAAAGTTAGATATGTCAAAATGAGTTGCACTATTTGTGGAGACGGTAGGCCATACGTTGCATTAAACATTATTTATATTTTTTCAAATGATGAAGATTAAGAAAGTTAAATGATATCTAAAATTTATAGAGTTATTATTTCAAAAAATATTTCATTTATATTAATTAAATATATCATTATTTCCATCCATGTCAAAATTACAAGAAAAAAATTTCACAATGCTACGTGGAGAGGTAGGCCACACTTATGCATGAGCGAAAATATTGTTTTTTGAAAGATTTAACGATAAGAAGATAAATGTGATATTATAATTTAGAAAGTTTAATAATGTCCAAAATATCATATATATTTGTGAAATCCATTATTATATTCATCCATGAGTGATTGTGATGGAAAATTAACTACATCGTTTCTCGAGGTGGTGGTCCTCCATACTCATGATCAACAGTTTCATTTCCAATTTATTGGAAGTGTAGAAGGATATAGGTTATTTGATTATCATAATAAAATATCTGTATATATTTGTTACCAGTGTTATTATTTTTTCTATTTTGCAAATTTTTTAGGTTGTTATAAGAGAATTTAAAATTAAAACACATGCTTAGTATCTTTGCGTCTTCTATGAAAAAAGAAATTAGCTTTATAACTAGATCAATCATCGATTGGATTTATGTTTAGTAAAATTTCTCTTGGACATAGGTAGGGATTTAAGGATGATATTTTGGTAAGTATTAACTGAACCAAAGCATTTTTAGAGTGTGAAGAGAATTGGAGAGGGGATATCATTTTGTAAGTGGGGGAACTGACACACTTGGATGTTTTGAAATAAAAAAGAGATACCCATATTGTTTCACAAGAGAAAAGAACTAAAATGAGTAATTGTCAATAAATTAAGAGATGAGGTCAAAATATGTCTATAAAAATAATAATTTAACATGTTTCAAGGCCATTTAAACTCTTATATTTTTAGTTTAACCCCTAGTAGACCCATTTTAACCTTAACAGTTGTAATTAATTAATTATACTATTTTTACGACTCATTGTGGCAAAAAATTATGTTAAAATTATTATATAGAATTAGTTATTATTTTTAGAAACATATAATTCTTTTTCACAATTAAATTCATATAGGTAGAATAATTTAATTCAAAATTAATACTAAAAACATGACAAAAGAGGGTTTCCGTATAAATTTTTTCTTAAGTATTAAATGTTTTAATATCAAAATTTAAATTGAAATTGATTAAAATTATTTATATTTTTTTATATTATACAATTTAACTGATTATACTTTAAAAAAAATTAAATTAAAATGGATATTTTAAATAATTTAAAAGAAAATAAATTTTTGATTAAAAACGAGTATTTTTCTGTATTCATCGGAAAATTAATCCTTTTATAAAATTTTAAAAAAACCACTCTATGATAATTTTGAAATTATTATTTCAAAAATTAAAACTATTTTTTAAATTACATTTTCTAATAGTGGTAAAAAATTAAATTGAAATAATGTTCTCAAAGAAAAATGTAACAACCTTTTATAAAAAGTAAATAATTTTCAAAAAAAATTTATATTTATTTTAAATGATTATTTATTTATTTCTAGAAAATAGATAAAAATTGAATTTATTTTATAAATACTAAAAGCATATAATTTTCACAATTTAGTTATGCCTATTCATAAACTCCAATTTAATATCTATTTTTAATGATATATTATATTACATTTATTTATACTGGGGTTTCATATATCTCAATCTATAGAAGAGATTGTGATTAAAAGAATATATTTCATGGGTTTTCTACTCTTGGTGTTGCACGTCACATAAACTATTTAACACAATGTTCTTATTTTAGTATATTTTCTTATAAAAACATAACTAAAAAAATAATTTTATTTCAAAACACCCTTTTAAAATATATATTGCGACAAAAAAATCTTTAAAAAATATTATTGTAAACTTAATTTGCATAAAACCGATTTTCAAATGTAGAGTAAAACCCTCAATTTATTAATGAAACCAAGTAACACAAGGTATTTTAACTAATCCTTCCTCAACAATATAGTTATATTATAATATGGTATGCAATTGATTAAAATATAAAGAACTAAATGTTTTCCAAGGGAATTATCATTAATTATATACACCCACCTCACACATGTTATAACATTATCACCATCTTTGAATACTAATATTTGATAGAAAAGTGGATCTCTACAAAACCTATAAACTAAGGGATTCAACATTTTAAACCTTCCATTTCAATAATCTTGGTCACTATATCCAAAAATGTAAAGAAACAAGAAGGAAAAGGAAGAATAATGAAATAAAAAAAGAATAAATAAAAATAAAACAAATAATAACGAGTTACCTTTAACTTTCACCACTAAAACTCAATGGAAATCACATATTAATTTTAGAGGAGGAATAACGCACCACAATCTATGTCTATGTTGAGAAAATTGGAGGGGGGGGGGTGGAACCAAATTTAGTGATAATTCAATGGGGGGGAGGATGGAAATTTCAATATTTTAAAAGTTTTGGTGGACTGGATGCATGGTTTGGGAAAACAGCCACTAAAAGTATGGTTTTCCTTAGAGGGGTCCTTATATGTAATGGTACATATCATGGTTCAGCAAAACAATTTCGAAAAATTTCATAAGACATGAAGAGATATCACATATATTGGGGAATTCTATTCAATTTGGTCTTATGTTTTGGATTTCCATATTCTAACCATTCATCTAAAAAATAAAATTTCTGCCCCACATGTAAGGATTAGGTTAAAACTTTTTACCAACTATATGCTTACTATAAACCACATCTATCATCCCTAATTTCTAACATCTGAACCAAAAACACTTTGTAATTCCCAAAATTCAAATAAATAAATAAAATAATAGGATTAAATATGTACTAGTATCTTCGAGGTTTCCAAAAATGATCATTAATATATAATACTTCCAAATATTCTTAGAAATATTTATCGAACTTTGGTTATCACAACCATGGGCTAGTGGATATTCCATGACCACATGGATTTAATCAAGTTCAGTACTTATACATTTCATCTATGTAACTAATAGTGATGTATCTACATACTATCCTTCATTGACACCCATGGTGGTTGATGATTTATTATTTGATTTCCATTTCATACACCTTCCACCAATAAATAATAGACCACTATATATAAACTTTTTTTAACTTCCATATGGGAATACATTTTAATATTTTTAAATCATTATAGAACTATCTCACATTTATTCTTCTACAAAAATACACAATTTAATGTACTTTTGATATATCTTATAATCCTCTTCACTTTCGAGAAATGTGAAATTTTTTAGTTATATTGATAGCTATAACAAAGAGTAAAAAAACATAATGTAAGGCCTTGAGGTAGTCCAAGTAAAAAAACAACCAATGATATAACTGAATTCATTACCATTAATAACCTTATGTTTATCATCCTAAGATAAGTTTTTTCCAATTTGAATTTATGGATTCCTATATAACAAAACATTTAAATAAAATCTTGGAATATTTTTATTTATAGATGAAAATGTTTCTTGCAACATGCGTAACTTGAAAACCCAATATAAATATCCTCCCCCTAGGAAAAGAAATATCATATTTCTTTTTCATGTATTTGGAAAATTATTCAAAAAAATTATTCTAATTAAAAAAGTTCATGTCATCAATAAAAATATCATAATGAGTGATGTGGTATTGGTATTCTTTATAAACAAGTTAATATATACCTCTCCATTTTGGATTTTAATCATTATTAAGTACTTATCCAAATAAAATACCATGATCCTAGGGAATGTTAAACCCATATATATCTTTTTTTTAATTTATATAATTTTATACCATCTTCATAAAGAAGAAAACCCCTAGTTTCTCCATATATAAATCTTTATTTAACTCATTCAATAAATTTATAATCTATATCCATTTTGGAAAACATTGAGGTTTCATTGAGGTGAAATTGATTGAAAAATATTAATAGTATCAGACCTAATAATAGGAGAATATGTACCATAAAATTAAATCCCTTTAATTTGTGAGTACGCCATATAATATTTTTTATTTATTTCTTATAGATTTACATTTCTCATTCAGATTTTCCTAGAACACCCATTTTATTCCAAAAATGCTTTTTCTATGTTTCTATACATAAGATCCCTTATTTCGTTCATTTCAATCAGATAAAATTCTTCATTCATTAGTTTAATCCATTCATTTTTTCAAAAGATTTATCAATAGTTTTTGGATAAATAATTGAAAATAGAATAGTTTAAATATCTATTATAACCAAAATTCTATTTTTCACCTCTATAGTCTAATCTCTAATTCTATTTTAAACATTATATTGTTTTATAAACCTTTAGTTTTCCCTATTTTTCCTGAATTTAAATATTCATAAATTGAAAAAGTTAAATCTATACTATTATATAGAAAATTTTTATTATATTAAATCCACATAGTAATATTAGCGGTCACAAAATTATCTTTATAATCATAATTTTTTTGAGATCTTCTTTATTTTCTTTTATTTTTAACATTTTCATAGAAATGTATCCATAGATACTTGTTATTATATATTAAATATGGTATTCAATTTTGTGTATGATAAAATAATATTCTATATTATTCCTTCTCATTAAATGTACCATTATTTTTATACTTAATATTATTTATGATTGGTATCAAAAGAAAATTAAAGTGTTCAATATTTTTTCACAATTATATACATTTTGTACATATTTATAAAATAATATTTCCTTAAAAAGAACCCATTTTTAATGATTACTATAGTAGTGAAAGCTTGAAACTAAAAATATATATATGTTTCCTTCTTAGTTATAATGGGTTTTTTCATATCAAAAGAGTATTTTTTTTATTTTATCCATGCCTTATTTATTTGAATATGAGGTTATCCAAACCCATTCTTTATTTCTTATTTATGATCATATATTGAAAATTGTTTATTGGTATATTCACTTAGATTTCCATATATCGATCTCTCAAAAAATTAGTTTTATTTTCAAATATTCCCATAATTATTTTCAATATTATCCAATAATGATATTTGTATGACATACTAATTAAGAAAGTTATTTAACTATATTGTACATTTAATGTGATGAAATACATGTAATGAACAAACCCATAGTCAAATTTTCATGTTAGCTAGGTCAACTATCCATAAGGATTTATGCACATTCCCAATTTCTCTGGGATACAAATTGGTTAAATGTTTTCATGAATATATAGGTAGAAATTATTTCACCCTTAGAAGAAAATAACACAATCCTGTAATTCCTACAATATATGTACAATGATTGGTCCTGATCTTGGATGTCCACATCATCAAATAAAAGTTTCAACAAGACAAATCATACCAAACTAATAATAAGTGTATGTATCATCACTATAACCATAAATAGATGAAATATTATAAATAAATAAATTGAAATTAGTTTCTAATAGAAAAAAGGGCAGTCATGTACATTTTATTCTAAATATACAGATTCATACCTATAATGTCTGAAAATACCGAAGGGGTAGATGATCCTAAAATTCGGGAATGAAGCTAACTCCATGTTTCCCTTTTATCCACTAGTGAGTATCATTAAAGATGTCATGAGAATAAAGGATACCTAATAATAGATGCATCTAAACATCCTTATATATAACCATGTTTTGATATTCCCAATGGCATATGTAGGGTGCGAGGAAAACCCTTGTAAGATAATACCATGAATCGATATGTCACAATTCACAACAATGATCCGATAAATAAAATATTGTTTGAAAATAAAAAATTTATATAAGAATCAACTTTTAAATCCTTTTATTTTCATAAAACATAGTGGGAATATATGTAAAAAGTTAAATACAATATCATGTACCATTTAGGGTAGTAGTGATAACCAAGTTACTACAGTCAAATAATAGATGGTTATAAAATAAAGACACTTCAAAATATGGTCAAAGTACATGTGCCACGTGGGGGAGCATCGACCAATGTTGTCCTTGTGTCTAGGAATTAGTCATGGAAAATAGAACAATGTAAGTTAACTTAAAAAATTAATATATACTGGGACACTCAAGGTCAAATGAAACAATCCCTATCTTCTCATGCCTAAGGTTAAAGTAGAACTTGTATTATATCCCATACAGATAAGTATAAAATATATATAAAAATGATATCTATGAAATAAAAAAACCCATGATAAAGTAATACATTTTTGAAAAAAACAACCTTTCAATGTCCCTTAAAAATATAATTTTCAAACAATAATTTCCTAGGTATATTTTATGAAACACTTTAAAGGCACACAATTGATCAACAAATGGAAAATCATAATAAATCACTAATTTGTTATCTCACCCCATGATCTACAATAAAACATGTATAATAGACATTAATAAATTCAATACAATCATAATAAATCAATAAAAATGACTGTAAAACTCAAGAAAAAAGGGAAGTGAAAGGAAAATCTTGAATATGTAGAGACACCTACCTCAATGGGGATATAATGTAGTTACCTTCAAAAAATAAAAACAAAGGTGATGGAAGTGGATCCTCACAAATGTTTAATAAAGATTTACTAAAAAACCTTCCTAAACCCTATGTTTGAACCTTCATAGTAATTAGGGCTATTTTCATGATAAGGAAATATAAATAGAAAATATTAAATAGAGATTATGGGAGGAAATTAAGAGCCAACCAAGACTAAGATTGAAGAATTCGATTAATCTCAGTGAATAATGGAAACAAAATGAAGGGGAAGGATTATAAAAGTTAGGAGAGGGATTTATTCATGAGTGGGATGAAAATTGAGTGAGAGAGGAGTTAAAATTAAATATAGTTATAATTTTAAAATCCCATTTTTAATAAAATTGGGAATACTGCACAATTTGGCAACATATTTTTCCAAACCATGAAACAACCATGTAAGTTTTATCTTATACATAGAACCTAAAAGAAAATATATTGGGAGGCTTCACATAGTTCTTATAACTACCCCAAGATGACGTTAAATACATTTTGAATTCCTACCTTCAATTTTCATAGTTTGGGTTATAGTTACTATTAACTATGCATGAAATGTGTGTGTTGACCAGTTTTCCATTTTTTTCATTCTCATCCCCCAAACAATAAAAAATTAAAATAAACTTAAAATATAACAAAAAATTATTAAATACAAACTAGTGACCTAGAGGGTTCATAATCCCCCACTATGACACTTTGTTTCCCAAGAATGTTCTCAATTTTCATCTTTTAGAAAAATACCAGGCCATTTACTTTTAATAAGGCCTCCTATTAACATGTATAATGGGAATCTCTAACACACATATAAAATACATAGATTGTAACACCCCAACCCCATTTACCCAGAGTTGATGCATTATTACATAACTATGGCCTGACCACAAAAGATCAAGTCTCGAAAGACCGATTAGTGTATCAGCCTTGGAAACCCTAGATTCATACATAAGTCTTACATTACATGATAAAGTGAAAACTACAACAACATAGTCTCCATAGTCCACAATCATATACCCTTAGACTATCCCTACATGTCAGTCATAAAATACTTCTTCACATCCTGGGAAAAATAAAACATAGAAGGGGGTGAGCTCAGATGCTCAGTAAGGATAACAATACAGCAGAAACTTTCATAAATAAGCATAAAAATTTAAGTAAATGTATAACTAAAACAAAAGCCTTTTAAACATGAACTTCAACATAATATGGAAAAAATAAAATGAAATAATTCCATTTACTTATTCACATGGATATTCTATTAGTCGAATAATCACATGCAATATTAATAACCACTTTCATAATGATGGAATGCATAATGCCAGACTATCATAACCACACAGTCAAGGCCTTGTTCCAAGAATACAAATATGATTTTGTGAAGGCCTTGTTCCAAGACACTAGATTGTCTCATGAGACCTACCTATGAATCAAGGAGCTATAGCAGGCTCCACCTGCCACTTACTAAGTCCAATGCATTCCTTATATGAACTGGTTAAACATAACATAAACATTCATATTAAAACTAGCATACGAAATGTCAATACTTTCTCCATAAACCATGAATGGTATAAAAATAACACATCTAGAGTCAAACATATCACCAAAACTTCAATACAATATGGAAGTTTTGTATCATAATAAATCAACTTCAAATAATCTTAAAATCCATCAAAGGATGTTGACATAGATGAAATGAAAACTATTTGAGGGAAATATCTCTTTTTTGAAATCATTTAAAAGTCACATAATTATAGAAGAAAACATTTAATTTGAAAATATTCTTATAATCCAGTATGTGAAGCTTCGATGATTTTATAATGGTGGAAAATAGCTGCACCCACCGTATAAGTTAGAAAAAAGACATTCTTACCTTAATTTTTTCGAAAAGGTTAAAACGGTCCTTGTTTGGAAAATGATGGAAAGATTACTTTATAAACATCTTATAAAAGTCAAAAAAGGGTATAAATTACTTTAACCCATAGTCTATAAAATATTAATAATGTTTCGAAATACATTTTTAAGAAACATGGATGCGGATGATAAAGAGGTCGAAGTGGATAATTAGGTATAATCAACCTCAGATAATGAAGAGATTGTGAAATAAAACCTTACATTGTTCTTTTACTTGGTCGATGGTATGTTAAAATACTATATAATAGTCAAAATTTTTTTATTAAATTATACAATAATCATATACATAAATATGATATCATATATGATCTTCTAATATTTTTTTGATAATAATATTTTAGTATTATCGTCGTTTCAGGTGTTAACATACTCGTTTTCTTTTATACGTTCTGTTACATAAGTCAGGTTTTCTTTGGATAGGTTGTATGTTATTCATATCCAGAATGATATAAAGTATTAAAACATTATTTTTAATCATAAAATGAAAATTATTCTTGAATGGATACGATGGGGAATGAATCTCATCACGTTCGTGGAGACGGTAGTCCGTACGTACACACGAGCGACAATATCATTATTTTGATATTAAAATTTTATATAATTGAATGCTATATCATATATATAGAATCATTTTAATGTTATATTTATTATTTAGATCAGTTATAATCATTATTATACCCATCCAAATGATGAAATGTTTGAATAACAAACTACACCATGACGTGGAGACGGTAAGCCGTACGTACGCACGTATGGTGACTTGTCATTCAAAGGATGGATAGAATAATGAATTTGGTTGTAAAATATTTATAATAACATCACAGTATATAGAAGATACTGGAGTTATTATTTTACAATGGAAACAAAAAAAAAGAAGTGGAAGAAGAAAATAACTTGAAAGAGGGTAGTGAAATTTTTACCTCTTATTCGGGTTCTTCCTTTTGATTTGATCAAAAGGGATCCTTAAGATGGATTTATGACTAAAATAAGGCCTATAAGATGAAGTTAGAGAATTTTATAGGATATTTTGGCTGGTTTTTGCCTAACCAAAAGGCTTTGAAGGTATGAATTTGAGAGAAAGGGGGTGCCCTTTTATAAGAGGGGTGAAGGGAACCTTAGGAAATGATAGAAATATTATTTTATAATAAAATAATTTTTGTTTTCTAATGACTCCAAAATTAATTTAAAATTAATTCTAGTTGTCAAAATAAAGAGCGTGTTTTTTAAGAAATAATAACTATCAAAAGATTGACACATGTTTATATATAGTTTAAATGTGAAATTACGTCCAATTACCAATATTGGATTAAATAGTAAAAATATATTTTAATTATAATTTAAAACCACTCAATAGTATAATTTATCATTAGAAATTATTTGGATTAAAAATCTTGTTTTTAATTAATGTTTAGTATTTTCACTATTCATCAAAAATTGAATGTTTTCTAAAAAAAACCAAAAATTCACCTTAGGAAAATTTCGATATTCCGAATCCAAAAATGAAGTCGATTTTGAAAGATAAAATGTATAAAATTTTAAAAAGTGGGTATTACTATTCATAAATGCTAGTTTGATTGGTTGTGGTGTGTGTTAGAACTCGAAGTTGCGTACAACACACGCTACTGTATTATTCAAATAGAAGCGTACCGTGGAAGCTTGGGTTGTTACATTCTCCCCTCCTTCAAATAATTTTGTCCTAAAAATTTCTAGAATACTACCACATGATAATACTCGGGTGGTTCTTCATCATAAGTTCCTTGGGTTTCCATATTGCCTCTTCCATCTTATGGTTTCTCCATAGAACTTTTACTAGATGAGTCGTCTGGATTCTCAACACTTGTTCTCTGGTATCAAGAATCATGACGGGCTCTTCACAATGAGACAGATTGGGTTCTAGTTCTACTTACTCATAAGTGAGTACATGCGTTGGGTCAGGCATGTATTTTCTCAACAGTGATATGTGGAACACATCGTGAACTTTGGAGAGACTTGGTGGCATTTCCAAATGGTAATCTATAGCCCTAATTGTTTCTAGAATTTCTAAAGGTTTTATGTACCTAGGACTCAATTTTACCTTTTTACCGAAATGTATAACACCCTTCCATAGAGATACCATCTAGAAAACATGATCTCCTACCTGAAATTCCAAATCCTTCCTTCGATTGTCAACACAACTCTTCTGCCTACTTTGAGCTGCTTTGATGTGGTTTTGGATTACCTTCCCCTTTTCTATCGTTTCCTCCACCAGTTCTGGGCCTACGAGTTTTCTTTCACCAACATCATCCCAACAGGTTGGTGTGCGACATCTCTTTCCGTATAACACTTCATATGGTGCCATCAGAATACTTGAATGGAATCTATTGTTATAGGAAAATACTAAAAAAGGTAAATATTGATCCCACATACCCTGAAAGTCAAGTGAACATGATCTCTACATATCTTCTAAGGTTTTAATAGTCCATTCTGATTTTCCATCAGTTTGGGGTTGGTAAGGAGTGCTCAAACGAAGTTCAGTATCCAGGGCTTTCTGAATACTTTTCTAAAATCTTGAAGTAAAACATGGATAAAGATTAGAAACAATCGATAGGGTTACTCCACGAAGTCTCACAACTTCATTAATATATAGTCTTTCTAGACGTTCAAGTGGTAAATCCTCCCTTATAGCAAGAAAATGTGCTAACTTGGTAAGATGGCCGATAATGACCCATATGGCGTCATTCCTTCTACGAGTCTTTGGTATTCCCATGAAAAAGACCATCGTAATATTATCCAATTTCCACTCTGGTATGGGAAGAGATTTCATGACTCCTCCAGGCTGTTGCCTTCCAGCTTTCACTTGTTGACAAACAATACAACTTGACACAAAATCAGCAATCTCCCTCTTCATGTTGTCGCACAAAAAATGTTCCTTCAAATCTCTATACATCTTGGTGATCCCAAGGTGTATAGAGAAATTGGAACTATGAGCATCATCCAACAATTCCGTTTTTAGATTAGGTATATCGGTAACACAAAGTCTCTTCCCAAATTTCAAAATTCCATCTTTATACACAAAGTCACTCAATCTCCCATCATTGATAGTTTTAATCTTCTTTTTAAACTCTACATCATCGGTATGAGAACTCTTTATTATTTATAGTAAATATGGTTTGGCAACCATTTGAAAAATTATTGACATTTCACCTTCCATGGTGATTCCCATATCCGTATTTACTAGATCCATATATATAGAATCCCTTTCAATTATCATCTTGTTCAAAACTCCATGATCCTTTCTGCTCAATGCATCTTCCACCTTGTTTTCCTTCCCCAAGTGGTAGTGTATGGTGAAATCATAATCCTTGAGTAGTTCAAGCCATCTCCTTGGCCTCATGTTGAGTTCTTTCTGTGAGAAAATATACATCAAACTCTTTTGATCAGTATAAATCTCACATTTTTTACCATAGGTATAGTGTCTCTAAATATTTAATGCAAAGATTATTTCTGCTAACTCAAGATCATGAGTAGGATAGTTTTTCTCAGGAATTTTTAGTTGTCGTGATTCATAGGAAATAACCCTATCATTCTGCATAAGTAAACAACCAAGTCCTTTAATTGAAGCATCACTATAAATAAAAAACCCATCATTAGCTGATGGTAGAGTCAAGATAGGATCATTGACTAATATTCTATTCAGTTCTTAGAAACATTATTCAAACTATTTTGTCCAAACAAGTTTAACCCCTTTATGTGTGAGCTTAATTAATGGGTTAGCTAATCAGGTAAAATTCTGGATGAAATGCCGATAATAACCGGATAAACCAGTAAAAATGCGTACCTCGGTTATACTCGTTGGTACTGGTCGTTCTTGGATTTATCTTGTCTTAGATGGATCAATAGAGATTCCATACTTAGAGACAATATGTCCATGAAAAGAAATATCCTCATGCCAAAATTATCACTTGCTAAACATCCCATATAATTCATGCCTTCTCAGAGACTTCATTATAACACGCAATTTATTTTCATGATATTTGTAGATTTTGGAGTATACCAATATATAAAAAATAAATACCACTACAAAATAATTGATATATTCCTTGAAAACTCAGTTCATTAGATCCATGAAAATAGAGGGTGCATTAGTCAGCCCAAATGGAATTACTGTAAACTCGTAATGCCCGTACCTAGTTCGAAATGCTATTTTCGGAATGTCTTCCTTATTTAAACAAAACTGATGATATCCAGATAGAATGTCAATATTTGAAAAGTATTGTGCTTCATGAAGTTGGTTGACTATATCATCGATGTGAGGTAGGTTATACTTGTTCTTTATTATTATATCATTGATATCCCTGTAGTCAATGCACAACCTCATAGATCCATATTTCTTCTTAACAAAAAGAACAGGGGCTCCCCATGGAGAAACACTAGGGTGGATAAATACCTTGTTACTCAATTCATCTAGTTGTTTCTTTAGTTACACTAATTCCACAGTGGCCATTATATATGGGGTCTTCAATATGGGCCTTGATACAGGAATTAAATCAATGAAAAACTCAATTTCTCATTCTAGAGGATGTACAGGTAAATCTTCTGGAAACACATCAACTTATTCTTTCACAATAGGTACATCCACTATTTGAACATTCCTTTCCCCACCAACAGTTATTTTATTATCTTCCACCCAAAAAATTGAATTTATTTGAGCTACTGGGGTTGGATCTAAATAAGAATTAGGTGGTAATGATTCTTCTCTAAAGATAAGGTGTTATTTATCAACATCATCAAAAATTGTAAACTTCTTCTTCTTAAAAAAAATCATCACATCGTGGTCCTAAATTCAATCCGGCATCTTGTGGATTCGTGGGGTCTCTCCTCGCCTGCCTGGATCTCGCGTCTCCATCGCAATTCCTTCTGCGTGGCCCTGGCCTCAGATCTGTACTTTGTGAAGGAATGGTGCAAAGTTCCGCGGATGGTGGGTCGTTGGCGCTTCAACCTCATGCGATGGTCGATGGAGGTTCACAAAGGAAAGGAGGGCCCCCGTGCGGCAGTTTGGCTCAACATTCCGGGGCTCCCTCTGCCTTTCCAGAACGGGGCTTTCCTCAAAGCCATTGGTGACTCTCTTGGTGGTTTCCTGTGCGCGGACGATCGCACGGTTAGGGGTGAGGTGTCCTCGGTTGCGCGCATCTGTGTCGATCTGGACCTGTCCCTGCCTCCTCCGGCTAGCCTCTGTCTGCGGGTGCAGGACTCGCTTTCATGGAAGCAGGACATCGTCTACCCCGTTTTTCCTTTGTACTGCCCTGCCTGTCTTCTCCAGGGTCACTCAGAATCCCAGTGCAGGAATCGCCCTCTTGCCAGAGGCCCTAAGGTTCAGCTCCCTCCGCGCACTGCAAGGGGGACCGGGTCTCACGGCCCTCCTCCTGGTCTCCATTCAGTTGTCTTCCAGAGGCCCGCACCTAATGGTGTGTGGGATACTGCAATGGCCCCTTAGAGAGTTGTTTGTAGGGGTTCTTCTTCGACGGGCTCTCATCTGGATGAACACGGCCCGATTGGCCTTTCTTTGGTCTCCTACAAGCAGCAGGCTTCTCTGGATTTCTTACTCTCCCAGCCTCCTCTAGGTCCGCTTTTCAATGACATTTGGCTCTGAGAGTTCCTCAGGGGTGGCCTGCTGTTTCGCAGTGTTCCCTCTCATGAAGCTGGATTTCCTCGTCTCTCCCTTTCTGAGGGGTTCTGCCTCCCGCTCCTGCATCAACCTTCCTCAGCTGGTCTGTTGCAGTCCTTGGATCCTCCTCCCGGTGCGGAGCTTAGTGTTCCTAGTTTTCCCCTCCCTACAGTTCAGCCTTCTCCCTTACATGGCAAGAGTAGCAGAACCGTGGGCTCCATCCCCTCTCAGAAAGCTCTCTCTTCCCCACAGGTGCATTCTCCCCTGCTTCCTCCGTCTGGTATCTGCACAAGGTCCAAGGGTAAAAGTTCTTCTAAGTTACCTTCTTCTCCTTTGCGTGGGCTACGATCGCCTGGGGCCAGAGCCAGGCGACATCCATTTCAATGACGTGTATCTTCATCTGGAACTCTCGTGGTCTTGGTGCCAGGGCAAAAACTGATTTCATTGTCATGGAGACGAGGAAAGCAAAGTCCTCCATTGTTGTGGTTTTGGAGCCCAAACAGGTTTCTTCCAGAATTGGGGAGTTCGCCCGCAAAATCAGGATACATGGCTTTCTGCATGGAAACCCCCCCAATTCCCACATCTGGATATTGTGGAAAAAAGACATCTCGATTGATTTACTTGTTGCTGATGACCAATCCCTCACGACGAAAGTCAAGTCTGGAAATAACCTTTTTCTTGCCTCTTTTATCTATGGTAGCTGTGATGCCCACAAAAGGAGCTCCCTTTGGCAGGGGCTTCAATCCTTTGATCCAGGTACCTCCCCCTGGTTTGTTGGAGGCGATTTCAATATCATAGCCGATCCGAATGAGAAGAAGGGGAGAGGTCCCTTCCCTAGAAAGGCAAGCTTGGAGTTTGTACAATTCATGGATGGCAAGGGACTATCCGACATGGGTTACTCTGGGGACCGCTTCACGTGGTGCAACAATCAAAGAGAAGGCCGTAGATCTTGGAGTCGGTTGGATAGATGCTTGGCCAATTTTCAGGCCATTTCTGACTACCCCAATGCTCAGGTAACTCACCTAACTCGAAGCATTTTTGATCATTCTCCCCTGTTGCTCTCCTTGTCCTCAAGACAGGTGCATAGCATCTCCTTCAGATTCTCTCACCAATGGACCTGTTTCGAAGGTTATACTCAAGTGGTTACAAGTTCGTGGGGTGCTCCTGAACAGGGACACTTGTGGATCAGGCTTCATAACAAACTGAGGCGCTTAAGGAAAGAGCTTATGGCTTGGTTTAAGCAGGTACCTCCTGCTGACAAGGATATGAAAGAACTTATGTCAAATGTTGATAAGCTAGAAGCCAATCTGGAGCATGATTGGAACGATCAGGTGATCGAGGACCTTGCTCGTAAGAAGGAAAACCAGGTGGAAATGCTTCTGTCCCAAGAGCGGCTTGCCCGTGAGCAATCAAGGATACAATGGATGCGTGAGGGGGATAAAAACACTGCCTATTTTCATGCTTTCATTAAGGAGAATAATCGTCATCACAAACCTAACTTGATGCTGGATGATGGCTCGTATACTGATGACATGGATGTTGTTGGTGGGTTGGCTTTCTCCCATTTCAAGGCGTTACTGGCAGGCATTAACCCTTGCATGTCCGAGGGCTACCCTAGTGACAGGGCGACCTTTCTGGACATTATCCCCTCCCATGTCTCCAGCCAGGATAATGAGCTCTTTGAAGCAATCCCGAATGAGAAGGAGATCCATGAGGCCATGATGAGCCTTAACCCTGAGAGTGCCCCGGGCCCGGATGGCTTCCCAGGATCCTTTTACAGGGAGTCCTGGTCTGTTGTCCAGTATGATGTTGTTCTTGCTATCCAGGACTTCTTTCGTGGAGGCAGCATTCCCCGGGTGGCCAGTGCAACAACTTTGGTCCTTATTCCGAAGATCAAAGATCCTTATTCTTTGCACCACTATAGGCCTATCAGTATGTGTAACTTCTCCTACAAAATCCTCTCCTGCCTCATTAATAAAAGAATATCTCCTTTCTTGCCCCAATGGATCTCCCTTGAGCAGCATGGTTTCGTGAGAGGTAGGTCTATCCAAGGGGCGATTGCTCTAGCCCAGGAGTTGATATTAGATGTTAACACCAAATCACACGGGTCCAACATAGCCATCAAACTCGACATGAATAAGGCCTATGACAGAATTGAATGGATTTTCATCATCAAGGTACTCTCTGGTATGGGCTTCTCGACCTGGGCCACTGACATCATCTTTAGATGTTTCAGTGCTTCATGGCTTTCTGTCTCCTTTATGGGAAAATCTTATGGTTTTTTCAAAGCCACTCGTGGTCTCAGGCAGGGGGACCCTCTGTCCCCTACCATCTTCATCATTGCCCAGGATGTGCTTAGCCGCTTGCTTAATAGGAGCAGAAACCTTGGGCAGATTCTTCCTTACCGGAGTCGTTCAATCTCCTCCAGCATGACTCATCTCATGTTTGCTGATGACACACTGGTTTTCCTGAATGGCAGCAGCAGGTCTGTCCGTAGCTTCAATGAGGTGATAAAGGAGTATTGCCATTGGAGTGGTCAACTCATCAACTGCGCCAAGAGTAACTTTTTTATCTCCAATAGATGTGGATCAAGACGCGTGGCCTCTTTAGGCTCCAATATGGACATGCAAAGAGTTAAATTTCCTCTTGAATACCTTGGTGCTCCCATTTCCCCCCAACGTCTTCATGTCCATGACTTCGACCACACCGTGCATAAGATCACGAGCAGAATCCTTAACTGGAAAAACAGATTCTTATCCTTTGGAGGCAGGATCACTCTCATTAACAGTGTGCTGTCATCCATTACTGTTCACGCGATGGCTTCCATCAGAGTTCCTAAGGGAGTCATTAACTCCATTGACAAAACTCTTGCAGGTTTTCTCTGGGATGCTCTCTTTGAAGGAAAACGACATTGGGTCTCTTGGAAAAGAATGGCACAACCAGTCTGTAATGGAGGTATTGATGTCAGAAACCTGCACGGAACAATTCAGTGCATGCATGCCAAACTAGCCTGGGAGGCTCTTGAGGGCCGGTCCTTGTGGGGCAGGATGATGCATCATAGATGCAGTGATTTTCCTGTTACCAGGCATAGTCACAACTCCCCCCTTTGGTCTATGATTGCGGTCTTCCTTCCTTCCCTCCGACAACTGTCTCGCTGGATTATTGGTAATGGGGACCTCTACTTTTGGCACCATAATTGGGCTGGTTCTATCCTCGGTTTTCCTAGCTGTCCGGCCCCTCATATAACCTTCAGGGAGGCCAGAAGGTTCCCTTCATTTATCAAGGCAGTGCTGAACAACGAACAAATGGAAACCTATATGAATGTTGAGATGAACACGGGGCCTAATCAGTGTGTGTTTACTCCCTCCACTTCAGGGATCTTCTCTAAAAAAGATTTTCGTGCAAGTCTGGCTTCACATGGAAGATACGACCCGCGGCATGAGACCATGTGGTATAAGAAAGTCCCCTCAAAGTTCAACTTTCTCTCCTGGCGTATCAGGAACAGTGTGGTGCCAACTGATGATAACATCAAAAAGCTGGGTATACCCTCTGTTTCCAGATGTCCATGTTGCCATGCTAAGGAGGAGAGTGTTTTCCATCTTTTCTTTGAAGGGGCCTGGGATCATGCAGTGTGGAGATTCTTCGGTGACCTTACTGCCTTCAACGGCCAAGCTCACTCTGCAGATGATTTCATGGACCGCTGGTTCCAGGGAGCGCCTGAACAGAGTCTGGAGAGGAAATCTCATGCGCTGGTGTTAACCGCTGGGTTTTGGGGCATTTGGCATGCTCGAAACAGAGCCAGATATGAGGGAGATTATTCGTCTGGAAATTTTATTATCATCAAAACCCGCTTCCTGTTGATGGATTTTCTCAGAATGGATGACCGGTTGCGACAACTCCCGATGCTCAGTCCTCTCCAGCCGAGACCTACAAGTGCCTCCGGTCCTCTCAATGCTAGAGCAGGTCATTGGGTCTGTTGGAAGCCGCCATCCATGGGCCTCAAACTGAATACCGACGGCTCCTCCAGACAGGGAAGCTTGCGGGGAGGAGGTGTTGTTCGTGACTCCAGCGACTCGGTCATCCTGCTGTTCACTGCTCAGTATGGAAATGGTCATTCTCTCCAAGTAGAGGCTTCAGCCATGCTTTCTGGCCTTAGGCTGTGCTGTCAACATAATATCCTCATTGATGAAGTAGAAACAGACTGCATGGTCCTCTTTAAGGCTCTCTCTGGAACTGACAACATCCCCTGGTCTATAGCATATACTATCAGAAAATGAAAAGGCATCATGAGTAGCAATATCAAGGTGGTTCACACTTGGCGCGAGGGTAACAAAGTGGCTGATCATCTATCCTCCATTGCATCCCAAAATTTGGTCTTTTTAGGCCCTGAGGGTAGGAATATTCTCAAGGCTGAGGGAGAGGAACTTGTGAGAGGGGATGCCCTCGGCTTGCACTATTTCAGACCTCCTTGATTTGTTTTTCTTTTCGCTCTTCTGCTGGATTTTTGTTTCTTGTATTCCATAAAAAAATACTATTGAGTTGAGTTATATGACCTAATGGGGGCTGATTCACAAAACTTTGTTGCAATAATAATTCCATTAAGAGTTTTTACTGACAACTCCCTTGTTAAATCAAATTGGAAATAACTAATTTTATTTAAAAACTGGGAAGATATGAAACAATGCGATGATCCAGAATCAAATAAATCATTTTTTAAACTTGAGTTAACCATTAAATTAACTCCCACCACATCTTTTGGAGCTTCTACCTCAGCAGTAGTGATATCATAAGCTTGGAAATGATCCCTTGGACTTTTCCAAGATAAGTTTCCCCGAATCTTAGGACATTCATTCAAATAATTTCCCATCTCTTTTCAATTGTTGCATTGAACATAGGTATGTTCCTTCTTCCCCTTGAAATCACGAGCTTGGTGGCCTTTTTCACCACACTTGTAACAGACTCCCATTCCATTCAAGAAAGTACCAAGGTGTTTCTTTCCACATTTACTGAATAATGTATATTCAACTTTTTTCCTTCTTCCCCTTATTTCCATTTCCAAAGTGATCAGTAGATCTCTTCTTCTCTTACTTTGCTTTAAATTCATAATACCTAGAGAATTCATTTTCTATCTTGAGTGAACATGAGACAATATCTTCGTACGATGAGAAGGATTGGGAGACTAATGATCGACAGAAAAATGGTTTTAACCCATCAAATAAATGACCAATCTTACTTCTTGGGTTACATATATAATCCGAGGCATGCCTCACTAACCCTTTAAAGTTAGCCTCATATTTGCGACATTCTCATCCTCATTTTGCCTCAGACACAGAAATTGCCTTTCCATATCTGCTCGACGGTCATGAGGAAAGTATTTTTGTAAGAAAATATCATTGAACTCCATCCATTCCATATTTAATGCTTCATCATATTCCTTTTTGTTTTGAATCAATGACCAACATTGAACATCATCTCCAGTGAGGCGGTAAACTACCGTGACAACTTTTTCCCTTTCCCTACTTCCCAAGGCATGGAATATTTTCTCTAAAGAACTTATCCATTGCTCTGCTACCAATGGATTTGTACACCCATTGAATGTTGGTGGTTATTTCCTCATCAAGCGATCTAACATTGATCCTCCACATTGTGGATCAGGGTTCTCCATATGGGTAAGGTTATTATTGATAACCTGAGTGAGTTGTCCCAATATGTGCTTTAATCAGAGTTTATCTAAATCTAGCTTCCAAGGTTTGTACTAAACTTACTCTGATACCAACTATAACACCCTGACCCTAGTTACCTAGAGTCGGTGCATTATTACATAACATTGGTGTGATCACAAAAGATCTTGTCTCAAAATAACGATTAGTTTAGTAGCCTTGGAAACACTAGATACATTCATAAGTCTTACATTACATGATAAAGTGAAAAAAATACAACAACATAGTATCCATATTCCAAACTCGTATACCCTCAGAATATCCCTGCAGGTCAGTCAAAAAATACTTCTTCACATCTTAGGAAAAATAAAACATAGAAAGGTGTGATCTCAGATGCTCAGTAAGGATAACAATATAGCAGAAACATTCATAAATAAGCATAAACATTTAAGGCAATGTATAACTAAAACAAAATCCTTTTAAACTTGATCTTCAGCATAATATGGAAAAAATAAAATGAAATAATTCCATTTACATATTCATATGGATATTCTACATGTCGAATAATCAAATTCAATATCAATAACAACTTTCATAATGATGGAATGCATAATTCAAGACCATCATAACCACATAGTCATGACCCTGTGCGAAGACTACAAATATGATTTTATGAAGGCCTTGTGCCAAGACACTAGATTATCTATGAGACCTACCGATGCATCGAGGAGCTATAGCAGGTGCCACCCGTCACTTACTAAGTCCAATGCATTCCTCATATGAATAGGTTTAAACATAACATAAATATTTGCATTAAAACTTGCATACGAAATGTCAATACTTTATCCATAAACCATGAATGGTATAAAAATAACACATCCAAAATCAAACATATCACAAAAACTTTAATACAATATGGATTTTTTGTATCATAATAAATCAACATCAAATAAACTTAAAATCCATCAAAGGATGTTGACATAGATGAAATGAAAACTATTTAAGAGAAATATCTCTTTTTTAAAATTATTTAAATGTCACATAATTATAAATGAAAACTTTTACTTCGATAATATTCTTATAATCATGAAAGGGAAGCTTCAATGATTTTATAACGTTGGAAAATATCCTCACCCACTGTATAAGATAAAAAAAAGACATTCATACCTCAATTTTGTTGAAAAGGTTAAAGAGGACCTTGTTTGGAAAATGATCGAAAGATTCATTTATAAACATATTATAAAAGACAAAAAAGGGTATAAATGACTTTAACCCAGAGTATATAAAATATTAATAATGTTTTGAAATACATTTTTAATAAACATGGATGTGGATGATAAAGAGGTCCTAGTAGATAATTACGTATAAACAACCTCGGATGATGAAGAGACAGTGAAATAAACCCTTAAAATTTTCTTTTCCTTAGTTGATGGTATGTTAACCTCCTGTATAATATTTAAAACATTGTTATTAAATTATAAAATAATCATATACATAAATATGATATCATATATGATATTCTAATATTTCTTTGTTAATAATATTTTAGTATTATCATCGTCTCGGTTGTTAACTTACTCATTTTATTTTATATGTTTTGTTACATAAGCCATGTTTTTTATGGATAGGTTGTATATTATTCATATCCAGAATGATATCAAGTCCGTAAACATTATTTTTAATAATAAAATGAAAATTAGTCTTGAATGGATACGATGGGGAATGAATCACATCACGTTCGTGGAGACCGTAGTCCGTACATACGTACGAACACCAATATCATTCTTTTTAATTTAAAATAGTATATAATTGAATGGTATATAATATATAAAGAATCATTATAATGTCATATTTATTATTTACATCAGTTATAATCATTATTATACCCATCCAAATGATGAAATGTTTGAATAACAAACTACACCATGATGTGGAGACGATAAGCCATATGTACGCACGTATGGTGACATATCATTCAAAGGATGGATAGAATAATGAATTTGGTTGTAACATATTTATAATAACATCAAATTATATAGAATTTACAGGACTTATTATTTTATAATGGAAACAACAGAGAAAAAAGTAGTGGAAGAAGAAAACAACTTGAAAGAGGGTGGCGAAATTATTACCTCTTCTTCGGGTTCTTCCTTTTCATTTGATCAAAAGGGCTCCTAAATTTGAATTTCTGACTAAAGTAAGACCTCTAGTATTAATTGAGGGAAGTTCAGAGGATATTGTGTCAGGTTTTGGCCGAACCAAAAGGCATTTAAGGTATTAACTTGAGAGAAGGTGGGTGCCCTTTTATAAGAGTGGTGAGGGGCACCTTAGGAAAAGCTAGAAATATTATTTTATAATAAACTAATTTTCGGTTTATAATCGATAAAAAATGGATTATTTAAATTCTAAGGTAGGGATGGGTCTAAAAACACTCAACCAATAGGTTTTAGATAGGTTTTTTTCATTATATTAACCTTATCATTTAGATTTAACTCTTAGTTAAATAGTTTGAGATTTACCAAGTATCTTTGTATTTTTGTTTTATATAGTTAATGAAATTACTATATACATCCAAGAGAACAAAAATTGGTTAATTAATGATTCAAATATCATTATATAAGTATTTTTTCTTATCCTTATATTTTTAGGAATAGAATATCAATTAATTATATAATATTGTTTTTAAAAACTCTTTTATGTAAATTTTGACAGTATTTTATAATTGATTTTTTTTAAAGTCCTAAGAACTTTATTAATTATAAATAAATTAATTTAAGAAATCCTAACATGTCATATTAAACTATAAAATTTTTGGATGTCATCAAAACTATCAAATTATATTTATTTTAACATTTATAATACCAATTATTTTATTCGTTCATTAATTTGGAAAATACTCCATCATTATTATGTCATAAATAAATTTAATTATTCAATGTCTAAAAATTATAAATAAAATACCATTATATAGGAAATAATTTTATCTTTCTAATGAATATTTATAGTCGAAATGAAAACCTATATAACACTATGTAAAAATTGTTTTGATAAAAGATTTATGCTTATGTCATTTTTGTATTTACTTTACTTAATTAATATAAAGTGTCATTATCACTTATAAGTGGCTTCATGGGGTCCCAAAATTGACCCGAAGATGCCCATGGTTGGAAATTTTTATGAAAATTGGTTTAGGACATGTGTTAGGGTAATTTAATATTATTATAATATTATTTTTGTACCCTTATTTACCGGATTTACCGTTTAACCATGGTAAATAAAATATTTATCAAAGTAATTATTCAAAATGTCTAAAAATAAAATTTACCTATTTACACAATTTTTACCTCATGATTCTAAATATGGAATCCATTTTTCTAAATTAAAAACACATAAGTGGTTGAAATTAATTTTAAATTAATTCCCATTGTCAAATCAAAGAGCGTGTTTTTTAAGAAATAAGAACAATTAAAAGATTGACACTTGTTTATGTCTAGTTTAATGTGAAATTATGTCCAATTACCAATATTGTATTAAATGGTAAAAAAATATTCTAATTATAATTTAAAACCACTCAATAGTATTCTTTATCACTATAAATTATTTGGATTCAAAAATTTGTTTTTAATTAATGTTTAGTATTTTTCACTATATATAAAAAATTGAATGTTTTCTAAAAGAAACCAAAAATTTACCCTAGGATAATTTCAATATTCTAAATCCAAAAATGAAGTCCATTTTGAAAGATATAATTTATAAAATTTTAAAAATTGGGTTTTACTATTCATAACATCTAGTTTGATTGGTTGTGGTGTGTGTTAGAACTCGAAGTTGCATACAACACACGCTACCACATTATTCAAAGAGCAGTGTACCGTTGAATCTTGGGGTGCTACATAGACTAAGGTAATAATGTTTCCTTGAAAAAATTTACCTAATGATCTAAAACCTGAAAAATTTGATATGTTACAGAGGTATAAAGTTCCAAGTATAAAGTTTCACATTCCATAACATGAGAGGGGCCTGGATAGTACATCTTTTATTGGGAAATGTAAAATAAATATTGTATTGAGGTATTATGAGATGCGGAGGATAACTGATATGCATCATTTCTAAGAATCTTCACAATCTTTAAAGAATCAACATATCATATTTCCAACTTACCTTGATTCCCCAATTTATTGTTTCCCAACTAAGGAGTGACTTTAAAACAACTACCGATCAGCTACATGAGAGTCTACTGGATGACCACGATGTACATCATAATATTTTTAGTGAATTTGGTGTATAGAAAACATTTTTTAAGTATTTTAACAACGATTATAATATCTTAAACTGTACTCATATGAAAAAATAAAATCATCCCTAGATCATAAAAATTTAGAAAAGACTGAAACAACTGTCCATACATGGCCTAAAAGAGAGACATATTTATTGAGGAATAATTTGTATTATTATAGGATAACTTAACTAATGACTTGTGTTTTTCCCATGACCCTCCAATTTCAAGGATGCAGGTTCAATATATATGGTGAAGAATTTGAATAGCCAAATTTATCTGAACATTGGTCTACGGTTGGTATGATGGGGTTATTTTCATATAATAACCAAAATCATTCCAGAAATCCTTCTATAAAGTGATATGAATCATAAATCATGGTCTATAACAATCAGTGTATACAAAACATGAATACAAACCACATCTTTTACATAAAGGTTCCAATTCTCTTCCACCCTTATTGTCTCCCTGATAAGAATAAAATTGGGTCATTTCATTAATTTTTCAATAAAAACCCATATAGTGTCACTTTGAATATATCATTGTGGAAATATGATCCCATTTCAAAACTAGGATTGTAAGAGGCTATAATAACCCATTGAATTTTTTTCTTAGTTTTGATAATATAAAATGTAAATCAATTAGATACAAATTCCATAACTTCTATATTTATTCCAGGAAATAAATATCGGTGTTTTAGAAAATATTATATCATGGTATCTCCGAGATTAATAACCCAACAAGAGTTGTGACCATAATACATCATCCCCCATATCAAGCCCAAAGGGAATACAAGACACTTCTAAAAAATTTGATTGCATTGGAAGACCAAGAAATTTTACTCAGTGTCTTCCCACCACTTATGACATCTAAAATATGCTAAAATTTTTGGTATATCTCTTGATTAAGGAAAATATAGTTATCAAAAGAGGGGTTGTATTTCACAGTATTCAATACAACATTCTCACCATCCTCCTCCACTTCCATCTGAATATCAATGAAAAATTTCATAATACCCTACTTTTCCTTAAACTATTTCACTGTATGGGTTATTAATTTTTTTCGCATTGAATTAGAAAAAACATTCCCCATTTCTAGAGTGTAAGAAATTTTAATTTGAATATCTAAATGCACTCTACTCACTACCTCAATCTGATATTCAGATCCATATGAGTAAATATATACCATGCACTTTGATTATCCAATTATACTATGATCTTTTTCTTGAAGTTTATTTGGTTCCATATTTTTAGAGCATGTATAATCATATAATTTAAGATCATGTGTGTGATAGTTCTTTTCATGAGGGAGAAACTAACAGGATCCATGAGACACTATTTGGTCACCCTAAATCAATATACACCTAACCCCATACCTATGTTTTTATAATATATAGTGTAACCCATTATTGATTTTTAGAGGATTAATACAAAATAAGTATTCAGGATTTCTTTTTGGTCCTTGTTGATAATCTATAATTTCTCACTCTATTAAAATTCATTTACCTTATGAATTAGAGAATTCAATAGATTTTATATCATAGAAACTTTCTATTCAAATAAAATGTAATATCTTGTGAAGACCAATAAACTTCTGGTCTTTCCCAAGATACCATAGTCTAAATGAACTTTGATTCCACTAAAATAACCCATTCATACACTACCCAACCTTATAATTTTACCTCTTGGATAGAAAGTATGACCTTTTATAACTTCACATATAGATGGTAGTCCCTCAGGATTCCCAATCTTATTTACAAATTACATTTATGCTCCCAGTTATCTTATATTACACCAAGATATCATCAACTAATACCACTATGATGAAGTTAATCTATTAAAGGAATATATGATTCATCACATCAATAAAGTTAAAAATGGAACTAGTGAGTTGGTATGAAAAAAAACAGATACTCAAAATGAATATATCATTACTGAAACATTCTCTTGGGAATTTATTCCTCCCTCACCCTCAACTGGTGTTACCCCAACCTTAGGAAAATCATTGAGAAACACTATTAACCCATTAAGTTGTTCAAAAATATCATCAATATAAAGCAATATATACTTATAAATTATGCTTTCAACATTGATCTTCTAATAGTATATTAAAAGAAAAAGGTTTTAGTCTATATTCAATGAAAATTGACCAACGATTCCCAGTGTGAAATGATTTTGTGTAAAAACTCTCTATACATTAGCGTTTCGAACATGATATTCAAATACTTTAATATTGCAAGGATATTCTATAAAATGGGGTAGAAATTAGTCCCATGATGAGAATAAAATAAGTGGTTAAATTCACCTCCCAATTGAGTATATATGTTTTAAATTTACCAGGTAATTCCTCGATATACATACTCACCCCTAACAAAAGCTTATCACCCAAATCCCATTAAATAGTAATGGGAAATAGCTAGGAGTTTTTGGAATTAATGAGACCCCACCACAGGCATGATCAGAACCTTTCTAACATAAATTAAATCACACTCACCAGAAAATATTTTATTTATCCCAAAAAGATATGGAAATGAAACATTTTGGTGGTTGTATTCTATCTAATCCTTTGTGATCACCATAAAATCCATGACAAAGATAAGAGTAACCCACTTTTCTACCCTAAGAAGCGTTCATTCAATACTAATGAATATATCATAGGTTTGTACATGAAGGATTGGTCCTCTAGGCTTCCTATAAATATTTCTTGATTTTCTTTTCCTTTATACCCTGATAACACACAATTATATTCCATCATAAGGAAGATTTAGTAATTATTCCATTTTAATGCTACACACTCCCCCTAGTACCCAATTATGAATCATCAAGATTATGATTTTTCCCTAAATAAGTAATATAGTTTATAAAACTCATCAAGAAGATATGTTACTTAAAGTATTTATTTTTTAGGTTCCCAGGTGGAAGATATAAAACTCAAAAAATAGAGTATACCACTCCATCATAGATATCTCTCCTTGCTCTAGGCTCATTAACCACTGGGAATTCACCACTTGCAATGTATCTGTGTAATACTATAGGAATTATAAACTACTTAGAGTTAGTACATATAAGATATTTATGAATCTTATCCATAACATTGAAGTTCCACCATATTTGACTTGTCCCTCCCCATATGAAGGTTGTAAATACTACCGTCTATGTCTAAAATGTTTTTATAAAATGGAAGAAAAATTCAATATTTTTTGATTATTCTAATGGATATAGAGTCCCTTAATCACCCCAAAATATTGGTGTATTTTCTTTTTCAAATCCAGGGTATGATCCCTCAATTAAAATTTCATTGGATATTTTCATTTCATGAGATAATGAATGGTAGAGATTTATGATGTGATGAGTTTGGAGTCCATAGAAGGGTTAGTCGGATTCCTCATTCTAGTTTCTAAAGGTTATACGAGTCATGATATAAATAATTAAAATAAAAAACACAATAAATAAATAATCACTTAGAATGAAAATATCTTAATAAGATATGAGTATTATCCTAAAACGTGAAACAAGACCAAAACATCTCAAATTGAACAATTAATCATAAAATAAATCAAATGGAACACAATCCCAATAACCCTTGGTAACTTTATATTTTACCTAAAGAATATTGTCCATGAACTCCACACACCCTAAACCGAGTCTTGATATTCCGAAAACACACAAATTATATCCCCTAGTAATAAGGGAGTTCTTCTATCATTGTGTAATGAACCAACCTGAGGTTAAACATTCACATTGACTGAGTTATCCCACCATAATGCCCAAGGTGAATTACCGATTTCTCTAAGCATGAAATTACTTCCATATTACCATTAATGACTAGGTGGAAATGATTTTATCCTTAGAAACAAGTTAAAGATGACATAGATTCCTATTGAGAATCTTATATAGACCATCAAATTCTTGGACATCCACAGAATCAAATAACTGTAAAAAAACAAACCACATCAAACAGAGAACATGAGGTAACATAATACATATTATAAAAAACATATGAAATGTTATAAATAATGTAATGGAATCTAGTTCCATTTAGATAAACATGATATTTAAATACATCCCAATATAAATATGGTGATTTATAACTAAAAATTCCAAAAATACTAAAGTTGCGGGGGATAAAAAATACCCAAAGTAAAGATTACCCCATTAGGGACATTTTTACCACCAAAGCATATCCTAAAGGATGAAATGAGCATGAAGAGTCTCTATCAAGTAAAACAACACCTTTTTTTTATTTCCCTATATTAGGAAAAACCTTGTTTTCATATTACCAATAAAATATATAGTGTGTGAGACTAATCCTTACAGGAAATAAATATGAATCTATATATTACCTTTAAAAATGAAAACCAATGAATATTGTTGAGAAATATTGTTTTAAAGTAAATATTTTATTTATTATCATTTTATATGTCATTTTGTTTTCATATTACATGTCACGAAGATAACTGAAAATGAAAATATATTTTCTGGTATAATTGAGTATTGTAAGTGATAACCTAGTGATCAAAATCAAACAACACATGGGAATAAAATAAATACAATTCAAAACATGGTAGAATTAACCATCCTATATGGGGGAGATTATTTCTATGTGATTTAGGTGTCTAGGACTTGATCAAGGAAAACAAAATGTTTTACATGAAACTAAATAATTAATCCAAAATTGGCCTATCAAGGTCACTAAAAATAACCCCACGATAGGATTTTCTTATTTCTAAAAAACAGTTGTTCTTATAAATCATAGACCTATGGTATTATATGTTGAACTAAAATTACATATATCACATAAAATGATATTATGGTGTTGTAATGATATTTTCCAAAAAAAAACTCCTTTAAAATCAATTTTAAATCTCATTTGAAATTAATAATTATCTTAGTCACATTTTATCAAACACTTCAAATGCACAATCTCAGTATTATATGGTAAAATCATAGTAAATTTTTATGTTTTTAACTCACAACATGTTCCATAATAAAACACAAATAATAACCCTAAATCAATTTATTCCATGTATAATAAATCAATAAAATCCAATGGAATGATCAAAAAACAAGGTAAGATAAAGGAAAAATCTAAATATGTTGTGACCACTACCACAAAGTGGTGGAACATTATCACATTAATATAATAACACCAACAATAACATAAAGGTATCTTCACTAAACTAAATAATAATTAGATTAATAAAAACACCATCCAAAACCCTAGATTTGGACCTATATAGTCATTAGTGTATGTTGGATGTAATGGAAATGAGGTATATAAGATTAAAGAAAGCTTGATAGAGGAAATCAAGAAGAAACAAAAAATAACCACGAAGAATCCATTAATAATTCAGGGAGAATAAAAAAATTTAAAGGGGTATGTAGGATATAGTTGGGAGTGGGACTTATTCACATTAAGGAGTAAAAATGAGTGGGATAGAAGTTAAAATTTAATGGGGATAGTTATAAATTATCAATTTTATCAAAATTGGGTAGTCTACTTGGTTTGAACCTATATTTTTTTAAAGAAATTCACAAATCAGGAAGTTGTAATCGTATACATAGATAATTATTTACTCTTTCCTGATAGGTTCTTCATGGTTTGGATAACCTAATTCAGACTATGTGAAATGGACCTTGAAGACTTCCCTCCAACTTGCATAGTTTTGTGAACAATTTCTCTAATCCCCACGTTAACCATGCACACATGCCAATTTGCCACAAAATTTTTAATCATTAATCTCAAACACCTAAAAAATCAAAAAAACCCCTAAAAAAATAAAAACAAATAAATTATATACATATGACCCTATGGTGTCACAATTTTTATCTCCACTTGATAATATCTTGGGCTTCGCTCCACCAATACCATTTTGAATTAGCTGTAATTGTATCCAAGTCTATCTATTCACTTCCTTGTTAATTTTACTTACCATTTACAATTTTAAAATCTATTTTATGTTGTGATTTTCAATTAATTATAGATTAAATTTTTTTATAGCTTCATCTCTAATAAAAAAATATATATATTTTTATATATAATTTTGAATCCCTATCGTCCATAAATTATTTTAAACATGAATTCTTGTATATGAATAAATATTTTCTCCTCCATCCTAAAACAATATACTATGTTTTCTCAACCCTCTTTCCAACATAAATATGTCTTTTAATCTCCTTACAACACAACAACTATTTTTTAAAATTAACTCATTTCCATTAGTAGAATGTTTTGATACACATAAATTATTTACGCTTTATCCCAAACAAAATAGAACATTGTTGGGGTTGATATGATTATTACAAATCATTTCCATTCAAAAAAATTATATTTTTAAAAGTTTTAATGTGTAAATGTTATGTTTTACCCTTAATATATTTTAATATTTTTGAGATTATTTATATTTCCAATCGATGTGGTTGGAATATCCACAATCCATAATCCATTATAACTTTTTTCATGATTATATGTAAACTTCAATAAAATTTTATAGTTTTTTAAATTTTTTATTTTCATAGAATTCATTGTTCTCAAACATGGAATAAAATTTTCTTGTAGTTTAATAAGACACATATTTTTGAAGTTTCATTATTGATAATATACTTCATAAAATTCTTTTAAACTTTCAAAGCTATTTGTCACTTCCATTTTATTCTCAAACTTTTGAAACTGGTGAATTATTCTAGGTTATTGTTGTCACCATTTGATATATGCTCTATTTCATGTACTAATAATGAGATTTTATAATAGAAAAATTAATTTTTATTTCTAAAGACATCACAACACTAGTAGTGGACATGAAATCACCTATGATTACAAATATTATAATGATAAATAGGTTAATATACATCCTTAAAACTAGAAAAATAAAGAGATGATTAAAATTAGTAATTTTGAGAACCAATTATTTATAAATTTATCCTTCGGGAATAAATTTATTCAAAAAATATCCTTTCAAATATGAGAATGTTTAGCCTTTTATTTAGAGGTTTTTTGTTTATTAAGACTAATATTTTCATTGGATCTTCTAGAAAACAATAGATTCCTCTAAGGAGTTATTTTGATATAATAGTATTCTATACATTTAAATTTTTTCACTAAGATTGATTGGTATATTTTGTGTTTAAAACTTTTTTAACTGTTCAATATATTTTACAATCTTCTTAAATTTCTTGGATCTTTCACAAGATGATTTATCTATCTTAATTATGATTATGTTTCTTTCTTTTATTATTTGGTTTAATTATTTTAATATTCAACTTTTCAACCTCTTAATCCCTATTTATAATTTTGAAAGTCATATCATCATTCATATATACAAAATTACAATGTTTAAGTCCTCATGTTTTTTGAACATACTTTCTTTGTTAATTTGAATATATTTCTTTTTATCTAGGTTCCTTTGTAACATCCCAAGAAAATAAAGAATATGAAATTTTAATATTTTTTAATATTTTTGAATTAATTATTATTTTTATTTTAATGGGGATTCTATATTCAATGGCGTACCTAACACACAATAATCGGTTTCTTTAAAATCATACGTTGCACACTAATAATATAATAATACTATTTTAAATGGTATTTAACACCTAGCTATTGTATTGGTGGGAATTAATTGAACTAACTTAAATAAGATAATATATGTTTTTTAAAAGTTTTTACATTCATCCAATAAAATTCAGAGGCTTAAAATGTAAATTAATCTAATTTTAAGCATAATTTACTTTAAAAGGGTGATTTACCACTTTTGATGGAGAACCATTTTTAAATATAGTTTTTTTAACTTTTAAATATTATATTTGACAAAATAATTTTTTTATTTAGAATCAGGACATCAAAATTTACTTTGGATGAAATATTGATATTTTTTTGATAATGTACATTTTTAATGAATAGTGAAAAAATGCAGTATTTTAATTCAAAACCCCCTTTTAATCTAACTTATTTATATAGTTATATTATCTTTTTAATTGGTTTTAAAGTGTAAATAAATTATATTTTTACCATTTAACAAAATTTTGTACATTGTAAGTAATTTCACAATTAAATTGGACATTAACAAGTATCAATCTTTTGATGATTGTTATTTCTTAAAAACATGTTATTTGTTTTGGTGATGAGAATTAATTATAAAATTAATTAATTAAACTTCAATGGTTTTAATTTGGTAAAGTAGGAATCATTTTTGAATTCATAATATCAAATTTAGCTTAGAATGAATTTTTGGAATTTTTCTAAAAAGCTTCAATTTTTGATGAATAGTGGAACCACTAAGTAATAGTTAAAAAACAGACTTTTTCATTTAAATAAAAATTTACCACTACTGTGAATTGAATTTCAAAAATCCAAAATACATGGTTTTCAATACTGTGTAAAATTTGGTTTAGTGAGATGAAAATAATTTGGGGTGAATAGTAACTTTTGACTTTTATTAACCACGATTAAAGGTAATTAGGGAAATTTAAGGTAAAAATAATGTTATAATAATAAACTATTACCTTAAGACATTTACTAAACTTACTGGATGAGTAATGAACAACCAAAACAATCCATGGGTCAATTTTGGGACCCCATAGAGCCACTTGGTTAAGATAATGACATTAATAACTTTTTATTTAAAGTAAATATAAAAATGTGATAAACATGTTATGTTTTACTAAAACTATTTTTACATGGGGTTATATAAGTTATATTTTCATCTATAAATATTCATTAGAAATATAATAATATTTCCCACATCATGGTTTTTTTTTATAATTTTTAGACATTAAATAAATAAAATTATTTATGAAACAATGATGATGTAGTGTTTACGTCACTAATGGATGATTTAAATAAATATTAAGATAAAAATTAAAACAATATCCAAAATTTTTCCAAATTTATTGGATGCTTTTATTCAGAACATGGGACACATTATATTAAAAATTAATGATTTTTGGACCTTTAGAAACCAAAAATCATTATATAATAAAAAAATATTTTCAAACATTCCAAAAGAGCCCCTCCTCTCCCTTATAAAAATCCATCACTTCCTACACATTTCTCACACTTTTAAAGCCCCTGTATCGTCCAAAATCTACTCCAATAAGCTCCCATGATCTATATATTCATCTTAGAATCCATACCATAGGCATAAAGAAGGTTAATAAACCCTTTTTGTTAAAACCATAGGGAGTTACTCTATTTAAAGGTACTGTCTTCTCTTAAGTACTTTTGTTTTATTTTACTTCTCCTACCCTCTAAAATATTTTTATTCATTTCTTTTATAACAAAAATAGTATCCTAAATATAAAATTATGTTTTTATGAGAAGTATTCGAGCTATAATTACACACACCTCCATCTAATGTGTATAGAACCTACTGTGTCAGTGGACAATGAACTACTACCTCACGAAATGATGATTGATCAATTATCTTATACCACCTCTCACGGTGGCCAGTATGATGGAAGTGTATCTATATATGATATATATTATATTTTTTTATTCTTCTGTATTTTCATTTTTATATCATACCTTTATGGTTCCTATAATGGGTAAACGTGATAATTTCATTAGAGGAAGTGCAGACTACCGCCCCAAAAAGTGATATGACTCATTCATGCCATACGTGGAACGTATAAAGGATATAATTTATGAAAATATGTAACATATATGACATAAATACTATAATTAAATTATAATATACCTATTAATAACTATTTTTTCATTTCATTAAAATATGCAATAGAAATGAAAGTAGCATTCATGCGTGTGTACAACTTACCATCTCCAGGAACAGTGCATTTCATTTATTATCTCCAAATGTTATATACTATTATAAATAAATATATATAATGGATATATATGATATATATTACATCTAAATAATGGATACCATTATGGAGATAATGGAATTTTCACCACATGTACTATTTATAATTATAACAAGTTCATTATTACTCAAGTTCCGAACATTGACAAAATGTCCGATATGAGCTCAAATAATTAACTAATTCTTAGAGAAAGGTAATAAGTAATATATAAGGAATAATAAAAATGAAAAATATTATTATGAAAGTATAATGAAAATTATGTTTATTATTCTGGAATAACAAGGAACATACGAGCGAGTCAAGTCGGACAACGAGGTAAGGGGTTTCTTATCTCACTTTTAATTCTGTGTGATTTCAATTATTTGCCACTAATTTATTGAATGTGGTGTATTGTTTACTGAAATTTGATATATATTATCATGATTTTATTTATATTCATGTTATTATGTGAATAATTTTGTGGTTATTAAATTTTGGTCATACGACTCGATTGATTACAACGTGGTAAGGGATTCTTATCTCACTTTTAATTCCGTGTGATTTCCTTTGTTGACCACTTATTTATAGAATGTGGTGTATTGTATACTGGAATTGGATATATATTATCAGTATTATCATTATATTCATGGTATTATATTATTCTTTTGGTGGTTAGTAATTTTTGGTCAGGCGATTCGATTGAATACAACGTGGTAAGGGATTTTCATTTCACTTCTTATTCCTGTGAGATTGATGGTATATTTTCCACTGTTTACATTTTTGTGGTGTATGGACTTCACATTATTGTACTATTTCTGTAATATAATTTAATTTATTGGGCTTTAAATATTCTTTTTATGATCCTTCTTTCATGGGGTGTACGTTTCGAAAGTTACCAAATCAGTAAGGGAACCTTTCACCCTCATCTTTTAAGTCATGAATTCCTTTATGTTATGTCTTATAGTACCATTTTTTGGGGGATTGTTCTTATATATCATTAATAACACCCTTTTAATTTCAAAATTACTAGATACCCTTTCCATTCTCATCAATTTATTTTCTGAATTTTTTTGTGACACTGTTAGGATGCTGAATTTTTGTAAAAGAAACCGCTCTTTCTCTTTCCTTGAAAATTTCATTTTCATGTGGTGTGTCATTCAATTGTCCGCACCATGATCTTATTTATTTTTATTATGTCCATATACTGAAAAATGGTCGATTTATGGATGGGAGACCCTTATCCCCACTCTTTTATTATTTTCTAAAACCAAGTTATATAGCCATTATGCTGTAGAACTTTTGCCTCAAAATTTCACTCTCTTTCTCTCAAGATATTATCTTATTATATATATGTGGATACCCATACCTATTTCGTTTTTGTGGGTGTTTATAGTTATAAAAAATGATATATTTTATTCTGTAATTGAAATAAATGTAACCCTCACTCCCTTTCCTTGGGTTATAATTGACATAACGGTCTTATTTTTAAGCACTTTTAAAACGTCACGATTTTGAAGTGAAACCCATTTCTTTTACTATCTTTGAGTTATTTATGAAATGTTTGATTATGATATATGTGGATTAATTAAAAGTAAATTCATATTAAGGGTGTGACCTGATAGTGCTCCATTGCATTGGGTAAATAATTAATCTCTAGAGAAGACAAGTTTCACGATACCTTGGTGAATAACCATAGTAATTTTTATGACACGTTGGGGATGGACCTTGGTGATATGTTCATTAATGTAAAAATGAAATGTTGTATCCAAATATTAAAGTTATGTTCAAAATTATTTTCATTATTATATGCCTATACTTCCATTTCTCATGTCTTTATGTTTTTATTAAAGTTCTTATTGATATCACAAGTAAACGGATTCCCTTGTTTTCCCCTTACTGGGATTTCTGCTCGCCCTTTACATTGATATATGTCTCCAGGATATGATATGAAGTAATTTTACATAGGATGAACATATAATCAATACTTAGAAGTGAATAAGAAGAATTTTTTATGTTTTTTTCAAGTATTATTTTTCTGATTTCCAAGACACTAGACTTTAAAAATCGTATGTATGTAAAATGTAATGAAAAGTTATGTAATAAAAAGTCGGGATTCCATAGTTGATATAAAAGGATAGTTTAGTTATTTACGGAAATTAGGCTATGGAAACTTTAGGAATAACCCTATAGAAAAGTTTAAATATAGAAAAAATTCCTGGTATTTTGGTGAGTATGGAATAAGTGGTTTATAAAGAAAATACATCCCTTTCTAGATACGAGTAGAACTATCTTAATGTGTTGGGATGAGAATTATAGGTATAAGAAAACCTTTATGGTTAAAACATGTTAGGGTTATTTTTTAGTTTTATAAAAAGGAAAAAACGTAGAATATGTTATAACCTATTGCGTCGGCCAAAGCTATGGGAATCGAACTCACAACCAAAGTGCGAAATGGTTTTATCGCCTACCACTGGCCTACATGAATACCCTAGTTAGTATAAATAGTTATTTTTAGTTAAATGTTTTCATGGATCAAGAATAAGTTGATTTTGGGAACTTATGTTTTATCAAATGGATATCCTTAGTATAGGAAACTGATTCGGTGATTAAATGATAAAGGTTATTTTGGAAGATGTTTTCTCTTTTGGAATACTATATGTCAAAGGAAAATAAAATAATACAGAATTTCATTTGGGGAGGAATGGTTGAAATTTTTATTTTGTATGAATCTATGTATGTTTTGTTTACATATAGGGATTTGGGTTTTTATGTTAAATGATTTTCTTATCATAGAGAATATGTGATTATGTTAATTGCACTTTAGTATGATACTTTAAGAGTAGTCGATGTTATTTGGAGATAAATGTTAAGATTTATTGTGGAAGAATATCTGATTAAATCCCTCTAAGTTTTCGGTTTCAAAATAGTTTGGATTATATTGAAGAATTTTAAGGATGATTGTGTATTGAATGATCTTTCTGAAACTTTGGGTACTCTTTGTTGAATTTTAGAGATTAATAGTAGTATTTCTTTTTATAAAGCATCATCCTTTTTAGGGATTATATGATCTTGTACTAACCATTTTGGTTTTAATTGATGTTTAAAGACAAGGGAAATATATAGTTCTTCTTTTGTGGATTAAGTGATTCTCTAGATGAATATTATTTTTCTTTTGATGTAACCAAGTCTTTTTGAATGCTCATTGTTTGGAGAAAAGATTAGTTTTTGTAGAAACTTATTAAAGGATGAAACTCTACTTGAAGGAAAGTGTATTTCCTTATGTTTTTATTCTATTTAGTAAATTAATTCCTTAAAATTATGAAAAGGAAATTTAAAAAAACATTTTTGGTTTAAGTTTCCTACTCGGTAATCAAAGAACATTTAACGCGTCATAAGTTTGTGAATTTATAGTGGTTAAATTTCTCCAAATCATTTCTTCTATCACCCTCCATCAGAATTTGACAGTTTCTTTTCTCTTATATATCCATGTTTTACTACATGGAATCCTATTATAGGTTAACTTGGTTGACCTTTGTACTTATACTTATTTCTTTTAAGGTTATAGTTTTACTTACTCTTTTTCTAAGGTGGGACTTCCAATGAAGTTTCCAAGCCCAATTTTAAAAATTGTGAGGATGCAATTTCCAAAAGGGGAGAAGAATGTAACATCCCAAGAAAATAAAGAATATTAAATTTTCATATTTATTAATAATTTTGAATTAAATATTAATTTTATTTTAAATGGGATTCTATATTCAGTGGCATACCTCACACACAAAAACAGGTTTCTTTGAAATCTTACGTTGCACACTAATAATATAATATTATTACTTTAAATGGTAGTTAACACCTAGCCATTGTTGTAAGACCTAGAGAAAAATATTCTTTTTAATTTCATCGATGTCTTGTGTTGTATGATACACCAAAAGGATCTTGCACTACACGCATCCCGGACTTGGCTTGCATTATATGCAATCACGACCTTCCACGATAGCGTGTCTTGTACGTAATACCGAGTTTCACTAAACAACGATATGTTATATAAATTAGCCATTATGAATAGTAATACCCACTTTTTGAAATTTTATAAATTTTATCTTTTGAAATGGACTTCATTTTTGGATTCGTAATATCGAAATTATCCTGGGGTGAATTTTTGGTATTTTTCTGAAAACTTTCAATTTTTGATGAATAGTGGAAACACTAGGTTACTATTTAAAAACAAATTTTTTATTTAAATAATTATTAATTTTATTTAAATTTATTCAAGGTAAAAATTGATACACAATACTTATATAAGTTCAATATAATTCATTAGAGTCATTTTATAATAATTTTAGATATATAAAAATTTTATTGAACTTTTGACCGTCTTTTACCCACCGCCTAGGAGAATTTGCAAATTTACATAAAACATAATTTTACCACTTCTGTGAGTGGAATTTCAAAAATCTGAGAATCACAGTTGATATCAGTAAGTAAAATGTGGTTCAATAAGATATAAATAATATTTTGTGAATAGTAACTTTTTACTTTTATTTACTACAATTAAAAGTAAATAGGGTAATTAAGAGTAAAAATGATATTATTATTACCATATCACATGTCCTAATTCTATTGTATAAGTTTAATTCGACCAAAAACAACCTTAGGGATAAAATATTACCCTTTAGGTCCACTTGGATTAGATGAGGACATTTATTTTTATTTTATTTAAAGAAGAGTTAAAACAGTTAAGATCAATGTTTAATAACTAAAACATTTTTAATATAGGGTTATACATAAGATACATTCGACTATAAATATTCATTAGAAATATAGAACAATTTCCTACATAATGGTATTTTATTAATAAAATTTAGACATTAAATAATTTAATTTATTTATTACTCAATGATGATGCAGTAATTACCTTATTAATGAAATATTATCATAATTGATGTTATAAATACCCAAATAAATAGAATTTAGACTTTTTATGAATTAAACTAATTTTCTAGGTTAATATGACATGTTATTTTTGATTTAATTAACTTTTTTGGAACTAATCACGCTATTATAAGTTTCACAAAAATCAAGTACCAAATAGTGTCAAAATTGACATAAAATCGTTTTTTTAAAACATATTATATTATTAATTGTTATTTTATTTCAAAAATCTAAGGTTCAGACAAATGTCTTAGATAAAGTTATATATATTAATAATGAACCACTTGGGGTTATTTTGTCTTGTTATAGTAAGTTTATTAACCATATAGTGTAAGAAAAGAAAAAGACACGGTAAAAGTTAAATTATTTAACTTAGAGTTAAATCCAAATGATAAGGTAAAAATAGTAACCTAAACTTGTCTAAAACCTATTTTCTGAGAGTATTTTGACCCATCCACACCTTATATTCGAAATAAATCAATTTGGAGATATTAAAAACCGAATTTTACTTTATTATAAAATATTATTTTCAGTTTTCTTAAGGTGCCCCTCTCCTCCCTTATAAAGAGGGAACCCCTTCCCTCTTCTCTTCACACCATTTTGAGCCTTGATGATCAGAAAAACCCTGCCAATTACTCTTATAAACCTCTCTAGTTATATTATATATGTTCTGGTCTTCTAAAAAGATCAACTCTAGTGCCCTAAGAAGAAGTTTAAACGAGGTGTGTCGAGGAAGAGGTAATCTCTTCTTTCGATTCTTTCGAGTTTTCTTTCTTCTTCAAATTAGTCTTCTTTGACTGTTTCATTATAAAGTAATAACATCAGTATCACTAATATACTTATATGTTATTATAAATATGAAACAACCCCATTTCACCTTCTATCCATCTTACGGAAAACGAAATCACAGCGCATGCGTACGTACGGAATACCATCTCCACACCGTAGTGTAATATGTTTTTATACCACAATCTTACTTGGATGGATATAATGGTGTGAAGAATAACTATATGTAGTTATTATAACATCATACTGATTTTGTCATATTATATCATCCACTCCAATTCAATTCAATAATTATGGGAACGATATCATCACTCGTGCGTACGCATGGATTACCGTCTCCATGACGCGATGAGATTTATTCTCCATGTTAACCATTCAAGAATGATTATAAAGTATATATAATGAATAAAAATGAAATATATGTAATGATAATGCTACTGGATATATATATATATATATGTCATCTACTTACTTCAATTCCAGTCAATAAAGAAAGGAAAACAACGTTTATGCGTACGTACGTCCTACCATCTCCATGAATGGTGTATTTCATTTCATTTATCTATATATTATATATATATATAATTAATAAATATGATATATAAATCATGATTTACATTCTGGAATTAACTAAATCATGATATAAGTAATAATAATATCAAGAACAACAAGACCAAACACGTATGATAAATAAAACGATTTTACCCAAAACACTGCATTAACATAGAATTTACAAAAGAACGGGTAATATAAAGTCATAAGTGAACCATATATGATAACATAACAATGAATATGATTCTTAAATAAGTCAATGAAATTATTTAAATCATTATACAGGAGGTTCGGATACGTACGATCATATTGGACCTAAGGTAAGGGATAATTTTGTAATCTCATTTTTATCTGAGATTGCTTATTAGTAAGTATTTACTGAGGTTATATTTTTCATCCAAGTCCGTAAATTTTTTTTCAATAAAGTGTTTAACATTATTCCATATATTTTAAAAGCCATTTTTACCCTTCTTTGACTTTTAATTTGTTTTATGGAATGAATCTTTCTTTTGTTTACAAAACATGGTACTTTTTGACTTTTCCGTCAAAAGTATGAGGAGAATGTTTTTTAAACTTATACGGAATTAAAGGATTTTTATGATTTCATAATTATTAATTTTCATGAAGTTTCGTCTACAAGATTTAGTGACTATTTTCAACAAAATCCTTTTCTTTTAAAATTCCATGGCATTTTGTGAAAAGAAAATGATTTTGAATAAGAAAGGATGTTTTCCTCAAGAATTTGTTTCAAGTGTTTTATCAAAACCATTTTTCATCTAAGATGAAATTATTTTATATGTGTATGTTTCAAGTATAATGACACTATTATTTACAAGGTTTCACTTTTATTATGATGAAATGATATCCATTTGTTTTATATGGATTATGTTATTATGTGATGATGTTTATGAAAATCATTTTATTTTTGGGTTATGATGAATGATTTATGTTTATGTTGAGGAACAAGTAATAATGATTTTATTATGAGATGTGTGGGACCTATATCTCCCTCCAATGCATTGGGTAATGATTTATATCTCATGAGATATACATGGATGGAATGAAAATTTAATCCGGTTCAGTAATACAAGACTAGAACGAGGAGTGAACTCGGTTCAGTAATGGACTTTGTCCACTAAGATGGTCTTGGTAGCAATTCCTTGGCTACTATGGAAATCCTATCATGTGATTAATGGTTTTCCAAAATTACATGTTTTCTTCCCACGCTATTTTATCATGATTGATGTTCCATTATGATCTGTGCCTTACGTACTTCCATGTTTTATGTCATTGCTCAAGATTTTGATATTTAAATGTTACGTTCATGTTTTGAAGTTCAAATTTATATGATTTGTTCTATTTTCTCCACGCTTACCGTTACTGAGAATTTGAGCTCACCATTTATATGTTTTCTTTTCCCCATGATATAAAGAAATGTTTTAGGTAAAAAAAGAATATATTTATGAGAGATGTTGATGATCTTTCACAAAGATTAGAAGATTATTTTTCCATGTTTCCAAAGACACTTAAACAATATGGTCCTTGTGTGTGTTTTTGTTATGTATTACGTATTCCAAAAAATTAATGTAATGTCTATGTACGTCAAGCTTTGGGTCTCTATAGTTGGTATTAGAGGATTGGTTTAGTTAACCTTTAGAAACTAGGATGCGAGAAATTTGGTGAGATCCCTAGAGATATTTCTATGGTATGTCTAGGGATGTCCCTAATGTTAAGTATATGTATAGGTTATAGTCCTAGAATTACATAAACGATATTAGAATTAAACCTAAGATGTTAGATATTGAAGGTACTCCCCCTTGATTATGACTTTTTCCTCTCACACTATTCTATTTGGGTTTTAGAAAATGGCTGGAAACATGATGATTCACGATAATGGAGGATATGATGGACAATAGAATGATATTATTCATGAGTAACCAAATGAAATGGGATTTGGAAGTCCAAACAACATTATTATTCCTAATCAGCAATCTGATAATATGATCAATAATCTCAACTTTGGTAAGTATCCAGACTCATCTAATAAGAGAAAGATGGAGTTTCATGATGATCATAGAGGAAAGAAAGTTCAATTTCCCTCATTTAAATGATGTGGGAAGAGGCATCAATGAGAATGTTTAAAATTAACTGGAAGATGCTTTGGGTTTGGAAAAGAAGGACACAAAGACAGTAAGTGAAAAGGAAAAGGTTCCGTTAACACCATGGATATAGATAATGGTATTGGTATGACATAAACAATGATTACATGTTTTCAATGTGGAATGTATGGGCATTATGAAAACCAATTCCCTAAAGGAAAGTCTCATGAAGAGAATCAGCATGGTCGTATGGGTAGTATTTATGTTGATGATGATGAAGAGAATACTAATGATATATGAGATGAAATATTTGTTGAATATCGGTCAATGTTTTAAGAAGGTAGTTTAATGATTTATGTTTATCAATAGTAATGTTGTATAGGTAATTTAATGGTACTATTGAATAAAGAAACATCTAAGGATTGTTACACTATTATTTTTCCTAAAGTATTTGAATGTATATGTTGAATGGTACCAGTAACCATGAAAGGTTATTCAAATATTTTTGTAAAGTAGATGATATGCACATAATGAATGGATAAGGAGAAAATAATATGTTTGATAGTATTCATGAGCTCATTATTGATATAAGGACTAAGTGATATCATGTTTTGAGTATATAGAAATTTTGGGATTTTGGTATGTGGAAAGTGTTAAATATTGACAGCATTCATGTTTTCACTAAGGGTCAATGGGTATTCATTTTTCAATAGAATACATGATTAAGGTATTCAAATGTTTGTAATTTGACCAACAAGATATATCATATGATATATGGGGGATAAATGATGGTATTCACATGCTCGGCAGATGACATTTCGAGTAATTTTTTTCTTTATACTTTGAGTTTAGACAGAAGTATTTTGGGTAATCCTAAAGATTGGACTGGATTATATTGGACATAAGTCAGTATTGTTTAAGGATAAAACTTTTTTCTATATTATTTATGGAATGTTATAAAAATGATGTTTTAGAAAAAGGACAACCTGCAGGACGGGCGATAACCCGTTGCATCGGACAAGGCTGTGGGAATCGAACCCACAACCGAAGTGCGACAAGCCTTTATTTCCTACCACTGTCCTACAAGAAGTCCCTGGTTAGTAGAAACTAGTTTTATTATATTAAGCGGTATGATATATGAAGTATAAGTTCATTCTTGGTGTCATATACGTTCAATATCGCCATATATGGACTTATGTATATTGAATAACTTTTTATAACATTTCATTTGAGAAAGATGGAATGACCCGTCATTCTATCACATGATCTGCTAACACTTCACGGAAGACAAATTCAACTTCATTTCTTTAAGAGATGAAGTGGAAATTGTTCAAGGCAGAAAGAACAATAAGATTGTACCAAAAATTAGGTAAGTATTTCTTTTAATTCAACAATTTTTCAACTTTAGGGAAATAATCTTGAAAACCAAAAATGTTGTCCTAGTGCCATTATATCAAATGAATCATATGGGACCTTAGATCATAAAAAATTTATGGCTTTGTGATTATTGGATTTTTTCATATCCATGTTCTCTACCACTCTCCATCAGAACTTGATGGTTAGATTTCTCTTCTATATCCATATTTACACCTATGTTCTCCTATGTGGAAACCCAATGATTAATTAATTTGGGTAACTATTACATTTCATTATTTAGTTTTTAAAGATAAGTTTTGGTATTTCTTTTTATGACGTGGGTTTCTATTAAAGAAACTTTCAAGTAGTAAACATTTTATAACCCCGATGAATTTCAAGGGCGAAATTCATTTTAACGGGGTAGAATGTAACACCCCGAGATTTTATGAAAAATATTGCTTTTAATTTCATTGATGTATTGTGTTGTATGCTATACCAAAAGGAGCTGGTACTACATGCATCCCTGACTTGGCTTTTATTACACGCAATCACGACCTTCCATGATAGCGTGTGTTGTACACAATACCGAGTTTCACTAATCAACGATATGTTATATAAACTAGCCATTATGAATAGTAATACCCACTTTTTGAAATTTAGTAAATTTTATCTTTTGAAATGGACTTAATTTTTAGATTCAGAATATCAAAATTATCCTCTGGTGATGTTTTGGAATTTTGCTGAAAACTTTCAATTTTTGATGAATAGTGAAAACACTCGGTTAGTATTTAAAAACTGCCTTTTTATTTAAGTAATTATTTAATTTAATTAAATTTATTCTAGGTCAAAATTGATACATAATACCTATATAAGTTCAATGTAATTAATTGGAGTCATTTTATAATAATTTTTATCTATAAAAATTTTATTGAACTTTTGACCGTCTTTTACCCACCTCCTAGGAGAATTTGCAAATTTACATAAAACATAATTTTACCAATTCTGTGAGTGGAATTTAAAAACTCCAAGAGACACGGTTAATATCAGTAATTAAAATGTGGTTCAATAAGATAAAAATAATTTTTTATGAATAGTAACTTTTTACTTTTATTTACCACAATTAAAAGTAAATACGGTAATTAAGAGTAAATATGATATTATTATTACCCTATCACATGTCCTAATTCTATTTGATAAGTGTAATTCTACCAAAAGAAACCTTAGGAATAAAATATTACCCATTAGGTCCACTTGGATTAGATTAGGACATTTATTATTATTTTATTTAAATAAGAGTTAAAAGAGTTAAGATCAATGTTTAATAAGTAAAACATTTTTATTATAGGGTTATACATAAGATAAATTATACTATAAATATTAATTAGAAATATAAAACGATTTACAATATAATGGTTTTTTATTTATAATTTTTAGACATTAAATATCTGAATTTATTTATGACTCAATGATGATGCAATAATTACCTTATTAATGAAATATTAACATAATTGATGTTATAAATACCCAAATAAATAGAATTTTAGACTTTTAATGAATTTCACTAATTTTATAGGTTAATATGACATGTTAGTATTTATTTAATTAACTTTTTTCGAACTAATCATGTTGTTATGAGTTTCAAAAAAAACAAGTAGAAAATAGTGTTAAAATTGACATAAAATAGTTTTTAAAACAAATATTATATTATTAATCGTTATTTTATTCCTAAAAATATATGGTTCGACAAAATGGATTAGATAAGGTTATATATATTAATAATGAACCACTTGGGGTTCTTTGGGCTTGTTATAGTAAGTTTATTAACCATATAGTGTAAGAAAACAAAATGACAGGGTAAAAGTTAAATTATTTAACTTAGAGTTAAATCTAAATGATAAGTTTAAAATAGTAAACTAATATTTTCTAAAACATAATGCTTGAGTGGATTTTGACCCATCCCCACATTATCTTATAAATAAATCAATTTTTAGCTATTAAAAACCTAATATGATTTTATTATAAAATAATATTTTATGTTTTCCTATGGTGCCCCTCTCCTCCCTTATAAAAAGGGCACCCCTTCCCTCTTATCTTCACACCATTTTTATCCTTTAAGATAGGAAAAAACCTGCCAATTAATCTTCTAAAAATATATAGTTATATCATAGAGGTTCTGGTATTCTCAAAAGGCCAACTCTAGTGCCCTAAGAAGAAGTTTAAAGGGGGTGCGTTGAGGAAGAGGTAATCTCTTCTACCGATTCTTTCAAGTTTGATTTCTTCTTCAACTTCTTCTTCTTTAGTTTCTTCATTATAAAGTAATAACATTAGTATCCCTAATATAATTATATGTTATTATAAATATGAAAAAACCCCATTTCACCTTCTATCCATCCTATGGAAAACGAAATCACCGTGCGAGCGTACGTACGGAATACCGTCTCCACTCCATGGTGTAATATGTTTTTCCGCCACCATCTTACTTGGATGGGTATAATGGTGTGATGAATAACTATATATAGTTATTATAAAATCATAATGATTCTGTGATATTATATCATCCACTCCAATTCAATTCAATAATTATGGGAATGATATCATCGCTCATGCGTACGTACGGATTACCTTCTCCACGACGCGATGAGATTCATTCTCCATGTTAACCATTAAAGAATGATTATAAAGTGTATATAATTAATAATAATGAAATATATGGCATGATAAATCTACTGGATATATATATATATATATATATATTTCAGCTAATTACTTCAATTCAAGTCAATAAGGAAAGGAAAACAACGTTCATGCGTATGTACGACCAACCATCTCCATGAAAGGTGTATTTCATTTCATTTATCTATATTATATATATATATAAAGAATATATATGATATATAAATCATGATTTAAATTCTAGATGTAATTAAATCTTTATATAATTAATAATAATATCAAGAACTACAAGTCCAAACACGTACGATAAAAAACGATTTTACCCAAAACGCTGCTTTAACATGGAATTTAAAAAAGAACGGGTAATATAAAGTCATAAGTGAACCATATATGATATCATAACAATGAATATGATTCTTAAATAAGTCAATGAAATTATTTAAATCACTATACAAGAGGTTTGGATACGTAGGATGCATATCGGACCTAAGGTAAGGGATAATTTTGCAATTTCATTTTTATCTGAGATTGCTTATTCGTAAGTATTTACTGGGGTTATATTTTTCTTCCATGTCCATAAAAATGTTTTTCATAAAGTTTTTAATATTAATCCATGTATTTTTAAAGGAATATTTACCCCTCTTTTACTTTTACTTTGTGTTATGGAAGAAATGTTTCTTTTGTTTACCATACATGGTACTTTTTGACTTTTCCGAGAAAAGTACGAGGAGAATGTTTTTTTAACTTATACGGAATTAACAGATTTTTACGATTTTATAATGCCTAATATTAATAAAGTTTAGTCTACATTATTTCATGAATATTTTCAAGAAAATTCTTTTTCTTTTAAAATTGCATGGCATTTTGTGAAAGGAAAATGATTTTGAATAAGAAATGATATTTTCCTCAAGAATTAATTTCAAGTGTTTTATCAAAACCATTTTCCATCTAAGATTATGTTATTTCATATGTGTATGTTTCAAGTATAATATATATATTATTTACATGGTTTCACTTTTCTTATGGTTAAATGATATCCATTTGTTTTATAAGGATTATGTTATGATGGGATGATGTTTATGAAACCCATTTTATTCTTTGGGTTATAATGAATGATTTATGTTTATGTTGTGGCACAAGTTAGAATGATTTCATTATGAGATGGGTGGGACCTATATATCCCAACAATGAATTGGGTAATGATTTATATCTCATGAGATAGATAGGGCTGGAATGACATGTTAATCCAGTTCAGTAATACAGGACTTGAACGAGGAATGAACTCAGTTCAGTAATGGACTTTGTCCACTAAGATGGTCTTGGCAGCAATGCCTTGGCTACTATGGAAATCATATCATGTGCTTAATGGTTTGCCACAATTACATGTTTTTTCCCATGGTATTTTATCATGATTGATGTTCCATTATGATTTGTGACTTAAGTACTTCCATGTTTTATGTCATTGCTCAAGATTTTGATGTTTAAATGTTATTTTCATGTTTTTAAGTTAAAATGTATAGGGTTTTTTTTATTTTCTCCATGATTACCCTTATTGAGCATTTGAACTCAACCTTTATATGTTTTATTTTCCCCAGGATATAAAGAAAGGTTTTAGGTAAAAAAAAGAAGATCTTTGGGAGATTTTGAAGATATTTCACCAAGAATAGAAGATTATTTTTCCGAGTTTCCAAAGACACTAAACTATTACGGTCCTTGTGTTTGTGTTTTTGTTATGTATTACGTATTCTGAAAAAGTAATGTAATGTCTATGTACGTCATGATTTGGGTCTCTAGAGTTGTATTGGTAGGAATTAATAGAATTAAATTATATATGATAATATATGTCTGTTACATGTTTTTAAATTCATCCAATAGAAGTCAGAGTCTTAAAATGTAAATGAATCTAATTTTAAACATAATTTACTTTAAAAGGGTGATTTATGACTTTTGATGTAGAACCATTATAGGTTTTGTCACTTTCACATATTATATTTGAGAAAATAATATTCTTCTTTAGAATCAGGAAATAAAAATTTACTTTGGATGATATTTTGATATTTTGATGACAATGTACATTATTATTGAATAGTGAAAAAATGCTGTATTTTAATTCAAAACCGCCTTTTAATATAATTTGTTTATATGGATAGATTGTATTTTTTATTATTTTTCAAGTGTAAATATATTAAATTTTTACCAATGAACCCAATTATTTCCATTGGATGTAATTTCACATTGAAACTTAACATTAACAAGTATCAATCTTTTGGTGGTTATTATTTCTAAAAAATACGCCTTTTATTTTTGATTACTGGAATTAATTACAGAAATAATTAATGAATCTTTTATGTTTATAATTTGGTAAATTAGACATCATTTTTTAATTCAGAATATCAAATTTATCTTAGCATTAATTTTTGGAGTTTTTCTGAAAACCTTCAATTTTTGATGAATAGTGAAACCACTAAGTAGTAGTTAAAAAACGGACTTTTTCATTTAAATGAAATTTTACATCTTCTGTGAATTGAATTTAAAAAATATGACATAAATTGTTGTCATTATTAAGTAAATTTGGTCTAGTGGGATGAAAACAATTTTTTGTGAATAGTTACTTTTGACTTTTATTAACCACGATTAAAGGTAAATAGAGAAATTTAAGTTAAAAATAATGTTATAATAATATACAATTACTTTAATACTTTAACTAGCTTTATTTTATGAGTAATGTCCGACCAAGAAAATCCATGGGTAAATTTTGGGACCCCATGGAGCCGCATGGGTAAGATAAAAACATTAATAACTTTTTATTTAAAGTAAAAATAAAATTATCATAAACATGTATTGTTTTACTAAAACAATTTTTAAATGGGGTTATATAAGTTATATCTATGACTATAAATATTAATTGGAAATATAGAAATATTTCATACATCATGGTTTTTTTTATAATTTTTTTACACCAAATAAATAAAATTATTTATGACACAATGATGATGCAGTGTTTAGGTTATTAATAGATGATTTAAATAAATATGAAGATAAAAATTAAAAAATATCTAAAACTTGTCCAATTATTTTTGGATGATTTTATATAGATCATGGTACACCTTATCTTCTAATTTAATTATTCTTTTTCCTTTAGAAACTGAAAATAATTATATAATAAAATAATATTTTCAAACATTCTAAAAGAGTCCCTCCTCTCCCTTCTAAAAAGCCCTCACTTCCTACCCTTTTCTAACACTTCTCAAGCCCTTGGATCATCCAAAAGCTACTCCAATAATCTCCTAGTATACCTTTATTCATCTTAGAAGCACTAATTTAGGCAGAAAGCACTTCAAGAAGCCCTTTTTGTTCAAACCAAAGGAAGTTACCTGATTTAAAGGTAACATCTCCTCTTAAGTTCTTTTGTTCTATTTTACTTCTTCTAACCCATAAAAACTTTTTATTTATTTATTTTATAAAAACAAAAGTATCCTCAATATACAAGGATGTTCTTATGAGAAGTATTCTAGCTAAAATTACACACACCTCTATCTAATGGTTATAGAAGATACTATTTTAGTGGACGGTGAACTACTGCCTCACAAAACGATGATTGTCCAATTATCTCCTACCACCTATCATAATGAACATTATGATGGAAATGTATCTATATATGATATATATATATATATGATATTTTTGTTTTTTAGGCTTCTGTATTTTCCCTTTTTTATCATACATTTATGGTTTCCATAATGGGTAAAAGTTATAATTTCATTAGAGGAAGTGCGGACTACCGCCCCCTCAAAGTGAAATAACTCATTCATGACATACGTGGAACATATAAAGTATAGAATTTATGAAATTATGTAACATATATGACATACATATTATACTGAAATTATAATATACATATTAATCACTATGTTTTCATTTCTTTAAAATATGAAATAGAAATGAAAGTAGCGTTAATGCGTGCGTACGACTTACCGTCTCCAGGAACGGTCCATTTCATTTCTTATCTCCAAAAGTTATGTACTATATTAAATACATATATATACTGGATATATATGATATATATGAAATATAAATGTTTAATATCAATATGGAGATAATTTAATTTTGACCACATGGACAATTTATAATTATAACAAGTTCATTTTTGACTCAAGTTCCGAACATTGACAAAATGTCCGATATGATCTAAAATAATTAACTAATTTTTATAGAAAGGTAATAAGTATTATATAAAGAATAATAATCTTGAAAAATATTCTTAAGCAAGTATAAACTAACTTAAGTTTATTATTCAGGAAGAAGAATGATCATACAAGCGAGTCAAGTCGGACAACGGGGTAAGGGGTTTCTTATGTCACTTTTAATTCGGTGGGATTTCCATTGTTCGCCACTAATTTATTACATGTGGTATATTGTGTTATGAAATTTTATATATATTATCATGATTCTATTTATATTCATTTTATTCTATGAACCATTTGGAGGTTATTAACTTTTGGTCATTTGACTCGATTGATTACAACGTGGTAAGGGATTCTTATCTCACTTTTAATTCCATGAGATTTCCATTGTTCGCCACTAATTTATAGAATGTGATGTATCATGTAATAGAATTGGATATATATTATAATTATTATCTTTATATTCAAGGTATTCTGTGATTATTTTTGTGGTTTGTAATATTTGGTCATACAATTGAATTGAATACAACGTGGTAAGGGATTTTCATCTCACTTCTTACTCCAGTGAGATTCATGGTATATTTTCCCTTATTTACTTTTCTGTGGTGTATGTAGTAACCATGATTGTAATATTTATGTAATATAATTTAATTAATGGGTATTTACATCTTATTTATATGATCCTTCTTTCATGGGGTGTACATTTCGAAAGTTACCAAATCGGTAATGGAACCTTTCACCCTCCTCTTTTAAGTCACGACTTCCTTTATGTTATGTCTTATAGTTCCATTTTATTTTATGGGGATTTTTATTCTATATATTTACTAAAATATATTTAACTTCCAAATGATGAGATAACCTTTACACTCTCATCAATTAATTTTCTGAATTTTTATGTGACACCGTTTGGCAGCCGAATTTTCATAAAAGAAACGGCGCTTTCTCTTTCCTTGCAAGTTTCATTTCCATGTGGTGTGTCACTCAATTTTCCACACCATGATCTAATTTCTGTTTTATTATATCCATATACTGAAAAATTATCCATTTAGGGATGGTAGACCCTTTTCCCCTCTCTTTTATTATTTTCTAAACCCAACTTATATAGCCGTTATGCTGCAGAAAGTTTGTTTCAAAATTTCTCTCTATTTCTCTCAAGAAATTATCTTATTTTATATATGTTGGTACACATACCTATTTCGTTTCAATGGGTGTTAATAGTTATAAAAAAATTATATATTTGATTTTGGAATTGACATACATATAACCCTTACTTCCTTTCCATTGATTATAAATGACATAACGATCTTATTTTTAAGCACTTTTAAAACGTCAACATTTTGAAGTGAAACCCATTTATTTTACTATCTTTGTGTTGTTTATGAAATTTTTTATTATGAAATGTGTGGATAAAATTAAATTAAAGACATATTAAGGGTTCACCCTGATATCACTCTAATGAATTTGGTAAAGAATTAATTTCTAGAGATGACAAGTTTTACGATACCTTGGTGATTAACCTTGGTAATTTTTATAACACCTTAGGGATGAACCTTAGTGATTTGTTCATGAATGTCAAAATTAAATTTTGTAGCCACATTTTCAATTTATGTTCCAAGTTATTTTTTTATTATATTCCTATAATTCCATAGATCATGTCATTATGTTTTTATTCAAGTTCTTTTTGATATCACAAGTAAACCGATTCCCTTGTTTACCCCTTACTAGGACATCTGCTCACCCTTTACCATGATGTATTTCTCCATGAAATGAGATTAAGTAATTGTACATATGTTTAATATATGTTTAATCCTTAAAAGTGGATTAGAAGAATGTTTTATGTTGTTTTCTTGTATTATGTTCTTGATTTCCACGACACCAAACTTTAAAGATCCTCTGTTTGTAAAATGTAATGAAAAGTTTTGTAATAAAAAGGCAAGATGCCATATACATTTAATATTAATTTTTTATATATTTGCCTCCGAATGTGTTTTAGGCTAATTTTGATATCATATATAATGGTTTATTTATTTTATATTTACCCCTTTTAAATTGGATTAAAATAACATTTTGATGTTTCATTACTGTGAATGAACTCACTTTTTCTTATGGGGATATTAAGACTTTGTGTGAAGATTATTTATGGGATTTTTAATTGATATATATTTCATAATTTTTAAAATTTCCTTCTTACAAGGGTGGAAAATTAATTTTGATTGTCTTTAATGTCAATTTATCATTTCTTATTTTTTGAGACAAATTTTCCTTGAAGGAATTCACTTTCTTAAAGAGCCTTTTAGTGAACTATTACCCTTCACTTTAAATTATATTTATCAATGTGTATTTTTTAGAGATGTAACTAATTTTATTGTAATTAAAACAATTATAAGGAAATTTCATTTTATATAGCTATTTAAAACTTTTTAAGATTCTTAACATATGGGACAATATCTTATCAAATCCTTCTACATTATCTTCTTCATTAGAGATTTTTTTTCTCACCTTCAACCCTTAGTTTATTTTAAAGATTTAAATGATATTTATTTTTTATTTATGGGATTTATTAAAAGTTAATATCCTTTTAAAATCTTATAAATTATTAAATTGTAGTGTAATTGATCAATTATATAGTCCTCAAAATAACAGTCTTCATGAAATTGTATTTCTTCAGAAACATTTTTTAAGTATTATCATGAGCTTAATTACTACCATGAAGGTTTTAAGAGTTCATTAATGTCCTATAATATTATTGAAAATATTATTAACCCCAGTTAAGTACTCATTAGTTATTTTATTAATTAGAATTCTAACAGTATTGAAATGGATTCTACATAGTTTCGTATTTTCTTTATTTAACTTTTAGTCTCATTTATTTATATTATGATGATTTTCCTATATTTACTTTTCAATTTTACATCCCATACCTCACTTACGGTCCTTATATAATAAAGATTAAAATTATTTTTTTATGTAACTCTTAGCATCATTTTTATTATCTAGAGTTCATGTTGAATTGTACTATAAAACAAAGGTGAACTGAATCAAAGATATAAATTCTAAGAGTTTAAAGATAGTGTTTCACACATTCCATCGAAATATTAAATCCCTTTCCATCAAAAGTGTTAACCCCTTTACATTCGGTAAAATTTTTTGGATCTAAATTAAATATACGTGAGATCATTTGAGTAAACATTTAAACAGATACCAATTCTTATGATAAATTGAAAATTCTAGCAACACTACTAGGGGTGGGTGAACTAGTGTTGATAATTTTTAAATAGGAAATTTATATATGATTAATTTACCATATTCAATATAATAAAAAATTATGTAAAAGAATAAAATATAAATAAAAATATGTGATAATTGGGTTCACCTATAATGTGGACTATTATATCCCCAATGTTTTATATTTTTTTTTATCTCTTCCACGCAAGAAATATATTTTATTATAAATATGAATCTATTATAAACTGTGTAGCCTTTAATACACTACAAACACTAACATGAACCAGTTTAAAAAAATAAATAACATGATACAAAAATAAACAAGAAAAAACAACTTTGAAGAAAGGTCACTAGTTTAATCATAAGACACTAATAGACTTATTGATATTCATCTTCCTCCCCCAATCTTTGTCCAACCATCCCATCAGTGTATTCTATTATCATATTTTTTTTTCATTTTTTTATATTCACATATTGTTTTTATTTTTATTATTCTAATATTTATATTCTAAATTTATAATTATAATGAATTTATATAATTAAATAATGTTATTCTAAATTCAAGTGTATTAGTCATGATCCTGGAATCATCTATTACTCAATAGAACCATGTGATTTTCCATCCAATGATCAAAGATACATAACAAAATATAAAATAATCTCATGGTTCTACCTCCCATGATCAAAAAATGATCATTGAAAGTTACCAATGATCTTATAATTTAAATAGATCAAAAATATTCCCAAGAAATATTCTTGATTTATAACTTCATAAATGGTGTTAAAAAATTCAGATTTGAAAACTCAAAGATCCTCACAATATTACAATTTATTTTCTATAAAATTATCCGCTTGAATAAATCTTGAATTCCAAGAAACACTATGATTTTAAAAAATGGTAAGAAAAACTCAACATAATGTTGTTTAAAATTCTTGAAATCTCATATTTTTTGACACTTAAAAATCATAATGAAGAGTTTTGTACCAAATATAATACTATAGTGATAACCAATATCTTATGTATCCTCTAGAATATATTTATTTGTACACGTAAATTTATTACATATCATTGTCTAGTCATTAATTTTCCACATCTATATTTCATCCTCAATATATATATTTTATATTAATTGGAATTATGGTGCATATGCTTTGGAAATTCTTACACAACACTTAGAATATTTTATGTATAATTCAAAATATGTTTCATATTTTAGTTAAATCATTGAATTTTCAACTTATATATATATAATATAATATATATCCCCTTTGAGAAACATCAATTCAACTTAAAAATACCAAAACATGTTCAAAATATCTTGGAACCCCTTTATCCCTTCTTCGAAAATCTTAGTATCCATCAAATCAAATCAAATGTATCAATCCACACACACATATATATATATATATATTGAAAAAAATTCAATAAAAAAATTATATGGATTCAATACTGTACATATTAATCATCCTTAAACTTCTCTAAATTTATGCCTCTTCCTCCCAAATTTGAACATAGACTCAGGTAAATAATGAAAAAATTGAATTCTAGAACCCCTAGTTCCTGTAGACCATCCATTTGATCATTCATGGCCAATATACTTGAGTGATAAAATTAGAAAAAACCATCTATGGAATATAGGTGAATGATTTTTGGAAAACATATATCATAATATGTTTTAAATCCCAAAGAAAAAAAATGTTTGTTCCAATACACATTATATTGGTAAGAAACTATATTATTCCAATGATTCTTTATAACATGTATATCCTCATCTAGAAACTTCTCTCCCAGTCACCAAATAATTCAAGTGAGGATAAAAAAATAAAAAAATATTATCATTTAATATTCCTCTAGTATATCCATTCCTATTCCATTTGTACAATGTTTTTTAACTATATAGAAACATTTTATAATATTGAAAAGTGATCATGGATACTTCAAAAAAGATGCCTAAAATTAAACTCTTAGATAAATTAAAAAAATTATTTACTTTGTCAAATGTTTTAAAGTTATTTTCTCCAACATGAAGTGGCTAACATGAATTAAGTGATTAAACAATGAAAATAATTACATGACCATTATACAATTAGTTATTCTAACTAAATCCCAGTATCTAGGAATATTTATCATACCTTTATCTATATGGGTGACATTCTTTTCTAAATAAAATCTTGATTTATGCACTTTAATTAATGTGATATATTATTTTTCATACGAATATTTATATGTTTAATAACTTCAACCAAAATTAATCATGATGTAACTTTCCAATTGAACACTGATGGTTAAAATTGTATGGAAATCACTTTTCATAGCTAAAACCATCCCTTTATATTTCATATTCCATGGATGATTAACATATTTTAAAAGATATGAATGTTATGACTAAGTAAATTTTTCCAATAAATATTAATAATGAAATACACTAGGACTAGGATATTTCTTCAATGATGTTTTTTATCATCTTAAATCCTTTTTGGTTTACCGTTATTGTAATTTTAGGATCCAATTATCAAATCCATATGGTAGTTATCTACACATGATCCTTCAATCTTTGAATTGAACTGATGGTTTTATTAGTGTTAGAATGGAAGATAAATGAACCTGAAGTGTTAATCTATGTCACCGTGAAAATTACATAAGGCTAGAAGAATAATATATGGAATCTATTCTTTTAATTACATAACTTTACATTACATTTTACAAACATAGGATCATTTAATGTCTAATGTATTGGAAATATGGTACATAATACATGAAAAGATAAAACATTGTTCTATTCCACATGAAAGGATTATTAAAGTTTCAACTTATGTAATTTTATTTTATCTCATAACCTGAGGACGTACGTCAATGGAAAGGGTGAGTAGATGGCACAATTAGGGAAAATAATTGAAACAGTTTACATGTGAACTTGATCAATATTAGTAAAAACATGAGGAAGTTCATAAAGGAATGACAAAGAGTAATGTTATAACAAAAATAAATTTAATTATGACATGAAAATGTGGCTACAAAAATTAATTTAGATATTCATAATAATATCACTAAGGTCCACCGCTAATGTGTCATAAGAATTACCAAGGTTATTTACCGTGGTATCCAATAACTTATTATCTCTAGAGATTAATTTTTTTACCAAATAAAATTGAGAACTGTCAGGGTGAACCCATAATATGTTTTATTTTCATTTAATCCAAATATATAAAAATAAAAAATTTCATAAATAACCCAAAATAGAATAAAATAAATCAGTTTCATATCAAAATCATGGCGTTTTTATAAAGTGCTTAAAAACACGATCATTATCTCATTTATAACCCACAAAACGGGAATGAGGGTTTTATTTAGGTCAATTACATAAAAAATACACCATTTTTATGTATTTATTAATACCCATGTAAATTAAATAGGGTTGAGTATTCATATAATTACAATTAAATAATTTCTTAAGAAAAAGATAGATATTTTGAGATAAAAAATCTACAGCATAACAGGTATGAAGCCTAGTTTTATAGAACATTAAAAAGAGATGGGACAGGGGTCACCCAATAATAAAATACTAATAATAATTTAGAGGGACTTAATAAAATTTAAATAAGAACATGGTATGCAAATTTTAAACACATACAACAAAAATGAGAACTTCAAACAAAAAGAGAAGGTGGGAATTTCCTTACATTGAAGAGTAACTATTAAAACATGAAGATTAGGACCTTGGGGGATTAAATGCACATTGGGAGGACTCCTTTTGAGGTAGAAACTTCATATATTTATGGAGGATAAATTTTTAATTAATGTAAACAATGTAATGGGTGTGTATTTATAGTAAAAGAGAAGGAGTTTTTTTATTAGTTTCAAAGAACCCCTCATTAGTGGTATTTTCAAAACCGTGGTCTTGCCCATTGTATTTTCCCATGGTATTGGAAACCTGGGAAACCTATTGAGTTACTCTAAAACATAATAGTTAACAATCATTTTTAATTAATCATTACATCATTATTTCATAGCTATGATTTCATAAAACATACTGAAAAACTCAAACAATATTTTTACCATTCATGAAAATATAAAGTATTTTATAAAATTGTCATAGATTAATAATAACCTTATATAGACATTATGAAATAAAAATAAAATTTTTGTTAACTTAATAAATCTCTACATATGAGAAATTTAATTTTTAACTATAAAAATACTTGATTATTAAAAATAATAGCGGACATAAAATGCATAGCAACAGCCATATTAAAATATTCGACACTTCAAAAAATTTAAATTATTTTATCATTTTTAACTAAATAGAAGTTTTTTATAACAATAGTTCATTATAATAAACATTATTAATAAATAATTATTTAAATATAGAAACAAAAGTATAATTTTTATCCAAAAAATAAATTTATCAAATTTCATCACTTTTTTAAGAAAAAATATTATTAAAACGATAATGATGAAATAAAAATTTTATTTAAATTATTGGATTACATTTTTAGTAACTATGGACTTGAAACATAACCCCTTAAGACTCCCACATACGACCTAAGGGTAAGGTGTGTGATGGTGATGAACTCTTGGGGTGGTTCTGTAACAACCCGAGATTTTATAAGATACATTCTTTTTAATTTCATTCATATTTTCTATTGTACGATACACCAAGATTATCTTATGCTATATGCAACACCGTATTAGCTTGCAGTATACGCAACACTATTCTTGGCTTGTGTTACACACAATTTTAAGTTCGTTTGATAGAAGTTATTCTACAAAAAATTGAGTGTATATATATATATATATTCAATGTATAAATACAATATGGTTGGATTCTGTTATACGTAACAACAAAGGAGTCCTTCACTACACGCAACCCTGACTTGGCTTGCATTACACGCAATCGCGACCATCCCTGATAGCGTGTGTTGTACGCAATACCGAGTTTTACTAAGCACCAATATATTATTATAATATTGTTATGAACTATCCGTTATGAATAGTATTAACTAAAATTTGAATTTTATAACATTATTATTCATCTTACACATTTTCTAGAACATGTTATAAGAACAAATAATTTTTTCGGGTAAAATAAGTATTTTTCAAAAAATACAGTTTTGCCGCCTTTTGATGGTGCACCCACTTTAAATCTAGTTTTTGAAATTATTATAAGTTCCATTTTACAAAATGAAATTATTCTTTGGAATCAAGAAATAAAAATTTACATTGGATAAATTTTTCATTTTATTCTGATAACTTTCATATTTTAATGAATAGTAAAAACACGCTATATTTTAATTAAAAACAACTTTTTTCATCGTAATATATTATATGGTTAAATTATAATATTGAATGGTTTCAAAGTATAAATAGAATATATTTTTACCATTTAATATAATTTATGTCATTAGCATTGATTTTACCTTGAATTCGTAGGTTAAATCAATTCAATCTTTTGCAATGTCTTGAAGAAAAACCCATTTTCTTTCGACAACGGGATTAATTTTAATTTAATTTCTGAAAATTTTGTGTATTGAATTTGGAAAAATGGATTCCATATTTGGAATCAGTGGGTTCAAATTATGTTAATAAGCTAATTTTTATTTTTGCTCATTGTGAATAGTAACTACAGTAAATTTTATTTACCATAGTTAAAGGTAAATCGAGTAATTAAGGATAATTATAAGATTATAAAATTACCCTATCACTTGGAAAAATCCTATTGGATGACTAAAAGTCGACCCATATCACCTAAGGGTCGGATTGGATTCATTTAATGGATTTTTCCAATGAAAATAATTTAATTATTATTAAAACCAAAGAAAGTGACAACATGTCACTCTCTTAAATACTATATGTATAATAATTTTAAGTTAGTGATAAACGTCATGAAACTTTGAACATTAATAGTCTACAGAAAGCTAACAAAATTATCTACTTCATGAAAATTTATTTAAAATTTTCTAGGATTAAATAATTATCATTAATTGTGACACAATAGTGATGCAAAAATTATTTATCTAGTGAAAAATCAAGAATATAGTGTTTATTAGACTAATAGTGACCATAAAAGACACAAAACCCTGACCAAAAATTATTGGTCATGTAAATTTAAACTATAATCATCCAATGGTCGAATATTTGACCATTTGGAGTCTTATAAAAGCAATTATGACACTTATATTTTTTTATTTTAAATGATGGCAAAGTTGTCACTTTCATAATTTAATAAATATAACAATTTAACTATTGTGATTTTAAGATGATAAATTCGAGTAAAAGTATTATTGTGAAATTTAATAGATTTATATTCATCATAGGAGTTTATTTTTAATTTTTATGCAACATATAAGTATATTAAATAATTATAAAAAACTGCTGTAGTAATTATTTTATTAAGAGATAAACCAAATAAATGGTTTTAAAAATAATAAAATAAATATTATATGAACTATTTAATGTTCTAAACTAATTATATAGATACATATGGAATTTTATGAATTTATTAAACCTTTTATTTCAAATATATATTCTGTATATATTTTATTTAAATTCATATAAATGAATAGTGTCAAAATTGACACTATTGTTATTTTATAAAAATAACATATTATAAAATTGTTTAAAAATCAAAAAAATATTTAAAAATTATAAATTTAAATTTATATGGTATAAAATGTTATAAATAATCCAATTATGGACAATTCACAAAAAATAAGTAATTTTTTGTTATAAGTTAAAATTTAGAATTTTATAACCACAAATAAAATTAAATTGATTAAGTAAGGATAAATCAAGTTGATAATGTTTAAAATAATTTCCTAACATGTCTAAATTTTATTGGTTGATGATATTACAACCGTAGATCATCTTATATTCGAATATGAGTAATTTTTGGAGGTTTTTAAGTGGGGTTATATTTATTATAAATTAATATTTTTAAGATTTCCAAAGGTGCCCCTCTCATCCCTTATAAAAGGGCACCTCCTCCCTCTCTTCTTGACACCAATTTGAGCATTCATGCTCGGCCAAACCCTGCCAAATTCTCTTCTCCACTTTCCTAGAAACATCCTATAGGTCCTGGTCTTCTTCAAAGACCAATTGTAGTGCCCTAAGAGGAGGTCTCAAAGAGGTGTTTCAAAGAAGAGGTAATGTTCGTTATTGATTCTTTCAACTTTATTTCTTTTTCCAATTATTCTTCTTTAGTTGTTTCATTATGAAATAATAAAATCAGTATCACTCATATACTGATATGTTATTATAATTATGAAACAACCATATTTCACAATTTATCCATCCTACGGAAAATGAAATCACCGCCCGTGCGTACGTACGGAATACCGTCTCCACGCCGTGGTGTAATCTATTTTCCACAACCACCTTACTTGGATGGGTATAATGGTGTAAATAATGACTATATATGATTATTTTAAATTGATATTGATTCTTAAATATTATACATAAACTTGAATACAATTCCATGATCATGGGAATGATATCATCGCTCGTGCGTACGTACTGACTACCGTCTCCACGATGCGATGAGATTCATTCTCAATGATTAACCAATCATGAATGATTATAATGTATATATAATAATTAATCCTGAAATACATGACATAATAATGATACTGGATTTATGTATATATATATATGTCATCTACTTAATTCCATTCAATTCAATAAGGATACGAAAACAGCGTTCATGCGTACGTACGACCTACCGTCTCCATGAATGGTGTATTTCTTTCCATTTATAGATATATTATATATATGTATATTCTGAATATGTATTATATATAAATCATGTTTTACATTCTGGATATAAGTAATCATGATCCAAGTAATCATATTAATAATTACAAGTTAAAACACGAACGATAAATGAGACGATTTTACCCAAAACGCTACTTTAACATGAATTTACAAAAGAACGGGTAATATAAAGTCATAAGTGGACCATATATGATATAATAACAATGAATATTATTCTTTAATAAGTCAATAACATTATTTAAATCATTATACAGGGGGTTCAGATACGTACGAAGCATATCGGACCTAAGGTAAGGGATAAATTCTGCAAATCTCATTTTTATCCGAGATTGCTTATTTGTAAGTATTTACAGGGGTTATTTCTATCATCCATGTACATGTTTTATAAATGTGTTTTCATGTATGTTTAAATTCATTTTTACCCATTCTTTACTTTTTTACTTTTACTACATGTTATGTAAGGAATCTTTATTTTGTTTACGTTACGAGGTACTTTTTTGACTTTTTCGACAAAAGTACGAGAAGAATGTTTTTTTAACTTATACGACATGAACTGATTTTTAAGGTTTCATAAAGCCTTATTTTCATGAAGAGTCCTCCAAAATATTTCATTACTGTTTTCAACAAAATCTCTTTCTTTTAAAATTGCATGACGTTTTGTGAAAAAAATTTATTTTTAAGAAGAAAGGATATTTTACTCAAGAATTCATTTCAAGTATTTTATCAAAACAATTTCTCATCTAAGATGACATTATTTCAAATGTGTATGTTTCAAGTATCATGTCTCTATGATTTAAATGGTTTCACTTTTCTTATTATGAATTGATATCTATTTCTTTTATATCGATTGTGTGATGATGGAAAGATGTTTATGAAACCCATTTTGTTTATTGGGTTATTATGAATGATGTATGTTTTTTTTGTGGCACAAGTAAGAATTATTTCATTATAAGATGGGTGGGACCTATATCTCCCTACAATGAATTGGGTAAAGATTTATATCTCATGAGATAGACATTGCTGGAACGGCAGGTTAAACCGGTTCAGTAAAACATGACTGAAACGAGGAGTGAACTCGATTCAGAAAGGGAATTTGTCCACTAAGATGGTCTTGGCAGCAATGCCTTGGCTACTATGGAAATCATTACATGTGCTTAATGGATTCCAAAATTACATGTTTTATTCCCATGCTATTTTATCATGATTTATGTTCCATTATGGTCTATACCTTATGTACTTCCATGTTTTATGTCGTTGCTCATGATTTTTAATGTTCAAGTTTTTTTATGTTCAAATGTATATGGTATGTTTTATTTTATCCATGCTTACCTTACTGAGAATTTGAGCTCACCCTTTTTATGTTTTCTTTTCCCAGGATATAAAGAAAGGTTTTAGGTAAGAAAAAAAAAGGGATGATCTTTATGGGAGATGTTGAAGATCTTTCACCATGATTAGAGGATTACGTTCCAAGTTTCAAAAGACACTAAACTATTAGGGTCCTTGTGTGTCTGTTTTTGTTATGTATTAAGTATTCCAAAAAAGTAATGTAATTTCCATGTACGTCAAGCTTTGGGTCTCTACAGTTGGTATCAGAGGAATGGTTTAGTCAACCTTTGGAAACTAGGATGCGAAAACGTTAGTGAGATCCCTAGAGATATTTCTAAGGTATGTCTAGGGATGTCTCTGAGGTTAAGTATACGTATAGGTTATAATCATAGAATTGGGCTAAGGATCTTATAATTTAACCTAAGATGTAAGATATTGAGGGTATTCCACCTTTAATATGTTGTTTTCTCTAGCATGATTTTTCCTCTCACATAATTCTTTTTGTGTTTTAGTTAATGGGGGAAACCATATGGAATTAGGTTAACATTGAATCCAATGAAAAAATTGGTGACTATGAGCAACATAATTGAGTAATGCCTCGAGAGAAAGATATTGTGATTATGCCGAATCAGTCATCAAGATATATGATTAACAAGGTGAAATTTAGTGGTATTCCTAATTCATCAAATAAGAGGAAGATATACTATTATGCATGTTCGCATGTTGAGGAGCATAAAGAAAGGATGATTGATATTTCTAATGAATGGAAGAAGAACCTTGAGGAATACCTCAAATGGAGGGACCGATGTTATCTGTGTGGAGAAAAGGGCCATAGAGTGACAGAATGTTATGGAGTTCAATGTATTATTTATGGAGAACATGGGCATTACCCAACTCAATACCCTGACCAAAAAAGTTACTTCTAAATCAAGGAAGGACTTATTCCAGGACAATCATTGAAGAGGATGGATTGAAGTGTTTATGTATTAGTATTCAAGAATAATGTTGTTGAGGTACTTTTATTGTGTATTGGAATATTTTTGTATTAGTCTATTGTGGTTTTCAAAAATTATAAGGTACCGGTAACCATGAAAAGTGATTCAAATATTTTGGAAAGCAGATGATATGCGCATAATGAAGGGATAAGGAGAAAATGAAATGTTTGACAGTATTCATGAGCTCATGATTGATATAAGGACTAAGTGATATCATGGTTTGAGTATATAGAATTTTGAGGATTTTGGTATGTAGAAAGTGTTAACTTTTAACTGCATTCATGTTTTCACTATGGTTCAATGGGCATTCATTTTTCAATAGAATACATGATTAAGGTATTCACATGATTGGAATATGACCAACAAGATATATGGGGGATAAATGATGATATTCACATTCTTGGTTGATGACATTTCAATTAATAGTTTTCTTTATACTATGATCTTAGACCGAAGTATTTTAGATAAGCCTAAAGATTGGAATGAATTATGTTGTACATAAGTTAGTATTGTTTAAGGATAGAACTTTTTTTTGATATTATTTATGTGATGTTATAGTAATATAGTTTTATAAAAAGTACAACCTACAAGACGGGCGATAGGCCATCACGTCGGACAAGGTTTTGGGAATCAAACCCACAACCAAAGTGTGACTGGCCTTTATCACCTACCACTGGCCTACAGGAAGTCATTGTTTAGTAGAAACTAGTTTTATTATATTAAGCAGTATGATATATGAATTATAAGTCCATTTTAGGAACCATATATGATTAATCTCACTATAGATGGACTTATGTATTTTTTTTGATAACTTTTCTAACCTTTTTTTTGAGACAGATGGAATGACCCATCATTCTATCACATGATCTATTAACACATCACGAATGAAAAATTCAACTTCATTTCTTTAAGAGATGAAGTGGAAATTGTCCAAAGAATGACCAATGGTGAGACTATACCAAAATCACGAAAGTATTTCTTCTAATTCCAATTTTATCATCTTTAGGGAAATGATCTTGAGAACCAAAAATGTTGTCCTAGTTCCTTTATATCCGATGAATCATATGGTACCTTAGATCATCAAAAATTTATGGCTTTGTGATTGTTGGCGTTTTCATAGCCATGTTCTCTACCACTCTCTATCAGAACATGGTGGTTAGATTTCTCTTCCATATCCATATTTTCACAAATGTTATCCTATATGGAAACACAGTGATTAGTTAATTTGGGTAACCATTATATTTCATACTTTAGTTTTTAAAGTTCAGTTTTGGAATTTCTTTTTACGATGTGGGTTTCTATGAATAGTAAACGATTTATAACCCCGACGAATTTCGAGGGCGAAATTCATTTTAAGGGGCGTAGAATTTAACAACCCAAGATTTTATAAGATACATTCTTTTTAATTTCATTCATATCTTCTGTTGTACGATACACCAAGATTATATTGCGCTATACGCAACACCGTATTATCTTGTAGTATACACAACACTATTCTTGGCTTGTGTTACACACAATTTCAAGTTCGTTCGATAGAAGTTATTCTACTCAACATTGAGTATATATATATATATTCAATGTATAAATAAAATATGGTTGGATTATGTTATACGCAACAACAAAGGATTCCTGCACTACACGCAACTCTGACTTGGCTTGCATTACACGCAATCACGACCTTCCCTGATAGCGTGTGTTGTATGCAATACCGGGTTTTACTAAACAACAATATATTATTATAATATTGTTATAAACTAGTCGTTATGAATAGTATTAACTAAATTTTGAATTTTATAAAATTATTATTCATCTTACACATTTTCTAGAACATGGTATAAGAACAAAATAAATTTTTTGGGTAAAATAAGTATTTTTCAAAAAATACAGTTTTTCCGCCTTTTGATGGCGCACCCACTTTAAATATAGTTTTTGAAATGATTATAAGTTCCATTTGACAAAATAAAATTATTCTTTGGAATCAAGAAATAAAAATTTACTTTGGATAAATTTTTCATTTTATTCTGATAACTTTCATATTTTAATGAATAGTAAAAACACGCTATATTTTAATTAAAAGCAACTTTTTTAACCGTAATATCTTATGTGGTTAAATTATAATATTGAATGGTTTCAAAGTATAAATAGAATATATTTTTACCATTTAATATAATTTAGGTCATTAGAATTGATTTTACCTTGAATTCGTAGGTTAAATCAATTCAATCTTTTGCAATGTTTTAAAGAAAAACCCATTTTCTTTCGACAACAGGATTAATTTTAATTTAATGTCTGAAACTTTTATATATTGAATTTGGAAAAATGGATTCCATATTTGGAATCAGTGGGTCCAAATTATGTTAATAAGATACTTTTTATTTTTGGGCATTGTGAATAGTAACTACAACAAATTTTATTTACCATAGTTAAAGGTAAATCGAGTAATTAAGGATAAGTATAAGATTATAAAATTACCCTAACACTTGAAAAAATCTTATTGGATGACTAAAAGTCGACCCATATCACCTAAGGGTTGGATTATATTCATTTAATGGATTTTTGTCATGAAAATAATATAATTATTATTAAAACCAAAGAAAGTGACAACATGTCACTCTCTTAAATACTATAAGTATAATAATTTTAAGTTAGTGATAAACTTCATGAAACATCGAACATTAATAGTATAAATAAAGCTAAAAAAATTATCTACTTCATGAAATGTTATTTAGAATTTTTTGGGATTAAATAATTATCATTAATTGTGACACAATAGTGATGCAGAAATTATTTAGCTAGTGAAAAATCAAGAATATAGTTTTTATTAAACTAATAGTGACCATAAAAGGAACAAAACCCTGACCAAAACTTATTCTTCATGTAAAGTTAAACTATAATAATCCAATGGTAGAATAGTTGACCATTTGGAGTCTTATAAAAGCAATTATGACACTTATATTATTTTATTTTAAATGATGCCAAAGTTGTCACCTTCATAATTTAATAAATATAACAATTTAACTATTGCGATTTTAAGATGATAAATTCGAGTAAAAGTATTATTATGAAATTTAATAGATTTATATTTATTATAGGATTTTATTTTTAATTTTTATGCAACATATAATTATATTAAATAATTATACAAAACGGTTGTAGTAATTATTTTATTAAGAGATAAAACAAATAAATGGTTTTAAAAATAATAAAATAAATATTATATGAACTATTTAATGATCTCCAATAATTTTATAGATACATATGGCCTTTTAGTAATCTATTAAAGCTTTTAATTAGATCATATCTTCTGTATATAGTTTATTTAAATTCATATAAATGAATAGTGTCAAAATTGACACTATTGTTATTTAATAAAAATAACATATTATAAAATTGTTTAAAAATCACAAAAAAATTTAAAAATTATAAATTTAAATTTATATAGTGTAAAATGTTATAAAGAATCCAATTATGGAAAATTCACAAAAAATAAGTAATTTTTTGTTATAAGTTCAAATTTAGAATTTTATTACCACAAATAAAATTAAATTGATTAAGTATGGATAAATCAAGTTGATAATGTTTAAAATAATTTCCTAAAATGTCTCAATTTTATTGGTTGATGATATTACAACCCTATATCATCTTATATTCGAATATGAGTCATTTTTGGAGGTTTTTAATTGGGGTTATATTTATTATAAATTAATATTTTTGAGATTTCCAAAGGTGCCCCTCTCCTCCCTTATAAAAGGGCACCTCCTCCCTCTCTTCTTCACACCAATTTGAGCCTTCAAGCTCGGAAAAAACATGAAAAATTATCTTCTCCACTTCCCTAGAAACATCCTAGAGGTTCTGGTCTTCATCAAAGACCAATTTTAGTGCCCTAAGTGGAGGTCTCAAAGAGGCGCTTCAAAGAAGAGGTAATGTTCGTTACCGATTCTTTCAACTTTATTTCTTCTTCCACTTATTCTTATTTAGTTTTTTCATTATGAAATAATAAAATCAGTATCACTCATATACGGATATCTTATTATAAGTATGAAACAACCCTATTTCACAATTTATCCATCCTACGGAAAATGAAATCACCGCGCGTGCGTACGTACGGAATACCATCTCCACACCGTGGTGTAATCTATTTTCCACCACCACCTTACTTGGATGGGTATAATGGTGTAAATAATGACTATATATTATTATTTTAAAGTGATATTTATTCTTAAATATTATACATACACTTGAATACAATTCCACGATCATGGGAATTATATCATCGCTCGTGCGTACGTACGGACTACCGTCTCCACGACGCAATGAGATTCATTCTCAATGATTAACCATTCATGAATGATTATAAAGTATATATAATAATTAATCATGAAATATATGACATAATAATGATACTGGATTTATGTATATATATATGTATGTCATCTACTTAATTCCATTCAATTCATTAAGGAAACGAAAATAGCGTTCATGCGTACGTACGACCTACCGTCTCCATGAACGGTGTATTTCTTTCCATTTATAGATATATCATATATATGTATATTCTGAATATATATTATATATAAATCATTTTTTACATTCTGGATAAAGTAATCATGATCCAAGTAATCATATTAATAATTAAAAGCTAAAACACGAACGACAAATGAGACGATTTTACCCAAAATGCTACTTTAACATGAATTTACAAAATAACGGGTAATATAAAGACATAAGTGGACCATATATGATATAATAACAATGAATATGATTCTGTAATAAGTCAATAAAATTATTTAAATTATTATACAGGGGGTTCAGACACGTACGAAGCATATCGGACCTAAGGTAAGGGATAAATTCTGCAAATCTAATTTTTATCTGAGATTGCTTATTCGTAAGTATTTACTGGGGTTATTTCTATCATCCATGTCCATGTTTTATAAAAGTGTTTTCATGTATGTTTAAATTCATTTTTACCCATTTTTTACTTTTTTACTTTTACTACATGTTATGTAAGGAATCTTTCTTTTGTTTACGTTACGGGGTACTTTTTTGACTTTTTCGACAAAAGTACGAGAAGAATGATCTTTTAACTTATACGTCATAAAAGGATTTTTACGGCTTCATAAAGCCTTATTTTCATGATGCTTCCTCTAAAATACTTCATTAATATTTTCAACATAATCCCTTTCTTTTAAAATTGCATGACATTTTGTGAAAAGAAATTGATTTTGAAGAAGAAAGGATATTTTCCTCAAGAATTCATTTCAAGTATTTTATCAAAACCATTTTTCATCTAATATGACATTATTTCATATGTTTATGTTTCAAGTATCATGTCTATATGATTTAAATGGTTTCACTTTTCTTATTATGAAATGATATCCATTTCTTTAAATGGATTATGTGATGATGGAATGATGTTTTTGAAACCCATTTTGTTTATTGGGTTATTATGAATGATGTATGTTTTTTTGTGGCACAAGTAAGAATGATTTCATTATGAGATGGGTGGTACTTATATCTCTCTCCAATTCATTGGGTAACGATTTATATCTCATGAGATAGACATGGTTGTAACGGCAGGTTAATCCGGTTCAGTAAAACAGGACTGAAACGAGGAGTGAACTCGATTCAGAAAGGGACTTTGTACACTAAGATGGTCTTGGCAGCAATGCCTTGGATACTATGAAAATCATTAAACATGCTTAATGGATGCCACAATTACATGTTTTATTCCCATGCTATTTTATCATGATTTATGTTCCATTATGGTCTATGCCTTATGTACTTCCATGTTTTATGTCGTTGCTCATTATTTTTAATGTTCATGTTTTCTTTATGTTCAAATGTATATGGGATGTTTTATTTTATCCATGCTTACCCTTACTGAGCATTTGAGCTCACCCTTTTTATGTTTTCTTTTCCCATGATATAAAGAAATGTTTTAGGTAAGAAAAAAAAGGGAAGATCTTTATGGGAGATGTTGAAGATCTTTTACCATGATTAGAGGATTACGTTCCAAGTTTCCAAAGACACTAAACTATTATGGTCCTTGTGTGTCTATTTTTGTTATGTATTCAATATTCTGAAAAAGTAATGTAATGTCCATGTACGTCAAGATTTGGGTCTCTACAGGTTCAGATAGCATTGATCGAGTAGTAAGCTCTACGAACTTGAACTTCTTCGATAGGTAATTTCTTTCAAGCATAATATGTTATAGATCAGCTAGGGCTTGGTTGAAAGTGAAGACTAGGGATGAATTTTTTTTCCCAAGCTCTAAAAAATGGACTTCATATGGCCTGAGGATACTCTATGAGAACTTCAACACTTTTTTATTTGTTAATTATCCATTCCCATTTTATAAACAATAATTATAATATTGAAAACTATTATTGTTTCCAACGATCATATTAACCAAAAACCATTTAATGGTAAAACCCAGATGGTCATATTTCAATTATACATATATATTTTTATTGATGATGACATATTAAAACATATAGTTCAGGAAAAAACATATTATTCAATATTTTGGGTAGTTACATTCTTCCATCATTAAGTAATTTCATCCCTGAATTTCAACTCGTACCCTAAAAAAAAAGGGATGGGTACTTATATCTCATATTCTCCTCTGGTTCCCATTTCGATTATTCATATTTTTGGTTCCTCTATAACACTTTAAAAATTTGGGTTGTCTTGTTGCGTAGAAACTGGTCTCTATGACCCAGGATCTCCATATACTTCTCCTCATAAGAGAGGTCATGTTCCAATTGTACCACCTTTGGATTCTGTATATGTGAAGGGCTAGGTATGTACTTTATCAAATGGGATATATGGAATACATCATAAACTTGAGCTATATTTGGAGGAAGTTAAATCCGATATGCCAATACTTTTATGAGATCAAGCATTTCATAGGGGCCAATATACATAGGGATGAGATTTAATTTCTTTCCAATATGCTAGAATCTCTTACATAGAGAAACTTGATGGAAGAACCTGTTACCAACATCAATGTCCAAGTCCCTTCAATTATTGTTGGAATAAATCTTTTACCAACTCTGATCAGACTTAATATGTTGTTCAATGACATGAACCTTTTCTATCATCTATTGCACATGTTCAGGCCTATGAAGCTTTCTATCACGAGCTTCTTCCAAAAAAGTAGGAGTTCTACATCACATCCCATATGGAGCTTTGTAGGGTTCCATTTGAGTTCTCGAATGAAAACTATTTTTGTAATAGAACTCCACTAATGGGAGATGTTGATTTCATCAATCTTTAAATTCTATTAAGTATGTTCTTAGTATGTCCTACAGTGTCTGAATAGTCCTTTCAGATTGGAAATCATTTTGGGGGTGGTATGCTGTACTAGAATTCAATTCAGCACATAGAAAATATTGAATACTTATCCAAATATTAATGCGCACCTTGGATCACAATCAGATATGACAGAAAGTGGAACTACATAGAGCCTTACCACTTCCTTCATGTAAATTCGGACAAGCTGATCAGGAGAGAAATATTCACGAATGGAGATACAATGTGCAGTCTTGGTGATTTGATCCACTATAACCCATATTGTATTATTTCTATTGGATGTTCTCAGGAGACCAGTGAAAAATTCCATAGTGATATTTTACCACTTTCATGCTGGTATGGGTAGTGGTTGTAGTACCCCTTTGGGAATTTGTCGCTCTTCCTTCACTTGATGACACACGAGGAACCTTTTAGTGTAGTCAGAAATCTCCTTATTCATTTTATCCCACCAATAAATACCATGAATGTACCTATACATTTTACTGATTCCAGGATGTATAGAGAATATAGAGCTATGCGCTTCATCCATCATATCCTTTTTTATTTCCCTAATAGATGGTACACATTGTCTTGTATAAAATTATAGCACACCTTTATGATCAATATTAACATTAAGAAACATCCCATCCTTTATAGACTTGAACTTCTCCTTTAATAATGGATCTTCTTTTTAAGCATTCTTGATATTCTCTTGTAACGATTGTTGATAAATCATTTTGGATAGGGTTATTTATATCCCTTTTCTTATAATTCCCATGTCCAGTTTTACTAGGTCTTTGATCTAGGGATCTCCTTGAATCCTCATAATTTTTTAAATAATAGGTTACTTTCTAGTTAATGCATCAACAATTTTGTTTTCTCTTCCAAGATGATAATGAATTAAACAATCATAGTATTTTATAAGTTCTAACCATATTATATGTCTCATGTTCAATTGATTTTGTGTACAAATATACCTGAAAAATTGATGGTATGTGTATATATCACACTCTTTCCCATAAAGGTAGTACCCTTATATCTTCAGGCAAAAAACAATTGTAGTTGACACAAGATCATGTGTAGGATAGTTTTTCTTGTAAGGCTTCAACTATCAAGATTCATAAGAAATTACTTTTTCAATTTTCATGATGACACACCCAATAACTTTTAGAGATGCAACACTAAAAATAATGAATCCTTCATCTATTGAGGTTAGAGTTAAAACGGGCGCAGTAACCAATATCTTCTTTATCTCTTGGAAATTTCATCACACTTCTTTTTCCATATGATCTTGAACCATTTTCGAGTTAACTTGGATAGTTGATTAGAAATTCATGAATTGTTTTTCCAAAAAATCCTATAATATCTTACTAAACCAAGGAAATTGTGAATCTCAGATACTGTTATTGGATGAGGCCACTCTACAAAATTTGTCTTTGCAGGGTCAACTGCGATTCCTTCAGTAGTTACAATGTACTTTAAAAAATTAACCGACTGTTACCAAAACCTATACATATTAAACATTACAAATAACCTATACTTACTTAGTGTTTAAAATATAACCCTGATATGATCTTCATTCTCTTATCGACTATTATAATATATCATAAAATCCTCAATAACCACTACAAAAATGTTATCAAGGTAGTCTTTAAAGAATCTATTCATCAAATCCATAAAAATGGAAGGTTCAATAGTCAATTGGAAGGGAATAACAACAAACTCACAATTCCCATATATTGATCAGAAGGTAGTCTTTGGAATATATTTTTTCTTCACCTTAAATAGATGATAACTAGATTGAAGATCAATCTTGTAGAAAAACTGAGCCTCATGATGTTGGTCAAATAAAACATCAATTCTTGGAATAAGGTTCTTGTTCTTTACTGTGATCCCATTTAGTTCTCTATAATAAATGCATAACTACATTGATCCATAATTCTTCTTCAAAAATAGAATAGGTTCTCCCCAAAGAGACACACTTGGTCGAATAAAACCCCTTATCCAAAAGATCCTGGAGTTTCTTATATAATTCCACAAGCTCCACATCTCTATTCTGTATGTGGTTTTTGAAATAAGCTTGGAACTAGGAATGAATTAAATGGATAACTCTACATATCTTTTTGGGGGAGGTCTAGGTAACTCCCTGGAAAATACTAAAATTTAATCATGAATTATGGGGACATTCTATATCCTAATACTCTAATTTCTTTCTTTTTTATTCACCGATAAACTCCATAAAGAAGGATATAGGGGGTGATTCTAGATAAATATTAGGATGAGATATCTCTTCTCTAAAGATAACTGTAGGTTTTCTATTTAATACAATTGATATTTCCTTGATTCTACATTTGATATTAGTATTATACTTTGAGAGCTAGAGCATCCCTAGTATAATATCAAATTTCAATATGGGAATGACTACTAGATTTTTGATAAGATTGTTCTTTCTAAAGTAAATACTCAAGTTTCTAAAAATTTCCGATGCTTGGATACCCCCCCAAAATTCTTGACTAATTAATCTACTTTTAGAAGATCAATAATTGATTTTATATTCTTTACAAACTTAGAGGAGAAATAAAGGAATATGGAGAATAAGACTAAAAAATTACTTGGAAGCTCTGAGATAAAAACAAGAGTACCTACCACCACATAATTTAGAGCTTCAACATTAGATGTTGTGATAAAAATCATGACTTTTCTCCATTTTCCTTTTCCAAGTCTAATAGTGATTCCCCTCCACTATCTTTAGATTTGGACAGTGATTGGAAAAGTTCCCTGGCTACCCAAACTAGAAGTATTGGACTTCAGGTAGTTCTTTCACCATCTTCCCCTTGTTTTTAGTGTTGGGAAGTTAAGGGTTCACCTCACCATGAAAATTCTGAGTGATATAGAATTCTCTTCCAAACTTGTAACATTCCATGCTCCTGATTAGGTAGTTCTCTGAATGATTCATCGAATATTCATTACACATGGTAAATTTCAATTTATTTCCTCCTCTTCCCGGATTAAATCTCCTCACCAAGATTGGATCCATTGATCTATTCTTTTCATTATATTTTTCAGACCAATGAATCTCCCCAAACTCCAGTTCAACTTTCATAGCACTCCACATGATATCCGTATAGATATTATAGTCTCATTTGGGAAGATTTTTTGGAAGATGAGATCTTAGTCCACCAAATAATATATCAACCTTACCATCACGATCCATAAAAAATCTTGATATTTAACTGGAATATATTGTGAATTTCATCTCATAGATTCCCAAATATTCATTCTCCTTCTACATCTACTTGATAAATTCCTTCTCTATTTTTTTTCATCGAATTAGGGAAATACTTATTGAATAATATCCTTCTGAAGAAAACGCACTCCATATATTTAATCTCCCCTTATGGTAGTGGGTTTTTAATCTTCTCCAACCACTGATCAGATTCTCCATCTAAGAAGTAAATTGCCAAGGGGAATTTCTCTCATTTAAAACTATGAAGTATAGAAAAGATCCTTTTTACAGAGCTTATCCAATGTTCTGCAATCAATGGGTCACTAGATCCATTGAACGTTGGTGGTAGTTGGCATAAAAAAGACACAATATAAAGTTTTTTCCTTCTTGGTGAAATTAGTATCTTCGCTTGATTCAAGTTATTTATCATAATTTGAGTCATTTTATTAATCATTCTCATGAAAGCCTCCATTCTAGATTCCATCAGAGGGCCGTCAGTGTATGGTCTATTGCGGTCACCATTTTCATGGTTCCTCCCATTACACTCTATTTTTTAAGAGAATAAAATCTTACTGAGAAATTTTTTTCATTTACTAATATTATAATTGTAAATGATTTTTAGGTCTTAAAACATAATGATTAAACACGTTATCGATAATTACATTTTCCATAAATCCTTTATAATGGTTCATAAGAAAACATGTTATTAACCAAACATATACCTTAGGAGTATCAAAATAGGAGTACATAAAGGCATTTTGTCATCCACTAGTTCCCATTTGAGTCTTGCTTAAAGTTGTGGTTTTGGGTTTTACCACTAGATAAATCTGGGTCAGATCCAAATCCACTTATTCATATCCAGTCAATGATTTATTTTTTGGAAACCACATACTTAATATTTCAAAAAAATACAAGGATGTTTTAGTATATTTAAACTTTTATTTAGGGTTATACCAAAATATTTCATATCCTGATTTCAAAATATTACTATGCTATCATTTGATACCAATTGTGGAATTCTGCCTTTTTATTACATAACTTTACATAACATTTTACAAACAGAGGATCTTTTAAAATTTACTATCTTGGAAATAATGTACACTATACCTGAAAACCTAAAACAATATTCTATTCAAAATGAAATTATTATTAAAGGTTCATACTAATTAAATTTATTTCATCTCATAACCTAGGGACTTACATCAAAGTAAAGGGTGAGTAAATGGCCTAGTAAGTGAAAACATGTGAAACCATTTACACGTGAACATGGGTAATATCAGAAAGGACATGAATAACTTCATAACGACATGAAAAGGAGTCATATGATAAAAATAGGAACATTACTAATAAAATTAAAATGATTCTACAAAATTTAATTTATACATTCATGATCATATCACTAAGGTCCATCCCCAAGGTGTCATAAAAATTAACAAGGTTATTCACCAAGGTATCATAAAACTTGTAATCCTCATATATTAATTTCTTTTCCCAATAAAATGGATAGATATCAGGTTTCACCCTTAATTTGTATTTATTTTTTTGTATTCTACATATATCATAATTAAAAATTTCATAGATAACCCAAATAGAATAAAAAAATGGTTTTCATATCAAAATCACGACGTTTTTAACAAGTGCTTAAAAACATGATCATTAGGTCATTTATAAACCAAAGAAACGGAATGAGGGTTTTATATATTTAAATTAAAGAATAAAATATATCATTTTTAAGTATGTATTAATTCACATGGAAATTAATGAGCATTGGGTATTCTTATAAAGAAAATCAAATAATTTCTTATTAAAAAGAGAGAGATTTTGAGATGAAAATTATGCAGTATAATAGGTATGAAACATGGTTTTATAAAACATTAAAAAGATACGAGATATGGGTCAAAAATTAATAAAGGACTCATAATATAGTATAGAAAAATAATAAATTTTAAATAATAACATGGTATATAAATTTGAGAGAAATATAATTATAAAGAGAACATGAAAAGAAAAGAGTAGTTGGGAATTCCCTTACCTTGAAGAGTAACTTCTAAAACTCTAAGATCGCGACCTTAGGGGATTAAGGGAGAATTTTGAGTAATCCTTGGGTGGTATAACTAGCATAAATTCATAGAGGATGAATTTTTAATGAAGATAAACGAAGGAATGGGTGGTTATTTGTAGTAAAAGGGGGGGAGTTTTTTATTAATTTCAAAGGACACCTCATTAATCGTATTTGGAAAACCATGGGCTTTCCCATGATATTTACCCATGGTATTGGACAATTTGGAAAAATATTGAGTCAATATAAAATATAATATAAGACCATAAATATTAACTAATCAATACATCATTATGACATATCTATGATTTAATTAAACATTCGAAAAACTCAAATAGTATTTTTAATATCCGCGAAAAGAAAAATTATTTTATAGAATTATCATAAATTACCGGTAACCTAATATAAATGTTCTAAGTTAAAAAATATAAATTTAATTACCTTAGTAAATTTCTATATATGATAAATTTAATTTTCAACTTTCAAAATACTTGATTATTAAAAATAATATCGGACAGAAAATGCATAGCGACATGCGTAGTAAAATTTTCGACACATGAAAAAAATTAAATTATTTCATCACTTATAATTAAAAAATAGTGTTTTTTAACACTATTTCATTATAATAATAATTCTTAATAAATAATTATTTTTATATAGAAATAAAAGTACAATTTTTACCCTAAAAATCAATTTATCAAATTCCATCACAATTTTTAACCAAAAATATTCCTGGTTTACCTATTCATCTTAGTATTTATTGTATACCAGTATAAATATTTATGTAAATATTAATTAATGAAATTAATATTATATTCATATCTTTGTTGATAAATATTTATTAAATATTCAGTAAATAAAATAAAAAAATTACTTATAGTCTGGTGAATATGTATTTATTAAATATACATGTCATTAAATTGATTTTTTTACTAATGAATAAATAATTATTTTTTAACTTAAAAATAATATTTCTGATTGATTAATAATAAATAAAACTATTACTTGGTCTGGTGAATAATAATTATCCCAATAATTAAATTCAAATGGATTTTAATTACATTAAACAGAAACACATAATGCATGATCGTCTAGGATTCTTTCTCATTATCATAATTTATTATTTTATATCTAATCAAGGGGAAAAAATTAATACAAGAATGAGTAAATAAATTGGGTCTATAGTAATGATGTTTGAGGGAATCCCATCAAACTAATTTGACAACTTCCTGAGGAAGGGATCCCAAGATACAGATGAAGGTAAATTTCGTGTCATGCATATCTTTAGCAGTAAGAAAGTATGACACATTTTGGCCATTGTAGTACGTATGATCAACATCCATGCAAGTTTTTTATATGGATTTTGAACATTTATATGAGAGAAAAGATAGACCATGGGATGAGATTGAGTCTACACATGGATTTTTGAATGAATTTGGAGTTTGTTTTATTCACAACAAGATCAATAATATTTTTTTACAAGTGAAAATTAATACTAGAATATCCCATTTATTCAGCCTAAAAAGTGTCTCTACCTAAAAATAAAGTAATAAAATCTATAACAACAGAACCCCTTCTTTCACAAAAAATTCCACTGCACATAATAATACCTATGCTACAAAATCCAGATATGTTTATCTTTGGACCTGAACTATTATAATTACGACTAATCCACTAGACGTGATGGTCACAAAAAGAGGTGTGGATAAAAGATTTGGTATTCATAATGAACCTGAATTATGTGGAATCATCACAATACTTGGTTGTCAATGAGTGATCATTCCATAATTTTTGTTTTGTTTTGTGGAAAAGGTCGAACATTGATAAACTAGTATCCTCATTTTGAGATTTGTTCCTGACCTTTTAAATGAACTAGGATACTATTACTAGAATGATGACTCTCCATTCCCTTTCAATTATTTTATTATCCACACTTTTAGAAAATATATCACGGATTAAGCCATTTGTAGCATCCTATGTATTTATACTAATGAACTCACCAAAGGTGTTCCACATAGCATGAGACCGTTCCCCTTAATAAAACTGGAAAAATGATTGTCCTCAGGGTTCACATCAATAATGGTACATGGAAGCAAGTTTGATTCCTATAAATTGGAAATGTTCATAAGTGTAAAGGGAGTTTTTTTTGATATTCCATACATGGAATTTATGTCTTGGTTGAATTAATTTACACCAAACAACCCCCACCCGTCAATATTGCAAGAGGTGATCTGTGGATGGTGATATCCCTTACTAGATAAGACTCCCAATGAATAACTTGTAAACACACATCTATCAGGATCAACAGTAATCTAGATGATATTAAAAATAATGTGCTAGTCTTTTTGAAGTCATCATGAGTGGAACATGAAAAATACCAGAATTTTAGGAATGATATGTTTGGTATGGTGAAGCCATGGAATTATACTATAGTTTCATCCTAGTTTTCATGCCAGAAACTGATATCGCCTGTTACCACTATCCAATGAGTGTGCCATTGGGGACCCAAAATTTGAGGATGAATCATGATCTATAAGGAGGATGAGTTCCTTCTAATAGAATTGATATTATTTACATAATTATGCATAATGAGCCTACCCCATGACTTACTCTTGTTGGTAGATTCCCAAGGAAACTTTTCATGCAGGCCATGCATCTTACTAGAGACACTTCTGATATTGATTACACATTTATTAATTGTTTAGCCATAATTTCCCATGATTCTAAGTGTTGTATCCCATTCGATTGTGAATCATGAATAAATAATTTCATAATTTTCATGATACTTATGATCAATCCTTTATAAATCTTAATAGAAGATAATATATGCAAGGTAATGGTGTTAAGAACAATGTTAACTAGATTTATTCTCCCACTAACGGATGAAAAACGATTATTCCAATAGCTGATGTTCCCTGTGATTTTATCAACCCCCTATTGAAGTGTCAAATGAGAAACCAAATTGGAAATATCAATTCTCCTTGGAGTAAATATAGATGTTTCACCTTTTCATTCATAGACATCTTTCCAAGGAAGTATCATTTCTATCTGTGTACCTCTTCGAAATTTACAAACTAATTTCTTTTTAGTTCACCACTTTTCCACTCTATTGAAAATACTACTCTAGAATTTTGTTGATACCAATGATAGAAGGATTAATTATATTAAGAAAAATGATTGTGTAATAATTTTAGTTAATGTTTGAGGATCCCCGTTTAGGATTCCTACAATGATATGTTAGAATTTGGAAATCCAAAATTTTTTAGTTGATGGGACGACTGAGCGTGACTTGTATGAGAATAAAAAATCTAGGAAATAGAAATCATCTCACCCAAGTCTGCACACTAATTTGGAGATGACAAAAAATTTCAACATGATTAAAATGGAGATCCATTTGGAACTAATGCACCTGTACAAAATATCAGTGGACCATGTTGGGAAGATCATGCTATTTATATTCTTCATGATAATGTTCCATTCAATCCCATTATAGGGATACTCCATGTCCAGCTTCATGATAACATTGTAACTATTTACCTTGGTATTGAAATCACGGATCATTTATTGAGCCATGCTAATATCACCTTGGATAGATCTACCCTAGTAAAGAACCAAAATTTACATGTAATTTTTTAATTATTTGGAAATTTTATAAGTTCATGAAAATTGACGACACGTGATTCCGAGGCCCAGTGTGAAGAAAATGAATTTTTGAACTTTTTTTCAAGTATGATCAGTAAATTTGAGAGTGGGGTTTTTTAACTTTTGAACCGGTGCTCGTAATTGAAATCCAAGGACACCGTTGAACTTGTAGCACCAGCATTCACTTAATGTGACATTTACCTCGACCGCAGTAGGTCGAGGGTGAATATAATTTTCACTTTTTCATGGGAAAATAAAATAAAATAATTTAAATTTTTATTATTATTCTTGAAAACTCTCTACATGGGTTATGGAGGTGGGGACCACCCAAACTAAAGTCCCAGATTTGAATTAAATGGTGGGGACCACCTGACTCTTGAACGCCCTCTTTAATGAGGGGGGTGACCCTAGGTTTCCTCTAAATTAATTATTCCAACTCCCCATTTAATTTTTAGAGACAAAATGAAATTAATGAAATTTGTTAGCATTTTAATTGTGCCAACTTAATTAATACTCTTAAGTTAAATTATATTGGAACCTATTTCTTTGGGTGGGGAAAGGATAAGGGGAGAGATTTTGGGAGGATTACGCTTCTCTAATGTAACACCTCCCAATGAAGAACTTCTTCAACAAAGAATGCGCACCCTCTAACATGGGATGTATTCGATAAGGAAGAACTGATGTCCAACCTTCTCCCCTCACTGATGTCAATAAACCTCCGATGTGGTGGTTTTTTATTCTTCGTGTTTTACATAGAATTAATCTTCTTGATCCACCTGATACTGAACTAATGCAGAGGAAGCGGGCCAAACGAACACAACCTGATCCCACTACTATTATTCAGGGTTGGTGTGTTATTTGCGATGAAAGAGGACAAAAAATGACACCGGAGGGGCACTAGAACGGCGGCCGACACCACGACTGGCCGCGATGAAGGCGATGGCACGAGTGTACCGCCCGACAGAAGAGAACCATGGCTTTGTGCCACGACATCGATAGAAGGGTGGCCATCTCGCAGCTGCATGCTAAAGAAGGCACGACGTGTGACTGCACCTCACGAAGAGGATGGCTGGCCATCCAGACAGCCACAACGGCCTCCCGCACCACGGTGCCCCACCACATTGGGGGCCACCCAGTGGGCTGGCCCGGACCTGGCAAGTCGGGTTGGGTTGACCCAAACTGGGTCATCCCAGCGGGTCAGGTCAGGTCGGTCGGACCGTGTCAGACCGGACCTGGACCAGTTTCATGCCATTCAATACCTTTGGCCATAAATTTGTCACTGAGCGTCCATTTGACAAACCATCTATGGCACTGGAATCCTTGGAGTGATACAGTACCTTTGGTATAACCCACTAGATATTTGGATAATGTTGGTGTATGGTCGGGTTGGATCGAGCACGAATCCAACAGGGCCCTCAAGACTAAAATTCTAATAACTTACAGACCGGGTGTCCGATAGATGCACCGTATGTTGCATTGAGACCCCTGGGACGTGGTGGTCCTTTGGGATAAATCTTCATGAGACTTCATGATAGTTGGAGTGTTGATAAGTGGCTTGAAGAGTAGACCCTCACAGAGACAAACAAGCTTAGTGCGAGAACCCTGTAGTAGGCTCTGATGACGTACTAATGATGTACTAGGATCCTGTGTGGGTCTGACATTGTACTGATGATGTACTAGGATCCTGTGTGGGTATGACGATGTAAAGATGAGGTAATAGGATCTTATGTGGGTATGATGATATACTAGGATCCTGTGCGATTCTTACGAGGTACTAGGATCCTGTGTGGGTTTAACGATGTACTACAATCTTTTGTGGGTCTAATGATGATTTAGGACCCTTATTGGGTCTCCCTCTTGATAAAGTAATATGAACTAGTAGTTGTGACTAATCATCTCTACTACTGTGCCTAAGTTATACCTGGTGTGATCTATGTCCGTACCTATGTTGTACTTTCCTTTGTTTTAATACCTTGGTGGTATTCTTTGGTGTGGTATACCTATTTTGTACTTACCTTCGTGGTACTCCTTTATTTGTGGAATAGTTGACCTTGGGCTTTTCATTTGGACTCTGTGTTTCCTCATGATTGAGATGGGAATGCTGGATAACTTAGGTATATATATGGGCATATAAATAAGTAGGATTTTTAGATGATTTCATGCTTTTTGGTTTATCCTTTTTGGATTTTGTGAGACCTTGAGGGTCTCGGGGTCCCTACTGATTATCGTTATACTTACCCTTGCATGGGATATGCCCGAACATTATTGTGTTTGGTGCATGAGACAGACAAATCAGATTGAGGACAAGAGTACCTGGACTGGAGGTAGCTTAGAGGTGGAAATTAGACGAGGAGTACCATAGAGACGGTCGTTCGAGAGATGTATCTACCCTTCATGTCGGATCCTTGGAGGGAGTTCACAGGAGATGTTTCAGTTTACTTATACTTTTCAGTTTTCTTGTACTCTGCAGTTGGACTTGTATTCTGGCCCCTTTTTCATATTTTACACACTCTTTTTACTATATAGTTTACTTGTGTTCATATCTTATTGTGTTCTTAGTTGTTTGTGTTAACAAGATATAAAGGCAATGCCTTCTTGGTTTTAGGGAATATACCTTTCAGTGCTAGTCGTCAGCCCCTAACGTATGGAAGGAAGGCTTGGGGTAGTCATGACATGGGCCCTGGGGGATGGTTCTTGACAAACCTTCACAAACGCATGTTTTTTCTATGAAACCAATCTAGGTAGATTCACATATAACATATGATTGATAATGTTGGCTGGTATATTATAAAGATAATTTTACATGATGATTGACCAATAATGTTGGATCATAGATATGTCTTTCAACTTTGGAATTATCCCCATATGAGTGTCTCCCAACACTCATGGGATATTATCACCATGGAAAAAATCATGTATATACTACACTAAGTCACTCTTAACTACGTCTGAAGAGGCTTTGTTAAAAAACCCTAGGAAGCCATCTGGGTCTGGGGGTCTTGGGGTTGAGAGAATGAACCACCTTATGAATCTACTAGTCATTATATTTTTATTACAACATCTCATTTTCATCAAAAGACATCATTAGAGGTATATAATTGAATATCTTAGTAATATCCTTGGGGTATCCATCTTGGAAGTAGTGGTTCAGACTAGCCAGATAGGAATTGAAATCATCCTCATTCGTATTTCCTACCACCTCATGATCATCAGTGTAGGTGACATTTTCTTATAGAATATTATGGATTTTGAAACATCTATTTTTATTAACACATAGTTGAAAATAATCTGCTTTCTATCCTCCTTCACTTTTACATTTTATTCTCAACATCTCATGCACTTTACATTCATTTTCTAGGGCAAGAGAAGCCAACACATTCTTCTTAAGGGAAATAGATTTGTGAATGGTCTCATCCCATATGCTCTCTAGAATATTCTCTATCATATTAATCTCTGCACAAAGAGAATATATAGCTCAGAAGTGGTATGGTTGAGAGATACTCCACTGAAGAATATCAACACTGAGATGCCTAATCATATTATAAATACTGTAACAAAATCTTACCTACCTTGTCTTGTGCCACTAATTCCTCACCAATTGATCATTGTGTGGGGATGAAGTCCGTTGGTGAGGGAATGAGAAGTGTATTCAGTGATCCAACATGATATTGATGTCATCAACAATGGGATAATGGTATTAAAGAGACCCATCACATGAGTTTCCTTGGATTACAAGTATAAAGATATGGAATTGATATTTTTCAAAGAACCTATAAAGACGACACCACATATGATTTTCCCCATTTGGATGTTTTACAATGTGAAAATGGTACCAAAATACCCTATATACGAGAGTCTTATGCAGGATATGAATGCCACAATGTCACAATTAGCCTTCCGAGAGTGCTCACCACATCCCTTATTCTATGAAATATGCATAATAACATTGAAACCCCCACCATCCATATTAGATATCTTGGATTAAAACAATATATTTAATTACACATAGACTCCATCACATGAGTATCACATTTATAATATACCAGGAAATCTCAGTCCGAGGAAAAGCCTCAGATCATTTATTAAGAAAGAAAAGTCCAGTGAATAAGGAAATAGACTGGGGAAACCAATTACATGTCATAAAATTCATACCCATCTCTGCACCCATGGAGATCCTCTACAATGACTAATTCCCATTATGAGCTCTGATAGTGCTTAAGGATCTTCTCTTACTTCCTTATGAGGTTTAGTTTCTCCAGAGATATCAATTCCTTAGAGGACTGATTGATAGAGGACCTTGTCGCCACCGGCTTTGGCAAAGTAGAGTAATCCTTCCTCGGCCTTCTCTTAATTGGAGGAGGTTTATCCACTCTAGAATTCTTCTTTCCTTCCTTGACAACATCACAATAAGAGGGCCTCACTGAGCCATTCAGATTTTCTATGTCACTCTCTGATAGATCCCCCCATTTTCGAGTGACAGGATCAATTTGGCAACTAGCTTGCCCCTGCTCATATCGTCCATTATGGTCAGTCAAAGCCACACATTGTGGAGGATCCACAGATTTATACCCAGCATCGACCTCCTTCTCTAATCCACCCTCCAAGGTAACCTGCATACATTTATTCCTCATTGAAGAGCTCCCCTCCTCTTCAACATGAGACAACTCCTAGAATTGATTGAAAATGTCAACTGAGACCTGCAACACACCATCAGATGTCTGATGCACTTCCTCCTGAACAGCCAGACAGAGGGTTCTTTCTTCTTGAGCTAGCCCATCATAGACTAGACCCAGCTGCAACTCTCTCTCTTTCTGCTGATCATCTCTAGAACCAACAGGCCCACTGCCCTTGGCAGTAGCATCCTGACCCGGCCAATGCACGCGATGCAGATCCTTCCCAGCGGAGTCAAGAACTCCTGAGTTGCCTCCAACACCAATACCAGGACCATTCACACCATTTTACAGTTGAAGATCTTGCTTCAATCTATCAAAAAACGTATCTAAAGATGGATTAATTCATGCCCCCACTTGCTTTCCCAACTCTGATCCACCCAGGTCAGCCGCACTACCAAACATTCCATCATTTGTACCTCTCATCCCCTGACTAGGAAACCTACCAGGTCTCTTCAACATAGCAACCGACCTTCGACTCCCAGCGCCACCCATACAATGACTGGCCGAGTGACCCAGGTGGCTACAACTCGAGCAGAAATCAACCGAATCCTCAAAGACAATAGCCTGCCTCCAACAGAACTCCTCCCCTACAGTAATCCATACCCAATCAACCGGTGGCCTCGATGCATCCACTTCAACACAAATGCGTGGATTTACCAGGTGGCTCACAGAGGATGTGCGGGCGTCAGAGCATAAAAAACGACCAACTAAGTTTCCTATCATACAAATTATAGAGGGATTTTTAAAGGGCAAAGGGAGATTCGGAAAACATACCCATGTTGCAACCGCAGGGGGGTCTCAGTTCATGAAAAGTTGAAAGACCATCGAAGAAGGAAGAAATTGCATCCTCTACATCTGCGAGGAGCATTGGACCAAGCATGGATTAAATCTTCCTCTAAAGAGAATCATATCATCATGCGATGATTATCAATTAACCCTATTACTGCGCGATCCTGTAGATCCCAATCGCTGAAAACAAAATGGTCGAAATCATCAACCGAAGGCCGTCGATGAGAGAACCGGGCAACCAGGGTCAGATCCAAGAAGCTTGAAGCCGCAAAGAATTCTGATAATGTGATCGAGGGTTGTGGTTCCCCAAGGTGACGAAACCGACCGAAGAGGATCATCCTAAATATACAATAGTATATAATTGTGGTTCTGATGAAATTTCACCAATTGTTCCCTTAAATTATTATATGTTTTATATGGGAACACAATATAAGGGGCCTTATAAACTATTTATAATAAACTATAGGGGTTGAATGAGAGGACTGGAGAGCCATAGGAAGGAAAATCTCAAGAGAGGGAAAACAAAGGTAGAGAAAATATACTGAAAACACATTTCCTTCTATCTTGAAAGCCTACTCGAATTAGGGAGTTGAATAGAAAAATAGAATCTAGAAATCCCAAGATCTAATTAAGCCTATAGAGAATAAAAGATAGAGAGAATTTATACTATCCCACACATCCATTTGGTAGGGTATCTATCTCTAATATAGGGAAGAAATAGCTTGAGGAAGAAGGCCAGAGGATGCAAGGTCAACTCCTCCTCCACTACCTAGAAAAGGATCTAGTTTGGATGTGGGAGGACCCCCCCCATTAACCAGACACATGGTATCACCTAAAACCATGGTGAACATTTTATTTAATTCATACTCTCTCTGATAATACCCTCCAGTTGATAGATGGAGCCTCTGACATGATGACATCAAGTGCCCTAGGATGTGACATGATGGATAAAAATGGGAGGTGAAATAAAGGGGAGATCATGAGGCCAGTTCCTCAAACCGTCCACCTAATGAATCATGTGTTCTAGAAGAGGAATGGATTGATATATCTCCATGTAGAACTAATCTAATTTTTATGCAAATTAAGGGAACATTTTCCACTAACAGATGTCACCCAGAGAGTCATCAATATCTGGTAGAATGGGGAGGTTGTGGATGGGGAGGCCCAAGAAGCTGATGTAAACCACTTCCAAGGAAGGGTACCACCCATTTGGTACCTCCATAGACCAATAAAATAGATGGAAACACAAATTATGAACCAATCTAGATCTTCGAGACCAATCCCTGATGAAGTCACCATAAGAGGTGAGTTATATGATGTTGGATTTGAAGGGAAATTCTATGTTCTGTTTTATTTGAATAGATACCCTAGGATGTCATCACATTATTGTTATATAGAATAATAATCATTATTTTATAGGGTATTTATATTAATATTTAGATATTTGAATATAAGTTTAATCTATAGTAAAAAATAGTTGATACTTGGGCACCAAATCCAACTGAATCCCACATATAACAGAACAACTTCTAATGGATGGTTAGTTCTCAATTGTTATACATTCTTATGTAGAGTATGACTATAGTTTCTAGTATAACCACATTTACAAGACTAGTGTTGGTAAAGACACATGTATTTTTTTAAGAATCTACTTACTAAAACATTTTTAACTAGAGAATATCCCCCAATGTAGTGTTATAATCATGTATCTACATGTTTTACCATGTCATAGTTTTGAAATCCAAACTATGTACCTAGTAAAATATTATCATAATAATGATACAACTATATATTTTTCTATAACCCATGATTAGAATAAGATGTTTCTAAAATTATCTTGAAGTTGCATCAGAAAGTTCAATATACTTGGATTTTATTAATATGGAAACCATTGGTTGTATTAAGGATTTTTTGTATATTACCTCATCATTTTCTATGATACTAGGTAAAATATAACTAACTAAAGATAGGTGTTTGATTCACTTAAACACTAGTATTCCCATTTCTCCAGAAACCATGACTATTCCAGTTCTATGATTCTATGAACTATTAGATCTTTATAATTGTAAGTTTATGTAGTTATGATTGATATTTATTATATTGACCTACTAAGAATTATGAATCAGTAATACCAAACATAAATACATATCATGAAATATGTTATAAAGGCCAAGAACATAATCTTGTGAAATTATTGTAATCTCAATTATCATATCCTATCCTTCTATATGTTTAATTAGAGGTATTATATGCCAGAAAACATTCAATATTAAATTATTTCAACTTTTATTTTTCAATAATCTTTTGATATATGTATTATGACTAGATTTAGAAAACCCAATCATTAATTTTGTAGATGTGGTTCCATAAAACATGGTTTTTTACATTAGTTTATACTTGGAGAAATTTTAACTATTATTCTTAATAAAGTAGAATTTTTTTCCATATGTTATTAATATACATAACTTAAAAACATAAAGTTATCCCACTTACCTATTAGAGACACATGTCACTTATTTTTTTTAAAATGAATAAACTATGATCACTATTCATGTTTTATCCATAAAATAGTTTATTTAACTGACATGTGTTTTTTGAATATATTGACATCATCAAACATTTTGTAGTTAATCCTTATATGAATTTACTAGATGGATTCCATTTTAGCCATTTAATATATAAATATTCCATAAGGATTCCTCCAAATGAGGTTTTCTTGACTATAAATAGTCTAATTTGATAATAATACAAATATTCTTTGACAAGGAGAATTCAAAAGGATTTTAGTCATGATGCTTAGTGAATTGGTGTCTTTTCATAGACTATCCTTTCAATAATTATAAATTATTTATTAGCACTATATTTTAGCCTCCATTTCTAGTTTCCCTTTAATAAACACAAGAAGGATAATGTTTTAGAAACACTCAATATGTATATCCCATGAGTGTTGATAAATAGAGTACATTAGATGAATTTATTAATCAATGTAAAGATGATCATGTTTCAATGTACTGATTCTATGTAGGAAGGTTTATTTTCAATGATTAATATATATGTCACCCACCATGTTAAACTTAATCCATCTATTTTAATGAATTTCTATGCAATATGTTCTTCTTGAACTACTTATCCCACTAGTCTTAGTGGATTCCAACATTCTGATTAAAACTCCTGTGCATCTGGAGTCTTAATTAATAGAATTTAAGTGTGATAACATGATGTTTAAAGAGATAGGATTACTTTATGTTAATATACTCTCTCTTGAATATAAGTTAAGATTTATAGTGGCTATAGAATTATTAACTCAAATTCAACATACTTTTTGATTTTCATTTATATCTAAATCCATATTTTAACTAGTGATTTTCAACTTGCACTTGGAGTTGTTTTCTTATATATTATTATCATATAACATTTGATATGATATATATAAGAAAATATATGTGTAATATTGTCAATTGTTCAACTTATATTTGAAAAAAATGTTTGGGAATAAATAACATTACATTTTAAATATAAATATAAGAATAATCATTGATCACCAATTTATTACCATAAAGACATTAATGTATACAAGGAAATGTAAGTGTGGGATTACCTTTACTCCACATGTATGACAAATAATTACTTGAAAAAGATGTTATTAGACAATATATCTCAAAAATTTCACAATCTATATCATGTTCACTCTTTGACTTCATTAAATTTTTTCAAAATTTCATAAAGGAATATCAAGATGCATATGAAGTCACATTTATCTTTGGAATAGTTCATAAGTTCTTTTCGAACTAAAACTAAAATATTTGGGACAAAACATTATTTATATAAGTTTCATTATATAAAATATGATAATTATTTTGTTTTTATATCAAATATCTTAGAAAAATTGAGAATAGAACACTTATATGGTATAAAAAATATGACTACTTCCAGTTTTATTTGAAAAATAATTTTCTTGAATCATATGTATTTGAGTATTATATATTATATTACTTATCAATTATAAAGGATAATTTTGATTCAAGAGTTACTAAATCATTAGTTTATTATTTAAATATCCTAAAAAAATTTATTTCAAATGTGAAATAATATCTCATTATATCGAGCTGGACAATGGGATAAATTTATTAGTAACACTCATTACAAACATGAATCTAACCATTTTTCCATGAGATGTTATGATCTAACCATGACTGACATAGGAATCTCTCATTCTCACTTAATTTTTTGAGTTCACTATATATAATTTATATTCATCCTCATTTCATATATTTAAATATATGTATAATGTAATCATATGGTATTTAATAAACACAGATGAATAGAATATTATTGGATTCAACTTCTTTCTTTTTCAATTCATTGTAATTTCACTTCTAGTGTCAATTCGTTAATCTTAAGAAGAAAATGGACTCATTTTAACTTTTTTCTTCTAAATTTATTGTCTTTTTAAGGATTCTGTAATGGATATTTTGGAATTATATTATCCCCAGGATATTCCAAATTGGGTTTCCAACATTTCACCACATGGTTTGGAGTAACATGTTTTAAAAAATCCTTATGCTCATGGTGATTTATAGAAAAATGTTTCTTGATAAAATTTCCCTTTTAATTTATCTAGGCTTGGATGAATAAAGATACAATTAGTGTTATGTATAATAAAATTATATTAATGGATCATTTTTTATCCATGCAGAATCCCAATTTTTTCGATTGATCAAGAAACCCATGTATTTCAAAACTGTGATCTATATCTAGATATAATTCTTCTAGTTTATAAGATATAGATTATTTAGAATCTTATTTATTTAAAGTATTTCCTTTTGTTTCTCATGGAAAGTAAGATTATATATTATGCTATAAGAATCCATATCTTTAGGTTATATCATAAACTATTTTGACATAATTGATAATGAAATACAAAAAACACATGATGTATGCTCTACACATCACTAATGGTAATCATTTTCATTTTTTCTCACTTACTATAGTTATAGGACGTGAATAATATATATCCATGAACAATATACCTTTTTTATAGTAATGCATTATAAAAATGATTGTAGCATACCTGGAAATTTATATTTTTAAGGACATACCCTGAGTTAAGAAATTATCTTTGTTGTTTCTTGTTTTCACTTTCAATTTTTCTACAATAATTAAAACATATGATTAATAATCTTCTTGGATATAAATTATGTGATACATTATAATTTTAATTTAATAAATTCTCCCATTTTTTATTATTATTAATTAGACCACACCATTGGACTCATAATTCTTAGTTTCCAAGATATTATTATGGAAATGATCGATATTCCCCTAATAAAAACCAAAGTGGGGGATCAGTGAATTACTCAAAGGAATTTAGGTACAGAATTATTTTATAACTACAAACTTATAACAACTTGAGCAGTCGAGTGGAGAACCCAATGAAAATATCTTAATTCAGATTTCCTCAATACTTTCCCCTGTGTTATATTAAGTCTAGTGTTGTCAAATTCTCATGATATAAATTGTTCAATACAACAAAAAACATTCATAATAAGTACATGAAAAATTTAAGTTTCCCAATGAGGGGTTTTAATAAATTATTTCAATGTTTTTCATTCCTAATAATGTAATAGGAGGCTTAGTTAGACTTAATAATAAGTTGTGTGATTTTATATATTCAACGTAAGATTTTTATTTTTTTCCTTAACATGTCTTGTTTGTATAAAGTGGATATTACATTAGGGATTAAACATTTTCTTAAAAAAACTTTTAACCATAAACCATTTATTTTATTTTTATCCTTTCATATTAGTTCATTAATTTATGAGATTTCACTCTTTCATCCTCAAAATAAATCATCCACTAAAAAAAGTGAGACTATCATAAGGTTATTTAATCGTTGTTTCATTTTGAGGGAAATAAATCTACCTTTGAAACCTTGTAAAAAAATCATTATTCTAGTCTTGTAATGAGTTACATTATCCTACTTGTCCACCTATATATCACCAATGATGGGTTTTTATTGGTTCTATCTTAAACCACCTCTACCGATACTTTATATTCATATTACTCCATGTAACTTTTGAAAATACATTTATTATATATGTTTTATAACACACGTCATAGATAATAAATTATAGAGTGATGACTCAAAATCCATTATATATAATTAATTAATAATAAATTACAAAACCAAGAAATAAAATTCAATTATATAAAACAAACAAATACATTTTTATTGTCACTCTCTTGATCGATCATTCAAATTAAATTATTACACAATTAAAACAAATATCTAGAAAGTTTTTTAATTTATTAATTGATAAGGAAATATAATCTATAATTAATAAGATGAATTATCTTTTTAATAAATTATTTATTTTAACTTTTCATTTCATACAATGATCCCGAAATTAAAATCTGCTATGATTTTGAATAAAATAAATTAGTTAATTATAATTTAAAAAATAGTAAAATAGTATTGAATTTTTTACTTGGAATAAACTCTATGATTACCTATTTTAACTATTCTATATGGTTTTAATTATAAACAATAAACTCATATAATATATTATGTATATGTAATGTGTCGCAATTTCATGGTCCGTACTGCCAATTTAATTCCACATGAAATAACTTAATATTATGTAACTTATAAATTTATTGCATTTAGTATTTAGTATTTAATGACCATACATGATTTATAGCTTTGAATATTATAACGAATTTATTAAGAATTTAATAAGACATAAAACTTAATCAACAACATGTACTATAAACTTATTGACCCATGTTACTCAAGTTAATGAAGTATAGTGGAGTAATTAATTAAATTTAATATTTCTATATAAACTGGTAAAAAATATTTCTTATAAAATATAGCCACATGAAATGTATTTATCTTCATCAGATATCAATAGTACATGCCTTGGGATATAGTCTGTACTTCTAAAAGACATTTATAATGTACATGATGTATAGAAATGATATAGTATAGGTACATCAAGTTAAATGACTGCCAACCTATATGTGTTATGTATTAAATACATACTGTGCATTAATATAATTATTTGGTTTGAACCAATGTTTTAGGGCCTCAAAAAACGTGGAATACATGTTGTGCACTCAAATTTCATTTTATGTACTTTGAAAAACCATTTTTCTGCCTTAGTTTATCAATATATGGAACATTTATTGCATATGGTGTGTACTAATTACATGATGGCCTTGAATCCACATTAGTGTCCTTGTGAAATGAAAAATGAAACATGGAATGTAATAGAGGAGTACATAATATGTATTCTTGTATTATCATGCCACAATTCTTGGAACCTTCATATGAGATAGGTTATCTTTAGTAATTATTAATAGATCTTGTCAATATGGATGAGAAAATAAGAATAGGATAAAGAGAATTTTATTATTGAGCAAGAACATGTGACAATCAAAATAAAATTTAAAATTTACATTATTTATGAAAAAAATAAAATAAATAATTAAAAATTTGAACATGACTAATTTGATACCCCTTAATGGTTCCTTGAAAAATAGAAGTTATTATTCGGGCTGATCCTAACTAAACATAACTTAGGATTGATGTATTATTCACATATTGTATAATACATTAAATTCATATCGAATAAAACATTTAAAAATAATATATACAATGAAATAAACCAGAACAAAGAGGATATATTTTAAAGTTTAATCTATAATTAATTTAAATATATAAAAAAATAATATCTTCATCTTGGGATATTTATTCCATGATAGATTTTTATATTCCAAAAACATTTTCTATTTACCTTCATTATGATTATAGGATCAAAATGTATAATATCTCTTAAGGTCTTCTACATGTGTTCAATTATATCCGAACAATACCATTAGATTATCTGGTGATAACATTGTAGATATATCTCCTCGAAGTGTTTTTATGGATTTCTAAAAATATTCCTTCTAGTATGAAGAATATTCCCTTCACACTCATTATTTATGGGATAGAGTGAGGAGAGTCGCTAGAGAAATCTTCAGTCTCAATAGAGTACTCTAGATTTGATTTGGAAAAAAATATCTCAATTTCGATTAGTCTCAATCAATCTCTACACAACAAGTATGATCATCTATTTTTAGATATAGGGTTAGAATTAGAATATTATTTAATTCAAAAATGCCCTTAAATAATATAATAAACATTATTTTACCACATTATATTTAAAAATATTGATAATTTTATTTTTCAGAGTGTATGAATATCGCCATAATGAAAAATATTTTTTTTTTAAAAAATTTAATTTTTTATCAATGAACACATTTATAGTACACTAGTACTTCTCTACATTTATAGAATAATTGAATAAATATATAATTTAATATTAATTCACAAAATAAATATTCTATCAAGGGTCTGGAGAATAAATATTTATTAAATATTAAATAAATAAAATAAATATTTTATTCACACCATGGAGAATATATAAATATTAATTATTTTTATAATTAAATAAATTATTTATTAATGAATAAATAATTATGTATTACCATACAAATTATATTTGTGATTAGTAAATACTAAAAAATTATTCCTTAGTTTAGACAATGATTTTTATTCCAATAACTAAATTAAAATATAATTTTGTTTCAATCAATGAAAACAATTAGTGTGTGATCTACAAGGCTTGTTTCTCATTCGCATCAAGTGGGTCTACTTAATGTTTAGTATTACTATCTTATAATGGGTTAAGGAACCCAAGAGGAAAAAGTTAACACCATAATGTTGACAACCATATAATACTTCATAGTATGTAATATAATCCATTTTATATAATATGACACTAAACACGTTTCACACTCATATCATCATCCTATATTCTGGATATGTCATGCTTTGAAAATCTAAAATAATCATAGTTAAACCAGACACATGTAATTTAATCTAACAGTTATATTTAAATCAAATTAATGAGATATCAACTTTAATAATTATACAAGGGATAAATAATTCATAAACTTATTCATAAACAATATATCATTCATGACACACCCAATATACCGAACTTCAACATAGAATATTATTATCATGGTTTAAGATAATAAATTTTATTGAGTGTGTCATGATATTAATTAATAATAATTTTAATATCTAAGTACCATTACAGACACTTTAAGAGAAGAATATCTAATGACACCTAAATCTACAAAATTCCTACTAAAGGTAAAGTTATATTAATATATCATTGTGGAGATCACAAAGTATATACTTTGTGAGAAGAAGCCTAATCCACTTACGGGTACTCTAACATAATAGGAAACATATCAGGTTCCTATTTATAGAATTTTGTCTAACTGTATAACTAATATATATGATAAATAATCATTTAATCTCAAGGTTCTCATCAGATCATGGTACTTTAATAATCTATTTTGATGCAACAAATACCCTAGGACATTATCACATTAATTTTATTTGAGATAAAAATAAATAGAAGTTAAATTATTTATATTAATTTTCAATTTTTTGATAGACATGTAGTCTAAAATATAATGTAGTTGGTAGTAAGGAACCAACTCCAACGAGAACAAAAAACTGAACTAAGGGGATTTGGGATGTCCTTATTTGAGTAAAAACCTCATTTTCCATGTATAATTATATGTACTTAATTTGGAAGACACCCAAACCATATGAAATGACCCTCTCATACATGAGAAGCCTATACTTAAAATGGAAAAGACAATTTTCAATGTTCATAATGGAATATTTTCTAAGGTGTAATTGGAGAAAAATGAGTGTTTCAATATTCTTGATGTAATTAAACTCTATGTTGAGGAGCAATTGACACCTTATGTATATTTGATGAATGTTCCCTAATGAAAAACATGTATAAAATCATTTCCTCAACCCAAATTTTGACTATTCTTCCTCTAAAATAATTTATTATTTGGGGTTTTATTCTTGTTTTGATTGCTCTTGGGTTTTGAAAAGTGTAATTTTAATATTTTAAAAAATTAGTATGTTTATTTAGATTTACTCATAACCATTAATTATATTTATAATCTTTTTTAAATGTATTTTATTTTTATAAGGAGTTATAATGCGTATATACAAAATTTAATTTAACTCACTCACCCAAAATCCCTTACCTAAACGGAAAACTAGTAGTTCATAAATTAAAAAATATTGACCTTTTGAAAGAGTATAAAATGTTAATAGAATAGATACCAGATGACATTACTTTTATTAACCAATATATTTTCATTAATTTCATAGTTTTATAGGATGAGGATAATCCTATATATAAAACTTATTGTTTGGATAATACTACCCTACTTAAAGCTAAAAAAAGTTATGTAAGAAAAATAATTATTTACAAATTGAAATAATCTATTTCTGATAGAAAATAGTGTTTCATGGTGGAAAATGTTCCTTGGAAAACTATAGTAAATTTAGTTTCAATAGAAAGTAAATAATTGTTTCCATCACATGGGTAAAATCCTTATAATTTTTTATTAACAACCATTAAATAAATAAATCCATAAGAAAAGGATCAATTTCCACTATAATTTGTTACTATAATATTAGAAATATTGGATGGTAAGTCGAACTATTTTTTCATTGATGATTGTTTGTTTTTTTCAAACCCAAATATCCCTATATGAGTAATAAAAAGAATAATATAGATATACAATCATTATATTGGCTTATAGTAAGATTCTATTCATTTCATTTAATGTTCATGGTATAGTTTATTATTTTATGGTCACTATTTTCTATGAGTATATTGGATGATTTTACTATTTCTATAAATTCCATTAATGAATATTTGAAACACCTATATGTTATTCTCTATAGATGCCTTGGAAATGATATTTTATTAAAATATGGGACTCTAATTTTTTTTTGAGTGGTGGAAAATAGTTTTCCATGTCACTGAGAATGATGAAATCCATGTTAATAAATTAAAATTAAAATAATATTCTCATTTCCATATTTTTTGAGGTCTTTTATTGACTAGTTCTTATTTGTTTTTACCACTGATTCACCAAAGAATTTAGTATTATCAGACTTTCCATATCTTAGTTATTATAAAAATAGACTAAGATTATGATTTATGATATATTTATGGATGATTTATATTCATTAAATAAGTTTCTCATGTAACTAATCATTATCCCACCCCTATGTTGGGATCTCCCATCAGGATCTTGTGTGATGCCTCTCACTATGCTACTTTGGTAGTTTTATCACAATGTTTTGAGTATGATTTTAATGTCATTAAATATTATCCACACACTTTATACCTTTATAAATATAACAACACTAAAAATTAATAATATCTTATTTACATTAAGTTTTCCAACGAAATAATTACTCTATAACCTTCTTCGACCAATAGACATTATGTTTTCCAAACACGGTTTCATTCAATTTCTCTTTATGATGCCTAAGGAAAAGATCCACATTATATGTTTAATGATACTTCTATATAATTATTAGATTTTTATTTTAGATAATAGAGGAGTGTAAAATATAGAAGTTGACCATAATAATTATATTACCCCACCAATGGACCACCATATTGACTGACCCCTAATTGAAGAGTTATTTCTTAATGAGGGTCATTGTGACATAGTTTACCTTACCCATGTAATTTGGATCTTATGATATTTCAATGTAATCTATGGTCCCTATTAATTTTAAAACTATATAGTCATGATTTTATATTTTGGATGACCTATACTTGTATAACATTTATAGAGACTATGTTTTCTGATGATCTATACCAAACTATTTGTTTTAAACTATTTTTAATTTCCTAAAAATTAGTGATTTTGGGGTCTATTTTTAGTTTTTAAGAAAATACAATAAAGTCTTTGACTTCATACATTTTTTAAAAAATATATATATTAATACTAATCATTTTTTAGGTTTTATAAATCTTGACAATTCTCAAGGAATATATCTAGAAGAATGAAATTCCCAAATAACCCATGATATTTTATAATATATTTGATGCATACGGAACTTCCAAAATTCATTTTTATTTTAGTTTATGCTATAATATTTAATATCATGAATTGTTTTTATTATATTATTACTAGAACATTTTAAGGGTGAGAAACATAATAGTAATTCATTCTATAGTAGTAATTTTTATTATCTTGGGAAAAATAGTTTTCACTTCACGTGAACATAATAAAAAAAAATTATTTACTTAATTATTATTTATTATCTTAAAAAATAAAATAATCTCTTTACTACATGTATTCACCTGACTATATTCATCAAAGATCTAGATGAGCTAAAATCATAGTAATTAGAAGAAGAATATAAAAGTAATAAAAGACATGAATCAACAGTATATGGGTGAGGATTATAGTAATAATCATACCATTATCATGGGATCGTTATAATCATAATACTGAGGGATTGATTTTAAAAGATCATGAAATGTGTTATATGAATAATAATAAAACATCATAACATATTAGTTAAAATACCAGACATATTTGTGAACAATGATAGCATCATGTTCATACATAACTTACGTGCATAAATCATAACATCCTAATTCTGAAAAAATAAATCATCATATTCACACACACAAAAAAAACATAATATCATAATATTTATCACATTTAAAAATTCTTTTTAGGTCTATATAATTCTAGACCCATCATTTATAAAATAAAATGCACATAATCATGTATTCCACACGGAAATATAATATATTAGATTCATAGTCATGAAATAAAACCATAGAAAATATTATGTTCCATAAGAAGACAATAAATTATTCTTCGAGGAATAAAATTTCAGTTTCCAAAATGTATTTAGTAGATAATATTTTTATATAAAATAAACTTATTTATTTCCAAAAAAAATAACTCAAGAGGATTGAAATTGTTGTTTTATAAAATACTTTTTTGGAAAATATCTATAGATATCTTATAAATCATTTTAACAATGTAGAAACCTATATATTTGAAAAAAATAAAAATAAAAAGAATAGATAAAGTAAAATTTAATTTTAGTAGTGAATTTCCATAATAAAAATAAAGTCAAAGAGGAGGTAACCCAAAAATAATGAGTTGGGTTCATGAATCCCCTTATATTAATTCCTCTTTGTTTTACCTAATTTAAACCTCATGTATAATAAAAATATGGCAGAGTTTGTGGATGGAGGCTCTCAAAGTTGCTCTTGAGGGTGAATTTAAAAACCCTAAATGGGGTGATGATGTTGAGATTTCATGGGAGAAGGATGATACCGTGATGGGCGATAAAGATCGTATCAGTCACTCTGATCTCTTCAGTCTTTGTGCAAAGTGAAGATATGAGAAATCGGTGTCTAAGGCTGTCTCTGATCATGGGAAGAGTTTTGCAGATATGTCCAAATAGGCTAGATGCTTCTCTTTCAGGGATTGTGAGGCAGGTATCTCGGGAAGAATCATACGGAAGGGCCAGATTTCACATGTATCGACAATTCAAGCTGCTGTTGAGGAAAGGGTAAAATTGTGAAAATTTTCAATTGTTGCTCGGGTTGTGATTGAAAAAGGGGAATAGCCTTGAAAATTTCCTTATCTCACAAGCATTATGGTGGATATTTTGGGATTCAGTGATTGGAAGATGACAGCCAGGGGGCGGGGGTTCTATCATGTGGTGTTTCCCTCTGATGAATGAAAAAGGCATGCTTGGAGTTTGGGATTTGTTCCTCGGTATCCTAGATTCCTTTGGATTCATGAGTGGGATCAGAATTTTGATCCCATCTTGGTTAAGAACACCTTTTCCCAGGTATGGATATGCATTTATAAATTAATATGGCTTTATTGGAATCCACTAATTCTATGGGATATTTCTTCCTCTGTTGGGAATCTGATAAGACTTGATAAGAAAACAGTCAACCCTAGCTTCGGTCACATCGCTAGAATTTTAGTGGAAGTTGACATGACAACTACTTTAGTGGAAGAGTTAGTATTTACCACTAGGGATGATAGAATAAACGTTGAAATAGGATATGAGAGGAAGCCAAAATTCTGTCTCAATTGTAAAATCTTTGGGCATATACTTTTTGAATGTAACAGGAATAAGATCTGCTCCTCCTGTAACTCTAGAGGGAATAATGATGGGAGTTTTCAAAGGAAGACAACTGATCAGGTCATCCAAAACCTGATATAAGTATCAATAATGGACAGGCAGTGACTGGAAGGGTGGATTCTCAGAGTTTACCCAATGCTGATGTAGTCCCTTCTAATGAGGATACAAATCATAGCTTAGAGAACCCATCACATGATACAATCACTTTGTATGGTGTTGGCACTACTAATGAAGGGAGTAAATGTTAGGACATTTAGATGCACAATGAAGATGATGAGCCTGTTTGTCAGGTGTAAAAAGATCATGATTCTGTTGATAACAAGGGGGATTAGTAGGGAATGGTAACTCTAATACATCTATGATTGAGGGCTCTGGTGTTCAGATCATAAATGAATCAGTGATTCAAGACCCCCCCCCATGGGAGGAAGTCAAATAGCATAGCTTACTGAGGATACTGATGGAAATTTTACACAAATACCTTCAAATAAGGTTGCAAGAAGGAAGTTACCTGTGACTCTAACAATGCCCACTGTTCCAGGGAACATGTTTATCTCTCTTTCTGATGATGAAGATGGACCTCTCAAGGGTGAATTTGATTCCAATTAAATACTGGATGAGAATAAGGTAGATCCTAAGGAATGCTTAGCTCCAAGATGTGCTGGCCCTTGCAATAGAAAGAGGTATTTGAATCAATGAAGATAATTTTATAGAACTTTCAGGGTCTTGGGAATTCTCCCACGGTCAAAAACCTGAAGCATATCATCATGACCAATAAACCCATGTTATTGGGTATTTCTGGGCCAAGAATGAACTTTTAAAGATGCATATATTTTAATTGGAGTGTCGTAGGCTACCCCCTTATTGTAATTAATCAGCAGGTGAATGGGAATGAATCTCTATGGGTGCTAAAACACAATAGTTTTATCATCGATTATTTTTCAAAATGATCAACAGTCGGTTACTTTATTTTGTTAGTTTCAATTCAATAATCTTTGTATGACCTTTGTGTATGATTTTAAACAATACATTATAAAGAGGACATTATGGGAATCCATTCTCACGATTTCTGACACAATGTCTACTAGATAGATTCTGGTTGGGGATTTCAATATCAATCTAATGCCAGAAGAGAAAAATGGGAGCAATTTTTGTAGAGCTTCAACTAAGAACATTTCTTCCTAAATTGATCATTGTAGGTTTACTGATTTCCCCATTTCAGGTGTGAATTTTTCTTGGATCAGATAAACTTCAAATGGGAGGCAGGAGAATAAATTAGTCAGATTCCTAATTAAGATGGATGACAAAAGTGATATGATGGATATTTTTGGAATGACTCTTCCCAGGATTCATTCGGATGATAATACCATTTTGGTTGACCTCTGTTTTAGTATCCTGAGGTAAGAACCTTTACCCTTCAAGTTCCATAATGTTTGTTTGGTTGTTCCTGGATGCAGGGAAATAATTTTAGGGGCTTGGAAAACAGATGTTATGGGTAGATCTTGGTTAATTCTGACTTCTATGATGAAAATTGTTAAAGCTAGACTCAAAGAGTGGAGTAAAAAAATATTTCTCCCACATTTCTAATGACATTAAAGATTCTGAATCTCACCTGTTAAGTTTCCAGTAGGGGAATATGAAACATGACACTCCATCACAAGAAGAGATATAGGCTGCTTCAAATCTTGATAATCTATTGACTCTTAAGGAGAATCCGGATAGAAATCAACTCAATGTTAAGTGGCTTAAGGATGGGGATAGGAACTCAATATTTTTTCACTTCATGCATAAGGATAAAAAGGTTAGAAGAAATCTTAGGGCTTTAACGATTTATGAAAAAATTATGACATCTGATAATGACATTTCTAATGGTGTTACATCTTAATTTGAAAAGCTATACTCTAACTCTGGTGAGAACTTCTCAGACAAGATTATTAGATGTGTTGAACCTAGTGTTGATGATAATCAAAACAAAAAGCTTATTGATACTCCTACTAAAAATGAAATTCATTTTGCACTTTTCTCTTTAAATATGGGAAATGTTGCTGGTCCCGATGGCTTTATAAACAAATTTTTTAGGTTCTACTGGGATATCATCCATCATGAAGTGATCAGTGCTGTTAAAGATTTATTTCATCAGTCCTTTATTCAATTTTGGATGAACTCTAAATTTATTGCCCTGATTCCTAATATGGATAATGACTTGGATATTAAATATTTCAGGACTGTTGCCATTTGGAACTCCATTCCAAAAGTAGTAAGCAAAATCATGGCTATCCAGCTAGGTGAAGTTGCTAAAAGCCTTGTCTCTGCAAATCAGTTTGGCTTCTTACCTGAGATAAAAATTCAGAAGTTCCTTTTCACTGCTTTATAATGCATTAATATTATGAAAAGGAAATCCCCACATGGTAACATAACCATGAAGATAGATATATCAAAGGCCTTTGAAACAATAAGGTGGGAATTTATCTTCACAATTCTTAAGATGCATGGCTTCTCAGAGAGACTCATTGGTTTGATATATACCATATTGAAAAGTTCTTGATTATCCATTTTTATCAATGGATCCCCCAGGGGTTTCTTTCAATGCATAAGTGGGGTGAGGAAAGGTGATCCTTTATCTGGGCTTCTGTTATCTATGGCTAAGGATTACCTGAGTGTGTGTCTCCATGACCTTTTCAACACTGGTATTTATCAATGAATGAGGGTAGGTAGGAACTTCTTTTCTCCCACACATTTATTCTATGTTGATGATATACTTATGTTATGTAAGGATGACAGGAAAACAATTTCTTTCATTAAGAGGATCTTCTCACATTATGAAGCGGTTGCATGCCAGGTTATCAGCTAGAGCAAATACTTTGTTTTCTTTGGGGAAGACATTAGAATCTTGAAGAAAAATAGGGTCTCTCGTAGGCTTGGTGTCAAAAGATGTACACTACCCTTTAACTATCTTGGGATTCCCTTGTTTTGGGGAAGGGTGAAACTTCCCCATTTAGATGGAAATTCTCTAAAAATTACCAATAATTTAGCAAGTTGTAAAGGGAAGACCATGTCTTAGGCTGGTAGAGTTTTCCTTGTCAACTCTGTTGTTACATCCATGTTTGTTTATTCCTTTTATGTTTATAGATGGCCAGCACTTCTTCACAAGGAGTTGAGTGGAATGATTCAGAATTTCATTTGGACTGGATCAAATCATCAAAGGAAACTCGTTACTGTTTCCTGGGAAGACTGTATAAAGCCAGTCAATATGGGAGGAATGTGAGTTACAGATGTTAGAATTTTCAATAATGCACTCCTAGATAACTTCACTTGGAGGATTCTTTTAAGCCTGACTTTTCTCCTGAATTTCTGGTTGAAAGGTTTTTTGATAGACTTCAAAACTGTAAGTGCATTTTTCTGAAATCCTCTTTGTGGCCTTCAACTAAGAGTGCTTATTCAACCATCATGTCTTAATAAATATGGTTGGTTTTTCCAGATTCTCATATGAACTGCTGGAAAACCCCATGGCTGTCCTCCCTAAAAATGGATTACAATGATATTCCATCTGCTCTAGGAAATCTTTCCATTTCTGATTTGTAGGAAAATTTGGATGCTCATGATATCATTCCTGATAATATTCGTTTGGAAATTACTAACTATGCTTATGTTGATACTGACATACTGATATTGAAACCTGATCTTAGTGGATCCTTATCTATTCGGGAGTACTATAAGCTATTTTTTGGTGTATTATCTAGAATCCCATCTTTTCTGGTAGGTTTTCATCGACCATACATTTTCTTTAGTGATACTTTGTTGATCTGGAAAATTTAGAATAATAGAATGCCCATCCAATGTGTGTTAAAGCGCAGAGGACTTAATCTGTCCTCGGTATGTGATTTTAGTATTAACAATGATGAATATCTTTCGCATCTGTTTATCCACTATAATTATTCTGTGCGTTTATGGAATTATTTACAATCAATATTCAATTTCTAATTTGATTGCTGCTCTGTTGAATCGGTGCTTTGTTCAGCCTTAAAGATTGATTTCAGTGACCAACTGAAATCCCTATTTACTACTGCTATTATCTTAGTTTTATACTTTATCTGGAAATATCAGAATAATATTGTGTTTAACGATGTCAAGCCTTCTTTCCGGGATGGTGTTCTGCTTATACATATAAACATTAAAGCTGCTTCGATGATCTAAAATGGATCCATGAACAATGATGTTTCTGAACTTGTACTTCTAAGATCCCTTGGTGTTAGTGTTAGGGAAGGGAAGCCCAAATGGTCAAATAAATTAGGTGGATTCCACCAATTTCAGAGTGGTTGAAAGTGAATGTGGATAGGGCGGACTCCGGTGCACCGGGTCCTGCTGGGTGTGGTGGAGTATTCAGAACTCATCGGGGTTTTATGAAAGGCTATTTTTTCCATTATATTGGTTATGCTCATGATATTGAAGATGAACTGTGGGCTATGATCAAAGCTATCAGATATGCGGTGCGTTATGGTTGGAATAGAGTATGGTTAGAGTTAGATTTTTCCCTTGCTGTGCAAATTTTGAAAGATCGATCTCTGAATGTTCCATAGAAGATGATGTCTGCTTGGATCTCATGCCTTAGCCTTGCTGAGGTCTTATTTCTTTATGTTTCTCATATATATCGAGAAGCTGACCAGGTTGCTGATTCTTTCTCTAAAAGGGCCATAATGAAGGCTAGTTTCAGTTAGTATTTTGTTTTTCCCTTCTATTGTGACAATTTGGTTAGCAATGATAGGGATGGTGTTCTGTATACACAGCTTTGTAAGGCCTCCTGATACTAAGTTGTTCCTAATTTTTACTCATTTTTATAATAATTTTGTTGGGAGCAGGTTTATGTGTGTCTTTCGAACCTTTTGGCTTTAATAAAAATATTTTGGTTAAAAAATGAAACAAAAATAGAATTATATTTATTCATGTCCCTATTTTTTGAGAATAATTATTGGATTCAAATTTTATTACACTTTGTTAAATATGAATTGTTTTGATATCATATTTTCATTAAATTATCCCATATTTTTTCATTTATTCAATTTTTATTCTAGGTAATTTTTATATAATAAAAAATAAATCAGCGTACTAAAATAAATGCAATTATAGGTTTATATATTATATATAATCTATAATATACATTCATAATGGTGTTTATAAGAAGATAGTTTGTAATGTCCCTGTAGGTGGTTAATTGATCGACAATGAAACATTTTCAAAAGAGGAAGAACATTATAATGATATCATTATGTAATAAATATAATGATTCCAATATGTTAACATCACTAATATCATACTAACTCAATTATTTCATTTTAGAAGGTTTGAGTTTGAAATGATTATATTAAACAATTAATAGAAGAGGAAAGTGAAAAGAAAATATGATGACACCATACACTATTCGTGGTGTTTCTTATTTTCTATGAAACTAAAATCCTTAAATTATTCAAGTTAGGGAACATTAGAGCATCCTTAAAGATAATAATTGTCTTCATATTGGGAATTTGGGAAGTGGTTTTCCTTTGGTAAGTGAGGGTGAATTGGTTTTCCAATATAAGAGAGTGGGGGTACTTATACATTTTAAGAGGGATATTTTCTTGAATTGATATATTGAATGAAGTATTATTTCCATGATAAAAAAATGAAATAGTTATATAATTTATATTTTAATTAATTCTTCAATAAAATATAATATTTTAGTTGTTATAATTATTTTAAAACCAAATTTATTAATTTATTAAAAAATAACATTGATAAATGATAAGTTTATATTTTTTTGGAATTCTTTATATTTTAGAATTATGATAATACTTTTTAGTATAGAAAAAATGTTTATTGTATTTAACTAACTAATGTATCTTATTAAATATGTTTTTAGTTGAACTGAAATCTATATAATTTCATGATTCATTATTTTTTCATCAATGATGTCATTTAAAACACACCCATTATAAAAAGAAACTAAATTTTTAGTATTAACATAATAATGATGTTTTCTTGAAATGTATTAAAACACCACCATTAATTTTTGTTATTTTTTTAACTCTAAAAATTAATTCAATTTAATTAAAATAATTTTTTACATAGGTATTTTTAATTATTTACATAAAAATTTTATTTTTTTAAATACATTAATATATAGTTTATCAAAATATATTTCTTATAATATATTTCTTTAATATTGATATGTATTTTTTAGTGAAAAATATCCATACATTCTTAAATTAATCATGTAAAATTTTATTTATAATAAAATTTATTATTCTGAGGTCAAATTACTAATTTAACAGTCATGTTACTATTGCCAATGGTCCAGTTACTATTACTAATGGTTACATTACTATTCCAATGTTTATGTTATATTTTGTAAAACCTATGCATGCCTTCATACATCATTCACCATAATTTAACCCAAGGCTTTATATGTTTTTTTATAAAATTTAGATTGGGGTATTAATAATATGTTTCGTGGGAGTGATAATTCTACCAGAATGATAGTATTCAAATTTTCCCATTTTTTTTATATTTTCTATTTTTTACAATTATAATATTTTCAATTTTCATGGGTTTATTTTTTAAATAATATAATGATATATTTTAATAAAATAAAGGGTTATTTTTTATCTATATCTGGTATTTTATTATAATATACAATATATCACACATTTATTCAAGAAGTAATTATCATTTCTAACATATATTTTAAACAATTTCACTCCTTTATAAATTCCAACCCTAAAATTTCAATCATATTCATGGTTGAGAATAGATAGGGATACTTCTGTTTCATTATTTCCTCATGTTCCTATTTTTCTTCTTCAAATTGATGGTTGCACCATAATAATTTTACATAGTGAGTTTCTTTACTACGTAGGAATTTCTCTCTATGGTCAATGATATTAATTTTTTGATACTTTCAAGAGAGGTCATGCTCTAATTATAACAACAATGGGTTTAGTAGATGAGTGGGATTGGGTATTTACTTTAAGAGGAGAGTTATATGGAATGCATCATGAACTTGAACCATGTTTGATTGAATTACTATATGATAGGATACAAAACATATGAGAAAAAGGATCTCCAAGGAGAAAATTAACCTATGAATGATCATTCTATTATTTCAAAAATACATTACTCTATTCCATGTTGATATTTTAAGGAATATTGTTTCACCAAATTTAAACATCAGGTCACATCAATTGTTATCAACATTACCCTTCTATTAACTTTAATAAAGATTAATTTTCTATTAAATATCTTGAACCATATCTATCATTTCTTATACAAGATTTGGTTCATTAATATTTATTTTTCCAAATTCATCACAATATGTTAGAGTTATACTTCACTTCCAATTTAGAGCATCATATGTGGCCAATTGAATAATCAATTTGAATTTATTTTTGTAAGACAACTCAAATAATGTAATATTTTTAATCCCTCCACCTTTAAATTCTATATAAAAATATCTTAGAAGGAACTTAAGAATATGAATCATCCTTTTAGATTAACCGTTAGTTTATGGATGATAGGTCATTATGAAATTAAATTATTTATTCAGAGAATATTGAAGGTATCTCAAGAAGTTAGATGCAAACCATAGATAAATATTAGAAAAAATAAAAAATTGTGGCCTATGGAACCACACCACATCCTTTACATATATCTTGGAAAATCATTCAAGTAAGAAATATTCCCAAATTGAGATGAAATAAGAAGTATTATAAATCCAATCCAAAATAACCCATATCACATTTATTATATTGGATTTCATCAGGAGACTAGTGACGAAGTCCATGGGGATGTTCTCTCCTTTCTTTATTGGTATGTGTAATGGTAGCATCATCCCTTTGGAATTTTTTCAATTAACATTACTACAAACCAAGAACATTCAGGTGTCTTAAGGAATATATGTCTTCATTATGTCCACCTGGATGTGTTTTCATAGATCATGGAATATCTTGATACATCCAATATGGCTGGGGAAATATGAGCTATGTAGCACCCTAAGATTTCATAGTACGTTATTTCTTCAAAGTAATTCAATAACATCCACTACATGAAATACTAAGTTCAAGCGCACCATGACTAACCAAACTAGCTGTTCAAAAAAGGTTATGAATAGTATTAACTTAATTTTGAACTTTATATAATACTTATAATTTTACAATCCATATTTTGAGTTTCTTATACATAATTTAAGAACAAATTCATTTTTTTCAGAAAAAAAAGTGTTTTTCAGAAAATTAAATTGTAATGCCTTTTAATGGAGAACCCTTTTTAAATCCAATATTGGAAACTTTTATATTTTAAATTTGACAAAATAAACTTCTTCTTTAAAATCAGGACATAAGATTATATTTTCAATAAAATTTTGGTGTTTTTCTGATAACTTTCATATGATGGTGAATAGTAAAAAAAACTATATTTTAACTGAATTTTTTTTAATGAAAATAATTTATAGTGTTGAATTATAAATTTTAATGGTTTTTAAGTTTAATTAGATTATATTTTTACTATTTAATCCAATGATGGTTATTGTAAGTAATTTCACTTTGAAATTGTACATAAAAAAGTGTCAATCTTTTGATAGTTATGATTTCTTAAAAATACGTTTTTTGGTTTCTACAATGGGAATAAATTTTAAATTAATTAATTAAAATATTATGTTTTTAAATTTTTAAAATAGAATTCATTTTTGAATTCTGAATATAAAAATTAGCTTAGGGTGAATTTTTGGTATTTTTCTCAAAATATTTCAAATTTTGATGAATAGTAAAAAACACTAAGTTATTGTTTAAAACCAACCTTTAATTTAAATAATTATTTATTTTATTTAAATTAGTTTTTGGTGAAAATATATACATAATAACTATATCAATTCAACGTAATTCATTTTAGTTAGTTTATAATAATTTTAGATATATAAAAATTTTATCGATCTTTTTACCATGTTTTACCCACCTCAGAGAAGCTTTGCAAATTTACATAAAACATAATTTTTCCACTTATGTGAGTTGAATTTAAAAAATCTAAGACACAAATTTGATATCAGTATGTAAAATGTGGTTCAAAAAGTGGAAATAATTTTTGGGGAATAGTATCTTTTTACATTTATTTACCGTAGTTAAACGTAAATAGGGTAATTAAGGGTAAAAATGATATTATTATTACCCTAAAAAATGACCTAATTCTATTTGATATATATAATTCGACCAAAAAACAACCCAAGGAACAAAATATGATCCTTTAGGTCCACTTGGATTAGATTAGGGAATTTATAATTATTTAATTTAAAGAAGAGTTAAAAGTGTTAAATTTAAGTTTTCATTAATAAACCATTTTTAATATAGGGTTATGCATAAGATAAATTCAACTATAAATATTAATTATAAAGAAAAACATATTTCCAACATAATTGTAGTTTATTTATAAATTTTATACATTAAATAATTAAATTTATTTATGACACAATGATGATGCAATAATTAACATATTAATGAAAGATTAAAATAATTGAAATTATAAATATCTTAATAAATTTAATTGGATAATTTTTATAAATTACAATAGTTTTCAAGGTTAATATGAAATTTTAGGGTTGGTTTGATTAATTGTTTTTGAAGTAATAATGCGTTTATCAATTTAGAAAAAATAAAATACCAAATAGTGTCAAAATTGACATAAAAGTGTTATTAAAATAAATATTATATTATTAATTGTTATTCTATTCCTTAAAATATAAGGTTCGGCCAAAAGTCTTAGATAATATTATATATGTCATTAGTTAACCAGTTGAGGTTATCTTGTATGTTTATAATAATTTTATTAACCATATAATATAAAAATATAAGAAGACATGATAAAAGTTAAACTATTTATCTATGAGTTAAATCTAAAAGATATGGTTAAAATTGTAACCCAAACATGTCTAAAAAATATGTTTTGAGAGGATTTGAACCCATAACCACGTAAATGTATAATTAAATTTATTTGGAGCCATTATAAAATGAATATTATTGTATAATAAATTAATACTTTAATCTTTTCCTTAAGTTCCCCTCACCCCGCTTATAAAAGGGCACTTCTCCTTCTCTCAAATTCACACCTCTGAATCCATTTGGCTGGGCCAAAACTAACCCAAATATACTCTCAACAATCCTCCATTAATCATTTAGGCCTTTATTTGTTCAGAAATCCAATATAAGGATCCCTTTAGATCAAATCAAAAGGAACAACCCGAAGAAGAGGTAAATATTCTATCACCTCTTTCAAGTTCCTTTCTTCTTCCACTTTCTCTTTATTTTTTTGTTTCCTTATAAAATAATAACTCCAATATCTTATATATACTGTGATGTTATTATAAATATGGTACGACCATATTCATTATTCTATCCATCCTTTAAATGACATGTCACCATACATGGGTACGTACCACTTACCGTCTCGACGTTGTGGTATAATTATTATTCAATACATTATTATTTGAATGGATATAATAATGATGTGTAATTGATGTAAATAATAAATATAACATGATAATTATTCTGTATGTATGATATACCACCCAATTATATATTATTTTAATATCCAAATAATGATATTGTGGCTCGTGAATACATACGAATTACCGTCTCCACGAACGCGATGAGATTCATTCCCCATCATATCCATTAAAGACTAATATTCATCAGATGATTAAAAATAACATTTAAAGACTTAATATCATTCTGAATATGAATAAGATGCAGCCTATCCATAACAAGCATTACTTACAGAAAAAATCATATAAAGGAAAATGAATCAGTTTACACCCGAAACGACGATAATATTAAGATATTATTAACAAATCAATGTTAAAAGATCATATATGATATCATGTTAATGTATACGATTATTTTATAATTTAATAAAATTTATTTCACCATTATATAGGAGGTTAACCAACCATCGACCAAGGAAAAGTACTAGGTAAGGGTTAATTCCTCAATATCATTATTATTCTAGATTTTTTATAGGTAAGTTTTTGCTGAGACATATTTATTATCCATATCCATGTTTCATAAATTATTTTTAAATGGGATTATTTTAATGGAATTTATTATTAAAATATCATTTTAATTATTTAAAATATTATTTCTCCTAAATCATTTTAATTCATGTTCATGTTTTCAAAATGGGTTTTTATGGATTTATTTATATGAACATGAATGTTTTTAAAATGTTAATTCCATTCAAAAGTTTCAAAGTGGTATATGAAAATTTGATTAAAAAATATATTTAAATGTATTCCTTTCTAAATAGTGTGACTTCTAAATGTTTTCATGAAAATGGGATATTTCTCTCAAAGAGTTTTACAAATCATTTTCATCTATGTAGACATCCTTTTATGGATTCTAAACTTTTTTGAAGTTTATTTATTATGATACAAATTCTCCATATTGTATTGAAATTTTGTGATATGTTTGATCGTGGATGTGTTATTTCATACCATACATGGTTTATGGATAATGTATTGACATTTTGTATGCCAGTTTTAATATGAATGTTTATGTTATGTTTAAACCTTTTCATATGGGAATGAATTGGACATAGTAAGTGATGGGTGGAGCCTACTATAGATCCTCGATGCATCCGTAGGTCTCATGAGACAATCTAGTGTCTTGGCACAAGGCCTTGAAAAAATTGTATTTGTAGTCTTGGCACAAGGCCTTGACTATGTGGTTATGAATGTCTGTCATTATAAATTACATCATTATGAAGGTGGCTATTGATATTGCATGTGATTATTCGACTAATAAAATATCCATGTGAATATGTAAATGGAATTATTTGATTTTTATCTTTTCCATATTATGTGGATGTTCAACTTTAAAGGATTTTGTTTTAGTCTTATACATTTCCTTAAATGATTATGGTAATTTGTAAAAGTTTCCGCTATATTGTTATCCTTACTGAGCATTTTAGCTCACCCCTTTATATTTTTTATTTTTCCCTGGATGCGAAGAAGTATATTATGACTGACCTGTAGGGATAGTATATGGGATCTCAATGCTTTCTATGGAAACAATGTAGTTGTAGTTTTCCATTTTATGATGTAATGTAAATCTTATTAATATATCTAGTACTTCCAAGGCTTCTAAACTAATCTGTCTTTCAAGACATGATCTTTTGTGATCATGAAAACAATACGTAATAATGTACCGAATCTGGGCTTCTAGGGTCGAAGCATTACATGCTATATTCATTATCCAATATCTCATTCAGTATCTTAGGTGATAAATGCATAAAAATTCATTTTCAAAACTAAATTAAAACCTATTTATCGATAAAAAATCATAAAAAATTATTTAATTTACTTTAATTATGTTTTTTAAACTATAAATTACCCCTTATGTGACTCCGTGATCTTATCTAGGATATATGTTTTGGAAATTATTTGGGTGATGTAGATGTATTCCCTGTAATTATGATTTTCAGATCCATCCTTTTCTAATCTATGGTGATATGATATTTCTTAAATAATATCATGGATAGTGTAGTGGGTTCTTTTATTGTAAGAGAATAAAAAACCTAATTTGATTTTCTAGGTTGAAATTGAATATTCAAATCATAGTACATGATAACATATAATCATATTTTTTTGATGTATGGTGAGATATTTCTATGTGAATATATGCTTTGAGATATTATGATATGTATATGTGTCACAATATTTACTATAGATGTTTTTATATTGAAAATTCAAAGAAAAGACTATTGAAGGCAACTATGGGGATTCCAATGGGTAGTTTTCTCATGGATATTCAATTTCCATGAGGCATATGTTATCACTTTGTTATTCCTCATGAGTAAAATACTGATTTCATTCCTTAAAGCATCATTTTATATCACAAACTGTTCCCCACATGGGGGTAGTATGTGTACATTCATAGTGATTATGCTCTTCTTGAGATACTTAATGTATTGCATTCATTATTCAATATAGACGTACTTTACCCCTTTTGTGTTAACTTAGTTATTGGGATTAATAAGCATGATAGGTTTCTCTAACATAGTCAGAAGTCCCTACCTAAAAAAAATATATTTATTTATTAGACAGTTATGGGTATTTTCTATTACTTACTTTACTTTTTGTTTGAAGGTTCCATAAAAATTCCTTTACATACGATGACATTCCGTAAGAACGCGACTTTCTTCATCCAAAAGGCACAATTACTGAGAATTGGCTACATATTATCCTTTTTAATGTAACCAACAAAAAACATAGATTCTTCACAGGCTTAATATTAATTATGGAGTAAATTAGAGTTTCATCAATAAATAATACCACAATTGTTTTCAATATATTCTCAAAATACTATATTCAGTATATCTTTGAAGATTTGTGAGGCATTAGTAAGATTTAAGGGCCTCACTCTGAATTTATATGGTCAATAAATCATATAGAAAGAATAAATGTAAAAATAAGTATTCTTGATCATTAGATGATGATATCTAGAATAAATATGAGCCGATATGAAATTTTGATCTCTTTGGAATTGAATGAACAAGTCATTAATCATTAATATGGGATACATGTTATTTAGTGTGACATTATTAATCCCTCGATTATAACAACATTGAATCTAATATCCTAGAGATGGTACCTATCTTATTTTATTGTCATATATACAAGGTTAATTATCCAAAATGATATGTTATTTTATTTGTTTAGGAGAACTAGGTAGATACATGAAACCCAATTTAAATTCTGAATAAAATATAAAACAAAATAAATGAAAATTTTATATATCACTGAAACTCATTCCAAGAATTATTTTTCATAAACTTGGGAAAAAAATAATTATAAGCTAAAATTTTCATTAATTTTTTGTACAATGGAATCAATCATGATTATATAATCCATAATCAATATCATATGGTAAATAAATGAAAACACATTATATTTAATTAGTAACATGAGGAAAAAATGCATTTATGGGTAATATCAATTCCATATTATCAACGATAAATGTAACTAAATACTCAATGAGGAAATTTAATAATATTGTATTTCATGATATTGGACATCATGATATCAATATCATCAAGGCCTTATGCCAAAACAGTTTAATTGATGGTTTGAAATACACCAAAAACCCCATTTAATTTGGCCAACTGATTCATCTCACGATATTAGCAAATAATCAATGGGAAATCTATAATCAGGACCCGACCATGAAATCTTGTATAGTATAGTCATAATATAATGAATGATCAATTATTTTTACTAAACATATGCCTTGTCAATAAATATCCATATTGATAAATGAATTAGGATTTATCATGATTTCCCTAGTCAATCAAAAAACATTAATAGTAAAGAACTATATATAGAAATGGAAAATTCTTTAGGAAATAATTATATCCTTGATAAAAAGAATATTTATATTTATGGTAAATTAAATATTCAATGATTTAAATTATTAAGGGATAAAAGGTGGCAACCATTTTACTATAAATATAGGTTTCGTAATAAGATCACATCTTTCAAAACAATTATGAAAATTAAAGTGAAATATTAAAATAATATTTCAATAAAGATTTTAAATTTTAAAATAATTGATCATTTATAAAATATTCTTATTTTTTTTAAATTTTTATGATAGTGGGTAAGTATATTAAAGCTGTATGCATTAAAAAAAAATCCATTTTCACTTTTTGTAAAGAAATTTTAAAGTTACCCATTATGAAAAAATTAGAATTATTTACATAATGACTTCTAAATAGTGAATCATAACATAAAATTCAATTAATAAATCATTCAAGAAAAAAAGAATTTTTTTTGAACAATTTAGAAAAAATATTGATATGGAAGAAAAATAAACCCTATTAAAAGGGTAATAAAAATAATCGTTCTTTCAAAAGTTTATTTCCTGGTTTAAGATACTAATAGAAGATTTTTTTGATAAAAATATAGAAAATACATAATTACAAAGAGGATAAAAAATTTATTGAAGCATATATAGGATAAATGAAAATATTCCTTTAGAAAAATACTAGTAATCCCAAATGAAAGTGAGATTTTAAAATAAATTATTACCACCTTGATAACTTTTGAATTTTTACCCCTTGAATGAATAAAAAATAATTTAAAAAATAATTAATAGGAATAAATATCTATTACTATTTAATATACCAAAGGTGAATAACATAAACTGCATAAAATATAATAGGAGCATAATACAAAATATGTATCTATAGAATATAAATTGAGAAGTAATAAATTACCTCTCACTTTTGTTTTGTTTAATGTGATTTAAAATACTACATATTGGGTTAATTTTTTTAAATTAATTTATGAAAGAACAATATTCATATCTATAATATCATATATTATCCTATTATAACATCTTATCACCCATTGGTTTATAATATTTCATTATTACCATTGTTTCAGGCATTAAGTGCTTCGTTTTCTCATGTATGTTTTTCAGGGATGTTCTAGTAGTTATGTATAGGATATAGATCCACCATATCTAAAAATATATTAATGTTATTAATAATTTTTTAAATAATTATACAAATTTTTATAATTATTATTTAAATTTTCCATTGAAAATGAATTACATCACTTTGTATAGATGGTAGGCTATATGAACACATTGTAAACATTATAATTTACCTAATGGGTGAATAGGGAATGAATTGGATAATATAGATAATTTAAAGAACTAATATCTTGTCATAATTATTATAAATATTCATTATTTTTACTATCAGTACTATCAATGCGAGTTAGTGATGGGATACAAATTACATCAGTTAGAGAGGTGGTAGTCCTCCGTACACTGGAGAGATCATTTTGTTTCCCATTTGATAGAGAAAAAGATGTATAAATATTTTAACATCAATATAATATCATACCAATATGTGGGATTTAATTATTTTTTATCATAATATAGTTTTTAGTAAATTATTGAATGTGATAAAATAAGAAGTTAAAATAAAGAGTTTGGTGAACACAATTACCTTCACTTAGAAAACCTCAATTGGATCTTATATTAAGGACCCTAGGGTTATTATATTGGGAATAAAAATGAAATAATTTAGATAAGTATTATATGGATATATTTTTATAGTTTTTATTGAGATAAATTTCTCTTGATGTGTGAATAAGTTATGGGAAAATGTTTCCTTCTATAACTCAGGTGATTCTCCTGTATGTAATATTTCAAAGTATTTCCTTAATGTCATGTCAGTTTCTTATAAATATGGGATGAAAATGGATCATATTTTATTGGTATAAGGATAAGGTCAAAATAAAACTATAAAATGTGTTTTTGAAAATATTTTATGCCATTTTTACCCTTATATTTTTATAATAAACCCAAGGTAATCTAGTTTTAACCTTAACTATGGTAAACAGTTTTAATAATCTTTACTATTCATTATGATCAAATATTAAGTTGAATTTATAAAAATATTAATTATACTATTTAAAAATATGGAATCCATTTTTTTAAATTTAATTCATATAAGTTCCATAATATAATTTATAAATAAATCACTAATACGTGTCAAAAATCATAATTTGAAGAAACACATTTTTCATGCATAAGATGATATTATATTAACTGTATGACCTGTAATAATCATTAAATGGATTTAAATTCATATAGTAAGATATATAATATAGAAATTTAATTTAAATAATTCATCATAAAATATAATTTTAATTAACTATAATGGATACACGTAATTCTTTTTTAACTAAAAACTGTTTAAAAAATAGTTATCAGAAAAATATCTCTTTTTTACCTTGTAATTATGTTATCATTATTTATATCAAAAATATATCTAATAAATTTTTAATTTTTAATATTATTTATTTTATTATACATAAATTTATTAAAATTTAAATTCTAAATTTTCAATTATTTATAAAATCACATTTCAATGGGAGAATTTCAAAAATTCATTCTAGGATTATTTTTACCAAGTGATTTCAAGTGAAATATTAATACTATAAAATTTGTTTTTCTGTGATATGAAATATTATAATGTCCATTGTATTATAATTTTTTTAAAATATGATTTTCACTTACTATAATTTATGCTTAGGTGTTACATATATAGTCAATGTAAATCCACTTTAGTCCATAATTTTTATTGAAAAAGTGAACTAGTTAACATGATTGTGGTGGAATATGTAATATATAAACTTTTTATATATTCAATTATCAATTATTCTCTAAATAATTTAGTTTTATTGGGGCCATTGTATTCTGGTATTTGGATATTTATATGTGTTGAGCAATGTATTGTTTTCAAACAATTCAAAATAATGTTTTTTTAAGGGGGAGATTATTTTAAATAATACTCTGTCTCTTTATGATGATTTTGATGCTCACAAATACCCTTAATTATTTACTAATTATTTCGTTGAGTATTTTACAGGAATTTATTTTATTTATTTATTTCATACAACGAGATTTCATACTTCATTTATTCCGAGATCAATTTTAGCGTGTTCTGGAATCACTGTAGCGCGAGATCAATTTTAGCGCGTACTGGAATCACTGTTCATACCCTACGTTGATGAACGTAACGTATGGATGAAAAGTTTACCTTTTATGTTATTTTGAAACGTATGGTTAATGAACCTTACGTTGTTGAAAAGTATTGAAGAAGAACATTACGTTTGGAAGGAACCTTACGTTTTCGTTGTTGGAAAAGTATGGAAGAGAAACCGTACGTTAGTTTTCAGTGTTGAGTTTGTTTCTCCAAAGTATGGATCATCAACCTTACTTTTATAATAAACCGTACGTTCTTTGGAGAGTTGAAGCAAGACAAAGTATGGATGATCAACCCTACGTTTGAATGCTGAAGAGAAAGTATGTATGCTCAACCTTACGTTTGTGAACCTTACGTTTGTGAACCCTATGTTTGGAGCCACGTCATCAACCCTACGTTTGGCGTCGGGATATTTTTGACAGACGATGTTTCCTTTTGCATTGGTCAAACAAGCGGTTTATTAAGCGGATTTCGAGCCGATTCTTAAGTACGACTTTGACTGAATCAAAGACGGTTTACAACGGATTAATGATTGATTTAAACGGAGCTTTTTGTGCCGATTCTTCAGGGGAGTTACAACGGCTCTGTTATTTCATTTAATATCGCGAATCTAAAGGAGATTTTTATGGATCTATTTATGCGGAAGAATTTCTCAGATTTGAATATATATGTTCTATCTTGGAAACTTCGGATTTTATATATATATACACAGAAAAGTGTGTGAAAGAAATAGATTGATCTTTTAACGAGCAAGAAACAGAGACTGTGAAAAGGCGTTCTTTTCTGGTGATCGAGAAGAAGTGTAAAACCTTTATTACCGAAGGAAGATCTTGATAGCAGATTCACGTGTTCTACATCGACTATCAGTTGTGAATCCACTACTGCTGAAGTTGTGAAGTTTCTGGTAATATCTATTGCAACTGGATCGACTCAGAACTGTTTTGATTACAGATCATTATTTTCTGAAGACAACGATCTATCTACTGTCAATTGCTTTCTGTTGCAATTGTGAAGAACAACTGGAGAAGTGTTTTCTTTATCGAAACCCTTTTTATTTTTGAGTGATCAGCTTCTCGTTCTAAGCTGTGTGGGTTCGTGTTTGAACTAGGAAGGCTGTGTTTTCCTGAATCTTGTAAAGGTGTCAACTGCCTGTACTCAGTTGTGAACAGGTCTGTGGAAACGAGGACCAGATAGTGAAAATCGCCAAGCTCGTGGATTTGAGCGTTGGTGGAGTGGACTAGGGGCCTTCTGTTCCCCGAACCACTATACATCCGTGTGTTCATGCTTTTACTTTTTCCCCTGCATATTTAATCGACCAAAAGCATAGTGGACAGAATTTGTCTAAATTGAAGAGATAATAATTTTGAAAAGACACAATTCACCCCCCCTCTTGTGTGTAATCCGTAGATTCAGATCCAACAATTGGTATCAGAGGAGGAGCTTCTTATTTTTAAAGTCTTATCAAGCTAGAAGTATTTAAAGATTATACATAGTGTATCATGGCTGATATGAGAGAGGGAATGTCAATGGTCAGAGCACCTTACTTTAATGGAGATAATTATGGCTGCTGGAAATCACGTATGATTATTTATCTAAAAAATCTTGGTTACAAAGTCTATTCAAAGATTCTGACTCCCTATGAAATTCCTGAAAATCCCGATACATGGAGTGCTGCTACAGAGGCTGAGTATGACATAAATTCAAAAGCTATGAATGCAATCATATGTGGTCTAGGACCAGATGAATTTAACAGAGTATCTCAATGCCCGACTGCATATGAGATGTGGCAAACAATAGCTGTTGCTTATGAAGGAACAGATAATGTAAGACAGATGAGATATGCAACTGCTAAGTTAAAATTCGATACTTTCAGAATGATTGAAGGAGAGAGCATCACTCAGATGAATGGAAGATTGACAGAAATTGTCAATAATATAACAGCTCTAGGAGAACCAATCAAGCAGGCTGATCAAGCGTTGAAGGTACTGAGAGTACTTCCTACTCGATGGAATGGAATCTCTGCAGAAATCAAACAATCAAATTCTGTTAAAGATCTAACTATGAGAGAACTGATTGGTACATTGATGATGTACGAAGCTGAAATGCAAGATGAGGTAAATGAGCATAAAGTCTACATAAAAAGGGAAAATACTGCTTTGAAAGTGACTTCTCAACAAAAGGATAGAAAGATGAAGAACAGAGAAGTATGTGCTAAATCAGAAAGCTCTGATTCTTCAAATTCGGATGAAGAACTGGATCAGCTAGCCAGAAAATTCAGAAAGTTCTATAGTAAGAAGAAAGACTTCAAGAAATCCTTCAAAAAGGATAGCAAGGAAGTGAGATGTTATGAATGCAAAAAGATGGGACATATCAGACCGGATTGCCCAAAATTGAATGATGCAAAGAAGAAGAAATTCTTCAAAAGAGATGATTATGAGCAGAAAGACAAGAAAGCTATGAAAGCTACTTGGAGTGTTTCTGAAGACTCAAGTAATTCTTCTGAATCAAGCTCAGAGAAGGAGGAAGCCAATTTAAAAGCAAATATGTGTTTCATGGCTGAAACTGATGAGGTACACTCATACTACTCCTCTGACTCAAATAATGAATCAAACTCTGAAACAAGCTTCTCAAATAAAAAACTTGCAGCTTACTGCAATATGCTTGAAGAAAGGTATGACTCATTATTTAAAAAATATAAATCTATAAAGAACTTGCATAAAGCTATTTCAGATGAGAGAAATACTTTGCTAAAACAACATAAGGAATTAATTGACAAATACAATTCTGCTGACTCAAATAAAATTAATTTTGAATCAAAAATAAAACTCTACAGGATGAAGTAGAATCTTATAAAAAGGCTGCTTTAGTTTTTACGAAAGGAGAAAACGTCTTAAATGAGATACTTGGAAAAACTGTAATTAAAAAGGAAAGGTTTGGAATTGGAAGTAAAGGAGAAAAACCTAAGTTATACAAAAATTATTTTGTTCCTAGCACTAAACAGGTTATTTGTAACTACTGTGGAACAAAAGGTCATATAGCTAAAAACTGTTTTCTAAGAAAACCTCAAATATGTGGAATTAAGAAAGCTTATATTTCCAATGATCTATATGATTCAATCAATTTTAAGAAATCAAAGCAAATCTGGATACCCAGATCACTGCTTGCTAACACTCCTGGACCCAACAAAATATGGGTACCAAAGCAATTTGTTTAAATGTATTTGCAGGTAGCAGGTCACCAAAGAAAGAAAGAAATATGGTGTATGGACAGTGGCTGCTCAAGACACATGAGTGGAACTTCAGCTAATTTCTCTTCTCTTACTCGAAAGGAAGGAGGAATTGTCACCTTTGGTGACAATGCCAAAGGAAAGATTATTGGTATTGGAACAGTTGGAGATCCCGAGACAGTCTCAATCAACAAAGTACTTTATGTACAAGGGTTAAAACACAATCTGATAAGTATCTCTCAACTCTGTGATGATGGATACACTGTTGATTTTACTAACAATAGTTGTACTATTTCTAAAGATAAACTGTTTACGTTTAGAGCACCCAGAACTGATAATGTTTATACTTTGGATTTGTATTCCTTGTGTAAACAACAAGTAAACTGCTTAACTGCTAATATAAGTGAATCCTGGATCTGGCATAGAAGACTTAGTCATTTCAATATATATGCTTTACATAAATTATCTAAGAAACATCTAGTTTCTGATTTGCCTAGTCTCAAATTTGAAAATGACAGATTCTGTGATGCATGTCAGCTTGGCAAGCAACACAAATCATCATTCAAATCTGTTAATAAAGTTGCTACAACTAAACCTCTAGAACTTATCCATATGGATTTGTTTGGACCTTCAAGAGTAGCAAGTTTAGCTGGTAAATTATATGTTTATGTATTAGTTGATGATTATTCTAGATTTACTTGGATTTTATTTTTGAAATATAAAAGTGAAGCTTTTAGTTTATTTGAAGGTTTTTGTAAATCTATTCAAAATGAAAAAGGTTTTAATATAATCTCATTGAGAAGTGATCATGGTGGAGAATTTGAGAACCAGGAATTTAATTCCTTTTGCTCAAACATGGGTATTAAACACACCTTCTCTGCTCCAAGAACACCTCAACAAAATGGGATTGTAGAAAGAAGAAATAGAACTATTCAAGAAATGGCTAGAACTATGTTAAATGAATATAGCCTACCTATATATTTCTGGGCAGAAGCTGTTAATACAGCTTGTTATATAATGAATAGAATTTTAATAAGACCTATTTTGAAAAAGACACCCTATGAACTATGGAATAACAGAAAACCTAAAGTAAATTACTTTAAAGTTTTTGGATGCAAGGTTTACATCTTGAATACCAAAGATAATCTTGGTAAATTTGATCCAAAATCTGATAAAGGTATTTTCTTAGGATATTCTGCAACCTCCAAAGCTTATAGAGTCTATAATAAAAAGTCAAGGATTGTTGAAGAATCAGTTCATGTGAAATTTGATGAATCTGATCCTTTTGAGAAAAGGATAGAACAAATAGATGAACCTGATTCTAATGAAAACATGAGACCTGAGAATTTAAAGAATGATTTTGAAAATGATATAAAAGAAATTCAGTCCAGTTCAGAAGAACATGATACTGAAGAACCTTTGAATGTAATGCCTAGACAGTCTAGAACCTTAAAGAATCACCCTTTAGAATCTGTGATAGGTGACTTAGAGACTGGTATTCAAACAAGAAGAAACTTTGGAAACATAGTTGAATTCTCTGCTTTCCTATCCCAACAAGAACCTAAGACCATAGAAGAAGCCTTAGATGATGAGAGCTGGGTAATAGAAATGCAGGATGAATTGAACCATTTCAAGAGAAATAAGGTTTGGGAATTAGTTGAAAGACCACATGATTATCCAGTAATAGGAACTAAATGGGTCTTTAGGAATAAACAGGATGATCAAGGGATAATAACTAGAAATAAAGCAAGATTAGTAGCTAAAGGATATAATCAAGAAGAAGGAATAGATTATGATGAGACCTTTGCACCTGTAGCCAGGTTAGAAGCCATTAGAATTCTTTTAGCCTATGTATCTTATATGAATTTTAAATTATTTCAGATGGATGTTAAATCTGCCTTTTTAAATGGTTATTTAATGGAGGAAGTTTATGTTGAGCAACCTCCTGGTTTTGAAAATTCTCAAAAACCAGATTCTGTTTTCAAACATACTAAAGCTCTTTATGGCCTTAAACAAGCACCTAGATCTTGGTATGAAAGACTAAGTTCTTTTCTTTTGAAAAATGATTTTACTGTTGGACTAGCAGATCCAACACTCTTTAAGAAAACTGTGAAAAATAATGTTTTGTTGGTTCAAATTTATGTTGATGATGTAATTTTTGGATCGACCAATAAAATTCATTGTCATGAATTTTCATAATTAATGCAAAAAGAATTTGAAATGAGTATGATGGGAGAATTAAATTTCTTTTTGGGTCTTCAAATATTTCAAAAAGATTTTGGAAATGTTTTAAATCAATGCAAATACATTACTGATTTACTTAAGAAATTTGGACTTGAAAACAGCAAGACATTTACAACTCCTATGTGTACTAATATAAAACTTGATTTGGATGAAACTGGAAAATCAGTGGACAACAAGTTATATAGAGGTATGATTGGTAGTTTGTTATATCTTACTGCTAGTAGTCCAGATATAATGTATTCAGTATGTCTTTGTGCTCGATTTCAATCAAATCCCAAAGAATCCCATTTAACTGCTGTTAAAAGAATTTTTAGATATTTAAAAGGTACTATTTATCAATCTCTGCTTTATCCAAAAACCTCTGATTTTAATTTAATTTCATATTCAGATGCTGACTTTGGAAGCTGTAGATTAGATAGGAAGAGTACTTCAGGAACATGTCACTTTTTAGGAAAGTCTTTAGTATCATGGTCTAGTAAGAAACAACACTCAGTTGCCCTGTTAACAGCCGAGGCAGAATATGTGTCTGCAGGTAGTTGCTGTGCACAGGTGTTGTGGATGAAAAACACTCTTATGGAATTTGGATTAAATTTCAATAATACACCTATTTTATGTGATAATACTAGTGCAATTAATATTTCAAAAAATCCTATTAGTCATTCTAGGACTAAGCACATTGATATAAGACATCACTTTTTAAGAGATCATGTGTTTAAAAAGGATATATTTTTAGAATTTGTAAATACAGAAAATCAATTAGCAGATATTTTTACTAAACCACTTCCCACGGCAAGGTTTGAATTTATTAAGGGGGAGTTAGGTTTATTTAATTTTAAATAATTTTTTTTTAAATCTTATTCTGTTTTCGAATTCTGCTTAATTTTTGTTTCCCGCTATAAAGTAATTTTATTTTGTTTTAAATAAAAGTAATGATTAGTGATTACACGGGAATCAAGGCTGTCAGAACCGTTTCACCTTCTAAACTGTTTCACCTTTTTCGGAAACCCTTTCGAAAACCTAGAACCGCACATCTGCTCCAAAACCCTTTTCTGAATCTTCAAACCCTAAATTTTCGAACCTTCAGAAATCGTTGTTGAAATGGCAAAGACTAAGCGTCCAGATGAAGCTGAGAGCAGTGCTGCAAAGAAACCTAAAGTAGTTGGTCGGAAAATACTGCAAGGTAAAGTCATCGATTTAGAATGGCTGTTTGAAACTAATTTACTGTTGAAGAAGCGTTGTCGTTTCAAAGCCTTGAGCAAGCTTTTAATAGTGAAAATTCTGAGTTTCTTTATGAGGCAGAAATGAGACATTTCTTTAGAACTGTTCAGTTTAGCCTTGGAGATACGGAGGATAGTTTATTGGCTCAAATAGAGGATAAGGACTTTTCCATATCATCTGTAGAGATAAGTCAAATTCTTAACTGCCCTCATGAAGGAGTTTTTCATTTTGATTTACGGAATATTGGAGATTCTGTACATAAGTCTGAAGACATTATGTCTTTTCTGTTTGGAACCAGAGTGGTAAAGAAAATGTTTATTAAAGATTTGGAGCCCGATCAGAAAATCTTGGTAAAATTTGTTCAGACTGGTTTAGCACCAAGGATGGCTGAGATGGAGAAAATCCTATACCTTGACATGTACATAATGTATCTTCTGATGTGTGATATTAAGTTTAATTTTCCTCGGTTTATGATAAGATATTTGAATTACTGCTGTCAGAGTGAAGCAAGAATGACCTTTTTCCCTTATGGAAGGTTCATTTCTTTGTTTTTGTTTAAAAGAGGAATGATCAGATTGGTAGATGCGGGGGTGAAATGTCACCACAGTAATGTTTTTAATGCTGGAACCTTGAGGAAAGTAGGATACTTCTGGAGCACAATTAAAGGAAAACTCTTACCTGTTGGAGCTGAGGAAGACTCGGAGAGTGCTCAGGCTCAACCGGCTAAGTCCAAGGAGGGACAAGCAGAATCAAGGGTTAGTACAGTGGCAAGGAGAATTCGTTTTGAGATGGAGGAAGTTGTGGAAGAGAGAAGTCAAGAAGGACTTCAATCTAAAAGGAAGAGGTCAATTGATGAAGAAATTATCTCTCCTGCCTTGAAATCCTCTGAACCGGTAATTTCTTATTCATTTGTGAGAGAAGCTGTTGTGGAGCAGACTGCACCGATAGAGGAACCAGCAGCTCAACCGGAAATCCAAAAAGAACCTCAATCTGTTGCTGTGGCTGTTGAAAATGTAATACAACAAGAACAACCTATGGAGGCAGTGCCTGGTGAAGAAGTGGCCCGACCTCAAGATTTACATGAAAATATTGTTCTTGACCAATCAGTAGAAGTCAGAGAGACTACTGTTCGTGATGAACATACTTCTGAAGCTAATACAGAAGTACTTCAGCAAGATTTTTCAGTGGAAGAGTTTCAGGCTTCAAAAGCTAGTTCAGTGGATCAACCTTGTCAGGACAAGGACAAAGAACAGTCAGATGCAGATTCTTTACCACTTGCCCTGCCTCATCAACCTATTTCTGGACATGAGAATAGAGCACAGGGTGACCCTGATTCGAGAAAAGAAGAAGTTGTTGAGCTGTACAAGCGTATCTCTCAGTTAGAATCTGAGAATGTTAGTCTCAGAAATTCTCTGAACTTAGAGCAGTTGAAGTTTCAGAAGCTGAAAGAATGTACTGTTTCAAGATAGGAAGTAGATTTGTTTAAGACTGATATGTTGCATGCTGTTGATCAGTTAAAATCAGAGATGGTAAAGAAAGATGATATGTCTGAGTTGAAGATTTACATGGAGAATAAATTTGAGTCTGTTGTAAACAGTGCTGTGAGTGGATCAGGCTCTTCACCTGATTTGATTCGGAGATTTCAAGCAATTACAGGAGCACTAAGCAATATGAGTGACAGATTACACGATCTTCAGTGTAATAGTGCCCCTTTGTCAGTTTTTCTAGATAATCAGAAATTTTTAGTGGATCAGTTGACATCTGGAGAGCAACCGATTAGGATTCTTTTGAATCAGTTATCAGAAAAGCTGGCTTTTTTTTTGAAAAAGAAGAAAGAATGCATGAGTTTTTCAGAGTTAATTTGATTGAAGATATTCATATGACTCAAGAGAACAGAGATCTTATCATCAAGTTAGGAGATGGGATGATGAAGAGGCTCAGAGAACAGTTTACAGAGATCAAGACCGTGATTCAAAGGAGATAGACACCTTTTTTTTCCCTGTCTTATCCATGAACCTTGATTCCTCTGTATATCACAATCGTTTATATATATAACAGCTTGTGAATGAAAATTCTTTTCTTATCTTTTTTGTTTTGTTGTTTATTGATTTATGACTAAGTTAGCCAGTATAACAAATTCACTTATTCATACACAGTTAATTATAGCATTTACTTATAGTTCAGTGCAATATTGAATGTGTTCAAATCCGTAATTTTTCATTCTTTTTGATATCACAAAAAGGGGGAGAATTTGGATAAACACAACATTTAAATTCATTTGTTTCCTATGAAGAAATTTGGATATATACGACATTTTTTTTTTGCTGAAAATTTATTTTTATGGGGGAGAAATTTTATTATAGTTAAATATTGTTTTAATCCTTTCAGAATTCTAAAATTTTAAAGATTGCAATTAAATTAGTTCTATTATTTTATGGGTTTTGTGATCATCAAAAATGGGGAGATTGTTGAGCAATGTATTGTTTTCAAACAATTAAAAATAATGTTTTTTTAAGGGGGAGATTATTTTAAATAATACTCTGTCTCTTTATGATGATTTTGATGCTCACAAATACCCTTAATTATTTACTAATTATTTCGTTGAGTATTTTGCAGGAATTTATTTTATTTATTTATTTCATACAACGAGATTTCATACTTCATTTATTCCGAGATCAATTTTAGCGTGTTCTGGAATCACTGTAGCGCGAGATCAATTTTAGCGCGTACTGGAATCACTGTTCATACCCTACGTTGATGAACGTAACGTATGGATGAAAAGTTTACCTTTTATGTTATTTTGAAACGTATGGTTAATGAACCTTACGTTGTTGAAAAGTATTGAAGAAGAACATTACGTTTGGAAGGAACCTTACGTTTTCGTTGTTGGACAAGTATGGAAGAGACACCGTACGTTAGTTTTCAGTGTTGAGTTTGTTTCTCAAAAGTATGGATCATCAACCTTACTTTTATAATCAACCGTACGTTCTTTGGAGAGTTGAAGCAAGACAAAGTATGGATGATCAACCCTACATTTGAATGCTGAAGAGAAAGTATGTATGTTCAACCTTACGTTTGTGAACCTTACGTTTGTGAACCCTACGTTTGGAGCCACGTCATCAACCCTACGTTTGGCGTCGGGATATTTTTGACAGACGATATTTCCTTTTTCATTGGTCAAACAAGCGGTTTATTAAGCGGATTTCGAGCCGATTCTTAAGTACGACTTTGACTGAATCAAAGACGATTTACAACGGATTAATGATTGATTTAAACGGAGCTTTTTGTGCCGATTCTTCAGGGGAGTTACAACGGCTCTGTTATTTCATTTAATATCGCGAATCTAAAGGAGATTTTTATGGATCTATTTATGCGGAAGAATTTCTCAGATTTGAATATATATGTTCTATCTTGGAAACTTCAGATTTTATATATATATACACAGAAAAGTGTGTGAAAGAAATAGATTGATCTTTTAACGAGCAAGAAACAGAGACTGTGAAAAGGCGTTCTTTTCTGGTGATCGAGAAGAAGTGTAAAACCTTTATTACCGAAGGATGATCTTGATAGCAGATTCACGTGTTCTACATCGACTATCTGTTGTGAATCCACTTCTGCTGAAGTTGTGAAGTTTCTGTTAATATCTATTGCAACTGGATCGACTCAGAACTGTTTTGATTACAGATCTTTATTTTCTGAAGACAACGATCTATCTACTGTCAATTGCTTTCTGTTTCAATTGTGAAGAACAACTGGAGAAGTGTTTTCTTTATCGAAACCCTTTTTATTTTTGAGTGATCAGCTTCTCGTTCTAAGCTGTGTGGGTTCGTGTTTGAACCAGGAAGGCTGTGTTTGCCTGAATCTTGTAAAGGTGTCAATTGCCTGTACTCAGTTGTGAACAGGTCTGTGGAAACGAGGACCAGATAGTGAAAATCGCCAAGCTCGTGGATTTGAGCGTTGGTGGAGTGGACTAGGGGCCTTCTGTTCCCCGAACCACTATACATCCGTGTGTTCATGCTTTTACTTTTTCCGCTGCATATTTAATCGAGCAAAAGCATAGTGGACAGAATTTGTCTAAATTGAAGAGATAATAATTTTGAAAAGACACAATTCACCCCCCCTCTTGTGTGTAATCCGTAGATTCAGATCCAACAATATGGCTCGGGGTATGAGTTCTATTTAGAACTCTTCCTTGCGATCTAGGGGAAGTTAGAATAAATTTATTTAGAAATACATTAGTATATTTACATAACATATAAATATCCCAAAGGGTGGTACTTTAAGTAGAGTTAGCTATTCTGGAAATATATCCTTATTTACTTTGTTTTATCACCCACATGATTGATAAATTTTATGTTGGATATTCCTAATTTCACTTGTATTTGGATAACAACATGGGATGGTTCAGGTTATTATTGTGATTTATTTTTCCCAATAGTAAATGTGAGCCAATAAAACAAGATCCAATAAATGTCCATAATATTATAAAATTCCACCATATTAGGGATTGTGTGATTCAATGGTTCCATAAAAAGTATTAGACGTAAAGGAATTAATATAACTTGAATCAAATAAAACATTTTTAATTAATGAGTGACTAAGAAAAGAACATTGTATGAATTATTCTTAATGTTACACCCCAAAAGTGGTGATGGTTTGAGATTTTCTTTTCTCCATCTGCAATAATGGTAACTAAAATTGATTACTCTCAAAGACTCATGGTCTTTTGTAGTGATTTTTACAGTTCTATTACCCATTAATGAAATAGCATTGAACCATTGACTGTGATTTGGGAGGTACCTTCTTTCCCTCCATCATTTTCATAAATATTTATGTATATTCTATATTCATGATATTTATATACTTCTTTCCATTGATAAAATAATTTCCACATCCCTTTTTAGAAATTAACATTATGAAACTTATCACATATTTAACATGTGAGAGGTTGAATATTCTTTCATAATTTTTAATTCAATCCCCCATTATGAATATCTATTATTCTATTCTTATCTTCATATAAATGGGACCATTATCCAAACTCCATATCAACTATAAGAGAATATAAAACTAATTAATCGTAAATCTCAATCTATCATAACGTTGTGCCATATAAGAGGAGTAATTTTAAACAATCAAAGAATCTATCTGTTTTACTATTGTTATTAAAAACAGAAAAAGAGGTTTATCTTGCAAGACTTGTGAAGTTTTCCTCATAATAAATTACAATTTCACTATTATTATTCTTAATATTTATATATTATTTATCCTTATTTTTTAAAAAAATTCAAGGTAAATACATGTTGTGAAATATATTCTTAATGTATCCCCACTAAAATTCATCCGATTCATATTTAAGCATCATATTATATATCAATTACCACCATTGATCATCTTATCTATATAAATGATAGAATAATTGTGATATATTTGACTTTTCCAAACAATGGATCACAAAAGAGATATTTTCCATTGAGTTACCCCACTATGCATCATAAATTAGAGCGGAACATCCACAAAAATATTGGTGGTTGTTTCTATATAAACGTCATGTTTATTTTTATTGGGTGAGGCCAAACCAACCACATGGTTTAGGTTATTGTACATAGCCTAAGACAACTAGGTAAGAATCACCATGAAGTGTTGAGCTCCACCTTACATTACCTTAGGAATGTCATTTGGAAAATCATTTTATTGTACCCCACTTATGCTTTTGGTTTAGTTTCTATTGGTTCCCATAATTTTATATAATATATAATGTTTGAACAGAATATAATTTAGTAAATCATAAATACTTTATTTTCTTACGCACATAATTTCTAAAGTCATGTCTTCTGAGATCCCTATATTTACCAAATTGTTTTTCTCAAATAATTCTTATTTGATAATATAATTTAAACATTTTAAAACATTAAGATGGCCAATTAATTTAGTTATATATTTTTCATAATTTTTATATAGATCTTGTTATTAATTGAAGCATATCCCTTGAGAGTGTCAGATTATATGTACAATATGTGCTATTTATCGCGAACAAGATATAATTCAAGTTAATACACAATGATCCCTTTAATTTTTATTACATATAGGTATATGTATGCTATAAATACATCAAATTTCCTATATAGAAAAATATTTCATTATTTAAGAACAACATGCCCTTTTACTGTACCAAAACATTGAAATGTTTTCCCAAAAATTCATACTTATTTTTATAGTCTTCACTAATTTTTTCTAGTCCTTATTCCAAAATTAACTAAACCCACTATTATACCAACTATAATAGCCTAATTTTTTACATTAATATTTCATAATTTTATAGGGAAATAACATTATGTTAAAATATTCACTAATAGAAAGGTTTATTATCTTGTAAAACTTAGGTCCGCACATCACTTTTATATAATAAAACATAAATATTAAATAAATAATTGTTATTTATAATCCTAGAATCTCTAATGTTCTCCATATTACATGTATTGACATGAATATATACATCAATGAAATGGGTATATTAAAATCATGGTAAGGGATGGAATGACATAGAAGTAATAAGATACATGAAATAGTAGTAAATTCTTCAACATAATGATCATAATCATATCATAAGCATGGTATAATAATTATTATATTTTGTGAATTAATTTAAAAAGGAACATAATGTGTAATATTAATAATAGTAAAATATCATATAATTATGGTCAAATACCGCATACATTTTTGAAAAAATCTAGCATCATGTTCACACATAACATATGTACATAAATCAAAACATGATAATTTTGAACAAATAAAGCATCATGTTCATGCACCATACACATAATATTATGAGATATATATCATATAATAATTAATTATAGGGATATATAATTCAATTATCACCCATCACATAATAAAATTTTTTAATCATTCATGCAACATTTATAGAGAATACATAAAAATCATAGTCATGAAAAAAATCCATGGAAATGAATAATTTTCACAGGTATATCATGAATTATTAATTAAGGAATAAAAATTGGGGTTCCAAAATAAATATAGGAGATCATATGTTTGGCATAAAAATTAATTTTTCATTGGCGAATAAATAATTTCAAAGGAATAAAATAGATTTTTTTAAAAAATAAGAGCATTTTGAAAAATCATTTTATTAACAAGGTAGAAAAATATATATCCCTTCAAAATAAAAAGTTAATAATTTTTAAAATCGTTTTTTGAGGATATTAAATGAAAATAAATTTTAAAGAAATTTAAATAGGATATAACCCATAAATAATGAGTTGGGATCAAGAATCCCCTAACCTTAAATCCTGTTATGTGTCCTCTCATTTAAAATTATGCATAATAAAATTATGGTTGTTAACATAAAATAATTTTTTATGTTCATTTATGGGAGTATTTCTACTTTATAATATTGGATTTTATTTTATAATACTCTATATTAAACATTAATTGTTTTGAAGTCATGTTTTCTTAAAATTATCCCATATTGCTTTGATTTTGTTATTTTGGATCAAGGTCATGTATATATAAGTAAAATAAATTATAGTTGATAAAAATAACTATAATTACATATTTATAAATTATATATAATTCATAATTTCAATACATTATGGAAGTGATAGGAAGATAGTTTGAAATTTCCTCATAAGTGGTTAACTGACTGTTGAAGAGTAATTTTCAAAAATGGAGGAAGAGAAGTCTATCATGAAATATGTATTAAATACTATCATTAAATTAGGTTAAAATCATTAATGTAATCTTAAAATTCTAAATAATTAATTTTATATGTTTTTGGTTTTAATTTAATAGATATAATTCTAAAGGGAAGTGGAAAATGAGACGAAAAGTTGATAAAACCATACCCACTTCTCAGTGTTAGTACTTTTTTTCAGAACTAAATTCCTTGATCAAATAGAGTCAGGAGACTAAAAAACATCCCTAAGTATCATATGGTTCATAATATATCGAATTTGGGTACATTTGATTGTTATTTTAGGAGAATTTTTTTTATGGGGAGGTAGAGGGGATACTTATACACTAAGAGGGGGATATTTTTAAGTTGAAATATTTAATAAATCAAAATTTCCATTGTGAATTTTTTTAATTTTGATATTACATACATTTTATGTCTTATATGAATTAATAAAAATAATTTTATGAATTTTAAATCTTTCACTATGAAAATTATTTAATTTATTAAAAAGAAAAGTGGACAAATGACAAATTGTTATTTTAATATACTACATTAGACATTAGACTATGGAAAATAATTTCAAAGTTTGGAAAAAGGTATAATTTATTTTAATTACTCATTTTTATTATCAAATATGTTTTTAGTTTAGATAACATTTATAGAATTTATTATGTCACTATTTCTTCATGAATGATATAATTAAAAATAAACTGATTATGAATAAATTATATTTTTTACAATTCATTTAAAAATAAAGTTTTTTAGAAAACTTCCAATCCATCATCCATAAATTTCTTTGAAATAATTAATTAAAAAATGAAATTATTTTTATATTTTTTTCTCTAACAATGTTAATATTATTTATAAAGTTTTTAATGATTTTTATGTATTACATCCAAATAGAGTTCATCGAAATTGGGGATATAATTCACTTAAGTATTTAATCTTGATTTTTATTTTATGGTATTAAAATATTTATATTTTATTAAATTACTCATGATAAATGTTTTATATATTTTATTTTATTATTTGGAGGATAAATTACTATTCCAATAGACAGGTTAATTTTTCTACTAGTTAGGTTATAATTTTTATGAGTGACATTCATATTCCAATGGTTATCTTACCTCCTAAAATTACATCTTCACTATATATTATTATAAAATATTATACCAATAGTTTGAACCATTTGTATAGGTCTCCAAAATTGGTATAATCTATACCAATGATTTGGAGGGGCGATGGATATTATAGTGTTGGTGTAGACATATACTAATAATTATTGGAAGACCATTTGTATAGAACTATGACAATAGTTTTTTAAAACCATTAGTATAGGTGATATAAAAATTATAACAATGACTTTTCAATACCATTGAAATAGGTAATTTAAAAATAAAACATAGCTAGTTTTTATCCCAACACCTCCCATTTATATTTCAACGACCTAAACCCAAAATCTAAGATGAATTTTTTGAACATAATGTAATATATATATATATATGTATGTATATTTAAATTATTTTTAACTGTTTGAGTATTTAATGTTATTTGAAAAAAGAATCCATAAAAATTGTGGGTTCTTATACCAATATTTTTGAGATTTTTTGGTATAATTATCCATATTTTTAAACATATTCAAACAATTTTGGAAGGGAAATTGGTATAGGATCTCTAAAAGGGGCCTATACCATTTTTTGGGCCAAAACCATGACTATTGGGACTCTGTAAGGGACCTATACCAACATTTTTGGAAACAATGTGGGTATAAGGTCTCGACATGAGACCTATACCAATGGTTTTGGCTATAAATATTTTCATAGGGTCTATATGTGGTAATTATACCAATGGTTTTGGAAATAAAATTGGTATGAAATCACTCTAATGTACATATACCAACGTTTGTTTCTAAACCATTGGTATAGGATACCCATACGAATAGTTTTCCAAACCATTGACATATGTTTGTTGGTATGACTTTAATTTCTAGTAGTGATTATTTCAAACCTGATTCTCTACAATTCCTCATAAGGTTAAATATTTTCCTTTTGTAAAATTTTTATTTGATTATTAATATTTTTTTTATTTTAAATATTTTTTTCAATGGAGGAATAATTTTAGCATAATGGGATGATCTAAGTTTTCCTGTTCTAGTTATTCTGTTTTATAATTTTTATAGCATTTTAATATTTTGAATTTTAATGGGATTAAAATATTAAATAATTTAACGATATCCATTAATGAAATAAAGTGTTTTGGGGGGTTTTACATGTGTTTTATTTATATATTATTATATAATCTATCTTACATTTATTTGGAAAACGATTACCATTTTTAAAAGTCTAGGTGGTAACATTTTGTATGTATTCAAATGGGTTGAATAAAAGGAAATAAGGATCTTTGAATATTGAGTGGTTATAAAATTTAGGTGATCATAAATATTTAAAATGTTAGGTTCACTATGTTTAATGATTATTGATCAATGTATTTAAACTCTATGATAAAGACATGAAAACCCTAACTCATATTCATGGGGTTGTTCATGAAGTTTACACCCTATATCATACACAATGTAAATAAAAAAAATTAATTTTTAATATCATGATGTAAAGAAATTCATGGAAAATGGTTTAAACTCAATATTAGTGATTTGATTATGATCATAGATAATTAAATTTGGTAATAAGATATATATTTTAAAACCTATATCATAATATAACCTTACTAGAATATCTTTTTAAAGGTCTTTTATATCACCTTGGAGTTAATAAAATCCTTATTAGGATGTTAAAAAATGCAATATAAATCAACCATATGAAATCAAGAATAGAAAATTAAAGTCTATAGAGTTGTAAGAAATTTATTGTGATGTGTACTAGAACTGCATGACCTACAAAGAATAAATGAAATATATCAATGATAATATGATTCATCAATAAAATTTCCTTATTTTTATGAAATTACTCATATAAAATTCAGGCAGAAATCTCATCCTAGGAGTGATTTATTCTTGTTAGAATAATCTTTATACCAGTACTACCAAATATATTTTTAATTCATAATTTCTATTATTAAAATGGATGAAGGTTTATATTCATTATGTAATTGATAAAATACATCTCTTTTATTTTTTTTCAAAGCATATAGTTGATGAAATCATGTTAAATTAAATGATATTTTTGACCACTTTTTTGGTTATGCCTTCTCAAAATATTTAATTACTTATATTTCTTTTAAATGGGTTTTATTGAGGAAAATTTAATTTTTTGTATGGGGGAGGGAATCATCTTGTTGTTAGTATTTTTTTCTAACAAGAAAAAAGATAAAACATACTTTAAATTTACCTTTCACAAATCTATTTTATGTTTCTAGAGATAATTTTTATCTTAAATTAATATAGATATTTCCAATTTTAACATGAGTTCATTTTGATATATTTCACTTTAATTTTGATAAATTATTTTAAATAAATATTGGTATGAAATATATTGAAATATTTATTATTATAAAAACATATATAAGTGGTTGATATATTTTGGAATACCATGTCTCAATGACATTGACAAATATTAGTTTTATAATTCAGAGAGGTAAAGTAAATAACTTTTCTAAAATTCTTTATAGTACCATCCATTCTCGAGTGAATTTATATTTTTATTTTTCATTAATAACTTTTTTGAATCCTTCATCATAACTTTTGAGAATAAAGAAATCTTCTAGTATAATCGAGTTATTTATATGATTTTTATCCCTTGTTATATTATTTGATACATACCCATTTAACTCTTATTATACCCATAATATCTATTTATTATATTATAATAATCCATATTTCATTCCCACTTTTCCATCCCAACCTTAATCTTTTATACATTTTAGGATAACCATTCATATAGTTCATTATCAGTACAGAGGAATCAAGATAATTCATGTGTAATTTTTGGAATGAGTTACATTGTATTGGAATTTCTAGTGGAGTTTTACTTGATTTATGGTATAAAATACATTTATATTGAATTTATATTGATTTTATTCCTATAAAAAAAGTAAATAAAAATTAAAAATTAGAGAATGTAATTGATTTTTCCATTTTGATAACTTTAATGTCAAATGAACCTAATCAAAAAAGTAACAGAATAATTCCTTGTTCATTTAATATACAATATTTTCATTGAATTCAATTATAATAATAGAATAAATATTTATTTAGAAAATAATAAAAATACAGGAGGAATAATGTTTCATTATTATTGTGTTGTTATAGCTTGTGAAACATTTCTATAAAAATGAAATTGAGTTTGATGACTTATTTTATAGTTTTATTTGATTGAGTAATATTTTATAATATTTAATGATTGATCATTCATTATATTATTATAGAAAAATATCCTCCAATAGACATTAATTGTTTACATAAAACCCACCAACCTTAATACTCAATGCATACAGTTGGAAATAATTATTAATTTCACATGCCGCATTTCTATTCTGAAGAGAAAATATTATTTAATAAAGATTATCTTCTGAATTTTTTGCTTTTTTAATTTTGAAAAACATTTCATAAATATAAAACTTAAGGGATGAGTGATATAATTTTTTGGAAGATTGGTTGTGCCTTGTTTCATGTTTGAATAAATGAAATTGAATGAATATAACTGTGAATGTAGAAAAATGAATGAAAAAATTGATTTCATAAATGAGACATGAGAAAATTAACTTTGAAAAGTGGATAATTTCTTTCACAAATAAATTAATCTTGAGATTTGGTTTAGTTATATGATTTTTTAAGGAGTAAATAGTTCTAGGTACAAGGATGTCATCTCACATTTATATATTATATATTTTCACCCCTGTAATTATTCTTTATATATTTAATGGGTTTTAGAATCTGAGTAGTAAATATGTTTTCATTACCTATATTTATTTTTATTTACATGAAAAAAACATTTTATGTTGTAAGGTTAATATTATTTGTGTCATGGTAGGATTACCTGTTTATATTTTTTTTAATTTAATGAATATTATTTATTATGGATCAATTTTTCTAATTAAATCTAGTTTGGGATATTTAAATATATTTTCATCATTTTTTAGGGATTTAGAAACTAATATTTTCTAATTCTCCTTGTAAACTAACATGATTTTTTTAATATTTTTATAATAATATTTTTCACACTGATCAAAATTATAAAATTATTATTTTATAGATTCCATGTTCATTGGGATAAAATTTCATGGATTGGTCCCACAGTTAATTCCAAATAGAACGGTCTCAATGGAGGCCACACGATAAGAAAATATGGATGAGGATTATTGGACCATTATTATGCATATAGGTCATACATTGGAGTAAAAAAAATCCAACCAGGATGATTATAAATACAAAAAAATTAAAAACTCAAGAAGCAATATCTCTACTAAATTTCATGTCATGATTATGTTAAAAAATTGATCATCTACTTGGATCAAGTGGATTGAAAACTTTTCTTTGGATAGTTCAACTATAACTATAGATATTTGAATTCCTTTGTAACTATATTATTTTTTTGTCAATAAAAATACATCTATCCATCACTATTTACTGGTAATAGACTTAAAGAAGATAGACTGAATTGAAGGATGTCTATTAATACATATTTTTATTCTATACACATCCATGGAGTTCTGAGATCCTTATATTCAATCAGTTGAGGAACATTGATTTAATCTCTAGATTTGACTTGTAATTTTATGAGTGGTCTTTTTAAAAATTTCTATGCGTTCTATTATTCTTAAATAGTTTCTAATATTTATATTTTATTTTCTGGTATTCTCAAAGAAGAATAGTGAGATCTTATATCCTTAAGACTTCATGTAAAAAATATTGTCTTTCAATTTTAGTTGGTTAGTATTTTTGTAAACTTTTCATCCCATTATTATTCTTGTGGGTTATATTAGTTGATGAAATATAGAGGATACCACTCGTGATAATATATGTTGAGTGTGAGAACCTACTATGTATGGAAAGCTACTAGAATAATGTATGGAGTCCATTGAAGAGTTTGTTTTGTGATGTATAAAAAAATCACATGATCATTAGTGATATTTGGTGAATCACTTTTTTATTTTTAAATGAACCCTAAGAGGTGTCCTGTTTGAAATATTAAAAAAAAATTGGTTTCAATTTATTAAAAGATATAATTGAAATAGCTAACATTATCCTTATTAGCGATAATGATTGAATGTCAACGGAATTTACCAAGGAGATTTTACAATCATAAAACAATTTTAATTATAAAATATTAAAATTTCTATTTTTTCATTATCACATGTATCCAAACCCACAATTTCATTAATATCAATATTTAAAATTAAAAAAAATCCATTTAATGAAATTGATCTATGATTTGATCAGGATATGACCCGATTTTTTTAATAGTATTGTAATTCTATTGAAAATAAATAACTAATTTTATAAATTCATTATTTCTATCAAAGTTTATGTGTTATTAGTGATGAATTTTAGACATTAAGGTGGTAAAACATATTATACTTCTATGAGATTTAACACTAACCACTCCATGAAAGATTCTATGTTAATAATATATAAAAAGTTATAAATAGTAATAATTTGGATGTTATTATGCCTTAGTTCTAATCGATTAAACAACATGATTTTTGTGTGTCTCTATACTATTTTTGTGTATAATCATTATGAATATCATTTTAAATATTCAAAAATGATATCAATGTATTATAAATGTTTTTTAAACATGTTTCATTATTTCCAAAAACCATTAGGCATGATTGGGCATAATATTATGATGATGATTATTGTTTATTTTATACTGTATAGAACGATAACCTATGGAACCGTTCATTCTATAATAAAATTATTGGAAAATACTAAGAAACCAAAATCTGTAACATTTTCTTTGTAAAAAAAATATTTCACCTTGTGATTTTTTATATACCATGTTATAGATAAATATCATGGTGAATAATTTTGGATTTTATTTTAAAAATATATATATATAAAGTGAAAACAAAAGTTCCATCAACATTATAGTAAATTCTATAACATAATATATGACAAGTCACATTTAAATAAGTTATCACTTCTTAAGAGATTATAGGTAAAAGGTGACATCTCTCTTGAGTTTATTGACATTGAAGATTACTTCTTAAAATTTGTTAAGCCCCATACATCTAGAAGACTTTATTTTATAATGTATGAGTCCATATTTTTTGAGTTTATATAGATATATACTCATTTCACTATGGATATAATATTTTAAAGTTTTTATATGTTTCTTTTGTTTTTTTTAATTTTTTTATCATTTTTATTTGATATTTTATTATAATTTTTTATGAAATATATATATTAATTTTACCCAATGATTTTCATATATATCATTTTTTAATGTTTAATCTAATATACATCATTATATAATTATATTTTATGTTATTTTAACATATTAGTCTATTGTTTTACCAAATTTTTAATATTAATCTTTCTTAAATACAATTAATTCTTTTATTTTTACTTGTTTGATATAATTTTTTATCCTTTTGTGTATTTGTCATTACATTAAGAGATGAATGTTTTCTTCTCAATGTAATTTGAATTTATGAATCAATAAAACCATTAATTTAGGGTCATATAAGTTAAAATATGGAAATAAAATTCCCTAACTTCAAAAATTTAATCTTAGGATTATTTTATAGAAGAATGTTCTAAAATGGGTAATATATTATTACCATAATCAATAGCATCTTCTATATCAAAGAATGAAAAGAAAGACATTGAATGGAATATTTTTCTGTGAAGGGATATCAATTTTGTCTACATGAACAAGGATACTATTTTCTGAAAAATACTTCAATTAAAAAAAATTGAGAATAATTATTTTATATGAATTCTTAGTATGTATATAAAGAAGAATTATAATATTCTTATGAAAATGTGTATTAGTGGATCTTGAAAAACGTTTGTAGTATCCAAATGAAGGAATGTATCTACATAGAAAATATATATTCAATGTAGATGATTAAATTATCTATTTATTTTTAATTAATGTAAAATAAAAGTAACAATTTTATTTTATATAATCTGGAAATATTTTTTTTGCATTTCTATTCAGAATGGAATCAAACAATTATTATGGGAGATTTAGAAAGTTTTTTTTGATTTCATATACATCATGTAAATGGGTTTTAATGAAAAATAAGTCAATAATTTTATACATGTTATGAGAGTGATTGAAAAATGTAGTCGAGTAATGTGAAGGTTAAATTATTATCAATGTTTATGGATAGTCACTTTTATTTTTTTAAATATGGACGTCTCTTTAAAAGAAGAGTTAACTATAAAATTCAATTATCCCAATAAAATTTTATTTAATATATTTATAAAAGATAAATTTGTGTAAAATTATTCCTAAAAGATGATAATAAATATAAAAATATATTATCCAACTTGTTATTTTTACGGTGAATAGGATCTCACTACAGTAGTTGAGGTGGAAGTTTCTACAATATAGAAAGTTTTTTTTTAAAATTATTTAACCTATAAAGTGAATATAAATAAATGATTTTTTTATTTTATTCCCATGAATTGATGCAAATCCAACTTGACAAACATAAATATTGAATCTTATTAGGTGAATATTAGTTACATATCATTATGATACCCAATATAAGTATTAAGGATTAGTGTATTTTGAAACATTTATATATTAATGAATGATATATAAAATATATACATCTTATTCCACTTAGTTCTTCACACCTATCACCCTTGTTAAACATATCATACATAAAAACATTCTTCATGTATTAGTGAAAAATAAACATAATAATGGGGAGCTCAGTTTCTTAGTTGGGGTAAAAGGGAGATAACAATAAATAATCATTTTTTAGGATAACCTTTGTTTCCTCTAGAAATGGGAATGACCACATTGATTTAAGGTTCAAACATTCCAAGCGTTTTCTAACCGGTTTTTTCGTAGAACTGGAAACACCCAATGATTCCATATCCATTTGGACCTACTTTCCAAAGGTAGGTGCTCATTAGTTGTGAACCTATGAGGATTAAGAATTTGAATTGGTCGAGAGGATGGGAGGTCAGAATCATCATACCATTTTTGGGGGAATTATTGTCTACTCTGGGACTCTCTTTATAGATTTATGTTATGTTCGTGAATCCTTATTACACTACTATGTATGAAAATGAGCTTTCCTTAAGATGTGACAATAAATAATTAATATGTATGAGATTTCGAGAATCTTTTATATGTATTCGAGGTTCTTCATTGATAGAGAATCATCTATATTTGTTAAAGATTCTTAGTCAATGGTATCCTTAGACACATTATTTAGAAATATCTTGGTCATTATGATAACCATACTAGGTTTAAAGCCACTCAGTGGGGAACTTGGAGTTTATTTTCATTCAGAAGGACATAGATTATTTCAGAGTTGGGATCATACCCGCAGATGGGCTACCTACGTATCCTTTATTATAGAAAAAAAATCAGAACCCACGTAGTTAGAGTAAATAAGTATGAGGTTTATGCATGATTGATACCTCAAAGAAAGATCTCATAATCACTTTTACACACTAAGTTCACGTGAGTCATGCTCGGTGTGAGAAATAAGAGGTATTGGTAAAACCAGACAATTGTGCCATGAAAGATGCAATTATAAGAAATGATACGAGGCTTATGTATGTATGATTGCCTAGATAGATGAATATTAGGATCTAATTCAGGGATGAAACCCAAGAACAAGGTCCATAAAGGTATATGTGATTTATGGATATTTAGATACTCTAACTTGGGGCTTACTCTTGAGAAAGATGCCGATATTAGTAGGGGACTTTTGATTGGGGTTTACTCTTGAGAATGAAGCCCAAATTGAAAGTAAATTAAGACTAGTTAAGAGGAATTATGAATGGGGCTTACTTTTATAGAAGAGTCCAAGGTTAAAGGGAATTATGACTGGGGTTTACTCCTGAAAAGGAAGCCCAGGTTAACGGAATTTGGATTTTGGGAACTTGGGGATTACTTCTAAAGAGGATTCCCACATTAAAAGAATTATGGTTGGGGCTTACTTCTGAGGAGGATGCCCAAAATTAAGGGAACATGAAGACTTGGGATTATTCATGAAAAGGAGGCCTAGGTTAGGGGACTTGGGCCTTACTCCTAAGGAGGATCCCCATATTTGTGATTTTGAGATTGGGACATACTCCTGAGAAGGAGGACCATGTTAGTGGACTTGGGGATTACTCTTAAGGAGGATTCCCATATTTGGGATTTTGAGATTGGGACTTACTCCTGAGAAGGAGGCCCATGTTAGGGGACTTGGGGCTTACTCCAAAGGAGGATGTCCATATTTGGGATTTTGAGATTGTGACTTACTCCTGAGAAAGTGGACCATATTAAAGATCCTCTCAACATTAATGGATGAGGTTGAATGAATGAAATATCCAACCTCAGTGACACAAAGATATGTAAATCACTAGTTTTTGAAAAATGTTCCACAGAATTCCTTTTAGATAAGGAAGCCAACAAAGGAACTATGCCATAAATTTCTTTGAAGATGGTTCTAAAGGCTAAATCTTGAAGAGAATAGGTGGATTTGAAGAAAGTAAGTGAATAGGCAGAAGGGGCACCAAAAAAGAGAGAGGGGCGCAAGTCCTGTGTGGGCACGCAAGTCCTAGTTGCGCAAGTATACTTGCGCGACACATGGGTACTTGTGCGATGGTCAACCATTAGGGTAATACTTTAGCGAGACTTGGCTCAAGCCCTTAGTATTATCCCTAAAGGCTTCCAAAAGAGTGGCACAAAAGTTTTGTTGAATTGATAAGGTGGTGCGCCAGTGTGGCCATTTCCCTTAAGGGCTGGCCACTTAGGCGCACAAGTGTTGATCAGTTACAACACTTATGCCTTGTTTTCCCTATTTAGAGCTTCCATTATAGGCAATAAATTACCTTATAAGTGTTCGGAAGACTTCCAGAAGAGACTAGGGCGCCGAAAGCTCAAATCTGAGTTTTAGAATTTTTCCCGTCGTGAAATGGGGGGCCCACAAGAGGTATTTATAGGTTGCTGAAGACCTTGGGTGAGAATCAAAGAGGGCGCGCAAGTCACCTGTGCGACCAACCTATGGCGTGCAAGTATACTTGCGTGACCATGATAATACTTGCGCGACCCAAGTGGGAGGAAATTATTCTTCATGCCTTTGTCGATTTTTGACGTTTCTTCAAAGGATGAATCACTTTGGACTAAGGTATTTCCCTTTTTCAGTCATTAGACTTTGTGACGGAAAGGAGCGTCAACAAAAGTCCCCCCTCAGAGTTGGATCCAAAATAAATGAGGATGTGACTCTGAGGTAAAGAAGAAAACCAAGGAACATGCAGCGCGCAAGTGTTGAGTGCACAAATAGCGGCACACAAAGGTGAGTCATGCAGGCTTTGGTGCACAGGGGTGTGGCCTGGACTATAAATAGGCGGTCATTCCTCATGCAATGCACCCAATCTGAACGCTTTTGAGCTCTCTTCGCGCAAGTTTCCCTTGCCACGCAAGTTGCTGATTTTTCAAGGTTTCATTACTTATGTTCGTGTTACGCTACTACAGAGGTAATATGACCTGCACGGTGATACCTATGCACCCAAAACATTCGCGACACAACTATACTTGCGCGCTAAAATTGGACTCATGCGCCTTAATGCCTTATCCATTTTTTCACATTTCTTCACAAATTTTATGAAAAAATAGCTCAATTAAGAGTTAATTATTCGACCTTTGTGCAAATTAAATGGCTCCTAGAAGAATTTGAATGGCTGATGAACTGGCTAGAAAGAGGATTGATGACGGGATGAGCATTTTTGGCCATGATTACTATGATATCTGTGACAACACTCTCCCAGATTTGGCCAAGTACTTGAAGAAGTATCATCATAATTTTTCACAGAGCATCTACTTGCCTCTGTATGGCCGTGGTCTTATGCAAGGAGTCAGTATTCTAGATGCAAAGAATTGTATGCTCGAGATGCAGCCGCACTGCTACTCCTCTATTTCTGTTATGCTATGAATTAAAATCATCAACAATGGTGTGAACTTTAAAATTTTTCCTTCATTCCATTTCCTTTCATATATGAAAATGGAAAACTAAGGGATGATATGTTTTCTGCTGCCGATTAATAGAGAGAAGACTATCTTGACATTTCAAACAATATCTGAAAAGAGTACTCTCTCCAAATGAATCTTTACTTCCAATGATCCATTCTAAAATCCATGTATCCATATTCCATGTCTCTTGGACAGAAACAGAGTCGCTGTTTTATCAGCAAAAAAGTTTCTCAAACCGTACTCAAGAACATTCATTTCCAATTGTTCCAAGAAGAGCTGGTATCACTACATCTCTTATTCTATCCAGTTGAATGAATGAATTCCAGGTGGTTTCTGATGATGCTCGGGATGTCGTAAATCAAATAAAGAGTTAGGTTGAAAGCATCTTGTAATTCCTAAAAAAGGGAAGAGACTCTAGTCTGTGGAAGTCCTTCCAACTCTTGTGCATCAATGAAAAACAATTTCATCTTCAATCACTTGTGCATGCATTCTTTTAGTTCCTGCTTAAAAGTTTCACTTAATCCAATGGGCTTAGTAAGCATAGTTTTAATTTTTTCCAGGATTATTATAAGTGACCCTACAAACATTGAATATTTTTTTATTGCTCAATATTACCTAAAATCATACAAAATACATGTTTAGTGAGCTGGGACTTGAATTTTATTCAGACATCCCTTTTCTTTTGTGGGTATTTTAAATTTAGGAACGTCATATATAAAAAAGTGTAATGTTTAAGGTTGAAATAGCTTTGACTGAATAGATTAAAATTGACTCAATTCCTAGGTAATTTATCTGAAAAAATATTACCACACTCAAGTATGAGGGAAAATATGTAAACTATGACTTAAAAAATTTTGAATTTGAGGAATGATATGAAAAATGGCTAAACGAAATTAGAATAATTATTTCCCAAGAATGAAGTTACCACTATTTAACAAACTCGTTAGGGGGTTGAATTATAAGTGGCCACCTAATGGAATTGGCTGCATAGCCAAATAATAGAATCGTTTGGCTGACATGTCCATTATGTATACTACTTATGCAAGGCCTCCTAAGGGAACGTGGTGTATATTCAGGAAAAATAACTCTCATAAATTTAATTTTCTACTGCTTAAAACCCCGTGGAAGTTTATGGAGATTCAAATTTTCCAAAGGAGAGAGTCTGATATATGGAGAGAGGTAGTTGAATATGGAGAAGATATTTCCAATCAAGATTGTGTAAGAATTGGATGAATGTCACCTCTACGAAGGTCTAACCCAAACGTAGGGAAGCTAAATATTAAACATAGACTTAAATAATTTCCAAATCATGAAAATGAGTATGGTACAAATATGTTAAGGATGGATATTTTTGTGGATCCCTACATATTGTCATTAAGACAAATAAGGGAAAAAAATTCCTCCCAATAATGAAGTTACCATTATTCTAAAAACCCATTAGGGGGTTGAATTATGTAGAGCTGCCTAAGGACATTGGCTGCATAGTCAAATAATAGTATCTTTTGGCTAACAAGTCTGTTATGTAGACTACTTATGCAAGGCCACCTAAGGGCACATGCTGCTTAGTCAGGAAAAAGATCTCTGAAGTATCAACCATTTTGTGACCATAAGTCAAGAAAACGGTTATGGAGATCTGGAAATATTTATGTTTAGGAGTATGACACATAAAAATGGGAATTTGTTCAATTCATGTAGAGATACAAAGACCAATGCTAACCATAATCATTTTTTGGTTGGGTCCTGAATTGAAATGTTGGACTTCACTACGTATCCCATAAGGATAGGAATTAAGCCATACATAGTTCTTGAAATATAGTTTATTGTCATGTGGGACAAGAGTATAGGATATCTTTGTTTAGGGTCATAGATCTCAGACCATAATAATGAATACATTGTGCGTGTTTTCACAAGGAATTTTTTTCTAGGGGACTAAAATTGGAATTTGGTGTTAGGACCAAAGACTTGGGGCTGGATTCGAGGGATTCTTGAACGTTCCTACGTATTCCATAAGGATGGGAATCAAGCCGCACATAGTTCTTGAAATACCCTATGTACAGATTTGGTTCATACATATGAAGGGTGAAAGGGGGCTTTAGTGCAATGATGATTTGACTCAAGATAAAAGGTTCGAGCATTGCCATGTATGCACGTAGTCTTTTAGAATATAACATGATTGTAGATCAATGTAAATAACTATTCCCTCTCAGGTGAGGCTTTCAAAGAATGTTGTAGTTTATTTTCATACAGGACAAAAGTGCAAATAGTTAAAGGTCATATGCATGGAACGTGGGGAACCAATGTAAAAATATTGGTTATGGGGATTGATTCAAGGATTAATATCATATTATACGGAGGTGAACCGATGTGAAGATATTGATTTTGGGCTTGAACCTCAAGAGGTTGCCTATGTATCCATCCTATAAGGCAAGGATCAAAGTCCGCGTAGTTCAATCAAAGAATGAATTGGTAATCAAGTTGTTCATGAGGACAACAACCAAAAAAATGTGATGGGACTTACGCATGGTCAGCGGCCTAGAGAGAGTGTTATGGTTGAAGTTTATTCTAAGCTCACATGACTCACACTCGGTGTGAGAAACAAGAGGTAGAAACAACCTTAACGATTCATAGTTTAATGTCATGTAGGACATATGAAGGGAATATGCAGTTTAAAGTCTTGCAGTGAGGACTATTGGTACTGCACAATTTAGTGTCATGTAGCAGGGACAAAATACAGTTTAACATCATGTAGGACGTATTAGTGGTACAGTTTAATGTCATTTTGGAAAAGGGGGACTGTTCAGTTTAACCTCATGTAGTAAGGACGAAAGAGGACATAGTTTAATGTCATGTTGAACATATTAGGGACTTTTTCACAGTTTACTGTCATGTTGGACGATGGTGCAAGTAGTTTAAGGTCATATGTATGGACCATCAATTATGTAGTTTAACATCATACTGGACATAAGGGACTTCTGTACAGTTTAACATCATGTATCAAGGAAATAATATTTTAATGTCATGTTGGACGAAAGGGACTATTCAGTTTAAAGTCTTGCAGTAAGGACAACACATTTTAACGTCATGTTGATCGTTTTATGCAGTTTAATGTCTTATTGAACGTTATGGATGCAAATAGTTTAAGGTCATATTCATGGACCGTGGATGTATTTCATGTTTATACACAATAATTCTTCAGAAATATGGCATTGGTTGGAGTAGTGATGAGTTCTCCATCCATTGATATTAAAGAATATGCTCCATTGGAGTAGACCTTATGTATTGAAAAAGGTCCTTCCCATTTTGGCTCCAGCTTGGGAGGTTTCTTTCTAGGTATCATTGGAGTTCTAAGTATCAAGACTAATTATCCATGAATGAATGAATGAAGACGAAATTGTTTGATGAAAGATCATGCTATTAGATTCTAATATACTTCCAAGTGGTGCAGGGTGCAAAATCTTTTCTCATCTAACATTTCCAATTCCTCCAATCTCTTTTGAGAGTGTTCATCTGTATATGACTGATCACAAATGGATACTCTGAGCAAGGGTAATTGAACCTCAATGGGAAAGACTGCTTTTGTTCCATATACCAATGAATATGGAGTTGACCACGTTGCAGTGCAGGTGGTGGTCCGATAAACCCATAAACCATGAAAAAGTTTATCAAGCCATGAAATTTTATCTTTATCCACCATATTTTGTAGTATGTTTGAAATAGTCTTGTTGAAGGCTTCTATTTTTTCATTTTCCGCTGTATGATTCTGAGAGGAATGATTGGATATGAAGTTGTATTCTTGATACAACTTCCTTACCTCAGATGAATAGAAGTTGGTTCCATTGTCCGTCAATATGGCATGAGGGACACCAAATATTTTAATGATGTTAGACTTGATGAAGCTAAAAATGTTTTTAGAACTAACTTCTTTGAGGGGTATTTCCTCTGCCCATTTGGAAAAGAAGTCAGTAGCAGTAAGAATGTACTTAAACTGCTTGGATGTAGCCGAAGCATAAGGTCCTACTACATCCATTCCCCATGTGGGAAATGGCCAAGAGTATTTAGCTATATGATGCAACTCTGGGGGTAGATGAATGAAATTGGCATGTACTTGGAAATAATGACATTTATTTGTGAAATCAACACAATCTTGTATCATTGAAGTCCAAAAGTATCCATGCCTTCAAATTTGATCAGATAGTCTATGTACAAACTGGTGGGTACCACCGACTCCTACATGTACTTCTTTCATGACAACCATTGTCTCTTCACCATCAATGCATCTGAAAAGAATTCCATCAAAACCTCTTTTGTAGATAATTTTATCTATGTAATATGGGCTACCATAAAGTGTAAAATTGACCACACGTCACCAAATTTGTTCTTTCCTGGATCTATCAGGTGGAAGTGTTCCATTTTGAAGGCATTCCTTGATAGGTGTTATCCATCCTGTAGTATGACCATATAGTTCAGGAATGGGACTAATTTCATTAATTTCCTCTGTTCTAGTTTGAACATAAGGTGAAATTATACGACGGTGGGAAGTACTGATGATTGTATAATCTCGATTTGGATATGCCAAAGCTCTGGCTATGTTAGCCAGTGCATTAGCTTGGGCATTTTGTGATCTCAGGACATAAGAAAATGTCGGTTCTGAAAGAAATTCCTCCATTAACTCTCTGACATAATCATACAAAGGGATTCGCTCTTCTTTTCTGATTTCATAATCCCCATTGACTTGTTTGATTACTAATTCTGAATCACCTTTCACCTTTAAGTGATTCACTTGTTCCTGAAGTACCAACTCTAATCCTGCGATGAGAGCTTGATATTCTGCTTCATTATTTGTACCACCTCCCAAAAATGAGAAGGAATAGGGCAGCACTTCCTTTTCTAGAGAAATGAGCACAATTCCTATCCCAACTTTTTTTAATTTAGAAGCTTCCATTTTCTTCCCTGTTGGACTTCTGGAAGCACCGTCAAAGTACATTTCCCATGTTTGTAGACTATCTTGAATAGAAAAGACTTCCTCATCAAGAAGTTCAATATCTGAAGATGTATCTTCTACTGAAGGGTGTTCAGTAAGGAAATCAGCCAGAGCTTGGCCCTTTATTTCCTTTTGAGACACATATTGGATATCAAATTGCTGCAAAATAACTACCCACCTTTCCAGATGTCCTATAAGAATTGGACGACTAAGGATTAATTTGATCGGGTTATTGCATGATACCAAATGGACCTCATGATGTTGTAGGTAGTGTCTCAACATATAAAATACAAATATTAACACTAGGTAGCACTTTTCAATACTTGAATATCGGGTTTCTACTTCAAGCATAGTCTAACTGAGATAATAAAGGATGTTTTCATTCCTAGTATCATTCTTTTGGGAAAAGAAGGCTCCCAATGATTACTCTAAGGCTGTCACACAAAGAATAAGTGGTTTTCCTTCAATGGGTGGCATTAACACTGGTGGAATCAAGAGATATTTCTTGAGAATATCAAATTCTTCTTGACATTCTTTAGTCCACTGGTAAGTGACTCCCTTCTTCATCAATTTGGTGAAGGGTAAAATTTTTCCTGCTAAATTGGTGATGAAATGCAAAAATATAGGCTTAGTGTCCTTGAATTCCTCACAATTATTTCAAAATTTGAGGAGGTGAAATACCAAGTATTGAATTTGTCTTCTCAGGATCGACTTTGGTACCACTACGGAGTACAAAAAAGATGAGGAATTTTCCCGAGGTTACCCCAAAAGCATATTTTAAGGGGTTCATCTTCAAATTATGTTGCTGAAGTTTGTGGATATGACTTCCAAACCATCCAAGTGATTAGAACGTTTCCTGAATTTAACCAAAAAATAATACACATAACATTCAACAAACTTCCCTAAAAAGGGTTTGAAGATACGATGCATGGCACGCTGATATGTTGCACCTACATTCTTCAGGACAAAAGGAATTACCCGATAGAAAAACACACCTTGAAGGGCTCTGAAGGCTATAGATTCCTCATCTTCTAGAGCCATTTGGATTTTATTATATCCAGAATATCCAGCCATGAAGGAAAGTTCTTCATAGCCAGCTGTTGTATCAATTAAGAGTTCTTTAATTGGAACTAGAAAATCATCCTTAGGACAATGCCGATTAAGATCTCTGAAATCAATGCAAACTCTAAATTGTATACTCTTCTTTTTCACAAGGAAAATATTATCCAACCGTTGTCGATATTGAACTTTTCTGACAAAGTTAGATTTTAGAATCTTATCCACTTCAGCTTCAATTTTGGAAGCATAAGTTGGGTGTGTTCTTCTTACGGCTTGCTTGAATCCTTGATGTTCTTGTGACAAACCCAAATGATGAGTAGCAACATCAGGATCAATCCCTGTAATTTTTGTATAGTTCCAAGAAAATATATCTCGATTTTTCTTAAAAAATGCAATATACATTTCTAGCTCTTTAAGAGTCATGGCCACACTAATTAAAGTGGGGCGTGGATCTTCTTTTGTACCCAAATTTATTGCTCTGTGTTCATCCACAGTGGTAGAGATACCCTATTCAAATGCTGGCGGAGCATCCCTGAGATCTTCCTATTCCTCTTCAACATGTGTTACTTCTTCTGTTTCTACTTTCATAGTAGATGATGAATCATAATTTTTATGATCATAAGAGATGTTAAAATTTGAGCATCTTGAAGAAGAAGCTTCCATTTCAGACCCAATTGATGATGAAGGGTCTTCCTTGGGTAATAGAGAGGAGATGATTGATTGAGAATCGACATCATCATTCACTTCTGACATTTCTATAACTTCTTCTGGCTTGGTTGGCGAAGTATAGACTTGATGGATTTCAGCAGATGAAATAAAGGCATCCCCATTGGAGATTTCATCATTGCTTGGTGAATCACCAATTTCTCCCATGCTGTCTAGCTTAATTGCCGTAAATGACATCATGGAGGTTTCTATAATATTATTCTGATTTGGGTCTATCATGTCGATTTGACTAATAGGAAACACATAATCTGCACTCACATGTGCGAATAGGTTTACTGGACTCTTTTTCAAACCATATGGAGCATTAACCTTGGTAACCTCCCATATTGTGGATTTCTCTTTACCCTTCATTTGATAGAATTACACCTAATGTATTGAGATTCACATGTTTTGAATGGAGCATTATCACCATAAAATTTCCCAATTTGACCATCGAAAAAATATTTGAGACATTGATGGTATGATGAAGGGATAACCGCATGTTGATGTAGCCAGGGTCTTCCAAGAAGGATTTTGAAGGCTGTGTCATGATCAACAACCATGAAATCCGAATTGGATACAAGATCTCCAAACTGAGTTCTGAGTGTAATCCCACTCAGTGGTTCTTGTTCATTTTTATCATATCCTTGTGACATCAAAGTAGAAGGAGATAAATCAGATTTGCTGAGGTCCAATCAACAATGTGTACGAATGGGGATGAGGTTGACTCCTGAACCATTATCAATGAATGATCTTTGGATGTCTACACTATTGACCTTTCTAGATAAGTATAAAGGTCTAATATGTCCATGAACAACATCATCTTCATCTTCATCCGTGAAGGATATCACTACATGTCATTCTACATGATTATTCCCTACATGGTAGACTTCAGCTGCAACAATTCCAGTTTCAAATTCCTGAGGACTTGACAAAGCCTCGATGAGTGCCTCTCGAATATCCTTTGATAGGTTCAAGGCATCCAAAATTGATAACTTGGCTGGTACATGGGCCAAGTGTTTCAATACATCATACTTTTTATCAAAAGGACTATGTTTCCCAACAGGAACATGTGGTTTTGAAGGTACCTTAGAAGTTGTTGATTTGGAATTAGATGCATCTTGTATCAGGGTAGGAGTTGGCAATACTCCTGAATTTGGAAGATTAGACCAAATAGGTCTATTTTCTTGTTGAGAGGAACAAGGTGGAATCTCTAACCGATCCTCCCGAATAATTGTGCCAGGACTGAGTCTGCTATTGGTGGAAGAATTTTTTTGTCCTAATTGAGCCCGTTGAAGGGCTTTGCCAAGAGTTTCCACTGCATACACAGTTCTAGCAGGGGTAGAATTGAAATAGTGGCTTCTGGGATATCTACGTCATCCTCTGTATCCCAGAAATCTAGAACTCCCTCTAATTCCTCTATTCGATACAGGGAATTCAGGCTCATTAAAATTGAAACTGTGATTGCATAAGGATATGTTAAATGAATCATATTAACAGAACCATAGATCAACTCTTCATCCGATAAAGACACTTCCTGATTAGCCAATTTAGTCTGTGCTATTTGGTGGGGCGTTCCCCGTGGCTTCAAAGTAGATTGCATAAAATCTGCCAGAGTCAAAGACAATTTGGGATTTGACACGATCTCATATACTTTTAATTTCTCTTCTTTCTTTTAATTATGCCATTTCTTTGTGTATTTTCCCTCTGATGAAGGGGTCTTTGCTGTGGCATTCATTGCAGAATACACAATTGGTTTCTTCAATTGTGTTTGAAAAATGGCATGAGTTCATTTGATCATTTTTCTGACCATCCAATCACCATATTTTTGCGCATATTTGTTCTTGACTTCTTTCCACCCGCCTTCTTCCTCTCTATTTGTAGCAGTTACACATGCTACCTGAGTTGAAGAACCTTTCAACTTGACTTTTCCCGAGTCCACCATTTTTTGCAGGAGGTCTTTGAAGACAAAACACTCCTGAATGGGAGGCCCCAACATCTAATGAAATGGGCAATAATTGGGACGGTCTTCATATCCTTCCTTGTTCAGCCTCTTGGGCCTTGGAAATTGAACCAAATTATTTTCCAGAGTTGAAATAAAGTAACCAAGAACTTTTTCATTTCGGAAAGAGTAAAACTTGTTCTTCATATCCTCAAATTGTTTTTGTCTTTGATCTCTTTGATCATATTGATGAAACAACCTCTATTTTTGATGCTTAGGATGTGGAGCACTTTAATAGGATGATGGTTTTGAAGTAGAAGTAGGTACATGTGCTTTTTTAAGCGTAACTGTTGCAGTCTCTACTTTACCTATTCTCTTTACTGGAGCTAATGGAATTACACGAGTTTTATCCTTAGTCTTTATAAGAGAGTCTTCAATATGCTAAGCAATCAAAGTAAGGTCTCTAAACCCTCATGTGTATTTCAAAGGGATCAACGGTGTGCTTAACTCATCACGCAAATTTTCCACACAGATTGGCAACAATTATATTTGAGGGAGTGCTAACCTTAGAGAATATGTTAATCCCTTCCATCGAGCAATGAAATATGAAACCCTTTAATTATCCATTTGCTTAAAATTTGTAAGATCAAAAACTGTTGTCTTTGGAAAAGTTGAGCTGAATTGAAGAAGTAATAGTTGATGAAGATCCTCCCACCCGATAATTGACCAAGATTGCAAGCTTGTATACCAAACAAAAGAAGGTCCTTGTAATGACTGTAAAAAAAACTAGAGCTTAACTGATTCTTGTTGCTGAGGGGTTCCCATCATAGGATCAAAATGAGAAACAAAATGTGTTAAGTGTTGCTCTGGCTCTCCCGAACCATTAATGATTGGGACTGTGGTACTTGAAAAATTTGATGGGGGGAGGAATTGCATTAACCCATTCAGGGTAAGCTCTCTTTTCTAGTTGAATTTGAGCTTGTTTTACCTCTATATCTTCCAACCGACCTCTTAATGACTCAATAGTAGTTATTAACTTTTGATAAACATCCGGTTGAGTTTGGACCTGAGCAGGTGAAATAACTAGAGCTTGGATAGATGTGGTGGCTGGTACTGTAACCGATGATAACACCACCGGTTGTTGTTGCACCTAACCCATATGATTAGACCTTTGAGGGTGTACTGATAAAGGAGGATATTCTTGATCTATCTCAGTATCCACAACAAAATCTCTTGGCTGACTGAATCCAGCATGCTTAGGAGGAAGAATACTTTGAAGTAGTTCCACATTCAACCTCCTTAATTCCTTCATCTCTTCCTATTTTTGTGCGAATCTTTTCTCTAATGAGAGTGATTAGACTTCTCCAGATGAAGGGTATGTAACCTGATTCTTTCCTTTCCCCTTGTTGGACACATTTCAGAGAGGGGGAAGTGGGTTACTTGAAGTATTACCTAGATTCTAGATAATCCTTTGATTTCTTGTACGTACACCTTCTTCATTTGTGTTTGTGTGTACAACTTCTTGAGCAGGAACCTCTTCATCTGATTCCTCTAAGTGAGAATCATTTGGGGGATTAGAAACAATGGCATTGATGACATTAATTGATGCATAATGCATTGCATCCCTTCTATCAGCATTTCTACAATATTGTCTTCTTCCATGTCCTTGATGAGACATTGCCTTTTGTTGATTCGATCCCTCAGCAACTTCTTGACAAACCGTAATGTGGAGGGAATCTCTTGATAATTCATCTCTTCATTCCTCTTGTGGATTCTTCCCTAATAGATATAAGTCTGAATTTTTATGAGGAATATATTGAGAATTTGAAAACGTCCCCAGTCTTATGGACTGGGGCTGTTCCTACTGTTTCTGGTCAACTCCTCAAATACTGTTTGTTGATTCTGAGGGTTGGGTTAAAAGAGTCCCAAGTCTGGAAAGCTGGGGTGGTTCTTGAGTTGTTACATATGATACTTTCTTGAAATCTCTCCTAATATTGAGGACTTTAGTCCAGAAATTGGATGGATGCATCATCCTATATCCACTCTTATCACCCAGCTCAAAAGACCATTGGATGATTTCTGACACTTCTGTCACTTGATGATGTGCATGCTCCAAACGAGAAGCCTATTAAATATTATCATTTTCTTGATGTAGGATTAATTCAACAACTTGTTCTCTGTATGCTTCATTTTTAGAGGAACTAACTGAGGCATGTTCTTGAGCGAGCCTTTGATTACAAAAAAAGCCAATTGGCTATGGCCGACCGTTGGAAATAACATTGCATGAGACCATTTTTGGCGGGCTTTATTAGATGGAGAGTATAGTGAAATTTAGTGCTCCATGAACACCCCGTCACCTTATATGAATATCAGATGAGGAATTTCCAATTAATTGGATCAATCTTCTTAATGCTCCAAGGCATGAATGTTGAAGGGATCTCTACTGCTTTTCAGCCTTCGGATATCGAGAAACTGAGAGAGATGCCAATTCATTTTGGAATTGTAACCCATCTATTATTGTGAAATTATTTTCATATTCTTCATAAGATAATATTTTATTTTTCAACTGACAAAGAGTTTTCCATATGTTGAGATGAATATCATGAATTCCATCTTCCGTCAACATCTCTAGAATGTCATACTGAGAGTCAGCCAAAGGCCAAAACATAACTGGCACTTCACCTTTCACCAATTGGTTTATCATATTCAGTACTTCCTCTTTATCATTCAATGAAGATTATTCTACCTGATTAGACCAATTTTGGTTCTTCCTTATTGCTTCATCAGATTCAACAAGATCAGTAGAGAATTTACTGATCAAACTAGAAGACGAACGACCTAGGGGTGGTTCGAAGAATGACCTATACCCCAGGAAATATTTTGATTGAGAAAGTATTTCACCTTCTAGTGGTAAATCATCAGACATGACTGGATTCACATTTTCATGTACCTCAAGATAAGAGGTCTTTCTCATCACTACATTGTCCTTTGAATAATTTTCCAGGCAATGCGAATTATTACTGAGGGGAGGAATTTTGCAGCTAAATTCATCATCATGGAGAGGACCACCATTGTGGGTTACAGCAAAAGAATAAACATTTTGCTTCTTAGTCTTCTGACCACATAGAGGGCTCTTGTGGCTCTCATCTGAAGATGAAACTTCAAGATCGACCGAATTTTCATGAAGCAAGCCTTCATGAGAAAGTATCTAATGCAGAAATTTGGAATTATTATTCCCACTATTGGGAACTGAGAGAGTAGAATATTGAGTCACCATAGATTGTTTTTTGAGTGCATCAATAACATCAGCATCAAGTAAGGAATTATTATAGATTGGCCCTTGGTTTCTTGATTGTGATGGGTGGGTATTCTTCTTAGACACCTTCTTACTCAATATAGGAACCACATGTTGACAAAAGTGGTTATTATGGGAAGGTGTATGTACCTTCTCCGGAGAAAGGATCAGGTTAGGCTGATTATCACCACTCAATGTAGGTGTATGTGCCTGACTTGGTTGTCCTTATGGCATGAGGGAGTATTCCCCACAACCCTCTTAGACTGGAACACAGGTGTGTGTCTTTTCCAGAGTGAACTGTTGATGTGTCACTTCACTGGTAGGGATAGATTTTCATTTCTTTCCCTTTGATGTTTCTATAGCTATTATAATATCCTATCAGGCATTCAGAATATGAGAAAGGATTTGCTTATGCTCTTTCACCATTTAAAGAATATTCTTGGTGTCTTTAGCTGCCGGAATGGGAATATATGTTCATTCTGTGCTTGGAGTAGGTGTGTATTCCTCCTCCTATCCTCCTTTTCCTGTCAGTGAATCCTGACAGTACTCATGTGTGGGGGAAGAGAGTTGAGTCTGCCTCCTGCTTGTCTTTGGGTATTTCCAATTGACTTCTCTGGGTGCTACCAAACGAGACTGTTGATTGGCTTGATCAATACTAGCAGGTGTACGTGCCTGCTGATTGCACTCCACTGAACAGGGTTGATGAACTTCCTTCAATACTGGTAGATGAGACTGCTGGCAGGATTGATTAGTGTAAGCAGGTGTATGTTCCTGTTTACCAGTTGTCAACAAATTGGGTTGGCAGGCTTCATCGTATGTAGTTAGACGAGCCTGCTGACTAGCTGACGATTTATAAACAGGTGTATGTTCATGTCTATAGTACTTTGCCGAAATTTCCTGGTGGGAATGGAATATTACTACCAGACGAGTCTGCTTGACAACAGAATTAAAAAGGATAGGTGTGTGTGCCCGCTCGTTGCTTTCCACCAAGTTAAGTTGGTGGAATTCTTCGGAAATGGTAGAGATAAGAACCTTCTCACTATTGACCGGATTTCAACTCTAGTGGTTCATCTTGCGTGCTCGGGTCTGAGGGACCTAAGCCGAACCCCTAAAGGAGATACCCTCATCATGTTGAGGGTGCACTGTCGTACGAGTCTGGCGGCGATTGTTGGTGGGATCCCTCAGGAATAACTCATGTTTCCTTGAGTTAAGGCCTTTTGTGACCTTCTCATTCACCTCCTCATTATATGGGAGGGAATGGTTGTCGATTTATGGGGATAAAGTCCTGAAACGGTAAGAGATGGTGGTTGGAACCACCTGCTTCTTGATTACTGGTCTTCACTGTCTGGAGGACCAGGGTCAATTATTGACTTGGAGGGCTTGTCGAGTGGCCTCCAGAGTCGGAAAAGTGCTGTGTCGACGTTATTAACTAACCAGTATATTTGATACCTAGAGTTGAATATGTTGAGTAGGTGATGTCATCCTCAGAGTGGATGAAGATCCAATAGGATTAGCAGTAGAGGTATTCACAGCAGAGGTATTCACAAATGTGAACTTTAGCGAAGCCATTTCTGTAACACAGAAGATCTTGGAGAAGAGTTCCTTTTTGATATAACAGACATAATCAAGATGAATTCGGCCACTACATCTTTTGGATTAGCGCATATGTTATTGACTGTTTTTCTGGACCTCTCATTGAGTTTAAATAGGGGCCTAACAAATAAGTAAAACATAATTTTAACTTGGTTAAGGATTCACATCGGGTACACAATTTTTTGTCTCCTTTGGAAATGGGAATGACCTCATTGATTTAAGGTTCAAACATTCCAAGAGGTTTCAAACGGGTTTTGTTCGTAGAACCAGAAACATCCAATTATTCAATATCCATTTGGACCTGCTTTCCAAAGGTAGGTTCTCAATAGTTGTGAACCAATGAGGCTAAAGAATTTTCATTGGTCGAGGGGACGGGAGGTCGGACTCATCACACCTTTTTCGGGGGAATTATTGTCTACTCTGGGACTCTATTTACAGATTTAAGTTATGTTCGTGAACCCTTATCACACTACCAAGTATTAAAATGAGGTTTTCTTTAAGATGTGACAATCAATAATTAATATGTATGAGATTTAGAGAATAATTTATATGTATTCGAGGTTTTTCATCGATAGAGAATCATCTGTATTTGTTAGAGATTCTTAGTCAATGGTATCCTTCAACACATTATATAGAAATCTCTTGGTCATTATCATAACCATACTAGTTTTAAAGCCACTCAGTGGGGCACTTGAATTTTATTGTCATTCAGAAGGACATATATTATTTCAGAGTTCAGATCATACCCGTAGATGGGCTACCTACATATCCTATATTTTAGAAAAGGAATCAGAACCCATGTAGTTCGAGTAAAGAAGTATGAGGTGTATGCATGATTGATGGAAAAAATAATTATTTCATAATTACTTTTACACTCTAAGCTCACGTGAGTCATGATCAGTTTGAGAAACAAGACGTATTGGTAAAACCAGACAATTGTGCCATGAAATATACAATTATAAGAAATGATGTGGGGCTTTTTTATGTATGACTTCCCAGATAGATTAAGATTAGGATCTACTTCAGGGAAGAAACCCAGGAACAAGGTCCATAAAGTTATATGTGCTTTATGGAGATTTGGATACTCTAACTTGGGGCTTACTCCAGAGGAAGACGCCCAAATTAGGAGGGGATCTGATTGGGTTTTACTCCTGATATGGAAGCCCAAATCAAAAGTAAATTAAGACTAGTTAAGAGGAATTATGACTGGGGCTTACTCTTAAAGAAGAGTCCCAGGTTAAAAGGAATTATGACTGGGATTTTCTCCAGAAAAGGAATCCCAAGTTAAGGGAATTTAGATTTTGGGAACTTGGGGCTTACTCCTAAGGAGGATGCCCATATTAAAATAATTATGGTTGGGGCTTACTCCTGAGGAGGATTACCAAAATTAAGGGAACTTGAAGACTAGGGATTACTCCTAAAAAGGAGTCCTAGGTTAGAGGAATTGGGGCTTACTCCTAAGGAGGATGCCCATATTTTGGATTTTGAGATTGGGACTTACTCCTAAGAAGGAGGCCCATGTGAGGGAACTTGGGGCTTACTCCTAAAGGGGATGCCCATATTTGGGATTTTGAGATTGGGACTTACTCCAGAGAAGGATGCCCATATTAAAGATCCTATCATCTTTAAAGTATCATGTTGAATGAATGAAATCTCTAACCTTAGTCACACAATGATATGTAAATCACTAGGTTTTGAAAAATTTTCCACATAATTCCTTTCAGATAAGGAAGCCAACAAAGGAACCTTCCCATAAATGGTTTTGAAGAGGGTTCTGAAGGATAAATCTTGAAGAGGAGAGGTGGATTTGAAGAAAGAAAGTGAATAGGCAGGAGGGGAACCCAAAAAGAGAGATGCGTGCAAGTCCTACGTGGGCGCACAAGTCCTGGTCGTGCAACTATACTTGCGTGACACATGGGTACTTGCGCGATGGTCAACCCTTAGGGTAATACTTGAGCGAGACATGGACCAAGTCCTTATTATTATCCCTAAAGGCTTCCAAAAGAGTGGCACACAAGTTTTATTGAAGGGATAAGGCGGTGTGCATGTGTGGCCATTTCCCTTAAGGGATGGCCACTTAGGCGTGCAAGTGTTGATGAGTTTCAACACTTAGGCCTTGTTTTCCCTATTTAGAGCTTCTATTCTAGGTAAGAAATTACCTTAGAAGTGTTTGGAAGACTTCCAGAAGAGACTACGGCACTGGGAGATCGAATATGAGTTTTTTAATTTTTCCCATCGTGAAATGGGGGGCCCACAAGCGGTATTTATAAGTTGCTGAAGACCCTAGGTGAGAATCAAAGAGTGCGTGTAAGTGACCTGCGCAACCAACCTATGGCGTGCAAGTATAATTGCACGACCATGATAAAACTTGCACGACCCAAGTGGTATGAAATCCTTCTTCATGACTTTTTCGATTTTTTATGTTTCTTCAGAGGATGAATCCCTTTGGACTAAGGTATTTCCCTTTTTCAGTCGTTAGACTTTGTGACGGAAAACAGCGTCAACAAACTTAGAATAAGGGTATGATAATATGAGATTAAAATTTTAAATTAATACTTATAAATTCATATAATCATGATTCATGTGGTAAATCATGGTAGTTTATAAGAGATGAATCATAAAGTAATAAAAGAACATGATCCATCAGACCTAATATCGGTATAATATCATGTCAGAAAAGTGTTTCATAAAGAGTGACATAATTATATTCATAAAATTTTATTTCATGTCTACTCACTAATATAGTCATCTCATGAAATTCATTGGATAACCACCAGTGTATCTCCTTTGTGCTTAAGATGAGCACCCATGTACCCTTGTTAGGGTTGGACATACCACAAGTGTACCCACTTTTGGGATTTGTATAACATACCTTGTACACATTGAGCTCATAAAAATTAAATTTTTACCTAATGAATTTGATGGGTATAATGAAACCATTCTATATATAATAATATTCAATTCATATGTGTGGCACTTGATCATGAAAACATTTAATATTATATCAAAGCATAACCAATGGAAAAGAAACAGTGATGTATTATTATTTCATCATCATAATAGTAAAACATGTATAAAACGTATAAAAATTTTAACATAGAAATATATTTATAGTAAACCATAAGATACATAAAAAATGTTATTTGTAACAGAAAAACCCTGGTGCCACATACCAATGCCCCAGGATGGTCGGTTACGTGTCATCAGGTGCACCTACACATATGCCAGAGGTAACTGACTAGTATTGATTATATAATATATATAACATGGGGAGACGATTCCATGTTTATCAAAGTACCAAAATGGTGAAAATAAATAAATAATATATAAATATAATAACCAAGAACTATAATAACAAAATAACTAGAACAAACCAGTAACACATGATGAACCAAAACCAAAAACAATATCCATAACTAAAAATAGATATTGTTGGAGTTGGTGGCCTATAACCAACTACTCTGTACTTTATTCATTAATAAATATCTTATCATATCTTGATAGTTCTTCTACATGATAACACATGTGGTAATTTTCTAAGGATAACTGTTGCATTGAAGGGTCATAACAGATCCCTGCTATTATGAGAACCTAGAAGTGCCATAACACTATTCTTGAATATATGTTCTATGGACGGATGATGTTATTTGGGGGACACAAATAATATAGAACATTAGGGATAAAGACTCTTAAAACATTGAGGCATCTTTCATGGTGTGCGCCCTTGGTAATATCCCGAAGGATATTATGATAACGAGAACCACCAGTAGGAAATCCAAATTACATAGTGTCAATAGATGTTCCTATATGCAGACGTGTGTATTGGTCCTTAGGCTTTAAGATTATTATTAATGGGTATTATAACTCATGCACCCAGATGTATTGACAAAAAATGTGATGACACACTGCTCGCAGTGAGGTAGGATATGTTGGGTGCTTCATGAGTAATACTGCATTAAAAGATAATGCGAGAAAGAATTTGTCCCTCTATTCCATAACTGAAGTAGAGATATCAGACCCTTTGATTGAATTAATATAGCCTAAATAAATCCTTGGCCATGGTGAGGAATGTGCAAGTTCAATTCCTGAAATCCAAAGAAAGAATAATCAAGCACATGGGTTGATGACACTAGAATGAAACCCGCTTAATTAGAGATATTGAGACAAATGAATTATATTACATGATAAGCGTTCGTAGGAGGTGATGTGTTGTTGTAGCATTTACTTCTTTCTCTATGGGTTCCTTGGTGTGTTTAGAGATGTAAACCTTATAATTTTGGTTGTATTCTCTTAATAGAACCAAGAAAGAGGTCTAGAGGGTCACACACTAAGTGTGTCCAAGTATCTCAGTATAATATTAATTTGACAAGTTGAATAAATATTATTCCCAACAGTTGTTTAATAACTATTCAAGAATGCATGATCACATTTATTTTGATACTAGTTATTCAAGAGAATATATTGTGAGAGAAATAATATATTAATTAGTGAGTAATGTACTGATATTTATTTGAGAAATAAATATCCGTCATTTAATGTCAAATAAATTTGGTGTTGGAAATAAAGAAAAATAGAAAAAAAATTACATGACATGTATATTAAATATACACACCATATATCTTTTTCTAGAAATTTATGAGAAATAAAATTATTTATTTAATTAAACAATATCAGGTGTAATTAGTTGGGCGCATGTGAGGTAATAATAATAGTCAACTGTTATTAATAGACGTATGGTATTAATATGAATTATATGAAATGAATAAATGATTTTGGGTAATTAATTCATTTTATTATTCTGTGTAACTAAAAATCCCCATGATATATTTCTCTTTATCCTAGAATTTTTTTGTGGTTGTGCGCAACGGATTTAGAAAATCTCTCAAGACAAGAGATAATCATTTTCTTCTAGGAACACTCTCATGCTATGAGCGAGATATCCTCCTCCACTAGATCAAGGCGATCGAAGGCAGACATCGCAAGTGAAGGCTCTTCCACGCTAGCACCCGAAGACCCCTACGGTGACATCTAGAGTTACATGGAGCACGTGTGGATCACCAATAAATTAATCCTCCACTTGGATTCTACGACGGAATGGTGGATCACATTGGATCATGACCAGAAACATAAATGAAGAAGGACTTACATCAAGGTAATTATTGTAAATTAATAAAAATAATTATAACCAACATATGATGATCCTATGTATGGTTCCGAGACTCCCTCTTTTGTTTTTCATTATTCATTCTATTCTGAAGATCTGACGTTTTATTATCATGATAGATCTATGATTGATCGGGTTTAACGCTAAAATTAAATTTGGTTAAACATAAAAATGAACTTCCACCGTTTTGGGAACCTACAAGTGGTATCAGAGGGGTCATAACGCTGATTATGTTTATTTAGTTTTTCATTGGTTATTTTCACATTTAGTAATTTAGTTTGATCAAATCAAGTTAATCATTCCTAAATCTGAATCTCGTGATCTGTTCCTCCACTCTCATTTCTCATTCACCTTATAGAAACAAATTTTTCTTTTAATTTTGATTAAAATAAAATAGAGGTTCTCATCCGGAGGTGGAAAATGTTCTTAGCTATACAATACCATAATACACAACGTGTATTTGGTATTACACATTGTGTAATCTAGGTTCAATGCATTAGATCGGTTCGCCAAATTAGGCTCTGTGTTGGAGTATTTCTATGTCGTTGATGACACCATTTGTTTACCAGGAATAAGTGGCACATGGTTTCTATCTTACATGTTGTGTGGTCCACTGAACACGGCGTGTAGTTCATTCAGGTTAGGATTGGACTGTGTACCCCGTACACAGTTTGGTCGGCTGGAAACCATGTAACCCAGATACTACATGGTATGGGTCCCATTTAACACGCTATATACTCCAAAAAATTTCCAAAGTACATTTACATGCCATGTCCTCGAATGTGTAATTTAGATGGATGGTGAAATAAAAACTACATGTCGTGTAGTCTTCTAAGTTACATAGATTTATTAAAATTTATTATTATATTATACAAACCCTTGAGACGTGTACCATACTTCATGTGTAAAGATGAGTCACAACACGTGATTAGTGTTATATATATATGTTTAATTTAACATCTGCGTAATATTCATTTCTAATCATTGGGTAGTTATGAATGAGAATTCACCGGGATTCCTCAAAGGTACAAGTTATGTACAAAGATAGTTTAAATGAATTTATTTGTTTAAAAATATGATGGATGAGAATCCCAAGGAAATTAAGAAAAAAATTTAAGATAAAAGGATTGATTAATTAAATATAATTAATTTATTCGAGCATGAAACCAATCTAGGGAGATACAAAGGTGGATAGGTGGAAAGCTGTAAACACAAACCCAAAAAGGTTCAAGGTGTTTCTCCCCTAGTTCTTGGGTTAGCTTATCCACCACTAGATAAAATAACCAATAGAACAATATCATGACCATACCATTTATTTTATTTCTATCAGTTTCATTGTTTATTTATTATGGGTGTGTTGTCATGATCACACAATTAATGAATTAAATAAGCATGAAAGATGGAACTGAAATAAGACTGGCTTATGCATAAATAGTTTCATAAACATGGTTAATCACTTATGTATGTGCCACTAAATATTATAAAGAATGTAATCAAAGATAATAAAATGGAAATTAACGTATAAGGATAAAATAACTCAATGAAAATATTAATTCTTTATAGACTTTCATAATCTTGGTTAGAATCGAACCACAGTTCAAAGTGCTTGACCAAACCTAGTTGGGGAGATTTAAATTATCTAAGAATTATAATTCAATGTTTTGGGTTGTCTTGACTTCGTTTGCATCAGGGGTTGACTACCACAACATGACCTAGTGTGACCAAGAAGCAAAGGTTGAGGAAATAAAAAATAAAAGGATTTCAGGAATGGGGAGTCCACTTTGCAGATCAAGGATCTACGAGTTAATGAAGTTTGAATTTGGAATGCATACCAAAAACCCTTCAAGTTTCTTGACCAACCCTACTTGGGGTAATATAGAAGGAAATATGGATCCTTTCCACTAGAATATTTAGGAAATAGAATATTACGAAGTCAATGGCGAGGGCTATTGGAAATCAATAAAATAGTGGGAGGGTAATAAGTATTAATTTATTTATTTGTCTTAGTTTTATCATGATAAAGTACTAAACATTTAATCAATGTAGATTATAGAAATGAAAAGAAAAATGTCTTCAAACATATCATTGTGAACCATACTCAAGGAGGAGAACCTTATCACCAACACTAATTTCCAAGAATAGAAGAGTCGTTTACGCATCATCCTTCTCCACGAGAGAAAATTGTATGTTGTAGAGAATCTTATTCCAGTTGCACATGGAGAAGAGTCAAATGATAAAGAATTATATCCTTGCATGAAACATATAGATGATTCCACATATGTCCAATGATTGATGCTACCATCCACATCTAATGAGCTCTTGAAGCAACATGAAAACATGGAAATGTATAACATTATGTCTCACCTTAAGGATATCTATCAGGAGAAGGATAGACAGGAGAGATATGAGATCTCTAATTCTTTGTTCACAAATAAGATTGGAGACTCTATGCCAACTTGGTCTCATGTAGTCAATCTTTTTGGCTTCATTGAATTCCTATAAATATTAGAGATTAAGTTCCCAGATGAGTTTCGTATAGATCTCATCCTATCATCAGTACCCACGACCTTCTATAGCTTTATTGTCAACTATAACATGAGAAAAAATGAGAAGAATCTATTATAACTTCTAACATTAATTCTCTAGGTAGATAAAAATATGGGTCATGACAAACCCAAATTCCTTATGGTGAATAAGAAAAGGATGGACAAGGAAAAGAGGCCAATGACTTATAAACGGTCTGAGGCCCCCGAGCACCCTCCCTCCTAGAAGTGGAAGATCCAGAGCAAAGGAAAGGAACAGGAGGTAATATAATTTTCATGTGGCAAGCAAGGCCCCTGGAAGAGAAACTACACCCAGAAGCGTGGGGATTCTAAAGGTGCGTTCGTTATCGAGGGAAATCTTTCAATTTCAACACATTGGGTTTTAGATACAGCATGTGGGGCTCACATTTATATTCAAATATAGGACCCACGTAGATTTGGAAAGATATCTAGAGGAATGGTTGATCTTCAAGCTTCCAATGGAACAAGGATTGATGTGTTATCGATTAGGAATTACCACCTCTCATTTCCAACTGGGATGATTTTGGTTTTTTACATAACTATTATTATGTTTGTAGTGTTACCAAAAACATAATTTCTGTATCATGTTTTGATATAGACAGATTTATTTTAATTTTTAGAAATAAAGGTCACTTAGTTTATAAGAACAATGTATGTTATGATATGGACCATCTAAATAATGTTTTGTATGTATTAAATTACAAAAAAAATTGTTGGAAATTGATAACGAAACAATCACACATGACTCATAGATCACCTAGTTTTGGAATCACCATCTTGGTCATGTAAATGAGAAGTGCCTGAAAAAGCTTTTCCAAGATCTTTATTTAGACTCTAATAAGATAAAACCACTTGATAGATGTCACGCTTGTTTACAAGGTAAAATGACCAAGCTGCCTTTCAATGGATAGGGTGAAAGGGGCACATAGCTTCTAGGATTGGTGCACACAGATGTGTGTGGACCATTTCCAGTAGAAGCTAGAGGTCGATATTCTTACTTCATTAATTTTACTGATGATTTGAGTAAATATGGACATGTCTACATAATGCGGTATAATTTAGAAGACATAAAGAAATTTAATGAATTCGTGAATGAAGTAGAGAATCATCTTGGTAAGAAGATAAATAAACTTGAATCAGATTGAGGTGGAGAATATCTAAACCAAGGGTTCATAGATCTTCTACGGGAGTCTGGGATTATATCTCAGCTCACTCTTCCTTATACACCATAGTGGAATGGTGTCCGTGAATAGAGGAACCACACTTTGTTGGACATGGCAAGTTTGATGATGAGTCATGTAGATCATTTATTATCCTTTTGGGGATATGCATTACAAACTGAAGCATACACACTAAACCGGGTACAAAATAAGGCAGCAAATGGAATTACCTATGAGTTATGAAATGAAACGAAACCCATTTTGTCACACACACATGTATTGGGATGTGATACATTCGTTAAGGATTTCTAAGGAAACAAACTGTCACCCCAGGGCATGATTTATTTCTTTATATGATATCATAAGGAAATGAAAGGATATTACCTATATAACCCTTGAAACAAGAAAGTGACTCTCGCCAGACAAGATGTATTTCTTGATATGGAGCACATACTAAAAAGGATAGTGGGAGAAAGATTGAATTATATGAAGTTAATGCTCAAGATACATAAGAGTTGGTGCTGGAATAAGTTCCACAGGCCCTCTGGAAGAGGTTCTAGAAACAGAAGTACTTTGTAAGAGCTCAAGAGAAGTAAGGAAACCTAAGAGATTTGGTTTTCTAGTCCTTGAGGATGGTGAATCATTTTTGTAGACAACGATGAACCTCTCTCCTATAAGGAAGAAGTAGAAATATCATAAACTGTAAGATGGATAAAAGCTCTTAATTTTGAGATATATTCCATGTATCAGAACCAAGTCTGGGTTCTAGTCAATGAGCCAATTGACGTAATGCATGTTGGATGAAAATCGGTATTCAAGAGAAAACTAGACATGTATGGTCAAGTTAGAACCTATAAAGCAAGGCTAGTGGCTAAAGTATTCAGATAGTGGCAATAAATTTACTATGATGAAACCTTCTCACCAGCTTCCATGTTTAAATCCATAAGAATCATACTTTCCATAGAAGCTTTCAATGACTGTGAGATTTGTAAAATAGATGTTAAAACAACATTTCATAGTAGGAACCTTCTAGAAGATGTCTATATGACACAACCAGAAGGGTTTGTGACATTAGGTGATTACAAATGGGTTTGCAAGTCCCAAATATCCATTTATGGATTAAAGCAATCATCCAAGTCATAGAACATTTGATTTGATGAAGACATAAAGGAATTTGGTTTCATTAATAATGAATATGAACCACATGTTTAGAATCAGTTTAATGGGAATGAAGTTATTATCCTAGTGGGATATATTGTTGACATACTACTTATTGGAAATGATTCACCGATCATACAGGACATTAAGGACTTGTTGAACAAGTGTTTCTCCATGATGGACTCAGGTGAACCAGCCTATATTATTGGGATCAGGATCATTCGGGAGAGATCCTAGTGGCTTCATGGAATAAGTCAGGGTACATACATTGACCAGATACTAAAGAGATTTAGTATGGAACAATCCAAGAGGGGATTGGTTTCATTGTCACATGGCCTACATCTTTATAAGAAAATGTGTCCTCAGACACAACATGAGAATGATATAATGAGTAATATCCCATACACTTCAGATATAGGTTCCATAATATATCCATGTTATGTACCAGGCTTGATGTAGCCTATGCACTGATCAAGGTAGGAAGATATCAAGAATATATAGGATAACAACATTGGAATGGAGTTAAGATAATCTTTAAGTATCTGAGAAGAACTAAGGATATGTTTTTGGTGTATAGAGGAGACGGGGAGCTTGTCATCAGAGGGTATGCTGATGCTAAATTTCAGATAGATTAGAATGGTTAGAATTCACAATCTAGATATGTTTTCTATTTAAATGGAGGAGCTGGGAGCTAGAAGAGTTTAAAGAAACTAGTTTTTGCTGAGTATACAGTGGTGTCTGAATATATAACGTCTTCCTATGCAGCCAATGAATCCATATAGATTTGGAACTCTATCCACGAGCTTTATGTGGTGCCTAATAGTAATGATCGTATAACATTATATTATGATAATACTTCAGCGGTGGCTCTTTCAAAAGAGACAAGGTCACATCAACAGGCAAAACACATACTACAAAAGTATCAACTCTTTATAGATTTCTATCAAAGGGGTGAAGTTGCAGTGATCAGAGTGTCCATAGAAGAGAACGTGGAGGACCCCATGACAAAAGGCCTATCTCAGTAGAAGAATAAATTTCATTTGAGAGGTAGTGGGTTAAAAGTTGTTATTAGTTTGTTCTAGTCCAAGTGGGATTCATTTCGAGTTGGTGGCCTAGAACCAACTACTTTGTACTTTATTCATTAATAAATAACTTATCACATCTTGATTTTTCTTCTATGTGACAATGCATGTGATAATTTCCAAAGGATAGCTATTTCATTAAAGGGTCATAACATATCGCTACTATGATGAGAAACTGGAAGGTCCATAACACCGTTCTTGAATATATTTTCTATAGTTGGATAAAGTTATTTGAGGGACACAAATAATATAGAGCCTTTGGGGTGAGGACTCATAAAACTTTAAGGCACCATCTCATGGTGTGATCCCTTGTTAATATTCAGGAGGATATTATGAGAATAATACCCAACAATAGGAAATCCACATTTCATAGTGTCATGGGATGTTCTTATTTGTGGATGTGTGTACTGGTCCTTAAACTTTAAGATTATTATTATTGTGTATTAAAAAACGCTCACCTTGATGTGTTGACGAAAACTGTGATGAGAAACTATAAATAATGAGGTAGGATACGTTGTGTGCATCACAAGTAACACTACAATAAAATATAATGTGAGAATGGGTTTGTCCCTTCTGTTCTATAATAGAAGTAGATATCTCAGGCCCATTGACAGAATTGATATATCCTATATAAATCCATGGCCATAGTGAGGAATGGGTGAGTTAAATTCTATAAAGTCAAAGAAAGAATAATTAATCGCATGAGTTGATGGAACTAGTATGAACCATCTTAATTTGAGATATCTAGACAAAGGGATTATATTACACAGTAAGTATTTGTAGGATGTGACACTTCATTGTGGCATTAACTTATTTCTCTATGGGTTCCTTGGAATGTTTCTAGATGATAACCTTGGACTTTAGGTAAGATCCATCTAATACCACTGTGAAAGAGGCCTAGAGGGTCACACACTAAGTGTGTCCAAGTATCTTAGTTAAATATTAATTTAAAAAGTTGAATAAATATTATTCCCAACTATGGTTTGTAATTATTCAAGAGAGCCGGATCTCATTTATTTCAACACTAGTTATTTGAGAGAATATATTGTGGGTGAAATAATATACTTATTAGCGATTAATGTAGTGATATTTATTTGAGAAAAAAATATCCATTATTCAAGGTCTAAAAAATGTGGTGGACGAAATAAAGAAAAATAAAAAACAAATGTATATTCCATGTATATTAAATATACACATTCTGTATTTTTTTGGGAATTTAAGAGAATTTTTTTTATTTATTTAATTACATAATATTAGGTGTAATTCACTGGGCGCATGTTAGGTAATTATAATAGTTGACTATTATTATTAGACCTTAGGTATTACTAATAATTAAATTAAATGTATAAATGTTTTTGGGTAATTAATTCATTTTATTATTCTATATAGTTTAAATTCCAATTATATATTTCTCATTAGACTATCCATTTTTTGGGGTTGTACACAATAGATCTAGAGAAATCTCTCATGGTAAGAGAGAATTATTTTCTTCCAAGAAATCACTCAAGCTACAAGAGAGAGATCCTCCTCCACCAGATCAAGGCGATCGATGGTAGACATTGCAAGGGAAGGCTCTTCCTCGAAAGCAATCGGAGATCCCTTCGGCGACATCTAGAGATACATGGAGCACATGTGGATGACCATTAGTGGAATCCTATACTTTTATTATACGATGAAATGACAGATCACATTGGATTGTGACTGGAAACATCAATAAATAAATAATTCCATCAAGGAAATTGTTGTCAATTCATTAAATTAATTATAACCAACATATGATGATCCTATATATGTTTCAAGACTCTCCTATTTTCTTTTTCGTTATTCAATCTATTCTGAAGGTCTGGCGTTTTATTATCATGATAGATCTCGGATTGATCGTTGTTAATGCTAAAATTAATGTTGGGTACACCCACCTACGTGCTTCCTCTACACTCAGAACCTATAGATATGTCATGGAAAAAAAGTGTGAAGTGTCAAAATGGAAACCCAAAATAAGGACAAATAATATTTCCACAATTAGGTCTGAACACCAAGTCCAGTTCCCTTATCCCTACTCTGATGTAACTCAGCCATCTAAGATTGAAATCCTTCCATTATCTTGTGCTGAAAACATGGAGACTATTAGAGTACCAATCAGGTAGCCCATGTAGGGTGTGAGTACAACTTAGTAGGTCACCACCAATGGAATCTAAAACAATATCCAGTTAATAAATGTGTATATAGATGTATAAAGAATAAAAGAAATTTCACAAAGTAAATAGTTATCACATTTTATTATTATTTAATCAAACTTATAATTTCATGTGTTTACAAAGACACCCAAACTAGCAATACCTTTTTGGACAATGAAGAAGTGTGAACTACCCACAAGGGATATGAAATATCACATAGAGAATTAAAATTCACTATCACAAGGTTTTTCATTATCCATTTAATTTCCATTAGTATTATAACTAATTGGAGCCATTATCAAATGACAACATTTTGGGACAAGAACATCATGGCTAGGACCCTGTGAATATTTGAAGCATCATTCCATGTACCACAACCAATTTATCAAACAATCACACATGTTGGATTTTGAAGAATCGTTCCATGTACCACACTCATTATCAATCTATTATACATGTGTGATTTTGAGGTATTAGTCTATGTACCACACCCATTATCACATGCTTGAATTTGGGCATATAATTATATTTCTAGTACCTTATGGTTATTTGATGAATTAGTCTACTTCCCACAACCCATTTATCAAAAAATCGATAAGGTGGGATTTTGAAGCACTAATATATGTCCCACACTCATTGTCAATCAATCATACAACATATCACACATTCTACATTAAACAAGGATAATAAAAATTAACATTATTATAAAAATATCAAAACATGGAATAAAATATTGATTTCAAATTCAACCATAACTCATTAATTCTATTAAATTGAATAATATGGTAAATTCATCATTAAAGAACATATTAATATTTTCTCACATAACCTAATAAACCATCAAGGTTAATCCAACTATCCCTTTATTCTCATTATTATTCAATTAGATATCTCAATAATTAACCAATTAAATAATAACATTTAATTGACCAATTACATAATTCCAATATCTGAAGATTTCCATAATCTTAACATTCCATTAATTGATTTATTAATTAATTAATCAAATTAAACCAAATTAGAATTCCCCAAAATTTAACTCATTCTATTTATCACATGGACATTAAATTTAATCAAATTAAATTCTAGATAAAATTTACCAAACATGGAAATTTCAATTTCATAATTACATAAATGTAATTAAATCAAGACTATGGTCATTTAAATTTATACCTTCTTCCTCAAGATAATTTATGGATTCTCTAAAACAAAAATATCCAAAAATCCCAAAATTAAAGTAGAATGTTAAATTTTACAAGAAAGAATTTGATCTAGATCTAGAACCTAGATTCAAGATCAAAGATTTTAGATCAAATAATGTGTATATCTAAACAATCAATAATATTGTAAATGATCTCTATATAATTTGAGTGAAATATAAAAGAGAGGGAGACCACTATTCAGGATGAAAATCTCTTATCTAAAGCGGTTCATATTCTTCGATAATATCTTTTGTTTCAATAAGAATAGGGATAGGAATCCCTTGGAATCTATCTAGAAGACATTTAAAATGATAGGAATGATTTAGGGTCTATTTGGGATGAATTAGGGTTATGTATGGGGGTTTGTGAATTTTAAATCAAATTTTAAGGGAAAATAAATCCAAGCACATGGTTTCAGAGATAGGGGCCCACCGTTTGAAAAAACTTTTTACCCTAACCATAAACATCTACAGTGGGGGGGGGTGGTTTCTCCTAATATGGTGAAAATTTTTAGACACTTTTCACCAAAAATTATATCCCCCTCAATTTGGGGTTTCATGGCTTTCTGGTGTACTGTGCAGATTTTGGGAAAATCAGGCGCCAACCATGCACTACCCAGAACCCCTAAAAACGTCCAAATTTTTTACAAAAACACCCAAGTCATGACTAAGATAAATTATAAACACAAAGGAGAAATAATACCTTTAAATGAGCTTGAGACATCTTTAAAAAGTTTGAGATATTAAAATCTCCCCACCTTATAGCAACTCATCCTCAAGCTACACTCCCAATCATATATAAGATTACGAGGTGAAAATATCAGGCCACTGAGCCTACATATACACTTATCTCTCCCTTGTGTCCTCCTGAAGAAGCCCATGTTTTTACAATACATGTACTATCAAGATGATCATTCTCCATAACACTTTCTCACTAGGATCCACAACACCTATCAAATGATCTCCAAAGGACACTTTTTCCCCAAAATCAACATCATCGACATGGATCTCTTGAGAAGTGTCGGGGTGACACAACTAAAATTGTAACACATGATGAACATAATGCATAGAAATATACCTCTTTGGAAGATCCAAACAATATGTCACATGCCTGATTCTCTCCATAACCCCAACCGGTCCAACAAACATGGGCACCAACTGTTCTTTTTCTTTGAGTCTTATAATGACTTAATATAGGAAAAAAACGAAGGAAAAATAAATGATCACCCTTTGTAAACTATAAAGGTCATCAATGTCTATCATAATACAAATTCTATCTACTCTAAGACATAGTCACACACTACTAAATCAACTAAACCTTCTGTGAAGTCTCCTGCACAAGACTTGTTCCAAACATTTCTTACTCACCTACCTCCATCCAACATAGAGGTGATCCTCACAACCTACAATAATTTTTCTCATACAGTACAATCCAAATATTTTTCAAATATCTATTCTAATAGGCTAATTACACAAGTTCTAGGTTCTTCTCCCAAGACCCACCAATGTCTATAAGACATACTCATAATTTTTTCTTAATAAAATAAATAGTATGAACTGACTTCCCATCATTCTATGGGCGGAATACCATAATTAGTAAAACCTATGTACCAAGAACCTTCTGTATTCTTGTCTAGAATCATGAATGAAAATTTGAGTACTGGTAAAAACAATACACTATGGGACCCCTTATTGATGTACCATTTAAGGAATGTACATGCCTCCCAACTTGTCCACTGATAAAGTTCCATGCATAGGTATGAAAATGTGTTAATTTCATCAGTTAGTCCAAAACCACCAAAAGAGAATCATTATACCAAGGAATGCATAGGAGACCCACCAAAAATTCCTTGGTAACTTTTTTCCACTTCCATTATGGAATGGGATACAATTTATGTAAACCATGAGGCCATTGATGCTCTACCATAATCTGTTGATAGGTGTAGCATTGTTTCATTAATCTTGTTTTACATCCTTTGGAAGATGTGTTTTGGTTAGGAATAACTACTTCTTGGTGGTTTCCATTGGATTTATTTGTATAACTTGAAACATACAACAGTTCTTTATCCAAAGGGACCATCTTTCCAAAGGTAGGTGTTCATTGGGCTTGGGCCTATGATACTTGAGAACATAAACTAGTTGAGATTCTGGGAGGATAGACACATCACATCTTTTAGGGGGGGGGGGGAATTACTTCCAAATATGAGACTCTATTGTAGATTTAAGATATGTCTGGTGAATCTTTATTAATTTACCAATTATAACAAAGTTTACCCTTGAAATTTTCAATAAATTATTATCATGTGTAAAATTTAGAATCATCCAAATGTATTCGAGTTTATTTATTAATGGACAAATATGTATGTATTCTAGGTCCTACATCAATGGTATACTCTCATATATTATTTAGAGTTTCTTTTAAACCTTTTTTTATAATAATACATGTTTTCAAGCCACTCAGTGGGGCACTCTAGAATTTATTGTCGTCCAGGGTTTTGAATGTTTTTTTTGATGTGGAGATCATACCCCTAAATGGGATACCTACGTATCCTTGTGAAAAGATTCATAACCCTCATAGTTAAAATCTTATTTATGGGAGACATCATAAATTTTAAGGTCTTGTGATAAGGAACTAGCCATGGAGATTAATTTCATGTGATAAGGATATCAAAGTAGAAGGTGCTTGGAAAAAGCAAGGTTTGGGACTTATGCCTAAGTATCCCAAAGAACATGGTAACGATATGAGTTTCCAAGTTGGATTAGAATCTATTGGGAATATGGACTTGGAAGAATAGGGTAAATTTGATGTGTTTGGCTTTGAACCTCTAGGAGGCTTCCCACATATCAAACTTGGATGGTAATAAAATCACACATAGTTCGATGAGTTTCATAAGAAAGTGTATTCCTTTGAGAGAAATGAGTTTGGGATTAATTCTTGAAAATGATTCCTTTTATTGATAATGTGAGTTGAAGCTTAGGACATAGGAATGCTTCCCATGTATCATAATTTTAATGTGAATTAGTGTTCTCATAGTTCATTGGTCTTGCATGGGTGTATGGCCCTTTGAGAGAAATAGGTTGGGGATTACACTTAAAGATAATTCCTGAATGAAGGGAATTAGGGTAGGATTCCTGAAGAGGACATCCAATGAGCTCCGACCCCATTGAAGGCTTTCTACATATCCCAAATATAGTGGGAATCATAGTTCTTATAGTTTAAGAGTGTTGTATTGTGTGGATGATGTGATCACCACATATATCTAATCCCAGGGGAGTCATGCTCGGTGTAAGAAACCAAAGGATTTGAAATATTTAACAAACTAGAAACTCTCTCTTTCAATTATGGTAGAGGGTGGGCCTATGATGATAGAAGCTGAGGTGGAAGTGGATGAGGTCATAGAGTAATGAAACCTTCAATGAGGGATGACATCGGAGGTCATGTGGATCAGACCCTGGAAGATTAGTGGATTACCATGTTGGGAGTTCAATTTGAGCATTGATTGGGGATTACTAATAAGGAGGATTCTAATTAGAGGATTGGTTGGGGGCTTACTCCTAAATAGGATTCCCATTTGAGGTTTGGTCGGGGCTTTGTCTTATGGAGGATAACCATTTGATCCCAAGTTCTTATGATAGGTCATTAGGCCTGGTCCATTGGCCAGCTCCATTGGCAAAGTTGTTAGGCCAGGTCCTCTGCGCATGTCCTCAAGAAAGGTCCTCCTAGAAGTTCCTTAGTCCAAGTCCTCTGTACACGGCCTTAGGCCAGGTCTTCCACATAGGTCCTTAGGCTAGGTCCTCTACACAGATCCTTAGGCCAGGTCCTCTGCAGAGGTTCTTATTCTAGGTCTTTGGATCACATCCTTGCATCAGGTGTCATGTTCAAGACCCTGGTGTGACTCTGATTCAACTTTTACCCTTTAATTATATCATCACTCATGTTTCAAAGAGTTTCTTGAGTGTTATGAGGACCTCAACAATGTGGGGCTATGCAATGAGTGATATGAAGATTCTTCTGAATTATCAATCTTTAAAATGAGGATCCCAAGGGTCCTATTTATAGTTAAGGTGGGAACATGTTTTAATGTAGGTTTTCTATGTAGGCCATTCGCGGTAGTCCTCGATATCGGTCCCCCGTGTATGTCCTTTATGTAGGACATTAACATAGGTCCTTAGGCTAGCTCCTTAGGCTGGATCCTTAGGCTTGGTCCATAAGACAAGTCCTTAGGCCCGATTCTTAAGATAGGTCCGCCATACAGGTCCTTATGAAAGGTCTTCCATGCAGGTCCTTAGCCAGGTCCTCCATGCAGCTCCTTTGGTAAGTCCTTCGGCCAGGTCCTTAGATCGGCTCCTTAAGCCAGGTCCTTTATAAAATTTATCCATCATCCAAAATCCATAACTATTGATCTGTAAGTCTACTTGGGCTCTATGACCAATCAAATAAAAGCTCTCAAAAAGATATACAATTTTTTATATAGTTAATACAACATGTCTTCTATGATGAAACTCAGAAATAAAATTTTTATGCATTGACAACTTTATATCATCGATCTAGGAAATATAATGCCTACTCTAGGAGGGGGGGGGGGGTATTTCCACATATCCCTATTTGTGGATATTTCTCATAGAAAATGGAAATCCAACCATGAATTCTATGGAAAAGTGCATGAAAAAAATTCTATTGTGTCAACAAAATCCCCCCTTAGAATTTGATTCATTCGGAATGAAAAGAATCTAGTTCTAAGGTAATAATAGGGAACCTTGATGCATTCCAAAATCATTTTGTTGGTTTTAAAGATACGTCAAGTTATGAAGGATGCTCTAATTTTTTCCTAATCCATCCGGCATAGCGAGAATAGTTTGACTATTTATAGTATTTTTTGGAAAACCCTTAAAAATCAATGTATTTTTACTTGTTATTGCTCAATATTGATTCAACTATACAAAACGTATTTTTAGAGAGCTGAGACTTGACTTTTTTATAGGGTTCCCTTTGGGGATTTTCAACCCTGTGATTATTATGTATCCTTTTATTGGAATTTTAAAGTCATTCATTTTGGAATAACAATTATAGTGTTTATGGTTTAATAACTTTGACTATAAATTTTGAAATTAGATCCCAAAAAATCATAGTGGATAAAAATTAATCTAATATTCTTTATATACATCCAAGGGAAATCTTGAGTCATTATTTTTATGTTCACAAAATCTAAAACATGATTTATAAACATAATGTATTTATTGAAATGAAGGTACCACTATATGATGAACCCATTATGAGGGTTGTGTTATACAGGGCCAACTGGGGAATGTAATTCATAACCAAATAGTGGCATCTTCTGACTGACTATCGCATTATGTAGGCTAATTTATGCTAGGCCACATAGGGTAATGTAGTTTATAGTTAAACAAAAGGTCTTTTAATATTTTAACAATTATATTTTAGATATATAAGTAAAATATAATTTGGGCAACACTAGACCACAATGAGTGGTTTTTTCAAGGAAAGAGATCTAAGAGTAATGGGCCATTTGTGCCAACATTGTTCATGAATGGTGAAACCACTTCTAAAACAATTTGGTGGGTGATGATTGATTAAATTTTTTTAATAAATGGAGGTTTCTGATATAATTTTTTGTAGATTTATTGTCATGAATGGAGGACATTATACAGTGCAGTTTCAATTCATGTAGTGAGGAAATTATACTATGCAGTTTAATGTCATACAGTGAGGACATTTGGGGTCTTTAATTTAAGGTCTTCATCTTCTTTGAAAGGTTAATGAGTCCCTAATTACTTTATAATTTGTCTGGAAGCATACCACCTTGTTTTGGTAGGTAAATAAAGAATTGTAAACTATGATTTAAGAAATTATGGATCCAGAGAATAGTATGGGAAAAGTGATAAAGGAATTAGAGGAAGCCTTTTCCAAGAACAAATTTATCATTATTTGAAAAATGCTTTTATGGGGGCTGTATTATGCACGGCCAACCAGGGCATGTGTTACATAGCCAAATAGTGGAATATTTTGACTGATTGTCCATTTATATTGGTGAATTATTTAAGGCCACCATGGGGCACATACTGTGTAGTCATGCAAAACAGATATTGAGTATCAAACATTCTATTGATAAAAATAGAAAAAAGTTTATAGATATTCAGATCATCCACAGAATAGATTTTGGTTTATAGAGAAATATATCAGAATATAGAATGATTATTTCCAATCATGATTTCTAAAGAATTAGAGGAATATGATTTCTACGAAGGCCTGACCTAAACGTAGAAAGTATGGTGTTTATAGTTTTAGGTCATGAGAATAAGACCAAAATATAATAGAAATAGTATGCGATTTTTAGGGAAATTATCTATGGTTATTTCAATATGATTTTAACACTTTTAGAGGGAAATGTGTAAACCATGGTCTTGAAGACTGTCAGATCAAGTGAAAGGTAATGTGACAAATATACATGGATGAATGCTTTAAGGTGCAGATTCATGTATATTATCATCAATGTTTAAAGGGGAAAAAATTTACTTTAACCAAGAATGAAGTTTCAATTATTTAACAAACCTATTATAGGGGTTATATTATGCAGGTCCAAATAGGGAATATGCTACATAGAAAAATAGTGGCATTTTTTGACTGACATGCCCGTTATGTAGGCAACTTATGAAAGGCCACCCATGGAAAAATATTGTATAGTCAGGTAAAATAGTTCTCAAATATCAATAACTCTTCAACCAAACTGTAAAAATGTTATTAATATATGAAAGTATTCATGATTAATAGATTGAAATACAAAAGGAGGAAATGTTTAATGCACATGAGAGATATTTGAATCAATATAGGCCATGAGTTTAGAGTCCCTTAAATAGATCTGACCCATATGTAAAATGGGGGAATTTCTTATTTCCTTGGTGGGATCTCTAAGGATAAGACCCAAAATAAAGTCTCCCACATAGATTTTTAATTATATATAAAGGAGAGATAAAATTTATCCTATGGCTGGGAATTAGAACTAAGGCCTAGTTTTCACTACATATATCAATGGTATTGGAATCAAGCCATATATATTTAATTGGGTACTTTGAAATTTCATGTTGTGAAACAAGGATATAATGTTATTCTAATATGAAAAAGAAATATTGTTGCTGGACCAAGGAATTAAACCCAGTTGTCACTACATATCACATATATATGAGAATCAAGTCACATGTATTTCCTGAAACATTATATATATAGTTTTGATTTATACACACAAGGAATAAATATTTTTTTGTTGTGGATGGGCCCAAGATTGGAGATATAGGCACCTCTATGAATCCCATTGAAATGAGAATTAAGACAAACATAGTTGTTGAAAATATCATTTCCCACAACAATTGAGTTTGATGTGAGGGATGAGAGATTTTAACACATTCTGGAAGACTGATAAAACTTCAGACACAAAATTTTATAAAGATCAAACCATGTATCATGAAAGAGTACTCTGTATAGATCTAGTTCATATATAAGTGGAGAAATAGGAAATAATTTTTGTGTGTGGTTGTAGATGGGCCCAAGATTGGATATCTAGGTGTCTCTACGTATCCCATTAGAATGATATTCAAGCTAAATTTAGTTCTTGAATAAAATTCTATATGAAGATCTAATTCAAACATAGGAAGAAATGGAACTCATGTGAAACTAAGGAGTAGCAATGATGTAAGTGATGCTTGCACATGGAAGCAACTCATTTTTTAAGAATCACAAGGAAAACCAAATTTCAGTATCTTATGATATTTCTTAACTTCATCTAAAGAAGAAATGTATTGTTAAATTTAATGTTGTGTAGTGAGGACAAATGATGTCAAGTAGTTTAACATTGCCTGACAAGTAAAAAGATTCTATTCATTTTAACATCATGCATCATGGACACATATAGTTGTTATATAGTTTAAAGTCTTTCAAAATGGACTTTGTGTTGTGCAGTTTAGAGTAATGTAGTGACTACATGATGATATTATTACACAAAGAACTTCTTCTTGAATCATGAATTTGATGGAGTTGTAACAATTTCTCCATCCATTGAGATCAGGGAATAATCTCTATTAGAGAAGGCCTTATGTTCAGAGTAAGGTCCTTCCCACTTTGGCTCACATTTTGGAGGTTTATTTCCTGGTATCATCAGAGTCTTGAGGGCTAGTACCAATTCTCCTTGATGAAATGAGAGGAGAAAACCCATCTTGTTAAAAACTTGTACTATTCTATTCTAATAGACTTCCAAATGATGAAAATTATGAAATCTATTTTCATCTAATCATTACAGCTCATCGAATCACTTTTGAGACTATTCATCTATAGATAACTGATCAAAGATTGCAACTCAGATTGAAGGAAATTGAATTTCAATTGAAAAAACTAATTCTTTTTCCATACAACAATGAATATGGAGTTGTCTGAGTGGTAGTACAGGTAGTAATCCGATAATCCCATAAATTATGAGAAAGTTTATCAGGACATGATTTCTTATATTTATCCACCATTTTATAGAGTATATTTGATAGGGTCTCATTGAGAGCCTCTATCTATCTATTGTCTAGTAGTTGATAGTGAGATGAATGGTTGGATTTGATATTGTGATCTTGATATAACTTCTTTACATCAAAAAATAGATAATATTTCATTTATCCATCAATATTGTATGAGGGACGCCAAATTGGGTAATGATATTAGTTTTGAAAAATAAAATAATACTTTTTTCTCCTACTTCATTGAGAGGTATTGCATCATCCCATTTGGAGAAGAAATCTATAGAAGTATGAATATACTTTAACTACTTAGCTGCAGCTGGAGGATAAAGTCCTACTACATATATTCCCCATATATAAAATGTCTATAAGTACTTAGTTGTATGTAGAAACTCCAGGGGTTGATGAATGAAGTCGGAATGCACTTGGAATGGGTGACATTTCTTGGTAAAATATATGTAATCCTATATAATTTAAGGCCATAATTATCCAAGCCTTCAGATTTTATTAGAAAGCCTATTCCCAAACGGGTGAGCACCATAATATTGTTCATGTACTTCTTTCATAACAACTTCATTTTCTTCTCCATCAAGACACCTAAAGAGGATTCCATGAAAGCCTCATTTTTAGAGGATCTTATAGTGATCTGGGCTATCATAATGAGTGAAATTTACCACTCATCATAGGATCTACTCTTTTTTATCTCTATCTAGTGTATGTACTCCATTTTTAAGGTATTCTATGATAGTTAACATCCATCCCGTAGTATGACCATATGACTCGAAAATAAGGCTGATTTAATTAATTTTCACCATTCTATTTTGTAAAAAAGGTGAAACAACATGACAATGGGTAATACTGATGATTGTCTCATTTGGATTTGGATATTCTAAGACTGTGGATACATTATCTAGTGCATTATCTTGGTCATTTTGTGATCGTGAGAAATATGAAAATGTTGGATCTGAGGGAAATTCATCCATTAAACCTATGACATAATTTAAAAAAGAGATTAACTCTTCTTTTTTTTGATATCATAATAACCATTGATCTATTTTATTACCAATTATAATTATTCTTTCACTTTCAGGTGCTCCACTTTTACTTGGAGTGAAAATTCCAGTCCTGTAACGAGGGCATAATATTCTACCTCATTATCAGTACCACCTTATGCTAAAAGAAATTAATATGGAAATACTACCTTTTTGGGAAGATAATCACAATTTTTAACCCAACTTTGTGGATTTTAGGATTCGCCATCCACTTCCCCATTAGGGTTTTGGAAGAACCATCAAAGTACATTCCCCTTGTTTCAGAATTATCTTAAATAGATAAGATTTCTCCATTAGGAAGTTCAGTATTCAGTGATGTATCTTCTACAAATGGGTGTTCAGTTGGGAAGTCTACCAAGTCTTGGCCTTTTAATTCTTTCTAATAACGAAAATGGATATTGGACTATTGCAAAATAAGTGCACACCATTCCAAACGTCCTATATCCATAGGAAGACTAAGGATAAACTTGAGCGGGTTATTGTGAGGCACCCAGTGGATCTCATGATGTTGTAGGCAGTGCCTCAATTTATAAACTACAAAGATTAATGCCAGGAAGAACTTCTAAATACTTGAATATTGAGTCTCTGTGTCAAGCATAGTTTGGCTGAGATAGTAAAGACTATTTTCATTCCCAACATCATTCTTTTGGGAAAGGAATGCACTCATTGATCGCTCTAAAGAAGTCACATATAGCATAAGTGTATTTCCTACAATATTTTTCATTAAAAACTGTGGAATCAATAGATATTTATTGAGGGGATTAAATTCTTCTTATATATCTTCATTCCATTGATATGTAACTCCCTTATTCATTAATTTACTGAAGGGTAAACACTTACTTACCAAATTTAGGATAAAACACCAAATATAATCCTAGTTTCCTTAAAGTCATCATAATTTTTTCAAATTTCTAGGAGGTGACATTCTAAGGATTTCTTATTTATTCATAGGATCATCTTCAATGCCTCAATGGTGTACGATGAAGCTATGTAATTTTCTTAAGGTTACACCAAAAACACATTTCAAGGGGGTTATCTTCAAATTATGTTACCAAAGTTTACTAAATATGGTTTCCAGATAAGTCAAGTGATCATCATTTGGTATGGAGTAAACTATTATATCATCTACATAGAATTTGAAAAATTTTACTAGGAAGGTTTTGAAGATATGGTGCATGAAACGTTAATATGTTTCACCGACCTTCGTTAAGATAAAGGGCATTTCCTGATAGTAAAAACACAACCTGAGGGGCTATGAAGGCTATATTATCCTCATCCTCTAAAGACATTCAGATTTAATTATACCCAGAGTATCCATCCAAGAAAGAGAGAGCTTCATAGCTGGCAATTGTATCAATCAAAAGATCTATGATTGGAACTAGAAAGTCATATTTGGTACAATTCTGGTTATGATCTCTGAAATCAATGCAAACTACAATTTTAAGATCTTCTTTTTCACTGGTACAATATTTTCCATCAATTGGGGTTGTTTCACCTCCCTAAAAAAGTTATCTTTGATAAGATAGTTGAATTCAACTTTAATTTTAGATGTGTGATTTGGGTGTGTTCTTCTTGCTACCTGCTTAAACCCACGAGGCTCTTCTGGAAAACTGAAATTGTCAGTGGAAACATTGAGATTAAGGACTATTATATCTATATAGTTCAAGGAAAAGATATCTCGATGTTTTTTAGAAATGAAGTATACATCAATTTATCTTCAGAAGTGATGGCCTCACTAATTAGAATAGGGCATGGAATTCATTTAAACACAGATTTATTTGTTTAAGCATATCCATAGCAGTGGAGACACCTTCTTAACATTTCGTTGGAGAATCCTTGAAATCTTATTCTTCTTCCTTATGTGTCAGTTCTTATTTTTATATTTTCATAGTATGTGATGAAGAAAAACATTCAGAACATAGAGAGGATTATATATTTGAATATACTTATGAAAAGGTAACTATTTTGGACCCTAATAATGATAGACGGTCTTCCTGGATTATTGAAGAGAAGATGATGGGTTGGTAATCAAAGTTCTTATCTTCCTTTATTAATGCAACAAAATTTTCTAGCATGATTGATGAAGAAAATACTTGCTGAAGTTCAGTGGATCAAATGAAATCATCTCCATTTAAGATTTTACTATCAATAACATATCGCATGGTATTGGATTTGATTTCCTCAATTAACATTACAGAATTAACTAGATGAGTGCTTGTATTTGGGTCTATCCTTTCAATTTGATCGATAGGAAACATGTAATATATATTCAAATGTTTGAATGAGTTAGCTGGGATCTTTTATAGACAATTTTTAGCATTTATTGTTGTCAAATATTTTTCCAAAGACCTAATTTCCTTTGTGTGATATAATTCTACCTTAATATTCTAAGATTGATATATTTTTAATGGAGCTTCGTCACCATAAAATGTCCCAATTAGACCATTGAAGCAATACTTGAGACATTGGTGGTATGAAGATAGAATGGACACATATTCATGTAGCCAAGGCCTTCCAAGAAAAATGTTGAAGGCTATGTCCTGTAAGACAACCATGCAATCTAAATTAGATATAGGATCCCTAAACTAAGTTCTAATTGTAATATTTCCTATATGTTCTTGTTCATTATTTTCATAACCTTGCAATATCAATGTTGAATTAGATAAGTCAGATTCAGTGAGACCTAATTGATGAAATGTACGTGTGGGAATGAGTTTGACTCCTGAGTCATTGTCGATGAAGGCTCAATAGATATCTGTATCATTAACCTTTTTAAATAGATACAATGGTCTAATGTGTCCATGTACAACATCATCCTCATCTTCATCCGTGAAAGATATAACCGTATTACACTATGTATGATCATTCTCTACACGATGAACCTCAGTAGGAATGAATTCAGTTTTGATACTCTTTGGGATTTTACAAAGCCTCAATAACTGCTTCTAGCAGGAATTTAGATATATTGAAGGAATTGAATATTGAAAAATTTTCTACTACTTGCGCTATATCTTTCAAAAAATCATAATTTTTGTCCAAAGGTTTGCGTTTTCTAGCATGGATATGTGGTTTTACTAGTGCCTTGGAAGTTTATTCTCCTGATGTAGATGTTCCATGTGTCATGGTAGAAGATGGAAATACTTCTACTGTTTGTAGATTAGATTGACAATGTCTATCTATTTGTTGAGAGAGTAATGGTGTAACTTCTAATCAGTCTTCCAAGATGATCATATCAGGGCAGATCCTGTCATGTGTGGTAGAATTTCCATGTTCTTTCTGAGCCTCCTGAAGGGATCTCACAAGTGTTTTTTCTGCATAAATAGTTTGATCATGGGTATTTTAAAAATAGTGGTTTCTAGAATATGCATGTCTTCCCCTATATCCTATACCTTGAATTATTCATATAGTTCCCCAATCAGGTGCAGGGAATTCAAGTTCATTGCCAAAATAATCAATTCAATAGGGGCCCATTATGCACATAACATTAACATAACTATAGATCAATTCTTCATCTGATAAATATTATCTCAACAAGTCAGTTTTGGTTGTTCTATTTAGTGGGGAAACGCTTGTGATTTTGATACCACTGACATTAATTCTATTAAATTCAAGGATAAATTTGGCATTGACAGGAGATCCAATTCTTTTTATAACTCTATATCATTTTGATCATGTTGCTTCTTTGAGGATTGACCTTCGGAAGACTGATCTCTTGATAATGACGTATTTTTTATACCAGATGTGGCAGGAGGCACAGTTGGTTGTTTCAAATGTGTTTGTAGAATGGCATGAGTTCAATTGATATTTTTCATAACCATCCAATCATCATACTTCTACATATTTTTTCTTTTTTACTTCCTTCCATTCACCTTCTTCCTTTGGATCATTAGTAGTAACACATTCTACTTCTCCTGATGTACTTTTTAGTGTCACTTTTCTAGAGTCTACCATTTTTCGCAGGCAGTATTTGAAAAAAATCACTAATTAATAGGATGAATCAATATTTTATGAATTGGGAAATAATTTGGGAGATCTTTATCTCCCTCTTTCGTCAGTTTCTTTGGCCTTGGTAACTGAACTAAATTGTTTTCCAAAACTAAAATGAAGTAACCAAGAACCTATTTATTCTAAAAAGAATAAACTTTCCTCCTTAACTCCTTAAACTATCTCCACCCTTTACATTTTTAATCTTCTTGATGAGGAAGTCATTACTGTTGATTCTCAGGAGATGGATCCTTTCTGCATGATAAAGGTTTTGATGTAGAATCAGGTACAAGTGCTTATTTGAGTGTGACTTTATCCGTATATGCTTTCCCTTTTCTACTTCCCAGAGGTGATGATATTATAAGATATTTAGTTTTATTTTTCACTATGAAATCCTCCACTTCTTGTGATATTGAAGAAAGGTCTCAAAACCCTTCTATTTATTTCATAGGGATTAGTGGTCAGCGTAACTCGTCACATATATTTTTCACAAAAATTGGGAGAAACTCTTCTTTAGAGAGTGTAAGATTTAAAAAATATGTTAATACTTTCGATTGAGAAGTTAAATCTTAAAATCTTTCATTCTCCCTTTGTTTTCAATTTTTATGATAAAAAAATATTATATTCGAAAGTGTTGAGATTATTGATGATGGATTTTATGACATAGGTCTTCCCATTCGGTAATTGATCAAGATTGAAAACATTTATAGAAGAAAAAAGATGACCCATATAATGATTTCACAAAACATTCAAGAATTAATGCTTCTTGTTGTTGAGGGGTCCTCACTGTGGGATCACAATGAGAAAAAAAATGTGTTAAGTGATCTTCAAGTTCTCCCGAACCATTAAAGACCAGAAATATGGCAATAACAAAGTTTGGTGGAGGAGGGATCAGATCAACCCATTCAATGTAAGCATTATTTTCTGGTTTTACTGGTGCACGTAGTTCTTCCATAGCTTCCAATAATGTTTTTAATGACTCAATTTTATTCATAAGAATTTGGGGAATATTTGTATTTGATGAGACCTTTAGAGCTAAAATCGCTGGAACATGAACTGGCGCGATGACCGAAAAACAAAAATTGGTGGTACTACTGGAATTTGTATCAGATAACCCATGGTGATAGGCTAATAAGGAGGGGTTTTATTCTATCCTATCTGTTTACCCAATGGAGGGAATTCATTATTTTCATCTGTAGTTGCAATTTAACAAATTTTCTGAGGAGTTCTTAGAGGATATGCGAGTTGAGTATTTTCTTGTATAAAATGTCTGGCATAAATGCTGCTTTGAAGTAACCCTGTATTGTGACATCCCAACTCAATCATCTCCTCGTCTTACTGGGAAAATAATTCTTCAATATAAAGAGATTGACCTTATCAAGTGGAAAAATAAGATGTGATATGAACTTCACCTTTCCCATTGTTAGATTTCTTTTGAAGAAGTGGGAGTTGGTTGCTCGAGGGAATATATAAATTCTGGGTAAGCCTGTGATTTTTTTATCCACACCTACTACATTTTCTTTAGTGTGTACAATATTATGAATAAGAACTTCACCCTATGGCTACCCTAAAATCGAGTAGTTTTTTGAAGGATCTTCTATTATGGTATTAATGACATTTATTGACACATAATGCATTGGTGGAATTTTGTCAGTATTTTGGTAAGATCATCTACTTCTATTTTATCCATGGTAATTTGTTCTCCTATATGATTAATTCCCAAGAACTATTTGACAGACAGTAATTTAAAGGGAATCCTTGGATAGTTCAGTTGTGTGTTCACTTTGTGACTTCTTCCCTAACCAAAAGAATGTTGACTTCCGCTGAGAAGGGGACTATAGATGTGAAAAATCACCTAGCCCTATAGGATGTGGCCATTCTTGTTCTTCAAAACATTGAATATTATTTATTTAATTGAAAGGTTGATTTAAAAAGACCCCATCCCTGCAGGATGGGGTGTCTTGTGAACTAAAATAGCTCATATTCACGCAGCTGCTCTTCTAATTTTGTGAATTTTGGTCCAGACATTGGTTGGGTGAATTATAAGACAACCACTGAAATCACCTATTTCAGAAGACTGTTGGGATATTTTAGACATTTCCACAATCTGATGGTTGACATCCTCTAATCAAGAGGCTTGATTAATTTTCTCATAAGCTTGATTCAAAATTATCTCAACAAATTTCTCTCTTTGGGACTTACTATAATGATAGCTATTCGATGCCTATTATTGAGTGTATCTTTGATTACACACAAAATCTGTTGATTGTAGCTGTCTATGGGAATAAAATTTCATGAGAACATTTTTTGTGTAATTTTCTATTTTTGGACCATAGTGAAATGCAATACTCCATGTTCACCCTATCCTCTGATACAAACACCATATGGGGTATCAATAATTAACTATCATATCCTCTTTAGTTCATCAAGGCATTCATGCACAAGGGTTCCCTTCTACTTCTCAACCTTTGGATGTATGGAAACTGAGAGAGATGCCAACTCAATTTGACATTGAAACCCTTCTATTATATTTACATGGCATTTATTTTCATCATATGGTAATACTTTGGCTTTCAGATGGATAAGAGTTTTCTATATGTTGAGGTAGATATCATGAATGCAGTATTCCTCCATCAATACTAGAATGCTGTATTGAGAGGTTTCCAAAGTCTAGAATAAGACTTGTATTTCACACTTAGCTAGTTGTTTTCTCATATTCAACATATCTTCATCATCTTCTTCTAGAGGTTTCTCAACGTGCTCTGACCAGAATGGACACTTCTTGATTGTTTTATTATAAAAAATAGAATCAGTTTTATTTTCATCTGCCACATTAGAAGGAAAATGGCCTATGGGATGTTCGGAAAATAAATTCCAACTTTTGATGTATTTTTGTTGAGAAATTATTTCACCTATCAATAACATGGCATTAGAAATGACTATCCTTATATAGGAAAGTGCCTTTAGATAATAGGGTTTTCTCATTACTATATTTTCAATTATAGAATTATCTTGATAATGAAAAACACTACTATGAAGTTAACTTTTATAGTGAATTCCATCATGAGGAGGACCACCAAGGAGGATTACAACAGTGGATAAATCCACCTGATCTATAGTCTTCTGGACTCATGGAGGGTTTTTGGGGCTCTCATCCATAAATAGATTCTTTGTATTGAATAAATTTTTATGAATCAAGCCTTCCTGATATTGTGTGTGATGGGGATCTTCATAATTACTACAACTACTCCCTGAATTTGGTAATGAGAGATAAGAATCTTGAGTTGAAATAGATAAATGTCTGAGGGCTTCACAAACTCCAGTATTATGAGGAGACAGATCATTGAATGGATATTGATTCCCCAACTGTTTTTGGCTATACGTTTTATTAGATTCTCTTTTACACATAGTTAGGACTACTTGTTGGGAGAAGTGGTTAGCTTGGGTAGGTGCTTGTGCCTTCCTAGGAGTGGTAATCAAAATGGGCCAATTATCTCCAATTGGAAATGGTGTATGTTCCCGATCTGGTTTCCCATATTATATGGGAGAGTATGCCACATAACCCACCTGTACTGGAATAGTGGTTTGTATCTACTTGGGGATGTCATGCCATTGAGTCATCCTAGGTGTGGGGTTAGAATTATGTGTTTGTTCCCCTGGTAATATTTAAGTTACTATTATGCATTTCTAGCATGCTTCCAAAATATGGGTAGAAATCTATGTCTGACCTTCCACCATTGTTAAAAAGTGTTTGGTGAAATAATTGGATATCACATTAATATACATCCATTTTGAATCTGGAGTTGGTGTATGTTCCTTCCATTGTCCTCCCTTCTCTATCAGCGGATACTGAATGTACTGATGTATGGGGGTAGTGAGTTGAGTTAGCCCCAGGTTTATCGTCAAAGATTTTTGAATGAATTTTTTGGGTGATTCTAAATGAGACCACTGGAAGGATTTATGAATGCTGATAGTTGTATTTTCATATTGGTTGTTTTACAAAAATTATTGTTGATATATTTATTTCAATGATGATAGACAAGACTGTTAGCAAGATTTATGGGTGTTGGTAGGTGTATGTTCCTCCCTACTAGTTTCCACCATATTTTATTAGAAGGCATCCTTTAATTTTTTCAGATGAGTTTGCTGACTGGTTGATAGTTTTTAAGTTGGTGTATATACCTACTCATAGTATTCTACTAGATTCAAATTGCAGTATTGGTTGGGCACCACCAGACGAGCCTGCTGGATGGAAAAATTAGGGTGGATGGGTGTATCTGATTTTCATTATTTAAAACTATGTTAGGATGATGGACTTATCTAGAGGGGGAAAAGTTAAGAACCTACTACCTGTTTCCTAGATGTTTTCCCTGGTTGTTTTTCTTGCATGCCCTAGTCTAAGAGACTTGGGGTGAACAACCGAAAGAAACACCCCCAACATGTTGGGGGTTCATTATTGTAAGATTTTGTTGGTGGTGATTTTTTGCGGGAGCCCTTGGGAAGGACCCATTCATCCTTGATATGAGGCCATTAGTGGCCTCTTCATACAACTATCTATATTATGGGAGGGACTGGTTATTTCATTTTGGGGATAAAGACCCAAAATGGTTGTAGATGGTGGATGGAACTGTATGCTTCTTGACCATCGGTCATTATTGTTCGGAGTAATGAGGGTTATTGTTAGCTTGGAGAGACTGTCAGGCAGCCTCCATGGTTGGGATAGTACTCTATTGATGGTATTCCTAAACTAGTAAATTTGAGACCCAAAATTGAAGAGGCTGAGTTGGTGACGACATCCTTCCAGCAGATGAGGATCCATCTTGAGCAGCAGCTGTGACATTCATTGGTAGAAACATGAAAGAAGACATTTGAACTGAATGAATTTATAAGAAAACTGATAAAATTTGAACAATTAATTCCATTAAATCAATGTATTTTATATGGACACATAAGTGAATTATTCCTTTCCTTGACCTTCCTTTATCAATTGTTAGGGGCCAGATATAAGGGTATCACTATTAACTTGGTAAAGGATTCACCTCAGGTTCACCATTTTTTTCACGTCCCTTATAACATGTGTTCTGGTCTGGAATCACTACCTCTGAGAGGTTTCCATTAAATTTATTTATGGAACCGAAAACATCTAACAGTTCTTTATCCAAAGGGACCTGATTTTAAAAGAAGGTGTCCATATGTCTTGGGCCTATGATACTTGAGAACTTACATTAGTTGAGAGAATGGGAGGTCAGATTCATCACACCCTTTTAGGGGGGATTATTTCATACTATGGGACACTCTTATAGATTTATGATATTTGTAGTCAATCCATATTAATTTACCCTATATAACATAGGATTCCCTTGAAATTTTCAATCAATTATTAGCATGTGGAAAATTTAGAATCATTTGTATGTATCCTAGATTCTTCACTAATGGTGACATCTATATGTATTTGAGGTTCTCCCTTAATGGTATCATCTCATATACTATTTTTAGGTTCCTTTAACCATTATTATGATAAAAATGTGTTTTAATCCACTCAGTTGGGAAATATAGAATGTATTGTCATTATAGAGAAAAAAGTTTGTTTTGATGTAGGGATCATACCCATAAATGGGCTACCTATGTATCCTTGTCAAAAAAATTAGAACCCTCATAGTTCAGTGAAACTTAGTGGGACACATAATAACTTTAAATGTCATGTGATAAGGATCTATCTATATTGTTCAATGTCATGTGGTAAGGATATCTAACTGGAAGGTGCTTAGTTAAAGATTGGTTTGGGACTTATGCCTAGGAAGACCAAAAAACTTATAAAAGATAAATGTTTCCAAATTGGATTAGACCCTGTTAGGAATATGGACTAGGAAGAACAAGGATGATTTGAAGTTTTTAGGTTTGAACCTTGTTAGGAAAAAGCCCTCAAGGTATCATTGAAGCATTTTTTAGGTGGTTGTGTTTGTTGACAAAGCATGCCTCTATGTTGTTTTTGTTGATAGAGTAGACCAAGATGTACAAAATTTTGGAAAAGGGGGTTTTATGGTGATTTTTTAGGTTCAAAAGTTGCTGTTGACAATCTAAGACTGAAAGAAGAACATTTACAAAGGAATGGATGATCTAGAGGTGGTACAAAGAGAGTAGATACAAGGTGGATCCGTTTTGGAAAAGGAAGGTGTGAGGAATATTAGACTGGTTTGCAAAATATAGTTATAGTTTTTTTTCAAGAGGTGTTCGAGTTTAGAAGCTCATAAATTGGCAAAGGCATGAGGTGCTCAAAAAATTGGGACAGTGCATGAATTACAATGTTGTGCAGAAGATGTATTTTCCGCACTCAAAGAGGGTTTATTTTGTGTAGGGGTCTAGTTTTCTTATAAATATGAGGTGAAACCCCTCATTCAGTAGAGATAATGACATAGAGAACATCTGAGCTATGGCTAATGTAAAAAGTATGCCAATGGAGTTGCGTGAAAAGTATGGTATTGCGCGCAAAAATTGGTATTCTGCGTAAAATTTTACATTGCATGTAAAATGAACCATGCATGGGATTGTTGAGGATGTGCGAATGGTGGAGTTTTTATTGCTTGCAAAAAAGGATATTTTGCTCTTTTGGAAAGACAATTCCGTGCAACGTGCAATAAGGGTTGCACGTAAAATTTAGGATTTTCCAGTACACCCAGTGCAAAGGGAGATTCATCTGCAGGTGAACGTTGGGTGTCAACAGAGCATCTATCAATAGTTAAGGATCCAAAATTCATTAGAGATAATGAATAGACCAACAAGTCTATAAACTATGAGCAGATCTTCTGAAGAAGCAGTCAGCACACTTAAGTTGAGAGAGTAGTGATATTTCATATTGTGAGTGGTTGTAAACTAGGAGTGATAGTGAGTCTGCTCCAAACATTGTAAACAACAGTGTGCTTATAGTGGATTTGGTACATCGACACATCGCCGATGTATGATCCTTGGACATAGCCTAGTGAGGGTGAACCATGTAAAAATTGTTATGTCATGTTCATGATATAATTCCTGGTTATACTTTCTATGGGAAAGAGAGAGAAGAGAGTTTTTCTTAACAAGAAAACAAGAAAAATATGGGAAGGTTTTTTAATCTTTCAATCCCTGAGTCAACCCCCCCCCCCCCCTTAGGGAATATATCCTTTTGTACCCAACAAACCTCATGGAGGATTTCTATGTATCCCACTTGGGCTGAAATCAAATCCCACATAGTCTGATGAGTGTCATAGGAATGTGTAGTCCTTTGAGAGAACTAATTTTAGGCTTAATTATTCAAAAGGATGGATTTTTATGGATAAAGTGATATGAATATAGGTTAGTAAGATGGATTCATATGTATCCAACTTTTTATGGGAATTAGATTTTTCATAGTTCATTGGTCTTGTTGGGGGTGTATTACAGTTTGAGAGAAATAGGTCGAGGCATACTTTTAAGGAGAATTCACAAATCAAGGGAGTTAGGTTTGGATTCCGGAAGGGGATATCCAATGAGCTTGTTCCCTGGTGAAGGGTTCCAACATATCCCAAATATAGTGGGAATCAAATTTTTTATAGTTCAAGAGTGGTGGATTGTGTGGATGTTGTGATCATAACAGTCATCTATGATTATGCGAGTCTTGATTAGTGCAAGAAACAAGAGGGCGCGATAGATTCAGCAAACCAGACACTCTCTCTTTTGTTGATGGGAGAGGGTGGTCCTATGACAAAAGAAGTTGAGGTGACAGTTGGAGAGGAAACAATGCAATGAACTCTTAAATGTGGGATGACATTAGAGGTCATGTGGCTAATCCCTTAGTAGATTAGGGACATACCATAGTAGGAGTACCCATTGAGAATTTGTTGGGTATTACTCTTAAGGAGGATTCCCATTATAGTATTAGTTGGAGATTTCTCCTAAGGAGGATTACCATTTGAGATTTGGTTGGGGATTACTCCTATGGAGGATGCCTATTCTATCCCAAGTTCATATGGTTGGTCCTTAGGCTAGGTTCTTAGGCCAGGTCCTATACTCAGGTCCTTAGGCCATGTCCTCCGCACAGGTCCTTAGGCCATGTCCTCCACACAGGTCCTTAGGATAGGTCCTTCATGCAGGTCCTTAGGCTAGGTCCTTCATGCAGGTCCTTCGACCATGTCCTCTCTGCAGGTCCTTAGGCCAAGTCCTCTACACAGGTCCTCAAGCGAGGTCCTTGGATCACTTCCTTGGATCAAGTGTCATGTTCTAGACCCCGATGGGATTATAATCCAACTTTTCCCCTTAAATTCTCTGTTCACTCATGTTTCTAAGAGTTACTTGAGGGTTTTTGAGGACCTCAATGAAGTGGGGTTTGAAATTAGAGCCCTGGGGATTCATCCAAATTTTCAACCTATAAAATGGGGACCCCAAAGGACATATTATAATCTAGGAGGGGATCTGGTCAATGATAGGTTGCCTATGTAGGCCCTCCACATAGGTCCTCGATGCAGGTATTCCTTGTTGGTCCATCGCGTAGGTCCTTAGGCCAGGCACTTTGTCCTTGTACTTTGGCCATGTCCTCCATACAGGTCCTTAGGTCAGGTCCTTTATAAAATTTATACATCTTCTGAGTGCCATAACTTTTGATCTGTATGAATATTTGGGCTCTATGACTAGTCAAATCAAATTTATCAAAGAGACCTACACTTTTTGATATGGTTAATACACTCTGTCTTCTCTGATGAAACTTAGAAATGGAATTTTGATGCATCAAAACATTTATATCATCGATCTTGGAAATATAATGCCCACTTCTAGAGAGTGGGGTCTTTCCACTTATCCAGAATTGTGGATAAATCTCTCTAAAAATGTAAATCCAAGCTTGAATTCTACAACAATGTTCATGAAACAAATTCTATGGTGTCAACAATCCATTCAATGTTTCTTTTCATTCTGGGACACCAATACTATCGATGTATGTCATGATAAATTTTGGTCAAACCTAGATTCACTACTGACTGTGAGGTATGAAATGCATACTTCATCTCCTCTCACATAGATGTAGGGAAAACAATATAGACTCTCATATAGATTATCTCAACCTCATCTATAGTATAATAAATCAATGACTCGCCACCATTAAATATTTACCTCCGGGCCAAAAACTCCAAATCCTCATCCCCCAAACCTATATCACGATTATAAGTGTGGAATACACAAATATTGATTTGAGGGTCACCTACTCCTGGCCATCCTAAACAAAAAAATGTCTCTTATCTTGAAAGTTCATAATATTCCCCTCAGAACAGGACTCTTGAACTACCTAAGTCAGGTTTTTTCTTCTCAAAGCATCAACAAAACGGTTTCATTTACCAAGAATATATGATTTATCAAATAAAAATGAATGAATATACTCAACCCATCTCTCATACTGGAGATTCAAATCTCATTGTGAAATTATATACTTTAATCTATTGTGATATATATAAATAGTCAAATATTTACCCAAGAGATAATGATGCTAACACTTTAAGGCTTAAAAAAATATATCTAACTCGAGACCATGATTAGGGTAGTGACTTGCACACAACTTTGAATTTTGTGACCCATACACCATAACCTGATCCCCAACATCAACACTACTCCAAGCCAAATCACAAATGTGTCGAAGAACAGTGTATAATACTCCACTAGAACTAGTAGGATCATGATTAGTGAGGTATTCAAATGATTCATCAAATATTTGAAATCATCCAAACCAGTAAAACTTAAATACATTCTTGTTCATTCCTTAAATGGGCGTTTCTATGCGGAAAATGTCTTGGAGAAACCTCTAACAGTATCCAGCCAAACCCAGAAAGCTACAGTCATCAAAACAAATCTTGGGGTACTCCCAAAAAATAACTACTTAAACCTTCTCTATGTCAATAGACAACACTTTCTCTAACTGATGTGACCTAGTAAATGTGCTTTATTGATCCAGAATTAGAACCTAGATAGCTTAAAATATATCCAATTCTCTACTAGTGCACAAAGGTAAATGTCAAGAAGTTGTACAAGATCGTCATGAGTGTTAGAGTACACCAACATTTAATCCAGAAATAATATGTACTTTTATGGATAGATCCTTTATCCATCAAGCCTTCCAATTGGGTCTTAAGCACTTGATTCTTTTTTGTTGTATATATACAGGGTGGACTATAAAATGAATCAGACCCTAATATGATATTAATCATAAATTCTATATCTCTATTAGGAATAAGCTCTGATAATTACTCAGGAAACACATCTTAGAACCTATCCACTATGGGTGGAATGACATTATTATTTATTGCACATCATTCAAAAATAGACAAGAAACATGGGTGGTGAGATCACCTGATTTCTAAACATTCCATGCACGACCAACCTGGATATCTCAGTATACATAGTGAATTAAATTATCACCACTATGAGATATAAAATCCGATCTCATGTGATAAAAATATATCTGGGATCATTATGATACTAGCTAGTCCCTACACAAAATTTGGTAAAATCATGACATGTTAAAGATGTGAAGATCTCATAGAAATTGACACTCTCCAACCTTGAGATACAACCCCTTGTTTGAACAGATGTACCTCGACTATACTCCCAAAGTTGTATCTACCACCATAACCTCACACATAAAATACACTACTAGGCTCAAACCATTCACAAGTTCTAATGAAATAATACAATGTGGGGAACTTGTAACAAATAAATAACCTGATAACATAAAAGCAGCATGAATAGTACATCTAACCATTAATGGTACAACCTCACTATCCACAAGTATAGATTGAACTATATGAAACTATCCTTACCCTCTTTCATGTGATGCAGTATGAGTCCCATGAGAGGGACCACTCTTCTTATATGGCTTCTATTTATCATAAAACATCTTCTATGACCTCAAACAACACAACCAATTGAACTATAACTGCAAGACTGATATGGGGTTGAAGACACCCATCCATCACTTTTATTCTACAAATATCCTCCATAGTTACACATATGTCATGGGTTCCAATAGAACCACTATAGATTTCATATCCTTGTGCAAGCTCAACGCTCTACTGATGGTTGGGGGAAATTTATTTGAATGTTCCCTATACTAATGCACTACTGAAAGGTCACATGGGTAATGTTATGTGTAACTAAACCGTAACATATTCCAATCTTTTTTATTATCACCCTAGATGAAATTATCCATGCGATGATTCATAATATTGGAAGACGATCCTTCCGATCATCTAGTAAAAACCACCTATCCTCTTCTAGAAGCCTCATTTAATTTCCCTTCATAAATAAGAGCCTGAATCACTAATTCATAAAATTTATTTACCCAAAACTATGTTCACTTGAGACTTAATTTCACATTAAAGTTAATTCTAAGACTATTTTTTTGAAGTAGAATCATCCCATTACAATGATGGTGAAAAGAATTGCAAAAATGTAATGAATTCTATATAGTCCATAAAAAATATACTTCTCTAGGTCAACCATAGGAACCCAATTTTCCTCTCCTATCTAAGTATCTCAGGGTAAATGCTATCCAAGAAACTCTACTAAAATTCCTTCTACTCTATTATCCATCTTTCCATCCCGAGTCTCAATGTCCCAAAAACACTTCACCGGACTAAAAGTTCCCATTTAGGATTCGAGTATCCCTGATAGGGGAATGGGTTGAATTAGTGATATATTTATCTATTAAGATTCCTTTATTAGGAAACAAAATTTTACTCTAATGAAATACTTGATACCTTTTAGAAACGAAAAAAATCACACATCCATAAGAACATAATAATTTTCAAGGTTTACTACTCAACAAGAGTATCTATGTCCTTAGTATGGTTTGCAAATAATATAATACCACAAAATCGACTTGAAAATAATACTTCTATGTGGAATATAATGAGTAGGATATTCCTTTACACTAGTGCATCACTATCTCCAATACAATAATGCATGATCTTCAAGTAGATCCAAATTATGAAATATAATTTTGTGTCACATGTTAAGAAACATGTTACTAGGAAACCTTGTCAAGTTTCAAAAATATTACCTTAAAAAATATTCAACAATTTATTTAATAGAGGAAGGAAATAATTTATTCTAGACATCAGAATGACACTAAATCCAATTTACCAATCATATTTTCTATTACAATTACTCAATACAGAAATGCAGATCTCTAAAAATATTGCTGAAATAATTATAAACTCCTCATATCTGAGTTCAGAAATCCCATTCCAATTTCTTAGTCCATTTAAAAAACTCTAATTATGATCTTGTCTGTTCCTCTTTCCATCTTCTATTTGGAAAAATTCCTCAGGTATGCCCGATCTGGAAATTTTTTTTCCCTTAAGCATTCATGATTACCTCTCTTCTATTTGAATAGTACACCCTTGTCAAGAAGTACAACGTACTCTCACTATTTATAGGTGACCCAAAAATATTTTTTCCTATATTATAAAAAACTTTACCACTCAATCAAATTCTATGAATCTTTAAATTACGTTGAATTTCCGATACATCACTGAATTATTTAACACTTCTCAACTCTCCTCAAACCCTCTCGAATATTCTATCAACTTCAAGTCACTTCATAATTTCTTTAAAAACATCAGTCTGATTTAGATTCTCCCTTATAATTTACCCATTATGATAAAGACTTCTGGTTATATTTTTACACACCACTTGTATTGAAAACAACCTTTTTTAACATTGAAAGATAAACGAATATAATCTATTCGTATTATGATACTTGAAACCAAATTATCATTATGTTTCTTCATACAAAATTGATAGAAAAAATTCATTGAAACCATTCTTCCAAGAAATTGTTTTGACATCAGTAAAATTATGTTTCTTTTCTTTTTCCATAAAAATAGTTGAACTTATAAAGATTATTTCACCTACTCTAAAATACTTCAACATCGACTTAAGAATTCATTGGAAAACATTTTATAAGTTATTCAACCTCCAATATCCCCGCTATAAGACATTTAAAATTCCTTCAAGAAATTATTATTATATTATTCTCCTCAAATTGATGATCCTACGTCTGTTGTTGTTTATCAGTGTAATTCCAGATTAAATAGATCAGTCTTTCTATTCCTATGATGGATCAACGTCACCTCAAATCTACTGGTCAGCACCACATGATGTCAGATGTATCCTTACCGACTTGAGAACATATCAAAATTCTTTATTATATATTTCATGTTTTGATAAGAAAAAAATCATAGAATTTATTTTCTATTGAACCAATGTAAAACAAAAAACAGTTCATCTCGATGAAAATGATTGACTACATTATTGATCGATCTCTAATTGTTTTCCAACATTAGTACCAACAAATCAACTTTCACTAAAATTCTATTAGTAAAAAAATCACTAGGGAAAAAATATCCTTCAATAAAAATTTCTTCCTTTGATGGTCGGTGGAACACCATGTCTGATAGACCAGTTCTGCCAGCTAAAAGGTCAGAAACTTATTTCCTCTTATAAATATGAAAGAAACAAACTTATAGCACTCAAATTATTTCTATGAAGATTTTTATCTTGTGGATTAATGTTCTGACTAAAAAATAGAATCTTCATCTTGTCACATTTTCAACAATACTTTTTAGCCTTCAGACACATCTACTTATTGTGGTATCAGACCAATGATCTCAGATAGGAAAACCTTGACTTCATCCACTTATTCTATAAACTTCATATTGTATCATGACTTTATCATTTTTTGATAACATTTATGGTTTTCTTAGTATCCGTGACTTACATTTAGAAGTATTCTACCTTCCCATCCTTTTATTTCCAACCAAACCTTAATATGATTGGAATCACCTTTACTTCGTATTTACTTTCTAAGGATAGAATTAAAAAGTTATCAAGAAAACTTATGATTTTGGTGAATTAAAAAATAGAAAATAATCATTATATTTTCATTAGATCTAGACAAGTTTTGAAGAAGATTCTCAATATGATCTTCATTTCATTTTGAACCCATGGTGATTCTGGTGAATATTTCTTCTAGAAAATTCTTCTAAATCCGATGAACTTTCTTAAGAAATGTGAGTCCAATGTTTAGAATAAAATGGTCAGTCAAATCACTCAATGATTTTTCAAAGCAAGGTGATTTCATTTATTTGAAAAAAAAACAACAGACATATAGAATAACATTTCTTAGTTTAAAAAATACTTATCCAACTAAATTGGTCTCAACAATCCCCCCCTTTGGATTTTTTTGTCATCCAATATCCATAAATAACTAATCCATTTAACTTCATGAAATGGATTACTTATCAACAATTATAATACTACACGAGTTAAGTCATTATAGGAAATAAGAATTATTAACCTGAAAACCATGCTGTGAAAAATTGTTGAATCATGAATCATTCCTCAAATTTTCTTCATATCTTTTTTAACATATTACACAAACTGATACCAAATTATTCCAAAAACCAAAACAAAAATATTTATAATAGCTTACAATTTCAAGATGGTTTCGCATATTACCAACAATTACCTCTATTTATACGATTCCCTATAAGATTTATCATATTACAGTGGATAGATTAATGAAACACTTACCCCATTGAAATTACTATACAAAGACTATATAAGAAAGTGGAAAAAATCACACACCTAAACCTTTATGAGAAAGTGGTTGTATACCCATGTCCAAACTCTTTTTATAAAAAGTGTCCTTTAGTAATTTGTTTTTGAAAATATCAGAATGTTGTTCAAATGCAGAAAAATATAATAGTTTCAATTAATTCTTCTCCACATTCTCTTTAATGAAATTATATTTTATATTATTATATTTAACATAATGATATTTTGTTGTATTCTTCACAAGGTTGATTACACTTATATTATCATAAAACAAGAACAAGTGTAACTTCACTTCATCAAGTCAATCTTCCTACAGATTTTTCATCCAATGAATTCGAGTTGCCAATTGAGTAGATGTAACATACTCAACTTCATATGTGCTAATAGTTACTAAATTTTGTTTCATTGTATGGAATCTAATACAAAGTTTCCCCCCATAGAGAAAACTTCACTAGATGTTGATTTTCTCTAATCAATATTTCTTACACAATCAATATCCAAAAACCCAAAACAAGTCAGTAATTTTGGAGCCATCATACCTAATTTTATAATTTTATTCCTTTCATATATTTGAGAATTATTTTTCCATAAAATCGATTTGATTATTTAGGATCACTTTGAAATATTACACATTATGTAAAAGATTAAAATATTTTGGGCCTTGAGGTAGTGAAATACAAAAAACATCCTATCATATTCTGAAACTATTTATGATGATCTCCCGTTCCTTATCCATATTTAGAAAACATAGTTTTCAGTAAAATCAGGTTGGAAACTAATTTTGAATTTTATAACCCAAACTTTTTATGATGTTTTTTTAGAATAAATTCCTTGATAAAGAAAAATGTGTTTTTTTGGAATTTGTATCTCAAGAATGTATTTTGATTTCACCCATCATGGACATATCAAAAAACATTTTCACCTCTTTAGAAAATTTTTCACATTTTCTTTAATCATTCCCAGAAAATATAATGTCATCAACATAAACAATAATGATGAGAGAAAACTGTTGACCTTCCTTGATGTAAATATTTCTATCAACTATTCCTCTCTTAATACCCTTCTTCCTCATGAATGTATCAAATTCGGAATACAATTCCCTTGGATCTTGTTTTAGCCTATACAAGTCTTTATTGAACTTTCACACATAAATGATATCTTTCCCAAAAAACACCCACATATTTGTTCAATATAAACTTCCACATAAAGATCAACATTCAGAAAAGGTGATTTTAAATCCATATGAAAATTTTTGTAACTTAGTTGTTTAGTAAATTTTTTTAATGTTTTTAACCTTTCCACTAGAGAAAGGGTTTCATCAAAGTCAGTGCCTTTAATTTGTCAGTAAACATTTCAAACTAATCTTTATTTATTTAATATCAAATTACCATATTATTTTAGCTTGTTCTAGAAAACCCACTTTATAGAAGTTACATTTTTGTAATTTGATTTAGGAATGAGTTCCCTTGTATACTTTTTTTAAATATTATGTGGTTATTAATTCATATCATAAACACATTGTGGATGCTCAAAAGATTTATTAACATCATTTATCAAAACTTTTGAATAAAAAGAACTATGTGAAATAGTTATTTTTTTTAAAAAGTTGGGGCCGAAGCCTCATTTATTATTAAATCAAAGCAAAGACCTCTTTTTACTGGGTAGAGGGACACCCATTACATAGCCCGGAGGCCAAGTGTGAAATATTTATTATTAATTAAACCCTTTTTCATTTGTCACTAATTATGTTTTGAGATTCCACTTGATTTCTCAAACTAGGATGAGATTTTTTAGATTCTTAATCATCACCATAAACAAATGAGTCAGATTATTCTTCTTAGTAAGGATTACTATTGTTTTTATCCTTATCAGATGTTTTTTCTTCTTAATCAACTTCATTGTCTGCATGAGTCTATTTATGATAATCAAATTTTTGAATTAATTTCATATCAACAATGTCAACTAATCTTCAAGAAACTTTGTTAAGACATCTATATCCTCTTCTACTTTGAGAAAAACCATGAGAAATTCCATCTTCACCTCTTTTCTCAAATGATCCAAGGATTTCACCTTTGTTCTTTAAGATGCATGGACCCTAAAAAATATTATGTGTTTCAAACTTATTGTTTTTCCATAAATCATTTCATATAGAGTAATATATGAAAATTACATATAAAAATAGCAGTTTTTAATATAAACTGTAGTGATCATAGCTTTCCTCCAAAAGAAATGAGAGATACCAAGTTCATGTAACGTAGTTAATCCCATTTCTAACAAACTTCTATTATTCCTTTCAACAACACAATTTTTTAGGAGTAAAATGTGTACTAAAATCTTTATGAATTACTAGATTATGATGTCAATTTTAAAAATATTCATTATTTAATTCCCCTCCATTATATGTTCTAAACATATTTACTAAATAATCACATTCCTTCTTAGCTTTACTCCTAAAACTTTTAATCATTTTCATAGAATCTAAATATTTATTTACTTACATTACAAAAGTAATGAGTGTAAAGTCATAAATTAAATTAATGAATTACTTAAGTCCTTTAGTTGTTGTTTTTTTCTCATTGGCCCATAGATATCAGAATGAATATGTTTCAGAGGAAAGTTTGAATTTTTTTTGACTTTTTTATGCATGGAGTATGTAATATTTCCCTTTTGAAAAATTGACCAACAACAATATCTATTTCTTAAAATTTAAGGAATACCCAGAATATAATTTCCCTTTGATAATTTTTTCATGTGTTTCTAACACATGTGTTCTAACCTTTTATTCCATAACTTATTTTCTTCAATTAGGCATAAGTAATAAGAGTTTCGAACCTTACCCAATTAAAACTTGTTTTGTTTTGTACGTTGGCCTCTTGTGACTATTTTTATATCTTCTCCACCTACCAAAACACGACCATATTTTATAAAAACAACATTTTTGACTTCACGAAAATGTTTTGAATCACTTACCAAGTTGTATTTCACCCACATAGAAATAAAAAATTAATGGATTTCAATGTTTCTTCCACAATGATGGATGATCCAAAACCCTTAATTCTGAATGATTATTCATTTCTAATTGTTAAAGTTACTTATTTTATGTATATAAAATTGTTAAACAACCTTATGTATCCTATTATATGATAATAACACCCACTATACAAGATCCATTGTAGGTTTCCTTTTGTAACTTTGAGGGAGGTTCCAACAATAAGAACTTTTTCTTTTTCTTTACATTAATTTACATATCGATTCTGAGATTTGTTAACTGTAGAGACCCAAAGCTTATCGTACATGGACATTACATTACTTTTGCGGAATACTTAGTACATAAAAAAAACACACACACAAGGATCGTAATAGTTTAGTGTCTTTGGAAACTCGGAACGTAATCTTCTAATCGTGGTGAAAGATCTTCAATATCTCCCATAAAGATCTTCCCTTTTTTTTTTAACCTAAAACCTTTCTTTATATCCTGGGGAAAATAAAACATAAAAGTGTGAGCTCAAATGCTCAGTAAGTGTAAACAAAAGAAATATCAATCACATCATATTCATAAGAACATAACATTTTGGAAATCATAACCTGCAAAAGAGAGCATAATTTCATAATCATGGGATAAATCATGGCAGTGAAAAAGTAATCCCAATAATCATAACTTAAAACATTAAACTTTGTGGCATACACACATAATCATAGAGAATCATTTCTTGTTAGTCAAGACTAATTGCCAAGACTATCTTAGTGGACAAAGTCCCTTTCTGAATCGAGTAACCCTCGTTTCAGTCCTGTTTTACTGAACAGGTATAACCTACCATTTCAGCCATGTCTATCTCATGAGATATAAAATCTTTACCCAATGCATTAGAGGGAGATATAGGTCCCACCCATCTTATAATGAATCCTTTCTTATGTGTGCCACATAATCATACATCATCGTATAACACATGTAACAAAAATGGGATTCTTGAAACATCATGACATCATAAATCAATTCATATAAGATAAAGGAATTCATAAAAAAATATTTCCATCACAACATAATCAAACCAATGTAAAAATAGGAATAAAAACAGAACCCTTTTATTATCTTAGATGGAAAATAATTTTGATAAAATACTTGAACTTCATTCTTGAGGAAAATATCCTTTCTGCTTCAAAAATACTTTTCCTTTCTTAACATGTCGTACAATTATAAAATAAAAGAAGTTGATTTAAAATAAACTTAAAAACATGTAAAGAAAACTTCTTGGAAATAATGTTTTAGAAATCCATTCATGCCGTAAAAGTTAAAAAAACATTCTTCTCGTACTATTGTCGGAAAAGTCAAAAAGTACCTCGTACGAAAAACGACAATGATTCCTTTCATTTCTTTTACTAAAAACTCACCGAAGGGTAAAAATGGATTTAAAAAATTGTAGGTGGATGGAAATAATATTACATATTGATGAAACATGGATGTGGATGATAAAATACACCCCAGTAATTACTTACGAATAAACAATCTCGGATAAAAATGAGATTGTGATATTTCCCTTACCTTAGGTCTGATTTGCTTCGTATGTGTCCGAACCTCCTGTATAATGATTTAAATAATGTCATTGACTTATTATAGAATCATATTCATTGTTATGATATCATATATGGTTCACTTATGACATTATATTACCCGTTCTTTTGTAAATTCCATGTTAAAGAAGCGTTTTGGGTAAAATCGTTTCATTTATCGTAGGTGTTTTGAATTGTTGTTCTTGACATTATTATTACTTATATCATGATTTACTTACTTCCAGAATATAAAATTTGATTTATATATCATATATATTCAGTATATATATATATATATATAATAGATAGATAAATAAAATGAAAAACTCCGTTCATGGAGACGGTAGTCCGTACGTACGCATGAACGCTGTTTTCCATTCCTTATTGTCTTGAAATGGAAGTAAGTAGATGACATACATATATTTATATATACATAATCCAGTAGCTTTATAATGTCATATATTTCATTATTATTTCTTATATATACTTTATAATCATTCTTAAATGGTTAACATGGAGAATGAATCTCATCGCGTCGTGGAGACGGTAGTCCGTACGTACGCACGAGCGATGATATCATTTTCATAAATATTTAATTGAATTGGAGTGGATTATAAAATATATCAGAATCAATATGATGTTGTAATAACTATGTATAGTTATTCTTTACACCATTATACCCATCCATGTAAGGTGGTGGTGGAAAATAGATTACACCACGGCGTGGAGACGGTATTCCGTACGTACGCACGCACAGTGATTTCTTTTTCCGTAGGATGGATAGATGGTGAAATAGGGTTGTTTCATACTTATAATAACATATCAGTATATGAGTGATACTGATGTTATTACTTCATAATGAAACAACCTAAGAAGAAGAAGTGGAAGAAGAAATAAAGATGAAAGAATTGGTAACGGTAATTACCTCTTCTTTGAAGCGCCTCTTTGAGACCTCCTCTTAGGGCACTAAAATTGGTCTTTGAGGAAGACCAGAATCTCTAGGATGTTTCTAGGGAAGTGGAGAAGAGATTTTGGCAGGGGTTGGCCGAGCTTGAGTGCTCAAATTGGTGTGAGAAGGAGGGGGAGGAGGTGTCCTTTTATAAGGGAGGAGAGGGGCACCTTAGGAATATCTCAAAATATTATTTTATATTAAAGTCAAAATCGGTTTATAATGGTTCCAAAGGGTCTTATTTCGAAGATAAAGTGGGGATGGGTCGAAATCCTATCAACCAATAGTATTTAGACAAGTTTAGGTTATTATTTTAACCTTATCAATTAGATTTATCTCTAAGTTAAATAATTTAACTTTTACCGTGTCTTTTTTTTCTTTCACTATATGGTTAATACACTTACTATAACATGCCAAACGAACCCCAAATTGTATATAATTAATAAATATATCCTTATATAAGTCATTTGGCCGAACCTTAGATTTTTAGGAATAAAATAACAATTAATAATATAATATTTGATTTAAAAACTATTTTGTGTCAATTTTGACACTATTTGATATATGATTTTTGTGAAAGTCATAACAGAAATATATGTTCGAACCAAGTTGATTAAAGCAACACTAATATATCATAGTAACCTAGAAAATTAGTTTAAGTCATAAAAAGTCTCAAATTACATTTATTTGAGCATTTATAACATCAATTATGTTAATATTTCCTTAAAAGGGTAATTACTGCATCATCGTTGTGTCATAAATAAATTAATATATTTAAAGTCTAAAAATTATAAATAAAATATCATTATGTAGCAAATCTATTTAGCTTTCTAATGAATATTTATAGTCGAATTTATCTAATGTATAACCCCATATTAAAAATGTTTTAGTTATTAAACTTTGATTTTAACTATTTTAACTATTCATTAAATAATATAATATTAAATGTCATAATCTAATCCAAGTGGACCTAAATGGTCATATTATATTCATAAGGTTGTTTTTGGTCGAATTACACTTATCCAATAGAATTAGGACATGTGTTAGGGTAATAGTAATATCATATTTACCCTTAGTTACCCTATTTACTATTAACCGTGGTAAAAAAAAGTAAAAAGTTACTATTCACCAAAAATTATTTTCATCTCATTGAACCACATTTTACTTACTGACATCAACCGTGTCTCTCGGATTTTTGAAATTCCATTCACAGAAGCGGTAAAATTAAGATTTATGAAGAAATTAAATTTTTTTAACTACCACTTAGTAGTTTCACTATTCATCAAAAATTGATGTTTTTCAGAACAATGCCAAAATTTCATCCTAAGCTATATTTCATATTCCGAATTCAAAAATGAAGTCTATTTTACCAAATTCATAACATAAAAGTTGCATTAATTAATTTTGTAATTAAATCCCGCTGTTAAAACAAATAGCGTGTTTTTAAGAAATAATATCTATCAAAAGATTGACACTTGATTATGTCTGGTTTAAATGTGAAATTACAACCAATGACCAACATTATATTAAATTGTAAAAATATATTCTAAATATACTTTAAAACCACTCAAATTAATAATTTAGCACTATTAATTATTTCGATTAAAAAAGTTGCTTTTAATTAAAATTTAGTAATTTTCACTATTCATCAGAATATGAAAGTTATCCGAAAAGTACCAAAATTTCACCTTAGGCTAAATTCGATACTCCGAATCCAAAAATGAAGTTCATTTTGAAAAATAAGATTTAAAGAATTTCAAAAGGTGGTTATTACTATTCATAACGGCTAGTTTTAATAATATTTTAATAGAATATCATTGTTTAGTAAAACTCAGTATTGCGTACTACACACGCTATCGAGGAAGGTTGTGATTGCGTGTAATGAAAGGAAAGTCAAGGATGCGTGTTGTGAAAGATCCTTTTGGTGTAGCGTACAACACAAGACATTAAGAATATTTTTTATAAAATCTTGGCATGTTACATTCTACCCCCCTTTAAATGAATTTCGCCCTCGAAATTCGTCAGGGTTATAAATGGTTTACTATTTGAATGTTTCTTTGATAGAAACCCACATCGTAAAAAGGAATACCAAAACTTGGCTTTAAAAACTAAAGTATGAAATGAAACGATTACCCAAATAAACTAATCACTGGGTTTCCACATCGGTGAAAATATGGATATGGAAGAAAAATCTAACCATCATGTTCTGATGGAGAGTGGTAGAGAACATGGCTATGGGAAAGCCAACAATCACAAATCCATAAATTTGTGAGGATCTAAGGTACCATCCGATTAATCAGATATAAGATCACTAGGACAACATTTTTGGTTTTCAAGATCGTTTCCCTAAAGTTAAATAATTTGAATTAGAATAAATACTTACTTTATTTTGGTAAAATCTCACTATTGTTCGTGCCTTTAACAATTTCCACTTCATCTCTTAAATAAATGAAGTTGAATTTGTTATTCGTGAAGTGTTAGCAGATCATGTGATAGAATGACGGGTCATTCCATCTGTCTCAAACAAAAGGTTAGCAAAAATTATATACATAAGTTGATCTATAGTGAGATTAATCATATATGGTTCCTAAAATGGACTTATACTTCATATATCATACTTCTTAATATAATAAAACTAGTTTCTACTAAACAGGGACATCCTGTAGGCCAGTGGTATGCGATAAAGGCCAGTCGCACTTCGGTTGTGGGTTCGATTCCCACAGCCTTGTCCGAAGCGATGGGCTGTCGCCCGTCCTGCAGGTTGTCCTTTTTCTAAAACTATATTACTATAACAACCCATAAATAATATCGAAAAAACTTCTATCATTAAACAATACTAACTTATGTCCGACATAATCCATTCCAATCTTTAGTCCTATCCATAATACTGCAGTCCATTCTCATAACATAGTGAAAACGATTACCAGAGATTTAATACCATCGTTGATCCCCATATATCATAAGATATATCTTGTTGGACACATTCCAAACATTCAAAGGCCTTAATCTTGTACTCTCTTGAATACCCATTGAACCTTAGTGAAAACTTGAATGTAGTTAAAAGTTAACACTTTCCACATACCAAAATTCTCAAAATTCTATATACTCAAACCATGATATCACTTAGTCCTTATATCAATCATGAGCTCATGAATACTGTTAAACATTTCATTTTCTCGTTTTCCCTTCATTATGCGCATATCATCTTTTTTCCAAAAAATACCTCAATCACTTCGAATACCACATTAGAGAAATACATAAATATTCCAATACACCATAAAAGTACCTCAACAACATTATTCTTGAATACCAATACATAAACACTTCAGTCCATCCACTTCAATGACTGTCCTGGAATAAGTCCTTCCTTGATTTAGAAGTATCTTTTTAGGTCAGGGCATTGAGTTGGGTAATGCCCATGTTCTCCACAAATAAGACATTGAACTCCATAACAATCTGTCACTCTGTGACCCTTTTCTCCACACAGATAACATCGGTCCCTCCATTTGAGGTATTCCTCAAGGTTCTTCTTCCCTTCTTTAGAAATCTCAATCTTCCTTTCTTTATGCTCCTCAACATGCGAACATGCATAATAGTTTATCTTCCTCTTCTTTGATGAATTAGTCATACCACTAAATTTCACCTTGTTAATCATATATCGCGATGACTGATTCGGCATAATCACAATATCTTTATCTCTAGGCATCACACAATTTTGTTTCTCATAGTCACAAATTTGTCCATTTGATTCAATGTTAACCGAATTCCTTCTGGTTCCATCCATTAACTAAATCACAAAAAGAATTTTGTGAGGGGCGAAATCATGCTAGGGAAGACAACATAGTAAAGGGGAAGCACCCTCAATATCTAACATCTTAGGTTAAATTCTAAGATCGTTACCGTAGTTCTAGGACTATATCCTATATGTATACTTATCCTTAGGGACATCCCTAGACATACCTTAGAAATATCTCTAGGGATCTCACTAACGTTCTCACATACTAGTTTCCAAAGGTTTACTAAACCTTTCCTCTGATACCAACTTTAGAGACCCGAAGCTTATCGTACATGGACATTACATTACTTTTGTGGAATACTTAGTACATAACAAAAACACACACACAAGGATCGTAATAGTTTAGTGTCTTTGGAAACTCGGAACGTAATCTTCTAATCGTGGTGAAAGATCTTCAATATCTCCCATAAAGATCTCCCCTTTTTTTTAAACCTAAAACCTTTCTTTATATCTTGGGGAAAAGAAAACATAAAAGTGTGAGCTCAAATGCTCAGTAAGGGTAAACAAAAGAAATATCAATCACATCATATTCATAAGAACATAACATTTTGGAAATCATAACCTGCAAAAGAGAGCATAATTTCATAATCATGGGATAAATCATGGCAGTGAAAAAGTAATCCCAATAATCATAACTTAAAACATGAAACTTTGTGGCATACACACATAATCATAGATAATCATTTCTTGTTAGTCAAGACTAATTTCCAAGACTATCTTAGTGGACAAAGTCCCTTTCTGAATCGAGTAACCCTCGTTTCAGTCCTGTTTTACTGAACCGGTATAACCTACCATTTCAGCCATGTCTATCTCATGAGATATAAAATCTTTACCCAATGCATTGGAGGGAGATATAGGTCTCACCCATCTTATAATGAATCCTTTCTTATGTGTGCCACATAATCATACATCATCGCATAACACATGTAACAAAAATGGGATTCTTGAAACATCATGACATCATAAATCAATTCATATAAGATAAAGGAATTCATAAAAAATATTTCCATCACAACATAATCAAACCAATGTAATAATAGGAATAAAAACAGAACCCTTTTATTATCTTAGATGGAAAATAATTTAGATAAAATACTTGAACTTCATTCTTGAGGAAAATATCCTTTCTGCTGCAAAAATACTTTTCCTTTATTAACATGTCGTACAATTATAAAATAAAAGAAGTTGATTTAAAATAAACTTAAAAACATGTAAAGGAAACGTCTTGGAAATAATGTTTTAGAAATCCATTCATGCCGTATAAGTTAAAAAAAACATTCTTCTCGTACTTTTGTCGGAAAAGTCAAAAAGTACCTCGTACGAAAAACGACAAAGATTCCTTTCATTTCTTTTACTAAAAACTCACCGAAGGGTAAAAATGGATTTAAACAATTGTAGGTGGATGGAAATAATATTACATATTGATGAAACATGGATGTGGATGATATAATACACCCCAGTAATTACTTACGAATAAACAATCTCGGATAAAAATGAGATTGTGATATTTCCCTTACCTTAGGTCTGATTTGCTTCGTATGTGTCCGAACCTCCTGTATAATGATTTAAATAATGTCATTGACTTATTATAGAATCATATTCATTGTTATGATATCATATATGGTTCACTTATGACATTATATTACCCGTTCTTTTGTAAATTCCATGTTAAAGAAGCGTTTTGGGTAAAATCGTTTCATTTATCGTAGGTGTTTTGACTTGTTGTTCTTGACATTATTATTACTTATATCATGATTTACTTACTTCCAGAATATAAAATTTGATTTATATATCATATATATTCAGTATATATATATATAATAGATAGATAAATAAAATGAAAAACACCGTTCATGGAGACGGTAGTCCGTACGTACGCATGAACGTTGTTTTCCATTCCTTATTGTCTTGAAATGGAAGTAAGTAGATGACATACATATATTTATATATACATAATCCAGTAGCTTTATAATGTCATATATTTCATTATTATTTCTTATATATACTTTATAATCATTCTTAAAAGGTTAACATGGAGAATGAATCTCATCGCGTCGTGGAGACGGTAGTCCGTACGTACGCACGAGCGATGATATCATTTTCATAAATATTGAATTGAATCGGAGTGGATTATACAATATATCAGAATCAATATGATGTTGTAATAACTATGTATAGTTATTCTTTACACCATTATACCCATCCATGTAAGGTGGTGGTGGAAAATAGATTACACCACGGCGTGGAGACGGTATTCCGTACGTACGCACGCACAGTGATTTCTTTTTCCGTAGGATGGATAGATGGTGAAATAGGGTTGTTTCATACTTATAATAACATATCAGTATATGAGTGATACTGATGTTATTACTTCATAATGAAACAACCTAAGAAGAAGAAGTGGAAGAAGAAATAAAGATGAAAGAATTGGTAACGGTAATTACCTCTTCTTTGAAGCGCCTCTTTGAGACCTCCTCTTAGGGCACTAAAATTGGTCTTTGAGGAAGACCAGAACCTCTAGGATGTTTCTAGGGAAGTGGAGAATATATTTTGGCAGGGTTTGGCCGAGCTTGAGTGCTCAAATTGGTGTGAGAAGGAGGGGGAGGAGGTGTCCTTTTATAAGGGTGGAGAGGGGCACCTTAGGAATATCTCAAAATATTATTTTATATTAAAGTCAAAATCGGTTTATAATGGTTCCAAAGGGTCTTATTTCGAAGATAAAGTGGGGATGGGTCGAAATCCTATCAACCAATAGGATTTAGACAAGTTTAGGTTATTATTTTAACCTTATCAATTAGATTTATCTCTAAGTTAAATAATTTAACTTTTACCGTGTCTTTTTGTTTTCTTTCACTATATGGTAATACACTTACTATAACATGCCAAACGAACCCCAAATTGTATATTATTAATAAATATATCCTTATATAAGTCATTTTGCCGAACCTTATATTTTTAGGAATAAAATAACAATTAATAATATAATATTTGATTTAAAAACTATTTTGTGTCAATTTTGACACTATTTGATATATGATTTTTGTGAAAGTCATAACAGAAATATATGTTCGAACCAAGTAGATTAAATCAACACTAATATATCATAGTAACCTAGAAAATTAGTTTAAGTCATAAAAAGTCTCAAATTACATTTATTTGAGCATTTATAACATCAATTATGTTAATATTTCCTTAAAAGGGTAATTACTGCATCATCTTTGTGTCATAAATAAATTAATTTATTTAAAGTCTAAAAATTATAAATAAAATATCATTATGTATTAAATCTTTTTAGCTTTCTAATTAATATTTATAGTCGAATTTATCTAATGTATAACCCCATATTAAAAATGTTTTAGTTATTAAACTTTGATTTTAACTATTTTAACTATTCATTAAATAATATAATATTAAATGTCATAATCTAATCCAAGTGGACCTAAATGGTCATATTATATTCATAAGGTTGTTTTTGGTCGAATTACACTTATCCAATAGAATTAGGACATGTGTTAGGGTAATAGTAATATCATATTTACCCTTAGTTACCCTATTTACTATTAACCGTGGTAAAAAAAAGTAAAAAGTTACTATTCACCAAAAATTATTTTCATCTCATTGAACCACATTTTACTTACTGACATCAACCGTGTCTCTCGGATTTTTGAAATTCCATTCACAGAAGTGGTAAAATTAAGATTTATGAAGAAATTAATTTTTTTTAACTACCACTTAGTAGTTTCACTATTCATCAAAAATTGATGTTTTTCAGAACAATGCCAAAATTTCATCCTAAGCTATATTTCATATTCCGAATTCAAAAATGAAGTCTATTTTACCAAATTCATAACATAAAAGTTGCATTAATTAATTTTGTAATTAAATCCCGCTGTTAAAACAAATAGCGTGTTTTTAAGAAACAATATCTTTCAAAAGATTGACACTTGATTATGTCTGGTTTAAATGTGAAATTACAACCAATGACCAACATTATATTAAATTGTAAAAATATATTCTAAATATACTTTAAAACCACTCAAATTAATAATTTAGCACTATTAATTATTTCGATTAAAAAAGTTGCTTTTAATTAAAATTTAGTAATTTCACTATTCATCAGAATATGAAAGTTATCCGAAAAGTACCAAAATTTCACCTTAGGCTAAATTCGATACTCCGAATCCAAAAATGAAGTTCATTTTGAAAAATAAGATTTAAAGAATTTCAAAAGGTGGTTATTACTATTCATAACGGCTAGTTTTAATAATATTTTAATAGAATATCATTGTTTAGTAAAACTCAGTATTGCGTACTACACACGCTATCGAGGAAGGTTGTGATTGCGTGTAATGCAAGGAAAGTCAAGGATGCGTGTTGTGCAAGCTCCTTTTGGTGTAGCGTACAACACAAGACATTAAGAATATTTTTTATAAAATCTTGGGCTGTTACATTCTACCCCCCTTAAAATGAATTTCGCCCTCGAAATTCATCAGGGTTATAAATGGTTTACTATTTGAAAGTTTTTTTGATAGAAACCCACATCGTAAAAAGGAATACCAAAACTTGGCTTTAAAAACTAAAGTATGAAATGTAACGATTACCCAAATAAACTAATCACTGGGTTTCCATATCGGTGAAAATATGGATATGGAAGAAAAATCTAACCATCATGTTCTGATGGAGAGTGGTAGAGAACATGGCTATGGGAAAGCCAACAATCACAAATCCATAAATTTGTGAGGATCTAAGGTACCATCCGATTAATCAGATATAAGATCACTAGGACAACATTTTTGGTTTTCAAGATCCTTTCCCTAAAGTTAAAGAATTTGAATTAGAATAAATACTTACTTTATTTTGGTAAAATCTCACTATTGTTCGTTCCTTTAACAATTTCCACTTCATCTCTTAAATAAATGAAATTGAATTTGTTATTCGTGAAGTGTTAGCAGATCATGTGATAGAATGACGGGTCATTCCATCTGTCTCAAACAAAAGGTTAGCAAAAATTATATACATAAGTTGATCTATAGTGAGATTAATCATATATGGTTCCTAAAATGGACTTATACTTCATATATCACACTTCTTAATATAATAAAACTAGTTTCTACTAAACAGGGACATCCTGTAGGCCAGTGGTAGGCGATAAAGGCCAGTCGCACTTCGGTTGTGGGTTCGATTCCCACAGCCTTGTCCGAAGCGATGGGCTGTCGCCCGTCCTGCAGGTTGTCCTTTTTCTAAAACTATATTACTATAACAACCCATAAATAATATCGAAAAAACTTCTATCCTTAAACAATACTAACTTATGTCCAACATAATCCATTCCAATCTTTAGTCCTATCCATAATACTGCAGTCCATTCTCATAACATAGTGAAAACGATTACCAGAGATTTAATACCATCGTTGATCCCCATATATCATAAGATATATCTTGTTGGACACATTCCAAACATTCAAAGGCCTTAATCTTGTACTCTCTTGAATACCCATTGAACCTTAGTGAAAACTTGAATGCAGTTAAAAGTTAACACTTTCCACATACCAAAATTCTCAAAATTCTATATACTCAAACCATGATATCACTTAGTCCTTATATCAATCATGATCTCATGAATAATGTTAAACATTTCATTTTCTCATTTTCCCTTCATTATGCGCATATCATCTTTTTTCCAAAAAATACCTCAATCACTTCGAATACCACATTAGAGAAATACATAAATATTCCAATACACCATAAAAGTACCTCAACAACATTATTCTTGAATACCAATACATAAACACTTCAGTCCATCCACTTCAATGACTGTCCTGGAATAAGTCCTTCCTTGATTTAGAAGTATCTTTTTAGGTCAGGGCATTGAGTTGGGTAATGCCCATGTTCTCCACAAATAAGACATTGAACTCCATAACAATCTGTCACTCTGTGACCCTTTTCTCCACACAGATAACATCGGTCCCTCCATTTGAGGTATTCCTCAAGGTTCTTCTTCCCTTCTTTAGAAATCTCAATCTTCCTTTCTTTATGCTCCTCAACATGCGAACATGCATAATAGTTTATCTTCCTCTTCTTTGATGAATTAGTCATACCAATAAATTTCACCTTGTTAATCATATATCGCGATGACTGATTCGGCATAATCACAATATCTTTATCTCTAGGCATCACACAATTTTGTTTCTCATAGTCACAAATTTGTCCATTTGATTCAATGTTAACCGAATTCCTTCTGGTTCCATCCATTAACTAAAACACAAAAAGAATTTTGTGAGGGGCGAAATCATGCTAGGGAAGACAACATAGTAAAGGGGAAGCACCCTCAATATCTAACATCTTAGGTTAAATTCTAAGATCGTTACCGTAGTTCTAGGACTATATCCTATACGTATACTTATCCTTAGGGACATCCCTAGACATACCTTAGAAATATCTCTAGGGATCTCACTAACGTTATCACATCCTAGTTTCCAAAGGTTGACTAAACCTTTCCTCTGATACCAACTGTAGAGACCCGAAGCTTATCGTACATGGACATTACATTACTTTTGCGGAATACTTAGTACATAACAAAAACACACACACAAGGATCATAATAGTTTAGTGTCTTTGGAAACTCGGAACGTAATCTTCTAATCGTGGTGAAAGATCTTCAATATCTCCCATAAAGATCTTCCCTTTTTTTTAACCTAAAACCTTTCTTTATATCCTGGGGAAAAGAAAACATAAAAGTGTGAGCTCAAATGCTCAGTAAGGGTAAACAAAAGAAATATCAATCACATCATATTCATAAGAACATAACATTTTGGAAATCATAACCTGCAAAAGAGAGCATAATTTCATAATCATGGGATAAATCATGGCAGTGAAAAAGTAATCCCAATAATCATAACTTAAAACATGAAACTTTGTGGCATACACACATAATCATAGAGAATCATTTCTTGTTAGTCAAGACTAATTGCCAAGACTATCTTAGTGGACAAAGTCCCTTTATGAATCGAGTAACCCTCGTTTCAGTCCTGTTTTACTGAACCGGTATAACCTACCATTTCAGCCATGTCTATCTCATGAGATATAAAATCTTTACCCAATGCATTGGAGGGAGATATAGGTCCCACCCATCTTATAATGAATCCTTTCTTATGTGTGCCACATAATCATACATCATCGCATAACACATGTAACAAAAATGGGATTCTTGAAACATCATGACATCATAAATCAATTCATATAAGATAAAGGAATTCATAAAAAATATTTCCATCACAACATAATCAAACCAATGTAATAATAGGAATAAAAACAGAACCCTTTTATTATCTTAGATGGAAAATAATTTTGATAAAATACTTGAACTTCATTCTTGAGGAAAATATCCTTTCTGCTGCAAAAATACTTTTCCTTTCTTAACATGTCGTACAATTATAAAATAAAAGAAGTTGATTTAAAATAAACTTAAAAACATGTAAAGGAAACTTCTTGGAGATAATGTTTTAGAAATCCATTCATTCCGTATAAGTTAAAAAAAACATTCTTCTCGTACTTTTGTCGGAAAAGTCAAAAAGTACCTCGTACGAAAAACGACAAAGATTCCTTTCATTTCTTTTACTAAAAACTCACCGAAGGGTAAAAATGGATTTAAATAATTGTAGGTGGATGGAAATAATATTACATATTGATGAAACATGGATGTGGATGATAAAATACACCCCAGTAATTACTTACGAATAAACAATCTCGGATAAAAATGAGATTGTGATATTTCCCTTACCTTAGGTCTGATTTTCTTCGTATGTGTCGGAACCTCCTGTATAATGATTTAAATAATGTCATTGACTTATTATAGAATCATATTCATTGTTATGATATCATATATGGTTCACTTATGACATTATATTACCCGTTCTTTTGTAAATTCCATGTTAAAGAAGCGTTTTGGGTAAAATCGTTTCATTTATCGTAGGTGTTTTGACTTGTTGTTCTTGACATTATTATTACTTATATCATGATTTAATTGCTTCCAGAATATAAAATTTGATTTATATATCATATATATTCAGTATATATATATATATATAATAGATAGATAAATAAAATGAAAAACACCGTTCATGGAGACGGTAGTCCGTACGTACGCATGAACGCTGTTTTCCATTCCTTATTGTCTTGAAATGGAAGTAAGTAGATGACATACATATATTTATATATACATAATCCAGTAGCTTTATAATTTCATATATTTCATTATTATTTCTTATATATACTTTATAATCATTCTTAAATGGTTAACATGGAGAATGAATCTCATCGCGTCGTGGAGACGGTAGTCCGTACGTACGCACGAGCGATGATATCATTTTCATAAATATTGAATTGAATCGGAGTGGATTATACAATATATCATAATCAATATGATGTTGTAATAACTATGTATAGTTATTCTTTACACCATTATACCCATCCATGTAAGGTGGTGGTGGAAAATAGATTACACCACGGCGTGGAGACGGTATTCCGTACGTACGCACGCACAGTGATTTCTTTTTCCGTAGGATGGATAGATGGTGAAATAGGGTTGTTTCATACTTATAATAACATATCAGTATATGAGTGATACTGATGTTATTACTTCATAATGAAACAACCTAAGAAGAAGAAGTGGAAGAAGAAATAAAGATGAAAGAATTGGTAACGGTAATTACCTCTTCTTTGAAGCGCCTCTTTGAGACCTCCTCTTAGGGCACTAAAATTGGTCTTTGAGGAAGACCAGAACCTCTAGGATGTTTCTAGGGAAGTGGAGAAGAGATTTTGGCAGGGGTTGGCCGAGCTTGAGTGCTCAAATTGGTGTGAGAAGGAGGGGGAGGAGGTGTCCTTTTATAAGGGAGGAGAGGGGCACCTTAGGAATATCTCAAAATATTATTTTATATTAAAGTCAAAATCGGTTTATAATGGTTCCAAAGGGTCTTATTTCGAAGATAAAGTGGGGATGGGTCGAAATCCTATCAACCAATAGGATTTAGACATGTTTAGGTTATTATTTTAACCTTATCAATTAGATTTATCTCTAAGTTAAATAATTTAACTTTTACCGTGTCTTCTTATTTTCTTTCACTATATGGTTAATACACTTACTATAACATGCCAAAAGAACCCCAAATTGTATATTATTAATAAATATATCCTTATATAAGTCATTTGGCCGAACCTTATATTTTTAGGAATAAAATAACAATTAATAATATAATATTTGATTTAAAAACTATTTTGTGTCAATTTTGACACTATTTGATATATGATTTTTGTGAAAGTCATAACAGAATTATATGTTCTAAAAAAGTTGATTAAATCAACACTAATATATCATAGTAACCTAGAAAATTAGTTTAAGTCATAAAAAGTCTCAAATTACATTTATTTGAGCATTTATAACATCAATTATGTTAATGTTTCCTTAAAAGGGTAATTACTACATCATCGTTGTGTCATAAATAAATTAATTTATTTAAAGTCTAAAAATTATAAATAAAATATCATTATGTAGGAAATCTTTTTAGATTTATAATGAATATTTATAGTCAAATTTATCTAATGTATAACCCCATATTAAAAATGTTTTAGTTATTAAACTTTGATTTTAACTATTTTAACTATTCATTAAATAATATAATATTAAATGTCATAATCTAATCCAAGTGGACCTAAATGGTCATATTATATTCATAAGGTTGTTTTTAGTCGAATTACACTTATCCAATAGAATTAGGACATGTGTTAGGGTAATAGTAATATCATATTTACCCTTAGTTACCCTATTTACTATTAACCGTGGTAAAAAAAAGTAAAAAGTTACTATTCACCAAAAATTATTTTCATCTCATTGAATAACATTTTACTTACTGACATCAACCGTGTCTCTCGGATTTTTGAAATTCCATTCACAGAAGCGGTAAAATTAAGATTTATGAAGAAATTAATTTTTTTTAACTACCACTTAGTAGTTTCACTATTCATCAAAAATTGATGTTTTTCAGAACAATGCCAAAATATCATCCTAAGCTATATTTCATATTCCGAATTCAAAAATGAAGTCTATTTTACCAAATTCATAACATAAAAGTTGCATTAATTAATTTTGTAATTAAATCCCGCTGTTAAAACAAATAGCGTGTTTTTAAGAAACAATATCTATCAAAAGATTGACACTTGATTATGTCTGGTTTAAATGTGAAATTACAACCAATGACCAACATTATATTAAATTGTAAAAATATATTCTAAATATACTTTAAAACCACTCAAATTAATAATTTAGCACTATTAATTATTTCGATTAAAAAAGTTGCTTTTAATTAAAATTTAGTAATTTGCACTATTCATCAGAATATGAAAGTTATCCGAAAAGTACCAAAATTTCATTTTAGGCTAAATTCGATACTCCGAATCCAAAAATAAAGTTCATTTTGAAAAATAAGATTTAAAGAATTTCAAAAGGTGGTTATTACTATTCATAACGGCTAGTTTTAATAATATTTTAATAGAATATCATTGTTTAGTAAAACTCAGTATTGCGTACTACACACGCTATCGAGGAAGGTTGTGATTGCGTGTAATGCAAGGCAAGTCAAGGATGCGTGTTGTGCAAGCTCCTTTTGGTGTAGCGTACAACACAAGACATTAAGAATATTTTTTATAAAATCTTGGGCTGTTACATTAACAAACTATTATTGTGTTGTAAACGAAACAGAACAACCTTTTATAAGATTTTCATGTTATTCACATCTTTCACAAATATGTTTCCATGGTTGTAAACGTTTTTTAGTTTTCACTCTAACCATATCTGATTTCATCAAAACATCCTTATAAGAGTTCATACTTTTAAAGGATTGAATCAACGTAAAATATTTCCTTTTATAATTTTTGGAATAATATTATTTCTTTTGATTAAAAAAACAAATTTTCCATGTGAAATAATTCACCACAATTCTAGTAGTATCTATAGAAACAATATTTTCCTCTGAAACTTCCATACTAAAAGGAATTTTTAGAATGTTTCTCAACTACCATCTTATCAGAACACTACTGACCACAAAAATTTAATTTTTAAATCCAAACATTCTTATTACACGTAGATTTCTTTTGAACTGTATCAAAATCAAAAGTAACATAAAATATTCTTGGAACATAATTTTTAATAACTTCTGATATTTAAATTGTGTTGGTTTTTGGAAAAATTCATTATTTATCAATCTGTATCCTTCTCAGGAAAAATTTCAACTTCACATTCATCCTTTGAAGGTAATGTTTGATCCTTCACAGGTTTAAGAATTATATATCATTCATGATATTTAGAAATAGAATAATTGATTCTTGTATTCCTATGTTCAAATTTATAATGATTCTGTTGGAGAAGTTCAAATTTTCCTTCTTTTTATTTCAAATTATCTTTTTTATGTTCATTATGATTATTTTTTTCTCAAAATATATATTAAAATCATCAATATATTCCAATAGATTAATTTTATCATCAGGAAAACATTCATGATTTCTTTTTGAAGGATTTTCATTTTCAAACTTCCTGATTTCATTTTCAGGATTCCCTATATTTCTCAATTATACTTTCAATTTTTATTTCAGATGAAATTAAAGTGGAGAACTTTCTTATTCAGAACTAATAATTAAATAATATATATTGATAACTATTTCAATGAAATTATTTTATGCATTCATTTCAGTGGAATTTTCATATTTAGCTTCACTATGATCTTCATAATTATCCTTAGAAAAAAAGATTCTACTGTTGAATTTGAATAACTTATTATCTTTACCTATTGAAAATTAATTTTACTCATCACCAAATTTCATTCAAGATCGTTTGAAGCTTCTTTCATATTGATTAATATCCTAATATTTATTTCTTTGGAAAAAAATTCAACAACATTCCCATCAGTTCCACATTCAAATAATTTTAAAGATGTTTCTCTTTATAATTTCTTGTACCTATTTTCAAATTTTCAGAAATCAGGGATAAAAATTCATCTATTTTTTTTGACATACCTCATTTGGAATTAGAGTCAGCAAATTCATCTACCTCAAAGACCTTATTAATCATTTTTTCTGGGAATCCTTGAAGAAAATTTCTCGACCATATTTTTTTTCCTATCATAACATTCCCCTTTATCATTTCATAATTAATCAGAGTATTATGAAAATATAATAAATATAATGATTCTAAATATATAATTTATAATAAGGAAACATTGGAATAAAAATTTTCAGCAATAATTCTCAATATATTTTTAACAATAGAAGAGTATTCTACATTTTCACCAAGATATATAATAGTGATGATAGAATCAGTCACCCTGATAAAGAAATCCCCAATAGATTGAAATTCAACTATCTCTTGATTTTCATTGTTTAACCTCCAAATTTGGAACTTGTCCTTCTTAATTTTTATGTTTCATTCATTAATGTTCACAAACTTAACCCAGATACCTTTAGTAGTGTCCACCATATTCACTCATAAATAATAACTTTTAGAAGGTGATTAGGGAAAATAATTCTTATTTATTACAAAATTACCTAGATTCTTCTTATCAATATATGTTAGAGGAATGTTTTCACTAATAAGATGAAATATATCTATTACAGCTTTAGAAAAATCATAACCAAGATATAAAAAATAATAAAACATTATATCATTCTAGATATGATAGTTTTAACCATCATCGATCGAGATACCCTTACTGTTGACACAATTGATATTCTCCATGACAAATTTTTCTTCAAAACATTGAGAAAGATTATATGAAGAGAACACTTTCTCTGATACCACTTGAATGTTTCAAGTCAATGTCCACATATCATTAAGGTTGAGAGGGTGTTAATCAGTCATATATTTTTATTTTATATTTTGTTTATTTTGAAATAACCATTTGCTCATGTTAAAGAGTTATTAAATTGATAAAAATAAAACAATCACATATTGATTGAAACAAAAGAATTTTTAAGGTTTAATACTCCACAACAATAGCTACAACCTTAGCTTGGTTTGGAAACAATACAATACAAAACAATCCACTATAAAACAATCCTTCTGTTTGGAATAAAACTATTTGGATATTCCATTACACCTATGTAGCACTATATTCAATACAATATTTCGTGTGATTCAAGTAGCTTAAAATGTTGAAATATAATTTTTTTTGTAAAAAGTAATAAAACATTTTACAAGGATGACTTATTGACTTTCACAAATATTATCTTCAAAAAAATTAACTTTTATACCCAGTAGTAGACAAGCACATCTTTTGGACATTGTAATAACACTGAGTATGATTTCCCAGTCCAATTATGTAGTCTTATTGCTCAATAAAAAAATATTGATCAATGAGAATACCACTAAAAAAATTCTGAATGCCTTTTTTTAAGAATAAAAATCGCAGTTCGATTTATCAGTTTGTTACAGAAACTCTGATAATGATTTTTCCTCTTCTTTATTCTATCATCAATCAAGAAAACATCATCAGGTAAGACAGATACAGAAACATTTTCTCTCTAGAACATCAGAGATTATATCTCTTTTTTGAATAGTCAACCCATGCAAGAAATTATAAATTACTCCCACTATCTATAGGTTACCCAAAAGTAGTATATGTGGTATTCTGAAAAACAATTCTGCTCAACTGAATTTATAAAATCTTTAAATTCCATTGAATTCTGGATACGTCTTTTACTTTTTAAACACTTATAAACTCTTCTAAAATATTCTCGAATCATCTCACAACACCTGCTCGCATAAGAAATTATTTACAATATATAGCCAGATTCCAATTACCCATTATATTTTCCCTATTATAATGAAGAAAAATGATTAAATATATCCAAATCACTTGGAAAACAAAACACCATTATAAAGAATGAATGAAATAGAAACCAAATGTCTTCTCATTATGATACTCCGAACAAATTTCTTATTATGATGCTCTATACATACCTGATAGAAATGAGACATTGAAAACATTCTACATAATTTTTGTTACTACTATGTCAGACATCAGTTTCCATTATTTTTCCATAAAAATCATGGACACATAAAAATATTATAACACCTCTTTATCATCACTTGAACATCAACTTCAAACTTCTTTGAAAAAAAATTTCTATGTTCTTGAACATTTAAGCTTCGCAGTAGAACACTTTAGTAATTATTTAACACAATTCATATTTTATTATTTTCTTCTGTCTGATGATTCTTTGTGTGATGAAGTTTATCTATGTTAGTCTATTTCAGATAGATTAGACAAAATCTTTATCTAAGAGATCATTGTCACCTCCAATCCATTGGTTAGAACCACAAGAAGTCCGATGCTTCCAAACCCACATGAGAATATATTAGAGTTCTTATTTCTATGTTGAATCATTTTATAAGAAAAAAATTAGAGAATTTGTTTTCACTTGAAATAATTTAAAACAACCAATAATTCATCTTAATGAAAATGGTTGACTACATTGTTTATTGGTCTCAGACTTTCTTAACCAGCATCAGTCCCAGCAACTTCAATTCCTTTTCAATTAAATTTGTCCAAACAACTAACCTAGAGAACTAATCTCTTTCATCAAAATTATATTCCTCTAATTTTTGGTGGCACACCACATATGATGGACCAATTCCATCAATATTGACATCTAAAACTTCTTTCTTTTTCTAATTATGATTCCAATGAACATACAACAATCAACATATTTCTATAATGATTTGTATATTGTGTATTACTAGTCTAAAGAAAAATCATCATCATCTCCATGTCATGATTCCAACAATCCATCACACCCATAACACACATATGAATTTGGTGATCTCATGCTGATGATCTGAGACTGGAAAGATTTGACTTCGACCAGTTCATTTTTCTGCAAACATCATCTTGTATCATGAATTTCGCATGATCTTTTATAACATTTAATATTTTATTATCATTGTATGAATTTCATCGGTAAGTATTGTCTCTTCCCATACACTACAACAATTAATTTCTTTCCAAATATAACTCAATACAATTGGTAGAAACTTTTGTACTTATTTTTTTATAAGGCTAGTATCACAATTTTTCCCGACAATTTATTATAATTATTTGAGTTAAAAAACTAAAAATAATCATAATATTTTCATCATATCCTAGTAGATTTTGAAGAAGCTTGTCATTAAAATCTTCCATTAAATTTAAATCTATGGTGAGTTCTATGAACCTTTATTTCATAAAAAATATTCTCAATCCAATGGAATTTCATATGCTTTGTGAGTCTGATGTTCTATATAAGATAGTTAGTCTGATCAGCCAAATATTTTAAAAATTGAGACAATTTCATTTTTTCAGAAAACAATGGAAAAATTACTTATAAAGACATTTTCATCTTAAAAATTCCTTCTCTAGACAACATGGATGTGACACTAACCATAAAACATATATGTTGCATGTTTGACTCTATTCGCGGCCAGAGCCTCTAATTGGTTATGAATCATGAGGATAGGCTCAATCAAAAATCATTATTCAACTTTGTCTCCCTCTATAGTGAATTAGTGGGTTGTGCAACTAAAACTCCCATTTTATGTCATACATACCCTTCACTACCCACCAGAGTTCTCTTTCCAAAAATTACATTAAACGAGAAAATTTCTCATGGAACTTCTCTTTGTATCCCTCATCTAACAATATAAGAGCCTTTGGTTCCACTACTTCAGGCACATCTCCAGCCATGTTCTCCTATCATCATATCAATTAATTACATCATGTATGCATATCTCTATAATTCCAAACACAGGTATTGTGAAACACTTCACAACATTAATATAAAAAGGGTTCGAGGATTCACATAAGGCCATAAAAGTCATCCCCCTAACCCTACCACACGATCAAAACCAAGGCGCTCTCACTTCCCTTAACCATCTTATATGTAGGTCATGGTCTATAAGGGTAGACACAATATCATTATTTATGTTTATCATCAAAAATCAATTTTTACATGCTTTGCATCATTTTTAAATTATCAATTTAATATTAGGAACATTTTTTTAATTACACTAGTAATGATAGACATTTTCATTTAACAACATACCCAAAATCTAACTTTCCCATGCATGCTAAAAAATGATGCAAGTCACAATAATTTTTGAGTGCCTATAATGATGCAAGAATACTCAATGATCATGTCATACTTGTCCATGAGTAAAATACTAGAAAATATCAAAAAATGATAATCACATCATAGAACAATTGCATTACTCAAGTTGAAATAACATCCAACTATAACAAAAAAGTTCAATAAAAATAGTCCCACCCTGAGTACTTTGTTTATCGACTATACATTGGCTAGATACTCCCATGTATGAGATCATGTCCAAGGAATGAATCTATCTAGTATCCTATATACCTTCCACTAATAGGAAGACAAAAGAAAAGAAAAAAACTCTCTTATACCACTTTTGTAACATCCCTGGCCTGGGTTCCACATACCGGTTCCCCGAGCTGATTAGTTACATGACCTCAAGTTCCCCTCCCAATATGCATGAGGCTGCTGACTAGAAGTGAGATTCTATTATATATAACTTAGGGAGACTATAGCCTCATTATAAAAGTAGTCAAATATCGAAAATCACCATGAAATAACCAAAAAAATAACCAACCACCATAATAACACAATAACCCGAACAAACCAGCATAACATGATGAACCAAAACTAAGAACAATGTCCATAAAAATAGTAGAAACCTCATGCCAAATAAGTGTCAAGTGTAAAAATTAAAACCCAATTTAATGACACTGAAAAATTCTCCAAGGGGGTCCCAACACCATGTTTTGTCCGCTTATCCCTGTTGCATCCCAACTCAACCATCTAACATAGGGATCTTTCCCTTATCCAATTCTGAAAACATGATGTCTATTAGGGTTCCAATTTGGAAGACTAAGTAGGTTGTGAGTACAACTCCATAGGACACCACCAATGACATGTAAAACAATATATATTCAATAACGGTGCATGAAGTTGTAAAAATAATAAAGTAAAATGCATAAAGAAAATAGTTGTCACATTTTATTATTATTTAATTAACCACATAATTTCTTGAGTTCACAAATATAACCAACCCAACAATACCTTCATCATTCTGTGACTATGTATGAATTATCCCTAAGGGATATCACTTATCACATAGTGAATAAAAAGTCATTAACACATAGTCTTTCATTATCCATTTAATTTCAATTAATGTCATGGATAATTGGAACCATCATCCAATGCCAACATTTTGGGCCTAGAACACCATAGCTAGGACACTGTTGGTATTTAGAGAATTAGATTGTGTCCCACAACCCATTTATCAAACAACCAAAAAGTGGAATTTTGAAGCATCAGCCTATTTCACACACTCACTATCAATCAATCGCACGAGTGTGATTTTGAACCATCAGTGTCTGTCCCACACTAATTATCATATGCATTAATTTAGGTCTATAATTCCATGCATAAAACTCCATGGGTATTTGAAGAATCTGTTAGTATCACACAACCCATTTATCAAACAATCATACAAGAGGGAGTTTGAACCATTGGTCCATATCCTAAAGTCAATATCAATCCATCATCAAATATATCACACATTCCACATTTAATAATGTTAAAAAATATTAGCAATTTTTTTTGAAAATTTCACAACATGGTTTACCTTATTTATTTTCAATTAAATAACAACTGTTTAAATCAACCATATGGAATAATATTATCAATTCATAATCAAACCATAAATTAAAATTTATGAAAATAACCTAGTTACCCGTCAAACTTAAGTCAACTATCAATTTATTCTCATTTTTAATCAATTCTATATCTCAATAATTAACCAAATGCATAATACCCTTTAAATGACCAATTTAATAATTCTAATATCCCTTCATTTAATAATTTGATTAATTAATTAAAAAATTAGTTTCTCCAATTCAACAAATTTATAATTTCTCATGTTGATGCCCCCAAATGGGTATTAGAAAATCCATAAAGAAAGAAATACATGAATATCAGTATTATTTTCTCTAAAAATAAAAGGAAAAAAATATATCCAAGATCCTGCAGATCACATGATCCCCCATAAGACATGAAATCACATGAAATTTGTATGTTCATGCAGATTGTCATATGAATTTCATACCCCACATAAAATCCTGTGAAGTCACATCAGAAAGTCCTTATGATCTTATAAAGGCTCTTATGAAAATCAATGATCACACGGTGGTAGGTAGATAGTCTCTTGTAGGTCATGCAATATTTCAACTGGAATGCACCCAATGAACTATCCAAATATTCATTTAAAATAGGGGGAAAATATCCGAAAGGTGGGATACCCTTGATGTTGTAAAACATACATGACCCATCACTGATAGAGAGGATGACTTTAATTAACAACATTCTTAAAAATTCCTGATTAACCTAGTACTCTGATGAATAAACAAATGGAATAAAAATAGGATATGGTGGGAGACTGTTGAGGTCATACAAATCATGTGATGCACCCATAGTTATATGCAAGGCACTACAACAAACAAGTGGAATGTATGCCTCATTTCAGAAAATCATGTCGGCATGTCATCCTTCTCACACGAAGGGACTCATAAATGTTAATAAACCTTGTGCTCCCACTTCATATCTATAAAGACAAATATATTAAATTTTCCAATATGTTCTCAAGAATCTCCAAAAACCCCTCTTTTCATGTAATACATCTCCAAGAGGTAGTGTGAATTTCTATAAAAAAATTCATACAACATCATGAGATCCCCAATCGTTGGAAAATAAATATTGGAAATATATGGGAAGATGATGTAAAACATGAAGTTGTAAAACTCATTCTATGTTCCTAAGATGTCTTCAACATGGTCTACCAGACCCCTTGCTGAGCCGATATAATTTTTTGAAGGCCTATGGACAACCCATAATTGTATCATGAATGGTTCCAGACAAGTCATCAAAGATCATGCGAAGGCCTTCTAATAAGAATCACGACCCTATAAAAGCACTGAGTGGTTCCTGTTATTTAATATGAAAGTCCCTTGGAATGTCTAAACGATTCAACAAGACACCATTATTTTGATATAATGTGATAAATGATGAATTTACGGTATGCTCTCATAGTGACTGAAGATTATGAGATGACCTCGAAATTACTTATGGTGTAAAATTGTAGAGATCATGATGACAAAACCCTCTGTCGACTGTAACATGTATTTTTACAAAACACATTGAGAAAAGTGGTGAATTACCAGGGTGTAGAGGCCTATAAATCCCCACCCCTTCATGATAAAAGGATATATATAGACATGATTTTACTCTTAATCTTTTTTTGAAGTCCCCATGCACTAGAGTGGGTTTATTGGAGTAGTTTGATCTCATTATTATAAAAGCATTCCATTAGGTAAGATTTAGGGAATAACTAGAGTGATTGTGAAGCCTGAATAAATAAATTCATGTGATATATCATAGATCAGGTAAAAGACTTTTCGTGGGTCATTCTAATAACATACCACATATCTACAAGATTACTCATGGATTAAAACAAGATAATACTTAACAAATCTATGTAATTTCTAATAAAAGGACTGAATAAAGACTAAAATAAGGGATAATTATGTGAAGAAAATATACATTAGTCTTCATGAGAATTCTGTGAGCCACCGAAGACAGGTCAAACAACTAGTACATGTCACCCAGATATTGAATTAATAGTTAGGTTAAATACTTGAATCACATGGAGTCATATGGACATGTTTATGAAAGGCACATAGTTCCCCTAGTCATGCCACACAGGTCTCATGAAGCCCTACAGGCTCTCCATACAAAAATTCTGGTGTCCTTTAGACATGTTTCCAAACACATATAGATTTCTCAACACATTTTAGATATTTCTTGTGATTGAACCCAATCATGTCAATAGAATCTTGTGATTCCCTTTGGGCATGCCATCTAGATTTCAAGATTTACATAGACATGTCATCTTAGATCTTGTGTCACCCTCTAGACATGTAACATTGACTCTATCAATTCCATTCAATTTTTTCAGCCTAATTTCACTATAGTTCTAGGGAATGTCAACTAGATCATGTGATGCCCTCTAATAATGTCAGCTAGGATCACACAATAGATTCTAGGATCATCCAGTCAGGTATCACAACATTTTCTATACAAGTAATCCTTGGATATGCAAATTCCCTCAAACATTCCATCCAGGATATGAAAATTTCATCAGACAGACCAACTAGATTGTTTTTTTGTCTTTGTACATGTTTTCAATATTACTATACATGTCCATGAATCAGATGACAGTCAAAAAAACAATCATGTCATGATAAAAAGGTAGTCCATAATTCTAGTCAGGAATGAAGGCGAGGTAAAACTGGTATCTCCACGCATGATAACGTTTCCACCCTCAGTGTGTAAGCCCTGATCTGAAGGTAAATCTCAATGTGTAATCCCCAATCAAGGTAACTATGAGGACTATGATTCCTTCTTTAAAAATGATTTATAGTACACATTCCTAAGTCCCATTATCTATATTTTGCATTCAAATATATGTCCTAGTACATAAGTCCCACTTCCATAAGAAATGAGAATGATTATTTTTCATCCTTTGTTTCTAACAATGAACATTGCACAAATCGTCTTAGGAAGTCGGAATGATCATGTTATTCACTTGAAAAAACTTTTTTAGAGTAAGGTAAACCTTATTTTGTAATCCCCTATAGGTTACATAACATGAAATGTATCATATATAAAAGAAACACCAATGTGTAATACCTGGCCATTGAAACTATGAGGACTCCAATTTCTATGAAAAAAATGATACATAGGATGCCTTTCGAAGGATCGAACTCCATATTAAACACCCCAAGGGTTTTCCTAGTACATAATCCCTGCATCTATATGTGATAATACAGATTACTTGTAATTCCTTGTTTATCAAACCATTCACAACTAAAATGGTCTTATGGAGTGGAAATGGCCATGTTATTCTCATTATTAATCTCCACTTGACAAGGAAATCATAATTTGTAGGACTTGATTAGTGGAATGATACAAACATACCCTATATAATGGTACCTGGTCAGTCCCTTGGGAATGAAAGAAAAATTATTAATCTGATTCCCAACATAATTGGAATTTGTATGATATCTCCTCATGACTTGAGATCAAATATCTGGTGCATGAGTTCCACACATATGTACTTTGCATGTGATGTTAAAATCAATGGATTTTCATGAACTACATGGGTTTTAATGAATTTCATCAACAAGGTACATAGAATATCTCACAATAGATCACGCTCCTCCTTGTGATATTAAACACCACATTACATGGAATCATAATCCATAGAGCATGGTTATGTAACTTCATCTTATAAATAGATATTCAATATTGGGAAATGGATGAAGAACCCTCAACACATAAAAATGGTTCACTAATAGGATCCACCATTTCCTTTCATAAAAAGAGACTTACCCTATTATAAAATTTTTTAGGGTAACAAATTCTATATCGGGAAAAGGAAGAGAATTTAAAACATATCCTAAATATATAAGAGAGTCCCACATTAGGAAAAACATTCCCCCAATAGGGTTTTTTGAGCCAGTCCTCCCATCCTCTCGACCAATGCATGTCCCTGTGCTTCATTAGGTCTAAAGTCGTAATTAACCACCTAAATTTGGAATGTAAGTCCATACACAGTTATTGATAAGGCAAACCTAATGATTTTTATTTAATAACAACAATGGTGAACCAAAATTAATGATAGTACAATAATTTAACTCCTCTCAATCAACCATAGGGCCAAACCGAATCCACCTTAGTAGGGGTTCTTGGTCTATTCTTTCCCATCGAAACAAAAATAGTGAGCCCAAAATGTATCTCTCTAAAAAAATGATTGGGTTATTATTGATAGAGCCACTTTCTTCATAGTACATGAAAATAAAAATACTGAACCTAAAATGTATCTATCAAATGAAAAATTGATTGGGTTATTATCCACAAGACATTCTGTTTCCACACTATATAGAAACAAAAAAGGTGAACCATATGTGAACCTTGAAAATGAAAGAATAATTAGTTAATTATGAATCATTCCACTTTTTTTCATATCTTACACAAAAAATATGATATTCCAGAAATAAATATTATAGCTGATCCTATGTAACCAGGATTCCAATGAAATAATTCCATCCCCACTTTTATAATTCCATGCAAGCAGAATGGCCAAATCATGATAAAGGATCACTGTGTTAACCAAGAATATATGATTGAGAACACGCCATGCCTATGATATTTCACTAATTAGTGACCTTGTTATTTATTGCGTTCATGACTGAATAAGCTTCACTCATAAAAAACATCCCAATTTGAGATAATTTCATCATCTAGTGATCGTTCTAGCATGTCATCTATGAATTCAAACCCTGTGGGTCCAAAAATTATATTACCTAATCAAAGACTTAAGCACTTAGAGGTGAACATAGTGTTATGGTTGTAACATTTCCTTGGTATAATCCTCGCACCTAAGGATATCTATGATGGACTTCGAGTAGTGAAGTTGATGGGCCCACATCATCAAGGGAAAGGTGCAACTACGACATTGGCCCTCATTTCTACAAACAACCACTTCAATATCTTATCCTGTGAATTTTACAATCACCACCATCAATATCTAATGGAGGTGGAATAGGGAGTAAAATATAACTCCCTTAAGGTTCATGTTCTATCGAGGATGTATCCATCCAATATCCATTGCTAGCACTATAACGTCTTTACCCACTGGTCTCCTATTGATGGGTAATCCATGTGTAACTCCCTATGTAGCTGTGAAAGCTAAAATGTAAGTTTGAGAACCCCTTACCACGTTGTAATCAATCGAGTCATAAGACAAATAGTTAATAACCACCAAATTAATCACATAATAACACGAATATAAATAGAATAATGACAATATATATCAAATTGCAAAACACAATATACCACATGCAATATATAAGTGGTGAACAATATAAATCTTATCAAATTAAAAGTGAGATAAGAAACCCCTTACCTCCTGTCCATATTGACCCTTTCGTTATTTAATATCCAAAAGAATAAACTAATGTAAATTTATAATTTCATAAGAACCTTTTTAAAGTTCATTATTCCTTTTTATATCACTAATTTTAATGTTATAAACATTGTGTAATCATTTAAGTTAAAAATGGTCATTTTGTCGATATTTGGTACTTTAGTAAAAATGAACTTTTTATAATTACAATTTGTTCATGTGGTCAAAATTATATTATATACAGAATGATATTCAAGATTTAGATATCATATATATCATATATATCCAGTATATATATATGTATTTATAATAGTACCTAACATTTAGAGGTAATAAATGAAATACACCATTCATGGCGACGATAAGTTGTACGTACGCATGAACACTAATTTCATTTCTATTTCATATTTAATGGATAGAAAAATTAATGATACATAGGTATTATATAATTATATTATAATATAATGTATAATTTCAGCAACTCCATCCTCTATATGTTCCACGTATGGCATGAACGAGTCATATCACTTTGAGGGGGTGGTAGTCCGCACTTTCTCAAATGAAATTATTGTATTTACTAGTTATGGAAACCATAAAGATATGATATAAATAAAAAATAAAGAAGTATAGAGACAATATAAATATAATATGTTTCAAATTTAAATAAATTTTCATCTTAATGTCCACCATTAGAGGTGGTAGCAGATAATTGAACAATCATCATTTCGTGAGGCAGTAGTTCACAGTCCATAGAAACTGTATGTTCTTTATTCATTAGATGGTGGTGTGTGTATGTGTAGTTTGGATAAATATCATAAATAAACTATTATTTTTAGTATATAAGTGTTATTATAAAATAAAGCAATAAAAAGAGTTTAGGGGGTTCGATAAGTAAAATAAAAGAAAAGAACTTAAGAAATGATGTTACCTTTAAATCGGGTAACTCCCTTTACTTTGAACCAAACGTTTTTTTGAAGTGACTTCTTCCTAAAGTAATGATTATAGGTGGAATATAGGGATGTTGAGATATTATTTGGGTAGAGTTTTGATGATCCAAGGGCCTTGATATGTGTGATTAATGGGTTAGATGTGAGGGATTTTTATAAGGGGGAGGAGGGGATCTTTAGGAAAGTCTGGAAATATTATTTTATTATATAATGATTCTTAGTTTATAAAGGACCAAAATTCATTAAAGTAGAATATATGATGAATCTTTTTCAAAATAAAATCATTTAATAAGAATTCGATAGGTTTTGGATTTTTTAAGTTTTCTAATCTTATTTATTTAAATCATTCATTAATGAGGTAAACGCTGCATCATTATTGTGTTTTAAATAATTTTATATATTTGATGTCCAAAAATAATAAAAAAATTACAAAGATGTGGGAAATAATTTTATATTTTAAATGAATATTTTTAGTTTAAGAGATAACTTATATAACCCCATGAAAGAATTTATTTACTAAAAGATATATGTTTATGACATTTTTCTCATTACTTTAAATTAATTAATATAAAGTGTCATTATCACTCTTAAGTGGCTCTATGGGGTCCAAAAATTGACCCAAGGATGTCGATGGTTGTAAATTTATCATCCAGTAGGATTACGACACATTTAAGCATAATTTAATATTATTATAATATTATTTTTACCTTAAATTTCCCTATTTACCTTCAACCGTGGTAAATAAAAGCCAAAAGTTACTATTCACAAAAAATTATTTTCATTTTATTAAACCAAATATTATTTAATAATAAAAACCATGTATTTTGGTTTTTCAAAACTCAATTCACAGAAGTGGTAAAATTTTATTTAAATGAAAGAGTCAGTTTTTTAACTACTACTAAGTGTTTTAACTATTCATAAAAAATTTATGGTTTTTTGAAAAAATACAAAAAATCAGCCTAAGATATATTTGATATTCCAAATTCAAAAATGATGTCTATTTTACCAAATTAAAAACATAGAATTTGAATTAATTAATTTAAAATTAATTCCCATTGTCAAAAAATTCATGATTTTAAGAAATAATAAATATCAAAAGATTGACACTTGTCTATGTCCAATTTCAATGTGAAATTATTTACAATGACCAACATTGGATTAAAAGGTAAAAATATAATCTAAGTACACTTTAAAACCAATTAAAAAAATAGTTTACCAATATAAATAAATTAGATTAAAAGGTAGTATTGAATTAAAATACAATATTTTTCACTATCCATTAAAAAAATGAATTTTATCAGAAAAATATGAAAAGTTTATCCAAAGAAAATTTTGATGTCTCTATTCTAAAGAATAATTTTATTTTGTCAAATAAAACATAAAAAAGTGTCCAAAACTATATTTAATGAGTGTTCTCCATTAAAAGGTGTTAAATCGACCTTTTAATGAATATTAGTGTATTTATGTTTAAAATCAGATTCTTTATTATTTTAAGCCTCTAACATTTATTGGATAAATGTAAAAAAAATTAACAATAAATGTATAATCATATTTTAGTTAGTTCTGTTCATTTCCACCAATACAATGGCTAGACGTTAACAACCATTTAAAATTATATTATTTTTTTAGTATGACTCACCATTGTGTGCAACAATAAACTTTGGAGACACACACTATTATGTGTCAGGTATGACATCAAACATAGAATCCCCTTTACATTAAAATTAATGTTCAATTCAAAATTTTTAATACATATGAAAATGCCTTATTCTTTAATTACCTGGGATGTTACACTAACACACTATCACCAATGATGCCCATGCATGGGCAGCAATAATGACACATTAAGTGAGAATGATATTGGATATCAAGAAGTGGGCACATATCACCACTACCACAAATGATGACTGCCATAATATTCCACCCTTAACCAGAGAACATGTTCATATCCCTACTCACTAATAAAAAGTATTTGTGAATATTATTATAAAATGAATAGAGGAGGATCAAATTTCTACCCCTATACATGATTTCCCTTAGTAAAATCTTATGGTGCAAGGAGGATAAAAGTGGACTCATATCAGTACTTCAATGTAAGATATCATATACTACACAGTTGAGATGAAATATTTAAAGGATTATATCCCTGTACACATGCTTGTAAAATTCCAATAAATCATTGAAACAACTGAAGAAATCTGGTGGATTATTTTTAAACTGGTAGAGATATCAGGACATATACATATTCTTATCCCTACAACCAGGGAATCTCAACACTTTAATCATTATTAAAAAAAAATTTATAGAGGAAGAATAACTTCTTGTTCTTATTCATGAGGATTATTGGCATATTTTACTAAATCATTTGTCATCGGATGATGATTATATTCCTGTTCCAACATGGTCTCACCATGTGAGAGTAGAATGTTCCACGTGAAAAGGGTATATGCCTCTGGAAGAAGTCCCACAAAATTTTCCAAAGGCTCAGTATCATGATCATATCCCAAATCTAGTTGTGGCCCCCCATGTGAGGGGGGAACATGACTCTGGAAAATCTCATATTCATATTGAAGAAGACCAATGGTGATCTCCAAAGGCCCAGAATTGGGCTCATACACTCATTCTAGTCAAAAAAGGAAAGTGATAAAAGCACATTCCTCAAAAAGGCTAATATTACTGTTAGTGAATCTTCCTGAAATATTTCAATATATCTTGAAATCTAAGGAAACATTATTACATCTGTAGATGAATGATTTCATCAGCATCTTTCATAAGAAATATAATAGGAGTCTCATATCCCTTCTCAAATTACAGAGGTCCATCTGTCTATTCTGGTTTGAAATGCATATTCATAATAGTATCATACTCATGATGCGACTAGGGGACACCATGTAGGAGTGGACCAAGCATCAGGTAAGGCTCATATTACTATTGAAAAAACCAAAAAAATATTCCCAAGGCTTAAGATGAGGCTTATAATCCTTTTATAATTGAGCCTCTCCATGTGAGAACGACACATGCCTTGGGACATGGTCATATTACTAAAATAATGATGAATCTCATTGATATATTCCAATACCATCTCAGTAGTGGGATAATAATCCCACATCTTAAGATAGTAATAAACAAGGTTTTGAAACTGTTATATAGTAGGTCCTAACCCTCTAAAAGTCAAAAATGTTGGTTGGAATATTCCATCCATTATGCATAATGGGACCTATATTCCTAATATGCTCAATTCTAGAGTCCTTAAGTTCATTCGAGACTCATTATCAATAACACAGGGTTCCGTAAACTCTTCAACCAAAGAAGAGTATTATCATTACCATGATATTCCTCCTCAATGTAGTGTGTTGATGGATCACATCGAATCTACTCCTGAAATCCATCATGTTCAATCTCCCCACAATGATACCTCCCACAGATAGGTGAATACTCCCCTTTCCTTGACACTAAATCATATAAATTTGTTGAAAATAAGAATAATTTATATAGAGAGGTTCGTGAAACATTAAATTCAACCACATATAGTTCCTGATCAACTTCCATCCTCACTTTACTCTAGTTAGTAGGATACCCAAATAACCATTTTTTTGTGTTTTGATCAAATAGATTCATGTTCATGTGATGAAGAGGAGTCAAACATTTATATATAGAGAGAGTTAGCTGTAAAAAACTTCCCCATCATTTTCCCCCTGAAACTTCTTCTTGTGAGGTCTTGGATGAGATATAAGAAGAGTAAATACCATATCTATGCAAAAATAGGTTGAAAATCAACAACATCTGAAGTTCATATACTTAACCTATATATCATATGATTATCAACTTTATCTCATCAATAAACTTTGTTTTCAACTAGATATGGTCTCTTTTCAGTATCTCAGAACCTAGGAATGGGGGACCACGACAAATAATACATAGTGTTTGTCACCACATCATGAAAACCATCAACTGACTGATTTTTAGACTATTTCTAGATATTCATATTTGAGGATGGGAAAAATATGTATAATTACACTTCACTATGTCCATAGAATATCATAACCCCTTAGATATAGGGTCCAGTAATGTCATAGCCTCCAAAAAAATCAAAGGATTTGGAAATGCGTGAGCAAGTTGGTCACTAAAAAAGAATTACCCCACTTAAATGAGGCCCAGACATCACTAAATAAAGGGAATGATAGCCATTAGACCTTCAAACTATTCCCTTTAAGTAATAGTAATTAATTTCTGACAAGGAAGATGATGTGGTGATCAATCAAAAAACTTCTCATAAAAAATGATTCATATTATGGGGTACAGTCAAACAAAGCTCCTATGTGATCAAAACTATACTACATCAAATAGGTAGCAGTTTCAGATTCTATAAAAACGTTTTATGATAAAACACATTATAGGTTGGGGGAATATATATCACTGCCTCCACCCATTGGATCGTCAATTATTGACAGCATTATGGACGTATCGACAATAGATTCAAACAAATCCCAGCCCACTGGTCAGGGGGAATTTATATCTCTATCATCAACACTGGGTTCATCATCCTCTAAGAGGGTCTTAGAGAAATAAAATTCAATTATATATCAACACCACCATACTATTCTGTGGGAATTTATATCTCAATGTTTGTCCTAGGAGTCATCAAATCTCCAACTAGAATCAATGGATCCTCAATAACAATATTAATCAATGCCAACTATGGCTATGATTAACCGCTATACCATAGATTTAGGATACTTTTTATCATCACAATCATCACCATCGAGATAATTTTTCTTCTCTAGGATGGGTGGAAAACATTGAACTTCAATATCCCATCAGTTACTCCTGTAGTAAGACAATCCTCTCTTATATGGGACCATTTAGAAAACATGATTGGAAACACCCTCAAAGTCATTTTTTATTAAAAAGGATGGTAGGAATATATGATGAAGGCAATCAGACCCAACTGTGATCATAAGCCGAAACAATCCAATATAGTCAAGTGTTTGAATAATGACCCTAATAAAGGTAGTGAAAAAATTTCATGTTGTGTCAAATGTAATGGGATGAAGAACATTGCCTAATATACATCTATGAATGTTATCACTTTTTACATTAAAGATATTATTTTTTAAGACACAAATATATAGGGCCACAACATGGAAAATATACCCCAAGTAGAGGTTGAATTTTATACACAAACTGAGCTTGCACACACCCAGAACTAGATAAATCTCAACAATATAACACCTATAAATATAAAATGACCATATCTTTGAAAAAAAAATTCTAAATAAAAAAGGAACTCTGTATTCCAATCCAAATAACTTCCCTAAAGATTTTACGAACTTTACATGATGGAATATTGTCACAATATGTGAGTGAGATACAAGATCTCAGACAACTCAATGAGGAGAAACTCCATGGAAATATTCAAACTGGGTATCATCTTCACGATGGGGAAAACATTCCTCCTCATATAAGAGCGTATCCATTAGAAATAACCGAATCTAAGCATCAACGTGGTTCTAGATCTTGGTAGCTACTTTACATTATTGTCAAATTTGAAATTTATCATAACTTACCTTAGTTATGGTGATAAACAATCTCTCCCATAGGATATTAATCAGTTATAGGATAGATCGTGAATCGGTGGGTGACAAAGGTGAGGCCACCTAATAAACCCCATTTTCTCCCTATAGATGGGAGGCGGCTCAGTCAGCATTAACCCCGAAGATATTTAACATCATCTAGTCCTTGGATACTTGAATGGAATCTATGGAAGAGTGGTATAAACTAATGTTTTTTAAGAGGAATCCATATACATAGGGGGTGTATGACACTTTTCAATAACACAATTTTGTAAACCATACCTTCCCCACCATTGAGAGTGATGAAGACGCTAAATAACATCTCACACACTTTTTATCTTTATGTGGGCCAGTGTTGGACCCTCGAGATCAACAAGAGGTTTCCAACATGAGGTGTTTTATATAGACTCTGACAAAACTAGCCTTTATATGGAACAATAGGTGTCTAACATGTTTCATTTTAGGATGGGAATACCTTCAAAATCAATTCCTTTACCAGTTCAACTCCACACTATGGAAAATGAAATTTTTTAACGTGTTGATCTGAAAACAATGAGAAAATGAGAAGGTGTATAGTATCATATCCGGATATAATGGTTTAAACATTTCACTTAGTATCCCTCTCTCAAAAGATAAACTTCTAAATCTGTGTGTCGAAAATCATTGGGATGATTTGCAGACACCTATGATGCCATTTATGTTTTCAATTGGGTTCCATGAAATAACCCAAGGTTTTAAGGACACCATTTAGCGAAATTGATCCAAATATCAAATCACTCCATCAAAAATGGTTAAAAAGGATATGAAAAAAAGATACACCTATCACTCTCAATCTAGCATAAGTACCCATACAATCAGCTAGGTAGGTCTTGAACCTCCCAAAACCTCCTATCGAGTGATAAAAACAAAAAAATCTCACTCATTTAGATGGAGAGAGAAATCAGGGTGTCCCAAGATTTGAGGAATGAATGAATATAATATAATTGTTTTAAAATTAATAAATCCCATGTTATTTCCTCATATCCATGTACAATAACCCTTTCAAGCTATCACAATCTAGGAATCTCGTTGAGGTACACCTTACCAACTGTCCTGACTAATGCATTTTCCATAGAATGATGGGTTATAATATCCAATGTTTCTCTATATTTAAATAATCTCTTCAGGGAATGATAAATTATTTATTGATGTTTTTAAATAACTCCTCAGAGGAGGTGGCATGTATAACTATTTCCCATTAATAATATTAAGGTGGTGTCCAGATAGTTTCAGGTAGGTTTGAATGGAATTTTTACAACTGGATGACATTAAAAATAGTTTATTGAGCTCATACAACCCTAAGAGTATAGCTTCACAAACCCAAGAAATATCAACCACCCAGGGAGGTAACATCTGACATTCCTACCAAACGTGGATGTGACCATCAAAATAAGACTTAAATAAAATAGGATGAGTCAAATTCAACTCTAATGAAAGCGCAGATTCTTATAGATTTCTTCACATTGACATCCAAAACATGGGAACCAACCCACTAAATGGAAACTTCATTGGATTAATATATATCATATTTTGTTCTATCAACATGATAAAATTAGATGACCCGTTCTCTGATAATTAATAGGCCTTAGAATATGAGTTTCTTGCACATAATTGGGGAATGAGAGGCCACATGTGCTGGAGTTGAGGATTCAGATGATAGAGTGGGCATAATAAGAATCAATATGTCTATCACATCCACATAAGGGACATATATACAATTTAGACTTAGGGTAAAGTGATCCAACATACCCAAAAGTGAAATTTAGGTGTCCCTAAACCCACCAATAGCAACAAATTACCAGTTTTCCTACAAGAACACTTATCAGGGGTGAAAATATATAATTACACTATGAAATAGGGAAGGCCGACACAACCTACTCCACTAGTAGTTGATTCTCCATTTACCTCTGCACAAGAATTAGATCCATCCACCTCATATGCCTCATCTTATGATATATATGTCATGGAGCATTCCACATAGGGAATCACTGACCTATGTCATATAAGTAAAACATTCTGAAATAGTTGGCATTTTCCCCATCCAATAGACCATTAATTGATGCACTCAATGTTTCAAAAGAACTCAATGATGCACTCTTTGAATCTCTCCATAGCCCACAAAATATTTATACATAAGTCACTACAGTCGAGGAAATTCCAGTTGATACCTGTTGGCACCAGAATATTGAGCGTAGAGGGAAGAAGGAAAAGAAGCCCGCACACTGCCTCGCGAAGCCCTGACGTCGATCTCCTCCGAGAAACGCGGCCGCCGTGAAGCAAATGAGGTAGGACCGCTCTTCGAACGCCCTGACGTTCATGAGCCCGCTGTGGAGAAAAGGAGGCGGGACCGCTCCACGACTGCCCTGACGTTCACGAACCCACTGCGAAGCCCCCAAGGCGGTAAGGCTCCACGAGCCCCTTGATGTTCGCGACCTGCCGCGAAGCACCAAAGTCCCCTTTGCACCGCGCGAGCTCTGCTTCACGACACCCCTTGCCTATAAATACCAAGCTCCCCTTGAGTCTAGGGGATGGACAATCTGACATTTCGGCTTCTCGTATTTCGAATCGAGAAGCACCCTTTGCCCCGGTAATCATGAGCTCTGTGAGGTATTTTTTCTTTTTGAGATTCCCTCACCTTGCCTTGTTTTGATCCCCTCTTCCAAGAGGAATGCCCTTTGTGAATCCTAAGGGAATTCGTGAAGGAAGGGGATTCTGAAGGGAACCCGAGAAGCCGTGGAGCATTTATGCTTCGCAAAACACCCATCCTGTACTGGGGATTCACATGCCAAGGCAGGGTCGATGTACATCGAAAAGCACACTACTTCACATCACCTTGCTTCGCGAGGCACCTCGCCTTCATGAGGCCATGCTTCGCAAACACTATTCCACTTCACGAAGCACCTCCCATTCACACTCCTACCCCATGCTAAGGCCAAAGCACTTCACTTCACGAAGCACACCCCTTTGCTTGGAAATTCCTCTTCCCGTGAGACCCTCTAGGTTTGGACGATGTGATTTCAAAGTCACATGGACAACACCACTCATAGCATTGCTTCTCCTAATTCTACTTCACATAGGCACACTGTAACGCCCCGACTCTAGTTACCTAGAGTCGGTGCATTATTACATAACATTGGCATGATCACAAGAAATATCAAGTCTCGAAAGACCGATTAGTTTAGTAGCCTTGGAAACACTAGATACAATCATAATGTTTTACATTACATCATAAAAAAACATCTTGTCTTCATATCCCCTCATAATATCCCTACAGGTCATTCATAAATTACATCTTCGTAATCCTGGGAAAAATAAAACATTGAAAGGGGTGAGGTCAGATGCTCAGTAAGGATAACATTATAGCAGAAGCTTTCATAGATAAGAAAAAACACTTCAGACAATTGATAATTAAAACAAAATCCTTTTAAACTTGAACTTCAGCATAATATGGAAAAAATAAAATGAAATAACTCCATTTACAAATTCACATGGATATTCTACTAGTCGAACAATCACATGCAATATCAATAACCACTTAATAATGATGGAATGCATAATGTCAGATTATCATAACCACATAGACAAGGCCCCATGCCATGACTAAAAATAAGATTTTGCCAAGGCCTTGTGCCAAGACACTAGTTTATCTCATGAGACCTACTGATGCATCGAGGAGCTATAGCAGGTTCCACCCGTCACTTACTAAGTCCAATTCATTCCCATATTAAAAGGTTTAAACATATCATAAACATTCATTTTAAAACTTGCATACGAAATGTCAATACTTTATCAACAAACCATGAATGGTATAAAAATAGAACATCCACAGTCAAACATAACTCATTTGATACAATATGGAAGATTGTATTGTATCATATTAACCTCAATCGAGAATAATGAAGGATATTGACATATATTAAAATAATCATCATAATAATTAGAGTGAAATATCCCCCTTTTTCTTGAAATCATTTAAAAGTCACACTATTTTTCAAGAATCCATTTAAAATAGATTTTAGAATCAAAGTGTCCCATACCACTTTGAAACTTCTAAAAGGAGTTTTTATTTTAAAACTTTAATGTCCAAATAAATAAATCCTTAAAACCATTTTTAAAACATGGACATTAATGAGAAATATTTAGAAGAATAAGTCTTTAAAACATTTAAAAATGTTATTTTAGTTAGAGTTTCTAACCAAAAGAGAGACACTTGAATACAAATAATTGAGGTAATCAAAATATTTTAATATCCTGACAATAAAGGGATTCATGATATACTATGTCAAAGTACATTATATACACCACATAAATGTGATTTGGTGTATATCAACAAAGAAGTCTCAATGGAATGTAAATTGAGATGAAATCTCTCATAAAGGTCCTACCCTTAGGTTAAGGATAAATCAACGACATAGTTATGTGTGACAAATATAAATACACTAAATATGATTGGATATTAAGTGTAAAACAATCAAAGTACATTCACACATAATCTGGTAAAAACAACACCAATGAATTGGATGTTTAACTCAATTAATCGAGAATGAGTTAAAATTACTCTTATCAAATTCATATCGATGAATTGAGAAATTATAAATGGAGTGATTATGTGTATCAAAAGTATATCCACAGAAAAGGGGAGTGGAAATTATGACATATGCAAATGAATAGTGATTCCACACATAATCTCGGAGTAAAATAATCAATGAAGTTTGCGTAAAGCCGAATAAATGGAAATTGAAATTTCAAATTCCCTTATCCATTTGGTAACTTATGAAACATGAACCCATGAAAGAAGTATCATACAATGATGATGTAAATACCCATCAATTAAAGTATATTACACAATGAATACAATCATGGGCAGTAAACATACACCACATGCAATAAATAAGTGGTGAACAATGGAATTCTCACGAAATTAAGAGTGAGATACGAAACCCATTACTTTGTACATTTTCCTTGGTCGATGGTAGGTTAAACTCATGTATAATGGTGAAATAATTGTTATTTAATTATACAAGAATAATTTACATTAATATGATATCATATATGATCTTTTAACATTGATTTGATAAGAATATCTTAGAATTATCGTCATTTTGGGTGTTAACGGGTTCATTTTACTTTATATTCTTTATTATGTGAGCCATATTTGTTATTAATGGGATGTATATTATTCATATAAAGAATTATATCAAGTCCATAAACATTATTTTTAATCATCAAATGATAATTATACTTGAATAGATACGATGGAGAATGAATCTCATCACGTTCGTGGAGACGGTAGTCTGTACGTACGCACGAGCGACAATATCATTCTTTTGATATTAAAATAACATATAATTGTATGGTATATCATATATGAAGAATAATTATCATGTTATATTTATTATTTACATGAATTAAACATCATGATTATACCCAACAAAATAATAATTTACTGAATAACAATTACACCACAACGTGGAGACGGTATGCCGTACGTATGCACGTATGGTGACATGTTATTCAAAGGGTGGATAGAATAATGAATATGGTTGTCCCATATATATAATAATATTAAATTATATAGGAGATACGGGATTAATTATTTTATAATATAAATAACAAATAAAGAATAAGTGGAAGTAGAAAGGAACTTGAAAAGGGGTGGTGAAAACATTACCTCTTCTTCGGGTTCTTCCTTTTGATTTGATCAAAAGGGATCCTTAGGATGGATTTATGATCAAACTAAGGCCTATAGGTTGTTTTTAGGGAAGTTGAGAGAGTATTTGGGAAGGTTTTGGCCGAACAAAAAAGGCTTTGATGGCGTGAAGAAATGAGAAGGAGGAGTGCCCTTTTATAAGAGGGGTGAGGGGCACCTTTGGAAAAGCTAGAAATATTAATTTATAATAAATTCATATTCAGTTTATAATGGCTCCAAAGTTTATTATTTAAAAGTTAAGTTGGGGATGGGTCGAAAACCACTCAACCAATATAATTTATACAGGTTTGGGTCATTATAGAAACCTTATCTTTAAGTATTAACTCTTAGTTAATTAGTTTCTCTTTTACAATGTCTTTTTGTATTTTTATATTATATGGTTAATAAACATACTATATACATCCAAGATACCCCAAAGTGGTCCATTAATAATACACCTATCATGATATAAGTCTCTTGGGAGATCCTAAGATTTTTTGGAATTTAATATCAATTAATAATATAATTTTTTTTAAAAACTCTTTTATGTCAATTTTGACACTATTCAAAAATTGATTTTTTTTAAAATCATAACAGAATGGTTACTTCTAATAAAGTTAACTAAATCAATCCTAACATGTCATACTATCCTATAAAATTAGTTTAATTCATAAAAAGTCTCAAATTATATTTATTTGTATATTTATAATATCAATTATTCTAATTTTTCACTATTATGGTAATTATTGCATCACCATTGTATCATAAATAAATTATATTATTTAATGTATAAAAATTATAAATAAACTATAATTATGTAGGAAATCTTTTTATATTTCTAATAAATATTTATAGTCTAAAATCCAACATATATAACCCTATGTAACAATTGTTTTTCTAAAAGATATATGCTTGAGTCATTTTTGTATTCATTTTAACTTAATTAAAATAAAGTGTCCCTATCACTTACAAGTGGATCCATGGGGTCCCAAAATTGACCCCAAGATGCCCATGGTCGGACATGTATCCACCAATATGGTTTTAACACGTTTTAGGTTAATTTAGTATTATTATAATATTATTTTTTAACCCTTATTTACCGGATTTACCCTTAACCATGGTAAATAATATATTTACCGAATTATTCAAAATGTCTAAAAATAAAAGTTACCTATTTACACAATTTGGACATATTGATTCCAAATATGGAATCCATTTTTCCAAATTAAATACACATAAGTGGCAGAAATTAATTTAAAATCAATTCCCGTTGTTAAAACAAAAAGCGTGTTTTTAAGAAATAATAACTATCAAAAGATTGACAGTTGTTTTTGTTCGGTTTAAATGTGAAATTATGTTCAATGACCCACATTGTATTACATGGTAAAAATATATTTTAAATATAATTTAAAAACACTCAAATTCATAATTTATCATTATTAATTATTTCGATTAAAAAAGTTGTTTTTAATTAAAATTTAGTTATTTTCACTATTCATCAAAATATAAAATTTATCCCAAAAGTAACAAAATTTTAACCAAGGCTAATCTCGTTATTCTGAATACAAAAATGAAGTCTATTTTACCAAATTCAAAACATAAAAGTTTCATTTCTTGATTTAAAATTGATTCACGCTTTCGAAACCAAAAGGCGTATTTTTAAGAAATAATAAGTATCAAAAGTTTGACACTTGTTTATGTCCAATTTCAAAGTGAAATTACTTAAAATGACCATCATTGGATTAAATAGTAAAAATATAATATATTTATACTTCCAAACCATTAAAATTTATAATTTAACAATATAAATTATTTTGATTAAAAAAGTTGTTTTCAGTTAAAATATAGTATTTTTCACTATTCACACAAATATGAAAGTTATCAGAAAGACACCAAAACATTATTGATACTAAATTCTTATGTACCGATTCTAAAGAAGAATTTAATTTTGTCAAATTGAATATATAAAAGTTTCAAATATTGGTTTTAAAAAGGCTTCGCCATTAAAAGGCGGTAAAATTTCATTTTTTGAAAAATACTTCATTTATCTTAAAAAATGAATTTGTTTATAAATCATGTCTTAGAAACTCATAATATGGATTAAAATTATAAGAATAATATAATATTTAAAATTCAGTTAATATTAGTCATAACCTCTTTTGAGCGGCTAGTTTGGTAAGTCGTGGTGTACTTGAACTCAGTGTTGTGTACAATACACGCTATTGTATTATTCAAAGAGAAGTGTACTATGGAAGATTGGGGTGTTACATTCACCCCTACTTCAATAAATTGCGTCCTCGCAATTTTAAAAAATTGGGCCTGAAAATATAATGGAAAGTCCCACATTGGAAAAAGAGTCAATAAAACTATCACTTTAAAAGAAATAAAGATAGGTATAAAGGTCACCAAAGATAACCCATACTAGGATTCCAGGTAGGAAAACATGGACATGGATGATAAACTAAGTGTCAAGTTCTGATGGAGAGGGACTGAAATCATTATTAGGAGAAAGTTAACAATAAGAAAACCACAAACTTGTGTTGGGACAAATGATCATTAATCTCCTAGTAAGAAAAGTAAACGGACAACATTTTTTGTTGTAAGTTACATTACATAAGGATGAGGAATTCATTTATGATATTGACTAAGAATATAAAGATATATACTTAATTTTTAAGTAGAGTTTCATTCTTTAATAAATTTCCACCACTAATTCATTTTTTTAAACGATGAGTATTCAAGAAGACTTGGTCACACTGGAAGAGCTAGAATAATCTTCTATAGAGTCACATGATCCATGCAGGATAAACTATATATTGACATTGTCTTTAGAGATTAATCAAAACCAAAATGGATAGTACAAGATCTAATGATCCCCCAAAAGGATATTCCTTGAGAGAAATAAAAACTAATCTTAATTTCTAAAATTAAACCAATAATACCTCAAAGTTAAATAAATACCATTCAATAATCAATTGTCCTTAAAATCCTTCAATATAATCCAAACTAATATTGAAACCCAAAACATTGAAGAATTTGATTATGTAGTCTCCCATGTTAAATTGTATCTCCAAATGACATCAAATACTCTTAAAGTCACATAATTAAAAGTAATTAACCTCATCACATATTCTCTATTATAGGTTAATCATTTCCATAAATAACCCAAATCACTATAAATCCACAATAAAAACATAGATAAAAATCTAACATTACTCCACAAATGAAACCCCATATAATTTATTTTCCTTGGGCATATAGTGTTCCCAACAAAGCGAACATCTTCTAAAATAACATTTATCACTTAATCACCAAATCATTTTCCTATACCATGGGTATTCATTTGATAAGACATAAGAACCCAAATAAACTTATTATTGATCAATTACATCATTTAACTAAAAATAATTAGTCACACTATCTAGGGACTTCACGTAGTCCAGTGGTAGGCGATAAATCCCAATCGCACTTTGGTTGTGGGTTCGATTCCCACAGCTTTGTCCGACGCAAAGGGTTGTCACGCGGTCTGCGTGTTGTCCTTTTAAAAAACTATGTTTTATAACATTACGAAAATGAGATAAATTCCTCAAAATAAACATAACATAATTTAACCAAAAATCTTATCTCATACCTTGCATTTTCATCCCAAATTATAATAACGTATAATTGTCTCCAACCCAATGATCATATAAAACAAAATGGTTATTTATAGCTATATACACAAGAGAAGAGATAATTATTCCTCAAATATAATTGTCACATGGAAAACTGAAGGGTTACAAATACAAGAGAAAATTATTCCAAAGTAAACCCATCAACAAGGATCACTAAAACTTTTTAAACATTTCTCCAACCATTTATTCCCACATAGCTTATTCTTTGACCAAGAAAATATCCGATAGAATAGGGCATTCACATTGGTAATGGCCAGGTCCCCTACATTTATGGCAAATGACTGTAAATGGACTCTTGGGACCATTTTTACCTTCTTCCATAGTACTCTTCATTTTTCTTTGGCAATTCTTCACTTTATGTCCTTCTTTCCCGCATGTAAAGCATCTCTTTGTCCCATTGGGACACTTTACTAGGTGTCTTCTTCCACATTTCCTACATGATGGAAATTGAGGATTCCTTTTTCCATGGTCTCCACTGCTGGAGCTCTTATCATTCATCACCTTTATCTTTTTTTTTGAGTCTGGGAATTGGTTAATATATATATTATTGATCATATTTTTGGAAAATTGATTTGGAATAAGGACTATATCTTTTACTCCTATCAACATTCCATTTTGTTGCTCATTTCCACCACTGTTCCCACCTTGTACATCATTCTCAAAGTCACTATGACTTCCTTGGAATCTAGCCATTTACTAAAACCAGAAAGCATTGTGTGAGTAATAGTAGTCATAAAATCATCTAGAGATTATCATGCCACAATATTCTCAATTTGAAACACATTAGGATTAACCAAGGTCATTTACTCTCATCTTATATATTTAATACTACAAATCGGCTAGTAAATAAAATGTATATTATCCTAAGCATATCCCTCAGGAGTGTCGTAATCAAGAGTGCAGCAAGGCCCATTGTCGTGCACCAGTTCCCGTTCAAGTCTAGCTCAAAGCGGTGTTTTAGGGTTTTACCCCTAGGTACATATGTGCCAGAGCCGCCTCTACCTGCTCGTATCCAGACAAGGATGTATTGCTCGGAAAAATCACAAAATCTCTACAATACAAAATTCTAGGAAGTTATTCTATACTAATCCTCAAAGTTCATCTTAGGTCTACGTGCTCTAATCAAAGTTTATCTAAATCTAGCTTCCAAGGTTTGTACTAAACTTCCTCTGATACCAACTGTAATGCCTCGAGCCCTGTTACCCAGAGTCGGTGCATTATTACATAACATTGGAATGATCACAAGAAAGATCAAGTCTCGAAAGACCGATTAGTTTAGTAGCCTTGGAAACACTAGATACAATCATAAAGTTTTACATTACATCATAAAAAACATCTTGTCTTCATATCCCCTCATACTATCCCTGCTGGTCAATCATAAATTACTTCTTCATAATCCTAGGAAAAATAAAACATTGAAAGGGGTGAGCTCAGATGCTCAGTAAGGATAACATTATAGCATAAGCTTTCATAGATAAGCATAAACACTTAAGGCAATTAATAATTAAAACAAAAGCCTTTTAAACTTGAACTTCAGCATAATATGGAAATGATAAAATGAAATAATTCCATTTACTTATTCACATGGATATTATACTAGTTGAACAATCACATGAAATATCAATAACCACTTTCATAATGATGGAATGCATAATGCCAGACTATCATAACCACATAGCCAAAGCCTCGTGCCAAGACTACAAATAAGATTTTGCCAAGGCCTTATGCCAAGACACTAGTTTGTCTCATGAGACCTACCGATGCATCGAGGAGCTATAGTGGGCTCCAACCATCACTTACTAAGTCCAATTCATTCCCATATAAAAAGGTTTAAACATATTATAAACATTCATATTAAAACTAGCATACGAAATGTCAATACTTTATCAACAAACCATGAATGGTATAAAAATAGAACATCCAAAGTCAAGCATAACTTATTTGATACAATATGGATGATTTTATTGTTTCATATTAACCTAAATCAAGAATAATGAAGGATATTGACATAGATGAGAATAATCATCTTAACAATTAGAGTGAAATATCCCCCTTTTTCTTGAAATCATATAAAAGTCACACTATTTGTCAAGAATCCATTTAAAACAGATTTTAGAATAAAAGTGTCCCATAACACTTTGAAACTTTCAAAAGGAGTTTTGATTTGAAAACATTAATGTCCATATAAATAAATCCTTAAAACTATTTTTAAAACATGAACATTAATGAGAAAGATTTAGAAGAATAAGTCTTTAAAACATTTAAAAATGTTATTTTAGTTAGAGTTTCTAACCAAAAGAGAGACACTTGAATACAAATAATTGAGGTAATAAAAATATTTTAATATCATGAGAATAAAGGGATTCATGATATACTATGTTATAGTACGTTATATACACCACATAAAAGTGATTTGGTGTATATCAACAAAGAAGTCTCAATGGAATGTAAATTGAGATGAAATATCTCATAAAGGTCGTACCCTTAGGTTAAGGATAAATCAACGACATATTTATGTGTGACAAATATAAATACACTAAATATGATTGGATATTCAGTGTAAAACAATCAATGTACATTCACACATAATCTTGTAAAAACAACACCAATGAATTGGATGTTTAACTCAACAAATCGAGAATGAGTTCAAATTACTCTTATCAAATTCATATCGATGACTTGAAAAATTATCAATGGAGTGATTATGTGTATCAAAAGTATATCCACAGAAAAGGGGAGTGGAAATTATGACGTTAGAAAATGAATAGTGATTCCACACATAATCTCGGAGTAAAATAATCAATGAAGTTTGCGTAAAGCCGAATAAATGGAAATTGAAATTTCAAATTCCCTTATCCATTTGGTAACTTATGAAACATGCACCCATGAAAGAAGGATCATAAAATGATGATGTAAATACCCATAAATTAAAGTATATTACACAATGAATTCAATCATGGGAAGTACACATACACCACATGAAATAAATAAGTGGTGAACAATGGAATTCTCAATAAATTAAGAGTGAGATAAGAAACCTGTAGAGACCCGAAGCCTGACATACATAGACTTTACATTACTTTTGCGGAATACTTAGTACATAACAAAAACACACACACACAAGGATCGTAATAGTTTAGTGTCTTTGGAAACTCGGAAGGTAATCTTCTAATCGTGGTGAAAGATCTTCAATATCTCCCCTAAAGATATTCCCTTTTTTTTAACCTAAAACCTTTCTTTATATCCTGGGGAAAAGAAAACATAAAAGGGTGAGCTCAAATGCTCAGTAAGGGTAAACAAAATAAATATCAATCAAATCATTTTCATAAGAACATAACATTTTGGAAATCATAACCTACAAAAGAGAGCATAATTTCATAATCATGGGATAAATCATGGCAGTGAAAAAGTAATCCCAATAATCATAAATTAAAACATGAAACTTTGTGGAATACACACATAATCATAGAGAATCATTTCTTGTTAGTCAAGACTAATTGCCAAGACTATCTTAGTGGACAAAGTCCCTTTCTGAATCGAGTAACCCTCGTTTCAGTCCTGTTTCACTGAACCGGTATAACCTACCGTTTCAGCCATGTCTATCTCATGAGATATAAAATCTTTACCCAATGCATTGGAGGGTGATATAGGTCCCACCCATCTTATAATGAATCCTTTCTTATGTGTGCCACATAATCATAAAACATACATCATCGCATAACACATGTAACAAAAATGGGATTCTTGAAACATCATGACATCATAAATCAATTCATATAAGATAAAGGAATTCATAAAAATATTTCCATCACAACATAATCAAATCCATGTTATAATAGGGATAAAAACAGAACCCTTTATTATCTTAGATGGAAAATAATTTTGATAAAACACTTGAACTCCATTCTTGAGGAAAATATCCTTTCTTCTTAAAAAACATTTTTCCTTTCATAACATGTCATATGACTTTAAAAGAAAAGAAGTTGATTAAAAATAAACATTAAAAATTGTAAAGGAAGCTTCTTGGAAATAATGTTTTTAAAAATACATTCATGCCATATAAGTTTTAAAAAACATTCTTCGTACTTTTGTCGGAAAAGTCAAAAAGTACCTCGTACGAAAAAACGACAAAAGATTCCTTTCATATTCTTTACTAAAAACTCACTGAAGGGTAAAATTGGATTTAAACTATTGTAAGTGGATGGAAACAATATTTCATATTGAGGGAACATGGATGTGGATGATAAAATACACCCCAGTAAATACTTACGAATAAACAATCTCGGATAAAAATGAGATTGTGATATTTCCCTTACCTTAGGTCTGACTTGCTTTGTACGTGTCCGAACCTCCTCTTCTTTGAATCACCTTTTGGAGACCTCCTCTTAGGGAACTAAAAATTGGTCTTTGAGGAAGACCAGAACCTCTAGGATGTTTCTAGGGAAGTGGAGAAGAGATTTTGGCAGAGGTTGGCCGAGCTTGAGTGCTCAAATTGGTGTGAGGAGGAGGGGGAGGAGGTGTCCTTTTATAAGGGAGGAGAGGGGCACCTTAGGAATATCTCAAAATATTATTTTATATTAAAGTCAAAATCGGTTTATAATGGTTCCAAAGGGTCTTATTTCGAAGATAAAGTGGGGATGGGTCGAAATCCTATTAACCAATAGTATTTAGACAAGTTTAGGTTATTATTCTAACCTTATCAATTAGATTTAACTCTAAGTTAAATAATTTAACTTTTACCGTGTCTTTTTGTTTTCTTTCACTATATGGTTAATACACTTACTATAACATGCCAAACGAACCCCAAATTGTATATTATTAATAAATATATCCTTATCTAAGTCATTTGGCCGAACCTTAGATTTTTAGGAATAAAATAACAATTAATAATATAATATTTGATTTAAAAACTATTTTGTGTCAATTTGACACTATTTGATATATGATTTTTGTGAAAGTCATAAAAGAATTATATGTTCGAACCAAGTTGATTAAATCAACACTAATATATCATAGTAACCTATAAAATTAGTTTAAGTCATAAAAAGTCTCAAATTACATTTATTTGAGCATTTATAACATCAATTATGTTAATATTTCCTTAAAAGGGTAATTACTGCATCATCGTTGTGTCATAAATAAATTAATTTATTTAAAGTCTAAAAATTATAAATAAAATATCATTATGTAGGAAATCATTTTAGATTTCTAATGAATATTTATAGTCGAATTTATCTAATGTATACCCCCATATTAAAAATGTTTTAGTTATTAAACTTTGATTTTAACTATTTTAACTATTCATTAAATAATATAATATTAAATGTCATAATCTAATCCAAGTGGACCTAAATGGTCATATTATATTCATAAGGTTGTTTTTGGTCGAATTACACTTATCCAATAGAATTAGGACATGTGTTAGGGTAATAGTAATATCATATTTACCCTTAGTTACCCTATTTACTATTAACCGTGGTAAAAAAAAGTAAAAAGTTACTATTCACCAAAAATTATTTTCATCTCATTGAACCACATTTTACTTACTGACATCAACCGTGTCTCTCGGATTTTTGAAATTCCATTCACAGAAGCGGTAAAATTAAGATTTATGAAGAAATTAATTTTTTTTAACTACCACTTAGTAGTTTCACTATTCATCAAAAATTGATGTTTTTCAGAACAATGCCAAAATTTCATCCTAAGCTATATTTCATATTCCGAATTCAAAAATGAATTCTATTTTACCAAATTCATATCATAGAAGTTGCATTAATTAATTTTATAATTAAATCCCGCTGTTAAAACAAAGAGCATGTTTTTAAGAAACAATATCTATCAAAAGATTGACACTTGATTATGTCTGGTTTAAATGTGAAATTACAACCAATGACCAACATTGTATTAAATTGTAAAAATATATTCTAAATATACTTTAAAACCACTCAAATTAATAATTTATCACTATTAATTATTTCGATTAAAAAATTTGTTTTTAATTATAATTTAGTAATTTTCACTATTCATCAGAATATGAAAGTTATCCGAAAAGTACCAAAATTTCACCTTAGGCTAAATTCGATACTCTGAATCCAAAAATGAAGTTCATTTTGAAAATAAGATTTAAAGAATTTCAAAAGGTGGTTATTACTATTCATAACGGCTAGTTTTAATAATATTTTAATAGAATATCCTTGTTTAGTAAAACTCAGTATTGCGTACTACACACGCTATCGAGGAAGGTTGTGATTGCGTGTAATGCAAGGCAAGTCAAGGATGCGTGTTGTGCAAGCTCCTTTTGGTGTAGCGTACAACACAAGACATTAAGAATATTTTTTATAAAATCTTGGGCTGTTACATTCTACCCCCCTTAAAATGAATTTCGCCCTCGAAATTCGTCAGGGTTATAAATGGTTTACTATTTGAAAGTTTCTTTGATAGAAACCCACATCGTAAAAAGGAATACCAAAACTTGGCTTTAAAAACTAAAGTATGAAATGTAACGATTACCCAAATAAACTAATCACTGGGTTTCCACATCGGTGAAAATATGGATATGGAAGAAAAATCTAACCATCATGTTCTGATGGAGAGTGGTAGAGAACATGGCTATGGGAAAGCCAACAATCACAAATCCATAAATTTGTGAGGATCTAAGGTACCATCCGATTAATCAGATATAAGATCACTAGGACAACATTTTTGGTTTTCAAGATCGTTTCCCTAAAGTTAAAGAATTTGAATTAGAATAAATACTTACTATATTTTGGTAAAATCTCACTATTGTTCGTGCCTTTAACAATTTCCACTTCATCTCTTAAATAAATGAAGTTGAATTTGTTATTCGTGAAGTGTTAGCAGATCATGTGATAGAATGACGGGTCATTCCATCTGTCTCAAACAAAAGGTTAGCAAAAATTATATACATAAGTTGATCTATAGTGAGATTAATCATATATGGTTCCTAAAATGGACTTATACTTCATATATCATACTTCTTAATATAATAAAACTAGTTTCTACTAAACAGGGACATCCTGTAGGCCAGTGGTAGGCGATAAAGGCCAGTCGCACTTCGGTTGTGGGTTCGATTCCCACAGCCTTGTCCGAAGCGATGGGCTGTCGCCCGTCCTGCAGGTTGTCCTTTTTCTAAAACTATATTACTATAACAACCCATAAATAATATCGAAAAAACTTCTATCCTTAAACAATACTAACTTATGTCCAACATAATCCATTCCAATCTTTAGTCCTATCCATAATACTGCAGTCCATTCTCATAACATAGTGAAAACGATTACCAGAGATTTAATACCATCGTTGATCCCCATATATCATAAGATATATCTTGTTGGACACATTCCAAACATTCAAAGGCCTTAATCTTGTACTCTCTTGAATACCCATTGAACCTTAGTGAAAACTTGAATGCAGTTAAAAGTTAACACTTTCCACATACCAAAATTCTCAAAATTCTATATACTCAAACCATGATATCACTTAGTCCTTATATCAATCATGAGCTCATGAATACTGTTAAACATTTCATTTTCTCGTTTTCCCTTCATTATGCGCATATCATCTTTTTTCCAAAAAATACCTCAATCACTTCGAATACCACATTAGAGAAATACATAAATATTCCAATACACCATAAAAGTACCTCAACAACATTGATCTTGAATACCAATACATAAACACTTCAGTCCATCCACTTCAATGACTGTCCTGGAATAAGTCCTTCCTTGATTTAGAAGTATCTTTTTAGGTCAGGGCATTGAGTTGGGTAAAGCCCATGTTCTCCACAAATAAGACATTGAACTCCATAAAAATCTGTCACTCTGTGACCCTTTTCACCACACAGATAACATCGGTCCCTCCATTTGAGGTATTCCTCAAGGTTCTTCTTCCCTTCTTTAGAAATCTCAATCTTCCTTTCTTTATGCTCCTCAACATGCGAACATGCATAATAGTTTATCTTCCTCTTCTTTGATGAATTAGTCATACCACTAAATTTCACCTTGTTAATCATATATCGCGATGACTGATTCGGCATAATCACAATATCTTTATCTCTAGGCATCACACAATTTTGTTTCTCATAGTCACAAATTTTTCCATTTGATTCAATGTTAACCGAATTCCTTCTGGTTCCATCCATTAACTAAAACACAAAAAGAATTTTGTGAGGGGTGAAATCATGCTAGGGAAGACAACATAGTAAAGGGGAAGAACCCTCAATATCTAACATCTTAGGTTAAATTCTAAGATCGTTACCGTAGTTCTAGGACTATATTCTATACGTATACTTATCCTTAGGGACATCCCTAGACATACCTTAGAAATATCTCTAGGGATCTCACTAACGTTCTCACATCCTAGTTTCCAAAGGTTGACTAAACCTTTCCTCTGATACCAACTGTAGAGACCCGAAGCCTGACGTACATAGACTTTACATTACTTTTGCGGAATACTTAGTACATAACAAAAACACACACACACAAGGATCGTAATAGTTTAGTGTCTTTGGAAACTCGGAAGGTAATCTTCTAATCTTGGTGAAAGATCTTCAATATCTCCCATAAAGATATTCCCTTTTTTTTACCTAAAACCTTTCTTTATATCCTGGGGAAAAGAAAACATAAAAGGGTGAGCTCAAATGCTCAGTAAGGGTAAACAAAATAAATATCAATCACATCATTTTCATAAGAACATAACATTTTGGAAATCATAACCTGCAAAAGAGAGCATAATTTCATAATCATGGGATAAATCATGGCAGTGAAAAAGTAATCCCAATAATCATAACTTAAAACATGAAACTTTGTGGCATACACACATAATCATAGAGAATCATTTCTCGTTAGTCAAGACTAATTGCCAAGACTATCTTAGTGGACAAAGTCCCTTTCTGAATCGAGTAACCCTCGTTTCAGTCCTGTTTCACTGAACCAGTATAACCTACCGTTTCAGCCATGTCTATCTCATGAGATATAAAATCTTTACCCAATGCATTGGAGGGAGATATAGGTCCCACCCATCTTATAATGAATCCTTTCTTATGTGTGCCACATAATCATAAAACATACATCATCGCATAACACATGTAACAAAAATGGAATTCTTGATACATCATGACATCATAAATCAATTCATATAAGATAAAGGAATTCATAAAAATATTTCCATCACAACATAATCAAATCCATGTTATAATAGGGATAAAAACAGAACCCTTTATTATCTTATATGGAAAATAATTTTGATAAAACACTTGAACTCCATTCTTGAGGAAAATATCCTTTCTTCTTCAAAAACATTTTTCCTTTCATAACATGTCATATGACTTTAAAAGAAAAGAAGTTGATTAAAAATAAACTTTAAAAATTGTAAAGGAAGCTTCTTGGAAATAATGTTTTTAAAAATCCATTCATGCCATATAAGTTTTAAAAAACATTCTTCGTACTTTTGTCGGAAAAGTCAAAAAGTACCTCGTACGAAAAAACGACAAAAGATTCCTTTCATATTCTTTACTAAAAACTCACTGAAGGGTAAAATTGGATTTAAACTATTGTAAGTGGACGGAAACAATATTTCATATTGAGGGAACATGGATGTGGATGATAAAATACACCCCAGTAAATACTTACGAATAAACAATCTCGGATAAAAATGAGATTGTGATATTTCCCTTACCTTAGGTCCGACTTGCTTTGTACGTGTCCGAACCTCCTCTTCTTTGAAGCACCTTTTGGAGACCTCCTCTTAGGGAACTAAAAATTGGTCTTTGAGGAATACCAGAACCTCTAGGATGTTTCTAGGGAAGTGGAGAAGAGATTTTGGCAGAGGTTGGCCGAGCTTGAGTGCTCAAATTGGTGTGAGGAGGAGGGGGAGGAGGTGTCCTTTTATAAGGGAGGAGAGGGGCACCTTAGGAATATCTCAAAATATTATTTTATATTAAAGTCAAAATCGGTTTATAATGGTTCCAAAGGGGCTTATTTCGAAGATAAACTGGGGATGGGTCGAAATCCTATCAACCAATAGGATTTAGACAAGTTTAGGTTATTATTTTAACCTTATCAATTAGATTTAACTCTAAGTTAAATAATTTAACTTTTACCGTGTCTTTTTGTTTTCTTTCACTATATGGTTAATACACTTACTATAACATGCCAAACGAACCCCAAATTGTATATTATTAATAAATATATCCTTATCTAAGTCATTTGGCCGAACCTTAGATTTTTATGAATAAAATAACAATTAATAATATAATATTTGATTTAAAAACTATTTTGTGTCAATTTTGACACTATTTGATATATGATTTTTGTGAAAGTCATAAAAGAATTATATGTTCGAACCAAGTTGATTAAATCAACACTAATATATCATAGTAACCTAGAAAATTAGTTTAAGTCATAAAAAGTCTCAAATTACATTTATTTGAGCATTTATAACATCAATTATGTTAATATTTCCTTAAAAGGGTAATTACTGCATCATCGTTGTGTCATAAATAAATTAATTTATTTAAAGTCTAAAAATTATAAATAAAATATCATTATGTAGGAAATCGTTTTAGCTTTCTAATGAATATTTATAGTCGAATTTATCTAATGTATAACCCCATATTAAAAATGTTTTAGTTATTAAACTTTGATTTTAACTATTTTAACTATTCATTAAATAATATAATATTAAATGTCATAATCTAATCCAAGTGGACCTAAATGGTCATATTATATTCATAAGGTTGTTTTTGGTCGAATTAAACTTATCCAATAGAATTAGGACATGTGTTAGGGTAATAGTAATATCATATTTACCCTTAGTTACCCTATTTACTATTAACCGTGGTAAAAAAAAAAAGTAAAAAGTTACTATTCACCAAAAATTATTTTCATCTCATTGAACCACATTTTACTTACTGACATCAGCCGTGTCTCTCGGATTTTTGAAATTACATTCACAGAAGCGGTAAAATTAAGATTTATGAAGAAATTAATTTTTTTTAACTACCACTTAGTAGTTTCACTATTCATCAAAAATTGATGTTTTTCAGAACAATGCCAAAATTTCATCCTAAGCTATATTTCATATTCCGAATTCAAAAATGAAGTTTATTTTACCAAATTCATATCATAGAAGTTGCATTAATTAATTTTATAATTAAATCCCGCTGTTAAAACTAAGAGCGTGTTTTTAAGAAACAATATCTATCAAAAGATTGACACTTGATTATGTCTGGTTTAAATGTGAAATTACAACCAATAACCAACATTGTATTAAATTGTAAAAATATATTCTAAATATACTTTAAAACCACTCAAATTAATAATTTATCACTATTAATTATTTCGATTAAAAAATTTGTTTTTAATTATAATTTAGTAATTTTAACTATTCATCAGAATATAAAAGTTATCCGAAAAGTACCAAAATTTCACCTTAGGCTAAATTCGATACTCCGAATCCAAAAATGAAGTTCATTTTGAAAAATAAGATTTAAAGAATTTCAAAAGGTGGTTATTACTATTCATAACGGCTAGTTTTAATAATATTTTAATAGAATATCATTGTTTAGTAAAACTCAGTATTGCGTACTACACACGCTATCGAGGAAGGTTGTGATTGCGTGTAATGCAAGGCAAGTCAAGGATGCGTGTTGTGCAAGCTCCTTTTGGTGTAGCGTACAACACAAGACATTAAGAATATTTTTTATAAAATCTTGGGCTGTTACAAAACCCCTTACTTTGTACTTTTTCCTTGGTCGACGGTAGGTTAACCTACTGTATAATGGTGAAATAATGGTTATTTAATTATACATGAATCATTTACATTAATATGATATCATATATGATCTTTCAACATTGATTTGATAATAATATCTTAGAATTATCATCATTTCGGGTGTTAAAGGGGTTCATTTTACTTTATATTCTTTGTTATGTGAGCCATATTTTTTATTAATGGGATGTATATTATTCATATCCATAATGATATCAAGTCCTTAAACATTATTTTTAATCATCAAATGATAATTATACTTGAATAGATACGATGGAGAATGAATCTCATCACGTTCAGGGAGACGGTAGTCCGTACCTACGCACGAGCGACAATATCATTCTTTTGATATTAAAATAATATATAATTGGATGGTATATCATATATACAGAATAATTATCATGTTATATTTATTATTTACATGAATTACATATCATTATTATACCCATCCAAATAATAATTTATTCAATAACAATTACACCATGACGTGGAGACGGTAAGCCGTACGTACGCACGTATGGTGACATGTTATTCAAAGGGTGGATAGAACACTGAATATGGTTGTACCATATTTATAATAATATTACAGTATATATTAGATACTGGTTTCATTATTTTAGAATATAAATAACAAATAAAGAAGAAGTGGAAGAAGAAAGGAACTTGAAAAGGGGTGGTGAAAACATTACCTCTTCTTCGGGTTCTTCCTTTTGATTTGATCAAAAGGGCTCCTTAGGTTGGCTTTCTGATCAAAATATGGCCTCTAGGTTGTTTTGAGGGAAGTTGGGAGAGTATTTGTTCAGGGGTTGGCTGAACCAAAAGGCTTTTAAGATGTGAAGAAATGAGAAGGAGGAGTGCCCTTTTATAAGAGGGGTGAGGGGCACCTTTGGAAAAGTTAGAAATATTAATTTATAATAAATTCATATTCGGTTTCTAATTGCTCGAAATTTTATTATTTAAAATTTAAGGTGGGGATGGGTCGAAAACCACTCAACCAATATAATTTATACAGGTTTGGGCCATTATATTAACCTTATCTTTAAGTATTAACTCTTAGTTAATTAGTTTCACTTTTACAATGTATCTTTGTATTTTTATATTATATTGTTAATAAACTTACTACATACATCCAAGAGACCCCAAAGTAGTCCATTAATGATAAAAATATCATTATATAAGTCTCTTGGCCTAAACTTAGATCTTTAGAAATTTAATATCAATTAATAATATAATATTTGTTTTAAAAACTCTTTTATGTCAATTTTGACACTATTCAAAAATTGATTTTTGTAAAAATCATAACAGAATGATTACTTCTAAAAAAGTTAATTAAATCAATCCTAACATTTCATATTAACCTATAAAATTAGGTTAATTCATAAAATGTCTCAAATTATATTTATTTCGTTATTTATAATATCAATTATTCTAATTTTTCACTATTATGGTAATTACTGCATCACCATTGTATCATAAATAAATTAAATTATTTAATGTCTAAAAATTATAAATAAACTATCATTATGTAGGAAATATTTTTATATTTCTAATGAATATTTATAGTCTAAAATCAAACATATATAACCCTATGTAACAATTGTTTTTCTAAAAGTTATATGCTTGAGTCATTTTTGTATTCATTTTAACTTAATTAAAATAAAGTGTCCCTATCACTTACAAGTGTATCCATGGGGCCCTAAAATAGACCCGAAGATCCCCATTTTCGGAAATGTATCCACCAATAAGGTTAGGACACGTTTTAGGGTAATTTAGTATTATTATAATATTGTTTTTTAACCCTTATTTACCAGATTTACCCTTAACCATGGTAAATAAAACATTTACCGAAGTGATTATTCAAAAAATATAAAAATAAAAGTTACCTATTTACACAATTTTGACCACATGATTCCAAATATGGAATCCATTTTTCCAAATTCAATACACAGAAGTGGCAGAAATTAATTTAAAATTAATTCCCGTTGTTAAAACAAAAAATTTGTTTTTAAGAAATATTAACTATCAGAAGATTGACATTTGTTTATGTTCGGTTTAAATGTAAAATTATGTTCAATGACACACATTGTATTACATGGTAAAAATATATTTTAAATATAATTTAAAATCACTCAAATTCATAATTTATCACTATTAATTATTTGGATTAAAAAAGTTGTTTTTAATTAAAATTTAGTATTTTTCACTATTCATCAAAATATAAAAGTTATCCGAAAAGTACCAAAATTTCACCCCAGGATAATATTGTTATTCCGAATCCAAAAATGAAGTCTATTTTACCAAATTGAAAACATAAAAGTTGCATTTATTAATGTAAAATTGATTCACACTTTCGAAACCAAAAGGCATATTTTTAAGAAATAATAACTATCAAAAGTTTGACACTTGTTTATGTCCAATTTCAAAGTGAAATTACTTAAAATGACCATCATTGGATTAAATATTAAAAATATAATCTATTTATACTTACAAACAATTAAAATGTATAATTTAACAATATAAATTATTTTGATTAAAAAAGTTGTTTTTAGTTAAAATATAGTATTTTTCACTATTCACACAAATATGAAAGTTATCAGAAAGACACCAAAACATTATTGATAATAAATTCATATATCCCGATTCTAAAGAAGAATTTAATTTTGTCAAATTGAATATATAAATGTTTCAAATATTGGTTTTAAAAAGGCTTCACCATTAAAAGGCAGTAAAATTTAATTTTTTGAAAAATACTTCTTTTATCTGAAAAAATGAATTTGTTCATAAATCATGTCTTAGAAACTCCTAATATGGATTAAAATTATAAGAATAATATAATATTTAAAATTCAGTTAATACTATTCATAACCTCTTTTGAATGGCTAGTTTGGTAAGTCATGGTGTATTTGAACTCAGTGTTGCATACAACACACACTATTGTATTATTCAAAGAGAAGTGTACCGTGGAAGATTGGGGTGTTACACACACTAAAGACTATTTCTTCTTCGCATAGACATGCTAACGTGGACCCCTCGATTGTTCGCTCTGCGTCCCCCCTTCATCATGACTTTGCAGGTACCTTCCCACCCCCAAGGGGAAGAGGGTACCGGTCATGTATGTCCTAGGGGTGCGGAGTAAACCCAACTCGTCCAAGCTACAGGACATTAAACTTCCAAGCACCACATCCTCAACACATGACGTTAAACTGTGATCCAACCCCGTGACTTGCACGCAGGGTCCCCCCGTCTCGGACATTCATTACGCTGCTCGTCTCCACAAAGATGGGATCACCCCTCCACAGGGGATGATATCCTCCTTATCGGAGTGGCATATGTCCACGGGAGAAGGGCCACCACCTTGGTGTAAGCCCCCTAGCCCCTCTTGAAGAAGGTATCACCTGTTCACCTCCATACTTCCCCACTGCAAAGGCCAGTGGAAGGCGCGATAGGGAACGAGGCACCTTCCATATTTGGTCCCAAATCCCTTTACCGCTGTGTTTTGCCGCACTTCAGGCCTCCATCCTGGAATAAGTCCCAGCACCATGGGACGCCTAACGCATAATCCCCTCTTTGTTTCTCACGGATTCACCCTTCGTGACGTGATCATCAGGTCTCTGTTGTCTATTGTTTATCACACCAAGCACGACTGACGTGGGATTAGAGTAAAAATTGGCCATGACAATACCACGTCCAGCACGACGTTAAACTATATGTTGTCCCGCATGACATTAAACTGTACATCCATTTGAACTAAATGGTCTTTGATCCATTTCAAGGCATGGTACATAGGAAACCTCCATGAGATTCAAGCCCGTCACCGATCGGACCAATGTCTTTCTTCACGTCAGTTCGCCGACACCCACATTACAACCCGAACTACGAGGTCTTTGATCCATGTCAAGGCATGGTACAGAGGAATCCTCTCTGAGGTTCAGGCCCATAATCCCCCGGACCAAGGTACCTCTTCATGTCAGTTTGCCGACACCCACCACCCGTTGTTTATTCACGCCAGGTTTCACCCTCGTCCCACATGAAGTTAAACTGCATTCTGGCCCAGCAGTAAGCCGTTGTGACCATCCTGAACTATGAGGTCTTTGATCCGTGTCAAGGCATGGTACGTAGGAAGCCTCACGAGGTTCAACCCTACCACTAGTGGACCCAAGGGTTCACCTTCCCGTCGGTTCACTGATGAAGCCATTTGAACTACGAGGTCTTGGATCCATGTCAAGGCACGGTACGTAGGAAGCCTCCCAGAGGTTCAATCCCACCACCCGTTGGTCATTCCAACTTCATTCACGTCAGTCCACCAACACCTGGGCAGCCTAGTTTGTAATCCCCACACCATCAGACCAAGGTCCACATTCACATCGGTTCACTGACGACACCCATCAGACTAAGGTCCACATTCACATCGGTTCACCGGCACCATCCCGAACTATGTGGACTTTTATTCCCTGCCACAGGGATACGTAGGAGGTCTCTTCAAGGCTCAATAACAACTTCACTGTCACCCTTGTGATGATCCCATTTCATTCCCCCTCTACTTTATTCTTCCATCCATCATTTATCCTGATTCTCACCTGAGCCACAACATCCCGATGAGATCGTGCCACTCCACTCCCCGCCACAGCATCCGAGAAGCCAACCATGGGCTGACCCCAATATCGGCATTCCTTCAAGGGGATTCCTCAATCTAATCCACCCCAGCTAGTGTTCTGATCAGGCTGATCTGTCTCCGCTAGATGATAAACCTACGACATACCCTGTGTTAAACATGGGAAGATGAGGAAAACCTCATATACATGCCTATGGAATATGATTCCCCACGCTCGATGTGGGATGCCTCGAGCTTCCACGCCCTTGAGAAGCACTATGATAAGGGAAAAAAGACAGACATGCCAATTCCCCAGCGTTCAGACATGTTACTAATGCCTCGACGTGACTACTCCCCCGACTGAAGGTTGCTCGCCTGACCGGACCCTTTGGTATGTCCTGACAGAAGAAATGTAATTAATTGGTGTCCATGGAAACATGGCACTGGGAAGAGTTTCACAAACAATGTATTAAATCTATGAGGGAGACCCGGACTAGGTGATGAATTCAGAGGAGGAATCCATGGAAGGAAGAACCTACATCCCATCATCCCGGTTTCGATCAAGGAGATAACGTTCTTGAATAAGGAGCAGATGCCTCCTACCTTTGGAAAGCGGGAATGCGGGGCAACACAATGAAAGCCGCGCCTATCACGCCCAAGCGGACGGATGCGCGTACGCCGATGAAAGTGTCAAAAACCGACATGGTGAACCCGACTTGAATTTATTCTCCTCAATATGGAGATAAGTTTCATTCGAGACATCAGTAGATTGATGTGTCACCGGATCCAGATATCTGGTGTCGGGTCCCGCCAAGCAAATAGCGGGCCTAGCGTGAAACACACCAGATGTTGGGGTAGTAGAACGTGGGGAATTCCGTTCTGCAATATGTTGGCGTGGATTCCTCTCACCGACCAAAGAAGATGGAATGATGCTGGGGCACTGGTTGTAGATCCGTTTCCTCACAGTACTGATGAGTTGATCTCCCTGTTTCCTAGGAACCAGGTTGCTGCTATGGAGACACGATCACCACCCTCTCTCCTACACAGGGGCGGGGGTAATACCAGCATAGCTACTCCACATGGCTCCACTGCCGTCACGATGACCTCTACATCCGTGAATACAGGACTCCCACATCCCCTCTCCCCATCAGAGATCTTCCAACGAAGGATGATCAAAAACCTTGTATGTAGGTACGAGGAGGAAGGGGTCATCCCAACTCGGGATATGGCCCGCCTGGACCTGGAGGCATCCAGCCCCCGCCGTCACCACTGCCCTCAAAGGCCGCACATGGAGCCCCTACTCCCCACCCCGACGTTCAATTGTTTTGGGAGCCTGTCCTCGGAACGCCTCGATGACTCCTCACCTTACGCTAATGAGGCAGGTGATGTCCGACTCGGCCCAGTTAGAGTCCCAGTTCAAGGACTCCAGGAAAGGGCTCCCATCTAGCCATGCCAGCACCGCCGTCTGGCTTCTCCAGATAAGTAGGTAGGCTATTCCCCTGCACTACCTGCGCCGGCTCGTCTGACCCGGCGTCAGCATCGGGCCCAAGCTGAGGACGCTCGTCAAGGGACGTCGATGTCAAAATATATTGTGGCCCGACCCACCACCGACGTACATCATGGAGTCCATACACACACTGAGCAGGGGCACTCCTTCACCCGACTAAGACTAAGGCCCCAACTGCCCCATGGGCAGGTTGGGTTGGCTCTCAGGGTTGTAGGCCTGAGTGGTGATCGCCTCGAACCAATTTGTGGTGGTGTCACCCCGTACAGAGGGCCACCCCATACAACCATTCCACAGAGCATGGGACTTCCCCACTCTGAAGCTCATCATGGAGGTATGCCTCGTGCTACCCCCATCTCGAAGGAAGACTTTCCCCGTGGCAGTGACGCTTGGCGCGGAGGTCTCTCCCGCACCCACCACACCGGGTATGGAGTTCCTCATCCTGCCCCCAACCGTCGATGTGAAGGCACTACCCATCCGGTCCCTCTCCAACATGGGGGGTCCTCCCTATGTCCTCTCTGTAACTGGATAAGGTCCTCCTAGCCCTGGTAACCCGAGGTGTGAAGGTTAGCCTCACTCCACCCGCACCAAGCATGGAGGTCCTCCCCATGCTCCTGCCGGTTCCAATAGGGGTTCCGCCCACATGGGTGATGTCCATGGAGATCCTACACATGTACCCTTCGACATTTTCCCTGGTTCCCCTTGCACCCCATATATCTCAAGCGGGAGTCCTCTCCACCATGGCACGAGCGCCGCTCTGAGACTACATGTCGAGAATCAACCTTGTCCCGAAGAGCCATCTAGGGGCAGGAGAGTGGGTCGTCTCCACCACAAGAAGAGTCCTGGGAAGGCACGAGTGGAGTTCAAACCAGCCCGTTTCTCGGATTCTGAAGCAGAATACGACTCAACGATGGAACCTTCTCCCCACTCCTCCATGTCAAGGACTGGGGCAGGAACAAGGCGCGCCAGTCTCATTCTTCTAGAATGCGAAGTCCACCGAATTCCCCCCTCCCTCCACAAGTATATCCAAGAGGATGAAATTGTAGAAATCCCGCGGGTCCCGACCGTACAATCACTACCATCATCACCAGAAGCGCCCTCTACCTCTACCAGAGATCACTGAGAGCTATTTTGGGGACCAACGACGGTAGAGCAATGATGTGAGCCATCGCCGATGACCACAATTCTGGCGCTAGAAGTTGTGGCTATCAGCCCGTTGTATCATGAAATTATGGTCAGGTCACCTCACTCTTTAGAGGATGGCCCGGAATTCGGCAGCCAGTTAGCTCATTCGCCGTATTCTCCGCCGCCCAGTTTACGGTCCCAGTGGTCTGCCTCTATACCGCTACCGTTTCCTGAGCCGCCTCTGGTTTACGAGTGGGAAAATATGGGGCCAGACCCTGAGTCCAAGCCCAGGAGCTTCTGGAACATTCTCGCAGTGAATCACTTCCCTGAGAAGTTCTGGACGATGGCAGCACCGAACTTTTTCGCGCCGGAGTCCCTTACCCAAGAGGAAGTAGGGTGCTTCTGCCAAACCCTATGGGCGATGCACTTCTGCCTTCATTATGAGCGGGTAGTGTACCCCAGAAGCTGAGATCACTTTGAGGAAATTGGAGAGCAATGCCGCCTGACCGATTTTGTCGCACTCCCTATGGCCCAACGCCCTGAGTCACTAGCCCTATAGAGCACCCTTCAATGGAAATACGTTTAGAGTCTCAAAGTACTCCACCGAATCATCAGGCAAGCTACCCCCCATTTGCAAGTCCATGGATGGGGATAGTGTGCCTCCCTCCTATTCAGTCCTATCTGGCAGCAGCCTGATTCGTGAAGCAACATTGCGGACATACCCCTAAAGAGGGTCGCGGTCCACATGGCTGACGTAGTGGACAAGGAGGATGAGCATGAATTTCTCTATGGAGACTTACCCCCTAAGGTTGTACCACCACTGCTGGACCCATCACGGAGGGTTACCCGTCAGCAGAGGAACCTTCTAGGCCTCCCTGTACCCACCGAGTCACTGGTACTCAGTTGAATTTCTAGTAAGGGTAAGGAGCATGTCAGAACCGTCAAGCACTCCGACCCATCCACCTCTATATAGAAGACAGACGAATACCCTGAGATGGTTGTGTTGCGCCAACATCTTGCTGAGAAGAAGAGGCTGGTTGACGAACACTTAGCCGAGCGTGCTGTAGAGCGGCAACCCGACTATGGTAATCCCTAGTCGGGGCTGCAGGGGAAAGAACAATTTCCCCCCGTCGAGATGCCTTCGGGCAACCCTAATCACGCTACTTCCACGGACAAGGCAGAAGCTGGAACTCACAACAAGAGGGTATGATACGTCTCGCCAAACCTTCTTGAACGGTAGGGCAATCTGAGGAATCCAGCCTGGGTTCCCCCAACCGCCCCACATGACATTCCTCCAGTCAGTCCACGAGCTGCTGAAGCCATCTACCGTATCGAAGAACCCGAAAATGCGCTGGTGATTAGGGATCCCCGTCAAGATAGGGACACCCACCTGGATGATCTTATAGCGGCACTCATCGCCCGCCTCGAAGCGTTGGAAACGCGGTAGGTGGCAGTCCCATCGGATGGCAAGCCATATCCCGCGTGGGTGGATGATATGCCCACACCCCTGGGTTTTAGGAACCACACTTTCTCGCCCTTCAATGGGACATGGGACCCACCGAAGCACTTGGCCGAATTTTCATCCTGGTGTGGCCCCATGATGGGGACCCCGACCAAGCAAGTAGCCGCCAAGCTCCGATGTTTTGTGCAGACATTGGAGGGCCCTGCATTCATCTGGTAAAGCCAGCTCCCTATCGGATAGGTGACCAGCTGGGAGGATCTCCACTGGCAGTTCCTATACTAGTTCAGCTCCACCACGCGAAAGACCATCATCGCAGACCTCTTCAAGTGCAAACAAAGGCCTGATGAGCGAGTCACAGACTTCATCGCCCGGTGGAAGAGACTTACATACTCCCTCGACATGCCACTGAATCAGGATAAATCACTAACAATGTGTTTAGGGAACGTGAAAACGAAGCTGGTTCCTTCCCTGATCACCTAGAACTACTCTGGAGGGTTTCAGGATTTCTCAGATAAGGCTCAAAACCTCGAGGAAGCTCTGCAACAGACTAGTCAGGCATGTCTGCTGCCCCTTGTGATCCCAGCTAGGAGGGCTGCCGGAGCCGAACCCACCGCAGTGCCCCAAATAGAAGCCCCCAGACAAATAGAATTATTGCCAGCAGAACCGGCCTGACAACCCCACAGTGGTCCCCCACCTCAAGCACAGTCTTCTGACCAGCAGCGACTGCCGCAGAATCGACAGGTTCCCCCGCAAAATGTGCCGCCACCACCTAGGAGAGACTATCAGGCACCGCCTCCTCGGCAGGCCCCTCCGGCCCCTCGTTTGGGCTAGGCTCCCAGGGACCCCTATCCAGAAAGAAGACAGCAGACTTACTCGTTCAATGAGAATCAGGTCCCTGACTACTTCCAAAGTGCTCTAGAGCAAGGGATTGTGCGCTTACCGGAGTGCAGAAGTCCGGAAGAGGCGAATATCCCCGAGCACCCCAACTACTGTCCCTATCATCAGATCCTAGGACACACCCTCAAGAAATTATATGTGTTTAAAGACTGGATTCCGGACCAGGTCGACAACAACAAAGTCAGGTTGGGCCCGGCACTGACACAAGTAGCAGGTGTCTTTGTAAGGTCAGAGATTAGTAGTGATAGTGAAGTTGAGTGGCAGCAGGTCCCCATCCATGGGTCCAAGAAATATGATGACTGGATGGCTTAAAAAACTATCGCCCGTACCCATGGTATCATTCGGACATTCCTGAATCAGCCAGAGCCTTCGTAGGAAGTGGACAGTACTTATGCATCATCATCACAACCGACCTCATCCCAAAAGGGAAAACAACGACGACGCAAGAAGAAGCAACGCGCTCCACCAATGTCATCATCATCCCACACTCTTGGATACTTTATGCCCCCGTAAATGGGGATTCCCCCCAGAATCCGCCTAGTGGTGGACTATTCATCAAGCGACAGCCAATGGTATGCTTCGGTTAACACCATAGAGCTGGTAATGTCCTATATGGCTTCCGACGAGTGGGGACACTAGGCGAACCTCCCCAACGTCCCCAGCCAACGTCAACATCAGCGGAACCGAAACCACGATGATCATCGAGGCACGTCAGCGGGCGCTTTCAGTCAGGCCATTCATGCTAATGAAACCATAAAATAGGCTCAGCGCAGAGCTCAGCATGCACAACCTCATCTGATGCCCTCAGATCTACCTCCACTATTGTTTGTGCTGCTAGATCAGGTAGAGCTACCTCGTCCATATTGTGGTCAGTCTCTCATGGCTACAGTCCAATATCTGTTGGCCGATCCTAATCTGGCGGCTACTCCCGGGGCTTCAACTAGTAGGCATCAGGATGTACCCAGTATTATCTAGCCACCGGTTCAACCGACAGGACCCGCTATGCCTCCAACTACAAAAAGACCTCCTGTAAGCAGAGGCTCGTGCTTGGAACGAAAGTATGATGTCCTGAAGCACCCGGTTGGCATTCCAGTAAGGCATTATATCCTTGAGGCCCTTTTCCTATCGTCTGAAATGCACGAAGCACTTACCGAGGCACTCAGGATCCCCCTTCAGTTTGAGATGGAGGTAGCAGCTGTAGAATCCTTCCATGATGAGGAGATTGATAATGCTGAATGCCAGACAGTTATCTCGTTTTATGGTGAAGATGAAGACCCTCCCATATAGGGGCATATTCTCCCACTGTACGTCACTAGCCAGTTCAATGGCGTGGAAGTCCGATGCTACCTCGTTGACATGGGTTCTGGGATAAACCAAATCCCGACTCGGACACTGCGAAAGCTGGGTTTGTCTGAAGATGATTTGACTCCCTCCATCCTAAGAATCCAGGGATACGACAGGACCGAGAAATCCCCAGTCGGCAAGATCCGCCTGAATACCCTGTTCGGTGGCCTAATTACCACACCATGTTCATGGTTGTCTCACAGGACAGTGCCTACAACGCATTTATGGGCAGGCCATGGCCCCATCGGCACGCAGCGGTCCCTTCTTCATATAACCAATGCCTCAAATACTCCCTCAATGGTCGAGTAAGTGTGCTCCATGGAGATGAATTTCCTTTCACCTCTTGTGAAGCCCGCTATCTGGACGCCGACTATTACAAGATCAAGGATAAGAAAATCCTAACAAGTGAGGATGAACCCACCCCGGTCATAAGTGATCCCTTGGAAGGCCTAGATGACACCTATATCTTCCTGATCCATTGATTGGAGGCCACGAACTCTGACATGGGGTAGTGTTTTGTTATTTCAGGTACGAAAGGATGGCATGTTCCCATGTCCAAGTGACAACATAAAATCACCTCGTACCCCTACACCTACCAGGATCAGGTGATCCTGGAGCCTCCTACCCCTGTGCGGTATCAGAATATCAGGCTTATAACAACAGCAGTGCATCATACATGTCTCTTCCACCGAGCTGGAATCGACCGACTCAGGCTGAAGTGTCACCACTGCTTTGATGTCATGAAACATGGCACCATAGGCTGAAGGCCAGTTTGGATAGGATCGACTGCCTTCATTACTATGGTCTCAGCGGTACATGGGTCTCCTGATATGATGACCACCGCCACCAGCTTCCTGTCAGGGTTTGATAGCTCAGAATCATCTCCCATTGCGGGAAATCCCTCCTCGGGTGGAGAGGAAGATCTGGAGGATGCTCCCCCCACCTTTGAAGAAGGCGTCTCTACCACGGTTGATGAACTGGTACAGGTGAACCTTGGTAGCGAGGCAGATCTGAGGCCCACATTGATCAGTGCAACCATGTCCCTCGAGGAGCAGCAGCGGTATGTAGACTTTGTCAAACTACACCGTGATGTGTTTTCCTGGAGTTATGGAGAGATGCCAGGACTAGATCCTCAGGTAGCCATTCATCGCCTGAGCCTCCCGACTAACCATCGTGGGTTTAATCAGCCTCCCAGAAAGATTCACCCTTCTCACGGTGCCATGGTTGATGCCAAAGTTGACAATATTATCAAATCCAGCTTCATTATGGAAGTCTAGTACCCCAAGTGGCTTGCCAACATTGTTCTAGTCAAGAAGAAGAATGAGAATATCAGAGTCTATATCGACTTCTGTGATCTCAATAGCCACTGCCCAAAGGATGGCTTTCCCCTTCTAGTGACCGAGTTATTGATTGAATCCATGGCCGGGTTCCAGGACCTCTCTTTCATGGATGGGTATTCTGGGTATAACTAGATCTGGATGGCCCCTAAGGATGAGGATTCCACTGCCTTCAGGGCCCCCCAAGGTACCTTTTGTTACCAGGTTATGTCCTTCAGCCTGAAAAATGCAGGTGCCACTTATCAGTAGGCTATGCATCACATAGTCAGGCCAATTATCGGGATGATGGTAGAATTCTACGTGGATGATCTAGTGGTCAAATCCCGCTAGCTCCAAGACCATCTCAAAGACCGTGAGAAAGTGTTCGGTTTCCTCCATTCCCGCCACCTGAAGATGAAACAGTTAAAGTGTTCCTTAGGGGTCACCTCCTGGAAGTTTCTTGGATTTGTTGTTAGATAACAGGGCATTGAGATCGACCCAGAGAAGATCAAGGCCATCAACTAAATGCCTCCCCCGAGCAATATTTGGGAACATCACAGTCTCCGAGGACACATAGACTATATACGCTAATTCATTACGAATCTGGCCGGAAAGTGTAAGCCCTTTTCCCAACTCATGAAGAAAGGCGCCGCCTACGAGTGGGATGAAGAGTGTCGGACTGCCTTCGAAGAAATCAAGTAGTATCTCCTCCAACATCTGGTCTTGATGCCACCCATCTCCAAAAAGCCGCTGGTCCTTTATGTGACCACACTGGAATGGTCCCTCGACGCACTTCTCGCCCAGAAGAACAACGAGGGTATGAAAAACAATCTCTACTATCTCAGCTGCATGATTCTCGATACGGAGATTAGATACTCCCCTATCGAAAAGTGATGCCTTGTGCTCGTGTTTGCTGTACAAATGTTGCAGCATTTCCTGCATAACCATGAGGTACAGTTGGTCTCTCGGGTAGACCCACAGAAGTACATCCTTAACCGCCCCATGTTGACTGGCCAACTAGTGTTGTGGGCGGTGATCCTCCAGCAGTTTGACATCAGGTTAGTGCCTCAGAAATCCATCAAGGGACATGCATTGTCATACTTTTTAGCTGCCCATCCAACCTCCGCAGATCAATCCCTGGACCTAGATTTTCCTGATGAGGCGATCCCCTCAGTCAATCATGCCATCTCATGTTGGAAAATGCACTTCGACGGTGCCTCCCGGAGCCCCACCGGTAGGAGGCTCAATGATCCTAAGCTCAATAGAATGGGTCTGGGTATCTTCTTCATCACCCCGGTGAAAGCCGTACTACCATATTCGTTCCTATTGTCAGAAGGTTGTACAAACAATGAGGCAGAGTACCAGGCTCTCATCACCGGCCTCGAGTTGGCCCTCGAGATCAATGTGCCCCATCTACATGTGAAAGGAGATTCTGAGCTGGTAATCAACCGGGTCAATGGCGACTATGTCATCATGAATCCCGAGCTTGTGCCATTGCTGGAGTGCAACCTCTGTCTAATGGCCCAGTACTCTTCTCGACCAGAGGTTAACCATGTCCCTCGGTCGCAGAACGGTCGAGAAGACGCTTTGGCTGGCTTAGCTATGTCTCTTGTAGAACCCGAGCAAGATGATTTGATCATACATGTGGCACAATGAAGATTCATTACCCCCATCCCCCCATAAGACAATGATGGCCTGTGGGTAAGTCATCTCACCACCAGACCTTCTGCGTCGGGGCTCCCAGGTTCGTCAGACACAGTGGTTGAGGCCACTCCTGACTGGAGGGCACCTTTTGTTGAGTAACTCCAAAATGGTTGCCTCCAAGAAGATCAGGCCGAGTGCAAGCGAATCTGACACCACACACTACAATTTACCCTCTAGAGCATTCCTAGTCTTGAGAAGATCCTCTATAAGTGGATCTTCAATGGTGTTCTCCTCAATTGCATTCAAGGAGTCGAGATTTCTCAGGTTATTCAAGAGGTTCATGCTGGTTCCTGTGGTTCCCACCAAGCTGGGCCAAAGTTGTCCCATAAAATCCGGAGGTTGGGATACTTCTGGCCCTCTATGATCCATGATTTTATCATGTTTTCCAAGGGATGCCACACGTGCCAAGTTCATGCCAACTTCCTGAATCGGCCACCGGAGCCTCTCCATTCCACTAAGTATTCTTGGCCATTTGTGGCGTGGGGACTCGATGTAGTGGGACCATATCCACTGGCAGAAGCTCGCCAGTATAGGTTCATCCTAACTGCTATAGATTTCTTATCCAAGTGGGAAGAGGCAGTTGCACTCAAAGAGGTCAAGGCCCGTTCCATCATTGACTTTGTGAGCTCCAATATCATCTATCGGTTTGGGGTCCCTCACGTTGTCCTCAACGATAACGGTACCAACTTCCGAGAAGCCGAGCTGATGAAATTTTACGCCAAGTACAATATCCGTTCAAACCATACCTCTCATTGTCATGCATAGGAAAATGGACAGATTGAGGAATTCAACCAAACCCTCTCTAACATTCTGCAAAAAAAGGTTGGTCAGAACAAGAAATGTTGGCCGGACAAGCTCCCCAATGCCCTCTGGGATTATCGGACGACGAATCGCAATTCCACCTAGGTTACCCCATATTCCTTGGTGTATGAGGATGAGGCCATCCTACCCATTGAAATCCAAATTACATCATTACACACTGCAGTCTATGACCAGCAGGCGCCAGATAAGGTGGATGATATCCGTCTAGCTGAATTGGAAGCACTGGATGAGAACAGGCTCCGTGCCCTGTACAATCTGGAAAGGCATCAGAATAAGATATCCAGAGCCTTCACCAATAAGGTTCACCTTTTCTATTTTCTACAGGGAGACCTAGTGTTGGCCCTTCGAGCGCCAATGATCCCCGATAGGAAACCTCCCAAGCTAGAGCCCAGATGAGAAGGACCTTACATCATCTATAAGGTTTACCCCAACGGAGCATACTCCTTGGTGACCACGTATGGTGAGCACATAACTCCTCCCACCAACTAAAAGTTCCTCAAGCAATACTTTGCCTGAGCCCTATGGTCCTACATGACCTTAAAATGTATGGCCCTACACGACCTTAAACTGTATCGTCCTACACAACCTTAAACTGTATGGTCCTACACGACCATAAACTATATGGTCCTACACGAATTTAAAATATATGGTCCTACAAGACCTTCAACGGTATGGTCCTACATGACCTTAAACTGTGTGGTTCTACAAGACCATAAACTGTATGGTCCTACACGACCATAAACTATACGGTCCTACACGACCTTAAACAGTTTGGTCCTACACGACCTTAAATTGTCTGGTCCTATAAGACCTTAAAATTTATGGTCTTAAACAACCTTAAACTGTATGGTCCTAAACGACCTTAAACTATATGGTCCCGCACGACCCTAAACCGCACGCTACGGTCCTTCATGACCCTAAACTGCACCACCGTCCTGCTAGACGATAAACTACAAAATAGTCTGAGCACTATGACCTTAAACTAAGATCTCCCCCATCCTCACTGCAGGACATTAAACTGTAAGCTAGTGAGGTCTTCCTAACTGAGGTTTATCCTCATACGCTTTGTCCTCTTCGGGCCCCTGGTCCCCGTCATTACTGTAAGATGTTAAACTGCAAGCCAGTTTGGCCTTCCTGACCGAGGCCCAGCCTCAGGAACCTTGGCCTTCATCGACTCGGGCTCTCTTATGGGATTGTATGGTGTGGTGTGGGATACGTCCTCATTCATGTCGGGTTACCAACCATACCGTACATATCCCCAAATGAGATGCATCTGTCATCCATCACGACATTAATCTACGATTTAAAAAACTACGTAAGGATTGATTCCCATCCTAATGGGATATATAAGAACGCTCAGACACCTCGTCTTGAGCCCAGCTCGAGCTCTTCTCTTTCACTATCCCCTAGGTATAGTTTCCTTGGAGGATCATTGCATGACGAGGAGTAGGCTTTTTTCGGCCCCACTCATACAAGGATTATAAGGGTCACACCATGTGCCCACTCCCGTTCTTCTATCCTCCCACGTCCTCACCGCATGACTTTAAACTGCATGGCCTTCAAGAACTATGTATGGCTTGATTCCCATCCTAACAGGATACATAGGAACGCCCAGAAATTTCATCTGTCGGCCCAGCCCAAAAGCCAAAAATCTTCCCCTCAGGTCAAGACGTATGGCAGGATGCACACTTTTTATCCAACTCACATTGACCAAGCCTCGACCCGGCTGTACGTCCCCCTTGGAGATGTTCGACTCTTTCGTGGATGGATATAGCCATGCTTCACCCACTCCTTTACTAGGATTCCATAACTTTACTCACCCAGAGGGACCCCCAAGAACGGTCGAGATACCATGCACAAGGGCACTCCTACCGATACGGGCCAACGCCCCCGGGGGTTTTCGAGCAACAAACTGATACAAGTCCCGCATTGAGAATTTGGTCAATGGTCGACGCTCATTTGTTGCTCCCATATCAGGTCACCATAGGGACGCTGTGTTTCGAACATGGTCAAAAGTGTCCTGGATCTTCAGGTCCACCCCAAGATGTCCCAAACATCGAGTGCAGTGATTCGCTCTGCCCCATCCCGAAGCGACAAACATCCCTCCGGGTGGCGCCAACAGTCAGGCCCACGACCCTGATTCTCTTATAAGGGATGTACAGAGTGGTGTAGGATTACATCCTCTTTCACATCGGGTTACTTGCCATGTTGTACACATCCCCGGACAAGATACAATTATCTTTTTCCCCATCCTTACTGTAAGACGTTAAACTGCAAGCCAGTCAGGCCTCCTTGACCAATGCCTAACCTCAGGCCCTTTGGCCTTTCTGGGCCCACGACCCCCATCCTGGCTGCAATACGTTAAACTGCAAGATAGTCGGGCTATCCTGAACAAAGAACAACCTCAAGCCTCCCTCAATGAGGCCTACCCTCAGGCCCCTTGGCCTTTTCGGGCCCCAGGCTCAGATTCATTCCTACAGAACTGTGCTGTATGGTGTGAGATTATGTCCTCATTACCCGTCGTGTTGTACACTTCCTTGTTAGGATATTCTTCCCCTGGGTATCCCTTCAGAACTATGTGTGGCTTGATTCCCATCTTTATGGGATACGTAGGACCACCCGAATGCCTAAGCTTCGGGTCCAGCCCCATCCACCGAAAACCTCAATCCCACCTTGGCCCCTTGGCCTACTCTTCCTCCACGAGGGGATTATATGGTGTGGTGTGGGATTATGTCCTCATTCATGAAGGTCTCATAATGACCACACTATGTATCTCTACCCCCCGAGCTGTTTCGTCGACCCTTTCCGACGGTTCACCAATGTGCCTAAGGGTACTCCGGTTTATTACCTAGAATGTCAGACTTTACTCGTACACGTCCGCACCCGCTTTCTAGGATTTGTGTATCCTTTCATCAGGGCTAAAATCATCTTTCACACCTAGAGGGGCCCCCAATAACGGCCTGGATACAACGCACAAGGGATCTCCTACCTTTACGGGCCAACGCCCCCGAGGGTTTCAGACAAAAAAACCGATAAAAAACCCGCGTTGCGAATATGGTCAGTGGTCGATGCTCGTTTGTTGTTCCCACCTCAGGATAACGCGATATGGAGACTATTTTTCTACCATGGTTAACAGTAATCCTCCATCTCCACGCCAACCCCATTAAGCCCAAAATTTCGGTTACATGATTCACATCCTTCCCCATTCTTATCATATCCAAGTGGAGTTTCAAGACTCTTGGTACAATTCCTCCGTGCATGTCTGCGCATTGGGGGAACAAAGATGTGTCAAAGGTGTCCTTTTGGGCTCTTCACAGACTCCCCCTTGTTGGTTGTTTCGGGTATTGCAATAAGGATCATATCCCCTTGTTTCATACACCGAGTTTAACTCACATGGGCTTAGGGATCGGGCCGAGGTCTGCACTTACCTAGAAAGTTGTCATCCACCCCTGGTCCGAACTATAAAGACCATAAACTAATATCTCCCATGAACTACGTCTTGCTTGATTCCCATCCTCATGGGATACATAGGAACGAACAGACCTCCTACCTTTGGGTCCAGCTTGAGTTCAGCGTCCCGCCATCGGGACCCTGACTACGGGACTGTGTGGTGTGTTGAGGGATCATGTCCCTATCCACATCGGTTATGTCGCACGACACCATACAAATTCCCCTCCTGTCATAGTCTCTGCTATGTCTGCACTGCATGATGTTAAAATTCATGCTTGGTCCTATCACACAACCCTAAACTGTGACATTATCGTCCTGGCCGCATTATGAATAACGACACCGCATTGCGATGATCTCATTGTAGAGGAAATCACGTTGGGTATTGGTCACACGCCATGACATTTTTCAAAGCCTATCACAGCTTGTTTCTTGTGGCAACGCCAGGGCATGATACCATAGGCCCGTTTCTTCACAAAAAAAACCACTCATCTTAGAAGGAAAAACAAGATTTATCAAATTCTGCCTCTTTTGGTGCAAGGGCTACGCCCGCACTCCCCTTCTTCACTGGTACTGGTACCTTACTGTTCCACCCTTCATAACTACGTATGGATTGATTCTCATCCTTATGAGATACGTAGGACCACCCGGGAACCTCCCCGTTGGCCCAGCCTAACTTTCTTGTTCGGTCCCTTGACTCGAGCACTTCCCCAGAGAACACATGGTAAGTGGGAATTATGTCCTCATCATTGGGTTTTGTAACCACCTTGCCGTGTGTCCCCTGTTCTCCTTACCCATACATGGTCCGAGTTCTAAGACCATAAATTAAGACCCTTTCAAGAACTACGTGCAACATTATCCCCATCCCCATGCGGTACATAGGAACACCTTTTCACTCTGCTTCTGGCCCATCCCAACTCTTTTTTTTTCGGTCCCTTGACCTAAAACCTCTCCCAAGGGTGTCGTGCGGTGTGATATGAGAATATGTCCTATTTCACGTCAGGTTGTTCACTGCACCATAAACACCCCCTGTTTTCATTCACACCAGGCATTTGAGTTACTCCACTGCGTGCTTCCTGTGTTTCCTCCGCAGATGGTCCGAATTCTATGACCCTAAACTAATACCTCTCTATGGGAAAGGACTCTGCTCCCTCTATCTAATACGCCTAGTTGTCGTGTTCAGATGCGGTTTGACAAAGAGACCGAAGAGTGGGATTTTCATAGGGACATTCCCCTCGTCCCATGACCACGCTTCATGGGTCGCTATTTGGATCCTCATCCTCTTCCACATCCAAAAGGACCCTCGGAAGACATTGATACTAGGCTTAAGGGCTCTCCATGGATGCTGGACCTAAGGTCCCTCCAATCATTTCGGGCCAACATCCCTACGGATCTCGGACAATATTTGTGACATGGTCCCATGTTTCGAACATGGTCAACAATTGACCTTCATTTGTCTGTCCCCATTCTAGGATAACGCGATATGGATGCTGCATTTCCGCCATGGATAACAATTATCCTCTATCGTCATGCCGCCATCATTGTGATCCAAATATCGAGGGTCATGATTCACACATTTCCACTTCCTAATGTTCAAGTAGAATTCCAATATACTCAGCTCTATCTCTTCACGCATCTAGGTGCGCCACGTGGTCGCGTTAGTATTATGGGGCCGGTATTTACCGAGCGTCCCATCACCCTAACCTGCCCCTTTCTGTGTTGGGAAAATCCCACCAATACATCTTGTTTCTGACACCGAGCATGATTCACGTGGGCTTAGTAGTTTTGGCAGGAGGTGTACCAACATGGGCAGGCTTTTCATCGCCCCCTCAGAACTACGTATCGCTTGATTCCCATCCTCATGGGGTATGTAGGAACGCCCAACCACTCTGCTTCTGGCCCATCCTAATCCTCACTCTTCGTCCCTCGACCTGGAGTGTTTCCTCTGACGGTACGTGGTGTGATTTGGACTCCAAGTCCTCATTCACGTCGGTTTCATAACTACCACACCATATGCTCCCTGGGCTCTTCTCCTCCACTCCACGTCCTATCGTATGACGTTAAACTACAGAGGTGCATATGTCGTCAATGAATGAAACTAAACTACGGTTCTACCCTGAACAAGTTTAGGATGCCCCGTGTTAATCATGGGATACACCGGAGCCTCTTCCAGAGATGATTTCACCTACCAGTGTTGTTCTATGACTACACTGTGCTTCCAGAACTATGTATGGCTTGATTCCCACCCTCATCGGATACGTAGAGACACCCTGGTATTTTTCCTAGGGTCCAGCCCATAAGAATCATTAATACTATCCTTCCCCTTTTCCTCCCCCTGGTTGGACCCCTCGTAGATGACCATGTATCTATGACTCTTCCCTGAATAGGTTCAGGATGCCCCAAGATCCCATTTGGAAGCGACAAACCCCCTCTCCAGAGAGGCCCTTTCCCAAAAAAGGAATGATCCATGATCAAACCAATCCACCCATCTGGCGTACTCCCACCACGGTGGTGTATTCACATGAGTGTTGGATTCTTTTCGGGAAAACCATCACTCCATATTCCACACTTTGGCTGCCCCTTATTCGGACCGTTGTCCCTTTTCACGTCTGAAGGGACCCCCTAACGGCCTGGTCTCATGCCGCATCGGCTCACCTACCATCCTGGGCCAATGTTCCGGAAGACTGGTAATGTTTGGAAGGACCCCATAACAGTATGGATGCTCAACCTAGGGTCCGCCTACTGTCCTGGGCCAATGTCCCAAAGGATTGATCGACAAAATTTGTGACATGGTCTCGGGTGTTGAACATGGCCAACGGTCAACCCTCATTTGTTGTCCACATTTCAAGCTAACACACGCCCCTGGCGTTGCACCATTCGTGTATAGGAGCACACTAAAGAAATGGAAATTGTCGTCGGACGTCCTGAAAACATTGTAGGGATGTAATGAACCAATTCAAACAGTGGAAATCGTGGATGCTACAGCATTCAAAGAGAGAAGAAAGACGAATCATGAAAATAAAATTAAAAGGTTTGTAATTGTTACAGTACCTGGGGGTTGACTCCTCCCATGGATGGATCAACCCCGTAAAAAGAGCATTATAGCTCTGCCACCCTTAGACTTGTGGAGTCCAGGAATTTCTGCTGCTAAATCAGCTCCTGTTCCTCCTTAGCAGCGGTGGGGCGCAGTTCGTCAGCCTTGGCCCAGGCCCTCTCGATGCCAGCCTAAATGAAATCCATCTTTCCAGAAGCCTTCCTCATATGCTCTTCTGCCTCTGCCAGATGGGCCTTCAACCGTGAGATCAGCTCATATTGTGTATTAAGAGAGGCTGAGTACTCATCTGCTCGGGAATGTAGCTGTTGGACCTCACTTTGAGCCTCATGGAGCTTCTTGATGTTTGTCTCCTTCCTCTTCTGCCAGCCCACGCTGAGATGGTGATCATACTCCCGGATCTTCTCAGTCATGAGATCATGGATGAGTGCATGAGGATGTTGGGAATCCACTCCCCCAACACACAATTTGCATAGCCGCGAGTGATGATTGTCCATTTCGTTCGGCCATAGCTCTTGGGTGTGTCCTTGATGAAGCGCGTGATTAGCTTCCATGATCGGCAGCATACTATGCTGTTGTCTTCTTCATCAGAGGCTGTTTAATCCCAGTCCGTGTGATTGGCAGGCTCTTATGAAGGATACACCCGTAAGAAGACCTAAAAAGGATCTGCATCTGGCATTGAATCTAGCGTGACATCTGGCATCGAAGCAGGTGTGACGAGACTTGGGTCGGCCGATTGATCCTCATCATCAGACTCTACCTCAATAACCTCAGGCACGAACTTGCTGGTGGTCCCCCTAATGATAGTGTGTGATGCAGCTTGGGTAGGTGGGGGAACTATCTCCACCATCACCGGCATGCCCCTAGGAGGGGTGCCACCAGACATCCCAACTATCCTTGCCGCGACAACCCATTCCAGTTGGAGAACTGCACGATATTGAGGGACATGAATGTTAGTTGGCACGATCTACATATGATAGTAATGAATCTATTAGAGGAAACTCACAGAGATCAAACTCCAGGTTTTGATCTGGAGTCGATGTTGACTGGACACCAAGGCGTGGCCCTCTGTATACTGTTGGAAGGTCTGGAGATTCTGGAGGAGCCACCTCAGGTGCTCTAGCCCCACCAGATGCAGAACTGGACGTAGCCGTAGGCGCGAGTTCTGAAGGTCCTGTATCATCACCCGCCAAGGGGTGAGAGAGAGGCCTGCGTACAAGTTCCTACTTCATGGTTCAAATGTTTGTAAGAAATCTGTGGTGGCCTTAGAACAGACCATGGGGAAAGAAACTCAGAATGCTACCTTGAGTGACTCTGTGAAATCATTGGAATCTGAGTCTTGATCTCTGACTTCGCCCTCCTCCAATGGGATCCCTCCGCTAGCCTCATCCCCCCAAGAAGATTCATCCGATTCTTCCAGTAGGGGAAGTGCTCCCCCAGATCGGTGGCAGACAACTGTGAAGGAACCATCTGATCCAGCAGTACCCTTACCTGATCTATCATTGGGTGTGGAACACCACTGGATTGAACGTAGTCCTCCATCTCAACCAGATATTGCTCTGCCTCTGCCCTAGACACCGTGAAAGCAGACCGAACTGGGCCTATACCCAGCAGAACCATACCACGATGATTCAGGAGTTCGCACATCTTGGGCAAACTGAGGTGTTTCCAGTTGACATCCCAAATGTCCCAGGCCTTCGGGAAGACGACATACTCTGACATGTCGATATGACATAACTGCTTCCCTGGAGCCTGAGCGGATATCCTGTGGATTCCCCTTGGTTACCGCACCTCTGGATGGCCCTGATCTTCTGGAATCACCGGATCCGCCACTACTACCACACCCTCAGCCGGTGCAGGTCTCGCCGCCATGGCAGCCCCGCCACCGTTAGAGGCCCTTGCTTCCCTCCGACCCCAACCTCGGGATATGGGAGGCCCACCGTCACCAACCCGAATGGTTGACTGCCTCAGCATCTCCTTAGGATTTGTGGCCTCCCAGCTGATGGCATACTCCCTCACAAATCTGAAAGTGGTGGTGGATGGAGGCAATACAATTCGCATCTTCCCATCCTCCCGTGTGAACATGAGCCACAACTTCCTCATCACACATGGGTGTTCCTCGTGACACACCTCCCAGTAGACCTGCGGGGTCAGCCGCTGGAGGCACCAGAACTTCCTCGCAAACCGATGCAGGGTGTATGGCTCACATAGAGTCTAACGATCCACTCGTGCCACTAAAACACCGCCTTGAAAGGCCAGGAGATAAGCCCTATGCTCTTCCATTTCCTACCTGTCGTCAATAAGTACCCCTGTCGGCAATGGAAATGGGTGGAAGTTAAACTCATCCACCCTCCACACCCAATTCAGTACCATCGGTATGGTTAGTTTGAATGGGAAGCTCCCAGCCGCATTTAGAATGGAGGGACAGAAGTTTGATCCCAGTAGTGAGATAAGGTTTGGATACTCATAAATCCCCCTGATGTGCACCACAATCCACCCATATAGAAGGTAGAAGGGCCCGCATATCCTTGGCAGCTTCTTTCCCTCACTACCATGCCGTAGAAACCTATACAGCTTGGCGAGCATTGGAATCCCTAGATTGACCCACTGCCCCATGGCCAGCATAGACGCCATGATGAACGAGCTAGGCCGCACCCCCATGTTGGTATCCCCCACCGATAGGATCCAACCGCAGATAAGGGCCGCGATGAATGCCGCTATCCTGACTATTGGCTGTTGTTTAGTGCTGACACTAAAACCCCAAGTCTTCCATTGGGTGTCCTCCAAGACCCGCCAATACGAGTGCTCCTTTCCCCATTGAGCTGCCTTCGGATAAGTTCGAGGCCTCGGAGGCAACTCTCGATTCTCTGGGAAGTTCAGGAACCACTCGAACCACTTCTTAATGTGGACATGTCTCACTGCCTCCTTGTCCTCTCCGGGGACCAGTGCCATCAGTATCGACACCAGTCATGAAATCTACTCTGTATCCTCCCACACGCTCATAACGGGGAGGGACTCATCATACAAGGGCCCCAAGATCGGGACCCCCGAAATCTAACAGAGATCTGACAGACTGATTCCCACCTCCCCATGGTGCAGGTGAAAAGTATTGGTCCTAGACGACCATCAAATCAGCAGCTCCAAAATCAGCTGTTTCATTTGGTAAATGTGGAATTGGGAGGCCCATGTTGCCTCATACAAACCTACTCTCCTCAGATCTACCCCAAACTCCTTGCATGAGGCACCTACCCAGTAGGCCCATTCCCAGTCGTTGGTGATGTTTCCTCCCTGGCGCAAGTCCCACTCATCGGACCACCCCTTCTTCGAATCCTACAAATCCTCCTTCAGCATGGTGCGGTACAGAGGAGGGGACGTCTCTGATTGCAGTGGCTTCCCGTCAATATTGTTCACATGGTTGTAGTGACAGTCGGCAGTGACGGGTGTGAAGTCCTCCCACGCATGACCATCGTCCGCCCTGAACCACTAGCGCTGGCATGGCATGCTCCTGAACCAGCATGCTGGTTCATCCCTACTCGCCTTAGGAATGAAGATATCATCCCTCAACCCGAAGCCATACAAGGGAAAATTCTTCCAATGCGGATAGTTCGTCTAACTCACTGATAGCAGTTCTGTCAAAGAATTATGGTCCGAGTAACTTCGGACCATCTCTCCAAGGCCCAGAGAGTTGGCCATCTCATCCCTCTGGGCGGCGTCTACAAGCACCCCCAACACAACTTCTCGATGGGCCATTTCGGTCTCGGAACTCGAAAAAATTTCATGTCAGGTCGCAAAGGTTTCTCACGAAGAGCTCTCCATAAGCTTGGGTGAAAACCCAGCTGCGGAGCCTAGCCTAAGCCGGAAAATAGAAGTTCTCTTGGTGCGGTCGCAGAGTCAGAGACTCGCGGTTCGCCGCGAAGCTCGATTCGTGGAGAGCAGACACGGAGTACGCGGAACTTCGTGATGTCGAGAGAGGAAAAAGACAATAGTCATGAGATGAAAAAAGAGAGATCAACCCCCTATTTATAGGCGGTGACCCCAGAGCTTCGCGGTGCATCCCGCCTGTGTGGAGCATCGCGGGGCGTTCGGAACGCGCGGCCGCGGATATCCCCGCGCGCCCCTTCGCGAGTCCACATCATGAACTGCCGATAAATTTTGGCGATTTTACCTTAGACTTCAAACCTTGATCCCTTCGCAACTCCAAGTCTGAGGGGGGGGGGGAATTTTTTGGTGCCAAAATATTGAGTGCAGAGGAAATAAGGAAAAGAAGCCTGCACGCTACCTCACGAAGCCCCGACGTGGAGCACCTCCGAGCAACGTGGCCGCTGCGATGCAAAGGAGGCGGGACTGCTCCACAAACGCCCTGACGTTTGCGAGCCCACCTCGGAGCAAAGGAGGCGGGACCGCTTTGCGATAGCCTTGACGTTCGTGAACCCACCGCGAATCCACCGAAGTGGTAACACTCCGCGAGCCCCTTGACGTTCGCAACCCACCACGAAGCACCAAAGTCCCCTTCGTGCCGCGTGAGCTCTGCTTCGTGGTGCCCCTTTCCTATAAATACTGGGCTCCCCCTGAGTCCATGGGATGGAAAATTCAAGCTTTCAGCTTCTCGGCTCCCAAATCTTGATGTACCCTTCACCCTGGAAATCATGAGCTCCGCAAGGTATTTTTGCTTCGCGATATGCATTCGCCTTCTCTCGTTTTGGGCCCCTCTTCCGAGAGGGATTCCCTTTGCGAAGCCTAAGGGAATTCGCGAAGGAAGAGGATTCCAAAGGGAACCAGGGTAGCCGTGGAGCGTTTATGGTTCACGAAACACCCATCATGTACTAGTGATCCACATGCCAAGGCAGGGTCACTGTACATTGCGAAGCACACTACTTCACAGCACCTTGCTTCGCGAGGAACCTTGCCTTCGCGAGGTCGTGCTCCGAGAACACTATTCCACTTCGTGAAGCACCTCCCATTCACACCCCTACCCCATGATAAGGCCAAGCCGCTTCACTTCGTGAAGTGCACACCTTTTCTTGGAAATTCCTCTTCCCGTGCGACCCTCCAGGTTTGTACGATGTGATTTCAGAGTCCCATGGACAACACCACTCGTATCATTGCTTCACCTACTGCTTCTTTTCAAAGGCACGCTAACAGCTATTGCTTCTTCGCATAGCCACTCTAATGTGGACCCCATGATGGTTCACTCTATGGCCCCCTTCACCACGGCTTTTCCGGTACCTTCCCTCCCCCAAGGGGCAGAGGGTACTATTCATGTAAGTCCTAGGGGTGTCGAGTAAACCCACCTCGTCTGAGCTGCAGGACGTTAAACTGCCAAGCACCTCATCCTCAACACATGATGTTAAGCTCTGATCTGAACCCGTGCCTTGCACGCAGGGTCCCCCTGTCCCAGACATTCTTTACGTCTCTCGTCTCCAAAGAGATGGGATCACCCCTCCACAGGGGATGATATCCTCATTATCGGAGTGGCGTATGTCCATGGGAGAAGGGCCGCCACCTTGGTGTAAGCCCCCCTAGCCACTATTTCAGAAGTTAGCACCCATGAACCTCTGTACTTCCCCACTGCCAAGGCCAGTGGAGGGCGTGATAGGGAACGAGGAACCTTCTATATTTGGTCCCAAATACCTCTCCCACTACGCTTTTCCACAATTCAGGCCTCCATCCCAGAGTAAGTCCCAGCACCATGGGTTGCCTAACGTGTAAGCCCCTCTTCGTTTCTCACAGACTCGCCCTTCGCGATGTGATCGTCAGGTCTCTGCTGTCTCTTGTTTCTCACACCGAGCACGACTCACGTGGGCTTAGAGTAAGAATTGGCCATGATGATACCATGTCCAACACGACGTTAAACTATATTTTGTCCCGCATGAAATTAAACTGTACATCAATTTTTAACTACGTGGTCTTTGATCCATGTCAAGGCATGGTACGTAGGAAACCTCCCTGAGGATCAAGCCCGTCACTCATCGGCCCAAGGTCTTTCTTCACGTCAGTTCGCTGACACCCACATTTCAACCCGAAATACAGGGAATTTGATCCATTTCAATGCATGGTACGTAGGAAGACTCTATGAGGTTCAATCCCATCATCCCCTGGACCAAGGTCCTTCTTCACGTCGGTTCGCCGGCACCCACTGCCTGTCTTTTGCTCAAGTCAGGTTTCACCCTCGTCCCGCATGACGTTAAATTGCATTCCGTCCCAGCGGTAAGCCGTAGTGACCATCCTAAACTACGAGGTCTTTGATCCATGTCGAGGCATGGTATGTAGGAAGCCTCACGAGGTTCAAACCTACCACTAGTGGACCCAAGGGTTCACTATCACATTGGTTTGCTGACGAATCCATTTTAACTACGAGGTATTTGATCTATGTCAAGACATGGTACATAGGAAGCCTCCCAGAGGTTCAATCCCACCACCCATTGGTCATTCTGACTTTATTCATGTCGGTCCACCAACACATGGGCAGCCTAGTGTGTAATCCCCACACCATCGGACCAAGGTCCACATTCACGTCGGTTCGCTGAAGACACCCATCAGACCAAGGTCCACATTCATGTTGGTTCACCGACACCAGCCCGAACTACATGGACTTTGATTCCCTGTCACGGGGATACGTAGGAGGTCTCATCGAGGCTCAATACCAACTTCATTGTCGCCCTTGTGATGATCCCATTTCATTCACCCTCCACTTCATTCTTCCATCCATCATCCATCCAGATTATCACCTGGGCCACCACATCCCGATGAGATCGTGCCACTCCACACCCCACCACAACATTTGGGAAGCCACCCACGGGCTGACCCTGATATCGGCATCCCTTCAAGGGGGATTCCTGAATCTGATCCACTCCAGCTAGTGTTCTAATCAGGCCGATCCGTCTCCACTGGATGTTAAACCTGTGGCATAACCTGTGTTAAACATTGGAAGCTGAGGAAAACCATAGATACATGCCTATGGCATATGATTCCCCACAATCGATGTGGGATGCCTTGGTCTTCCACGCCCTTGAGAAGCCCTATGATAAGGGACAAAAGATAGACACACCAATTCCCTAGCGTTCAGACATGTTACTGATGCATCGACGTGACTACTCCCCCGACTAAAGGTTTCTTCCCTGACCGGACCCTTTGGAACATCCTGACATTAGCAGTGTAATTAACCAAAGTCCATGGAAACATGGCACTGGGAAGAGTTTCACGAACAACATATTAAATCTATGAGGGAGACCCGGACTAGGTGATTAATTCTTGAGGAGGAATACATGGAAGGAAGAACTGACATCCCATTATCCTGGTTTCGATCAAGGAGCAGATGTTCCTAAATAAAGAGCAGATGTCGCCCGCCTTTGGAAAGTGGGAATTCGGGGAAACACAAAGAAAGTCGTGTCTGTCGCACCCAAGCGGACGGACGCATGCGCCCCAACAAAAGCGTCGGAAACAATACCTTACTATCAGAATTCCATCTCACCATCTCTTTCAATGACCAAGATTTGGATGAGGTAATCCATGGGTATATTAGGCTCCTATATGATCCTAGAAGAGTCAATAATGTCAATATCCATAGGGATTTGATTGGTAATGTTTCTAGGATCAACCTTATCCTGGTTTGAACCCTTCAACGTTTGGGATATAAATAAGGGGACCTATCTCCCACAAAGATGACCATTCAAGATTATGATATGGGTAAGAAATGACAACTCAAGATGATCAAGATAAAATATATGTTTAGGGATCTCATCTCTAACGTTGTGTTTATGGTTATCCAATGAGACACCAAACACAATACCATTCTTGGAAGGTCCTTAATATACATCCATGTGGGGGTACCTTTAACATTTCATCAATGTTTAAAATACCCCATAGTTGGAAAGGTCGACATACTACATAATCGAAGTTCCCCATTTGAAACCTACATATCCCCATATACTAAAGAATGTATCAATAAAAGGGAAGGAAAAAAACTGATGATGAATAATGATATGAAGGTCATAGCTCCCGAAGGCTTGGGCACTGCCCCATAAAATACTTGTAGTATGATCAACATCAACTATATGATCCCTATAAATCTATTGAAGGTGATATACTTGACCCCATATTTCTAGAATCTTTATTTCCATAGTGATAGTGTAAAAAATATCTTCTTCGAAATCCCTATGTAATGAATCAAAGAGTATAAGATGATAACATTTCTTCTCAGGACCTCTATCACCTCAATAATGAAAATGTTTCCCCTTTATTTAAATCTCCTTATGAAAATTTATCCAAATTATAAAAGGTTGATAAAGATGAGGGTTACCGTAGGAATGACCCTCCCGCATTTGAAGAGGTAATCTGCACCACCATTGAAAAACTCATACTGGTGAATCTGGGAATGGAAGAAGACCCAATGCCTACATATATTAGTTCCACCATTCCCCTTTAAGAGTAAGACATTTATATTTCATTTATTAATAGGCCCTAATATCTATTTTCTTGGAACAATACAAAAATTCAAAATTTAATTCAGATATGGCCACGCACCATCTCAACCTACCTGATGAGCATTGATTCATCTAGTAGGAATCTAAGAGAATTCACCTTTCGAATGAAACCAATATTAAGATGTATGTTAAAAAAACAATCATATATAAAATTTTTAAAGATGTGAAATAACCAATATGTACAACCAATATAATCCATATCAAAAAATTTTTTGTGTAGATTAGGGTTTCTATAAATTTCCAAGACCTTAACAAGTACTTCCCAAATAAATATTTTCCATTTCTGATCGCAAAACTCTTGATCTATTAATCTACTGGATTCTAATACCTTTCCTTCATATACGTGTATTCAAGGTATAATCAGATTAATATAGCCTATGAAGTTGAACAATTAACTTAATTTAGAGCGCCTCATGTGATTTGTTTTCCTTTAGATCATTCTATTTATATTAAATAAATCTGGGAGTATTTACCAACAATACATGAATTATATCTTTAAGCCATTCATGGGAAGAATAAATGAATTCTATACTGAATATGTAGTGTTAAAATCATGAAAATAGTATGATCACTTCATATATCTTCATAAAATCATTTAAAAGATGAGGAATTATAGTATGAAGGTGAATCCGCTAAAATGATCCTTCGGGGTAACATCAGGGATGTTCCATGTCATTGTGGTTTCCCTCCAAAACATCAATGTTGACCTTGAAAGGGATTGTTCTATTTCCGCAATGTCACAATAAAAAATATCAAATAAATGATAGGAATCCAAGGATATCTCACCAACATTCAATGTTTCACAGCCAACATGGCTGATAAATCTACCCGCTTCACCAGGATAATGAATATGGGGGTCACCTATCAAAGGTACAATGACTTCAAAAAAGTATTCAAAAGTTTAGATAAGTATTTATTTCTCCCACCATATATGATGCATCTATTTTAATGGAGTCCAATCATCTTATATTTAGATACTATAGAATTCTCATTGGGTACCCTCCTCACATAGAAAATTGATTTGATAACTAAGAACTATTTCTACTTCCTCAGCATAATAATGATAGGTACTAAGACCTGATACTCTAAGGTCGAGAAGTGTTTTTTACAGTAATATTCATAGTGAAAAAGATGTCACATTACTGGAAGCACCATGTAACCCACCTGGTCTATCATATTGATCCTCACAATTAATTCTTTGGTCATCCTATGTTGACTGGGTGCTTGACCCAATAGGAGGTAATTCTTCAGTAATAAAAAATTCAATTCATATAAAAAAATTTGTAAAGGAGAAAGTTGTAGTTTTCTTCCTTGTATCAAATACTACTTTAGATAATAAACTAGTGGACACCCTGATTTTATATTATTAGGTATTATATGCCCATGATTGTCACCAGGCATGAGAGATGTATTTTGATTGCACCTCCCATAGTCCTATAAAAAAGATGGAAAACCCAAAAATCAATCACGTTGGATTAGGAATTATATTTGAATCTCCATAAGAAGAAGATTTATCCCTGTATTCCTCACTATCTTATTTCTAAAAAACCAATATGGTAGAATAACATGCCTCAACGCGGGGTTGAATGAAGCTTTAAAACTCCAAATATCCTAATTGAATATCAAAGGGGATTCAAATCTAGTGATAAGGAAAATGAGTGTTGAATATGATTCTAGAAATGAATAACTGGACCCCTCATTGACTATGTAAAGGAAAAAAATGGTAGAGCTTCTATTTGAGACCACATTTCATCATGTTACCCGATCACAGAATGCTTGTGCTGACACATTGGCTAATGTATCCAAAGTCTTCACTAGCCTTGACTTGGAAGAGGAAATATTCTATATAACTCACCAAAACAAGATCTCATTGGTCTTCATTTGTAACATAGTAGAAATAAATCTAATCCTCACCACCCTAGAGTGTGATGAACTAATATCCACCACTATATGGATGGAGCCCATAATCAGTTATCTCTAGAACATGACTCTCATGACCGATCAATCCATAAAGAAATTGATTCAGTGTCGTGAATCAAACATTATTCAGTAATGTGGCCCAAATGAATTGAGGCCACTCTAAAATTGTGGATTAGATATAATCCTCTTAATATGCACAGAATAAGGATAGATTATCATCATCATGGAAGAATTGCATGAAGTCTCCTACAATGCTCATCATTTTGGGACCAGGTTATCCCACCAAATCAGGAGGTTGGATATTATAAAAAACCAATGATACATGAATGTGTAGAATTCCATATCCATGAAACATTAATCCACCAACCAATATAATTTCTACATACACATAAATATTCCTGGTCATTTAATATTTGGGGAATTGATTTTTTGGGGCCATATCCCCTTGACACAACTAAGATGTTGATGTTCATCCTCACTGCTGATGAATTATTTTTCTTATGGGTTGATGCAATACCCCACAAATAAATTAGGGTGACGAACATCATCACCTTTGTAAAGTCCCATATCATCACTAGGCTGGTTGTTCCTTACATGATATTTATGGACAAACAGACCAACTTATGTTCTATAGAGTTGAAGAGACTGTACTAGGAGTAAAACATTGAGTCCAATCTCTTATATCACTATCAAGAAGAGACCAATGGAAAGTTAGATGCCTTAAATAAGACTCTATCAAATATACTTTATAATTTGTATAATAAGGATAATATGTGATGAATATACTATCTTCTCCATGCATTATCAGCCTACCATACTGCCACATGTACTGCTACACATGAAATACCATAATCATATGTGTATGTGGTTAAGGAAGTGTTCCCCATAGAATTCCATCACCCTTCCCTTTAAACATCCATTTTAAGGAAACTATTGGATTATGATAAGTCACAATAGAGGATGGATGAATTACAAAACTTAATGAGAATAGGTTTTATACATTTTACATCCTTGATGTCCATCAGAATCGGATCACTCAAGCCTTTAATAACATGGTTAAAATTGTTCATTCCTCCAAGGAGGACTAGAGTTTGTTCTTAAGGCCCCAATGGTACTAGGAAAGAAGCCTCGAAGGATGGAACCAAAAAGGGAAGGGAATTACATCATTAGTGATGTCTACCACAACATAGCTTATTCATTGGCCACAATGAATGGAGAGTATGCCCCAATCCCACCAATTAGAGTCTTCTCCCGAAACACTTTTCATAGCTGTCATAAACCATCCATGATCCTGATCACATAATGTTAAACTATATGGAACATTTCCTAGAAGTAAGAAATTAAACTACACAGTGTCTCTCATATTGGTTGAATGATACTGAATAGTAGAATATCGACTCACCACATGAGGTTATATTAAAAGAGAAGTGTTGTCCCACTAACGGCTCACTACACATGATCCATAAATTTTCAAAGGAAGGAAGAGATACCCACATCCCCATGTGAGAGATAGATTCACATAGAGAATCTATTCATCTAAGAACAACATGTGTCTTGATTAATTCTATCACATGACACTAGTGATTCTTGAACCTCTAGTCTTTGTCCAAGTCATAATATTCATTTTCATTCATGTTATGTGATCATTTTTCTTTACCACATGATGTAAAACTACATGGATCTATGGTGTTAAATTCCTTTCACATCGGCTGAACCGAATCCTGTTTGAATGAAGTTAAATTGCATGGATGATGTCCCTACCACACAACATTAAACTGTACATGTTTCTAGAAATACATATAGCTTGATTATCATCTTCAATAAGAATTTTTGGGATTCTTCAATACAATATCTTGATCTTTACACCATATTATGAAAAAATGACTTTTCATACCCTTAATCGCCTCTTCATGGTTTGAGGAAACATCTATATTCCATATTTCTCACATAGAGAAAATGTCATTTAAATTTCAGAATTTCATTAAGCAATTCCCCAAATGAACAAGGTGTGAAGTGTCCCAACATCTCGATCATGGTTCTGAATGCAAGACCATAAGAGGAATACCATGATTCCTCACTGTATGACTCTATGATGCATGGTTCATATCCCATACAGGACATAAAACTACACATTACTATCGAATTATCCCAAGAGGACCACTATGTGAGTGATTGGTGTCCTACCACACATCCATCCTCCTGAAGTATGTGTGACTTGATTCTTAACAAAAAATATTATGTATTGTTGCATAGATCATTAATCCTAGGTCCAAAAAAACTTAAAACCCCTACCTACATATTGGTGAGACTTGTACATGAAGGTCCTTCTTTAAGAACTAATAATGAATTTCTTCATATTAATTTGGGATATGTAGTGATGCTATAATTTATATCCATGGGTTTATCCACAATACCACTTATCACTTAGGGAAGCCAACATCCATTCAATGTGATGTTAAGCTACATGGTTCCTCAATAACAACATATTTCTTTATTCCTACCATTACATGATATATATTGATACACAGATATCTAATCCAGCTCCCAAATACAACTACCAATATAAATAATTCCCACCTCTACGTATGGTCTTGAACATTGTAGAGTGTTTCCCATTCACAGATTATATTAGGATTTATTCCTATCATCATAGGATACCTAGATACACATGGATCTTCTATCCTAGTAGAAGATATAATAAAAAATAGAATAAATTTACCCCAACTACATAAGGGATGATACATTAAAATATATATTTTTCTACATATGAGTCAGATATAAATACATCCTTATTAAGAATGCAATAAGTATTTTAAAATTATTCATGTTAGTTCCAACATCCTTACCACACAATGTTAAACTTCAAGAAAACATCCTAGGTTTTGACATTAAAACTGCTGAACAAAAACTTCATTACCGGATGATGTTAAGATGCAAGATAACATTGTTACTATATGATGATAAACTACATAAAAAAGGACCATACCACATGTTATTAAACAACACAGAGAAAAAACATCCTTGCTACATGATGTTATACTATACATACCATCACCCATTTTTTAACCCTCATCAAAGGACCATTAGGGCCTTACCCCATTCAGACAGAGTGTGGTGGTGATTACAATTTATTTTAACCCTCTTAATCCACAAATCACATTTCATTGATTGAGTTCCATGAGTTTTCAAAACCTTCAAGGGCCCTTGGAATGGATATGTGGCTTCAAAGGACCAATTGTCTAAGAATTCATGTATGCTTATAGATCCTGCATATACACCTTTGGTTGTCAACCAAATGTGGAACTATAAAAAATATCTTTCCATTCCTTAAGATCCCTCAAAACACAATGGTAGAAATACACACACCACTGTGTTCTAAATCTCTCACGATATGATTTTACTATATCAAAACTCATGTCCTATGAACCTCAATCCATTATTTAAAACATTTCCATTTCTTTCTCAGATGAAAGTTGGAGTGCTCTTGACCTTGGGTATCTTAATTAGGATATGGTTTATCACCCCCTATATTTGGTACCTCTTCATCATCAACATAAACTACCTACACTATGGTCAAAGATGTACAAACTCAGGACTAGAATGGTGGAAATATCATGCCCTTAAATTTATAGAGAAAGATTCATAAAACTCATCAGGTAGAAAACCCAAAAAGGGTGGCTTAATCAAAATTCCATTGTTCTGTCTCTAATCTATTAATCTACATAGTTTAAGAAAAAATTAGGGAAAAAGTATTTAAGGAAGAAAGATCATATTGCCTAATCGGTAGCCCTAATAAAATCCAAGCAATGTTTGCTGGAGCCCCATGACATAAGATTATGTTAGATTAGTTGTATTTAACTTCTCTATGCCACAATATTAGTTTCTCTTGGTGGTGACACAACCATTAGGGTGATCAAACCCTTCTTGAATATTAAAATCTCCAAAAAAATTAATAATTTTAGGTCCTTGGATCACCAAACCCTTCCAATTAGAATGGAAGAAGATACCCAGCTTCAGTGGGCCATTTTCTTAACTATAAATATATACCTATGACTCATGAAAATGCACCTATATTCATCAAAAAAATGTGTCACTATACAAAACGGGATTTCCAATCCTTGTGATCCTTAACATCACTGCAGAACAACTCAACAACTCAATGTGTTATGAGACATTCCTGACTTGATTCTCCCAAATCATCCTCATGACCGGAGCACTTTATACCATTATTTATAACTCGACTACCAAACTATTCTAGATGATTTTACATCCTTGATTTTATGCAACCATTTTTTGTACCCTTTATCAAGGTTGGAATTGGAAACTCCATTCTCAAACCATTGATGGCTGACACCTCATGATTCAAAACCACTAGGCATAGGGCACTAGGTTCACAATTTAAGACCTAATATACCATAGGGTTCCAGAACCTGTCTTTTATAGCATTATTACCAAACCAAACATCGTCATATAGATGTTTGGGTCATCAAAAATAATTCAGGGTCCTCAAAAAAGAGTTGAGATCATATTTGAATGACCCAGATATCGATTCATATGGGCCATTACCTACAAAATAAAGTCATATATTCCTTGGATTAAAGTATATTCAATATTTTTTAGTCCTACAAACACTGAAGTGGAACCATGTACCATAGAGTGTTACATGTCATTCTCGACATGTTTTCCCCATCCCATATTCACGAACTCAAAAATTTTATGTTATGAATTATATCAACCATATTCTAACTATACAGGTGGACCTAACATCCATAGTATTTCACCCTTAATAGATACTAGACCAATAAAACATCTATCACCCTTGAGAAATAGTAGAAACACCTCTATTTAGAAATTATACTGACATATGATAGACCTGACCTAACAACCAATGTCATATCATACTTTTTGGAAATGGGCTCTCATCCCCACGAGCCTTTGGAGAACAATTTAAGAAATCAACACTCTATAGTGCTTTGGGTTATTCCAAGAATGTCGTTACTATATTCCATGAACATCGATCAAGATCTAGATAAAATACCCTAAACTATGGTGATAGAAGGTCTGAGCTAAAATACCTATAACTACAGTGATATAAGGTATGTGATAAAAGTCCATAAACTACCTTAAGACATGAGATAAAGAACCCTAAACTAATATGATATAAGGTCCAATATAAAATATCATAAAATATAGAAAGAGAAGTTCTGATATAAATGACCCAAAACTATAACACAGCCCTGATTTAGTCTTCAATAATGTAAAATATTATAAGACCCACCATATGTCGTTGGAAAAAATCAAGCTGATCTCACCAAGATTATCAGCTTTGGAAAATGATAAAAAACACTCCCTTCAAGACATTTATTTTACCCTAATTATCCTTCTTTTAATAATGTAATCTTCAAGTATATAGATTAGATATATCGATAATAAATCTCAAATTGGATTTAATTAATGAGTACTTCTCAAGAAGAATCTATTAGAATCAAAATATTCAGATCTGTGCATTTAGTTTTAATTGATATTATGAAAATTATGGGTATCAGTGGAGGTTTATATAAAATCAGATCAACAAAAATCCCTGACATCAGGAATGATAAATATTGGCCAACAACATATAGAGTTCAAAAAACCCATTAATTAATAGCCTATAAGAGGAGGAATCTACACATTTTTGAGTCTCTCTTAGAATCATAGAAAATAATGAAGTACATTTAAATGATCAAAGTATAAAAAAATTTTGATTAGCAATGTTGGAAAAGTTAAAGAGATTCTAGAGAGGAGTGTCAATTCATCGCTTTAGTGCCCCTCGTCTTGACTCTTCAGCTTCTGCCCTAGGAATGCTTGTCTTGATCAATATAGTACGCTCCTAAAATATTTTTTGAGTAGTTTCCCAAGAGGATGATGATGGTGAAATTTAATACCTCGTGTGATTTATGATATCCTCATATAAACATATTTTCATGGTCCAATAATCTATATGGTATTTTAATCTATATATAAGCTGGCGACTCTGTTCCAATGCATCCAAAACCTCCTTCATTTATCTAGTAAGGGGTGACTCATTTTCGAGATCATTAAATCCCATCTAAATTGTGGATAAATCAGGAAGAGTCATTATAATTTGTTTCATGAGTTCCTACAGTGGGTTTTTATCAAAAACACCCACCCCAAGTTGTTAAATAGATGATGAAGGCATGCCCCTTGGTCATAACATGTTTCCTAATGTGTATCATTAAAAAAGACATGAATACTCTGCCAGATTATCCTACTTAATGTCTGTGATTCTATGACTGATGGGAGAAACCTGTCAAAAGAAGTAATTACTGATTGAGATAGAAAAGAGATAGGATAGGAGGGTCCATATATCCTCCCCTAAATGGAGGCATCACCCATTAATTGTTCCACTGGTCTGATTTCGTTAACATAATAGTCCCACTATTAGGATGGTCATATCCAAGATGAGGGAAATTTCTCAGATTCATTCCCATGTATTGAATCAAATATATAATTTCTATTAATTGGGGTTGATTAGGAAAATGGATTGTCCACATGATGAGTCAATTGGCCCAAAACACCACCCAAATAGGTTGCTACCCATGCATAGGAATAATACTATGTTTGAAATAAGAGAGAATATGTAGAAAGAAAAATAATATTAATATATGTATCTTTGCACACCAAAATTATCCAAAACTGGAAGATGATCCTAGAGTGTTTGTACCCTTTCATACTGACCGACAGAAGAGGTGAGACCATTTTGGTATAACAAAGATGACGTGAAAACTAATAAGCTTAATGTGTCTTATAGAAAATCATCTCATCCATCATAGCTTCCAGAACCCCATCTTGAAGGGAGATCATGTATGGACATTCGTATAGAGATCTACTTCCATTGTCATTGATCGTCCCTGTCGGTACGTGATAAGGGGTGAAATAAAAACTATTATATCAACTCAATAAAATTTTAACATATTAATAGCTTAATGAAATATATAAAACCCGAGAGATATATAGAAACCTAGGATGTGACTTGGAATTATAGATCCTAGTGGAATCATAGTATTTCGAAAAATTAATTTTATCCCCTATCCACCCCAATAGACACTATAAAGGACCAATAATTTTATAGGGGGTGTTTCCTTGTTTAATATGCACCAAGAGTTCACAATGGAATGCATGTCCTCACACTAGTATATTAATGATCCATTACTCCACTAGACCATTTTCAATTACCCGTGTGATTTCCTAGATCCTCATATGCACATCACCAATTCAGAAAATCCATATATCTAAGAACGTTGACATAAAGCCTGCTAGCCTAAGGCTCAAAGAGATCTCTAGATTCACTTGATATCCTAAGGAAGTATGATCCCTGACTTCCAAAATAGTGTAATTTGATCTGAAACTATCATAAAATTACTAGGAAGGGCACTAATGAGGGTGTATAGTAGTTGTCCTAACCTCACAGTGACAAAAGAAAATGTTGATCTAGTTTTTAATAGAGATAAGAGAGACTATAATAAGATTAATACCTAGGTTATCCTTGAAAATTATTATTATGTCCCTTATGAACACGAGAGTCTGAAATGGGTCATCCTAGACATCTATAGTAGGGAGGAAGTCATTGAACATCTCTACCAGATGGGGTATCTCACCAAGTCGGTAGATATATGATACATAGATTCCAACCTCACTGTGGGATATATGGAACATGTTGGTGCTGGGGAACTAATGAGGGAGTATTTTTCAGAGAATATCAGGTTCATAATAAAAAATAAATAGGGAAATAAATACTATTTAATAAATATGGAACATATATAATTGTTTATAAAACTCAAAGATTCATTTCCTAACTCAGAATGAAAAATTACATTCATCATATAAAATACCTCTAGGATGAAGATCCCATTTGGATCTCCATTTTCTTCCTAGATTAGTAAAATAAGAGATGCATAAACCTGAGTAGCTCTAAAAATGGAATTATGAGTTTAATCATAGGCATCTAGAACCAAGGGAGAGTTTTACAACATATAATAGCACCCATAGGATCGTGCTGTGACCACTCATCCATCCTTAGAAATTGTCTTCTGAATATAGTTAAGGGAAGCTGACACCATATTGAAGTCCAATAGAGGAATCTAAACATCGTTGAACAAAAAAACTCATAATGAGGAAGTTGGCGTGGTAAAAGATAATTTGGAATCAAGAATAAAATAATCCATTTCATAATCTCATTATCAGAATACACAAGATATTATGGGTCATCATTGTGGTTTATAACAATCATGGTCCACTGATATGTAACATCATATGAGTTTTTTCAGGAGACAAAATCCATATGAACAAAATTAAGTATAAATTGTTATAAAAATAAAATAAAATCATGTAAATGGAAAGATAAAAAACTGGAAGCATCATGCACATTGAATGAATCCATAGACATTCAGAAATCACATGAAGGATTTTCAAATTTCTCGGTCCCTAAAAATATTTTGGACCTCATAAACCTATAAGAAATCGTATAGGACACAGGAAACCTTAAAGACTCATGATTTTGTGTGCTTGAAATTTTCATATGATATAAATAACAGTTAAAGGATAATGTGATCTAGATAGAAGATCCCACAAAACCATAAATAGAGTTTCATACATATGACCAATGTTCAAGAAATTATTTAAGATACATTAGTAGATTAGTTTGAGAAGGTGCCTGAGAAAATGATGTCTCGTAGAGTAGTTAATATTAAATTATATTTTAGTGAGGTCTTTTGATCAGATCTTATAGGAGGGTCTTGTGAAGGGGAACAAAATGGAAGTAGGGTATAATAGATTTGGAGAATCTAGTATCTGATGAATGAATATGATATTATCTTCCATATTTATAGGCTATCCCACAAAATACCAAACATCACTTAACATACCATAAATTAGCCAATATAGTGATTAAAGATATTGAAAAGGCCTCATGAAGATATTTACATTCCTCATAACTAATCTCGTTTCCTCACAAATGTTTCTCCCAAGGTAGGGATTTTGTTGATGTTTTCTAAATAGGCATTAGAGAATCCAAAAAGAAACAAATTTATAAATATGGGTATTATTTCCCAAAATGAAAGAAAGAAGAAGACGGTTGTGATCACATAGATCATTTGAAATTTTCGAAAACATGTGACCACATGACCTTTGGAATGTCATGGAGATGGCCACACCTAATGTATAGCTTGTAGATGATCAAATATTGTCCCTAAGAGAAGTATTTTTTTCACTTGATAATTGGTCCTAGATGATTGCAGATCACATGGCGGTATCCAAGTAATCTCTCCTAGGTCACACAACCTTTCAGTAGATAGATGACAAAGGAACCAAACAAACATCTTGGGAAAATATGGGGCAAACATTCAAAAGACATGATCCTCTCATGGTTGTAAATCTTACATGATTCATAACCAATGTGGAGAATGAATCTCATTGAAAATATTCATAAAAACTCAAGAAATAAATATACCTTTGAAAAATAAACAATGGGAATAAAAATTAGAGATGGTTGGAGACTCTTGCAGTTGTAAGAATCATGCAACACGCCCCTTGAAATCCATAAGACACCATGCACACCCAGTTATATGTCTGATTCCTTTTACAAAAACATGATGAAAGGTCATACTTGGAAGGTGAAGGACTTAAGACATGTCAAGGAGACCTCACACTCCCCTTACGGCTCCATAAGGACAAACAAATGGAATTTTCCATGAAGTTCTCATTGATCTGTAGGAAACAATTTTTTGGTCGTGTGAAACCAAGGGGTAGACTGATTGTATTTGACAAAACTCAAACAACCTTGTGAGATCCATACAATTTATAAAATATAAAAAGGAAACAAAGAGGTGAATGATAGGATCCATTAATAGTTATAATACTCACTTGACATAGCTAAGATGCACCAAGAAATTTCTTTCGAGACACATTAAGAAGCCAATTGGAATTCATGAAGGTTCCGTGGAAAGCCATCCATGTATCACGAAAGTTTCTATATTAGTCACTTAAGATCATCAAATGGCCTTATAATGGGGATCCTAATATCATAAAGGAACTCGGACATGTCAAGCAAACAATATGAAAGTCCCCTGACATGTACACATAATTGAACAAGTCCAAATAAATTGGTTATAATATGATAAACAAAGAATTAAATGGATGATCTCATGGTCCTTGAAGATTATGCAACACCCCCAGAAATAATTCTGGTAGGAAATCTAAATTTTTGTGAAATAGAGGCCTTCCACCTACTCCATTATAGATTCATGCAATACATGATGCTCAAAGAGGTGTAAAACATTGTTGGTGAGGCCTATAAATCCCCCACCACACCATGTAAAAAATATTTACAAAGATGAAATTTTATTCCATATATATTACTGGAAAACCCAAACACCAGCAAAAATTTCTTGTAGTGGCCGACCTCACAACCAAAATATATTTTCATCATGGAATATCTAGGTAACAACCATAAAAATCAAGTAGTATGAATAAAGAAATTCATGTGATCACTCAAATATCACATAAAGGAATTTTATATGGTCACACAAAGAACATCCCTCAAATATTCTAGAATACACGATAATGGAAACATGAGAATACTCAAAAAATATAAGTTATTTTAATTAAATTTTTTGAAAATATACTAAAATATGGGATACTTATGAAATGAACATATAAAATGATCCTCATGTGCTTCACATGAAACACCCAGGAAATGCAAAATCACCATGAAATGCTTCCCAGATCTTGCGATGCTCCTTTGGAATACAATTTGGATCTCACCTAATCCTATGGACATGTCAAATAAGGACACATAGAGAACTAATCATGCCACCAAAGTATCATGAATCCATTTAAGATTAAAATATAAACCTTTTGGTGACCTTCAGACATGTCTCTAAACTCATATGGAAGCATCAACACATGTTATATAAGTCTTACGGTAGCACCCAAGACTATCAATAGACTCACAAGATAGCCGCCAAGAACACCATCTAGAATTTTTGATGTCCCCAGACATGTTATCTAAGATCATGTGTCGCCCTCCAGACATGCCACATTGATTCTTTTGATGCCCTTCCATCGTGTTAGCCAAATTTCATGATAACACTCAGCCATTCCATAAGGATCATGAGACGCCCTCTAAAAATGTTAGTCAGGATCATGAAATTTCTTCCAAGATCATCTATTCACGTCTCGTGATGTTCTCCAGACAAGCCATCCTTAGTAATACAAAGACACTAAAATAATCCATCTATGATATTAAGAATGCCAAGAAAAATCCAAATTAATCAAGAAACTATCTTTGTAAATATCTTCAATATAACCAAACATGTCCATAAATCCTACGATGTGTCAAAAAAAAATCAAGGCATGTTAGGAAAGAATTCAAAAATGATAGGAAGGAATGAATACTTCTTCAAACGCGCATCCCAATGTTTGATAACTTTTTCCACCCTCAATGTGTAAGCCTAGATCATATGGGTAATCTCTGTGTGCAAGCCCCGATCAAAATAATTATGATGAAAAATATTCCTACTATAAGACAGATATTTAGGATTCTGTCCAAAGGCGTAAGTTCAATATTAATAATTCAAAGGGTAATCATAGTATATAAATCCTGCATAAAAAAGAATTGAGATTGATTATTTTTAATCCATTTTTTCACTCCAATAATAGATTATGTTGGTTTAAGAAGTCAAAATTATCATATAATTCATTTTAAAAGCCTTTTTCAAAGTAAGGTAAACCTCATCATGTAATCCCCAATCAGTGACGTGACATGATATGTCCATCATATAATAGAAACTTTGATGTGTATAGAACAATGAGAACTTTGATACCAATATTAACAGGGATATGTAGGATGTGTTCCTAATGCCTGAGCTATATATATATTATTTAAAGGCCTATCCCAATACATAATCTATACATCAATATGTGGTAAGAATGATTAATTGTTATCCCTTTTTTAAAACACCAAGCCTATCTCATGTGGTCTTAGGGAGTTGCAATATTCATGTCAATCTAATAATGAATCTCTGTCAGCTAGGGAAATTTTAGCATGTACGCCCCGATTTGGGGCGTGATATAAACATATCATTATAAGAGAATCGTCCATGAATGCATGGATAATGGCATACAAAAATTATGAATAATCTTATTACCACCATAATTGGGACACATAATATATTTTCTCAAGACTCGAGATCAAATATCTGGTCCCTGAGTGCCCTCACATACGACATTTTTTCTTGAAAATACACTACACGAGTTCTAAAAAACTATGTGGTGTTTGATTCCTAAAATAAACAGGATACATAGGATGACTCATAATTGATCAATCAACTCCACAGAATATTAAACTACTCCTCACATAAAAACAAATTTCGAGGTGCCTAGATATGGTTCATTCTTATATAAACAAAATTTTCTAATTATGAAATGGATGAAGAACCTTAGATACATATAGATGGATTCACCAATAGGATCACCCATTAATTTTCATAAAAATAGACTTAACCTATAATAATTTTGTTACGTTAATCTGTCCTCAATCGGGGTTATGAAGATATTCATGAACATATATTAAATCTATAAGAGAGTCTTGGAGTAGGAAAATATCCCCCCCAACTTGGTTTGATGTGACAGACCTCCCATCATCTTAACCGATTCAATTCCTAAAGCATTACTGGGTCTAAAACCCCAAATAACCTCCTATATTTGGAAAATTGGTATGTACCCAGTTATATATGAGGGAACCCTTGAGTATTTTTGTTAAGAATGAAAATAGTAACCCGATGTAACTGATTGTTCCAGAAATGAACCCCTCACAATAAACCATTGGTTCAAACATAATCCTCTTCCATTGGGTTTTTTTTCATATTTGTTTTGTCAAAACAACCCCAAATTCAACCCATTTAATTATTACATTGAAATTCAATTCAATAAAATTAAATTCTGGACGAAATTTTCGTAACATGAAAATTTAAATTGCCCAATTACATACACATAATTCAACCAGGACTATGGTAATTGACATTTATACAACCTACCTGAAGGAAATTGATGTTTTCTCACCAATGAAAATCCCCAAATTGAAGCAGAATGTTAAATTTCACAATGAAGAGTGGGATCTAGATCTAAAAACTAGATCCAAAACCAAACAATTTATATCCAAGAAAACCTAGATATAAACCAACACCAATAGATGAATTCTTCCATTTATAATTTTAGGGAAATATGGGAGATAATGTGTAAACCAATCATGATTAGAATCTATTACAAATAGAGGTGTAGATTCTTCATTATGGTTTTTGATTCATAATGAATAGAGTTTGGAATACCTCATAATATATCAAGAAGCCTAAAAAATTAGACGTATGAGTTAGGTGTGAGTTGGGTTGAATTAAGGTGAATTCCATGTGGTTTTGGAATTTTAAAACTAATTTTTTGTGAAAATAAATCCACACATGTAGTTTCCCTAACAGTGGTAAACTATTTTCCAAACCATGTGACTAACCTTGAATATCTACAATAGGGGTGTACAGTTACTCCTTAGAGGGTTCATGGTTTTAAGAACCGTGTACCAATATTGGAATCTTTCTCTTTCCAGGGTTGCATTGGTTTTTAGGGTGGGGCACATAGTTTGGGAAAACCGTGTGCCTATCATACACTGTACAAAACCCCTCCAAAAGTATCCAAAATTTACCCAAATGCACCAAATACATGCCTCAAGAAAAGTATAACTAAAAATGGAAAAATAATCACTGAAATTTGTTAGGTTGGCATAGAGTGATATTTTCCAAAGATACCAAATGAGATATTGAAATGTTACTGATTGTAGTATCAATAATTATGTAGATACTCAAAATACAAGAGGAGGGGGGGGTGAATTTTATTCTTTAAAAATTCTTTTGGAACTTTTAAAGATGGTTATGTTTAACCAGGTTAATCAAGGAAATTCACAAAACCTCTATTTTAACACGCTTGCTAGATTCTGGAAATATGATTCTGAGAAAGTTATCCCAGAAAGATGATTTTGGAAAATGAAACTTAATAAAAGTTTACAAAGATAAATATTCTACCTTAAATCATATAGAATATTACTAAATTAGAGTATACAAGTATATATAAGTCTTATATAGTTATACTTTAATCAACAATAAAAATACTGCGGGAAACGTGAAACAAACAAGTAACAAGTAGTAAGTCTTTTAACCCAAAGAAAAGGGTATCCAACAACATTGCATAAAGGTACCTTGAATTGTACTTTCAAGAATATTTATCTTACCCACACTAGGGTAATTCCTCGATACGAAGATCAGAGTCTATCTTGATATCCCCACAAGACCTCTACTTCAAGGAAGTCGGCACCTCTTTCTTCTTTAGTAAGGAAGTCCTTGAACTTTAAGGTAGTCAACACCTCTATCTTCCTATCCCCAGAATCCCTCGAATGTACTCAGCAACATTCGGAGTCACACAAAGCAAATCTGAACAAGGTGTTCATTACGCACAAAGCATGAAAGTCTATCTCTCTAGAAATAACTTCAGTTGATTTTAATCTCTATATTGATTAACATATTTTGAGATATTTCAAATGAGATCCAATTTATAAACACAACACCAATGGTTCACTCCCTCTTCCAATGGTCATATTTTTCCTTGAATTTTATAGGGACCTATACACGTGTCACTCAAAAAATAGTTGGTTAGTAACTGAATGTGTGACATCATTTTATAACATAAACAAGTGTAAGAAAAAAATATGGTTACATAACCAAAATCAAATATTTGGAATGTATGAAAGTAAAACTTCGGAGTCTAACCAAAAACAAATTCGGTGTCTATAATACAAAGATATCCAGACTCTGTTTTCTAAAGAGTTCTGAACCTGAAATCTGTATAATTCTAGGGATGGAATTTCAAGGAAATTAAGAATCTAGATTCATAAGAATTTGGAACCTAAACATAAAATTTTGGAGTTAGAGTTCATGATAATTCAGCATCAGAACATACAAATTTCGGAGTCAGAATTCATCAGAATTCCGAGTCAGAACTCATAAGGGTTCGAATTCAGAGTTCATGAGAATTCGAAGTCAGAACTTCCAAAGTTTGAAGTCAGAATTCATCATAATTCAGAGTTAGAAAATAGTATGATCTTTATCTAAGTATTATATGATTCTGAGGTTTTATGATATGAAACCGAATTTATCATTTAGATAAAATAATGAACAATGAAAAACATGGTAAGGATAAATTTCATTGGGGAAGGAAAATTTTCCTTATAGAAGTAAAACATAGGGTAAAATGAGATTTTTCATGAGATAAGATGTTTGTTATTTTCAAAACAAGAATGAATGTTAAAGTCATAAGGATACTGTTGATGCAAAAATATTGGATGAAAATAATGAAGAAAAGAGGCTTCGTGCCCTGCCCTATGAAGCCAGGACGCGGAGCCCCCCCAAGAAACGTGACTGCTGCGAATCAACAGAGGCGGGAAGCCCCGCGAACACCCATGACGTTCGCGAGCCCACCACGAAGCAACAGATGGGAGAATCCCCACGAAAACCCTCGACATTCATGAGACTACCATGAAGCAACAGAGGCGGGAAGCCCCGCGAATGCCCTCGAAGTTTGCAGGCCCACCACGATGCAACAGAGGCGGGAAGCCCCTCGAACGCCCCTGACGTTCACGCACCCACCGCGAAGCAAAGGAAGCAAGAAACTCCATGAGTTCCCTGGAGGATCGTGAGCCCGCCACAAAGCAAAGGAGGTAGTAACCCTCTGTGATCCTGTTTGATGTTCATGACCCGTTGTGAAACAACTGAAGCCTTCTTCGCGCCACGTCCGCTCTGCTTCGTAGTGCCTCTTGCCTATAAATACCATGCTCCCCAGGAACCCCTGGACGGATGATCTGACCTTTTAGCTTCCCATCTTCCGAATCACGAAGTACCCTTTGCTCTGCAATCCACGAGTTCCGCGATGAATTTTTGCTTCACAAATAGCCTTCGCATTATCTTGTTTTGATCCCCTCTTTTGGAAGGGACGACTTTCACAAAGCCTAAGGGCTTTCGTGAAGGAAGGGGATCCCAAAGGGTACTCGGGTTGTATCAGATCATTTATGCTTCACGAAACACCCCTCCTATACACGTGATCCACATGCCAAGGCAGGGCCACTGTACTTCGCAAAGCACACTGCTTCACGACACTTTGCTTCGCGAGGCACCTATGATCCGCGAGGCAGTGCTCTGCAAACAACATTCCACTTCTTGAAGCACCTCTTATTTTCCCCTACAACCCATGATAAGGCTAAGGCACCCTGCTTTGAAAAGAAAACCACTTCACAAGTGCCCTTCACCAGACAGATCAACCGAGCTCCACAAGGCCTCTGCCTATGGACCCCTCTGCTTGGAAATTCCTTTTCTCGTGCGACCCTCCAGGTTTGCACGATGCGATTTCGAAGTCCCATGTACGATACCACCCGTGGAATTGCTTCACCTAATGCTTCTTCTCATAGGAACACTAATGGAAATTGGTTCTTCGCATATCCATGATAACGTGGACCCCTCGATGGTTTGCTTTGCGACCCCCCTTTTCCACAACATTGCTGGTACCTTCCCTCCCACAAGGAGAAGAGAGTACCAGTTATGTAAGTCCTAGGGGTGTGGAGTAAACTCGCCTCATCTGAGCTGCAAGACATTAATCTTCCAAGAACCTCATCCTCAACACATGACGTTAAACTATGATCCGGCCCTGTGCCTCGCACGCAGGGTCCCCCTAGCTCAGACACTCTTTACACCCACTAGTCTCCATGGGGATGGGATCACCCTTCACAAGGGATGATATCCTCCTTGTTGGGGTGACGTTTGACCATGGGGGAAGGGTGTCCATCTTGGTGTAAGCTCTTGGTCCTTCTTACAGAAGGTAGCACCCATGGACCTCCGTACTTCCCCACCACCAGGGTCAGTGGATAGCGTGATAGGGGATGAGGAACCTCCTTTATTCAGTCCCAAATCACTCTCCCGCTGCGCTTTGTCACCCTTGGGCCTCCATCCTGGAGGAAGTATCAACACCATGGCCCGCCTAACGCGTAATCCCCTCTTCGCTTCCCATGGAAACACCCTTCGCAATGTGATCGTCAGGTCCCTAAAACCACTTGTTTCTCACACCGAGCATGACTCCCATGTTCTTAGAGTGAGAAATTACTATGACACACCCTGGGACACCTCAGAGTGTAAGCCCCAAAACCCCACATCCCGCATGATGTTAAACTGTACACCCGAACAATGAGGACTTGATCTATGTCAAGGCATTGTATGTAGGAAGCCTCCACGAGGTTCAAGCCCACCACCAGTAGACCCCCGTGTTAAACTTCACATCGGTTCGCTGACGAAACCCTTCCCGAACTACTGGGACTTTGATCAATGTCATGGAATGGTACGTAGGAAGCCTCACAAGGTTCAAGACCATGCCAGACCATTTATTCACATCAGGTTCTACCCCCCGTCCCGCATGACGTTAAACTGCACACCTGAACTACGACGACTTTGATCCATGTCAAGGCATGGTATGTAGGAAGCCTCCATGAGGTTCAAGCCCACCACTGATGGACCAAGGTCCCCCTTCACATAAGTTCTCTAGAATCCTTTCTGAACTATAGGGTCTTTGATCCATGTTAAGGCATGGTACATAGGAAGCCTCCTTGAGGTTGAATCCCACCATCCAATGGACCAAGGTATGTATTCACGTCTGTTCTTTAACATGCCCTCATCCCGCATGATATTAAACTACATCCCAATATAGAGGAATGCCATTGTGATCCCACCAGCCAGTTGTTCCGACACCCCTTTACATTGGTTCAACAACCCCTTTTCCACCCGAACTATGTGGACTTTGATCCATGTCAAGGCATGGTGCGTAGGAAACCTCACGAGGTTCAAGCCCTACCATTTATCTGGACCAAGGTCCTTCTTCACTTCAGTTCACTAGTGTCCCATCCAAAAATACAAGGAATTTTATCTAGGTCAAGGCATGGTACAGAAAAATCATCCCTGAGGTTCAAGCCCAACACCCATTGGTCACTCCGACTAGCCTTCACGTTGGTTCTCACCAATCGAACTATGCGGACTTTGATTCCCTAGAACGAGGATATGTAGGAGGTATCTTCGAGGCTCAAGACCACCTCTACTATCATGTCCATGACTGTCCCATATCATTCCCCCCCAATCCATTAAATTTTCCATCACCCATACTGATTCTTGATCGGGCCGCCGCATCCCGATGAGATCATACCATCTCATTCCCCCCTCCATAGTATTCGGGAAGCCACCCACGTGCTGGCCCCAATATCGGTGATCCCTCAAAGGGTTCCTCAATCTGATCCACTCTAGTTAGTGTTCTGATCAGCCTGATCCATCTCCGTTGGAAGTTAAACTTGCAGCATACCCTGTGTTAAACACATGAAGATGAGGAAAGCCTAAGATACATGCCAATGGAATACGATTCACCACACTCGATGTGGGATGCCTCGGGCTTATGCGCCCTCAAGAATCCCTATAATAAGGGACCATAGGAAGACATGCCAATTCCCCAGTGTCCAGACACACCAATGTTGTCTCGACGTGACTACTCCCCAACTGATGGTTGCTGCCCTGACCGGACCCCTTGGAATGTCCTGACAGAAGCAGTGTAATTAAACGGCGTCCATGGAAACATGGAATTGGGAAGAGTTTCACAAAAAATGTATTAAATCTATGAGGGAGACTCATACTAGGTGACGAGTTCTGAGGAGGAATCCATAGAAAGAATAACTGACATCCCATCATCCCTGTTTCGATCAAGGAGTAGACATCCCTGAATAAAGAGTGAATGTCACCTGCCTTTGGAAAGTGGGAATGCAGGGCAACAAAGAGCCGCGCCTGTCGTACCCAAGAAGACGGACATGCATGCCCCGACTAAAGTGTCTGAAAGAGAAATGGTGAACCTGAAATTAATTTCTTCTCCTTAATGTGGAGATTAGAAGCACTCGAGACATAAGTAGATTGACGTGTCACGATATCTAGCTATCTGACGCCGGGTCCAGCCAAGAAAATAGTGGGTCTGGTGTGAAACTCACCAGAAGATGGGGTAGTAGAACATTGGGCATTCCATTCTACAACATTGTCAGCCTGGATCCCTCTTACCATCCATGGAAGACGGGATGGCGTTGGGGCACTGGTTATCAATTTATTTACCTCACAGTGCTGATGAGTTAATCTCCCTGCTTTCTAGGAGTCAGGTTGCTGCTATAGGGACACGATCCCCACCCACCCGCCTACGTAGGGGTTGGGGAAACACGAGCACAACCACTCCGCGTGGCTCCACTGCTGCCACAGCGACGTCTGCATCCACAAACATGGGGTGCCGACGCCTCATCTCCCAATCAGAGGTCATCAAACGAAGGGTGATTAATGACCTCGTATGCCGTTACGAGGAGGAGGGCATAATCCCAACCTAGGATATAGCCCGCCTAGACCTAGAGGCATCTAGGCCTCACCATCAACGCTTCCATTGAGGGTCGTGCAGGGAGACCCTGCTCCCCACCCAAACATTTAATCATTTCTGGAGCCTTTCCCCAGAATGCCTTGACGACTCACTGCCATACGCTAATGAGGTGGGTGACATCTGGCTCAGCCCAGTCAGAGTCCCGATTCAAGGGCTCCAAGCAAGGGACCCCTCCCAGTCATGTCAACGTCGCCACCCGGACATACCGGAGGAGTAGGTAGGATCTGCGCCTGAACCACCTCTAACGGCTCGCCTGACCCGATGCCAGTGTTGGGCTAGAGCTAGGGACGCCCACTAAGGGGCGTTAATGTCGACAGCTAATGTGGCCTGAGCCACCACTGAAGTATATCCTAAAGTCCCTGCCCACACTAAGTAGGGGCACTCTAAATCCCAACTATGATCGAGGCCCCAACCACTCCATAGGCAGGCTGGGTCGACTTCCTAGGCCGCAGGCATGAGTGGTGATCGCTGTGATCCAACCCACAGTGATGTCACCCTGTCTGAAGGCCCTCCCCGTACCTCTATTCTACAAATCATGGGCCTTCCCCGCTCCAAATATCATCATGGAGGTATGCCCCGTGATACCCCCAACCCGAATGAAAGCCATCCCCATGATAGTGGCTCTCGACGCGGAAGCCTCTCCCATGCCAACCACACCGGGTATGGAATTCTGCCTTCTTCCCCTGACCGTCGATGTGACGGTGTTTCCCATTCGGTCCCTCTCCAACGTGGGGATCCTCCCTACATTATTTAAACAGCTGGGGAAGGTCCTCCTCACCCTGGAAACCAAAGGGTTGAAGTTGAACCTCGCTCCACCCGCACCAAGCATGGAGGTCCTCCCCATGCTCTCACCGGTTGCGATGGAGGTTTTTCCCTCTCAGGTGGTGTTCAAGGGGGTCCTCCCCATGTACCTTTCGACATTTTTCCTAGTGCTCCATGCACCCTGGCTATCTCAAGTGGAATTCCTCTCCGCCCTCTCACCAGAACGACCCCTAGACAACATGTCAGGAATTAGCATTGTCTTGAGGAGCCGCCTAGGGGAAGGAGGGTGGGTCGTCGCTGCCATAAGAAGAATCTTGGGAAGGACCGAATGGAGATCAAATTGTCCCTCTTCTTGGATTTTGAAGCAGAATGCAACTCGGCAGTGGAGCCCTCCACCCAGTCCTCCATGTCAAGGAGAAATTTAGGAACAAGGCATGTTAGCCTCATCCTTCCAGAATGTGAAGTCCACCAGATTCCGACCTCTCTTCGTTGGTACATATAGGAGGAGGAAATTTTGGGAGTCCCAAAGGTTCTAACTGTGCAGTCACCAGTTCCGTCACCAGAAGCGCCCTCTACCTCGACCAGAGATCACAGAGAGCTATTTTGGGGACCGATGACGGTTGGGAAATAGTGTGAACCGTCGCTGGTAACTGAGATTCCTACACCAAAAGCAGTGTCTTCCAGCCCATCGTATCGCGATGTTGTGGTTAGGTAATCACACTCTTTAGAGGATGGCTTGGAATTTGGTGGCCAGTCGGCTCGTTCGCTGTATTCTCTGTCACCTAGTTTACTGTCTCAGGGATCCGCGTTAGTACCACTACTAGTTCCTCAGCCACCTCCGGTTGACGAGTGGGTAAATATGAGGCCAGACCCTGAATCCAAACCTAGGATCTTCTGGAACATTCTCATAGAGGATCACTTCCCGAAAAAGTTCAGGTCGGTAGAAGCATAGAACTTTCATGTGTCGGAATCCCTCACCCCATAGAAAGTCAAGTTCTTTTGTAAAACCCTATGGGAGACACACTTCAGTATTCGTTATCATCGGGTGGTGTACCCCGGGAGCCAAGTTCACTTTGAGGAAAACATCGAGCAATTCCATCTGGTCGATTTGGCCGCACTCCCTGTGGCCCAGCGCCCTGAGCCACCAGTTCACAAGAACACCCTCTAACAAAAATGCGTTTAGAGTTTCAAGGTACTCCACAAAATCATTAGAAAAGCTACCCCCACGTGCAATTACAGGGCTGGGGACAGTATTTTTCCCTCCTCTTCAGTCATATCCGGCAGCAACCCGACTCATTATGCGACATTGAGGACATGCCCCCAAGAAGGGTTGCGGTGCACATGGCTGACATAGTGGACAAGGAGGATGGGTAGGAGTTTCTAGATGAAGACTTACCCCCTGAGGGTATACCACAACTATTGGACCCATCAAGGAGGATTACTCATCAGTAGAGGAACCTCCACGGTCTCCCTACACCCACCGAGTCCCTGGTACTCGGTCGGAATGTCGGTAAGGGTAAAGAGCATGTCGGAGTTATCTAGCACTGAGACCCATCCGCCTCAGTGCAGAAGATGTAGGAAGACCCTGAGAAGGCCGCGTTGTGCCAGAAACTTTCTAAGTAGAAGAGGCTGGTCAATGAACTCCTGGACGAACGCGCTATAGAGTGGCAACACAACTATGGTGATCCTAGGTCGGGGAGATTCCTCCATGCAACCCTGATCATACTGCTCCTACAGACTGGGTTGAAGCTATAACTCATGGCAAGAGGGCGCAATACGTCTAACCAAACCCTCCCGAATGACACGACAATACGAGAAATCCAGCCCAGGTTCCCCCAGCCGCCCCGCAAGCCACTCCGCCAGTCGCTCCATGAGCTGTTGAAGCCGTCTACCATGTCGAAGAGCATGACAACACACTCGTGGTTAGGGATCCCCACCAAGACAGGGACCCCCGCCCGGATGATCCTATAGCGGCACTCATCGCCTGCCTTGGGGTGTTTGAAACGCGGTAGGTGGCAGTCCCACCAGATGGTAAGCCATACCCCACGTGGGTGGATGATATGCCTGAACCCCCGGGTTTTGGAAATCCCACTTTCTCGCCCATTAACAGGACATGGGACCCGTCGCAGCACCTGGCCCATTTTTCCTCCTGGTGTGGCCCCATGTTGGGGACCCCAACACAGGAAGAAGCCGCCACGCTCTGATGTTTTGTGTAAACATTGGAGGGCCCTGCATTTGTCTGGTATAGCCCGCTCTCTATCAGATCGGTGACCGACTGAGAGGATCTTTGTCGGCAATTCCTATATCATTTCTTCTCCACCACACGAAATACCAGTATCGCAGACCTCTTCAAGTGCAAACAAAGGCCTGATGAGAGAGTCCCAGACTTCATCGCCCTGTGGAAGGGGCTCACATATTCCCCCTATATGCCACTAAATCAGGATCAATTACTGATGATGTGCATAGGGAATGTCAAAGCAGAACAGGTTCCTTCCCTGATCACTCAGAACTACCCTAGAGGGTTCCAAGATTTCTCAGATAAGGCCCAGCTCTTCAAGGAAGCTCTGCAACAGGCTAGTCAAGAACGTCCGCTGCCCCCTGGGATCCCAACAGGGAGGGCTTCCAAAGCCAAGCCCAATGCAGAGGCCCAAATAGAGGCCCCCAGGTATCTAGAATTTCTGCTAGTAGTACCGGCTCTACAACCTCATAGAGGCCCTCCACCTCAGGCACAACCTCCTTCCCAGCAGCGACCGACTTAGAATCGGTAGGTTCCCCTGCGCAACGCGCCACCACCACCTAGGCAGGACAATCAGGCTCCGCCTCCTTAGCGGCCCCCTCCAACCCCTCATCAGGGCCAGGCTCCCAGAGCCCCCTATCCGAAATGAAAGAACTAGACTTACTCATTCAATGAGAATCAGGTCCCCGGTTACTTCCGTAGTGCCCTAGTGCAGGGGATTGTGTGCTAACCCGAGTGCAGAAGGCCAGTAGAGGAAAATCTCACCGATCGCCCCAACTACTGCCCCTATCATCAGATCCTGGGGAACACCCTCAAGCAGTGCTATGTGTTTAAAGACTGGCTCCAAGACCAGGTTGATAACAACATAGTCATGTTGGGCCCGACCCTGACACAAGTGGTGGGTGTCTTGGTGAGGTCAGGAAGCGGTAGTGACGACGAAGGCGAGTGGCAGCAGGTTCCCAGTAGTGGATCCAAAAAGTATGATGACTGGATGGCTCGTAAAATATTTTTTTGTTCCCACAGTATTATTAGGGAATTCTTGAATCAACCAGAGCCATCAGAATATATGACCAGTACCTTTGCATCATCATCTTAGCTAGCCTCTTCTCAGAAGGGAAAGTAGCGGTGGTGCAAGAAGAGGCAATGCACTCCACCACTGTCGTCGTCATCCTGCACTCTCAGTGACTTCTTGCCCCCTAAGATGGGGATCCCTCCCAGAATCCACCCAGTGGTGGATGACTCCTCAAGCGACTGTTAGGGGTACGCTTCGTTTAATACCATGAAATTGTTAAATCCCTATATGACTCCCGACGAGGGGGAACGCCAGGCGAGCCTCCAAAATTTACTCGGTCAAGGTCAATGTTAGCGGAGCTGCAACTACATGTGTTGTCGGTTTTCATCAGTTGGAACCTCCAGCCAGGCCGTGCATGGGCCTGAAACCAGACAACAGGCCCAGCGCAGAGCTCAACATGTGCAACCCCCTCATCTGGTTCCCTCAGGTCTTCCTCTACTACTGTTTGTGCTACTAGACCAGACAGAGCCTCTTGGCCACACCCCGGCCAGTCTATCCCTACTACAGGCCAATATTAGCTATCTGATACTCATAAATAAGCCTCTCTTCAGGCCTCAACTAGTGAGCAACAGAATGTACCTAGCACTAGCCAGCCACCGGCCCAGCCAGTAGGGCCCTACTTGACTCCAATTGCAGAGAGGACTCCTGTAAGGAGAGGCTCACGTCTGGCCTAGAAGTATGATGTTCTAAAGCACCTTGTCAGAATTCTACAAAGGCATTCAATCCTTGAGGCTCTTCTCCTGTCTTCTGAAATGTGTGATGCACTTTCCGAGGCCCTAAGTATCCCCCTCTAGTTTGAGAGGGAGGTAGAAGCTACAGACGCCTTCCACACCGAGGCAATTGAGAATGCTGAATGCTAGGTAGTTATCTCATTCTCTGGTGAAGACGAAGACCCTTCTATACAGGGGATCATTCGTCCACTATACAACACTGGCCAGTTCAATGGCGTGGAAGTCTATTGCTGTCTTGTTGACACAGCTGCTGGGATTAACCTAATCCCGAATTAGACATTGAGAAGGATATGGTTGTCTGAGGCTAATTTAACTCCCTCCAACCTCAGAATCCAGGGATACAATAGGACCGAGTAGAACCATGTCGGCAAGATTCATTTAAAGACCCAGTTCACTGGCCTAATTTCCAGTACCGAATTCATGGTTGTCTCCCAAGACACCGCGTACAACGCATTGATGGGCAGGGAATGACTCCACCTCCATAAAGCGGTCCCTTCGTCATATCACCAATGCCTCAAATACTCCCTCAATGGTCGAGTGGGCGTGCTCCAAGAAGATGCGTCTCCTTTTGCCTCTTGTGAAGCTCGTTATATGGACACCGACTATTACAAGAGCAAGGACAAGCAGATTTGGGAAAGTGAGGTGGAACCCACCCCATTCACAAGTGATCCTTGGGTAGGTCTGGATGATGCCTATGTCTTCCCAATCCATCGACTGGATTCCACGACCCCCGACATGGGGAAATTCTTTTTCATTTTAGGTACAAGAGGAAAGCATATTCCTAGGTCCAAGAGACGGTGGAAAATCTCCTCGTAATCCTACACCAACTAGGCTCGGGTGATCCAAGAACCTCTTACCCCCTATACAGTATCGGGATGTTAGGATCGTGGAAACGGCGGTACTTAATACGTGTCTAATTCACCAGGCTGGAATTAACCGGCTCAAGACAACACATCACTACAGCTTTGATGTTATCAAGCATGGCCCCATGGGCCGAAGACGAGATGGGATGGGATCGACTGCCTTCATCTCCATGGTCGTAGAAGTGCATGAATCTCTTGATGTGATGACCACCGCCGCTCAAGCCGGCACTAGCCTCCCATCAGAGTCTAATGGCTCGGAAGTGAATCCCTCCACTGAATATCCCTCCAAATGAATAGAAGAATACCTAGAGGATTCTCCCCCTGCATTTGAAAAAGGCATCTCTACCACGTTTGATGAACTGGTACAGGTGAACCTTTGTAGCGAGGCAGATCCGAGACCCACATTGATCAGTGCCGCCATGTCCCTCATGGAGAAACAGTGGCACATAAACTACCTTAAATAGCAATGTGATGTGTTTTCCTGGAGTTATGGCGAGATTCTAGGACTAGATCCCCAGGTATCCATCCACAGCCTTGGTCTCCCGACAAACCATCGCAGGTTCGAGTAGCCTCCCAGAAAGATGCACCCTTCTCACAGTGCCATGGTTGAGGCCAAATTTGACAAGATTATCAAACCCAACATCATCAAGGAAGTCTATACCCCAAGTGGATAGCCAACTTTGTACCAGTCAGGAAGAAGAATGGGCAGATCAGAGTCTGTATCGACTTCCACGATCTCAACTGCCACTGTCCGAAGGATGATTTTCCCCTCCCAATGACAATGTTTTTGATTGATGCCATGACCGGGTTTCAAGCCCTCTCCTCCATGGATGGGTATTCTGTCTACAACCAGATCCAAATGGCCTCCAAAGACAAGGAGTCTACCACTTCCAGGCCCCCCAAGGTACTTTCAGTTACCAGGCTATACCCTTCGACCTGAAAAATGTAGGTTCCACCTATCATCAGGCCATGCACCGCATATTCAATAAAATTCTCACGACATTGGTAGAATACTATGTAGATGATCTGGTGGTCGAATCTTTTCAGCACTAGGATCATCTAGAGGACCTTGATAAAGTTCTTGGTTTTCTCCGTTCCCACCACCGGAAGATGAACCCGCTTAAATGTGCCTTCGGGGTCACCTCTGGGAAGTTTCTCAGCTTTGTTGTCAGATTCTGAGGCATCGAGATCGACCCATAGAAGATCAAAGACATCATCCAAATGCCTCCCCTGAGTAATATTCGGGAGCTTCAAGGTCTTCAAGGCCACATAGACTACATACGTCGATTCATTGCGAATCTGGATGGAAAGTGTATACCCTTTTCCCGGCTCATGAAGAAAGGCTCTGCCTATGAATGGGATGAAGAGTGCCAGACCTCTTTTAAGGAAATCAAGAAGTATCATCTGCAGCCTTTGGTCCTGATGCCACCAGTCACCGGAAAGCCACTAGTCCTTTATCTGACCGCTTTGGAATGGTCTATCGGCGTCTTGATCGCCTAGAAGAACAATGCAAGTAAAAATAATAGCCTCTATTACCTCATCCACATGATCCTCGACACAGAGAATAGATGCTACCCCATCGAAAAGGGTTTCATTGCGCTTGTCTTTTCCATACATAAATTATGACATTACTTGTAGAACCATGAGGTACAGTTGGTCTCTCAAGTAGACCCACTAGAGTATATCCTGAACCTCCCCATGTTGACTGGCCGACTAGCGAGGTGGGCGGTGATCCTCCAGTAGTTCGACATCAGGTTTGTGCCCCAAAAGTCTATCAAGGGGCAGGTGTTGGAAGACTTCCTAGATTCCAATCCAACCTCTGTGGATCAATCCCTGGACCTGTATTTTCCTGATGAGGTAATCCTCTATGTCGATCATGTTGTCTCATGTTGGTAAATTCACTTCAATCGTGCCTCCCAGAGCCCCATCAGTAGGAGGCTCAATGATCCTAAGCTTAATAGAGTGGGTCGGGGTATCATCTTCATCACCCCAGGGCAAGCCGTTCTGCCATGCTCATTCATGTTGTTAGAAGGCTTCACTAATAATAAGGTAGAGTATCAGGATCTCATCACTGGCCTTGAGCTGGCCCTTGATATCGATATGCCCCATTTTCACAAGAAAGGGGATTCCAAACTAGTTATAAAGATGGTCAATGGAGACTATGTTCTCAGAAATTCAGACCTCGTGCCATTGTTGGAGTGCACCCTCCATCTAATGGCCTGGTTCCCTTCTCGACCAGAGGTTACCCATGTCCCTTGGTCACAGAATGGCCGAGCAGATGCTTTGGCTGGCCTAGCCGCGTCACTGGCAGAACCCGAACATGATGATTTGATTATACATGTGGCACACTAGAGATTCATCGCCCCTGTCACCCCAGAGAATGACGACAGCCTTCGGGTAAGCCATCTTACCGCCGGATCCTCGACAACAGGAGCCATAGGTTCTTTAGATGCAGTGGTTGAGGCCACTCCCGACTAGAGGGAACCTTTTCACGAGTATCTCCAAAATGGTTGCCTCCTGGATGATCGGGCCGAGCGCAAGAGAATCCTATGCCGTGCACTGTATTTTACCCTCTAGAGTGGTCCCAGTCTTGAGTGGATCTTCTATTAGTGGGGATTAGATGATGTTATCCTCTATTGCATTCAAGGAGTCGAGATTTCTCTGGTCATGCACAAGGTTCATGATGGTTCCTATGGTGCCCACCAGGCTGGGCCAGAGCCCTCCCATCAGATCCGGAGACTGGTGTACTTCTGGCCCTCTATGATCCATGATTGTGTTGAGTTTTCCAAGAGATTCCAGGCATGCCAAGTTCAGGATAACATCCTACATCACCCGCCATAGCCTCTCCACTCCACCAAGTACTCTTGGCCATTTGTGGTGTGGATACTCGATGTCGTGGGACCATATCCACCGGCAACAGATCGCCTGTGTAGGTTCATCCTGACCGCTACAAATTTCTTCTCCAAGTGGGAAGAGGCAGTTCCACTCCAAGAGGTCAAGGCCCGTTCCATCATTGACTTCGTGATCTCCAATATCATCCACCAGTTTGGAGTCCTTCACACTGTCCTCACTGATAACGAAAACAACTTCCGAGCAGCTGAGTTGAAGAAATTGTACACCAAGTAAAATATCCGTTCGAACCAAACCTATCGCTATCACGTGAAGTCGAATGGACAGATCAAGGCATTCAATAAAACCCTTTCTAAATTTTTTCATAAAATGGTTGGTCAGAACAAGAAAAGTTGTCCATACAAGCTCCCCAATACCCTCTGGTCGTATCGGAAGATGACTCGCAATTCCACCCAGGTGACTCCATATTCCCTGGTGTATGGGGATGATGTCGTCCTGCCCATCGAGATATAGCTGCCATCATTATGTACTGCAGTCTATGACCAAGAGGCGCCGAATAAGGTGGTCAAAATTTATCTAGGTTAATTGGAAGCACATGACGGGAATAGGCTTCATGCCCTGCACAAGCCGATACAAGTCCTGCGTTTCGAATAGGGTCAGTAGTTGATGCTCATTTGTTGCTCCCATCTCAGGTCACCATAGGGACGCTATGTTTCAAACATGTTCAATAGCCACCTTGGATCTTTGGGTCCACCCCATGGTGTCCCAAACATCATGTGTAGTGATTTTTTCTGCCTCGTCCCGAAGCGACGAACTCTTTCCGGGCAGGGCCAACTGTCGTGCCCCTGGTCCAGATTCTCTATGATCGGATTGTGCGATGTGGGGTAGAATTATGTCCTCATTCATGTCGGATTACTCGCCGTACCATACACATCCTCGAAAGAGACACATTATCTGGTCCTTGTCCTCACTACATGACGATAAACTGTAAGCTGTTCAGGCCTTCCTGACCGAGGCCCAGCCTCAGGCCCTTTGGCCTTCTCAGGCCCCTTTGCCCAAGTTCATACCCAGACTGTACGGTGTGGTTTGGAATTACGTCCTTAGTCACGTCAGATAACTCTCCGTGCTGTACACCTCCCCTGTCCAGGGAATCCTATTCCCCAACCCTCGTCCTCACTGCAAGACGTTAAACTACGCGTATGCCAGGCCTTCCTGAACAAATCCCAACAATCCGGCCCCTAACCCAGGTTATCTCTTACGGGACTATGCGAAGTGGTATGGGATTTTGTCCTAATTCATGTTGGGTTACTCGCCATACTGTACACATCCTCGTTAGGGTATCTGGCCCCCTGATTTTCTTTGAGAACTACAAGTGTCTTGATTCCCATTCTTATGGGATTCATAGGACCACCCGAATGTCTAGGCTTCGGGTCCATCCCCATCTCCAAAAAATCTCTATCCCACCTTGGACCCCTTTTCCTACCTCTCCCTCTTGAGACACTTCATAGACCACTTTCGGTGGTTCACCAATGTGCCTAAGGGTACTCTGGTTTAGTACCTGGAAGGCTGGGTTTTACTCAGACATGTTCTCACACACTTTTCAGACTTTGTGTTCCCCTTCATCAGGGCTTTCATCCCCTTTAACACCCAGAGGGACCCCCATGAATGGATTGGATACTACACTTATGGGCTCTCTTACCGTTACGGGAAGACACCTTAGAGGGTTTTGGACAACGAATTGATACAAATACCGCGTTGCGAATATGGTCACCATTCGATGCCCGTTTTTTGTTCCCACTTCAGGATAACGCGATATGGATACAGTTTTTCCACCATGGTTAATAGTTATCCTTCATCGCCACGCCAACCCCATTAAGAAAAAAATGTCGGTTACACAATCCAAATCATTCTCCACTTCTCAAGTCCATGTAGAACATCGACACTCTTGAAGCTATTCCTCAGTGTGCATCTGCATGTCCGGGGAACAAAGCCACGGTAAGGGTGTCCTACGGGGATCTTCATTAATATCCCTTTGATAGACATTCCGTGTATTTAAACAAATACCTTAATCCCCTGTTTCCCACACCGAGTTTGACTCAAGTGGGCTTAGGGATCGGGTCGAGGTCTGTGCTTACATGGAAGGCTACCATCCCTCCATGGTCCGAGCTCTATGACCCTAAACTAAAATCATCTCAGAACTACATTCGGATTGATTCCTATCCTCCTGGGAAATGTAGAAACGCCCAGACCTATTTGTCTATGGGTCCATATCGAGTTATACTAATTCATATTATCTATACCACCTTTGGGACCTTGACTATGGGAATACGTGGCGTGGTATGGGACTATGTCCTCATTCATGTCGGGTTCACAATAACCACACCACACTCACCCCATTCTAAAAATTAGCCCTCCTATTTCCGGTCCTGCATGACATTAAAAGGAAACTTTCTGGAACTATGTGTGGCTTGATTCACATCGTTATAGGATACGTAGAACCACCTGAATGTCTAGAATTCTGGTCCAGCCCCACCTCTTAGAGATCTCCCGATCTTACAGTCACCTAGGCCCCTTGGCATGTTACTCTCCATGAGGGGGATATATCGGTGTGGTACAGGGTTCTCGACACCATGCCCCCTTCTCCTGGGAATCCTCCATCTCTTGGACACCCTCATGATGAGTCCCTCGAACCCTTTTAGTGGTTCACCCATGTGTTAAGAGTACTCTGGTCTAGGACCAAGAGTGTTAGATTCAACTTAGGCAAGTTCTTTCCACTTGTCAAGCTTTGTGTTCCCCTTTATTTGGGATTCCATCGTCTTTCACACTCGGAGGGACCCCCAAGAATGGCCTGGATACCACGCCTAAGGGATCTCCTACCATTATGGGCCAACCCCCCAAGGGGTTCAGACAAAAAATTGATACAAATCCCGAGTTGCGAACATGGTCAGCAGTCGATGCTCATTTGTTTGTCCCCATTTTAGGCTAATGTGATAGGATTCTATGTTGTGAACATGGTCAGCAGTAATCCCTTGTCATCATGCTCACCCCTTCAGGCCTTGAATGTTGGTTTCATGATTCACATTATGGTCCACCCCATCGTGTCCAGGTGGAATCTTGACACTCTTAGCACTATCTCTCAGTGCACCTCTCACATCAGGGGGACAAAGCTGCAATACTACGTCCTGCAAGGCTACCATGGTCCGAGCTCTAAGACCATAAACTATGATCTTCATTAAGGGATATGTGCAGATCAATAATCATCCACATGGGATGCGATGGGTCACCCTGACATCTTGTTTCTGAGTCCAGCTCAGCTGGGGCTGGGAGCTGGTTCCTCATACCCCTTTCACTCTCAACCCTATGTAGGCCCCTCGGCATGAGGTCTCCCTCTTAGAATTTCATATGGTGTGATGTGAGATCAGGTCCCCATTCTCGTCGGTTATGTTTCATGGCACCGTACACATTCCCCACTTGGAATCGTCTCTTCTACGTCTATGTTACATGACGTTAAAATTAATTCTTGGTCCTATCACATGACCCAAAACTGTGATATTATCATCCTAGCCGCACGACAAAAAATAGAACTGCATTGTGATGACCTGATCATAGAGGACGTCATGTTTGGTATCAGTCATGCACCATACCATTTTTCAATGCCTACTACGGCTTGATTCTTGTGGCGACACCAGGTCTTTCAACCCTGGGCCTGTTTCTTCACAAAAAAACCACTCACCTTAAAGTAAAAACAAGATTTATCAAATACTTCTTCTCTAGGTGCGAGGGCTAGGCCCCCGTACCCCTTTCACCCTTTGCACTGGTACCTTATCGTACCGTTCCTCCCTCTAGAACTATGTGCATCTTTATCCCCATCCCCATGGGGTATGTAGGATGACCTTTGTATTTTTCTTTAGGCCTAGATCAACTCTCATTTTTTCTCTAGACCTAACCCCCCCCACCCCCGGGAACACGTGGTGGTCGGAACCCTCGGTTCCCATTCATGTCGAATATTTGAGTTACCCCACCACGTGCTTCTTGTGTTTTTCTCCCACATATGGTCCAAATTCTATGACTCTAAACTAAGATCTCCCTATGGGAAGGGACTCAACTCCCTCTATCTAGTATGTCTCGTTGTCGTATTGAGATGTGTTTTGACAAAGATCCCTATGTTTGGAATCTTCATGTAGGCATTCCTCTCATTCCATGTCCAACCTTTGTGAGCTCATTATTTGGATCCTCATCCTCTTTCACATTAAAAATGACCCTCAAATGACATGGGTTCTAGGATTAAGGGATCTCCATGGATGATGGGCCTAAGGGCTCTCCCATCGTTTTAGGCCAACATCCCTAAGTATCTCTGACGTCATTTGTGACACGGTCCCGTGTTTCGAATATAGTCAAAGGTCAACCCTCATCTGTCTGTCTCCACTCCAGGCTAACACGATGTTGATGATGTTTTTTAGCCACAGTTAATGGCTATCCTCCATCATCACACTGTCATCATTGCGATCCAAATCTCGAGTGTCATGATTCACACATTTCCACTCTCTCATGTTCAAGTGGAATTCTGACATACTCGGCTCTATCTCTTCAGGCGTCTTGGTGCGCCTCGTGGACGAGTTAGAATCATTGGGACGATATTAAATGAGTGTCCCTTCATCCTAACATGCTCCTTCCTGCGTTGGGAAAGTCCCACCATTGCTTCTTGTTTCCCACACCGAGCACGACACACGTGGGCTTAGTATTTTTGGTAGGATGTGTACCAACGCGGCCAGGCTTCTCATCGTCCCACATGATGTTAAACTGCGCTTCCAGAACTACGTGAAACTAGATCCCCATCCCCATGGGGTACGTAGGGATGCCCGAACACTCTGCTTTAGGCCCAACCCAATTCTCACTCTTGGCCCCTCGACCTGAAGAGTTTCCTCCAGGGGTACGTGGTGTGATTTGGACTCTAAGTCCTCATTCACATCAGTTTCATAGCTACTTCACCACATAATACCTGGTCTATTCCCTTTCATTCCACATCCTATTGTATGACGTTAAACTACAGGAGTCCATATGTGCTCGACGCATGACACTAAACTGTGGTTCTACCCTGAACAAGTTCTGGATGCCCCACGTTAATCATGGGATGCACCAGAGCCTCTTCCAGAGAGGATTTCTCCTGTAAGTGTTTGTCTATGACTAAACTACGCTTCCAGAACTACGTACGTCTTGATTCCATTATTCATGGGATACGTAGGGACACCCAATCATTTCACCTCGGGTCCAGCCCCATGAATCATAAGTCTTGTTCCTTCCCATTTCCAGCCCCCTGGCCTGACCGCTTGGGGCGAACTATGTACCTGCAATTTTTTCCTGAAGAAGTCTAGGATGCCCCAAGATGACTTTTGGAAGTGACGACTCCCTTCCCCGAGTGGCTTTATTTGAAATAAGGAATGATCCAAGATCAAACCGATGCATCTATCTAGTGTTCTCCCACCATGGTGGCGTAACTTCAAGAGTGTTGGATTCTGTTTGAACAAACCCTCACTCCACATTCCACGATTTGTGTGCCCCTTATTCATACTCTCGTCCTCTTTCATGTCTGGAGGAACCCCCTAACAGTATGGATTCTCGACCTATGGTCCACCTTCTGTCCTGGGACAACGTTCTGGAAGACTGGTAATGTTTGAAAGGACCCCCATACAGTATGGACGCTCGACCTATGGTCCACCTACTATCCTGGACCAACGTTCCAAAAGGCTGATCGACGATACTTGAGTTATGCCCCGTGTTGCGAACATGGTCAGTGGTCGACCCTCATTTTTTGTCCCCATTTTAGACTAATGCAAACAGATGATGCGTTTTTTCCATAGTCAATAGCTATCCTCCATTGTCACGCCACCCCCATAGCATTCCGAATTTTGTTTTTCATAATTCACATGTCCCACTTCCCTATGTTTGGACTAATCCCAACACCCCTGGAGTTACCCCACTCGTACATCAGAGCACACCGGAAGAATGGCTCGTCGATTGTTCTAAATCCAACCTCTATAAAGAATGTCTTGTATTCAAAAATCAAATCATGAAAGTACTTTTGAGAGTTTGTGATCCTAACAACACTCGGGGGTTTATTCCACCCATGGACAGGTTGACCCTATCAGAAGAGCATTGAAGCTCCACTACACACCGACTTGTGGTGTCTAGGAGTTGATGCCGCAGGCTCAGCTCCCACTCCTCCTCAGCAGCGATGGTGCGCAATTCATCATCCTCAGTTTGGGCCCGCTCTATGTCAGCCTGAATGACGACCATTTCTTCGGAAGCATGCCACAAACGCTCTTTCACCTCTACCAGCTGGGCCTTCAATTGCGAGATCAGATCTAATTGTGCATTGAGGGAGGTTGAGTGCTCATCTGCCCAGATCCGTAGATGTTGAATCTCATCTTTAGCCTCCCGGAGCTTCTTGATGTTTATCACCTTCCTCCACTACCAGCCCATGCTGAAGCCGCGATCATACTCCCAGATCTTCTCCGCCATGAGATCTCAGATGAGTAGATGAGGGCGCTGGGCATCCAATCCCCCAGCACACAGATCACATAGCCACGAGCGAAGTCTGTCCATCTCATCCAGCCATAGTGTCTGGGGGGTCTTTTTGATAAAGCCCATGATCAGCTTCCATGATTGGCGGAGGATTATGTCGTTGTCCTCTTCGTCAGAGGCTTTCTCGTCCCAATCCATGCAGTTGGCAGGCTTGTAATGCGGGGTACTCCCTCAGAAAATCTTCAGCGGGATCTTCATATGGTGTGAGATCAGGTGCGACATCTGGCATTGGATCAGACACGATGAGACTCAGGCTGACCGACAGATCCTCATCGTCGGACCACACCTCAATGACCTCAGGCACAACCCCACTGGTTGTACCGCCAATGATGGGTGAAGTTGTAGCTCTGTTGGGCAGGGTAACTATCTCCATGATTACTAGCATTGCTCTAGGAGGGGGGCTGCTAGAAATCCCAACCGGCCTTGCCGTAGCGGCTCATGACAGTCGAATAACAGTATGAAGAAGATAAGGGAATATACGTCAGTTGGCACGATCAAAATATGGTAGTAATGAATTCAGTGGAGAGGACTTACAGAGATTGAACTCTTGGTACTACTCCTGTTTTGATGCTGACAGTAACCTGAGGCGTGGCCCTCCATAAATTGTCGGGAGGTCCGAAGATTCTGGAGGAGCCACCTCGGGTGCCCTAGCCCCGCCAGACACAGAACTAGATGTGACCACAGGTGCGGGTTCTGAGGGTCTTGCATCACCACCCACTGAGGGGCGAGAGCGAGGTCTGTTTACAAGTTCCTCTTGTGCGGTGCAGATGTTGATAAGAAGTCCATAATGGCTTGAGAGCAGACCCTGAGGAAAGAAACTTAGAATGTTACCTCGAGAGCCTCCGCGAAAATGTCGAGACCCGAGTCATGATCGCCGACCTCGCCTTCCAATAATGTGCTCTCTCCACCAGCCTCGTATCCCCAAGAGGATTCATATGAATCTTCCGATAGGGGGAAGCACTCCGTCATCTCAGTGGCCAAGAGTTGTGGGGGAATAGTCTGATCCAGCAGTACCCTCACCTGGTCTGTCATTGGACACGGGGCACCACTAGAATGTACGTAGTCCTCTAGCTCATCCTAATATTTATCCGCCTCTATAGGAGACACCGTGAAACTGGACCGAACAGGGCCTATACCTGGTAAATCCATCCCAAGATAGTTCAGGTGTTCCCACATCTCAGGCGGGCTGAAGAATTTCCGGTTGACGTCCCAAATGTCCGAGGCCTCCGGGAAAACAACATTCTCTGGCATTTTGATATGGCGCAGCCGCTTCCCTGGATCCTGAGTGGATATCCTGAGAAAACCTCTTGGTTTCCACCCCTCTAGATTTCTCTGCTCTATCGGGACCACTGGGTCCAATACTGCTGTTGGATGTACCGCCACTACCTCACCCTCAACTGGTGCAGGTCTCACCGGCACGGCAGCCCCGCTACTGCGAGAGGCCCTTGCCACCCTCCGACCCAGACTTTGAGATAGGGGAGGCCCACTATCACCAAATATAATGGTTGGATGCTTTAGCATTTCCCCTGGATAAGCCACCTCCCAGCTTATGGCATACTCCTTCACGAATCCAAAGGCGGCAGTGGGCAGAGGCAATACATTTCGCATTTTACCGTTTTCCGATGTGAAAATGAGAAACAATTGCCTCATCACACACGGGTTCTCCTCATGATACACCTCCTAGTAAACCTGTGGGGGTAGCAGCTGCAGTCAACAACATTGCCTCACGAACCGGTGCAGGGTGTATGGCTCGCAGACCAGCTCGCGGTCCACCCTCGCCACCAAGAATCCACCTCGAAAGGCTAGGAGATAAGCCCTATCCTCTTCTGTCCCGTAACCGTCGTCAGTGAGTACCCCCGTCGACAATGGGAATGGGTGGAAGTTAATCTCGTCTGCCTTCCACACCCGGTTTAGTAACAACTGTATGATTAATTTGGCTGGAAAGATCCCGACAACATTTAGAATGTATGGATGAAAGTTTGACCCTAGAGGTGAGATGGGGTTCGGATATTCCTAAACCCCCATGACGTGCACTGCGATCTACCCTTACAGAAAATGGAAGGGACCATATATCCTCAATGGATTCTTGCCCCCACTAACATGTCGTATCATCTTTTAAAGTCTAGCAAGCATCAGAATCCCATGATTGACCCACCTTCCTTTGGCCAGCATGGATGCCATGATGAATGAGTTGGGCCGAACCCCCATGTTGGTATCCCTCACTGGTAGGATCCACACACAGATAAGGGCTACAATAAATGCTTCTAGTCAGACTATTGGCCATTGTTCAGTGCTGACACTAAAACCCAGGGTCTTCCATTGGATGTCCTCCAAGAGCCACAAATACGAGTGCTACTTGCCCCGTTGAGCCCCCTTCGGGCAAGTTTGAGGCCTCAGGGAAAACTCTCGATCCCTTGGGAAGTTTAGGAACTGCTTGAACCACTTCTCAAAGTGGACATCTCTCACCGCTTTTTTATCCTCTCTAGGGACCAGTCCCATCCATGCTAGATCCAGCCACAACATCTGCTCAGGATCCTCCCACTCACTCATGATGGATAGGGACTCATCGTACATAGAACCCAAGATCAGGACCCCCAAAATCTGATGGACATCCCATAGACTGATGCCAACCTCCCCATGGTGCAGGTGAAAAGTGTTGGTCCTAGATGATCATCTTCTCAAAAGCTCTGGCATCTGCTGTTTTAGTTGATAAATGTGGAATTGGGAGGCCCATGCCGCCTCATACAAGCCCACACTCCTCAACTCGGCTCCAAACGCCTCGCATGAGGCACCTACCCAGTAGGCCCATGCCCAATCATGGGTGAATTTTCCACCCTTGCGTAGGTCCCACTCATAGGACCACCATTTCTTCGAATTCCCCAAGGCCGCCTTCAGTATTGTGCAGTACATGGGAGGGTATGTCTCCAGTTGCAATGGATTCCCATCAATATTGTTCAGCTGATTGTACAGACAGTCGGTGGTGACATGTGTGAAGTCCTCCAGCACCTGACCATCAACTGCCCTGAACCATTGACGCTGGCATGGCTTTCTTCTAAACCAGCAATCTGGTCCGTCCCTACTCACATCAAGAATGAAGACGTCATCCCTCAGCTCGAAGCCATACAATGTTAACATCTTGCATAAAGAATAGTTCTTTTGGATCTCCAATAATAGTCCTTTCAAATAATTATGGTCTGAGTGGCTTTAGAATAACTTCTCGAAGCCCTGACAGTTGGCCATCTCATCCCTCCGGGAGGCATCCATAAGCACCCCCAGGACAACATCTTTATGGGCCAATTATTTTTAAAGGATTTGGAAATTTTATAGCTCGGGTCGTGGTTCCTATTCGCGGAGCTCCTTCTCGAAGTGGAATTGTAGAGCCTGGCCCCAGCCTGCAAGCACACGTTCACTTGACGTTGTCACAGAGTCAAAGACTCGCGGTTCGCCGTGAAGCCCGATTCACGGAGTATGCAGAGCTTCGCAAATCGAGAGAACAAATGGAAAAAGTCATGGAGAAAGGAAAGAACAAAAGAGAGGTCATCCCTCCCTATTTATAGGCGACAGCCCTCGGAGCATCGCGGCGCGTCCGACCTACATGGCCCCTGTCCGCCTTGCTTTCCCTCTCCGCGAGTCAGCACCATGAACAACCGATGATTTTAGTGATTTCCCTCAGACTTCGACCCCTCCGCGGCTCCAAGTCTGAGGGGGGGCATTTGTTGGTGCCAAAATATTGGACAAAAAGAACAAAGAAAAGAGGCCCCGTGCCCTGCCCCGCGAAGCCATGACGTGGAGCCCCCCCAAAGCAATTCAGCTGCTGCAATGTAATATAGGAGGGAAGCGTCGAGAATTCCCATGACATTTGCGAGCCCGCCGCGAAGCAACAGAATCGGGAAGCCCCATGAACGACCCGACGTTCGCGAGCCCGCTGCGAAGCAATAGAGGCCGGAAGCCCCGCAAAAGCCCACAATGTTTGCGAGCCCACCACGAAGCAATAGAGGCGGGAAGCCCCGCGAACTCCCATGACGTTTGAGAGCCCGCCACAAAGCAAAAGAGGCGGTACCACTCCACGATCCCAGTTGACATTCGTGACCCACCGTGAAGCAACCGAATCCTGATTCGTGCCGCGTCCGCTCTGCTTCACAGCGCCTCATGCCTATAAATACCAAGCTCCCTAGGAAACATCAGTCAAACGATCTGACCATTCAGCTTCTCAGCTCCTGAATTGTGAAGCACCCTTTGCTCTGTGAACCATGAGCTCTGCGAGTTATTTTTGCTTCACGAAGAGCCTCCACATTGTCTTGTTTTTATCCCCTCTTCTGAATGGGACAACGTTCGTGAAAAATAAGGGCTTTCGCGAAGGAAGTGGATCCCCAAGGGGACCTGGGTTGTCGTGAAGTGTTTATGTTTCATGAAACATCCCTCCTGTACACGTGATCCACATTCAAAGGAAGGTTCACTGTACTTCACAAAGCACACTGCTTCACGACACTTTGCTTCACGAGGCACCTATGCTCCCCGAGGCAGTGAACCCCGAACACCCTTCCACTTCACGAATCACCTCTCATTTTCACCTACACCCCATGCTATGGATAAGGAACCCCGCTTTGCAAAGCACACCCCTTCGCAAGTTCCCTTCACCACACAAAGCAACCGAGCTCCACAAGGTCTCTGCCTATGGACCCCTCTGCTTGGAAATTCCTTTTCCCGTGCGACCCTCCAGGTTTTCACGATGTGATTTCAAAGTCCCCTAGACCATACCACCCATGCCATTGCTTCACCTAATGCTTCTTTGCATAGGCACGCTAATGGCTATTGCTTCTTCTTATAGCCATACTAACGTGGACCCCTCAATGGTTTGCTCTGCAACCCCCTTTTCCACTGCATTTCCAGTACTTCCCCCCACACAAGAAGAAGAGGGTAATGGTAATGTAATTCCTAGGGGTGTGGAGTAAACCCACCTCGTCCGAGCTGCAGGACATTAAACTTCCAAGAACCTCGTCCTCAAAAAATCATGTTAATCAGTGATCCGGCCCCATGCCTCGCACGTAGGGTCTCCCCGGCTCATACATTCCTTATGCCCACTAGTCTCCAAGGGGATGGGATCACCCCTCAGAGGGGATGATATCATCCTTGTTGGGGCAGCGTTTGTCCACGGGGGAAGGGTGGCCATCTTGGTGTAAGCCCTTGGTCCTTATTACGGAAGATATCACCCATGCACCTCCATACGTCCCCACTGCCAGGGTCAGCAGAGAGAATTATAGGGGACGAGGCACCACCTTTCTTCGGTCCCAAATCCCTCTCCTGTTGCGCTTTGTCACCCTCGGGCCTCCATCCTAGAGTAAGTCCCAACACCCTGGGCCACCTAACGCGTAATCCCCTATTCTATTCCCACGGACGCACCCTTCGTGACGTGATCATCATGTCCCTGCAACCTCTTGTTTCTCACAACAAGCATGACTCCTGTGGGCTTAGAGTGAGCACCGACTATGACACACCCTGGGCTGCCTCAGAGTGTAAGAACGAAAACCCCCCATCCCGCATGATGTTAAACTGCACACCTGAACTATGAGGACTTTGATCTATGTCAAGGCATTGTACGTAGGAAGCCTCCACGAGGTTTAATCCCACCACCAGTGGACCCCCAGGTTCACCTTCACATCGGTTCACTAACAAAACCCTTCCCAAACTATGGGGACATTGATCCATTTCAAGGCGTGGAACTTAAGAATCCTCACAAGGTTCAAGCGCACATCCAGTTGTTTATTCACGTCAAGTTATGCCCCCGTCCTGCATGACATTAAACTGCACACCTGAACTTTGAGGGCTTTGATCCATACCAAGGAATGGTAGATAAGAAGACTCCACAAGGTTCAAGCCCACCACCAATGTACCAAGGTCCCCCTTCACGTCGGTTCCCCGACATCCTTTTCTGAACTACGGGGTCTTTGATCCATGTTAAGGCATTGTACGTAGGAAGGCTCCCTGAGGTTCAAACCCACCATCCGTTGGACCAAGTCCTGTTTTCATGTTGGTTCTCTAACACACCCTCATCCCGAATGACATTAAACTGCATCCCAATACAGTGGTAAGCCGTTGTGATCCCACCACCTAGTTGTTCCGACACCCCTTTAGGTCGGTTCAACAACCCCATTTCCAGCTGAACTACTAGAACTTTGATCCATGTCAAGGCATGTTACGTAGGAAACCTCACGAGTTTCAAGCCCCACCATTCATCTGGACCAAGGTCTTCTTCATGTCAGTTCACCGGTGCCCCATCCCAAACTACGAGGACTTTGATCCATGTCAAGGAATGGTACGTAGGAAGCCTCCCTGAGGTTCAAGCTCAACACCCATTGGTCGCTCCGACTCCCCTTCACGTCTATTATCACCAATAGAATTACACGGACATTTATTCCCTACCAAAGAGATATGTTGGAGGTCTCCTCGAGGCTCAAGCCCACCTCTACCGTCATCTCCATGACAGTCCCATCTCATTCCCCCCCACTCTATTCAATTTTCCATCACCCATCTTGATTCTTGTTCGGTCAGCCACATCCTGGTGAGATCATACAATCTCATTCCCCCCATCCATAGTATTTGGGAATCCACCCACATGTTGGCCCCAATATCGGTGATCCCTCAAAGGGTTACTCAATCTGATCCACTCCAGCTAGTGTTTTGATCTGCCCGATCCATCTTCATTGGACGTTAAACTTGCGGCATAACTTATGTCAAACACAGGAAGCTGAGGACAACCTCAGATAAATTCCAATGGAATAAGATTCCCCGTGTTCAATGTGGGATGACTCGGGCATCCGCTCCCTTGATAAGCCCTATAATAAGGGACCAAAGGCAGACATTCCAATTCCCCAATGTCCATACATGCTAGTTATATCTCAACGTGACTAATCCCCCAACTGAAGGTTCCTTCCCTAACCGGACCCCTTGGAATATCCTGAAAGAAGTAGTGTAATTAACCGGTGTCCATGGAAACATGGCACTGGGAAGAGTTTCATGAACAACGTATTAAATCTACGAGGGAGACTCGGACTAGGTGATGAGTTCTGAGGAAGAATCCATGGAAGGAAGAACCGACATCCCATCATCCCAGTTTCAATCAAGGAGTAAACATCCCTGAATAAGGAGAGAATGACACCCGACTTTGGAAAGTGGGAATGCGGGGAAACAAAGAGTCGTGCCTATCGTGCCCAAGCATATGGATGCACGCACCCCAGTGAAAGCATCATAAATAGAAATGGTGAACCTGACATGAAGTTATTATCCTAAATGTGGAGATTAGTAGTGCTTGAGATATCAGTAGATTGACATATCACCAGATCCATCTATCCAGTGCCTGGTCCTACAATGTAAATAGCGGGCCTGGCGTGAAAATCACGAGATGTTGGGGTAGCAGAATGTTGGAAATTTCATTCTGAAACGTTTTCAGCATGGATCCCTCTTACTGGGCATGGAAGACTGGATGGAACTGGGGCACTGGTTGTCGATTTCTTTTCTTCGCAGTGCTGATGAGTTAATCTCCCTACTTCCCAAGAATCAGGTTGCTGCTACAGGGACATGATCACCACCCACCCGCCTATGCAGGGCTAGGGGAAACACCAGCACATCCGCTCCACATAGCTCCACTGCTGCCACAACGACATCTGCATCCACGAGCATGGGCGACCACACTCCATATCCCCAACAGAAGTCATCCAACAAAGGGTTATTAATGACCTTGTACACCATTATGAGGATGAGGGAATAATCCCAACCTGGTATATGGCCCACATGGACCTGGAGGCGTCCAGGCCTTACCATTAACGCCACCCTTGAGGGATGGATAGGGATCCCCTACTCCCCACCCCAACATTCAATCGTTTCGGGAGCCTATCCCCAGAACGCCTTGATGACTCCATGCCTTACGCTGATGAGGTGGGTGACGCCCTGCTCAGCCCGGTCAGAGTCGCAATTCAAGGGCTCCAAGAGAGGGCCCCCACCCGGCCATGTCAACACCGTCGCCCGACCTTGCTGGAGGAGCAGGTAGGCTATGCGCCTAAACCACCTGCACCGGCTCGTCTGACCCGACTCCAGTGTTGGTCCCGAGCTGAGGACGCCTGCCGAGGGGTGTTAACGTCGGCAGATACTATGGCCCAATCCACCACTGGTTCATATCATAAAGTCCCGACCCAAACTAAGCAGGGGTGCTCCTACACCCAACTTGGATTGAGGCCCCAACCGCTCCACGGGCAGGCTGGGTCGACTCCCTGGGTCGCCTGCATGAGTGGTGATCGCCGCGAGCCAACCCGCGGGGATGTAACCCCATACGGAGTCCCTCAACATACCACTATTCCAAAAATCATGGCCCTTCCCCACTCTGATGCTCATCATGGAGGTATGACCCATGCTACCCCCAACCCGAATGAAAGCATGTCCCATGGCAGTGACACTCAGCACGACAGCCTCTCCAGCGCCCACCACACCCGGTATGGAATTCTACCTCCTGCGCCTGACCGTCGATGTGAAGTTATTGCCCATGTGGTCCCTCTGCAATGTGGGGATCCTCCCTATGTTCTTTCCGTAGCTGACGAATGTCCTCCTCGCCCTGGAATTCAGAGGGGTGAAGGTCAGACTCGTACCACCTGCACCAAGCATGGAGGTCCTCCCCATGCTCCCACCGGTTCTGAAGGAGGTTTTTCCCACTTAGGTGCTGTTCATGGAGGTCCTCCCGATGTCCGTTTCAACATTTGTCCCGATGATCCTTGCACCCTGGCTATCTCAAGTGGAATTCCTCTCTTCCCTGATACCAACGCGGCCCCTAGACTAGATGTCAAGAATCAGCCTTGTCCCGAGGAGCCACCTAGGGGCAGGAGGGCGGGTCGTCGCCGCTACAAGAAGAATCCAGGGAAGGCCCGAACAGAGATCAAACTAGCCCGCTACTCGGATTCTGATGCAGAATACCACTCGACATTGGAACCCTCCCCTAGTTCTCCATGTCAAGGACTGGGGTAGAAACAAGGAGTGTTATCATTATCCTTCCAGAATGTGAAGTCCACCAGATTCCCGCCTCTCTTCGTAGGTACATCCAGGAGGAGGAAACATTGGGAGTCCCACAGGTTCCGACCGTGCAATCACCACCGTCATCACCATAAGCACCCTCTACCTCGACCAGTGATCACAAAGAGTTATTTTGGGGACCGATGGCGGTTGAGCAATAGTGTGACCCATCGCCGGTAACTGCGATTCCTGCACCAGAAGCTGTGGCTACCAGTCCGTCGTATTGTGATGTCTTGGTTAGGTCACCGCACACTTCAGAGGATGGCCCGGAATTCGTTGGCCAGTCGGCTCGTTCGCAGTTTTCTCACCGCCTGGTTTACTATCTCAGAGGTCCGCCTCAGTACCACTATTGGTTTCTCATCCACCTCCGGTTGTCGAGTGGGGAAATACGGGGCCAGAACCTGAATCAGAACCCAAGAGATTCATGAACATTCTCCCGGCAGATCACTTCCTGGAGAAGTTCTGGCCGACGACAGCATTGAACTTTTGTGCACCGGAATCGCTCACCCCAAAGGAAGTCGAGTGATACCGTAAAACTCTATGGGTGACGCACTTCAGTCTTCGTTATCATTGGGTGGTGTACCCTGGGAGCGAAGTTCACTTTGAGGAAATCGGAAAGCAATGCCGTCTAGTTGATTTAGTCGCACTCCCTGTGGCCTAGCACCCTGAGTCACCAGGTCACCAGAACACCTTAAAACAAAAATGCGTTCAGAGTTTCATGATACTCTGTAATATCATTAGGGAAGCTACCCCCTACGTGCAAGTCCATGGTTGGGGATAGTATGCCGCCCTCCTCTTCAGTTCTATCCGACGATAGCCTGACTCATTATGCGACATTGAGGACCTGTCCCCAAAATGGATTGTTGTCCACATTGCTGACATAGTGGACAAAGAGGACGAGCTGGAGTTTCTCAATGAAGACTTACCCCCTGAGGGTATGCCACCACTGTGGGACCCATCAGGGAGGATTAATCATCAGTAGAGGAACCTACTAGGTCTCCCTTCGCCCACCGAGTTGTTGGTACTCGGTCGGAATGCTTGTAAGGTTAAATAGAATTTCAGAGTTGTCAAGAACTCCGACCCATCTGCCTCAGTACAGAAGATGGAGGAAGACCCCAAGAAGGCCGAATTGTGCCAGCAACTTGTTGAGAAGAAAAGGATGGTAGACAAACTCTTGGCCAAATGCGCTATAGAGAGGCGACCCGACTATGGTGATCCTAGGCCGGGACAGCAGGGGCAGGAAAAACTCCCTCTCATCGAGATGCCTTTAGGAAACCCTGATCATACTACTCATGTAGATAGGGTTGAATCTGGAACTCACGGAAAGAGGGTGCGATACGTGTCACCAAACCCTCCCGAATGGTGCATAAATACAAGGAATCCATCCCAGGTTCCTCCATCCGCCCTGCAAGCCACTCCGCCAGTCGCTCCATGAGCCGTCGAAGCTATCTACCGTGTCGAAGAGCCCAGCAACGCACTCGTAGTTAGGGATCCCCTCCAAGACATGGACCTCCACCCGGATGATCCTATATTTGCACTCATCGCCCGCCTCGAGGAATTGGAAAGGCGGAATGTTGAAGTCCCACCAGATGGTAAGCTATACCCTGCATGGGGGGATGATATTCCTGCACCACCAGGTTTTGGAAATCCCACTTTCTCTCTCTTTTATGGGACAGGAGACCCTCCGCAGCACATGACCCATTTTTCCGCCAGGTGTGGCCCCATGTTGGGGACCCTAGCACAACAGGAAACTGCAAATCTCTGATGTTTTGTGCAGACATTGGAGGGCCCTGCATTTTTCCGGTATAACCAGCTCCAAATCAGATCGGAGACCGACTGGGAGGATCTTCTTTGGTAATTCCTATATCAGTTTAGCTCCACCACGCGAAAGACCAGTATCATAGACCTCTTCAAGTGAAAACAATGGCCCGATGACAGTGTCGCAGACTTCATCACCCGGTGGAAGGGGCTCACATATTCCCTTGATATTCCACTAACTTAGGAGGAATTACTAATGATGTGCATAGGTAATGTCAAACAAAAATTAGTTCCTTAACTGATCACTCAGAACTACATGGAGGGTTCTGAGATTTCTCAGATAAGGCCCAGCAACTTGAGGAAGCTTTGCTACAGGCTTGTCGGGCGCGTCCGCTACCCCTATGATCCCTCCAAGGAGGGATGCCCAAGCCGATCCCACCGTGGTGGCCCAAATAGAGGCCCCCAGGTAGATAGAATTGCTGCAAGCAGTACCGGCTCCGCATCCTCACAGAGGCCCTCTACCTCAGGCATAATCTCCAGCCCAGCAGCGACCGCCTCAGAATAGGTAGGTTCCCCAGCACAACGCGCCACCACCGCCTAGGCACGACAATCACACTCCGCCTCCTCGGCCGGCCCTTCCGGCCCCTCCTCAAGTCAAGGATCTCAGAGACCCCTATCAGGAAAGAAAGCACCAGACTTACTCATTCAATAAGAATCAGGTCCCCGGTTACTTCTGTAGTGCTCTAGAGCAGGGAATTTTGCACTTACCCGAGTGCAGAAGGCCGACAGAGGAAAATCTCACTAATCTCCCCAACAACATCCACTAAAATCAGATCCTGGGTCATACCCTCAAGCAGTGCTATGTGTTTCAGGTTGATAAAAACCTAGTCAGGTTGGGCCCGGCCCTGACACATGTGTCAGGTGTCTTTGTGAGGTCCGGAAGTAGTAGCGATGATGAAGGCGAGTGGAAGCAGGTTCCCAGCCACGGACCCCAGAAGTATAACGACTGGATGGATCGTAAAATAGTCGCCTGCTCCCATAGTATTATTCAGGGACACCTGTATTAGCTAGAGCCTTTAGAAGATGCGACCAGTACCTCTACGTCATCATCTCAGCCAGCCTCTTCCGCGAAGGTCAAGCAGCAACGGTGTAAGAAGAAGCAACACGCTCCACCACTGTCGTCATCATCCCACTCTCATGGTGACTTCATGCCCCCTGAGATGGGGATCCCTCCTAGAATCCACCCAATGGTGGATGGATCCTCAAGAGGTAGTCAGGGGTACGATTCAGTTAATACCATGGGGTTGGTAAATCAATATATGACTCCTGACGAGGGGGAATGCCATGCGAGCCTCCACAATGTCCTCGGTCGACGTCAACATCAGCGGAGCCGCGAATAAGTGGGTCGTTGGGGTGCATATGTTGGAACCTCTAGCTAGGACGTGCATGAAACTGAAACCAGATAGCAGGCCCAACGTAGTGCTCAGCATGCACAACCTCATCATCTGGTGCCCTCAGATTTTCCTCCACCGCCGTTTGTGCTAGAGTCGCTTCGACCGCATAGTGACCAGTCTTTCCCTACTGTAGGAAAATCTCAGCTATCCGATCCTCATCCGGCATGTGCTCTTCAGGCCTTGAAAGGTGAGAAAAAAATGTACCTAGCACTAGCCTGCCACCGGCCCAGCCGGAAGGGCCCATCGTGCCTCCAATTATAGAGCAGCCTCCTGCAAGCACAGGCTCATGTCTGGCCCGAAAGTATGATGTTCTAAATCACCTAGACAGAATTACATCGAGGGTTTCTATCCTTGAGGATCTTTTCCTATTGTCTGAAATATGTGAGGCGCTTGCTAAGGTCCTAAGGAGCCCCCTCCAGTTTGAGATGGAGGTAACAGCTACAGAAGCCTTCCACAATGAGGAAATTGAGAATGCCGAATGCCATGTAGTTATTTCGTTCTCTAGTGAAGACGATGACCCTCCTATACTGGGTCACATTCGTCCAATATACATCACTGGCCAGTTGGAATGGAAGTCCGCTGCTGTCTTGGGGTCATGGGTTCTGGGTTTAACCTAATCCTGAAATGGACTTTGTAGAAGCTGGGGTTGTTTGAGGATGATTTAACTCCTTCCGACCTTCGAATCCGGGTATTCGACAGGACTGAGCAGACCCCTGTCGGCAATATTCGTTTGAACACCTAGTTTGGTAGCCTAATCTCCAGTACTGAATTCATGGTTGTCTCCCAAGACAACACGTACAATGCATTGATAGGCAGGACATGGCTCCAAATACATGCATTGGTCCCTTCGTCGTATCACCAATGCCCCAAATACTCTCTCAATGGTTGATTGGGCATGCTCCAAGGATATTCGTCTCCTTTTTCCTCTTGTGAACCACGTTATCTAGACACCGACTATTACAAGAAAATGGACAAGATGATTCTGGCATGTGAGGTGGAACCCACCCTGGTCACAAAGGATCCCTGGGTAGGTCTGGATGACGCCTTTGTCTTCCCAATCCATCGATTGGAGGACACGACCCCCGACATGGGGAAATGCTTTTTCGTTTCAGGTACAAGAGGAAAGCATATTCCCAGGTCCAAGAAATGACAAAAAATCACCTCATACTATTACACCAATCGGGCTCGGGTGATCCCGAAACCTTTTACCCATGTACGGTATCCGGATGTCAAGCTCATGGAAATGGAAGTACGTCATACGTGTCTGTTTCGCTGGGCTGGAATTAACCGACTCAAGATGACGCACCACTAGTGCTTTGATGTTATCAAGTGCGGCCCCATGGGCTGAAGACTAGATGGGATTGTATCAACTGCCTTCATCACCATGGTCTCAGCAGCGTAGGAATCTCTTGATGTGCTGAGCACCACCACTCAAGCCGGCACCAGCCTCCCATCAGAGTCTAATGGCTTGGAAGAAACAACCCCAGGGAATATCCCTCCACAGGTGGAGAAGAGGACCTAGAGGTTTTTTCCCTATATTTAAAGAAGGTGTCTCTTCCATGGTCAATGAACAGGTACATGTGAGCCTTGGTAGCGAGGCAGATCCAAGACACACATTAATCAGTTCCTCCATGTCCCTCGAGGAGCAGTAGTGGTACGTAAAATTCATTAAATTGCACTGTGATGTGTTAACCTAGTGTTATGATGAGATGCCATGAATAGTTCCCCAGGTAGTCATCCACTGCCATGGTCTCCTGATAAACCATCGCGGGTTCAAGCAGCCTCCCAGAAAGATGCACCATTCTCACGGTGCCATGGTTGAGGCCGAAGATGATAAGGTTATCAAATCAAACTTCATAAAGGATGTCCAGTACCCCCATGTGGCTAGAAAAAATTGTGGCAGTTAGGAAGAAGAACGGGTAGATCAGAGTATGTATCGTCTTCCGTGATCTCAACCGCCACTGTCCGAAGGATGATTTTTCCCTTCTAGTGATAGAGTTGTTGATTGATGCCATGACCGGGTTCCAAGCCCTCTCCTTCATGGATGGGTATTCTGGGTACTACCAAATCCGGATGGCCCCTGAAGACAAGGATTCTACTGCTTTCAGGGCCGACCAAGGTACTTTCCGTTACCAGGTTATGCCCTTCGGCCTGAAAAAATGAAGGTTCCACCTATCAGCGGGCCATGAACCGCATATGAAAGACAAATCTTGGGACATTGGTAGAATGATATGTAGTTGATCTGATGGTCAAATCTCATCAGCACTGGGACCATCTCGAGGACCTTGAGAAAGTGTTCGATTTTCTCCGTTCCCACCACTTACAGATGAACCCGCTTAAATGTGCCTTCGGGGTCACCTCCGGGAAGTTTCTAGCCTTTGTTGTCAGATACTAAGGCATCGAGATCGACCCAGAGAAGATCGAAGACACTAGACAAGTTCCTCCACCGAGCAATATTCAAGAGCTTAGAGGTCTTCAAGGCCACTTAGCCTACATACATCGATTCATTGTGAATCTGGATCGCAAGTGTATTCCCTTTTCCCAGCTCATGAAGAAAGGCTTTGTCTATGAATGGGACTAAGAGTGCCAGACCTATTTCGAGGAATTCAAGAAGTAACTAATCTATCCTTTGGTCCTGATGCCACCCATCATCAAAAAGCTGTTGGTCCTTTATGTGACCACTCTGGAATGGTCTCTCGGCACCCTGATCACCCATAAGAACAATGAGGGGACAGAGAACAACCTCTATTAACTCAACCTCATGCTCCTCGATACGGAGACCAGATACTACCTCATCGAAAATAGTTTCCTTGCACTTGTATTTTACCTATAGAAATTATGACACTACATGCAACACCATGAGGTACAGTTGGTCTCTCTGGTAGACCCACTAAAGTACATCCTGAACTGCCCCATGTTGACTGGAAGACTAGAGCGATGGGCGGTGATCCTCCAGCAGTTCGATATCATGTTCGTGCCCCAGAAGGATATCAAGGGGCAGGTGTTGGCAGACTTCCTATCTACCCATCCAACCTCCACTGATCAATCCCTGGACCTAGATTTTCTAGTTGTGTCAATCCTATCAGTTGATCATGTCATCTCATGTTGGAAAATGCACTTATACAGTGCCTCCCGAAGCCCCACCAGTAGGAGGATCAATGATCCTATGCTCAAAAGAGTGGGTTTGGGTATCATCTTCATCACCCTGGAACAAGCCATTCTGCCATACTCATTATTGTTGTCAGAAGGCTGCACCAACATTGAGGCAGAGTATCGGACTCTCATCACTGGCCTCGAGCTAGCCCTTGAGATTTATGTGCCCCATTTGCATGTGAAATGGGATTCCGAACTAGTCATCAAGTAGTTAAATGGAGACTATGTTGTCAGAAATCCAGATCTCGTGCCATTGTTGGAGTGCACCCTCCATCTAATGGCCCGGTTCCCTTCTCGACTAGAGGTTACCCATGTCCCTAAGTCATAGAATGGTCGAGAAGATGCTTTTTCTGGCCTAGCCACGTCACTTGCAGAACCCGAGTAGGATGATCAGATTATACATGTGGCACACCGGAGAGTCATCACCCCCATCACCCAAGAGGATTACGACGGCCTACGGGTAAGCCATATTACTGCCGGATCCTCCGCGCCTAGATCCCCAGGTTATTCAGATGTAGTGGTTTAGGCCACTCTTGACTGGAGGGCACCCTTTGTCGAGTATATCCAAAATGGTTTCCTCCCGGATGATCAGGCTGATCCCGAGAAAATCTGACGCCGCGCAATACTGTTTACTCTCCAGAGTGCTCCCAATCTTGAGCGGATCCTCTATAATAAGGGCTTCGATGGTGTTATCCTCCATTGCATTCAAGGAGTCAATATTTCTTAGGTCATGCAAGAGGTTCATGCTGGTTCATGTGGTGTCCACTAGGCTGGGCCAATGTTATCCCATAAGATCCGGAAACTGGGTTACTCCTAGACCTCTATGATCAATGATTGTATTGGGTTTTCCAAGAGATTCCACATGTTACATGTTCATGCTAACTTCCTTTATCGGCCACCAAAGCCTCTCCAATCCACCATGTAATCTTGGCCATTTGCGGTGTGGGGACTCTATGTCATGGGACCATATCCACCGGTGATAGCTCACCTGTGTAGGTTCATCCTGACCGCTACAGATTTCTTCTCCATGTGGGCAGAGGTCATTCCACTCAAAGAGGTCAAGGCCGGTTCCATCGTTGACTTCGTGAGCTCCAATATCATCCACTAGTTTGGAGTCCCTTACGCTGTTCTCACCGATAACGACACTAACTTCCAAGTAGCCGAGCTGAAGAAATTATATGCCAAGTACAATATCTATTTGAACCATATCTCTCTCTATCACGTGCAGGTGAATGGACAGATCGAGGCGTTCAACAAAACCCTTTCTAACATTTTATAGAAAATGGTTCGTTAGAACAAGAAAATTTTGCCAGACAAGTTCCCCAATGCCCTCTGGGCGTATCAGATGACGACTCTTAATTTCACCTAGGTGACTCTATATTCCCTGGTCTATGGGGCTGAGGTCATCCTGCCCATCAAGATTCAGATTCCATCGTTACACATTGTAGTCTATGACCAGAATGCACCAGATAAGGTGGAAAAAATCCGTCTAGATGAATTGGAAGCACTGTACGAGAACAGGCTCCGTGCCCTACACAATCTGGAAATGAATCAAAACAAGATAGCCAGAGCCTTGAACAAGAAGGTTCACCTTCGCTCTTTTCTGCAAGGTGGCCTAGTATTGGCCCCCCGAGCGCCAATTATCCCCGATAGGAAAGCACCCAAGATGGAGCCCATATGGGAAGGATATTACATCAAACATAAGTTCTACCCTAATGGAGCATACTCTCTGGTAACCATGGATGATGAGTGCATAACTCCTACCACAAACGCCAAGTTCCTCAAGAAATACTTTTCCTGAGATCTGGGGTCCCGCATGACCCTAAACTACACCCCGGTCCTGCAAGAACAAAAACTTTATGGTCCTACATGACCTTAAACTAGATGGTCTTATATGACAATAAACTGCACCCCGGTCCCGCATGACCTTAAACTGTATGGTCCTACATGACCTTAAACTGGATGGTCCCGCATGACCCTAAACTGCACACCGGTCTTGCATGAACTTAAATTGTATGGTCGTACATGACCTTAAAATGGATTTTCCAGCATGAATTTAAAATGAAAAATCATCCTGTACGATGTTAAACTACATCATCATCCATCATGACGTTAAACTGATCATTATCGTCTCACATGACAATAAACTACAAAAAGGTCCGAGCTCTATGACCTTAAACTAAGATCTCCCTTGTCTTCACTATGAGACATCAATTTGAAAGCTGGTCAGGCCTTCCTACCCAAGGCCTAGCCTCAGGCCCCATGGCCTTCCCCGATCCAGGCTCTCTTGTGGGATTGTATGGTGTGGTATGGGATTATGTCCTCATTCATGTCGGATTACTCACCGTACCATACACATCCCCAGATGAGATGCATTTCATCATCCTACATGACGTTAAACTGTGCTTGTAGAACTACATATGGCTTGATTCACATCCTCATGGGATACGTAGGAACACTCAGACGCTTCTTTTTGAGCCCAACTCCAAACACTTCTCTTTTACTATTCCCCCTGGGTATAGCTTCCTTGCAGGGTCCTAGCATGATGTAGAGTAGGCTTCCTTAGCCCCACTCATACGAGGATTATAATGGTCGCACCATGTGCCCACTCCCATTCTTCTATCCTCCCCCGTCTTCACCGCACGACTTTAAACTGCATGGACTCTTGAGAACTATGTACGGCTTGATTCCCAATTTCATGGGATACATAGGAACTCCCAGACATTTCAAGACATATGGCAGGGGGCATAATTTTTCTCAAATTCACGTCGATCTAGCCTTGATCTGGATGTACATCCCCCTCCCTGGAGATGTTTTCCTCTTTCGTAGATGGGTACAGCTATGCTTCACCCACTCCTTTACTTGGATTCCATCACCTTCCCTATTCAGAAGGTCCCCTGAATGGTATGGATACAAGGCCTAAGGTCCCTCTTACCATTTCAGGCCAACGACCTTAAAGATGCCGGGCAACAAGCCGATAAAATTCCAATGTTTTGAATATGGTCAGAGGTTGATGCTCATTTGTTTCTCCCATCTGAAGTCACCATAGGGACGCTCTATTTTAAACATTGTCAATAGCCACCACAGATCTTCGAGTCCACCCCAATTTGTCCCAAACATCGAGTGTAGTGATTCGTTCTGCCCCATCCCAAAGTGAGGAACTCTTTTCAGGCAGGGCCAACTGTCAGGCCCCTGGCCCAGATTCTCTATGATGGGATTGTGAGATGTGGTGTAGGATTACATCCTCATTCATGTTGGATTACTCGTTGTACCATTCAAATCCCCGGAAGAGACACCATATGTTGTCCTTGTCCTCATAGTATGATGATAAACTACAAGCTGGTTAGGCCTTCCTGACCGAGGCGCAGCATCAAGACCCTTGGCCTTCTCGGTCCCCTTAGCCCAAGTTCATACCCACACTATACTGTGTGGTGTGAGATTACGTCCTCATTCTTGTCGGGTTACTCACTGTACCGTACACCTCCCCTGTCCAGGTAATCCTATTCCCCGACCCTCGTCCTCACTGCAAGACGTTAAACTGTGCGTAGGCCAGGCCTTCCGGACCAAAGCCCAACTATCGGGCCCCTGGCCCAGGTTCTCTCTTACGGGACTGTGCAGTGTCATATGGGATTATGTCCTCATTCACTTTGGGTTACTCACCACATCGTACACGTCCTCGTTAGGGTATCCAGCCCTTGGGTATCTTCAAGAACTATGTGTGCCTTGCTTCCCATCCTTATATGATATGTAGGACCACCCGAATGTCTAGGCTTCGGGTCCAGCCCCATCTCCTAGAAATCTCCATCCCACCTTGGCCCCTTGGCCTACCTCTCTCTCTTGAGGCACTTCATCAACCCTTTTCATAGGTTCACTAATGTGCCTAAGGGTACTATGGTTTAGTACCTGGAATGTTGGGTTTTACTCAGACATGTTCTCACCCACTTTTCAGGATTTATGTTCCCCTTCATTAGGGCTTTCATTACCTTTCACGCCAGGAGGGACCCCCAAGAATGGCATGGATACTATTCTTAAGGGATCTCCTACCATTAAGGGCCAACTCCCCCAAGGGTTTTGGACAACGAATTGATACAAATCCCACGTTGCAAATATGGTCAGCAGTCGATGCTCGTTTTTTGTTCCCACTTCAGGATAATGCGATATGGATACTGTTTTTCTTCCATGGTTAATAGTTATCCTCCATCGCCACGCTATCCCCATTAAGACCAAAATGTCAATTAGAAAATTCACATCCTTCTCCAATTCTCATGTCCAAGTAGAACTACGATACTCTTGATGCTATTCCTCAGTGCGCATTTGCATGTAAAGGGGACAAAGCCACGGTAAGGGTGTCCTACTAGGCTCTTCATTGATTTCCCTTTGATGGACGTTCCAAGTATTGCAATAAATACCTTCCTCCCTTGTTTCCCACACCGAACGTGACTCAAGTGGGCTTAGGGATCGAGTCGAGGTCTGCATTTACTTGGAAGGCTACCATCCCTCCATGGTTGGAGCTCTAAGAACCTAAACTAAGATCATCTCATAACTACGTTCGGCTTGATTCCCATCCTCATGGGATACATAGGAACGCACAAACCCCTTTTTCTATGGGTCCGGATAAGTACTGATAATTCATCGAATCTGTCCCGCCTTCGGGACCTTGACTACGGGACTATGTGGTGTGGTATGAGACAATGTCCTCATTCACGTCGGGTTTTCAATATCGACACCACACGCACCCCTTTCAAAAAATTATCCCTCCTATTTCCTTTCCATAATAACATTAAAAGGAAACTTTCTAGAACTATGTGTGGATTGATTCCCATCCTTATAGGATACATAAGACCAGCCGAATGTCTAGACTTTGGGTCCAGCCCCACCATTTAGAGACCTCCCGACCTTCCAGTCACCTAGGCCCCTTGGCATGTTCCTCTCCATAGAGGGATATATAGGTGTGGTACATGGTTATTGCCACCATTCCCCCCTTCTCCAGGGAATCCACCATCTCTTGGCCACCCTTAAGATGAGTCCCCCGACCCCTTGCAGTAGTTCTCCCATGTGATAAGAGTACTCTGGTCTAGGACCAAGAGTGTCAGATTCAACTTAGGAAAGTTCCTTCCACTTTTAAAGCTTTGTGTTCCCCTTCATTCGGGCTTCCATCATCTTCCACACTTGGAGGGACCCCCATGAACGGCTGGGATACCACGCCTAAGGTCTCTCCAACCAATACAGGCCAATTCCCCCAAGGGTTTCAGACAAAAAATTGATACAAATCCCACGTTGCGAACATGGTCAGTGGTCGATGCTCATTTGTTTGTCCCCATTTCTGGCTAATGCGATAGGATGCTGTGTTGCGAACATGGTCAGCAATAATCCCCCGTCGTCACACTATCCCCTTCAGGCCTTTAATGTTGGTTTCATGATTCACTTTATGTTCCACCCCATCATTTCTAGGTGGAATCTCAACACTCTTGGTGCTATCCCTCAGTGCACCTCTTCATGTCAGGGGGACAAAGCTACAATACAGCGTCCTGTGAGGCTCCCACAGTCTGAGCTCTAAGACCATAAACTAAGATCTTCATTAAGGGATATGTGCGGATTGATCCTCATCCCCATGGGATGCGATGGGTCACCAAGACGTCTTGTTTCCGAGTCCATCATAGATGGGACTGGGAGGTAGTACCTCATACCCGTTTCACTCTCACCCCTATATAGGCCCCTCGGTCTGAGGTCTCCCTCTAGGAATTGTATACGATGTGATATGGGATCATGTCCCCATTCACGTTGGTTATGTTTCATAGCACCGTACACATTACCCACCTAGCATTGTCTCTTCTACGTCAGCGTTTCATGATGTTAAAATGCTTGCTTGGTCCTATTACACAACCCTAAACTGTGATATTATCGTATTGGCCGCACGACGAAAAACGTCACTGCATTGTGATGACCTAATCATAGAGGACGTCACATTTGGTATCGGTCACAGGACATACCATTTGTCAACTACAACTATGGCTTGATTCTTGTGGTGACATGAGGGCTTTCTACCCTGGTCCTGTCGCTTCACAAAAATAAACCACTCACCTTAAAGGACAAACAAGATTTATCAAATACTTCTTCTCTAGGTGCGAGGGCTAGGCCCCTATGCCCCTTTCACCCTTTGCACTGGTACCTTACTATGTCATTCCACCCTCTAGAACTATGTGCAGCTTGATCCCCATCCCCATGGGGTACGTTGGAACGCCATTGAATTTTGATTTAGGCCTAGCCCAACTCTAGTTTTGGGTCCCTAGACCTAACCCCCCCCCCCCCCCCCCCGGGAACACATGGTAGTCAGAACCCCCGGTTCCCATTCATGTCGGATATTTGAGTTACCCCACCATGTGCTTCCAATGTTTCCCTTCCATCTAAGGTCCGAATTCTACGACTCTAAACTAAGATCTCTCTATGGTAAGGTATTCGACTCCCTCTATCTAGTATAACTCATTGTCGTATTCAGATTCATTTTGACAAAGAGCCCTATGTGCGGAATCTTCATGGAGACATTCCTCTCATTCCATGTCCAGGATTTGTGAGCTCGTTATTTGGATCCTCATCCTCTTCCACATACAAAAGGACCCTCAGATGAAATGGATTCTAGGATTAAGGGATCTCCATGGATGATGGGCCTAAGGCCTCTCCCATCGTTTTGGGCCAACGTCCCTAAGGATCTCTGACGACATTTGTGACATGGTCCTGAGTTTTGATTATGGTCAACTATCGACACTCATCTGTTTGTCTCTACTCCAGGATAACATGATGTGTATGCTACTTTTCCACCACGGTTAATGGATATCCTCCATCGTCACACCACCATCATTGCGATCTAAATCTAGAGCGTCATGATTCACACATTTCAATTCTCTCATGAACAAGTGGAATTCCGACATACTCGGCTCTATCACTTCGTGTGTCTAGGTGCGCCTCGTGGACGGCTTAGCATCATTGATCTGGTAGTCACCGAGTGTTCCTTCGTCCTAACATGCCCCTTCACGTGTCGAGAAATTCCCACCATTCCTTCTTGTTTTCCACACCGAGCATGACTAACGCGGGCTTAGTAGTTTTGGTAGGATTTATACCAACACGGCTAGGCTTCTCATCGTCCCACATGACTTTAAACTGCGCTTCCCGAACTATGTGTAGTTTGATCCCCAAACCCATGGGGTATGTAGGAACACCCGACCTCTCTGCTTTAGGCCCAGCCCAATTCTCACTCTTCGTCCATCGACTTAAAGAGTTTCCTCTGAGGGTACGTGGTGTGATTTGGACGCCAAGTCCTCATTCACGTCGGTTTCAAAGATACCACCCCACATACTCTCAAGGATCTTCCATTTCATTCCACATCCTATCATATGAAATTAATCTAAAAGAGTCTATATGTCCTTAACGCATTACAATAAACTGCAGTTCTACCCTGAACAAGTTCAAGATGCCCCACGTTAATCATGGGATGAACCAGAGCCTTTCCCAGAGAGGATTTCTACTATCAGTGTTGGTCTATGGTTAAACTGTGCTTCCAGAACTACACATGACTTGATTCCCATCTTCATGGGATATGTAAGGACACCCAGGTGTTTCACCTCGGGTCGAACCACAGGAATCATAGGTCATGTTCCTCCCAATTTCAGCCCCTTGGCTTGACCCCTCGGGGGGAACTATGTAACAGAAAGTTTTCCTTCAACATGTCCGAGATGCCCCCGGATGACATTGGGAAGTGAGGGATCCCTTTCTAGAGAGGCTATGTTTGAAATAAGTAATGATCCATGATCTAACCAATGCGTCCATCCAGTGTGCTCCCGCCACGGTGGCGTAACTTTGAGAGTGTTGGATTATATTTGAAAAAACCCTCACTCCACATTCCACGCTTTGTGTGCCACTTATTCAGAGTCTTGTCCACTTTCATATCTGGTGTAACCCCATAACAGTGTGGATGCTCGACCTATGGTACGTCTGTTGTCCTAGGCCAACATTCTAGAAGACTGGTCATGTTTGGAAGGACCCCCTAACAGTATGGATGCTCGACCTATGGTCCGCCTGCTATCGTGGGCCAATGTCTTGAATGACTAATTGACGATACATGAGTTAGGCCCTATATTGCGAACATGGTCAGTGGTTAGCCCTCATTTGTTGTCCCCATTTCTGGCTAATGCAATACGGATGCTGCATTTCCTCCACAATCAACATCTGTCCTCCATTTTCATGCCACCCCCATAACATTATGAATTTTGGGTGTCGTAATTCACACCTCCCACTTCTCTATGTTCAGACTAATCCCAAAACCCCTGGATTTACCCATATCATGCATAAGATCACAATATAAGAACGACTTGTCGATTGTTCTAAATCCAACCTCGATAACGAAAGTCATATATTCAAAAATCAAAACATGAAAGTACGTTTGAGAGTTTGTGATCCTTACAACACTCGTGGATTTATTCCCCCCATGGATAGGTTAACCCCATCAAAAGAGAATTATTGCTCCACTACCCTCCTACTTGTGGCATCTAGGACTTGTTGTTGCCGGCTCAGCTCATGATCCTCCTCAGCATCGATGGGGTGCAATTAATTATCCTCAGTTTGGTCTCGCTCTATATTATTCTGAATGGTGGCCATTTATTTGGAATCTTGCCTCAGACGCTCTTCTGCCTCTGCTAGCTGGGCCTTAAATTGCGATATTAGCTCTGATTGTACATTGAGGGAGGTTGATTGCCCATCTGCTCGGATTCGTAGCCGTTGGATCTCATCTTCAGCCTCCTGGAGCTTCCTTATATTTATCACCTTCCTCCACTACCAGCCCATGCTGAGGCCGCGATCATACACCATGATCTTCTCCACTATGAGATCTTAGATGAGAAGATGAGGGCATTGGGCATCCACTCCCCTAGCACAGAGATCGCACAACCGTGAGAGAAGTCTTCCCATATCATCGAGCCATAGTGTTTGGGGTGTCTTTCTGGTAAAGCACCCGGTCAGCTTCCATGATCGGCGACAGATTATGTCGTTGTCCTCTTCGTCAGAGGCCCTCTCGTCCCAATCTACGTGGTTGTTAGGATCGTATGTCTGGTACACCCTCAAGAAATCATCAGCGGGATCTGCATCTGGCGTGGGATCAAGAGCGACATATGGCGTTGGATCAGACACGGTGGGACTCGGGCAGACTGACTGATCCACATCGTCGGACCACACCTCAATGACCTCAGGCACGACCCCACTGGTTGTCCCGCCAATGATAGGGGAAGCTGCATCTCGGGTGGGTGGGCTAACTATCTCCACGATTACTGGAATGCATCAAGGAGGGGCGCCACCTGAAATCCTAACCAGCCTCGCCGCAGCGGCCCATGCCAGTCGAAGAACTATATTTAATAGAGAAGGGCATGGACGTCAGTTGGCACGATTAACGTATGACAGCGATGAATTCAGTGCAGAGGACATACATAGATTGAACTCCTGGTACTGCTCCTGAGTTGATACTGACGGGACCCCTAGGCGTGGCCCTCCATATATTGTTAAGAGGTCCTGAGATTCTGGAGGAGCCACCTTAGGTTCCCTAGCCCCGCTAGACACAGAACACGACATGGCCATAGGTGCAGGTTCTGAGGGTCTTGCATCACCACCCACCGAGGGGCAAGAGCGAGGTCTGTGTAAAAGTTCTTCCTGCATGGTGCAGACATTGATAAGAAGTCCATAATGTCCTGAGATCAGACCCCGAGGAAAGAAACTTGGAATGTTACCTCGAGAGCCTCTGCGAAATCTTCGAGACCCGAGTCTTGATCGCCGACCTCTCCTTCCTACAACGGGCTCTCTCCACCGGACTCATCTCCCTGAGAGGAGTCATTTGAATCTTCTAATTGGGGGAATCACTCCATCATCTCAGCGGTCGATAGTTGTGGTGGAACCATCCGATCTAGTAGTACCCTCACCTGGTCTGTCATTGGATGCGGGGCACCACTGGATTGTACATAGTCCTCCAAATGATCCAGATATTTCTCCACCTCTACCGGAGACACTGTGAAACTGGCCCAAACAGGGCCTATACCCGATAAATCCATCCTGAGATGTTTTAGGTGTTTACACATCTTAGGCAGGACAAGGAATTGTCGGTTGACATCCAAAATGTCCCAGGCCTCTGGGAAAAAATCATTCTTTGGTATGTCGATATGGCACAACCTCTTCCCCAGAGCCTGAGTAAATATCCTACAGAATCCCCTCGGTGGCCTCCCCTTCGTATGGCTCTAATATTCTGGGACCACCGAGTCCAATACCGTAGTTGGATCCACAGCCACTGTCTCACCCTCAGCTGGTGCAGGTCTCACCGCCACGGCAGCCCTGCCACCGTGAGAGGACCTTTCCACCCTTTGACCCCGACCTTGGGATAGGGGAGTCCCACCATCACCAACACTAATGGTTGGAAACTTCATCATTTTTGTCGGATAATATTCCTTCCAACTTATGGCATACTCCTTAACTAGTCCAAAGGCGGTAATGGGTGGAGGCAATGCATTTCGCATTTTCCCATCTTCCCGTGTGAACATGAGCCACAACTTCCTCATCACACATGGGTGCTCCTCATGGCACACCTCTCAGTAAACCTACAGGGTCAGCCTCTGCAGGCACTAGAATTGCCTCGCAAACCGGTTTGGGGTGTATGGCTCGCAAAGCGGCTCACGGTCCACCCTCACCACCAAGACTCCACATCGAAAGGCTAGGAGATAGGCCCGCTACTCTTCCATTCCCTTACCATCGTCAGTGAGTACCCCCATCAGCAATGGAAACGGGTGGAAGTTAAACTCATCCTACTTCTACACCTGGTTTAGTACCAATGGTACGGTTAATTTGGATGGAAAGCAGATGGAAAAATTCAGAATGGATGGATGAAAGTTTGACCCTGAATCTGAGATGGGGTTCAGATATTCGTAAACCCCCCTAATGTGCGGCATGATCCACCCATGAAGAAGATGGAAGGGCCCGCATATCCTCGACGACATCTTTCCATCACTAACATGCCGTAGCATCTTGTACAGTCTGGAGAGCCTCAAAATCCCCAATATGACCAACCTTCCAGTGGCCAACATGGATCCCATGATGAATGAGCTGGGCCACACCCCCATGTTGGTATCCCTCACTAGTAGGATCCAACCGTAATTAAGGGTCGTAATAAATGTCGTTAGTTTGACTATTGGCCGATGTTCTATGATGACACTGAAACCCTTGGTCTTCCATTGTATGTCCCCAAGAGCCGCTAATATGTGTGCTCCTTGCCCCGTTGATCCCCCTTCATGAAAGTTTGAGGCCTCGGGGGAATCTCTCAATCCTTTGGGAAGTTAAGGAACTGCTTGAACCACTTCTGAAAGAGGAAATCTCTCACCGCTTCTTTATCCTCTCTGGGGACCAGTCCCATCAATGCCAGTTCCAGCCACGACATATTCTCCAGATCCTCCAACACAATCATGATGGGAGGAACTCATCAAACATAGCCCCCAATATCGGGACCCCCGAAATCGGATGGACATCCCACAGACTGATGCCAACCTCCCCATGGTGCAGGTGAAAAATGTTGGTCCTAGACGACCATCTGTTCAACAGCACCGACATCAGCTGCTTCGGTTGATAAATGTGGAATTGGGAGGCCCATGCCGCCTCATCCAAGTCCACTCTCCTCAGCTCGGCTCCAAACTCCTCGCATGAGGTGCCTACCTAGTAGGCCCATGCCCAATCATTGGTGAAGTTGCCTCCCTGGTGCAGGTCTCACTCATCAGACCACCCTTTCTTCGAATTCCCCAAGGCCGCCTTCATTATTATGTGGTACATGGAAGGGGAAGTCTCTGATTGTAATGGCTTCCCATCAATGTTGTTCAGATGATTGTAAAGGCAGTCGGCGGTGATAGGTGTGAGGTCCTCCTACACATGACCATTAGCCGCCCTGAACCATTTACGCTAGCATGGCGTGCTTCTGAACCAGCATGCTGGTTCATCCCTACTTGCCTCTGGAATGAAGATGACATCCCTCAGCCCAAAGCTATACAAGGGAAGCTTCTCGCACAGTGGATAGTTATTTTGACTCTCTGATAACAGTTCAGTCAAAGAATTATAATCCGAGTGGCTTCAGACTAGCTCCCCTAGGCCAGCCAGTTGGCCATCTCATCCCTTTGGACGGTGTCTACAAGCCCCCCTGGGAAGCTTCTTGATGGGCCATTTGTTTTTAAATACTTTTGAAATTTTATAGCTCAGGTCGCGAAGCCTATTCCTGGAGCTCCTTCACAAAGTGGAATCACGGAGCCCAGGCTCAGCCTGTAAGCACATGTTCGCTTGGCGTAGTCATGGAGTCAAAGACTCGCGGTTCACTATGAAACCCGATTCGTGGAGAACAGAAACAGAGTATGATGAGCTTCACAAATCGAGAGCGAAAAAGGACAAAGTCTCGGAGAAAGGAAAGGACAAAAGAGAGGTTGGTCCCCCTATTTATAGGCGACAACCCTCAGAGCTTTGTGGCGCGTCCATCCCATGTGGAGCTTTGCGGTGCGTCTGGCCCACATGGCCCCTGTTTGCCTCACCCTCCCTCTTTGAAAGTCAACACCACATACAGCTGATGATTTTGGTGATTTCCCTCATACATGGGCCCTTGATCCCTCTGTGGCTCCAAGTCTGAGGGGGGAATTTGTTGGCACCAAAATATTTGACGAAAAGAACAAAGAAATGAGGCCCCACGCCCTGCCCCGTGAAGCCATGATGAAGAGTCCCCCCCAATAAATGTGGCTATATTGAAGCAACAGAGGCGGGAAGCCCCACGAACACTGATGACGTTCGCAGGCCCGCTGCGAAGCAATAGAGGTGGGAAGCCCCGCGAACTCCCCTGATGTTCACGAGCCCGCCGCAAAGCAATAGAGGTGGGAAGCTCCACGAACTCCCCCAACATTGTAGAGACCCGAAGCTTGACGTACATAGACATTACATTAATTTTACGTAATACTTAGTACATAACAAAAAACACACACACAAGGACCGTAATAGTTTAGTGTCTTTGAAATCTCAAAATATAATCTTCTAATCGTGGAGAAAGATCTTCAACATCTCCCATAATGATCTTCTTTTTTTTAAAACTAAATCCTTTCTTTATGTCCCGGGGAAATTAAAACATAAAAGGGTGAGCTCAAATTCTTAGTAAGGGTAAACAAAATAAATATCAATCACGTAATATTCATAAGAACATATCTTTTGGAAATGTTAACCTGCAAAAGAGATCATAATTTCATAACATGGGATAAATCATAGTAGTGAAATGGAATCCCAATAATCATAACATAAAACATGAAACATTGTGGCATACACACATAATCATAGAGTGTAATTTCTTATTAGTCAAGACTCATTTCCAAGACTATCATAGTGGACAAAGTCCCTTTCTGAACCGAGTTCACTCCTCGTTTCAGTCCTGTTTCACTAAACCGGTATAACCTACCATTCCAGCCATGTCTATCTCATGAGATATAAAATATTTAACCAATGCATTGGAGGGAGATATAGGTCCCACCCATCTCATAATTAAACCATTCTTATGTGTGCCACAAAAATCATAAATCATACATCATTACATAACCCATGTAATAAAAATGGGATTCTTAAACAACATGACATAATAAAACAATTCATATAAGATAAAAGAATTCATAAAAATAATTCCATCACAACATAATCAAATCAATGTAATAATAGGGATAGAAACAGAACCCTATATTATCTTAGATGGAAAATAATTTTGAAAAAACACTTGAACTCCATTCTTGAGGAAAACATCCTTTCTACTTTAAAACCCTTTTCCTTTCTTAACATGTCATACAATTTTAAACTAAAAGAAGTTGATTAAAAATAAACTTGAAAACTTGTAAAGGAAGCTTATTGGAAATAATGTTTTAAAAATCCATTCATGCCGTATAAGTTAAAAAAACATTCTTCTCGTACTTTTGTCGGAAAAGTCAAAAAGTACCTCGTATGAAAAATGACAAATGATTCCTTTCATATCTTTTACTAAAAAAATCAACAAAGGGTAAAATTGGATATAAACTATTGTATAAGGATATAAATATTACATATTTAGGAAACATGGATGTGGATGATAAAATACACCCCAGTAAATACCAAAGTATAAAAAATCTCGGATAAAAATGAGATTGTCATATTTTCCCTTACCTTAGGTCCGATTTGCTTCGTAAGTGTCCGAAACTCCTGTATAATGATTTAAATAATGTCATTGACTTATTATAGAATCATATTCATTGTTATTATATCATATATGGTTCACTTATGACTTTATATTAACCGTTCTTTTGTAAATTCAATGTTAAAGAGTGTTTTGGGTAAAATCGTTTCATTTTTCGTCCATGTTTTGACTTGTAATTATTCATATGATTACTTAGATCATGATTACATAATTCCAGAATATAAAAAATGATTTATATATAATATAGATTCAGAATATACATATATATAATAGATCATTAAATGGAAAGAAATACACCTTTTATGGAGACGGTAGGCCGTATGTACGCATGAATGCTATTTTCGTTTCCTTATTGAGTTGAATGAAATTAAGTAGATGACATTCATATATATACACATAAATCCAGTATCATTATTATGTCATATATTTCATGATTACTTATTATATTTACTTTATAATCATTCATGAATGGTTAAAGTGGAGAATGAATCTCATCGCGTCGTGGAGACGGTAGTCCGTACATACGCACGAGCGATGATATCAATCTCATGATCGTGGGAATGTATTGGAGTGTATGTATACTATTTCATAATCAATATCACTTTAAAATAATCATATATAGTTATTATTTACACAATTATACCCATCCACGTAAGGTGGTGGTGGAAAATATATTACACCACGACGTGGAGACGGTATTCCATACGTACGCACGCGCGGTGATTTCATTTTCTGTAGGATGGATAGATGGTGAAATAGGGTTGTTTCATTCTTATAATAACATATCATTATATGATTGATACTGATGTTATTACTTCATTATTAAACAACTAAAGAAGAAGAAGTGGAAGAAGAAATAAAGATGAAAGAATCGGTAACAGACATTACCTCTTCTTTGAAGTGCTTCTTTGATACCTCCTTTTAGGGCACTAAAATAGGTCTTTGAAGAAGACCAGAACCTATAGGATGTATCTAGGGAAGTTGATAGGAGAAATTTTCAGAGGTTTTCCGAGCATGAAGGCTGAAAGTGGTGGGAGAAGAGGGGGAGGAGGTGCCCTTTTATAAGGGAGGAGAGGGGTACCTTTGGAATAACTAAAACTATTATTTTATTATAAAGTCAAATTCGGTTTTAAATAGCTCCAAATTGATATATCTCGAAGATAAGGTGGGTAGGGGTCTAAATACTCTAATCCAATAAAATTTAGACAAGTTTAGGTATCAATTTTAACCTTATCATTTAGATTTAACTTTAAGTTAGATAATTTAACTTTCACCGTGTCTTCTTGTTTTCTTACACTATAAGGTTAATAAACTTACTATTTCAAGACAAACGAACCCCAGGTTGTTTATTATTAATATATATAACCTTATCTAAGTCATTTTTCCTAACCTTAGATTTTTAAGAATAAAATAACAATTAATAATATAATATTTGTTTTAAAAAGTATTTTATGTCAATTTTGACACTATTTAGTAATTGATTTTTGTGAAAATAATAATAGAATGATTATCTCAAACAAGTTAATTAAATCAATAATAAAATGTCATATTAACCTATAAAATTAGTGTAATTCATAAAAAGTCTCAAATAACATTTATTTGGGTATTTATAACATCAATTATGTCAATATTTCATTAATAAGATAATTACTGCATCATCATTGTGTCATAAATAAATTATATTATTTAATGTCTAAAAATTGAAAATAAAATACCATTACGTAGGAAATATTTTTATATTTCTAATGAATATTTATAGTCGAATTTATCTTATGTATAACCCCACATTAAAAATCATTTACTTATTAAAATATGATTTTAACTATTTTAACCCTTCTTTAAATAAATTAATAATAAATGTCCTAATCTAATCCAAGTGGGCCTAAATGGTCATATTTTATTTATAAGGTTGTTTTAGGTCGAATTACACTTGTCCAATAGATTTAGGACATGTGTTAGGGTAATAATAATATCATTTTTACCCTTAATTACCCCATTTACTTTTTACCGTGGTAAAAATAGTAAAAAGTTACAATTCACCAAAAATTATTTTCATCTCATTGATCCACATTTTAGTCCTTGATATTAACCGTGTCTCTTGGATTTTTGAAATTCCACTCACAGAAGCGGTAAAATTTCGTTTTATGAAAAATTCAGTTTTTTAACTACCACTTAGTGGTTTCACTTTTCATCAAAAAATGAAAGTTTCAAGAAAAATACCAAAAGTTAGGCCTAAGATATATTTGATATTAAGAATTCAAAAATGATTTCTATTTTACCAAATTCAAAACATATCAGTTGCATTAATTAATTTAAAAACTAAATCCCATCGTCAAAACAAATAGCATGTTTTTAAGAGATAATAACTATCAAAAGATTGACACTTGTTTATGTCTGGTTTAAATGTGAAATTACATTCAATGACCAACGTTGTATTAAGTTGTAAAAATATATTCTAAATATATTTTAAAACCACTCAAATGACTAATTTATCACTATTAATTATTTCGATTGAAAAAGTTGTTTTTAATTAAAATTTAGTAAATTTCACTATTCATCAAAATATTAAAGTTATCCGAAAAGTACCAAAATTTCTCCCTAAGCTAATTTTGATATTCCTAATCCAAAAATGAAGTCCATTTTGGAAACTAAAATTTAAAAAAGTGGTTATTACTATTCATAATGGCTAGTTTTAATAATATTTTAATAGCATATCATTGTTTAGTGAAACTCAGTATTGCGTACTATACACGCTATCGAGGAAGGTCGCGATTGCATGTAATGCAAGGAAAGTCAAGGATGCATGTTGTGCAAGCTCCTTTTGGTGTAGTGTATAACACAAGACATTAATGAAATTAAAAAGAATATTTTTCATAAAATCTCGGGGTGTTACATTCTACCCCCCTTAAAATGAATTTGGCCCTCAAAATTCGTCGGGGTTATAAATGATTTACTATTCGAAAGTTTCTTTAATAAAAACCCACATCGTAAAAAGGGATACCAAAACCAATCATTAAAAACAAAAGTATGAAATGTAACGGTTACCCAAATAAACTAATCACTGGGTTTCCACATAGGTGAAAATATGGATATGGAAGAGGAATCTAACCATCATGTTCTGATGGAGAGTGGTAGAGAACATGGCTATGGAAAAGCCAGCAATCACAAAGCCATAAATTTGTGAGGATCTAAGGTACCATCTAATTATCAGATATAAGAGCACTAGGAAAACATTTTTGGTTTTCAAGATCATTTCCCTAAAGTTGATGAAATTGGAATTAGAAGAAATACTTTCGTGATTTTGGTATAGTCTCACTGTTGTTCATTCTTTGGTCAATTTCTACTTTATCTCTTAAAGAAATGAAGTAGAATTTGTCATTAATGATGTGTTAGCAGATCATGTGATAGAATGATGGGTCATTCCATCTGTCTCAAACAAAAGGTTAGAAAATTTATCAAAAAATACATAAGTCCATCTATAGTGAGGTTAATCGTATACGATTCCAAAAATGAACTTATACTTCATATATCATACCGCGTAATAAAATAAAACTAGTTTCTACTAACCAGGGACTTCTTGTCGGCCAGTGGTAGGCGATAAAGGTCAGTCACACTTTGGTTGTGGGTTCGATTCCCACAACCTTGTCCGACGCGATGGGCTGTCGCCCGTCCTGCAGGTTGTCCTTTTTCGAAAGCTATATTACTATAACATCCCATCAATAATATGGAAAAAAGTTCTATCATTAAACAATACTAACTTATGTCCAACATTATCTATTCTAATCTTTTGGATTATCTAAAATACTTCGATCCAAGCTCATAGTATAACGAAAATGATTACTTGAAATGTCACCAACCAAGCATGTGAATACCATCATTTATCCCCCATATATCTTGTTGGTCACATTCCAATCATTTGAATACCTTAATGATGTATTCTCTTGAAAAATGAATACCCATTAAACCTTAGTGAAAACATGAATGCTGTCAAAAGTAAACTCTTTCCACATACCAAAATCCAAAATTCTCTATACTCAAACCACGGTATAACCTTCTCCTTATATCATTCATGAGCTCATGAATACTATCAAACATTTAATTTTCTCTTTATCCCTTCATTATTCACATATAATCTACATTCAAAAAATATCTGAATAAAGTTTCATGGATACTGGTACCATTAATCATACACTTTCAAAACTCAAGGAAAGGCAACAGTGTAAAAATCCTTAGATGTCTCTTTATTCCATAGTACCATGAGATTACTTATACAACATTACACATGATAAACATGTAATCATTCCACTACATTCTTAAACCATTGACTGAGCTTCAACAATTATTTCATCTCACATATCATTTGTAGTCTCTTCATCATCATCCACATAAATACTACCTATACGACCATACTGATTCTCTTCATGAGACTTTCCCTTAGGGAATTGGTTTGCATAATGCTCGTACATTCCACATTTAAAACATTTAACCATAGTTGATGTCGTAGCAATACCATTATCCTCATCCCTGGTGTTAACTGAACCTTTTCCTTTGCACTTACTGGCTTTGTGTCCTTCTTTTCCACACCCAAAGCATCTTCCAGTTCCTTTGAAACATTCTCCTTGATGCCTCTTCCCACATTATTTACATAGGGGAAATTGAACTTTCTTTATTCTATGATCATCATGAAACTCCCTCTTTCTCTTATTAGCCGAGTCAGGAAACTTACCAAATTTTACTTTATTGATCATATTATGATATTGCTGATTCAGCATAATAATGATGTTTGGACTTCCAAATCCCATTTCATTTGGTTTCTCATGAAGAATATCATTCCATTGTCCATCATATCCTCCATTATCGTGAATCATCTTGTTTCCAGCCATTTTCTAAAACCCAAAAAAAATAGCGAGGGAGGAAAAAATCATAATAAAGGGGGAGTAACTTCAATATCTAACATCTTTTTTTAATCTAATATCGTTACCATAGTTCTAGGACTATATCCTATACGTATACCTATCCTTAGGGACATCCCTAGACATACCTTAGAAATATTTCTAGGGATCTCACTAACGTTTTCGCATCCTAGTTTCCAAAGGTTGACTAAACTTTTCCTCTGATACCAACTGTAGAGACCCGAAGCTTGACGTACATAGACATTACATTACTTTTGCGGAATACTTAGTACATAACAAAAACACACACACAAGGACCGTAATAGTTTAGTGTCTTTGGAAACTCAGAATATAATCTTCTAATCGTGGTGAAAGAATTTCAACATCTCCCATAAAGATCTTCTTTTTTTTAAACCTAAATCCTTTCTTTATGTCCTGGGGAAAAGAAAACATAAAAGGGTGAGCTCAAATGCTCAGTAAGGGTAAACAGAAGAAATATCAATCACATCATATTCATAAGAACATATCTTTTTGGAAATATTAACCTACAAAAGAGATCACAATTTCATAACATGGGATAAATCATAGTAGTGAAATGGAATCCAAATAATCATAACATAAAACCTGAAACTTTGTGTCATACACACATAATCATAGAGAATCATTTCTTATTAGTCAAGACTCTTTGCCAAGACTATCTTAGTGGACAAAGTCCCTTTCTGAACCAAGTTCACTCCTCGTTTCATTCCCGTTTCACTGAACCGGTATAACCTCCCGTTCCAGCCATGTCTATCTCATGAAATATAAAATCTTTACCCAATGAATTGGATGGAGATATAGGTCCCACCCATCTCATAATGAAATCATTCTTATGTGTGCCACAAAAATCATAAATCATACATCATTACATAACCCATGTAATAAAAATGGGATTCTTAAACAACATGACATCATAAAACAATTCATATAAGATAAAGGAATTCATAAAAATAATTCCATCACAACATAATCAAATCAATGTAATAATAGGGATAGAAACATAACCCTATATTATCTTAGATGGAAAATAACTTTGATAAAACACTTGAACTCCATTCTTGAGGAAAATATCCTTTCTACTTTAAAACCATTTTTCCTTTCTTAACATGTCATACAATTTTAAACTAAAAGAAGTTGATTAAAAATAAACTTGAAAACTTGTAAAGGAAGATTCTTGGAAATAATGTTTTAAAAATCCATTCATGCAGTATAAGTTAAAAAAAACATTATTCTCGTACTTTTTGTCAGAAAAGTCAAAAAGTACCTCGTATGAAAAACAATAAAGGATTCCTTTCATATCCTTTACTAAAAAACTCAATGAAGGGTAAAATTGGATATAAATTATAGTATAAGGATATAAATATTACATATTGAGGAAACATGGATGTGGATGATAAAATACACCCTAGTAAATACCAAAGTATAAACAATCTCGGATAAAAATGAGATTGTGATATTTTCCCTTACCTTAGGTCCGATTTGCTTTGTAAGTGTCCGAACCTCCTTTATAATGATTTAAATAATGTCATTGACTTATTACAGAATCATATTCATTGTTATTATATCATATATGGTTCACTTATGACTTTATATTAACCGTTCTTTTGTAAATTCCATGTTAAAGAGTGTTTTGGGTAAAATCGTTTCATTTTTCGTCCGTGTTTTGAATTGTAATTATTCATATGATTACTTAGATCATGATTACTTAATTCCAGAATATAAAACATGATTTATATATAATATATATTCAGAATATACATATATATAATAGATCAGTAAATGGAAAAAAATACACCGTTCATGGAGACGGTAGGCCGTACGTACGCATGAACACTGTTTTCCTTTCCTTATTGAGTTGAATGGAATTAAGTAGATGACATACATATATATACACATAAATCAAGTATCATTATTATGTCATATATTTCATGATTACTTATTCTATGTAATTTATAATCATTCATGAATGGTTAAAGTGGAGAATGAATCTCATCGTGTCGTGGAGACGGTAGTCCGTACGTACGCACGAGCGATGATATCGTTCTCATGATCGTGGGACTGTATGGGAATGTATGTATACAATTTCAGAATCAATATCACTTTAAAATAATCATATATAGTTATTATTTACACCATTATACCCATCCAAGTAAGGTGGTGGTGGAAAATAGATTACACCACGGCGTGGAGACGGTATTTCGTACGTACGCATGCGCGGTGATTTCATTTTCTGTAGGATGGATAGATGGTTAAATAGGGTTTTTTTAATAATTATATTAACATATAATTATATGAGTGATACTTATGTTATTACTTCATAATTAAACAACAAAATAAGAAGAAGTGGAAGAAGAAATAATGATGAAAGAATCAGTAACGGACATTACCTCTTCTTTGAAGTGCTTCTTTGAGACCTCCTTTTAGGGAACTACAATAGGTCTTTGAAGAAGACCAGAACCTCTAGGATGTTTCTAGGGAAGTGGAGAGGAGAAATGTTCAGAGGTTGGACGAGTTTTAAGGCTGAAATTGGTGTGAGGAAGTGGGGGAGGAGGTGCCCTTTTATAAGGGAGGAGAGGGGTACCTTTGGAATAACTAAAACTATTATTTTATTATAAAGTCAAATTCGGTTTTAAATAGCTCCAAATTGATATATCTAGAAGATAAGGTGGGTAGGGGTCTAAATAACCTCATCAAATAGAATTTAGACAAGTTTAGGTATCAAATTTAACCTTATCATTTAGATTTAACTTTAAGTTAGATAATTTAACTTTCACCGTGTCTTCTTGTTTTCTTACACTATAAGGATAATAAACTTACTATATCAAGCCAAAAGAAGCCCAGGTTGTTTATTATTAATATATATAACCTTATCTAAGTCATTTTTCCTAACCTTATATTTTTAGGAATAAAATAACAATTAATAATATAATATTTGGTTTAAAAACTATTTTATGTCAATTTTGACACTATTTAGTAATTGATTTTTGTAAAAATCATAACGGAATTATTAGCTCAAACCAAGTTAATTAAATCAATAATAAAATGTCATATTAACCTATAAAATTTGTGTAATTCATAAAATGTCTCAAATTACATTTATTTGGGTATTTATAACATCAATTATGTCAATATTTCATTAATAGAATAATTACTGCATCATCATTGTGTCATAAATAAATTATATTATTTAATTTCTAAAAATTACAAATAAAATACCATTATGTAGGAAATCTTTTTATAATTATAATGAATATTTATAGTCGAATGTATCTTATGTATAACCCCATATTAAAAATGATTTACTTATTAAACTTTAATTTTAACTATTTTAACCCTTCTTTAAATAAATTAATAATAAATGTCCTAATATAATCCAAGATGGCCTAAATGGTCATATTTTATTCCTAAGGTTGTTTTTAGTCGAATTATACTTGTCCAATAGAATTAGTACATGTGTTAGGGTAATAATAATATCATTTTTACCCTTAATTACCCTATTTACTTTTAACCGTGGTAAAAAAAGTAAAAAGTTAATATTCACCAAAAATTATTTTCATCTCATTGAACCACATTTTAGTCCTTGATATTAACCGTGTCTCTCGGATTTTCAAAATTCCACTCACCGAAGCGGTAAATTTAAGTTTTATGAAAAATTCAGTTTTTTAACTACCACTTAGTGGTTTCACTATTCATCAAAAAATGAAAGTTTCCAGAAAAATACCAAAAATTAGGCCTAAGCTATATTTGATATTAAGAATTCAAAAATGATGTCTATTTTACCAAATTAAAAACCTATCAGTTGCATTAATTAATTTAAAAATTAAATTCCGTCGTCAAAACAAATAGCGTGTTTTTAAGAGATAATAACTATCAAAAGATTGACACTTGTTTATGTCTGGTTTAAATGTGAAATTACATTCAATGACCAACATTGTATTAAGTTGTAAAAATATATTATAAATATATTTTAAAACCACTCAAATTAATAATTTATCACTATTAATTATTTCGATTGAAAAATTTGTTTTTAATTACAATTTAGTAAATTTCACTATTCATCAAAATATGAAAGTTATCGGAAAAGTACCAAAATTTCTCCCTAATCTAATTTTGATATTCCGAATCAAAAAATGAAGTCCATTTTGAAAACTAAAATTTAAAAAAGTGGTTATTACTATTTAAAATGGCTAGTTTTAATAATATTTTAATAGCATATCGTTGTTTAGTGAAACTCAGTATTGCGTACTATACACATTATCGAGGAAGGTCACGATTGCATGTAATGCAAGGCAAGTTAAGGATGCGTGTTGTGAAAGCTCCTTTTGGTGTAGTGTATAACACAAGACATTAATGAAATTAAATATAATATTTTTCATAAAATCTCGGGGTGTTACAAACATTCGTGAGCCCGATGCAAAGAAAAGGAGGCGGGAAGCACCACGAGCGCCCCTGACGTTCGCGAGCCCTCCGCGAAGCAAAGGAGGAGGTACCCATCCGAAATCTTTATTGACGTTTGCGACCCACCGCAAAGCAACCGAAGCATGCTTCATTTCGTGTCCACTCTGTTTCACGACGCCTCTTTCCTATAAATACCTAGCTCCCCCTGAACCCCTGAATGGACAATCCGATCTTTCGGCTTCCTAGATCCGGAATCGAAAAGCACCCTTTGTTCTGCGAACCATGATCTCCGCGAGGTATTTTTTGCTTTATGAAGATCCTTCGCATTGTCTCATTTTGATCCCATCTTCCTAAAGGGAGGCCTTTCACAAAGCATAATGGATTTCACAGAGGAAGGGGATCCCCAATGGGACCCAGGTTTTCACGGAGCGTTTATTCTTCACGAAACACCCCTCTTGTACACATGATCCACATGCTAAGGCAGGGTCACTGTACTTTGCGAAGTACACTGCTTCACAGCACTTTGCTTCATGAGGCACCTATGCTTCGTGAGGTAGTGCTCCGCAAACACCCTTCCACTTCACAAAGCACCTCTCATTTGCACCTACGCCCCATGATAAGACTAAGGCACCCTGCTTCGCGATGCACACCCCTTCGCAAGTGCCCTTCACCACATAGGGCAACCGAGCTCCACAAGACCTCTGCCTATGGACGCCTCTTCTTGGAAATTTCTTTTCCCATGTGACCCTCCAGGTTTTCACGATGCGATTTCAATTTCCCATGGATGATACCTCGAATGGCATTTCTTCGCCTAATGCTTCTTTGCATAGGAACACTAATTGATATTGCTTCTTCGCATAGCCAAGCTAATGTGGACCCCTCGATGGTTCTCTCTGTGACCCCCCTTTTCCACGGCATTGCTGGTACCTTCCCTCCCACAAGGATCCGAGGGTACTGGTTATGTATGTCTTAGGGGTGTGGAGTAAACCCACCTCATCCTAGGTGTAGGACGTTAAACTAACAAGAACTTTGTCCTCAAAACATAACCTTAAACTGTGATCCAGCCCCGTGCCTCGCACGTAGGGTCCCCCCGAATTTGTCATTCTTTACGCCCACTGGTATCCACAAGAATGGTATCACCACTCACAGGGGATGATATCCACCTTATTTGGGTGGCGTTTGTCCATGGGGGAAGGGCGGCCATCTCGGTGTATGTCCTTGGTCATTCTTACGGAAGGTAGCACCCATGATCATATGTACTTCCCCACTGCGAGGGTCAGCGTAGAGCGTGATTGGGGATGAGGCACCACCTTTCTTCGTTCCCAAATCCATCTCACACTACACTTTGTCACCCTCAGGCCTCCATCCTGGAGTCAGTACCAACACCGTGGTCTTCCTAATGCGTAAGCCCCTCTTCCCTTCCCATGGATGCACCCTTTGCGACATGATCATCAGGTCCCTGCAACCTCTTGTTTCTCACACCGAGCATGACTCCGGTGGGCATAGAGTGAGCACTGACTATGACACACCCTTGGGCAGCCTCAGAGTGTAAGACCCAAAACCCCCCATCTTGCATGACGTTAAACTTCACACCCGAACTACGAGGACAATGATCCATGTCAAGGCATGGTACGTAGGAAGCGTCCACGAGGTTCAAGCCCACCACCAGTGGACCCCCGGGTACAACTTCACGTCGGTTCACGGATGAAACCCTTCCAAAACTATGTAGACTTTGATCCATGTCAAGGGATGGTACGTAGGAAGCCTCACGAGGTTCAAGCCCATGCCTGACAGTTTATTGACCCCAGGTTCTACCCCTCATCCCGCATGACATTAAACTGCACACCCGAACAACGAGGACATAGATCCATGTCAAGGAATGGTACGCAGGAAGCCTCCACGAGGTTCAAGCCCACCACCAATGGACCAAGGCCCCCCTTCACATCGGTTTGCCGACATCCTTTCGGAACTACGAGGTCTTTTATCCATGTTAAGGCATGGGACGTAGGAAGCCTTCCTGAGGTTCAAGCCCACCATCCAATGGACCAAGGTCTATATTCACATTGGTTCTCCGACATGCCCTCATCCCGCATGACATTAAACTGCATCCCAATATAGTAGTAAGCCATTGTGATCCCAACACCGAGTTGTTCTGACACCCCTTCACATCGGTTAAACAACCCCTTTTACACCCGAATAACTGAGACTTTGATCTATGTCAAGGCATGGTACGTAGGAAACCTCAAGAGGTTCAAGCCCCACTATTCATCTGGACCAAGGTCCTTCTTCACGTCGGTTCAGGGGAATCCCATCCCAAACTATATCGACTTTGATCCATATAAAGGAATGGTACGTAGGAAGCCTCGCTGAGGTTTAAGCCCAACACCCATTGGTTGCTCCGACTCCACTTCTCATCGGTTCTCACCAATCGAACTACACAGACTTTGGTTCCCTGCCACGAGGATACGTAGGAGGTCTCTTCGAGGCTAAAGCCCACCTCTACCATCATCTCCATAATGGTACCATATCATTCCCCTCCCACTCCATTCAATTTTCCATCACCCATCCCGATTCTTGCTCGGGCCACCACATCCCGGTGAGATCATGCCATCTCATTCCCCCCTCCATAGTATTCGGGATGCCACCCATGTGCTGGACCCAATATCAGTGATCCCTCAAAGGGTTCCTCAATCTGATCCACTCGACCTAGTGTTCTTATCAGCTTGATCTGTCTCCATTGGATGTTAAACTATTAACATACCCTGTGTTAAACACAGGAAGGTGAGGAAAACCTCAAATACTTGCCAATGGAATACGATCCCCATGCTCGATGTGGGATGCCTTGAGCTTCCGCACTCTCGAGAAGCCCTATAATAAGGGACCAAAGGAAGACATGCCAATTCCCCAGTTTCCAGACATTCCAGTGATGTCTCAACATGACTACTCCCCCAACTGAAGGTTTCTTCCCTAACTGTACCCCTTGGAATGTCCTGACAGAAGCAGTGTAATTAACCGGTGTCCATGGAAACATGGCACTGGGAATAGTTTCACGAACAACATATTAAATCTTTGACGGATACCCATATTAGGAGACGAGTTCTGAGAAGAAAACCACGGGAGGAAGAACCGACATCCCATCATCCCGATTTTGATCAAGGAGGCGACATCACTGAATAATGAGTGAATGTCGCCTGCCTTTGGAATGTAGGAATATGGGGCAATAAAGAGCCGCGCCTGTCGCGCCCAAGTATACCGACGCACGTGCCCTAGTGAAAGCATCGGAAACAGAGACCTTATTTAATCAACAATCTCTCCCAAACACGAAGGAATGAAAAATTCATAAGAAAACCTTATTGAATAAAAAATATCCCCATTTTCGAAAAGCACAAACATCCTTATGAAAAACAAAATATGGACTTAGAAAATATTTTTCTAGACTTTGAAAATAAAACATATCTCCCTTATCATATGGGTAAGGATTAATATAACTAACTCCCCCTTAGGATTTGAAACTCTAAAGATTGTATTCTATATTTCCATCATTATCTTGATTACATAAATCTCTATAATAAAAAATCCACCTTAGATAAACTCCCCATTACTTAGGTATATTTAATCTTTACTTAGTATTATTTTTTTCCTTTCTCCCCCTTTGTGATTTTAAAAAGAATTTGATGGAATGGAAAAAGAAGTTATGGTACCTCAAAAATTAGAGCAAACATCCAAACAAAAACAAGAAACCAAAATTTCATTAAGATATGAAGAATTTATACAAGAAAAGAATACAACAAAGATCAAATTGGATCTATTTTCCTTCCTTCTCCATGGGTATCAATTTCTTCACTATGGTTTTCAGCCTTTTGATTTCATTGTGGTCTTCCTCTTATTGCTTTAGGATTTTATCCTGATCCTCAAATTTATTCCTTAAATATTTAATCTTTCCTACCCGAGCCTTCAGAGCCTTTGCCCAAGCCTTCAACAACTCATATTTCTTAACTAGCTTCTCTTAGATCTCTATCTGAAGATCCCTTTACCTTTTACAAACTTTGGGCTATAGAATAAAACATCACATTCAGATTTTTTACATCTTGCATCCGGGTCTTCTGCTCAAACATTAGTTTTTCTTCAAAACAGGTTGTAAGATCGTTGATCGTTCCATATTCTATGTCAAAAGACTCATTGACACCATATTTGAATTCGTCAAGTTCTCTCAAATCTTCAACTGTCTTATTTGACCAGCCAACCATTTTCTTACAAGATATTTTATGAGTTTCATAGTTGATAAGGAAATATTTGAAGTCTGCCTCTAGTTTGACACACTTTTCCATCACCATGGACATTGAATCAAATTTCTGATTTAATGTGTGTTGAATCATTTTTCATCTGGAATCAATGCATGGGAAAATCAGAATTGTGCCAACCAACTTCTTCTAGGACTGGACAACGAAATCATGTCAAAGTGAAGATGATTCAGAATCTGAAACTCTGCTTGGTGAGGTCTCTTTCTCTAGCTCAACAAGATTCTTCTTTGATGATCCACCATCATATTTCTTCTTCACAACCGCTTTAGTAGGTGTATCCTTAACCACCTGTTTCCCTTTATCAGTTCTCGGAACAACTTCCTCATCCGGAGACTCCTATTCACTGTCAGACAGCTGAACAATTCTATCCTCTTCTACTTGTTCTTTCTGTGCTCTTGCCATATCATATTCAGGATGAATAAAATGACAATTATAAATTTCTTCCTTAGAGGTATTATTCACTTCATCTTCAGCTTTTTCATCAAACCCAAGAGTAGCAAGCATTGAAGATCTGGCTTGAGAGGTCCAGATTTACAATTTGTCAGATGCACTTTCCTTCTCATGAAAGTCCTCCAATTTCATTATATGTCTTCTATGTCACCACTTCTTTCTTCTTCTTTCACTTCTTCCACAATTTCTTTTTATTCAACAAAATTTTGTTGTAATTTTTCCAGAGTGAGAAATTTTTTCCCTGGTGTCTCAAGTAAGGCCTCTACCAGGAAGGATTTCGGTACCTGGATATTCTCAGATGATTTTTCCGTATCCCTCAGAAGGGATTGAATAACTTCATCCTCTGACATCTTCTTCTTTTGATTCTTCCCTTTAGCTTTATTCTCAAGCTCATCAGCTGTCTATTCTTTTAAAGCCTTAGCTTTTGCAGGATCCAAGAGAAACTGTGGCTCTCCTTCCTTCCAATTTTTCTTGTATTCCCTCCACTTGGTTGTTCTTCATTTGGATAGGCTTTTTGTTTCTTGGACTTTGAAGGTGCGGATTGGGCTTCCTTAGATTTTGGTGTTTTCTCTTCCTCTTCTACTTCATTAAATTTTTCTTCTTTACTCCCTCTTTCGATGGTTCAGGAACTTCTTGTTCCTTCAGAATAGCTTCATCCTTTTCCTTTGGTAAATCATATAATTCTCCTGACTCCATAGAAAAACCAAGTTTCATCCTTTCCAGTGTATTATCATTGATCACCATGACTTTGTAATTCCTCATCTTTGAATTGCAAGGGATTTTGAAAGACTCCAGACATCGAACGAACAACTTGGAAAGAATTTCCAGATACATTATAATCTCAGCCTTCCGATTTCCATTCATGATATTCTATAATGTAACTAGAATTTTCTTGACAAAATTTATCTTCCTCAGATTTACCACAAATTCCAAGTTGTACATGTCGCTCTTCTTCAAGGTGTTCTTTTCACCTTTTCTCAGAATGATGAAACCTTGAACCGATAATTCAAGGATCCAATTATTTGTCGGAAAATGAGAAATCTTCAGAGTCGTGACATCTAAAAGTCCAAGACACTCCATAAATTTCACCTTGATGAAACTTCCTTGAACGTCTGATAACTTATGGGAACATAACTCAGCTTCCCCTTCAAATGGAACTCCAATCAAACTAGATGCCTTCGTATATGATAATGAAATTTTTTTCCATAGTTTTTAAACAAAAACTTCTATCTACCATCTTCCATAAATAAACTAACTGATTCATAAAATTCTATCAGCAGATCCAGATACACTAAGTCTCGAGCACCTTAATTTAATATACAAACACTCTTCCATCCATTCACCTTAATATTCTTTGAAATAATTGAATCATTCTTGTAGAAGAAATTAGGATCCACCAACCTTTCCCTATATACCTGCCATTACAGAATTGTATTGACAATAGACATATCTTTATGAGACGATTCTTATGTAGACATTCGGAATTGAGAAAATTCTGAGAAGATCAAAACTGGATTTTGAAATGTGGGCAGAGCTTCGACATGCAAATGCTTGAGATCGATGTGGGACAACCCTTTAGAGGAAATTTGTATAGGCATTTGAAGTGATGATTCATCTTCCAAACTCAATCCAACGTTTGAAATTTTTTTGATTAGATATGATGGTTGAAATGATAGCCGTAAGAAAAATTTGGTAGGATCCAATCTTTTGAGGATTTTTTTAAAAAATCATTCAGATTTAAGGAAACTAGAATCTGAAAAAAATATTTAAAACACAAAATAAAATACTAGCTAGTAAATGACGATTAATAAAACTAAAGAATAGAAACATACCTTTTGGATTGCCAGGAAGATTATTCATAGTGAATAAAAAAACCTTCTTGAAGAAATTTAGATTCTAGAAAAAATGACTACGGAAAAATTTCATTAATAAAATTTCAAGTAAAAAAATCATCATTATTAAAATTCAAGTACAAAAATAATCATTACGAAAATTCAAGTAAAAAATTATTCATTACGAAAATTCAATTACCAAAATCTTCATTACGAAAATTCAAGTATGAAAATATTTATTAAGAAAATTCAAGTACAAAAATATTCATTATGAAAATTCATGTACTAAAATATTCAATATGAAAATTCATGTACGAAAATCTTCATTAGGAAAATTCAAGTTCGAAAATCTTCATTACGAAAATTCAAGTATGAAAATCTTCATTACAAATATTCAAATACCAAAATCTTCATTACAAAAATTTCAAAAACATTATTTTAAAAAAGTTGAAAAACATTATTACGAAAAGTTTTGAAAATTATCTGAATACGAAAATTTTCATTATGATTTTTTTTGAATAATATAACAAACAAATGTACCCCCCTATGAAAAGGAGTTGATTACTTTATGGAGTTTGGTTTCAACAAGAAGCTAATAAGGATTATTAACATATGATTATCATTCCTAACTTCTGTTTAATGTATTCAAATCTATCATAGGGTAAATAGTTTGTAAAAATATCAACATGTTGATCTTTAGTTCCGATAAATTGAAGAGCAATATCCCCCTTTTGTCTGTGATCTCTAAGAAAGTGATGCCTAATTTCAATGTGTTTTTCATGAGGGTGATGTGCAGGATTTTTTCTTAAAGAAATGACACTAAAATTATCACACAAAATTTGTGTTTTGGTAAAAATCATACCATAATCTGTGAGTGTGTGTTTCGTCCACAATACTTGAGCACAACAACTTCCAACTGCTACATATTCAGCTTTAGCAGTGGAAAGTACTACTGAGTGTTGCTTCTTTCATGGACAAGAAACTAATGAATCTCCTAAGAAATGAAATGTTCCCGATGTACTCTTTTTATCAATTATACATCCACCAAAGTTAGCATCCGAAAAACTTTTTAAAATAAAATCATTTCCAGAAGTATAAAAGAGTCCAATATCCATTGTTCCCTTTAAGAAGAAAAAAATTCTTGTCACTGCATTTAAAAGAGATTCCTTAGGATTGGATAGATATTTTTCACATAAGAAAACTGAAAACATTAATTATGGATGAATAACTGTCAAGTAAAGTAAACTTTCTATCATACCTCTAATAGATGTTTGATATTCTGGTTTCCCAGATTCATCAAGATCAAGTGAATTTGAGGTACCAATGGGAGTACTACTACTCTTATTGTTGTCATATCCACAATTTTTAAGAAGATATTTAATATAATTACTTTGGGATATAGAGATTCCTTCTGGTTTTTGAGAAATTAGATAACCAAAGAAAAATGTTAACTCACCCATCATACTCATTTAAAACTCAGATTTCATTAGATTCGCAAAGGAATCAATTAAAAATTGTTGAGTTAATCCAAATATAATGTCATCAACATAAATTTGAACAATAAAAACAATTTTCTTATCTTTATTTATAAAAAGTGTTGGATCTGCATTTCCCTTAAAGTAATTATTTTGAAGAAAAAATCCTATAAGTCTATCATACCAAGCTCGAGGAGATTTCTTAATCCCATACAATGATTTGGTATGTTTAAAAACATGTTCAAGAAGTTTTGTATCTTCAAAACCAGAGGTCGTTCAACAAAAAACATCATATTTTACAAAACGATTAAGGAAAGCACATTTCACATCCATTTGAAAAGGATTGAAATTGAAGAATGCTGCAAATTCAATTAGGATATGAATAGATTAAATTTTGGAAAATAGAGCATAGGTTTTTTCACAGTATATTCCTTCTTGTTGATTATAGATATTAGCAACCAATTTGTATTTCTTTCTTACTATGATTCCATTTTCATCACACTTATTTCTGAAGACCCATTTTACACCAATAATAGATGTTTCCTTTGGTCTTTCAACTAAGATACATACTTTATTCCATTATAATCAATTTAGTTTATATTTCATAGCTTTAATCCAGTCATCATCACCAAAAGCTTCATCAATGATTTTTGGTTCTAATTGGGAAAGGAATGCTAGATGTTATACTTCATTTCTTAAGGAAATTCTAGTCCTTACAGGTTGATTGACATCACTAAGGATACTGTTACTAGGATGATTCTTTAGAAACAATTGATTTGGGTTTTGTAAAACCTTTTAATCAACATAGGTTAGGAAATCTTCTGAGGTAAATGTTTCAGAATTATCTTCTTGAACATTTTCCTTATTAGATGGATCTTCCATCTTGGGTTGACAATCAGTTTTTGAAAACACATCCAAATATTAGGTTAAGGTTGTTTAAAAACAAAAGGATCTATTTCATCAAATTTGACATGTACTGTCTCCTCAATAGTACACATGTTATCATTGAAAACTATATAGGCCTTAGAAGTTGTGGAGTAACCAAGAAAATTCATTCATCAGATTTTGGTGCGAATTTGTGAAGATTTTTTTTAGCATTCAAGATGAATAATTTTCAACCAAAAACCATGAAGTAAGAAATTCTAGGTTTTTTACCATTCTCTAACTCATAAAGAGTTTTATTAAGAAAAGGTATAATCAAAAATCGATTTATAGTATAACAAGTAGTACTTACAGCTTGAGCCCAAAAATGTTTGGCTATAAAATTCTCACTCAACATGGTTCTTGTCATCTATTGAAGAATTTCATTTATTCTTTCAACAACACCATTATGTTGAGGTGTTGTAGGTGCTTAGAAGTTATGAGTAATGCCTTTTCTACTAAAAAAAGTTTCAAAATCAGAATTTTGGAATCATCCACCATGATCAGTATGAATATTTATCAAAGGAATGTTTTTCTCCTTTGTAACATGGGATCTAAAACTTTTGAATTAATAAAAAGCTTCAGATCTCTTTTCTAGAAAATATACCCATTTAAATCTAGTGTAATCATCAACTAAGAAAAATACATAATACATGCCTCCAATGCTTCCAGTTCGTGTTGGTCGAAAAAGATCCATATTTACTAACTATAATGCATCAGTAGTTGATACTTAAACGATTGATTTAAAACTTGATTTATGTTACTTTCCATATTGACAAGGATCACAAACTTTTTAAGAATTAAATCTAAGCTCTGGTAGATCCTTAGCTAATATTTTCTTAGAATGTTTACACAGATTTGTAATGTCACAATGTCATAATCTTCTATCCCATAACCAATAATGATCTTCCATTTCACTAAGGCAAGGTAGGTCTTGGATTTTAAGGCCTTCTAAGTTTAGTGTTTAAACATTCTCTTGCCTATTGGCATAATGAATAAACTCTTCTTTGGAATTGTGTACTATGGACTTTTCATTCCTAAAATTCACAAGGTAACCTTCATCACATAGTTGAATTATGCTAACAAGGTTGTGCTTAAGACCCTTAGAAAACAAAAAATTTGAAATTAATGATTTTCCAAGAAGAGCAACATTACCAATACCATTAATTTCTCTCTAAGAATTACCTCCGAATGTTACTTTTCCTCCTCTTGTCTTGATAATATTTTAAAAATAGTTTTTTGACAAGTCATATGTCGGGAACATCCACAATCCATGTACCAAGTATTGCTGTTGGTACTCTTTCTATATTCCTAAAAACAAAAGAGTTAGACTTTCAGATACCAAACTTTCTTGGATACAGAAATTTTAGAAAGTAAAATTTTAGGCACCCACATTTTCTTAGAAAAATAGGATATATGAAATCCTAAAGACTATGTTTTGTTAAAGGAATAATTCCTTGCCCAATTCCCACCACACTGATAATTGGTGCAGAAAGGAGCACGTTGAGGAAAAAAATAATTGTTACTAAAAATCGGTTTAGAACAAGTACAACCAAAACCAGAACTATTCCTTAGAGGTTGGATTTGAGAATACTTTTTATCAAAATTTTCCTTACCTAAGGTAAAGTTTGAGAAAAATTCCTCATGCAAAAAATTTCAGAATTTAGTCTTATAACTAAATTCTTATCATCCGAAACATTAACTTTATAACTATAGTTAGGCTAGAAGACTTTTATCTTAGAAAATATGTTTTCCAGATCTTTAGAAAGTTTATCCTTCTCTGAATTTACTTCCTCAAGATTTTTTGAAATATTTTCAAAATCAATGTTTTTATTATCAAGATCTTTAGAAAGATATGATATTTCAATAGTAAGTATAAAAATCCTATAATTTTACTTATCATCATTTTTATTGACATTAGAATTTCCATTCTCAAGAAGCTTAGAAAACCTAGGAACTTATTCATAGGTAGGTAAAGTATTATCCTCATCAGAAGAGGATTCTTCATCTGACGATTCATAGTATTTATCACTACTATAATTTTTATTTAAAGAAACATTGGTCATTGATTCAGTATTGTGTACCTTATACATCAATCAATGGTAGTCAATAGGTATTCTGGCTATTAGACCAAGATTCTTCTGTCCAAAAGATTCTTAATCTGATGATTCATCTAAAGAGTCACCACCACTGGAACTCCAGGTGTCATTACCTTTCAGAACACTCCTAGATTTAGCATTGTAGTACGTTTTTCTATTTCTCTCAAAATGATTTTCCTTTATTTCTTTTCTATTAAGTATAGGAAAGTCAGGACTTATATATCCAGCTCTCTTTCATTCATAACATGTGACCTCTAAATCTTTCTTGTCTTTCCTCTCTTTCTTCTTGTATCTAGATTGAAAGTTCTTCTGTCCACCTATCTTGTTCATCCTTTGAGCAAGATTGGCTAGTTCATTTTCTAAAGATTCACATCCACTAGATTCAGATTGTATAACAATCTTATTAGATTTAGATCTTTTATCTCTCTAAGGAGTCTTGGATTTTGTATTATTTGAAGTTATAGTAAAAGAAACACTACCATTTCCATTTTTCTTCTTGATGTTATCAGCATATCTCTTCATTATAGTCTTGTGTTGAAGAAGAGTCCCCAAAAGTTCGTCATAATAAATATGAGTAACATTTCTATTATCATAAATAGAAATCCTCTTGGATTCCCACACATTAGGCATGATGTATATGATCTTATCCACAAGAGCATCATCATTTAATCCTTTCTCGTCCATTGATTGTAAACTATTAAAGATAATCAGGAATCTCTGCTGCACCTTACATATGGTTTCTCCATAAGGAAAGAAAAAACAATGATATTCAGCTCAGATAATGGCTCTTCTAGTTTCAATGACTTTGGAAGTTACAAAGTGTGTAACTTTGAGATTTTTCCTTATAAAATTTGCTGCTTCACAAGATGAAATTTGGATATATATATTTCTAGTCATAGAACAGATCAAGGTATTGCATACCTTAAAATTCAGTAGATATTCATGCTTTTCTTGATTGGTGAAAGTACTGACTTTATTGTGAATAATTTTATATCCTCCAGTAAGCATAACAAAATTATCCACTCCAGTATTGATAATAAATGTATTCATACAATCTCTCTAATATTCATAATTATTCCCATAAAAAATAAGTGGTCTTGTTGGATTTAGGTTGTCAATGGAACCAACATTAAATCCTTCCATCTTAAATAAAATCTTCCACAAAAACTTGTTAGTAGTAATGTTTGTAATCATGAAAAATATTCCTCATCAATAAAAAAATATAGAACAATAGTATCTCTTAGAAACAATGAATCCGAAATTTGGATTCTGAAAAACTAATTCCAAAAAATAATAATAAGAAGAATTATATTCTGAATCTAATCATGAGATTAATTTAGATTGAACCAATCCTCTGATACAAAATTTTAGGTTGGTATATAGTGATATTTTCCAATGATACCATCTGAATGTTCGAAATGTTACTGATTGTAGTATCAGTAATGATGTAGATACTCAAAATACAAGAGGGGGGGGAGTGAATTTTATACTTTAATTTTTTTTGGATCTTTTAAATATGGTTATGTTTAACTAGGTTAAATAAGGTAATTCACAAAACCTCTCGTTCTACACACTTTCTAGATTCTGGAAATATGATTTTGAGAAAGTGGATCCGAAAATATGGTTCCAGAAAATGAAACTTTATAAAAGTTGAAAAATATATTGATTCTACCTTAAAGCGTATAGAATGTTACTAAATCAAAGTATAAAATTATAAGGAAGTATAAGATAGTTATTCCTTCCTTAACACTCAAAATAAAATAGAAAAAATGAAACAAACACGTAACAAGTAATAATTATTTTAATCCAAAGAGAAGGGTATCCAACAACCTTGGATAAAGGTCCCTTGATTTATACTTTCTAGAAAGTCTGTCTTACCCACACCAGGGAAATACCTCAATATAAAGATCGGAGCCTGTCTGGATTTCCCTACAAGACCTCAACTTCAAGGTAGTCAGCACCTCTGTCTTCCTCAGAACGAAAGTCCTTGTACTTTAAGGTAGTCGACACCTCTGTCTTCCAATCCCCGGAAGCCCTCGAATGTACTTGGAAACATTCAGAGTCACACAAATCAAATCTAAACATGGTGTTGAGTATGCACAAAGCATTAAAGTCTCTCTCTCTCTAGAAATCACTTCAGCAGTATGTAATCTCTAGATTGATTAAATTATTTTGAGATCTTTCAAATGAGATCCTATTTATAGGCACAACACCAACGATCGAATACCTCCTCCAACGATTATATTTTCTCCGTGAATTTTGGAGGGACCTGTACACGTGTCACTCAAAAAATGGTTAGTTAGTAACTGAATTCATGACATCATTTTATAACAAAGAATGTGTAAGAAAAAAATATGGTTATATAACCAAAATACAATATTCAGAATTTAGGAAAATAAAAGTTCAGAGTCTAACCAATAACACATTCGAAGTCTATAATACAAAGATATTCAGACTCTATTTTCTAAGGAGTTCATAACCTGAACTCTATAGAATTCCAGAGTCTTAATTTCAAGGAAATTCAGAATCTGGATTTACAAGAATTTGGAACCAGAACATAAAAAGTTCAGAGGCAAAGTTCATGAAAATTCAGAGTCAGAAATTACAAAGTTCAGAGTCAGAATTCATCAGAATATGGATTCAAAACTCATAAGAGTTCATAGTCAGATTTCATGATAATTCAAAGTCAAAACATACAAATTTCAGTGTAAGAATTAATCAGAATTCAGAGTAAGAAAACATAATTTTCTTTATCTATGTATTATATGATTTTAATGTTTTTAGATATGACACCAAATTTTCCATTTAGACAAAATAATGAACAATGAAAAACTTGGTATGGATAAATTTACTCGGGGAAGGAAAATTTTCCTTATAGAAGTAAAACATAGGGTAAAATGATATTTGTCATAAGATAAGGTGTTTGTGATTTTAAAAACAAGAATGAATGGTAAAGTTATAAGGAGACCTTATTGACTCAAAAATCTCCCCCAAACATGAAGGAATGGAAAATTAATAAGAAAAAACTTAATGACTCAACAAAAAGATCTAAAGGAATATCTAGATAAAGTTTCTTATGTTACATTATTAAAGGAAAAATACAATTAAAAGATCATTGAAATTTTTCTTGAAGAATATACCCTTTTTATTTTATAATCACTTATTTAGATAATATAAAATTTAAAAATTTTAAGTAAAATATTTTCATTGAAAATAAATAACGAAATTTTCAATATAATCTTAAAATAAAATAGAATTTACGATAATATGAAATGTATTTTATGAGTTTTATGATAAAATAATGATTCCATTAATAAATTATGTAAAAAGTCAAAAATACCTCATAAAAAAAAGAAAATAAGATTCCTCTTAATTTTTTAAAGAAATTAAAAAATATTTAATTTTAAAATTATAAAATCACAAGATAATTCTAAAAAAATACAGAAAATTTATAAATAAAATATGGATATAGAAGAAAAAGTTTCCTAACCAATGAGACAAATAATGTTTTTCCATAAAAATATTATTTTGGAACCTTAAGTACTCCAGGAATGGAAAAAATAAAATAATAAATGAAATATATGGAAATAATAATATTATAATAATTTAAATAACATTTAGGTGAGATAGATCATATAATTTCATCATTGAAAATTTAATCATAAAAAATCATGATAAAAATGACATTGTAGCGTAAAACCCAAACATCCAGTCTGAAATAAATTGTAAGTACTCTAACCGTATCAATAATAAATAAAACTTTTATTATAATAATATTCAAAATCTATATTCATACAAATAATACCTTATATTTTTAACTCACAACATTTCGATACCCATTTAATAACAATTCATTATTAAAATAATCATTACTTGGTTTTATTTATATCTTTTTTCATAAAAGTTTCAGTTATATAGTTACGGACCTTGTATTATGATCCTAGTTCCATAATATTTAGAATCATAGTCATTTTATAATTACAATATTTAATCATAATATATACCTTTATTGAAATTAATATAATTTAGTGATGTAAAATAAATTACATCCCTTCCTAAAGATGGTAGTCTGTACGCACACATGAGTGTTGTATTCTACTTTTTGTTGGACGGAATGAAAGAAAGGTAATTATTAATTCAAATTTACAGAGTCATTATTATATCACATGTATCAAATATATATATGCTATAATTTCATCATAATAACCAATCATGAGATATGGGTCTGTAAAATGAATCACCTCCCCACATGGTGGCATAGTCTACAAGTACGCATGAGTAATACTTTCACTTCCTACTTGATTGATAGGAGGGAAATTCTTGTCCATCATAATGTTAAATTCTACTAATTTTCATGATATTAGATTCATTATTTATTTCTGTATAAGATAGGTTTTAAGAAGGTATAATAAGAAATAAAATTAAAAGATCTTGGTTATGATTTATACCTCTTCTTTGAGATACCTTCTTTGGATTACACATTACGCCTTGAAATATTTGTCATAGTAGAAGAAAAAGTGATTAAGGTTGAATTGAAGTAATCTTGGAAGGTTATGGATCATGTATTTTTTGATTTATATATTTAAAATTCTATACAAAATCCAGGATAATAGGTTTCATTTTATATGTTAGGGGAGGGATACACATAGAATTACTTGAGATATTTCAATAATATAAGGTCACAATCACATTCATGTGGCTGAAAATGTAAAATAATTAAGAGGTAGGATATAATAATGTTGAAATAAATTTAACCAAAAAGAATTATACAAATTTAGGTGGAATTACTACAATTATCATTGGTCTAACCACATAGAAAACCCATTCAAACGTTAACCATATTTATTTTTTATTGTTTTTACTGTTTTGTATGACTACAAGATAATTTCTTCATATTAAATTATATTAATTATGATTATTATAAATATAGAATCCATTTAACTTGATTAAATTTATATAAGTGGTTTAATTGAATTTTAAATAAGATCAAAAAACAAAATGAAAACACGTTCTACTAAATTGTATTTTAGTCATAAAAATAAATTTACATCAATTTGATTCCATTGGAAAACCATAATGTAACATCCGACCCTGCATAATTATCTTGTTTGGTGACATGGGAGTTACTAGACATATGTGGAATCCTAAAGACTCCAAAGGTTGGAAATAATTTCTAAGGGATTAAGTGGACATTGGGAGATAATGTTCTTTAAATACCCATGAAACATGTATTGAAAATAAATGAAATCCTAGGCCGACTAAATGATGCATGAGAATAAACTCCCAAAATCGATGAAATACTTGTAAAAATATAAAACAATTATAGCAAGAAGAAAGATAGAAAGGATTTGACTACAAATACAAATGCATTTGCACTAAAGTGGCACTATCTTAGACCAAGATGTGTACACTCCCAAGCTCCAGTAATGCAAACCAAACCATAACATCAAGGATCACCACTAGAGACGTAAGAAAGTTAAACACTCCCTATAAATTAGTAGATGAAATATGAAAATGAAAAAAGGTTCCTATGATGTTTGGGATTGTATCACCCAGTAGGATTTCACTAAAAAATTCTCACACACAACAGTTGGAAAATAAAAAGATAGAATATTTTATATAAAACAGGGGTTGAGAATATCGAAACATTTTATAAAATTAAATAAATAAAAAATAAATTTGATAAGAAAGTTGATTGATTCATTCAAAGTCAAATTCAGTTTCACTTTTAATACCCACTCCGTGTTTCATACTCACAAACCTATGAATGTTAAAAGTCAATTCAAACACTCTTGAGAGGAAATCCATCATTCACCATGTCATCACTATGTGATATACCTCTATGCATTTCTAGCCTAAATCAGGAACAATGTATTTATTTAAAAATTCCATGTACATGGAAATATGATCACATAACACTATGTATTCCTTAACCATCATCCATATTATATAGTCTTCCATAGAAAACATTTCATTTGAAAAAACATTATTTGAAAAATTTTAATGAAAAAACTATTGAGAATAATTAAAAACAACCCGTTTTAATAGTATCAAAACATAGGGTTTTCACATTAAATAATCATGACATTTCATTAATATCATGAGAAAAATTCATTATGATTTAGTCCAATAAGTTCTAGAATGTTAGATAAGGACAAAATACTCCTACCTCGTTTTTTTTGCAACAGGTCTTAAATTATTCCATAGATCGATCTCATCCTATCATTACATTAAATACCCCAAAATTTCTCATAAAAAAAATCCAAACCCAGAGTTAGGTTATTACACATCGATCTATGACTATAAACTATAAAATATAAGGAGATCCAAGATGATAAAAAAGGAGGACACCCTAACATTTTATTTTATAAAAAAAACTAAATGATTTGTTTCCAACATGGTCCAGATGTCTTAGTTCAAAAAAAATCACACCGGGTATCCCTAAAAGTTGATAGAAAGGAAAAAATAAAATTATTTATGATTTTAAATTGTTATCCCACTCCAAACTGGTTGGACCAGGAGATTCATTATATGTATTTGGAATTTACAACTTTAAATACTTGAGAGGCCATATACACAAAAAACCCACCTCCATGGTTATATTTTCTTAAAAACTCACTCATGTAGTGGACATATTTCCCATCATGTATTTCCCCGACTGTACACCTAGAAAAACCTTTACACCATGCATAGATTCCACAAAATATATCCAGGTTAATTCATTTAGTGAAATAGAAATTCTTAGTGTCAGTAATTAGAACCACATTTTTTACATCCAAGTTCCACGATGTTCTCCCACATATTATTTTGTACACTCCAAAGTAATAATCCTAGGAATCCAATCATAAAAAATAGAGTAAATACATAATGCACCTCAAACTGGGGGAGGGGGGATACATTATCCCAACAATTTGGTTTTCCATCTTCACGAAGATGGTTATGAATATTTACATTTAATTTGGTAGAAATTCTCCCAATCAAACTCTTCTTATTCCCTAGTATCATCTTTAACATGTCCATTCTTGCATAAAACACATACTAGGAAGACAGATCTCCCTTATAGGGTCTTTTCCTGGATACCTATAACTAAAAAAGGATCATGTACTCAAGTATCATTTCCCTCTATAGTAACTTAATCTCAACTTGTCCCATGCCGTGGATTGGAATGATAATTCCCTATATAAGAAACAACGGATATTTTATGAATAACATTTAATATTAGTGGTAATGATATCTGGTATGCAATAGTTCTAATCGATTCTATAACAGTGAATGGTCCCATATAATGTGGAACTAACTTCTACTATTTTCATAAGAATTGATGTCCATGTTTGAGTGAAACTTTTATGGAAACATGGCCACTGACATCAAATGATAAAGTTTGGTGATGATTATTTGCATAAGACTTATATCAACCTTGCGCCATTTATATCCGCTTCTAGATCATTTAGAAATTCTTCATAGTCTTAGTGACAAGAATTAGTCTAAAAAATATGTCTCCCTTATTTCTAAAGAACATAAAGGGGAGTGAAAAAGTCAACCACACAAAACATCACACATTAGAATCTATATTGTTTCCTGATAACGGTTTTTATAATTGAATTAACACAAGGACATATAATCCTCCCATGAAACCCTAAAATCCATGATGCATGCTCTATAAATATCTTCCAAGGTCTGAATAGTGTGTTTCTATAATCCATATATATATGTATGATATGTTGTGCTAATATTTAATTGATTTAATAGACCCTATTATAATGATCACTAAAATTGAGAAGTAAAATGGAAGTCTTTTATATATCGAATTGAATCTTAAAATCTATGCAACTAAAATAATTATCAATTATATAATTTGTCCGACTCTTCTACCATGTTAAATTATATTATAGGGAGAAATTTTGATTAATTATTATGTTAATACACAAGTATTGATATCAAATTATGGGTCTATATAATTTTTAGTTAGACTATGATAAAATAATTCAAAATTAACACCCATCTCAATATAAGTATAGGAATTGAATGGAGAATAACCACCTATCTTTTATGTATATCCAATTCCTGATAACATGTTATACATTTCATCACAAATTCTATAATATTTTGTATCATACCTAAAAACTTGAAATATGCTTTCACCACCTTGTACATTTTTTGAGCACCTCAATGAATAGTTCATTTCAAATGGTTGTATACTGAAAGGTGCATTTTATGATGAGATTAATGAACTAAGATATTATTTTGTAATCATATAAAATATTTCTCACATTCTCTCTAGTCTTAAAATTTCTAACCACCATTTAATTTTAACTTAATTGTGATAAAACCAAAATAAGAGGTCTTAGATTCATTAATTAAAATTATAAAGTATATAATAAGATAGATTAGAAATAAAATTGTATGGTCACCCTTAAAATATAATATAAATGAATATTAATGATAATGATAATCAAATTCCATTGGTAAAGAGCTTATTGAAAAAATTCAGTAAAAACATTGTGACTCAATGCAAGTAATACAATATTCTTTTTACCAGGTGTGTATACTAAGTCAAAATTGAACATCTAATGGTATTATACCCATATTATTTTAATAAATTTGAATTATCACTGAGAAAATATGTATTTAAAAAATTTTATGGTGAGAGAAAACCCTAAAAATTTCTTTGAGGAGTTTGTGGATCCATATTTATAAATCATATACAATTACAACTAATTCTACGTCAGGCGTATGATAATTATTCTCATGAAATTACAACTTCCATCAACCATAACCCACAACATCAACTCCCTACATGATAACACAAACAAGAATAGATCCCGATGCATCATAACATACAATATAGTTATTTTTAGGTTCAAAAATAATAGTGTGTAATTCAATGTAATATTATTTTAGAGTTCCAAAAATAATTTTTGAATTTCATCATTCCATAATATTGTGAGATTTGTTTTCCAGATAATTTAATGTATAAAAAAGTATTCAAAAATCATGAACAAAATAATTATAATATCCCACTAAACATAGAAAATTACGTACCTAAAATAATTATTAGGTGTTTACCAAAACATTAGTTCTATTATCTTTTAAAGATCAAATGGGATTTGTTCTTCATAATTTACATGCCTATTGGAAAGGACTTCATAGATCCAGAAGTATCACTTAAAAAATATAGAATATAAATGATGTTCTGACAATTCAATCAATAAAAGTTATCACTACACATATTGGTCATTATTTTTTCTATATTATACCATAATACATAAAAAAAATAAAATAAAAAAGTATTCGAGGTACCTATGGAAGATAGAGTTAATTAATGTGAAGAAAAGTTTTAGTGAGTTTTAATAAACCAAAACCCATGATAACATATTCATAATGGATATAGAGAATCCAAAATATTTTCTCTGGAAAATTCTCACTTTTGAATATATATCAAGGATATATTGAGTGTATATTTATATAATATAACCACTTGTATCCCATTAATTGGTCTAAGAGATAATCTATTCAATGAAGTGGATACTAATTTTTAACTATTACATGATTCAACATAGGTCAATCAAGAGAAATATAAAGTGTACCACATTCCTTCATTATAAATAAAACTAGTATGACCCAATGATATATACATGGTCTGGTGAAACCATTATTTTTTAAATATTCTAATATAACCTTTAACTCTCGAAACGTTGTTTGATGCATTCTGTAATATAGTAGTGAAATAAGGATTATTACCAGGAGTATATCAATAATAAATTCAATTATCCTTTTGGGTGGTATCCTAGATGAATCATTTTTAAAAATATATAGGTATCAATATACTATTTCTTTAAGATCCTCATTCCCAATTTTATCAGCTACACTCAAGTTCATTGCTACTAACTATCTAGTGACAGTTCTATCAACTATCACTAAAGGCCCCTCTCTTCCTTTATTTATATAACATTCCCCCTTAAAAGGGTTAAAGACTCTATATGGGAATTTAAATTCCACTTATAACATGTAAAAATAAATAGGGGAATTAAATCCCACTTGACAGTCCATATAAATGAAAAATTGAAATACCAATATCTTAAGGATCATAAATTCCAAGAGAAACTACACTATATCAATGATAATTGGACATGTTGAGAATTTAAATCATTTTCACCTCTGATGTCCAATGGTTTCCTTGATACTCAATAAATGAGGAAAAATTTCTCCATGTATCTCAAATTATTTAACCAGAGAAGAAGGAAATAATGTGTTTTGCCGACATCAAAAAAGACATGCATGTGAGTGGTGTTCAAATTAATTTTTCCTCACACTATATAAGAACCTAGTTTCTTCCTCTAAATATACTTTTCTAATCAACATAACTATCAATACAATATCATGGGATAACTATTGATTCACTATAAAGGATTCAAATGATAAAATTATTATTTTTTTCTAAAAAAATCATGGTTCATATATTCATGTGGATGTGAAATAGTATAATGTGACTATTCTATCTAAGTATTTGAAATTTGAGGTAATGTTAAAACATTACACATATTGATAACTAAATTTTATGAAATTAATTCTTAATATGTCCATTATTACTATATTTTTGGAAATTATTTATAGGTATAGTACATTATTTATGTATATTTATTAATGAATAACACTAAAAAAACTTGTTTAGTATCGAATCCCGTACGAAAATAAACGAATTCCATATTACGATATTTTTCTGTGACACCTCTATGAGTGTATACCTACCTCTTTTTATTATAATAGAAATAGAGTTTAAAACCATCCCCATGGTAATAGATATGTCACCTCATAAAGGATTCCTAAAAGGATCCCTAATTTCTTATATTACATTGTTAACCATCTTATTATTATATGTAATATAGATAATGACTATCATAGATTGAATCATTCATATACATCCCAACAAAAATACACATTACTTTAAGGATTTACTAATAGATACATTTATATTGAAACAAGCAATGTACATAAATAAGGATACATAATTTTTAACAAAGAGGTTTTCTAACTTCAAGCTAATAAATTTGTTGCTCTTACTATTTTGAATGCGTGTGGACATAATTTTTTATAAAAAAATTCCTAAAAATTGTCCCACATAATTCCTTGGTTGATTTTATCATGGATATCAAAATCCCAATATTGGTATGAAATATATTCCAACATATTGTATTCTAACATTAGCATATTCCGTGTCGATGTATCAAGAAAATGAAAGATTAAATTTTTTTGGTTGAGACACACTTCTTAATTAATTGGTTTATAATCCCATCCAAGAATTAGTGGATTATGTTTATGGAACTCTACTGAATAGTCTTCTCTACTCAGCTCATCATTTGAATTTCATCTATAAAATAATTATATTCTTTTATAATACTCGATACTTTGTGTTGGTTCACATATGGATCGGGTACAACCACATTTTCAGTATCTTATTCAGGATCTTTTCTATAACATCCTCCTAATGAAATTTTCAATAAATTCAATAGTACAACATTTAGGACATTTCTCTCTAGTAACTGAGGACTTAAACAAATTCGAAAACATTATAACCAATTATCTGAACCATTAATAACAACTAGTGCAACCATATTTTAAAAAATAAACCATTTTAACTACTTTTAAAAATAATTTGGACAATAGATGGATAATGAATTTATTTTTAGAAATCTTATTAAAATGAATTTTATACAAAAAACACTGTATAAACCCATTATAAAAAGATAACAACACACCTTGAACTGTCTTATAACACTTTATTACCCAAATCACAATGTTAATATGACGTTCCAAATAATGGGGTTAATTCTATCTTTTTTTGGTAAAAATTATAACTTCTGATAGTCCTATCACCAAGATACCAACCCAACTCAAGGACAAAAAAAATCTGATACCATTTTGTAACATACCACCCATCCTCATTTTTTTGATAGGTGATAGAGAGTTACTATACTTACGTTAGTTGCACAAGTCAGTAACTACTGTGGGATTGTGAAGAAATTGGGGGATTATTTTACCAAATACCACATTTAACTTGTCATGAAAATATATTACTACCAAAATGAACTAAATGATTCATGCGAATAAACCACATAACTAGATGAAATATGAGTACAAAAAAGTATTATAGTGCCATGGAAAAACAAATAATCACATAAGGATAAGAATAAAAATAGAAAGACATTGGTAGAAATGTGTCTCCATCCAAGACAAAAATATAGACACCCCTATATCCTACTTTAGCAACAAAACCATAAGGTTACGTATCACCACTATATAATTACAAAACATGACCCTTCCCTATAACTCGATAGAAAATATCTTCAAATTTACTAAGGATCTTAAGAAGGGGGTGAGTATATCATTGATAAGGATTACTGAAAAACGTTTCCACACACACCAATAGGGAAAGAGCAAGTTCATAAATTTTATATAAAATAGGGGTTGATACAATCAATACATTTTAAAAAATGGAACAATTAATATTAGAAATTTGATATGAAATGACATGAATTCTTTCAATTTCACTTTCACATTCACTTGTCATACCCATTCCATGTTCCACTATCATAGAACCATGCATGATGGGATAAAATACCAATACATGGTAGTGGAAGTACATTTTTAACTGTGTAATCACTATGTGATATATCCTAGTTCCTTTCTAGTCCATATTGAGCCCCATGTCTATTTATATAAGGCTTCATACAATTAAATATTAATAAAAACCACCATATATGTCGATACCATCATCCAAATAAAATATCCTTTAAAAAAAATTTATTTCGAAATCCAATTACACTGAAATAATTTAATCAGAAAACTAATGAGAATATTTGAAATATATCCATTTTAAATGACATTTTAATAGGGGGTTTCACATAAAATGATCAGAAAAATTCCAATCAAATGATGAGAAAAATTATTCACGATCCAATCCTAGAATTTATAGAATACCAAATTTAAAAAAATCCACCGAACATGATTATGTTTTAATAATGGATCATGATAAATTTTGTAGATCAACCTCATTTTCTTGATCCCTTAATAAAGCCCACAAATATCTCATCAAAAGAAATCCAATACCATTTATATGGTCTTACACACTGATATAAAATTTTTCATGATTAAAAACAGGTAAATCCAAGATTAGATATGTGGAGGAGACCCTAGAAATTGAAATCACAAAAAACTCTCAATGATTCATTTCTAATGGGGTTTAGATATTGATTTCTACCAGAAATCCAATAGGGTATGCCAAGAAATGAAGAGGATTAAAAAAGAAAATGAGTGGGGATTTTCTGACTCTAGCAAAATAAAAATTTATTAATCCAGTGATATTCATGATATTAAATGTAAAATAATTATATTAATTCCATGAGATTTCAATTTCACGAAAAAGAATATCACTTTGGATTTATTTTCCAAAAATATTTATTGATATCATAATCCTATTGCGTATTTCCCCAACTGTACATCCTGTGAAACCTTCATGCTATGAATTGATTTCCTGAAATATTCCCCAAAATATTAATTTTTTTAAAACAATTAACAACATGAATAATTATTAAAATATTTTATAGGGCTAGATTCTAGGATCTTCTAAAAATTACCCTTCTAAACACTTCCAATTAATTATCCCATGAATCTAATCATTAAATAAAGTGAAAAAAGAGATGATGTACCAAAAAATAGGGTTTAAAAACTTTAAATTAAAGATAAAATATTTTATTGATTATATACTAAATATATTAAAATAAAAACATTAATTAATAATTATTTTAATTTTTAAGCTAAAAACACATTGTGTGCACAATGTTTTTTAAAAATTGTCTTTAAATCCTAAAGGAAAATTATAAAAAAATAATGTATAATGGTTATTCATTTGTAATTCATTACATTATTTAAAATTAAATGAAATTATATTTATTTAATTTTTAAGTCATAAAATAATGTCACTTTCAAATTAATTTTTTTAATTTAGGGAAATAGAAGTCTTATAGAAATCGGTATTTTTCCATATTCAATGAAAAGTAAATCCTTTTAGAAAAATTAAAATAATTCAATGTTAGATAATATCTAAATAATTATTTAAAAAATTATATTCACTTACTGAAATAAATATTTGAAATATGTTATAAATTAATTATAAACCCCTCATGTAAATGGAAAATTACAATTTTAGAATAAAACATATTTTTGGAGCATAAAATAAGATTAATGAAAATTGAGTACATGTATATTTTAAATTAATAAATATATTAAAATTATTTTAAATAATTATAAATATTTTTTCATAATGTGGATATTACTATCCATAAATTAAAATTTAACAACTATGTTATAATGATATACAATATCATGATTCATTTATAATCTGGGTTTCAGGTAAAAAGTTATTGAATAGTTATTGTTTTTTAAAAGTAAATACATATAATATTTAGGGGTGTAACATTATCCCCCTTAAAATAATTTTACACTCAAAATCCCATCACTCTAATATAATCAAATGTGGATATTTATACTAAAATATATCCATGGGTTTCAATTTAACTTCCCCAAATTCCAGATTCCTCCAAAGAACATTAACCAATTGTGTAGTCTTGTTCCATGGAACTTTATATATATGATACAAGAATTATAATGTTTTTTATCTATAGAAAAAATAATTATATAGTAGTAAAACTTATGTGTTTAGTACATGTTAATGATTTTGTTTTCCTAACAAGAGATATATGGAACATGTTCTGAACTTGAGAGAGGTTCAGTGGAATCACCAAATGATAATCCATAGTCCCTATTAGATCAAGAATAATTAAGGGAAAACTATACCTTGGAATCATATTTCCATTATTTTTGAATCTAATAAACAACATCCATGACAAACTTTATAGTAATAAATTCTCACCAGCTTCAAATTTTATATCTCTTTAATGATTGTAATCATAAGTCTTCAATAGACTATGATCTACCTTGATGTACTTAAAAATGGATCTAACCATATATTCCACCTCTTCATCTATCATAGGACCAAATAAATTTCCTTCTAAAACATAATCCTTGTATGTAAGGGTTTTAAAATTTATTCTTTAGAGGTACTCATGGTAAGCTAACTCAATGATCATGTTAAAATTATTATTGTAAGAAAACGTGACTACAAGAAGGTGTTATTACCAACTACATTTGAAGAATATATAATAAGATATCAACATATACTATAGGTTTTCAATGGTCCTATTAGAATAACCATATTTTAAGGATGATAATTTGAATTAAAAACAATAATGTATATGTAGCTTCGAGAAAGCTTATCGAGAACATCAATATAAACATCAGATATTGATTAGATTTTGTTAAATGTGGTACACCATGAATCCTTACCACTTTTTTAATACATATCCTATTTTGAATATAGTGAGACCAATATTATCTGATTATAATGAAATGTCACAAATTTATAAAGAAATCTATTATAACCCTAATAGAATTATGGGATTTAGACATTTTGGGGAGTTTGGTGATAAAATCCATGGATTTTCTTTTCCATTACCACTATGGTATAGGTAATGGTTATAACATCACCTGAAATAGATTTCTCGTAGATTTATTTTTATAATGAACCTATTAGTAAGATACAAAATCAAAAAAATATGTCTTCTTGTTTTATAAAAAGAAATACACATTTAGATCTCTATACATCTTCATACTTCCATGATCAATATACAATGATGAGCTATGAGCTTCTTCCGATAGATATTTTTTTTAATTTTGGTATTGATAGAAAACATACTTAGTTCCTAATATTTATCATTAAATTAATGTTGAGGTTGAACTAAATTATATTTATAAATTTATTTTTCAGATCTACATCCTCTTTTAGAACTTCCTAAATATTTACATAGAACGATGGTTGAAATCTCACATTCATAGAATACAATTTATTCATATAATTCGATATTTAAAGGTATATCCTTTGAAAATACATAAATATTCTAAATCTTCTATCTGTCATCATATAAAATCTAGAATGATACGTTCAAATCAATGAATTAATCACTTTTATCTCTTTCTCAGGGTGGTAGTGTATTAAGTAGTCATAATATTTAACCATCTCCAACCATAATCCCTAAAATATATTCAAATATTTCTAGGTGAATATAGGATTTTTTTATTTTTATTATTATTATACATGCCACTCATTTATTTTTTAAGATAATAATTCCATACCCTTAATAAAAAAATTAAAATTGGTAACTCCAAAACATGAGTCATGTACTTTTTGTCATGAACCTTTAATTTTTGCGAGGCATAATGAATTAACCTATCATTGTCCATAGTAACACATCCTAGACCATTATTCAATGAGTCAATGTAAAAATAACCCTTATATAATATAGAATAGTGGGGGAATAAGTATACTGACTCACCATTAGTTTAGTTCATTGTAATTTTCTTCACATTCATTAGTCTAAAGGAACATGGTTCTCTTATGATTTTACTTGGTGAATGGATTTTATAGGAATGATAAATGATTCAAAACCATCGATAATAATCTCTAAATCCAGTAGGGCAATTGATCTCAATCATAGTGTTTAGCCTTGGAAAATGTTTGATGAACTCTATATTTGATGGATCAATAGATATACCATATCTTGAGATTATATGACCCATAAAATCAAAATTTATATATCATAAATTTACACTTGGTAAATTTTTTATACAAAAAATACTGCACTAGGTCTATCATTACAATCCTTATGTTATATTAATTATTTTACTTTATATTTGAGTATAAAATTATATCATCAATAAAGACTTCAAAAAACTAATCAAGATAACCTCTAGAGACATTTTTGATTTATTCGTTGATGATAAAGGGGTAATTAATAAGAAATATTTCACTATAATAAATTAACAGTTTCCATACCATACACAAGAGGGTGTATTTGGTTTGTTTTCAGTTTTTACACTCAAATTTTAGTATACAGATCAAACATAAATCATGTAAAAAAATTCATCTCTTCTTAATTGATCAAAAATAATCAAGGATGAAAAGGGGATATTTATTCGTGTTCAAAATAATGATAAGTTCCCAATAATCAATGAAGGGTTTTATTGGTCCGACTTTTTTACAATAAAAAGAACAACATCACCTCTAGGTAATGCACTAGGCTAAATGAATCTTGTATCATGTTTCATGAACCAAACATATTTAACACCAAACATGTCACTGAGCTAGGTGACAATAAGACATGATAAGAATTCCCAATCCTTCCAGGTGGGAATGAAGTCAGGGGAATCATATAAACATAATTTTGAATGATTAATCCCATAAATGATATAAAAATAATAAAATAAAAAATATCAACAAAATAAATATTATTAGTGTAAAAGAAATTAATATAAATAAAATTTACCTCCATGTGACCTTAAGGGTCCCATCCAACCATATAGCCACCCTCGCTCCATGATGAAACCAGAGTTTGGTAGAAACTTATATTGAAAAATGATAAAGATACTAGGTGTAAGAATCTAAATTCAAAGTAGCTATACTAGGGAGAAAGATAACAATATTCCTAACCTTTAAAAATAAATTCATATCATTATAGTTCAAAAATAAAATATAAAAATAGGGTTTTCTATTCTTTTCAAAAAAAGTATCCACCATCTATTTGAAATAAAAAAAATTCAATTAATTTTTTTCAAAATATTTATAAATTAATGGGTGAAATTTTATATTAAGTATTTATAAAATATTCAAATACCAATACAGGTTTTTCAATATCAAAACAACTAGGGAAGTAACTTTTTTATGACACTAGAATAAAAAGTAAGATATATTTTGTGTAAAATCTGTGTCATGGAATTGTGAGTATTGGTTGGGATGTACTTGATTAATGGTATTACACAAATAAAATAAACCTCATCCAACCAGATAAAAAACTTAAAAAATGGAATTTCCTTCACTGGACTAACCGAGGGGCACATCTATTAGTAGTAAGGTTAACTACTTTGGTCCACCAGCTAATGCATATTCTCAAATAGGGAAAAACGTGTACCAAGGATCTCACATTACTACCCAAGGATTCTATTGATATATAAATGGGGGTTGTTATATACCAAGATATAATATTAATATATATATATATATACTACTATTTTAAAAATATTCATCCACATAGTCTCCTATAATCTCTGAACTTAAGCATGACACATTTTCTATGTCACACAACCAAGGCACATGCCCCTACACTAGGATTCCATCTCATGTCACACAATTGGAGAACATATCATCTATCTATTTCTAATGATATTAATTAATAAAGGTTTTCCAATTTTATTAAAAAATTTAACAATCCAATATATCCACATCACTTCAAGGAAATATGAATTTCCAATGGTTTTTGATTTCAAAACCTCTTTTGTACCCTACAATATGCATGACTTGATTTATGTATAAGTGAATTATATACAAAAAAATTTATTACACTCACAAAGTGTGAATATGTGTAACAGAGGAACCCATATATATTTATATACCCATATTCATATATGAATTTAACTAAAGTCCAACATGTCATTAAGTTAGAAATCCCCTTGGGTAATACTAGAAATTGAAAACATCACCATTATGCCTTTGATAAAAAAGGGCCGAAAGGTGAAAAAAAACATCAATAATAACCATTTTCTTTATAAAAACATATAGTAAACTACTGAAACATTTAAAATAACTTACATCTAAAAATATGGATGAAAAAATATTTTAATAAGGAAAACCATGTTGTAAGCTTTGGTAAATAATTAAATATAGATGAAAAACCCTTTCCATGATACATAAAAAATTTACATGAAACCATAATATATCATAATAAAATCACACTTTTAAAAGAAAAAATAAATCAAGGAAATAAAATATATACAAGACTCCATGAAACAAAAGTGAAAATTGCTTCTTTCAACCACGATGAATAGAACTAGTTTAACATACCAGGTATTTATATTATAATACTTTTTCATAACTATTAATATTTATGTATAAGATATTAATTTTACATTAAATAGATAACTTTTTTCGATACTTTAATTGACATACAATAACATGTTTCTCTAAAATCTTATGTTGCACACAACATTGAGTTATACAAAAAAATAATACAATAATGATATTTTAAGATTTCATAAAGTTCCCCTCCTCTCTCTAATAAAAGGACAACACCTCCAACCACATACTAACATCTCTGAAGACCATTGGATCATCCAAATTCTGTTCAATTATGCTTCGATAATCCATCATTTCCTTTTATATTCCTAACCTTGGTCGAAAGAAACTCAAGGAAGCTTTTTGGCTCAAATAAAAAAGAGTTACCAAATTTAGAGGCAATGTCTTCTCTTAAGCTCCTCTCAATTATTTTCCAACTCCATACCCCTAACATATCTTAACTCCATTATTTTATAACCACACCAGTATCCTAAATATAATAGTATATTGGTATACTAAGGGTTTGACCTATACTTATAGACAACTCCTTCTAATGGATATAAAAGATGTTGTTTCTTTTGGTGGTGAACTACTACCTCATGAAATGGTGAATGTTCAAATTTTATCATACCACGTCTCATGGTGGCCATTATGATGTAACTATATTTATATATGATATATATAATATCTATATTGTCTCTATTATTCTATAATTTTTATTTATAACATACCTTTATGCATTCCACAATACATAAATTTGATAATCTCATTGGAGTATGTGTGGACCACCGCATCTCAAAGTTATATGAATCCTTCATGCCATACATGGAATGTATAAATGATGGATTTAATGAACATATGTAACATATATATTATATATATCATACTTAAATTATAATACACCTTCGTATCATTTAGTTTTTATTATATTAATATGAAAAAAAGAACACATCGTTCATGCCTACGTACAACCTACTATCTCCATGAATGGTGAATTTTATTTCTTTTCTCCAAATGTTACATAATATTATAAATAAATATATACTAGATATATATGATATCTAAATCATGAATAACATTCTATAGATAATGTACTGATGACCACATAGATAATCCTCATCAAAATAAGTTCATTTTTGACTAAAGTACTGAACATCAAAAAAAAAATATGATATAAACATCAATAATAATCTAATTGTTATAAAATGGTAATAAGTGATATTAAATTAATAAAATTTTTTAAAAATTCTCTAAATCATATAGAAATTAAAGTATGTTTAATATTTAGGAAATTAAATAATGAATGAGACAAGTCAGACTCAATGTTAGGGACTTTGTCTCAATCTCCATTCATTGAGTTGTATATTAATTCATACTAGACCCTACTTATATGGTTTATAAAAAACTATTTTAATTTTAATTACATTCAAAGGGAGAATTTTTCTATGACTTTTTTTACTAAACAACAAAAGGAATGTTTTTAACGCATGCGGCGACAATGAATCCTCTACCACTGTAACCATTATTTAATGTTTAGCTTCCTCTATAATGATTAATGTTTACAATAGGAAAATAAATAACTTATTACTATTTAGGGTTTTTCTGGTATTTAATATTTTTTTGAAAGTGTATTTACTTCTCAAATATCATTAACTCATTTGTTGTGATTGAAAATGAAATTTTATGAGTGAAATGTTGATAATTGAAATCTTTTATGTGTTATGATTATATAATGGTACTTGGAAATTTTATGGGGGTTAATGATAAACCAAAGAGGGTTGGTCACATGATAAACCAAATATGGGTATTTCGATGATAAGACAAGGATTGGTGGTTACTGTATAACCTATAATGCACTGGGTATAGATGTCGGCTGCAAGACTACTCCATTTGTAAAAATGATATTTATAGAAGTCGACCATATGATTATTCTATTTATGTATGATTATGTCCCATGTTACCTTTTATATGTTATGTGTAATTTATAGGGGTATATAGAAATATTTTTGTTACAAAATGGTAAGCAAAGATATTGTATTCAGTGAAGAGTGTATACTGCTTCATAAAGTTGAAAAGTATTATTTTATGATAAAGTATTCATGGTTTTCATGTTTTCCAAAGACTAAAATTTTCCTTCTTTGTGTATGAATTGTTGAGTTTTTTATGCTCATCCATTATTTTGAAATGTTTTTAATAGGACTTAATGAATAATAGAGTCATGGATGGGATCAAGGAAAAGTTATGTTGTCATAACATGAAATGATACCAGGTTTATTTTTAAAGAGTTTTTGTTTTATGAAAAAAGTAAATATTGAATATATGTATATACATGTAATATTTATGATGTCATGTATGCGTTATGAAGTAATTATATATATATCTAAACCTGAAAAGATCTTCGATGTGAATTAAATTCATTTTAGTGACTTATTTCAATATTAAGTAATGTTTAAGGATGATTCCTTATAGTTGGATTTAGAGATCAGTTTATATAAATTTAAGAGTTAGAATATTGTTAATATAATATCCATAATATATTTTTAATTTATGGTCAAATAGAAATGGCATATAATTTTAATATGAACACATTTCATTGTCTATGTAATGTTTTCTCTTGAATGTTTTCTGTAGAATAATCAGGGAAGCTGTGCTGGGAAGGAATCAAAAAGGGATATAACCATCCAAATCAAAATCATGTGATGGCCAGAATAAAAAATGAATAGATTGTTGTAGATATGATTAATTGAATCTGGAAATAAATTTTGGTGGTGTCCATGCAAGTGATCAACCAGACCAACCACACAGGAATATATTGATCATAGGTAATTTCATTAGGCAACGTTCCCCATCTTTCAGAGGACCATATAACCTTGTGCAAGAAGAAAGTTGAATTAATGATCTGGAAATGAATTTTGATTTAATGGGTTGTTCAAACAATCAAAATTATAGCAATTTTATTTATCATTTTGATGTTGAAGCTGATCAGTTGTGGTTAATGAATAAAAATATTAGAGGAATAGAGGATATTGACGACATGTAATGGGATTATTTTGAGAATATCTTTCTAGAGAAAGATTTTCCTAAGGATGTTCGAATTTGGATGGAAAATATTTTTTTAATTGATACAAAAATATGAATATTCCATGGCTACATATGTAGAAAAATTCTTCCATTTTTCATGGTACATCCCATATTTTATATGGGATATTGATTGTAATATAAATAACTATTACTCATTGTTGAAGCTAAAATATCAAAGTGCGTTATCTTCTTAAGTGTTTAAAATCTAAAAAAACTTATACGATGTGCTGAGAAGGTAGAAATAGAGTTTTTTATGATCATGTGTTCCATGATAGAAAAAAAAGAATTGATCTAATTGGATGTGAATGGGAAATAATTCATGAAAGAATCCTCGAGGCAAGGAAACAACATTTCCAACTTTTGAGAAATGTTGTAAAAATCATCCTGGGGAATGCCTCTAAATGTATGGTAAGAGCTTCGGATGTGGCATGACTGTTCATATTACTCGTAACTATAAGGAATATGATTTGTTAAGAAATAGAAAACCAGCAGGAAGATGTTTTAGTTTGAATGAGATAGAACATAATGTGAGTTTGTTTCCAAAGTTAATTACCCCAGGTGGAAACTAGAAAGATCGAAATAAGAAGGGAATGGAAAAATAAATTTCTACTACTATGGTTGATGTGGGACCATCAAATGAAGTGGGGACATGTATGTTACATGTTTCTTCAAAATATTCCAATACTCTATTTGACTCTAGACCTTAAAATTCATTTATTTTTAAGAGATATGATGGTAAATTGGAAATAGAACCTCTTGAATGTGATATAGAACTTTTAGTAAAGTTTCTAGGTGGAAGTATCAAAGAAAAGAATATTTATAGAAATCTTACTATTATCATTTGTGGAATGGTATGTCTTGAAAATAAGGTTGAACTTCCCATAGTGGAATTTAATATCCTTTTGGGTATGGATTGGCTTTCAGTTTATCATGATAAAATCGATTGTAGAGCCATGGATGTTTTATTCAATTATTTCATACCTTTGATGACATACCAATAAGTTGAAAGATTGAGTAAAGATGGTAGAGAATGTTATCTGGCACATGTTGTTGAAAATAAAGAAACAATTTTTATTAGTGACATTCTAGCAGTGAATGATTTCATAGATGTTTTTCACAATGAATTATCTAGTATTGTTTCGAATTGGGAGGTTGAATTTACTATTTATTTAGTGCCTGATTTTAGTACCATTTTAATCCCCTTATCGAATGGATCAATTATTACTGGAAGAATTAAAAAAATAGGTGCAATAATTACTTGATGAAGGTTTCATTCGACCTAGTACTTTACCATGGGGTTGTCCAGTTTTATCAGAGAAAAAGAAAGATGGTTCTATGTGGCTACATATTGATTACCGAGCCTTAAATAAAATCACTATCAAGAAGAAGTATTTGCTTCCTCATATCAATGATTTTTTTGATCAGCTCTTGGGAGATCAGTATTTTTATAAAATTTATTTTAGTTTCAAGTACTATTTGTTGAAGGTGTAGGAGGATGACATTTCAAATACAAATTTCTGAAAACGATATGGGCAATTTGAGTTTTTAGTTATTCCCTTTGGGTTATATATTTCACCGGATGTATTTATGAATATCTTGAAGGAATTATTTAATCTTTTTTGGATCAGTTTGTGGTTGTGTTTATAGATGATATTTTTTTATATTCTAAAATACATATGGAACATGAAAGTCACATAAAGACTATTTTCACAACCTTATAAGAAAATAATCTATATAGAAATTTTACTAAGAGTGAGTTTGGGTTGCAAAAAATATTTTTCCTTGGTAAAATTGTTTATAAATATGGTTTAACTGTTGACCATTCTAAAACCAAATTTGTTGAAGAGTGGCCAACTCCTTATAGTATCACCGAGATTCATAGTTTTCTTATATTAGTGGGTAATTACTGAAGGGTTATTGATTTTTTTAGTTTTATATCCCAACGACTAAGATAACACGTTGTGGAGTTCAGTTCATATGGAAAAATTAATGTGATGATTGTTTTCAGGAACTTAATATAAGATTTGTAAATGCTCCAGTTTTGGACCTTCCTTTTAGGATTGGTGAATTTGTTATCTACAACGATGCATCATTGAAAGGATGTGGTTGTTTTCTAATGCAGAATGATCATGAAATTTCTTATTCTCTAAGTCATTTGAAACCACATGAGTGAAATTAACCTACAAATTATTTGGAATTAGAAACTATTTTTTTGGCATTAAAAATTTATAGGAATCATTTGTATAGTGTAATTTGTGAAATATATATAAATCAAATTTTTTTTAATTATATATTCACTATGAAAGAATTAAACATGAGATAGAGGATATGGTTATAATTAATCAAGGATTATGAGTGCATGATTCATTACCATCGAATACAAATAAATAATGTGGTTGAAGCGTTGAGTCGAAAGATTAATACTACATTAACTATGATATGTTTGGAACAATATCGTTTGGTTTCAGATTTGATGAAATTTGGATTAGAAGCTGTTGGTGCAGGGAATTCCTCTATTTTGTTTTGGGTGGCAGCGAAATCATCTCTATCAGATAGAATTAAGAATGTGAGAAAATAAGATAGTGAGTTGTATGAAAAGGTATAATTAATTTATAAGGGTAATCTACCTTATTTAAAGTTGATAATGATTGTGATTTGAGGTTTTCAAATAGATTATGTGTTCCTAGTGATTCATATTTGAAGAAATAGTTGTTATGTGAAGATAGTATTTCTCTATTTTCAATTCATCATAGTAGTACTAAGATATACAGAGATATTCATGAGCATTACTGGTGGGAGGGAATGAAAAGAGATATTGGTGACATTACTATGAAGTGTTTGACTTATCAATGGGTTAATATAGAACAGAAGTTACCAAAAGGGAAATTTTGGAATTTAATAGTGCTGAAGTGGAAATGGGAAAATTTATCCATGGATTTTGTAGTGTGAGTACCATAGACTTATCTAGGTAATAATTCAATATTGGATTTTGTTGATTGAATGACTAAATCTTCCAATTTTCTTCCAATTCGTGATACTCTGTCTCTAGATCAAATTTCTCAACTACATTTTAAAGAGGTATTCAGGTTACATGGAGTTAACCTCTCTTTTGTATCTGATAGTGATCCCATGTTCAATTCTATATTTTAGAAATGCCTTCAAAAGTCGATGGGAACAGAATTAAAATTTATTACAACTTTTCTTCCACAATCAGATTCGTAGTCAGAATGAATAATTTAGACTATAGAGGATATGATACATGCTTGTTCAAGGGGTTACTTGGGAAGATCATATCAAGATCATTCTTTGGTTGAGTTTTTATATAATAATAGTTTCCATTCTAGTATAAATATGGAACCATTTGAAGCATTATATGGAATGTAGTGTCGAACTCCAACTTATTGGGATGAAGTAGGTGAAAAAAAGTTGATGGGACCCGAATTGATTGAAGATATGGTAGAGATAGTCTAGTTTATTCAAAATAATATATGGACAACTCAGATCAGGAAGAAACATTATGTAGATAACCAGTGGAAGAATATTTATTTTGAGGTAGGTGACCATATCTTTCTCAATGTTTCTCCATGGAAAAGTGAGATGTGTTTTGGTAAGAAGGTAAAGCTGAGTCTGCAGTTCATTATACCCCAGGAAATCCTAGATAATGTTGGAACAACTGCTTATATGGTGGATTTACCTCAATTTTTATCCAAGGTATAAGATATTTTTCATGATTCAAGGTTGATAAATTATATGTCAGACCCATCTCATATTTTGAGTCCAGAGGTAGTTTAGTTAGAAGAAAATATTTCTTATGAGGAACAACCCATAAAGATTCTTGAATGTATAGAGAAAGTTATGTGGAATAAAGTAATTCTTCATGTAAATGTTTTTTTGATATAACCTTATAGTTGACGAGAAAATGTAGAGATTTGAAAATTATATGAGGTAGAAATACCCCCACTTAATTGATATGTAAATAAAATTACAGGGATGCAATTTCCGAAAGGGGGATGGATGTAACATCCCTGGTATTTATAAAATAATACCTTTCCATATATATTAATATTTATGAATAATATATCAATTTTCATTAAATTGGAAATTTGGTCCTGTAGTGTACTCGACACACAACAATGGGTTTCTCTAAAATATTACATTACACACCAAATTGTGTTATACTGAAAAATAATACAAAAATATTTTGAGTCTTTCCTAATGTTCCCCTCCTACCTCTTATAAACTGCCACCACATCTACCCACATATTTACACCATTAAATCCCCTTGTATTATCTAATGTTTGCTGAAATATGCTCCAAAAATTCCCTCCTTTCTCACTAGAAGCCTTTCCTTGGGAAGAAGGAATCTCGAGGATGCTTTTCGGCTCAAATAAAAAAGAGTTACCCAATTCAAAGGTTATGTATTCTCTCAAGCTCCTTTCATTTATTTTCCTTCCCCAACCCAATAACCTATCTGTATTCAATTATTTTTTCACAACATAAGTTTATGAAATATACAAGGATTTTTTTATGATATGGGTTTAACCTACACTTACACACACCTCCATTTAATGGATGTAGAACAAACTATTTCAGTCAATGGCGAATTACTACCTCACAAAATGTCAATTGTTCAAATTTTCTCCTACCACCTTTCATGGTGGCCATTATGATTGAACTGTATTTATATAAGAAATATATTTTATTAATATTGCCTCCATTTATATTTATTATTTTCCTATGGATATAGAACATACCATTAATCTTTCTATAATGTGTAAATACGATAATTTCATTTTTGGATGTGTGGACTATCGTCCCCTTAAAGTGATATGTCTTGTTAATGAAATAGATGGAACTTATAAAGGATGGAATTAAGGAAATTATGTAACATATATAACATAGATATTATTCTGAAGTTATAATATATATATGAATCATTTATTTTTCATTACTTAAAATGAAAAAAATGAACGTATCATCCATGCGTACGTCCGACCTACTGTCTCCATGAATGGGGAATTTCATTTAATATATATAAATGTTATGGAATATTTTGAATAAATATATACCTTATATATATTATATTTGAATTGTGAATAATATTCTATTGATAATAGAGTAATTACCACTTGTATAATTAGCATCAAAACAAATTCATTTTTGGCTAAACTATCGAACATCGACAAAATGGATGATATGAACTCAAAAAATTAACTAATTGTTATAACATGGTAATAAGTTATATTATATAAATACTAATCTTTAAAAAGGTCATAAATATATTATAAATTAACCTAAGTTTTACTAAAAGTCAAAATTGAATGTTTTTAATGGATGCGGCGACAACGAATCCTCTAACACCATAATTTTTATTTGGTATTTAGTTTCCTCTATAATACATAATGTTTTTAAAAGGAAAATAAGTCTCTCATTTACTTTTTGGATGTTTCGGTATTGAACATGGGTTTGAAAGTGGATTTTATATTTCAATATCTTGAAATGATTTATTGTTATTGCAAATGAACTTTTATGAGTGAAATGTTGATAATTGCAATGATTTATGTGTTTTGATTATATAATGGTACTTAGACATTTAATGTGTGGTTACATGATAAAACAAGGATGGGTGGTTATCTTATAAACTTTATTGGATTGGGTATGGATGTTGTCCATATGTATATTCCATTTGTAAGAATGATATGTGTGGAATTCGACCATATGGTTTTTCAATTTAAGTATGATTATATCCCAAGATTCCTTTTAAATGTTATGAGTCATTTCTATGGGTTTATGGTAATCTTATGGTTACAAATGTTTATGCAATGAGAATATATTTATGGAAGAGTATTTAATACTTCATAAAGGTGAAAAGTATAACATTATGTTAATGTATTCATGGTTTTCACGTTTTCCCACGACTAACACATTCCTACTTTGTTTATCCCTTGTAAAGCTTTTTCTTGTCATCTATTATTTTGAAATTTTTTTTACATGACTCAAAGAAGAATAGAGTCAAGGATGGTATCATGTAAATTTATGTTTTTAAAACATGAAACATTACCATATTTATTTTCAACGAGTAATTGTTTTATTTTAAAAAGCGGATAGTGAGTAGAAGTGTATAATTATAATATTTAATTTTTTTATATATGGGTTATGGACTAATTATCTAAATCTCTCATCCTGAAAATATCCTCGATGTGAATAAATGTCAAATTATTAACTTATATCACGATTAATTAATGTTTAATGCGGGGGCCTTATAACTAGCCTTACATCAAAATCACAAACCATGGGAATCATGAATCAAAAAATAAAAACACCACATAGAATAAAGGTTTGAGAAAAGTCATAAATAACATAAATAGAGGAAAAAAATCCAAAAAATAGGATAAAAATAGGGAATAATAGAAGATGAGATTCAAACTATGGGATATTGCACAGTGAATTGGGAGGAAAGATGACCAAGAATAGTATGATGAGAGGAGTGGTTCTACACTGAGATCCCACTAAGGTAACATCAATTGATTAGGGATATGGTGCGGGTACATGTAATGGGTAGTTAGAATCCACTAGATTTGGGTTTTCATTTCAACGAATTTCATTTATTTATTTATTCTAAATGATGTGTTGGCTGTATGGTTTGGTTGTGTAGTCTACCAGATCTCCCACAGAATATGTATGGTTTTTATCCCCTAGGTGATGGATGTATGGTCTATAGGGTACCAAAACATGGTTTTTCTCTAGAAAATGCATCCCTGAATGATCCAATTAATGGGATTCAGAGTTTTCCCTAGACTAGCACCCCATTTCCCTTAATTATACACCAACTATTCAACACCTTCCAAGCCACAAAAATTCCATAACTCTAGAAAAAAAACTCATAGAACCTGATAAATGATCCCAATAAAAAAAGGACAGAAAAATAAATAAAATAAATAAAAAATATGGGTTGTTGTGTGACATTCCACCCACCATTAAAACTTTATACCCCCAAAGTCACTAGCCAATCAAAGAACACAACCAGAAACCAAAACAAAAAAAACAGGACAAAACAAAACCCTGGATAATAGTGTGAAATTTATGATCCACAAGTCACACAAAACTTGATATAGAGATAATCAAAATAATAATATCTATGATGGGATCACCAACAATTATATACTAATTAGTATAGACTAACCCCTATAATAATTTTCCCAAATATAAGAAATGTTGGTGAAAACCCAGGCTAAATCACACCACCATTCATAATTTACATAAAAAAGAATCTCCAAATGATAACTACAAAAAAATAAAACTATTTAAAAATAAGGATAACAATTTAAAAGTTATTATCCATAAGAAATGAACTCAAATTTTTTTGGATATAAGCCATCATGATCTCTAAAATGAAAGATTTTGATGAATTGAAAACCACATCAGTGGAAAACATTTATGGTATACAGTCAGATGTTAGAGAGAAAATATTGATTTTTCATCCTCCACACCTAAAAACACTTACACTACATCGAAATCTTGACTCCAAGAGCTATGTATATAGATTTAATGTTTTGAAGGATATATTTCTCGATATCCATGAGCTGATAATACATCATCAAAACTCCCCCTTTAAATAGTGGCACCTACAAAAAACCATCTAGTGTACCAAGAGATAAAAATGATGATAATAAATTGGTGAGTTATGAAATGATAGATTTTAATGTTCAAACTGAACACATTGTATGAAAATTGGAGAGTGTTTCAGTGAAAAAATTGGATTTGATTAAAGGGACCTACTTGGAACTTGATCCATTTATACACAACCCTGACTGGATGGGTCACCTTCCTGAGTACCAAGAAAAAGTAGATTTACAAATACTATATACTTTCCTATGAGAAAAAAATCGATTATAAACACGTCATTCAATGAATTCCCAAATGATAATGACCTAGAAGAAATAAAATTATATTTAATCTCCATATGGATACACCACACAAATAGTGTAAATTTCAATAGTTTTCTTAATGATATTTCCAATAAAAATAAACTAGTTACATGAAATGGTATACATAACCCTTCACCATCTAGCGAACATGTGAAAAACCCATGAGTTGTGACACTCTAAAACCTCTAATGGATCCAAAATAAAATAAGAAATAGGAAATTATTGAGAAGAGACTAACTTCACCAATCAACTAGGAGTCTAGGATTGATGAAAACTGGAAAAGACTACTTAAAAGTAGTTAGGATCATCTAGTGTAGCATACTATAAAGAAAATAAAAAAATAAAACAAAATCATTATCAAACCAAAACTATTACAAAAATAATTCAAGATATAGATTCAATCCAATATTCCATTTTGAAAACCATGCACCACATAATAGATCCAAAGTACTCTAGTCAAAAATTTATTATTTCTAAAGTCACGGATTTTCAAAACCGATTCCCCATTTAAAAATAAAATATATTTTACACGTTCTAAAATCATTGCAACCACAATAGACCATTTCCAAAAACAAATTCCCCTTCCATGTCCTCTTTGACTAAAAAAAATTCTATAATTACATTTTTAAAACTAAACACACAACTTCCACTTCCACATTAAAACCCAAAACATCATTAAAAATAATATATATTTCCATTAAAAAACAATTATTCCCTACCATAACAGTTTTTGTTTCAAAATTTTCTCTCACTTTCCAAAATAATGTAAAAAATAATTCCCAAAAACTACTATCGAACATGGAAGTGGTTGTTCTGCATGACTAGACCACATGGTTTAGCAGAAAATGTGATAGGAATGAACAAACCACTAGAATTATATTGAAATATGCACTCAGGATCCATATGGTTTTATATTCCGTTTATGTTCAGAATAATAAATCATCTCACTGAAATTTTTATCCCACAACATGAACTGGCTCATTGAGCTAAACGATAACTGATTGTATAAACCGAAAACCACCAAAATGACTCAAAACCAAATTACCCCAAGTTAATCTAGTGTCATAATTGTTCGTGGTGAGCATGAACCAATCCATGACCTACCCCATGATTCCTTACAGATCTATCTCCAATCTACATGACATCGCAAATAATATGGGCTGCAATGATACCATTTTTTCATGAACCAACCCTGGTCGAACACAAAATAATTACACTATCTGAACTAAATTATGGCCAAAGAGGAAATCCCAACCCCCAATGGCTAGAAAATAGTATTGGGAATAAAATATACTCAAATGATAATGATTTAGCCCATAAATTATAGACAAATATATAATAAAATATAATAATAAAATTAACACTGTATGAGGAAAAGAAACAATGAACTAACAAACATACCTCCATGGGACCTCATGGGTCACCTCCAACCACAGAAGTAGACTCTATTCATTAGAGTACCAATGTTAGGTAGATAATAAAACTAATAAAATAAAAATTAAATAAGAAATGAGAATAAAAATTACTAGTAGGGTTTGCAAGGATATAAAACCATATTATATACGTTTATTGGTAAATCCATATCATAATGATTTGAAAATATAATATATAAATATATAACTTCCTCTATTTTTAAAAAAAACATGATTCCACTTCAAATAAAATAATTTACATTAATTTTCCAAAATAGTTTAAAATTAATGGGTGATATTTTAGATAAATTCTTTTCAAAAATAACCATTACTAAAAACCACTTTTCTAAATGAAAAATATATCAAGTAAGTTACTTCTTAAAGATACTAGAAAATAATGGAAGATAGAGTACACGTAAAACCAGTGTCATGGAATCATAGGTACTGGTAGAGACAACCTAGGAAAAAGATAACATACTCACATAATCAATATCGTCTTGCCAGATACCAAACAATACTACCAAAAAAACTTAGCATTTCCATAAATGTCATAACCAAGGATAACATCCCTTGGTTTTATGATTATATACATAGGGCCACTTGACATTACACAATCTCAAGTAGTGAAGAAAGTGTAGATATGATCTCAAATAAAAACCCAAGGACTCATATGAAATATAAATGATGGAGAGATTTTACCAATATAGTATATATGAATATATATATATATATATCACACAATTTTAAAAATATATATCCACATACCCCCCCCCCTAATATTCTAACTTAACCACAAACCCTTTTCCTGGTCACACGATTAAGGAAAAATCCCCTAGACCAGGAATCTAACCCATTTCACACATTTGGAACACACATCATATATCCATTTTTATTGGACTTCATTAGGAGGGGTTTTCAAATTTTAAAAAACAATTCAATGATCCAACCAGGCCTCATCAATTTAAGGGAAACCTCTTTTCTAATAGGAATTAGATTTCTAATCCACATTTCCCCATTACAACATATATGTCTAGATTAATGTATGAGTACCCTTTAGATATATGCACATATTCTGCTCACCAAGATAGAATATGTCAAAATTAGGTACCATATATATATATACATGCATACCCATACACATATTTTTATGTAAGTCATGTCCAAATCCCAATATGGTTAGAAATAATGTTGGGAATTTATATAATACCAAAACATTTCTATTAATACTTTGACAAAAAATTGACTAAAGACCAAGAAATATACATGAATAACTACTTCTCTTGATATATTTCTTTTTGGAAACTAATTGAACATCTATAATATCTAAAATTTTAAAATGGGGTTGACATTATATTCTTAGAAGGAAAACCAATGTTTAAATGTTTAGGCATATTATGTAAAAAACTCATAGATAATTTGAATATATTGTATTGTGAGATTCCCCCCAACCGTCTGAGATAAATTCAACCTTTGAATAGAAACAAGACCCAGGAAATGAAATTAATTTTGATTATATGTTCTTTTTTATCCTCACACTGATAGATAAACATTAGTTGGTTTGAAATATCAAATATTAATTCACTTTTCCAATCATTGATATGATATTTATATAAATAATTATAATACATTTCTATAATCACCTGAAAATATAATAGAGGTGGAATAATAATATTTTAATTAATCATATTCGAAACAAACCCTAATCAATTAATAATCCAAGACTTGAGATGTAATCTTATACCATTATGAAATTTTACTACTAATTTTACATCTAATCATTTATTATATGAGATAAAATTCATAGATACATTTAATGAAATTAATGATTTCCTATAACTATTATCAGATAAGATAATTCAATATTTTAGTGGAGCTATAACCACCTCATATTTATCACTCTATATTTGATCACACACTAAAGTTTTTTTAGCATTACCATAAAGAATTATTAATTAGAGTGTTCAATGAAGAAAAAATAATATGTAGTTTTCTAAATCATGACACCTTATTTTCATCATAAGAAACATTATACTTAACTGAGTTTATCAATTTTAATCATATATTCAAATTATTCATAATGTTTTATAATGAAATTTTTAATTAATAGAAACATATCCCCGGGGAGTGTCAATCATTTTGTGCACTTTTGGTTCCACTCATTATACACCAGTGATGATCTACTTAATACTCAATCTATCACATTAAGAGTAGTTACCCAAAGGTGTATCTTTGCAATATCGGTATCACATTTTAACATCCAAAGATGGATATATTTTTATATAAAATAAAACTCTTTTGTTTCCATAACATATTATTTTATCCAACACATAGTGTTATCCTAAGGTTTTTCACTTATGTTTTATTATCCTAGTTTCTAAAAGTGACCATATACTACTCTCATGCCAACATAGGTGACCCAAGCATTATATACATAAACACTACATCTTATTAGATGAGTTTTCATTACATATCATTAAAATGCACTGAATCACCTTAAGGATTCAGTTTTTAGATACAAGTAAACTTAAAAACCTATTACATAAATTATCTATATAATCTACAATTTAGTTCATTATAATTTCCTCTAATATTATACATATCAAACACAACTTATTTATTCATTTTATGTGGAATGGTAACATAATAAATGGTAATATCATATTCTCATTAATAAAAATCAAGGTAGATATCATTCAATTGTATATTTTATCATAACATGAGCATTATGTGATGATAATAAGAGATTAAAATATGAAAATCATGCCAAAAAATCTATAAAAATTTTTTATCATGGAAGAACCCTTTTTAGTTATTAAGACATTAATTATAAAGGAATCAATGAACTTGATTCATGATATAATGAAATTGGGACAGTATCATCTCATAAAATGGATTCATAAAGCGTGGAATAATTATACTCATAGAAATTTTACATAAAGGATACCCCCAAGAAAATCAACACATGTTTTTCTTGGGGTGAACACCATTGAGCCTACGTTAGGCTTGGGATAACCTCTCATGTATCATTATTGGGATTGGGATATCTAATTGTGTGCCCTTTTTAGGGTTTTAATAACCTTCAATGTACAAATTGATATTATAAAACATTTATATATTCAAAAATCATTATAGTAATATATTATAATCACCTGTCATATAACTATAATCTATTCATATGTATACTACAAGATAATTAAAAATTTTATAATTACATCAATACATAACACATGGAATAGAAAATGAATTTCATCAATATATTGTAATCATAATCATAAAACATATAGAAGAAGAATTAATATGTGAAAATTGGATCATATTACTATTAAATGATAAGAAACATGAAATTATGTTTCAATATATGAAAATACATTTTAAATATCACTAGAACATTTATTGAGTAAAATAAAAATTTTATTTCTAACGCAATTATTTAAATTTTTAAAATTTACAAAAAAGTAAATAAAATGTTTTATTTTAAAATGAAAATTTATATCTATATAAGAATATTAATTTTAATAAAAACCATAATGGTATAAAAATAACTCAAGAAATGTACATTTAAACCATCATTTCTATCCTAATTTTGGTAAAAAGTTCAAAGTACATCGTCCTGAAAACTACAAGATGTTTTATTTTATAAATATTTATATAAATTAAAAAATGAGTGAAATTTACTTTATATAATTACTTTGGAATGTTAAAAACATTCGTAAAAACATTTTTATTATAATATTGATATGGAAGAAAAATATTCTCAACTGAAGAGATAAATAATGTCACTTTTATTTGAAAATATTTTTTTGAGTATATTGAACACATAAAGAGGTTAAACTGAAAAAAATAATTAAAATATATCAAAATAAAAATATTACAATAAAATAAATAACATTTTGAGATGTAGATCATATAATTTTATTATCATATATTAAATCATAAATAATACTTATTAAATTGAAATTCTATCATAAAACTAGTGCATTGAGTTTGAATTGATTCCTAGGCACTCTACCAACCTGTATAAGAAATTAAAATTATTTATAATTCTATACCATAAGAATATAAATACATATAATATATTATATTGTTTTCTTATAACATTTTAAACCCAATTTATTAATAATTCTTTGTTAAAATCGTCATTTTTAGTTTTTAAGTATTTCGAATTTAATGAATGTTTTGGTTCATAAGTTATGGTCTTTACTTTTTAATAATTATTCCATTATCTTCATAATGTCAATAATTTAAAAATTAAATTATGTAATAATTATACAAAATTTTATAAAATTTCATATAATTAGTAAATGAGAAATGAATTAAATCACTTCGCTGAGATGACTATCTGTACATTCACATGGGTGATTTTTCACACTTTTTGGTGGATGGAATGAATGAGAGGTAACAAATAAATCACATTTTTTTATACATATAATTTCAAAAATTTAAAATATATATGATAAAACTACCATAATAATTAACCATGAATGTTTTTCCATGGAAAAAAAGTCATTTTATTTTTTGGAGGCACTAGTACACACGTACGCACAAGCGATACTATAACGTACAATTTGATACATATGTAGTAGGAATTTTTTTAACAATATAATAAAATATATTTATGATTATTATGCTGAAGGAATCATTTTTTAATAGTTAATCTATTTTATTAGAAGGTGTAAGAATAAAAAAATGAATGATGTTGTTTATGATTAAACCCGCTTTTATGGGATACCTCATTAGGGATACACTTTAATCCTTAAAAGATTATTCTTAGGAGAAAAAAATGGATAAAGGTTGAATTGAATGAATATATTAGGTATTTTGAATAGACATTAGAAAATTAGAAGGATCAAATTGTGTGAATAAGGGAGGAGTAGAGGCGCCCTTTTATATGTGAGGGGAGTTACACACATGGATTTACTAAAATGATTTCATTAATATAAGTTAAGATTAATGTGAATGAAAATACAAAAAGAAATAATGGTAATTTTTGTATAATATAAGGATTTCATTTAATAATAATAATAATAAATATTTTTCTTTGGGGGGAATTCTTACACTAATATTCTGATTTAACCCCCAATAAACATGCTATAACGATAACAATGGTAACAAAATTATATTATTTTATTGTATTAAAGGTGACAAAAAATATTGTTTAAAATATTATATTATTAATTATTTTTATTCAAAAAAATTAATCCATTTTTTTCTAATACATTTTATTAACTGGAAGAATTTAATATTAAATAAGCGTGCAAAACACAACAAAAACTCATTAAAAAAGTCTATTTTTTGTTAAAAACAAAATTTACTTCAGTACCTTAACTTTTAAAAGGAATGAAATGATTGTTAATTTTTATTGAATATATTTTATATAAATTTCATTAAAAAAATTAATCAATAGTGACTAATTTAATATATTATGATAAAAAACATTTCATTCTTAATTTTTATTTTAACACAATTATTTTTAAGAAAAAAAATGACCTTATACCAAAATCATGTACAGTGATGATTTTTATATAATTAAATATTTTTTTTATAATTTTTTGTTTTATATGTTACATTAATATAAAATCGAAAACATAATGTATAACATCCTGTTACCTTTCGGAATAGTACATTTTAAGACTTTCATGGTTTTAATTTTTGGTTACCTTGGTTGGGATGAGAAGGAATTAAAAGGAAACATATAATGTTAAAGTTATAGATTTATAGTATTTTCATCATAAAACTAGCTGGTTCAATAACATAATAGGGATTTACATGTCCTGTAACATGGTTATATTATGAGAAAAGTTTTATAACAAAACAATAAACTTATTTTTAACAAAAGGTGACATGTTTTTCATTGATTTTGGGATTTTCAATTATATGACATGTAATAGGAATACACACCATGTAAAGTACCATGTTTTGTTTTTAAATAGAAATATATTATGAAAATAATATTTTAACCCCTTTATAATATGTTTTTTCATCCCCATATCTTTCCCCAGGTGACTTTGTGTCCCTCAAACTCTTCCAGGTAATTTTTTTAACAATTGAACGTTGTTACGATTACAATGTGACATTAAAAGTAATAATTCCCTCTATATCTCCATTTATTATTCTTTACCTTCATAAAGTTTGATATATCATCTTGGGAATGATGGATTTAAACCCAGTTTGGTTGAATCTTGTTTCTAGATTGAGTTACTAGATCTTCTACGCCTTCATTCTTGTTAGAGGGTTCTATTGTAGGCTTTCGATTTTCGTGAGAAAGGTAAGAGGTTTTGTTATGATGTCCAAATTTGATTAACCCTAAATTGTTTTATTTGAATTAATTTTTTTTATTTAAAATAATTTATATAAATCATATTTAAATTGTTTAATTAAATACACAATTCCAATTAATTGTGGTATTTGAATGTTGAATTGGACTTTTGGCATGAAATCGGGGAAATCCCCTAATTCTATTGAATTAGGGTGTGTTGTAAAATTATATGGGATTTTTCAAAATAAATTGTGGAATTTAATTTGGGAATTTCATCTCTGAAATTGATTTCAAATTGGAATTTGAGGAAAATATCCTAAATTGGTTTGATAGAAACTAAGTGGGTTTTTCTTGGAAAATTAAATGTTTTGAATAAAAACTGATTTTGGTTTTTTAAATGAAATATTGTCACTTTTTAAATTGGATAATAGGATGAATTAAATTTTTAATAGTTTCAAAATAAATTACCCATCATTTACTATGTTAGAGCACAGGGAAGCCATAGTATTTAGTGTGTTATCTGGATAACACTGTTTCAATGGTTTATAAAAGAAAATAAACATATTACAATAGGCCACATCCCTGAAGGGATAGTGATGAGTAACATTTGATAGTTTATTAGTGATGTGTGAATAATAATATTTCCTTTATTTGCATTGAGTGTGTGAGGATCCCACAACCTAGAACTATCATATGTTTTGGCAGAAGGCCATGATGTTTTCTTGTTTATATTTGAGATATAAATGTGTGACAATATTTGTAAACTATTTTACCTTTCTTATGAATTTATATAAACTATTTTATATAAAAATGCTTATTAAATCATTTGTTTAATGTATTTTAAAAATTAGAAATTTAAATAATAAACTATTTTAATTATGAAATGATCTTACATACCTATTTTTTAAAACATGAAATCTTTAATTGGTTAATTAAATGTTGTTATCATATTACGGAATCCTTGGTGAGACCCTACTAGGATTTTATCTCACACCCTACCTGTGCCTTCGTGTGTTTTTATATTACCTTCTTCTAGGTTCGATAAAGAGTATTGAACCACTTGGAGGTGGAATTGTTTTTTATTCTTTGTCTTTGAGGGTTACTTCTATTGGGACATGGGATTTTATTTTATTTTCAGGTACTTTTGTATCATGGCTTTGGGTTTGATTACATGTTTAACTTCTGGTATAGTTATCACTATGTTGATTCTTTTGTACACATATTAAATTTTTATCTTTCTTCCTCAATTTTTGTGGAAAATTAATCCCCACATGCATGTTATATGATTCTATGTGTTAGTTTCCAACCTATGGGGATCAGTAATGCCCTTTAAGCTATATCAAGATTGGCTCAGTTATCACATACCATGGTTCTTGTGATGGTTCAGTAAAATTTTTTATTAGAGGTAGGGTTTTCATCTTGATTTTGTGTCAATATAAAGTTTTGTGATCTTATTTGTACTTAAGAGGTATTTGCGATTAAGTTCATGGGAATCTCTCACCACAATCAGCCATAATTCACTAAGTGAGGTTTTGGGAATGTCATCATGAGGTGTAGTTCTAGTTGTTTCCCATATTGTTTTTGGATATATTGATATCAAAATCATATGTTCTTATCTGTTGGGATTAATTATCCCCTGTTTCTCTATTTGAGTGTTAAATATAATGTCTTTTTTATTTTCTACTAATGTCGGATAGAATTGTTCCTCTGAGCAGACATTTGAATCAGATAGAGGAGGAAGCTGATACAAAAGAACAACATGAAAATCCTCTCATGGACCCATGTTCGGTTATGGTTATTGTGTGTACTATCCAATTGATGGTACACAGACATGCACAAGTTCTCATTCACGATCTATCCATTAAACCTCATAGGGATGTTATATAGAAATATTCCAAGGTGTTCCATCACTATAAGCCACCTCTATTCAAAATCTCCAATGATATTCAAGTGGATGAGGAATGATTTAGTAGGATGAAGAATTTGTTTGAATTTTTGGGGACCCTTAAGGTGATCAAGGAGAAGTGTTCCCCCATCATGATGGAGGGACTAAGAAGTATATTGTTTGACACAATGGTAGAAAAAAATAAACTTATAGGATTATAGTTTAAAGACTTCATGTTTATTTTTAAAAAATATTTCTATCTAGAATCGATGTAGTTTGACAAGGAATAGAGTTCATCAAAATTGAGCAGGCTGACAAAACCATGATAGAGTATGAAATCAGTTTTTCTGAGATAATAATATTTTCACCTATAAAAGTATGAAATGATAAGATTAAGACACGATGATACAAGTTGGTAATTCAAGATAATATTCAATATCATTTTTCATGCTAAATCCACCTTCTTACACTGATGAATTGGATAACGTATTTATTTTTCAAATATACATATCTAGAATGCCAAGGTTATCAAGAGTTACTTTTTCATATGGTGGAATTGACAATTCCACCAATGGAAAGAGGAAGTGTGATGATTCCTATGGAAGATCATGATAATAATGTTTTTCTAGAACTCTTGGAGTTCCTAGAATATGACATCTAATAAGATACATGTGTGGCAAGATAAGGCTCTCAAAGAATGTTTTCACTGAGGGAACCAATATTTATGGTTCATGAGGATTATTATGTCACTTTTTTAAGTTCATCATTCATTATTCCACTATATAGTGTCATGGGACCATCAGTTCTTATTAGAACTAATGTGCAATGAAATTCTACAAGAGCAAAGTGGTTCTAGAATTAGAAATATAAAATGAAGATTCTTCACACATTAAAAGATTCTCCATAGGAATCCAACATGGTTCCAAAAATTGTGAGAGGTACCATCACTATAATTTCTTCATCAATGATTTCACTATTTTATACTCGTGCATCTTGTTCATTTATTTCAACACTTGTTATTAATTTTATTAATCTTTTTATGGAGAATTTTTCTTACGTGATGGATTTTACTACTCCACTTGGAACTAAGATGGATCAGGGACCTGTAGTCCCACTTATGATTTCCAATTATCAAATTTAGAGAATAATTTTAGTTTTTTGTTTCTTGACATAAAACTACTTGAAGTCAAATTTGGGAGAGATTTCCCCATTTCCAGTAAACCTTGGATTGATTGATATCTTCAACGGTCTCCTTTAATGCATCTAATAGTGTATGTCATATAATTTAATGAGAATAATATCCAAGGTCGATTGGATTTATACATTATTATTTTTATTGGGGGAAGTGATATATGTTTTCAAATTTTATCTCGAGAAATAATCTTTTAGAATTGATCTCCATCCATTTATTTTTGAGTATCATTACTCGTTTCCCTATGAATTCTTTGATCTGCCACTGGTAATGAGGGTATATATTTATATGGATGTAACATCTAGTACTCAAGTAGCGTCTATTAATTTTTTTGACATGTAACTAGATGAAGTGATAGAGTTGAATATTCTATTGGATGAACTTTTAGTGAAAGGGTTTATACATCAAACTGTGTCACCTTGGGTTGTGCCAATTCTATTCGCTAAGGAAGATAGTGGTTCAGTTTTCCATTCTCTAGAATATGGAAAACTCAATAGAGTCACTGTAAATTAAAATTATTATTTTCATAGATTTATGATCTTTTTTATGACTTGAAAATGGAAATGTGGTTCTTGAATACTGATCGTAGATTCAGTTACCATCAGTTAAGGATAAAACATTATAACATTCTAAAAACCAACTTTCAGAGCTGGTATGACTATTAGGAGTACCTTATCATTCCTTGTGATCTAACGAATGTTCCTACTGTCTTCATGGACTTAATAAATAAGATTTTCCAAGATTATATTTATTCCATTTTTGTAGTCTTTGTGGATGAAATCTTCATATACCCTATTTTTGATGAGGTTAATGTGCATCATTTGAGAGAAATTCTGTATTTTCTTAGAAATCACAATCTTTATGAAAAGATTTTAAAATGTTATTTATGGATTCAAAATGTGAAATTCATGGCACATGTGGTGTAAGAACATTGTATTTCCATTTATCTTGAAAATTTAAATGTTGTTATGACATGGGAACAACCAAAAAATGTATTCAAAATTTGGATCTTCTAGTGTCTAGTTAGGTATAATAGATGGTTCATTAAAGACTTATCAACACCAGATTCTCAAATGATTTCTCTAACATGGATGGGAGTAAATTTTTCAGGGGACGAATAATGTCATAAATTATTTTTTTGAGATGAAACAACTTTTGACTACTGCACAGTTTTTGACTCTTTGAGAGGTTGGGAATGGATATGTGGTCTTCTATGATCCATCGTGTTAAGTTTTGGGTTCTGTTCTTATGAAGGGTGATAATGTAATTACATTGGCCTCTCCATATCATATTACACACAATAAGAATTACACAACCCATTACCTTGAGCTTTGGATTTGTGATGCATGAACTAAATAGTTAGTGAAATCACCTTAAATAGAAAGGTTTAATGTGTTTTCATACTATTATAGAATGTGTTATATCTTCAATAAAAAAATATTTTAATCATTTCCAGTGGTGTTGGATAGAATACCTGAAATATTTCAAAATTTAAATCAACTATACCTTTTGGAAGGGTAATTTCTTCTTAGATATCCTGACTAGGAAAAATTAATCCTAGGACAGGAAGGAATCTTCAGAAGAGTGGAACTTGATGGATCGATATACACAACTGCATATTGATGTCAAGGAATTAGAGGACAAGGATTCTATAGGTAGTTATCATTTGGAATCCACAATTTTTGAGATGATACTTTATTAGAAACAAGTTGATAAATAGTTATGCATCTTTAGAGACTCTATTTATAGTGGAGAGACCATTCTTGACTTTTTATTCTCATCTAAGGGAGTTATATGCTAATAGAATATCTTTGTTGTGTTTTTTACAGTACTGAAATATATGATGGGTGATTTTCAAAACACATAGTGGGAAGTGCACCCAAAAACCAAAATTATGTTTGATGACATGAATCCACAAATCAACGGTCTATGTATGAGATGAGGCATTAAATAATTTATAATTTTTTTTTATTTTTCGCACAGGTCAAGGATGAGTAAAAAAAATCATCAGGTCTGCTTGAGCCACTTCCAATACCAGCTTGTAAGTGGGATGAGATCTCTATCGAATTGGTGGTCAGTTTTCCATGAACCTAGAGAAAGAATAATGTGATATGGGTTATGATCGATCAGTTGAAAAAATTGACTCAGTTTATCCCTATTCATGATACAAACAAAGTTGAGGAGTCGGTAAATCTCTATGTGAAAGAGATAGTCTGTTTTGATAGTGTTCTATATGCTATTTTCTTTTATAGGGATCCTCAGTTTAATTCTGAATTTCGGAGAGGCATTTAGGAGGCACTAAGATATTAGGTTCATTAGAACATGTCATACCATCTATAGTCTAAAGGACAGATTGAAATAGATATTCAAATTCTTGTGTTCATTATTCACACCTATGTTCTTGACTTCAGTGGATCTAGGGATGAACATATGTTGTAGTTGAGTTTTCTTATAACAATTTTTACCAGGATGTGATTGGAATGGTTCATTTTGAGGCCTTCAATTGAAGACCTTTTCGATATATGTTTTGTTTGTCAAAGATTGGTGAAAGTTACTTGGTTGTACATAGCTTCGTTCAAGTGATGGAAACAATATTTATTTTATTATTTAGATAATTTTGACAGCATATAACTATTATAAGACTTTTTCTGATTTTCAATACAGAATGTTGTAATTCTATGTTGGGGATCGAGTGTACTCGATTGTTTTGTCTCAGTTGGGTCATAAATAACATGGAAGGAAAGGAAAGCTGGTTTCTCATTTGGAGATTCCTTTTGTTGTTGTTGAGAAGGTGGGGAGATTTTCTTACCATTTATCACTTCCATCAAATCTAATGTCAATACATGACTTATTTCATAATTCTCTTTTATAAAAGTATCTATCTGATCCATTTTTTATTTTGAGATGGAGTGATCTGGTGGTTGAACCTGATTTATTCATGACTAAACATATAGTCATGACAGTTGATTATGAAACCATGTTACTTTGTAAGAGGTAGATACCTATGGGTTTTCTATTATAGAATCACTTATTTTCATGATATATTGGAGAGTGAGTCACTATTAAGTGATCAATGGAATCACATTTTTTATATAGAATACTCTTGATATGATTTCTAGGGACAAAATATTTTTTATTGTGGGGAGGTTTTAACAACCCACTACCTTTCAAATCAGTATGTTTCAAACCTATTCACGGTTTCCGTTTTCATTATCTAGGTAGGGATGAGAAATTAGTTTTGGTATACTAATAATGGATAAGTTAGAGAATTGTTTGATTTTTAGCATAAAACCTATTAATTCTATAGCATACTGGGGATTTACATGCTATGTAATATGGTTACAGGACATGTAAATTTTAAAATAATAAAAAATCATATATAACAGAATTTGATGGGGTTTTTTTCGCAATTTTGGGATTTTTCAATTACATGACAAGTAATTGGTTTACACGTCATGTAAATTCCCGAGTGTTGTTTTTAAAGAGGCATATTGGATGAAAATTCTATTTACTCTACTTTATAATTTCTTAATATTGACCCAAGTGCTATCCTTAGGCGAATTTTCATCCCACAAACCCTTTTGTGTCATTTAATTGAATAATTAATCATTTTTCCAATTTCACTGTGAACTTCCATGTAAGTGTTCTCCCTGTCTCCCTATATATGGCTTTTTCACTTCATGGAAATTTTTATTTCATCATGGGATTAATGGAACAAAAAACTTAGTTGTTGAATCTTATTTATTAGTTGATCTCCTAGATATCCTATACCTTTGTACTTGTTGTTGGGGTCGATTATAGGATTTGGGTTTCTGTGAGAATATTGGTGGTTTTATTATGATATCTGGATTTTATTAACCTTTAATTGCTTGATTTAAATTCAATTTTTTGATTTAAAATCAATTACCTAAAACTGATTTCTATTAGTTTATTTAAAACCAAATTTTATTGAATTGTGGTATTTGAAAGTGAAATTTGATTTTTGTCAAGAAATCTAGAAAACCCATAATTCCATTGAATTATGATGTGTAGTGAAATTGGATGGAAGATATTCAAATTAAACAATGTAATTTATTTACATACTTTATATTGTAAAATTTATTTGATGATATTGATTTCAAATTAGAATTTGAGAAAAATGGTTTAAAATGATTTTACAGACACCTTGTTGTTTTATCTTAGAAAAATACTTGTTTTGATTAAAAAAACCATTTTGTTTTTTAATAGGAAAATTTTATATTTTTCAAAGGGGGAATGGGATGAATTGTATATTAAAATTTTAAAATAATTTTCCAATCATTAATTTTATTAGACAACATGAAAGACTTGGTAGTTTGCTTGTTTTAGGGACACAACTATTCAAATTCTTTAAAACAAAAGAAAAAATAGTGTAGAAGGTGACATCCTTGATGTGATAGTGATGTGTCACCCTTTTATAGTGCAAAAGGGAAATGCACCTAAAAATATTTCCATGATCACCTTTGAGTACGTGAGGATCTTATAGCGTGGAACTATCATAACTTTTGGAAGATTTCCGTTTTTATCACTTGTTTATATTTGCGATATAAATTCATCCCAATATTTGTAAACTATTTTACATGCCTTTATAATTTATAAATAATATTATATATAAATAAATTTATTAATACATTTGTTTAAGTTATTTACACTATTTGAAATGTAAAGCATGAATGATTGAAATTATTTTATGAACTACCATACATGTTTTTATAAACATGAAAGCTTTAATTGGTTAATTAAATGATCGAATATTATTATGGAATCCTTGGTTAGACCGTACATGGATCTTAGTTTACAATGTACATGTGCCTTTGGGTGTTTTTGGATTACCTTCTTCCAGGTTCATGCAAGGGTAAGGAACTACTTGGAGGTGGTAGTAGCTGTTGATCCTTGGGTTTGGAGAGTTGAATCCTTTGGGACTTGGGATTTTATCTTGTCTTCTGGTAATTTTTTTGTGACTTTGGTTCTTTTACCTATTTTAATTATTGTACACTTCTCTATATAGAGTTTTTTTTATATTAATACTAACCAGTTTATCTTGATTCTGTAATTTTTGTGGAAAATTCATTCCCACTTGCATGTTGTATGATGCAAGGTTCTATTCTCTAACCTTTGTGGATTGAGAACACCCTTCGAGCTATTTCAAGATCAGCTTAGTTATCGAGTTACCATGGTACCTGGGATGGTTCATGAAAAAATGGGACTAGAAAGATAATTTATTTAATGAAATTAAATTCTCGTCATACAAAAATATATATTTTCACTATTCACTAAAAAATAAATCTTTTTATAAAAATCCAATAACAAAATTTGATGGTAATATAATCATGGTTACTTCTAAAAATTATATTAATTACCTCTAATAAAATTTCTCAACATGGTAGAAATTAATTACAATGTGTGAAAACAAACTAAAAAATATACCATTTTTGAAGAATAAAATGGTGTTACTTAAAATTGAGTACTTATTCATTATAAAATAATTAATAAATTTTCATTATATAAAACACATATAATTTTTTCATAATTTTTTATTTTTATTTAGTCCATACAATTTAATTTATAGGTAAAAAAGGTATGATATACCGTAATTCATTTAGACAGGGGATTTAATGTAAGGAAATATATCAAATAACTCATGTATATTTCAAAGGAAATAAAAATAAAGTGTCGAGGTGTTACAATAAATGATCTATTAATCTGGTTCATGTTGCTACATTTGAGAATGAAACAATTGACAATGATTAAAACTAAAAATTGGAATAACATTACTTTTAATATTGAAAAAAATACCAATTATAATGTATTATTTGAAAATTAAAAGGATATACCCTTCGATGTTGGCATTATTGTTTATTTTTCTAGTGAATCAATTTGATTTGAAATTAATATCGAAATTTGAGTAGTAAAAGATGAACCATTTATTATGATTTATCTTGTGAGAATGATAACATCAATGTCACTGATGTATAAAATCAATAATAAATGAATGATGTTGGTAAAAATTCATACACTTAATTTGATAAAGTACTCGTTATGAAACCCTAATAAACTCCACATTCATTTATTTCTACTCAAACACAGATCTGTATTTATCCAAAACAATCAATCCCAAAAACTATAATCCAAATGATAAATGATTCAATGTTTATTACTTTTTGACTATTTATTCATATATTGGATCTATTTTCACGACAATGTAATCATATTTTCTTATATTGAATAAAATTAATTTACCACATCCACTTCATTTCAGTAGTTTATTCTTATAATTTAAGCTCTATGTGAAAAAATTCTTTTATATAAATTTATAAATTCTTTTTTTCATTAAATATTCTATAATGTACTTAAGAAAATAAATTATTTATTATTGATTATTTTATTTTAATATCCATTTTCTGTGAAATAGAATAATCTAGAAGAAATTTTCTTAAGAATTATATATTTTTTATAATAAAAATCCATGATATTGTTGGATATTTATTGTTATCGATTATTATATCTAACTCTTTGAAGCTAAAAAATACATCATTAATTTTATAATAAATTTACCTTCAATTAGTTACACTGTAATTCATAATTTATTAAATAAAATCTCAAAGCTATTTATTTTTGATATTTTCAATTAATAATTTTTTGGGAAGAAGATGTAAATGTATAAAACCTAACATAAATGATGAGTTATCTATGTGTAAGTATAAAAATTCATGGGTTAATCTTACTCACTAAAAATCATTTTTACCTCATTAGTAAAATAGACATCTTTAGTTCGGTTGGAAACCTAGAAACACTGCTGAAAATAGAACAGAATTCACCTTGTAAAATAGCAAAAAAGTAAAACATAAAAATTTCATATTTAAAAATTCGGAAGTGGTTGTCCTGTTGGTGATCTTGAGGATCAATAGAAATTTTTTCATTACTCATTGATAATTGTACGTCACTCGATGATCAATGGAACATGATGACCAAGCCATTACCATCACCACTACTCGATGATGATAACAATGTAATCGTTGGAACCAATAGAGCCACACAAACAACACAATGTACTCTTAATTTTTCATGAATCTCTATAAGTTATCATCACTAGAAATCCATTATGGTCCCTATGTACATAATAGAAATCACCCCACAAACTAAATCTTCAATCACCAACATGAAATATAATTGTATATCCAATTTCAATTCAGAACCCCATTGAACCATCAAATCCTCAAACAAAACACCATGCACATCTAGAATAAAAATATTTATAATGAACAAGATTAAATGTGGACTAGAGACACCATTGATACCAAAGGGATAATAAACCATGAATGGACATCTAGAAACTAAAATGGATATAAAACAAACTCAAGACATTCTTTTTATGCCAAACAAATCCAAATATATTATTTTGAACTACTAATATATGATATTGACTAAACAAAGAATGGGATAAATAACAAGGGATATCATAAGTAATAATAGAGTAGGGTGGATGTTGTAACTAACTATCAATAACAAACAACAAACCTAGAACCCTAAAAAGTTCCATTTTAGACTTGAAAAAATATTAATTTACACAATAAACACATTATTACAAGATAAAAAAGTGACAAAATTATATTAAAATTCCATAAATATAAAAATTATAATCATATATTCAATAAAAATTTATTTTAATGGAATAAGATCTTTTTTAATTAAAAAAATGAAATAACTTTAATATAAAAACATACTTTTAAGAAGCATAAACCAAGAAGAAACATTTCACCTTTTATATGTATTCCACCCATAAGGATGAAAACTTTTCCAATGAACTGTAGGAACCAAAAAAACATAACATTTGATCCACCCAAAACACTAAAATGGGCCATAATTTTTCTAGGGTTCATGGGAGAAGTCAAACCTAATAAGCAAGAGAGAGGAAAAGAAAAAAGAGGAAATGAGGGGAATAAATATCTCAAAAACTCTTGGGAATATCCAAAGTTATGACATTAATCAAGAGAGGTAGTTTTTGGAGATCATCCACAATCTCCCAAGAGTTATCCCAAAAGAATGAGGATGAAGAGGGAAAACACCAATCTTAATTTGAAGAGGGGTGAAACCCTTCTTTAATTTGGAGAGGGAATTTTTTGATATTCCAAATATTTAAACAGCTGGGAAAATCTCACTATTTGGGCACTCATTTTTCAAATCCTTGTGCCAATAATTCATAGACCATTTCCTAGACATAGAAAACTAGATGGTACCAATGAACAGTTTTCCCAATCATGAAAAAACCATGAGCTACCCTTTGACTACAACATAATATTTCGCACATATTTAGGGATCCCCACAAAATTTTAGAAAATATTTTGGAAACCATGAAAATAATCTCTATCACAATTATTAGTGCAAAAATATTATCATTACATAGTTACTGAAAATAATATATGAAATTTTTTCTCATCCCATGAATAATAAAAAATATGAATTTACTATTGAAAACTATCTAAATAAAAAATGACTCAAGTTATGATAAAGTAATAAGAAATAAAAGAACCAGTAACATGGAAGGTGTCACAAACTCTGGATAATTCCAATTTCCTCCCCCAAAAGATTGGTCGAATAAGAAGTGAGAAAAAAAGAAGGTTTCAATGAGAACATAACTAATAGAACCATACAACATGACTCGACCTCAAAAACAAATAGTAAAAATACTAAAAAAATATTTATAAAATAATGTAAACGTTTTCCAAATGACACTAATTACAACCGAAACAAAACCTCATGAAATAAGTCCTACACCATATGGGATACCTATCATGGTCTCCGGAATATTTAGAAATCCTCTAATAAGTTGGAACTATGAGTCACTTTTATGATAAGCATCCTCGAACTAATAAAAATTAAAAATTTGAATAATGAAGAACAACCACAAAAATAAAAAATAAATACATGATCTCTCACATCGATTCATGACATTGGAGGATAACCTAAGTTAAAATGATGGATCACCAACAAATGGGGCATCCCAGAAACACACAAACACACATAAGCTAGCATACCAAACTCAACTGGTAGATCATTAACATGAGTTACCAAATCATGAACCATATTCCTTTCTTATTTCCAAACAATGAGCACCTATATGGGTTAACAATGTAATGTGTGAAACTAAAACACCTAAAGATGGAAAATCCAAAAAATTGGATCAAAAATATGTCACTCTCATATAACTATATAAGTATAAGGGAAACTAGAAAAAATACATCAACATCCATCCACTAGGTATATTTAGAAAAATAAATAAGGAAATCCATAAATGACACACAAATCTATCTAAAAAATCCCTCCAAATAAGTATTCCCAAATGAACTATCTATATGATTCTAAAAACCACCAGTTAAGTTCCGAAAATGGATTACATCAATAAAAAAAATGTTCCAAAAAAAACACCTAACAAAAATTGATAAAAAATGCCTCTTATGAATGTATGGATTTCAAAACATCTCAATATTACCCAAAAAAGACAACATAGGAATGATTTATGGGGATTATGATAGGAGGACTTATCAGACCATAAAGATCCACACTCGGCACAGGCAATTGATATATTATTACCTATAGAAAAACCCTCAACCCAAAGTTGTGGCTCATCCCATGTAATCTATTTTCTATTTTCTGGCATAGTTATCATTATGAACAAGAGATGGGACTTTGGAATCACCCTCTATAAGATTCCTATATTGGTAATTGTACACTTGAATGGTCTCATCTAGAAGCTATTGAAAATTTTCCAGACCATATGTAAGTATATATGAACCCAAATATTATATAATACTACCACAATAGACATTATATTTCATTTAATAGATGATGGTATGCTTTGTAGAAATAATGACGGACATTATAAAGTGGTCAACGTACTCTATTACTAATAAATAATGCTAATGAAGGACAATAAGATCAAGAATTTTATCCTCATTATATACCTTGATAAAGAAAAAATGTATGAATTCCACGATTAAGAACTCCAAAGAGAAATATGTCCACCTTTATCACTAGTAATAATTCAGTTATCTGTTGTGTATTGAGGATATACTCAATTTCTTTAGAAAACATCACAAATTACAATAATCATTGTTCTCTTCTAAAAAAGGAAGATGATTATTTATGAAGTCATTGGTAGGGTCTGATCACAATGAATTCTTCAGGTCCACCACTCTCCTCGATGGCTGTGTAACATATATAACCAAAGAAACTATCTTGACCATCTTGGGTTGGAGTTGGGGGTGAAAAAATAGAAAGCTCATAACATGTCAATTTATTCCATACAACATAAACCAGTATATTCTTTCATGATCCAAGAATCAAATCCAAAATAAAAATTCATAAAGAAAGGAATAAATCATTAAACCATGAAAATAAAATATTATTTTAAATCATTATTATCACCATAGAATTTTAAAATCACCTTCTACTACGAATCACACTTAAAAACCAAGATAACATGGATTTAAAAAAATGACCTCTGTGGAATACACATTTCTTTTAAAAGGAAAATCACAAAAAATATTTTCAATAAACAAATCCAATTTGAAAACCAAGATTCAATAGAATTCCCATCCGTTGTCTTCCTTTTGAAAATAATTTATAAACACCTTTTTGAAATAATATACTAATTTCCCATTAATCCATAAAATATTTTTGAAAATGAACATTTGACCAAAACATTTATTTTCAAATCATGGTTTGAAAATTAATCACAAAATAATCACCCGAAAAAATTTCTGACTATGTTAATTAGATTAATATCGAAAAGGGGAAAAAAACTCAGGAACCTCCAAAAATTGATAATTAAATCATGAGAAATCTGGAACCAATTAGATTCATCAAATACTAATCTGTGGATAAAAAATATTGTGTTTGATTTGGATTAAAAGTTCGGGAATCTGTGCACTAATCAAGGAACACACACAATAAAATAATTATAATTAACCACAGCAGAACCAAATGGTTTCCAAATCCAGGCAAACTAATCGAGAAATAAAATATCTCCACCATTTTCTCCCTAAAACTAAGTACTTACCCACCAATATCACCAGAATACTCAAATGGGATCAAATAAAAATAAATTCAAATAAAAATCCCTAAGTATAAACAAAAAATAACTAGAATTCATAATTAAAACCCCTAAAACGCCTATCATCTTGATGATCAAGATGAGAAAGTGATAATTGGAATCATCCTATGTCTAACCCCTCAAGCTATGAAAAACCTAGTCTTATTTCTTCTTGAACATACCTAAATATCAAGGGATACAGAAGGGTAATAGTTTATTACCAAAGAACAAAATTCCCCTGATATGTTTTAAAAAATAAGTCGAGGATACCACTAAACATGTCACCCAACCCGACCCACCATAAGTTTCAAAGGGAGTTCTCAATACCCCCTAGATAAAAAAGTGTTCTTTAAAATCATATAAATCACTTTTGGAATTATTTTACACACATCAAGTATAAGAATATAGGGGAACAAATAAATGCAAGATATAATATAAATAAATGTTCCAATTAGGTCACAACCAACTAACATGACCTAACCAATTCTCATAAATATAAACATTATCTATAAGAAGGAATCTAGAATAATGCATAAAAGACGTGGAGATAAAAAAACAAAACAGAAAATCAACTCAAGTATACCATAAACTAGCTCCATACAACCTCCAATTTCCCACTAGCTACCAACTCACCCCACATTAGTCTCAATGAATGAATAATGGATACAATTAAAAACCTGAAACCTAAAATATATAGGCATGATGAAAAAACACATTGGGTCACCACATCACCCAGAAACTATGATGTTCATTTTTTATGGAAATTCAGTAATGATGGATTGAAAATAAACATTAAATTGTGTATTATAATACAACTCATAAAAAAATTAACAATTGAAAAATAACTTTTGAAAAGGTTTAAATGGTTTTCTGAAACAAAAAAAAATTTGAAAAAATTTAAACACCTCTTATAAGATTTGAAACCCCTCACCTGTTAAAATTTGCAAATATACCCCACTAGTTTTATTTAAATGAAAATGTTTAATTTATAACATTTCATCATAAAAATCTATATTTAAACCATCACACTCATTTTAAAATCTCCTTAAAAATACCTCACAATATACTTTAAATTATAAATGATTTGTGAAACATATTTTGAAACTACGTTTACAAATGAAATGTATGTACACATATAGGGAATGGAAAAAAAATACTATAACCATATATAATAAGGAATATATCAAACAAAATAAAGGAATGGGTAAATAATAAATAATGTTTGGGAAATGAAGGAAATTATTACTAGATAAAACATTCCTATACCAATAATTTATTAATCATTGATGGGGGAAAACAGGGAGTGTGAAAACCATCTAGAGGAATAGACTTAGATCTCTAGAATATTACCCAAGATATTATGATTAAATGGTAGGTGAAGGATATGAATATGAAATCGATATCTTACTCACAAGTCGTAACCATATTTATATCTCACCCAAAAAACCAAAAAAAGTATATCCCCATTCGTAAAATGAACCCATTACTAGAAAAATCCATTCCCAGATAAGGGGAGAAAAAATTATCTCATAGAGATTAACAAACCAAACAAGGGATAATGAATAAAAATATGGAAATCAAGTTGTCTCTTTCATATTAAATGTTTTAAACCCAATGTTTCAACCAACCCTATTATAACCTAGGTAGTGATGTAATAAATCATTTAATATTTAACCAAATTTTTATAATATTTGAGTTTATTTTTCATGTTAATGAATTTTAGTTTGAAAAAATAATTTTTTGTAAATTTATCATGTGAAAATTATCTTATTATTATTTATTAAAATTTCTATAAATATTGATTTATCAATAAATAGTGAGAAATATTGGTTTTTTAGAATTTTTTTAACAAGGTTAAAAATATAGTTTGTACTAGTTTTAATTTATAATAAGTTCATTATTATTTTAATTGAAATATTCATTTTTGAAATGGGTTTTATACTTAAATTGAGTATAAAAACATTTTAAATTATTTTAAAAGGATGCATTTGTTTGAAAAACTGTTCTTTGGTGAATTTTATCTAACTAATTTTAAATTATATTATAAAACTTATTTTTTTTGAATTTTAAAAAAATTAATTACATATTTGAAATCATAGGTTATAAATTTAGTGAATAAAACTTTTTTTTATATGAATAATATCTTTGCAAATGTTTTATTACTTTGTTATGGGTAAATCAAGAAACTAAGGGTAACAAAACAAATATGATACTAATCTAACATTTTTCATAATTTTATTTGATAATATATATTCAACCCCTAACACATATGGTTCTAATTTTAGTTATTTAATGGTCACTTCTATGAAAATTACTTTGATATTGTTTAAATTAAAAATTATAAGATGTCACTTTAGTTTTCCTAAACATATCTTATATGTCCACATGATGATAAATGTGGGTTATAAAATATTAGTATAAATATTTAACTTAATAAACATATTTTCATCATATAAAATTATTTGTGAATTTGGGGCATTTGGATGAGGGTATGATATTTATAATATTTTATTTAATAAGAAAACAAAGGTGAAATATTCATATTATTCATAACTAGATTACTTTTAATATAGTGTAATTATAAATATATAGTTTAATATAGATATTAATATTAAATATAAAATATATATCCACATATAGTATTTTTATTTTAATATTTTATCAATTAATAATTACCTTAAATAATTATAAAACGATGATGAAGTAATTATTTTATTAATCATACTATAATATAGATGATATTAAAGATATTAGAACAAATACAATTGGAATTAGTTGAGGTGATATATGAATTTTTTCAATTATCTTAACATATTAGGTATTTATTAAATGTTTTCGCTTGAATTTATATTTTTATCATGATTTTATTAAAGTCAAAGAAACGAATAGTTTCAATGTTGACATTAATAATATTTAATGAAATTAATATTTTTTAAAATTATTTAAAAAAAATGAAAAAATATGTTAAAATAAAATCCTATTAGTATTTATTCCAAAATATAATAAATTTATTAGTTATTTTCCAATATACATTTTATAAGTAAATATGAAAAAATTTAATATTAAATAAATAGTTACCATAATTAAAATTAATATTTGTAAACTAAGGATAGTCAAAATTATATTTTTCAAAATAAAAGTATAACAAGACTAAATATTATTCTATCATGAAAAAAAAATATTTCATCTTATATTCGAATATATAACCATTTTTTGGTATTTGGATAAAATTGAATTTATTATAAATTAATGTTTTGAGAATTTCGAAACGTGCCCCTCACCACAATTATAAAACTGAACTCCCTCATTAATATAATTTCACCACCTTGAGTTTAATATATTAACCAAATGATATCCATTAATCTTATAAAAATCCTCAGTTATTTAATTGAAATTATTTTCCTTCCATAATACCAACCTTAGATTCCTTAAGAAGGGATTAAATATAATACTGCAAAGAAGATGTAATCATCTCTATTGACTATTTCTAGATTATTTCTTCTTCCACTTCTTTATAATGTGTTATTTCTATGTTAATGTAATAAATGTTGTACCATATACATTATTATATGTTTTTATGATTTTTTAGGAGAATAATATACCTTTTCTCCATCCTATGAAAAAATCACAGTAGGTGTGTACGTTTGACATACCATCTCCGCAAATTTGTGTGATTTTTTTTCATCAGAACATTACATGGTTGGTTTTAATGACATAAATAATAGATACATATGATAATTATAAAATCATATAAATTATTTTATATTATGAATATCATCCAATTACATAATTTTCACATATTAATGGAATGATATTGTGGCTCATGCGTACGTTTGACATAAAATATCCACGAGGCGATGTGATAAATTTTCCATGTTCAACAGTCATTTATAGTTATGAAACTATTTTAAATGATTAATAATGATATTTTTAAAGTTTATATCATTATTTGAGTGATGTATCTATATCCTATATGAAAAATTTGGACATTAATGAAAAGATAATTTACACCTTAAATAAGGGTAATAATGAAATATTATTAACAAATATTTGATAAGATGACATAAGAAGATCATATATGATAGTATTACAATACATATAGTCCTATAAAAAACTTTTACATAATTTAAACCATTATACATGATATATAAACCTATTTTAAGTGTAATAAACTTGAGGTAAAGGATATTACTTTAAAAATCCTCGTCAATGATTCCTTTTAAAAAATATAAAAATAAGGGTTTTTAACATATAAAAAATGATGGTATTAAAATATTTAATAACTCATTAATGTATTCAACCCTACTATAATATATTATATTTTTATTTTTAATGATTTTTTTCCTTTTTATGTTCAAAACATTCTTTTAAAATAAGTTATTTTCCTCAAGGAATGTTTTTATAATGCAAGTATTCATCTTTTATATTATGTTATTGTTAAGGGGAATTTTTTTATGATGACTGGTGGTTCCATTATAAATAAAATACAGGCATGTTTTTGAAATTAATACAATGCATTTGGTAAGTTAACATTTAACTATAATGATTATTCTAAGTGTAACTCTGATTGTTATTTCATAGGGTAGCCAGGATAGTTACATCGTAAGGTAACAGTGAGGTTAAAAATCATATGGTAGCCTTGAAAGTTACAACATAACTAATTTTTATAAGAAAAATATGCCCTATGTTACAAATTCTTATATTATTCTTTTAACGTTATTACATGAATCTGATGATTTCACAAGGTATTTTATTAAATTTAATTTCAAAGTGAATTTTAATATAGTTATTTAAGGAAAAATGATTTCATTATTTTCAATTTATGTCCTTTAATGAGATTTATATGATCATCCCAAGATTTAAATTTTTTTACAGTGGTTATAAGGATGGCATAGAAAATTGTGGAAGTCAAGAGTTTGGAAATTTTTTCATGATAATGAAATCATGTTTTATTTTTAAAAGTTTTATATTATGGAAAAAATGTGTATATTTTCATTCTTGTGGGTTGTTATGCATGAATTATGTACTAATTCACTAAAACTATAAACCTAATATATCTTTACAAATGAAAATATATTCTAGTCCAATGTCAATAGAATATGTAATAGTTAAAGATGAGTCCTTATAGTTAGTATTAGTAAAGGGTTCATATAACATTAGGGGTTAGGAAAATTATGACAAAATACCAATAAATTATTTTTACATTATTGTTAACATGGGATGATATATAATTTAAATATTAATATACTTCATCATCAAAGATATGTATTTTCAGAATTTTTTATAAAAAATAAATAAGGAAACTGAAGTAGGAAGTCACCGAGAAGATGATACACTTTTGAATGTGTAACTTGGAATGGAGGGAATTAGAATCGAGAAGTTTGTGATAGTAATGGACTAGTTGACATAAGATACAAATGGTAGAAAAATCCATGCACAAGATCAGATAGGTCAACCACATTGGAATATTTCAGTGGTGAAACATTTAATGAAGCAACATCCGCCAAATTTTAGTGGATCTTCTCACCAATTGGTTGATGAAGGGTGGATTAATGACATAGAAAATATTTTCGATGTAATGGGGTGTTTAAAACATAAAAGACTAGGCTATCTATTTAGAATTTTGAAAGTGAAAATAACTAGTGGTGGAAAATGGTCATGAATATTACGTATATAGAAAACAATGATTCTTTGGAATAAGATGAATTCTATTTTTTATCTTAAAAAATATTTCGTAAAGTAATTCTACTTGTGATTGAATAAAAATTACAATAATTGAGACAAGAAGATGATTTAATGGATACTTATAAAGAGAAATTCACTTGAATGGAAAGTTACGCTGTTGATTTTATCCCAAATCATGATAGTAAAATCAGTCCTTTTAACATAATATTAAATCAAAAATAAGGAAGGGTGTTGGATTCTCGTTAATTCCAAATTTAGGAAAAACATGTTTTACATGTAGAGAAGGTGGAAATTGAGTTTACTAATGATCATGTGTAATTTTTAAAGAAGTAGATGAAAAGGTCTCGATTGAAGGATTGAGTAAGAATCCATCAAAGAAATCTGATGGTAATAAAATACTATTTCCAACATGTAGAATGTGTGGTAAAATAACCCTAGGAAATACCTTATCAAATGTGTGATGTGTTTTTGATAGGGTAAGTCTAGACATTTGGACCGTAATTTTAATTTAAAGTATCTAATATTTAATATAAAAATTTTTGTTAAGAAACTAGTAAAATGTTTTATATATAGTGAGATGTGGAATTATGAACATTCTTTCCAGAAGAGGGACCCAAATTATTTTAAACAACTAGAATATGTTCTTAAAGGCATGGTGAAATAATTTTATACTACATCAACATGGGTGTACCATAAATTAATGTCTGGTAAGGTTATTTTTTTTCTTATTAACATTTATTAAATTTATTGTTTTATATCTGGTTACACTTTCTTTAATTTCTGATAATTTTTATGGAAAATTCAAAATTAAACCTCATGAGATTAATTAATGAATTTTGGTAAATACACCTATTAAATATTAATGAAAATTTAAATTATTAGAATATTTATGTGATTGTCTGTTAAAGGACTTCACTTAAAAAACTTGTTTCTTTTCCACTATAAGAGGCTGATGTTATTTTGGGTATGGATTAAATTTTTCATACTATGTTAATATAGATTATAGATCTAAAGAATTTTTATAGAAATATTTTTAGTTAAAATAAAATAAATAAGTCATACTTATTATAACATATAAAAAATCTAAGAAATTTTTGATAGTTGAAAACAAAATTCATTTTTCTCATATGGTTGAAAATAACAGAATTCTTCATGTTAGTGATTTTCCAGTATTAAATGAGTACCCGGATGTTTTTAATGATGTGTTTCTTGGTGTTGTACTTGATTAGGATGTTAAATTTACAAATGACATAGTTCCTATTATAAAGAAAATTTGACAATCCCCTTATCAAAAGGATAAAGTAGGACATTTGGAATTGATGTAGAAATTAAAAGAGTTTCTTTATTATTATTTTTATTTGACATGGTACTTCAACATGGGATTACCTTATTTAGTTTGTTAAAAACAATGATAGTTTCTTGATACTTTTCCTTGATTATAGAGAACTAGATAATATTATTGGTAAGAACACTCCTCTTTTTCCTCATATATATTACTTGTTTGATCATATCGAGGGAGATCAAAAAATATGAAGGAGGAGGATATCACCAAAAAAATTACATACTAGATATGGGAATTATGAGTTTTCATGTGTGCCCATTTCTCTGAAAAATTATTCTTTTGTATTAATGGATAATATAAATAGAATATTTCATGAATATGTATATTATTTTTTGGTTGTTTATAATTATGATATTTTGTTTTATTAAAAAATTTATGAGGATCACGAAAATCATGAAAGGATTGTTTTTTAAAAACCTTAATGAAAATAAGTGATATGGAAAATTTATTAAATTTGATTTGTAGTTGAAAATTTTTATTTATGTGGGATCATTATAAGTAATTATGGAATTACATTTGTTCCCTCCACATTAAAAGTGGTTGATTAATTGGATATACCTACAAATGTTACCAATATTTGCAGTTTTCATGAAATAGTGTGTTAGTACTGACACTTTGTTGAAATTTTTTCTCAATTTACTATCGCCTTTAATTAGTTAACATAGAAATGATTAAATTCATCTAAAAAAATGAATTTTAATATTTATTTTAAGAATTATAAATAAAATTTGTTAATTATACAGTTTTAGAAATACCCTTGAGGAATGGGTATTTTTTATCTACAAAAATGTTTTATTAAAGGGAATTAGTTTCATTATGATGTAGAATTATTAGTTAATTGTTTAAACTTCCAGGAAAATAATAACCAATGTGTTAAGTTATCCTAAACATTATTTGGAATTAACAACAGTTATTTTTCTTTACAAATTTGGAGACATAATTTATATTGATCTAACTATGAAATATTTATTGATCATAACAATTTTGAGTTAAATACTTACATTGAATGTGTTGAACATGATACATAGAATTTGGATGGAATTGATAATGGATTATGATATCAGGATTCATTATCATCTTGAAATAAATAATAAAGTGGCCGATATTTTTTGTCAAGAAATAATAAAAAATTAACCAGGTTATGTATATAACATAATCCTCTTGTGGATGATTTAGTAATTTTTTATATAGAATTTTTGGATGAAGGTACTTATTCTCTTTTTTTGAAGTAGAAGTTTAATTATCTCTGTCAAAAATAATGAAACAGGCTCGAGAGGAAGAATGTGCATTATAGAAATTAGTAGTATTTGTTTAAATGGAAATTAAACTAAATTTAACTATGTTAAAGAAATTGTTTTGTTTTTTAGAGAATAGATTATATGCCCTCTATGATTCATATTTTAATAAATATTTTTTATGTAAATACTGTAGTTATCCATTTTTAGTTTATCCTAGAAGCACTAAGATGTACCGAGACTTTGAGGAGATTTAATGGTGGTATTGAATGATAAAAGATACTGCTAACTTTTCTATGAATGGTTTGACTTTCAAATAGGTAAAATGATGTCATAAAAAACTGCAGGGCATGATTAATCCTTTTCTAGTGATGTAGTCAAAATAGAATAATATGAATCTATGGATTTTATAGTGGGATTACCCAATACTTTTTGACAGAATAACGCAATTTTGGTTCTTATTTTTCTGCTGAATAACTCTAAACATTATCTTCCCATTCAAGACACTATAAATCTATATAAAATTTCTTGTTTTTATCTTAAATATAAATTCATGTTACATGGAGTTCTAATCTCCATTATATATGACTATGATAATAGGTTTACTTATAAATTTTGGAAAGACCATCAAAATTCATTGGGAATAGAATTAAATTTCAGAATTTCCTTTCATCGTCTATTTTATGGATATTTAGAATTAATAATTCAGAATGGGGAGGATATTCTACATTCTTGTCCAAATATTACCACATCAGTTGGGATCAACATAATTATTTGTATTGTTTTATTATAGTAATATTTTTCACTCTATTATAAAAATGGAAAATTTTGTGGCATTATTTGGAAATCAGTTACAAAAAACAATTTTTTGGGTGGAATTTTTAGAAAGGATGTTATTCGGACAAGATTTGGTAGAGTAAATGTTTGTAAAGAAGAAGATAATTCAGTAAAAAATAAAGAAAACTCCTAACATGTATAAAATTTATGAGAATAACTGGAGAAATGATCTTTTTATCAAGGTATATGGTCTTGTTTTATTAAATTTTATCCCTGTAAAAGTGTAATGTCTTATGTTAAAAAGGAATGTTAATTCATATTTTAAATTGGACATGTAAAATCTCAAAGAATATTGGATTAGTTTCCCACATAATGGCTTTTCTTTTATGTTTTTCCAAGGTACATAATGTTTTTTAGGATTTAATGTTAAGAAAGAATGTACATGATTCATCTATTTTTTTAGCCCTGAAAAAGTTCAATTTTATGAAAACCATTATTTTGAGGAACAACCAGTTTATATTTTTGACTATAGAGAGAATGTATTATAGAAAAAGGTAATTCACCTAGTTAATGTTTTGTGAAAAAACCATATGGTTGAAAAATAAACATGTGAACCTAAATATTATATGAGATAAAGGTATCCTCTATTGCGTAAAAATTGAATATGATTGGGAGTACACAATTTCCATAATAGGATAATTTGACATCCCATGTAATGATAGAATAAATATTTTAATATTTAGTTACATTTTTATAATACTTTTGTTTAATATTAAATTTATATAATGTTAATTTGAAAAAGTAAACTTTATTTTTAATATAATAATCTATAAATTATATTATAATTAATTTTTTCTAATTTTCCAAAAAATATTTAATTTTAATGAATAGTAAAAAATACTAGTTTTATTGAAAACTATATTTTATTTAAAAGGTCAAAATTATGCTTTTGATTGGTTTAAAATTAAAATAATTTCATTTATATGTCAATGCATTATGTTATTTTTATTGGTGTTTATACATGAATTTATAATAAAAAGATTTTATATATTTCATTATAGTTCATTTTTTCGAAAAACATTTTTCGATGCATTTTATCTATTTAATTTTAAAATTTAAATCTACCACATATATTTTCATAATTTCAAAAAATGGATTCCATATTATGAATAGATTATTTTAAATTTATTTAAAATGTCCCATTTAGGTTTGGTGATAATGAATAATAACTTTGGTAATCATTTATAACCATAGTAATAGTATATCGCATAATTAAGGGTAAAAATATAAAATAAATCTTTAATAAAACTTTTAAAAATTGTAATGGACGATATATATTAATCATTTAACTAATAAGGTTATAATTTTAGTTATTTAATAGACTCTGGTTGTTGAAAATGATTTGGATATTATTTAAATTAATTAAAATCAAAAAATGTAACTTTCTTTGGGTTAAACATATTTTATGTGTACACATAGGGATAATGGAGGGTTAATAACTAATATATGTGTCCATAATTAACTTAGTAAACATATTACTTTGATAAAAATTAATTTATGACTTTTGAGGCCATTTGGATGAGGTTATAATATTTTTAATATTTTATTTAATTAAAAGAAAAAGGTGTCGCGTTCATATTCATAATAACTATATTATTTAAAAAATTTTGTCATTATGAAGATATATTAATCTATAGATATTATTTTGAAATAAAAAATATTTATCTACATCATGGTATATTATTTTTAATTATTATTCAATAAATGGTTTTCTTAAATAATTACACAATGAAGTAACAATAATTACATTATTAATGAAGCAATCAAATAAATGATATTAAAAATATTATATTAAATATAATTTTAATTGATTAAGGTGATTTAATAATTTAATATATTATTATTACATATTTTGGGTGTATTAAACATTTTGTTTTGAATTTATCTTATTGACTTTATTTTCGTAATGTCAAAGTAACAAATAGTGTCAAAATTGACACTAATGATATTTTATCAAAATAATATTTTATTAAATTATTTAGAAATTACAAATCAATTGTTAAAAAATAAAATGTGATTATTATTTGGTATAAAATTTTATAAATAGTTCATTTATCGGCCAATATACTTTTATATGTAATATATTACAAACATTTCATATTAAATAAATTTTTATCATAATTAATATTAAAATTGGTCGACCAAGGATAGTCAAAATGATAAGGTTTAAAATAAAACAAAAAAATATTTAAATTTTATTTTATGATAATATTAAACACATATATAACATTATATTCAAATCCTTTACCATTTTGTGGAATTTTAATATAAAATTAAACTATCGTAATATAATATTATGAAAATTTCAAAAAGTACCCCTCACCACAATTATAAAAGGGAACTTTTTCTTTCATTTGATATAACTACGTTGAGCCTTGCATCTCAGCAAAAATCAACCCATTTATCTTCTCAAAATCATTAATTATGTTTTTGAGGTTTTTATGCTTCCAATATACCAACCCTTTATCACTTAAGAATTGATTATATAAAGCACACTGAAGAAGAGGAAATCATCTTTATTGAGTAATTCAAGATTATTTTTTTCTTCTAATGCCTATTAATTTGTCATTTCATTATTAGTGTAATAAATACAATACAATATATATTATGATATGGTATTATGATTATAGTACAACCATATTCAAACTTTTATCTATCCTATGAAAAACACAAGGCATCATGCATGTGTACATATGATATATCGTTCCATGCAGTGGTGTGATTTTTTTTCTTCACCTCTTTAATTATATTGTTATGATAAGGGAAATAATTGATATATATGATAATTATTACATTATAGAAATTTAGGATATTTATGATATCATCCAATTAATTAAATTTTCATCCATTAGTGTAATGATTTCATCTCTTATACGTATGTATGGCCTACCATATCCACGTTATGATGAAATTAAATTTCAATATTAAAAATTCAAAAATGGTTCCAAAAAACTATTAAATAATCAATAATTATATTTATAACATTAATATCATTCTATAAGTTATGGATTTATATCCAATACAAAAGAATTGGGACATTCAAGATAAGGAAGTTTACTCCCCAACCATTGGTAATAATGAAATATTATTTACAAACGGTTGATTAGATTATATAAGAAGATCATTTATGATATCATAATTATAAATATTTTTCTTCAAAAAATTATTATCTTCCTTTAAGCCATTATACATGACATTTTTACTTTTTTGAAGGAATTAAAACCAGAGTTAAGGGACTTTCCTTTAAAAATCCACTTTAATATTTGTTTCTATATAAATTAAAATAAATATTTTTTAAATTTCAGGACATGAGAATATATATTGGTTTCAGGAAACATTAATTTTTTGAAAACTCTATTACAATTTTACATTGTTACATTACAATAAAATTTTATCCTGTGAATGTGTGCAGTATTCTTTAAAAAAACGTGATTTTCCGCAAGAAATTATTTTATGATTCAAGTGTTCTTGTATAATTATTATGTTACGATTCTTCGAAACATTTTATATTAATTGTTGGTTTAATTATAATATAATTATGGATGGGTCCATGATATCCCTATAATTAATTGGGTATGTTGCAAGTTAACCATAATGGTTATTCCATGCGTAACTGTGATTGTTAAATCATAAGGTAGTAACAAGGGTTACATCGTAAGTTATCCATGAGGGCTACAATGATATAGTATTTTTGAGGGTTACAATGTATGTATGTATGATAAGTAAATTATTACTTGAGTTACCTATAAGTTATGTTATGAATGAAATGCTATTACTGATATCTCAAAATTTTTCAAGTTATATTTTTGATTTTATGTTTGAAGAAACATTTATTAATTATTTATGGACTAATTCTTTCAATATTTCATTTTTATGTCACTTAATACAATTTTTATTATCATACAATGTTTTTAAATTTTTTTAATAAGGTGTATGGAGGGGTAATATAAAGTAGAATTCAAGAGTTGATAATATTTTTCATGAAAAAGAAATAATTTATTATTTTTAAAAGTTTTATATTCTAGAAAAAATGGATACATTTTTATTAGTATCATATTTTTATTCTTGTGGGTTGCTATGTATGAATTATGACCTATTTAACTAAAACAAAAAACCTAAAAGATCTTTGGGAATGAAAATGAATTATATTCTAAGTTCACTAAATTATGTAATAGATAGGGAATGTTTATTATAGACCTTTAAATCCAAAACATGTCCTCATATTATAGACAATTTACATTTCATAAAACCCCACTTCCAAAATTTATTATGAAATAATGGGAATGACATATACCATCTAAAATCACTTAAAATATAATATAAACCCTTTTTATCCCTCTTTGAAATCCAAAACATGGAAAAGGGCCAACCATTTCCAAAAAAATACATTTCAAAAATCCAATAGGGATTCTCTCACAAGGGTTAAACCACTTACACATTCAAAATAAAAATTAAGATGTAAGAAAATACTAATTATAAATTATATTGAGGTTAAAACCTCACCTTTAAAAAAATATCTTTAAAACAATGATTTCACTAATTTCAAGACAAAATGAAATGATAATAGAAAAATTAAAATAAAATCAATATCAAAATCCACAGGTGAATTTCAAAAAAAGAAAAAAAAATGAAAAAATTCCATTCGAACATGAAAACATGAAATTTAAATAAAAAAACCCTTTATTCTATGCTCAAAACACAGTTAAATAGATTGAAAACAATATAAAGATGTCACAAATACTCATATATTTAATTAAAATTAAATTATAAAGAAGAATATTTTTTTAAACTGAAAAATGAAAAAATTTCATAGATACAACAACTTGGAAGAAGAGGAAACCAAGAAAAAACAAGTTTCCTTCATTGGTGAGCACTCCCATTGCAATATAAACAAAAAATAAACATATAAACCCAAAAACCCCACATTATATCTACCTAGAACCCTAAAATAGCCCATTTTTTGGGATTTATGAGAGAAATGGAAACTAATAGTAATGATAATTGAGATTAATGAAGTGGGAATGAGAAAAATAAATACCTCCAAACTATTGGAAACTTTGATTGAGAGGCCAATAATCATGATAGGATGACATTGGATGTATACATTATGATATTAAAGTTCATTTGACATTAATGGGGGATACGTGGTGTGAAATTCCTCTTAATTAAAAGAGTGTATTTTGTGAAATTTAATAATTTAAAAATTTGGGAAATTCCATAATTTTTCCAAACCACGTTCCAAATATTCACATCATACTACCTAATTAGAGATAACACCAATAATTTTTAAAACCGTGTTCCAACTGCACACCAGGATATGTCCCTTCTAATTAGGACACAATTTTTTGGTTGTGCATATCATGGTTTGAAAAACCATGAAGAATATATATAAAATCACCCTGTCACCATGATATTACCAACCACATGGACACATCTAAGTTACTCATAACTATGAAGGCTAACCATGTTTCTACAAAAAATCCTCAAAGAACCTACATTTATAGCTAAAAAAACCATAAATCAAATCCACTCATGATAATATAAACTAATACATAATAAACGACACCATGACATAGGGGATTCCAAAAATGTTCTCATGAAATAGACATAAAAAACTAATTGTAAATAAGTGTAAAAATAAAGAATACCATTTAAAGAAGATAAAATGAGCCACCAAGAAACACCACCAACAAAAAAAAATAAACCATCGGAATCCGATCATATCAATCCAATATGGGGTTAATAATGATGGTTTATGTGACAATATAAATCATAGTATTGGTCTAGGAGGAATAATCCTTAATAAAAAATATATATCCATTAAACCAAAAGGAAAAAAAGTGAAATGAAAACCCAATAGAAAATGAATGATAATAAGAAGTATATGGATGGATGGACAAACCAACAAATTCATGAGAATAAATATTAAGTCTAGTAGAATAAATTAGAAAAACAAAAAAATTTATTGATGATGAGGTATACTATTGTGAGAGGGGAGGAAACCCATAATCATCAACCTATGAGAACAATTCGAGAAGGGGGATATTCTACTTGTGTGTGGTGGATTTTCAATAAAGCATCGGTTGTAGTCTTATAGAATAGATTTACTGAATTAAAATCATTATATAAATTATTTATATTGTAACACCCCAAGCATCCACAGTATGTTTCCCTTTGATCAAGGCAATAGGTTGCATTGCAGCTTCGAGATTCCAACACACCACGCCCAATCAAACTAGCCATTATGAATAGTATTACCCACTTTTTGAAAATTTATAAAATTTATTTTTCAAAATGGACATCATTTTTGAATTCGGAATATCAAAATTATCTTAGGGTGATTTTTTTGTATATTTCTGAAAACAATCAATTTTTGATGAATAGTGAAAAACACTGTGTTATTGGTTAAAACCGGCTTTTTATTTAAATAATTATTTAATTTATTTAAATTTATTTTAGGTCAAAATTGATACATAATACCTATATATTTTAAATTTATTTTATTGTAGTCATTTTATAATAAGATTACATATATAAAAATGTTAATGAACATATTACAGTCTTTTACCCACCTCCTAGGAGCATTTGAAAATTTGTATAAAACATAATTTTACCGCTTCTGTGAGTTGAATTTTAAAAAATCTAGAGACACGATTAATATAAGTAAGTAGAATGTGGTTCAATAAGTTGAAAATAGTTTTTTGGTGAATAGTAACTTTTGACTTTTATTTACTACAGCTAAAAGTAAATAGGTTAATTATGGGTAAAAATGATATAATAATTACCCTAACAGAGGACCTAATTCTATTGAATAAGTATAATTCAACAAAAAATACCTTAAGAATATAATATGACCTACATTGGTCCACTTATATTTGAATACGACATTTATTATTATTTTATTTAAAGAAGAGTCGAAAGAGTTAAATTCAATGTTTAATAACTAAACCATTTTTAATATAGGGTTACACACAATTTAAATTAGACTATAAGTATTTATTAGAAAGATAAAATTATTTCCCATATAATATTATTTTATTTTTAATTTTTAGAGATTAAATAGTATAATTTATTTATGACACAATGATGATATATTAATTACCTTATTAATGAAATATTAAAATAATTGATATTACAAATATCCAAATAAATGTAAATTGAGACTTATGACCAATTACACTAATTTTCTTGGTTAATATTACATTTTAGGGATGGTTAAATAAATTTTAATCTAGGTGATAAAGTTTTTATGGCTTTCAAAAAAATAAAATACTAAATAGTGTAAAAAATGAAATAATTGAGTTTTAAAAACAAATAGTATTTTATTAATTGATATAATATTAATTAAACTCTATGGTTAGACCAAAAGACTTATTTAAGGTTAAATATATTAATAATGAAACAAAAGGGATTCATTTGAAAGTTTATTGTAGGTTTATTAACCATATAATATAAAAATACAAAGAGACATGGTAAATGTCAATCTATTTAACATAGAGTTGAATAAAAAAGATAATGTTATTATGGTGACCAAAACCTTTCTAAGATGTATTGGTTGAGTGGTTTTTGACTGATCCCCAAATGATCCTCTAAATAAATCATTTTTGTGCCATTATAAACTGCAAATTATTTTATTATAAAATAATATTTCAAAGATTTCCTAATGTTACCCTCGCCACTCTTATAAAAGGGCACTTCCCCTTATCCCAAAATCACAATTCCAAAGCCATTTGGCTCAGCCAAAGTTGTCCCAAATATCAACTAAAATTTACTCCCATTATCCTAGAGGCTTTCCTTGTAGAGACTCGAAGCTTGACATATATGGACATTACATTAGTTTTGTGGAATACTTTATATATAACAAAAACAAACACCGAAGGACCGTAATAGTTTAGTGTCTTTGGAAACTCAGAACATAATCTTCCAATTATGGTTAAAGATATTCAACATATCCCATAAAGATCTTCCCCTTTTTTTCTTACCTAAAACATTTCTTTATATCCTGGGGAAAAGAAAAAATATAAAGGGAGAGATTAAATGATCAGTAAGGGTAAGCATGGAGAAAATAAAAAAACCATATACATTTGAACATAAAACATGAACATAATGTTTAAACATCAAAATCTTGAGCAATGACATAAAACATGGTAGTGTGTGAGGCACAGATCGTAATGGAACATCAATCATGATAAAATATCATGGAAATAAAACTTTTAATTGTGGAAAAACATTAAGCAAATGATATGATTTCCATAGTAGCCAAGGAATTGCTTCCAAGACCATCTTAGTGGACAGAGTCCCTTTCTGAATCGAGTTGACTCCTCATTCCAGTCCTCTATCACTAAACCAGATTAACTTACCATTCTATCCATGTCTATCTCATGAGATATAAATCATTACCCAATGCATTGGAGGGAGATATAGGTCCCACCCTTCTCATAATGAAATCATTCATACTTGTGCCACAACATAAACATAAATCATTCATCATAACCCGAAGAATAAAAATTGGTTTCATAAACATCATACCATCATAACATATTCCATATAAAACAAATGTATATCATTTCATCATAAGAAAAGTTAAACCATGTAAATCATAGAGACATTATACTTGAAACATACACATATGAAATAATGTCATCTTATATGGAAAATGGTTTTGATAAAACACGTGAAAAGAATACTTGAGGAAAATATCCTTTCTTCTTAAAAATCATTTTATTTTCACAAAATGCCATGAAATTTTAAAAGAAAAGGATTCTGTTGAAAAGATACATGAAATATTTTACAGTAATCTTCATGAAAATAATGCGTTATAAAACCGTAAAAATCCGTTCATGCCGTATAAGTTTAAAAAATATTCTCGTCGTACTTTTGTCAGAAAAGTCAAAAAGTTCCTCGTATGGTAAAAAAAATATTCCTTTCATAAAATGTTGTAAAAGTAAAAATGGGTAAAAAATAATTTTATCATACTTAAAAAAACATTTAGAAAACATGGACATGGATGATAAAAATAACTCCAATAAATACTTACGAATAAACAATCTCGGATAAGAACGAGATTGGAATAATTATCCCTTACCTTAGATTAGATATGATTTATATGTATCCAAACCTCATTTATAATTATTTAAATAATGTTATTGACTTATTACAGAATCATATTAATTTTTATTATATCATATATGGTTCACTTATGAATTTATATTACCCGTTCTTTTGTAAATTCCATGTTTAAAGCAGTATTTTGGGTAAAATCATTTTATTTATCGTACATGTTTGGACTTGTTGTTCTTGATATTATTATTACTTATATCTTGATTTACATAATTCCAGAATTTAAATCATTATTTCTACATTATATATATATTCAGTACATATATATATATATAATAGATAGATAAATTAAATGAAATACACCGTTCATGGACACGGTAGGTCGTACGTACGCATGAACACTGTTTTCCTTTCCTTATTGACTTGAATGGAATTAAGTAGATGACATAAATAAATAAATATAAATAAATCTAGTAGCATTATTGTGTCATATATTTCATGATTACTTATTATATATACTTTGTAATCATTCTTGAATTGTTAACATGGAAAATGAATCTCATTGCGTTGTGGAGACGACAATCCGTATATACGCACGAGCGATGATATCGTTCCCATATTTATTGAATAAAATTTGAGTGGATGATATAATATATTATGATCAGTATGATGGAATAATAATCATATATAGTTATTATTTACACCATTATACTCATCCAAGTAAGGTGGTGGTGGAAAAACAGATTACACCACGGCGTGGAGAGGGTATTCCGTACATACGCACGCATGGTGATTTCGTTTTCCATAGGATGAATAGAAGGTGAAATGGGGTTGTTTCATATTTATAATAACATATCAGTATATAATTAATACTTATTTTCTTACTTTATAATGAAACAACTAAAGAATAGGAAGTAGAAGAAGAAAAAAACATGAAAGAGTCGGTAGAAGAGATTACCTCTTCTTCGACGCACCTCCTTTAAACTTCTTCTTAGGGCAGTAGAGTTGGTCTTTTGAGAAGACCAGAACCTCTATGATATAACTAGAGAGGTTTAGAAGAGTAATTTTCATGGGTTGGCCGAGAATCAAGGCTCAAAAGGGTGTGGAGAGAATAGGGAAGGGGTGCCCTTTTTATAAGGGAGGAGAGGGGCACCTTAGGAAAACATAAAATATTATTGTATAATAAAGTCATATTCGGTTTTAATAGCTCAAAATTGATTTATTTCGAAGCTAAGGTGGGGATGGGTCGAAATACTCTGAACCAATAGGTTTTAGACAAGTTTAGGTTGCTATTTTATCCGTATCATTTAGATTTAACTCTAAGTTAAATAATTTAACTTTTACCGCGTCTTTTTGTTTTCTTACACTATATGGTTAATAAACTTACTATAACAAGCCAAAAGAAGCCCAAGTGGTTCATTATTAATATATATATCCTTATCTAATCATTTAGCCGAACCTTATATTTTTAGGAATAAAATAACAATTAATAATATAATATATTTTTTAAAAACTATGTTATGTCAATTTGGACCCTATTTGGTACTTGGTTTTTGTGAAAATCATAACAGAATTATTAGTTCAAAACAAGTTAATTAAATAAATACTAACATTTATTTAAATCTAAAAAATTACTGGAATTCATAAAAAGTCTCAGAATACATTTATTTGGGTATTTATAACATTAATTATGTTTATATTTCATTAATAAGGTAATTACTTCATCATCATTATGTCATAAATAAATTCAATTATTTAATGTATAAAAATTATAAATAAAATACAATTATTTAGGAAATACATTCATCTTTCTAATGAATATTTATAGTCGAATTTATCATAGGTATATCCCAATATTAAAATGTTTTAGTTATTAAACGTTGATTTTAACCATTTCAACTCTTCTAAAAATAAATTAATAATAAATGTCCTAATCTATTCCAAGTATACCTAAATGATAATATTATATTCCTAAGGTTGTTTTTGGTCGAATTACACTAATCAAATAGAATTAGGACATTTTTTAGGGTAATATTAATATCATTTTTACCATTAATTACCCTATTTACTTTAAACCGTTGAAAATAAAAGTAAAAAGTTACTATTCAACAAAAATTATTTTTATCTTATTGAACCACATTTTACTTATTAATACAACTCTATCTCTCGGATTTTTGAAATTCCACTCACATAAGTGATAAAATTATGTTTTATGTAAATTTGAAAATTCTCCTAGAAGGTGGGTAAAAGATGGTCAAAAGTTCAATAAATTTTTTATATATATAAAATTGTTATAAAATGACTCCAATGAATTACATTGAACTTATATTGGTATTATGTATCAATTTTTACCTAGAATAAATTTAAATAAAATAGATAATTATTCAAATAAAAAGTTGGTTTTTAAATAATAACCTAGTGTTTTCACTATTCATCAATAATTGAAAGTTTTTAGAAAAATAAAAAAAATTCACTATAGTCTAATTTCGATATTCTGAATCCCAAAATGAAGTCCATTTCGAAAGATAAAATTTATAAAATTTTAAAAAGTGGTTATTATTATTCATAACAGCTTGTTTATATAACATATCGTTGTTTAGTGAAACTCGATATTGAATACAAGACATGCTATTGTGGAAGGTCGTGATTGCATGTAATGCAAGCCAAGTTAGGGATGCGAGTAGTGCAAGCTCCTTTTGGTGTAGAGTACAACACAAGGCATCAATGTAATTAAAAATATTATTTCTCATAAAATCTGAGGGTGTTACACTCTACCCCCCTTAAAATGAATTTCGCCCTCGAAATTAGTCGGGGTTATAAATGGTTTACTACTCAAATGTTTTTATAGAAACCCACATCATAAAAAGGAATACCAAAACTTATCTTTAAAAACTAAAGTATGAAACGTAACGGTTACCCAATGTAACTCAGCACTGGGTTTCCACATAGGACAACATAGTTGAAAATATGGATATAGAAGAGAAATCTAACCATCATGTTCTGATGGAGAGTGGTAGAGAACATGGCTAGGAAAAAGGCCAAAATCACAAAGCTATAAATTTGTGATGATCTAAGGTACAATATGATTCATCATATATAAGGGCACTAGGAAAACATTTTTGGTTTTCAAGATGATTTCGATAAGGTTGAATAATTTTAATTAGAAGAAATAATTACTTTTTTTGGTATAATCCCACCATTTTTTTATGCCTTGAACAATTTCCACTTCATCTCTTAAATAAATGAAGTTAAATTTGTCATTTGTAAAATGTTAGTAGATCATGTGATAGAATGATGGGTCATTCCATCTGTTTCATACAAAAGGATAGAAAATGTTATAAAATATACATAATTCCTTTTATGGTGAGGTTAATCGTATATGATTACAAAAAATGGAATTATATTTCATCTATCATACCGCTTAATAAAACTAGTTTCTACTATCCAGGGACTTCTTATTGGCCATTGGTAGGCGATAAAGGTCTGTCACACTTCGGTTGTGGGTTCGATTCCCGCAACCCTATCAGACGCGACGGGTTGTCTCCCATTCTACAGGTTGTGCCTTTTCTTAAACTACCATATTATAACATTCTATCAATAATATTGAAAAATTTATATCCTTAAACAATACTTACTTATGTTCAACATAATCCATTCCAATTTTTAAGCTTATCCAAAATACTTCTTTCCAAACTCATAGTATAAAGAGAACGATTACTAAAAAGGACATATAAAAAGAACGTGAATACCATCATTTATCCCTCATATATCTTGTTGGTCACATTCCAATAATGTGAATACCAAAAACATGTATTCTCTTGAAAAATGAATACACATTGAACCTTAGTGAAGACATAAATGTTGTCAAAAGTTAACTCTTTCCACATACCAAAATCTAAATATTCTAGATACTCAAAACATGATATAACCTTGTCCTTATATCGGTCATGAGCTCATGAATACTATCAAACATTTAATTTTCTCCTTATCCCTTCATTATGTGCATATCATCGGCTTTCTAAAAATATTTCAATCACTTTTCATGGTTACCGATGCCATATTCTTATAGAAAACCACAAAGGACCAATACATAGATATTCCAATATACCATAAAAGTACCTCAACAAAATTATTCATTAATTCCAATATATAAACACTTCAATCCATCCTGTTAAATGATTCCCATGGAATAAGTCCTTCCTTGAATTAGAAGTTACCTCTTTTGTCAGGGGATTCAGTTGGGCAATGCCCATGTTCTCCACAGATAAGACATTGGACTCCAATAATAGTCTGTCACTCTATGACCCTTTTCTCCACATAGATAACATATTCCCCTCTATTTGAGGTATTCCACAAGGTTCTTCTTCCCTTCTTAAGAAATCTCGATCTTCCTTTATCTATGCTCCTCACCATGAAAACATGATTAAAATTCCATATTCCTCTTATTTGATGACTTAGGAATACAACTAATGTTCACCTTGTTAATCATATATCGATATGACTGATTCAGCATAATCACAATATCATTCTCTCCAGGCATTAAAAAATTTCATTGATCATAGCCACCAATATTTCCAATAGAATGAAAGGTAACTGAATTCCTTCTCGTTCCTTCCATTGAATAAGACCAGAAACCATAGTGTAAGAAACAATTAAAATAACAAGGAACCACATAATCATAAAAAGTAACTTATGGGATGTCTAACTTATCATAAATTATTTAATCAATGACACCTTAAGTTAACTGTAGGTTATTGATTATTTTCAATATAATTCTAGGACTATAACCAATATGTATACATAACCTTAGGGACATCCCTCAACATACCTTAGAAATATCTCTAGTAATCTCACTAATGTTTTTGCATACTAGTCTCCAAAGGTTAACTAAACCGAACCATTGTTACCAACTGTAGAGACCCGAAGCGTGACATACATGAACATTACATTACTTTGGAAGAATAATTAATACATAAAAAAACAAACACAGAAGGACCGTAATAGTTTAGTGTCTTTGGAAACTCGGAACATAATCTTCTAATCGTGGTGAAAGATCTTCAACATCTCCCATAAAGATCTTCCTCTTTTGTTTTCTTACCTAAAACGTTTATTTATATCCTAGGGAAAATAAGACCTATAAAGGGTGAGCTCAAATGCTCAGTAAGGGTAAGCATGGAGAAAATAAAACAAATCATATACATTTTAACATAAAAACATGAACATAATGTTTAAACATCAAAATCTCGAGCAATGACATAAAACATGGTAGTGCATAAGGATTAAATCATAATGGAACATCAATAATGATAAAATATCTTGTAAATAAAACATGTAATTGTGGAAAAACATTTAACACATGATATGATTTCCATAGTAGCCAAGGCATTACAGCCAAGACCATCTAAGTGGACAAAGTCCCTTTCTGATTCGAGTTCACTCCTCATTCCAGTCCTGTATTATTAGACCGGATTAACTTACCGTTCCAACCATTTCTATCTCATGAGATATAAATCTTTACCCAATGCATTGGAGGGAGATATAGGTCCCATCCATCTCATAATGAAATCATTCTTACTTGTACCACAACATAAACTTAAATCATTCATCATGACCCAAAGAATAAAAATGGGGTTCATAAACATCATCCCATCATAACATATTCCATATAAAACAAATGGATATCATTTCCTCATAAGAAAAGCCAAACCATGTAAATTATAGATATATTATACTTGAAACATACATATATGAAATAATGTCATCGTATATGGAAAATTGTTTTGGTAAAATACATGAAAAGAATTCTTGAGGAAAATATCCTTTCTTCTTAAAAATCATTTTCTTTTCACAAAATGCCATGCAATTTTAAAATAAAAGAGTTCAGTTGAAAATAGTCATGAAATCTTTTAGAGTAATATTCATTAAAATAATGCGTTATAAAACCCTAAAAATCTGTTCATTCCACATAAGTTAAAAAAATATTCTCATCGTACTTTTCTCGGAAAAGTCAAAAAGTTCATCATATGGTAAAAAAAGAATGATTCCTTTCATAACATGTGGTAAAAGTAAAAAATGGGTAAAAAGGACTTTAATCATACATAAAATCACATTTACAAAACATGGACATGGATGATAACAATAACCACAGTAAATACATACAAATTAACAATCTCGGCTAAGAACGAGATTGGAAAAATAATCCCTTACCTTAGGTCCGATATGCTTTGTACGTATCCGAACCTCCTGTATAATGATTTAAATAATGTTATTGACTTATTATAGAATCATATTCACTGTTATGATATCATATATGGGTCACTTAGGACTTTATATTACCCATTCATTTGTAAATTCCATGTTAAAGCAGCATTTTGGGTAAAATCGTTTTATTTATTGTACGTGTTTGGACTTGTTGTTCTTGATATTATTATTAATTATATCATGATTTACGTAATTCTAGAATGTAAATCATGATTTATATATCATATATATTTTTATTACATATATATATATATAATAGATAGATAAATGAAATGAAATACACTGTACATGGAGACGGTAGGCCGTACGTACGCATGAACGCAGTTTTCCTTTCCTTATTGACATGAATGGAATTAAGTAGATGAAATACACACACACACAGATATATATATATATATATAAATCCAATAGCATTATGATGTCATATATTTCATGATTACTTATTATATATACTTTATAACCACTCTTGAATTGTTAACATGGAAAATGAATCTCATTGCGTTGTGGAGACGAAAATCCGTACGTACGCACAAGCGATGATATCATTCCCATATTTATTGAATGGAATTGTAGTCTATGATATAATATATTAGGATATGTATTATGGTATTATAATCATATATTTTTATTATTTACACCATTATACCCCTCCAATTAAGGTGGTGGTGGAAAAACAGATTACACCACGACATGGAGATAGTATTCCGTACGTACGAACGCGTGTTGATTTCATTTTCCGTTGGATGGATAGAAGGTGAAATGCGGTTATTTAATATTTATAATAACATATCAGTATATAATTATTAATAATTTTATTAATTTATAATGAAAAAACTAAAGAATAGGAATTAGAAGAAGAATGAAACTTGATAGTGTCGGTAGAAGAGATTACCTCTTCTTCAACGCACCTCATTTAAACTTCTTTTTAGGGCACTAGAGTTGGTCTTTTCAGAATACCATAAACTCTATTATATAACTATAGAGGTTTATAAGAATAATTTTCAGGGTTTGGTGGAGCATCAATGCTCAAAAGTGTGTGAATAGAGGAGGGAAGGGATGCCCTTTTTATAAGGGAGGAGAGGGGCACCTTCGGAAAACTTAAAATATTATTATATAATAAAGTCATATTCGGTTTCTAATAGCTCAAAATTTATTTATTTCGTATATAAGGTAGGTATGGGTCAAAAAAATCTCAAACAATAGGTTTTAGACATGTTTAGGTTACTAGGTTTTCCTTATAATTTAGATTTAACTCTAAGTTAAATAATTTAACTTTTACCGCGTCTTTTTGTTTTCTTTCAATATATGGTCAATAAACTTACTATAACAAGACAAAGAACCCAAAGTGGTTCATTAATAATATATATCCTTCTATAAGTCATTTGGACGAACCTTATATTTTTAGTAATAAATAACAATTAACAATATAATATTTGTTTTAAAAAACTATTTTATGTCAATTTTGACACTATTTGGTACTTGATTATTGTGAAAATAATAACAAAATTATTATATCTAAGAAAATTAATTAAATCAATAATAACATGTCATATTAATCATAAAAATTAGTTTAATTCATAAAAAGTCTCAAAATACATTGATTTGGGTATTTATAACATCAATTATGTTAATATTTCTTTAATATGGTAATTACTGCATCATCATTATGTCATAAATAAATGAAATTATTTAATGTCTAAAAATTATAAATAAAATACCATTATGTGGGAAATGTTTTTATCTTTCTAATTAATATTTGTAGTCGAATTTATATTATGTGTAACCCTATATTAAAAATGTATTAGTTATTAAACTTTGATTTAAACCATTTTAACTTTTCTTTAAATAAAATAATAATAAATGTACTAATCTAATCCTAGTAGACTTAAATGATAATATTATTTTCATAAGGTTGCTTTTGGTCTAATTAAACTTATCAAATAGAATTAGGACATGTGTTAGGGTAATAATAATATCATTTTTACCCTTAATTACCTTATATACTTTTAACCGTGGTAAATAAAAGTAAAAATTTACTATTCACCAAAAATTATTTTTATCTTTTTGAACCAAATTTTACATACTTATACCAACAGTTTCTCTTGGATTTTCTAAATTCCACTCAGAGAAGCGGTAAAATTTTGTTTTATGTAAATTTTCAAATTTTCTTACGAGGTGGGTAAAAGACAGTCAAAAGTTCAATAAATTTTTTATATATCTAAAATTGTTATAAAATGCATCCAATGAATTACATTGAACTTATATAGGTATTATGAATCAATTTTTACCTAGAATAAATTTAAATAAAATAAATAATTATTTAAATAAAAATTCAGTTTTTAAATAGTAACCCAGTGTTTTCACTATTCATAAATAAATTGAAGGTTTTCAGAAAAATACCAAAAATTCACTATAGGATAATTTTGATATTCTGAAACCAAAAATGGAGTCCATTTTGAAAGAAAAAATTTATAAAATTTCAAAAAATGGTTATTACTATTCATAATGGCTATTTTATATAACATATCGTTGTTTAGTGAAACTCGGTATTGCGTACAAAACATGCTATTGTGGAAGGTCACGATTTCGTGCAATGCAAGACAAGTCAGAGATGCATCTATTGAAAGATCCTTTTGGTGTAGCGTACAACACAAGAAATCAATGAAATTAAAAAGAATATTTCTCATAAAATCTCAGGGTGTTACATTCCTTTCCTCATAAAGCCTACATAAGGAGCCATTTTGATGAAATCAAAAAGAAGAACCCGAAGAAGAGCGAATTATTTCATCAGTTCTTTCAAGTTATTTTCTTCCTCCACTTCCTCTTTATTTTTTGTTTTCATTCCAAAATAATAAATCTAATAACTTTTATACACTCTGATGTTATTATAAATATGGTACACCCATATTTGTTATTATATCCATCCTATAAATGACAAAGTCACCATACATGCCTTCGTACGACTTACAGTATCCAGGTCATGATGTAGTTTCTTATTGAAACACTTCATTATATGGATGGGTATAATAATTAGTATAACTAATTTAAATAATAAATATAACATGTTAATAATTCATTATATATGATATACCATCCAATTACATATGATTTCTCCATTAATATAATGATATTGTCGCTCGTACGTACGTACGGATTATCGTATCCACGAACGCGAGGAGATTCATTTCCCATAGTAACCATTAATGAATATTTTTCATTTGATTACAAAAAATAATGATTATTAATATAATATCAATCTGTATATGAAGCGAATACATCATATCCAAATCAAAAATGGCTTATGTAATCAAGAATATAATGGAAAACGAATCAGTTAACACCAGAAACGACGATACTACTGAAATATTATTAACATAAAAATATTAGAGGATCATATATGATATCATATTTATGTATATAGATCATGTATAAATTAAAAAAAATGATTTAACTATTATACAGGAGGTTAACGTACCCTCTACCCAGGAAAATTACAAGGTAAGGGTTAATTTCACAATCTCTTTATTATCTGTGGTTGTTTTTATGTAAGTATCTACTATGACCTATTTATAATACACATCCATGTTTTCATAAACATTTATTTCATAACATTTTTACTATTTACTATAATATGAGTTAAAGTCATTTATACACTTGTTTGACCTTATATGTTTTGAATGAAATATTTCTGTCCTTGTCTAAACAAGGTAGTTTATGAATTTTTTGACAAAATTAAGGTAAGAATGTTTTTTAACTTATAGAGTGGGTGCGGTTATTTTCCTCCATTATAACCTCATTAAATATTCCCTTACAAGATCATTATAATATATTCAAAATAAATTTTTTCTTTTATAATTATGTTACTCTATTTCAATATTGAAAGAGACATTTCTCTCAAATTTTTTATATCTTCTATGTAAACATCCATTGATAAAATTTATGCTTGTTTGAAGTTGATTTATTATGATAAAATGATCCATACTTTATTTAAGGTTTGTTTATATGTTCAAATGTGGATGTTCTATTCTTATACCACAAATGGTTTATGGATAAATTATTTACATTTTGTATTCTAGTTTTAATATGAATGTTTTTGTTGTGTTTCCACCTTTTCATATGAGGAATGTATTAGACTTAGTGTGTGATAGGTGGAGCCTACTATAGATCCTTGGTGCATCCTACCGTCTCAAGAGACAATTAGACATTGAATGGGCTGAGTCCTTTCCCAATTTTGATATATGGGTTTGGCCGAGGCCTAAATCTTTTTTAGACATCTTGGCCGAGGCCTTGACAAGATGTTTCAGAATGTTCTTCATTATTAATTCCCTTATTATGAAAATAATAATGATGTTTTATGTGGTTATTCGAATAGTATAATACTCATGACTATGTTTTATTATGGAATTATTTACTGAGTTCATATTACTGCCATTAAATGTTCATGTTTATTATTTGTAAAGGAATGTGTTTTTAGTTATTCACTATGCCAAATTTTTATGTTATCCAACGCTGTATTGATTACCCTTACTGAGCATTTTCACTCAACCCTTTATTATGTTTCATTTTCCCAGGATATGTAGAATTTATTTATTAGTGACTTGGAAAAAAATCTATATGGATTGGATGTTTCTAATGGAATAAATTATTGTTGTATTTATTTTCATTTTGTAATGTTGAACTTATGTATATATCTTGTTTCCAACAATACTAAACTCATTGGTATTTCAGGACATGATTCCCTATATCATGTCGAAGTTATGTAATAAAGCACTGACTCTGTGTAACTGGGGTCAGGGAATTATTGTTTGTATCAGAGGAAGTTTAGTACAAACCATGGAAAACTAGATTTAGAAAAAACTCTGATTAGATAACTTTACAATAAGATAGACTCTGAGGATTAGTATAGATTAACTTCATATAATTTTAGTTCTGTAGATATTTTTGAGATTTTTCCATGAAATACATCCCTATCTAGATACAAGAAGGTAGAGGTATCTCTGGAACCGATGTACCTTGGGGTAAAATATGAAAACAACACTTTGTGCTAGACCCGAACAAGAACTGGTGCACGACATCGGGCCTTGCTGTACTCTAGGTTACGATACTCCCGAGGGATATGCTTAGGATAATTCTCATTTTCTATAAAAACCATTATGAAGGATTTATGAGTACATACCTCCCCAATTAAAACATTTTTATGATTATGGATTATATCCAGAAACTGTTCAATTCATGTTAAGTTTTTTACAAGTTCAGAATTATGTATTGCGATTCATAAACTAATATATTTTTATGCCATTAATTAAAAATGGTGCATAGTTGAAGGAATTAAAACTGTATAAATGCATGGAATCCATATAGGGATTTCCCTCCTACTCAAGATATAGTGAAGATGGTGATGAAACTGGTGCTGATCAACTTATCATCATACTGGTACAACTCACTCAGGTTATGAATAATATCCTTACCCGTATGGAGCAACCTGATCCACAATGTAGAGTGTCATAGTTAGACCACTTCATGATTCAACAACCGCCGACATTCAATGGGATTATAAATCCATTAGTTGTAGAGAAATCGATATGTTCCTTAGAGAAATGTTTCATTCTTTGGAGAGTTCCAAAAGGGAAAAAGTTGTCCTCGTAGTTTATCACCTCACGGGAGATGCAGATCAATGGTGGTATTTGATTTAAAACACAATGGAAGATTAAGAAGTATCAAACATGGAATAAAAATAGTTTAAAGATATTTTCTTAGAAAAATACCTTCCCCATGACCATCGAGGGGATATGGAAAGACAATTTCTGAGGCTGAGGCAAAAGGTGGATGAAAATGTTGCAAAGAATGAGGCTATCTTTACAAGGTTAGCAAGGCATCCTACAGATTATATACATAACCCAAGAAGTAATATTGACCATTTCATTGGTAGGTTAAAACCATTTCTCCATAATGCATTATTCTCACAATCCTTCTCATCATATGAAGATATTGTCTCATGTGCTATCAAGACAATAAAAGAATTCTCTAAGTCTTCTGGCTTTAATGTAAAGAAATAGAAGAAGAGATCTACTGAACACTCTAGGAAAGGAAATAAAGAAACATGAAAGAAGGTAAGAGTTGAATTTCCACCTTGTGATAATTGTTGAAGGAAGCACTCTGGTGCCTGTCTAAAAGAAAAAAGAGTATGCTTAAAATGTTAAAAGAAAGTACATGTTGCTAGTGATTTTAAGGGGAAGAAAGAAGGTACCAATGTTTGATGATACAATTGTAGAGAGATAGGACATTATGAAAATGAATGTCTTAATCATCTGGGAAATTTAGCTTAAAAATGGACAAGGTATCAAGGATAAGCTTATGCGATCACTACTATAGAGGTTGAAGCTCCGAAAGATGTGGTGGTGGGTAATTTAATGTTTTCCTCAGGTTTATCCTATGCTTTATTTGATTCTTGATAATCGCATTGTTTCATATCATCCTAGTTTTCTAAGAAAATTAGATATTTCTAATTTGATTTAACAAGGTAGTAGTTAGTCATAATTTTAAGGTAATTATCACTACAATAATGTTTTGTGAACCAGTCACCATTATGGAATATAAATGATATTTATCTGTTGATCTAATCATTATACCCATGATTGAATTTGATATAATCCTCAGTAAGGATTGGATTTACGACCATGATGCTAAAATTTATTGTAAGAATAAGGAGGTTACAATTCTCAATGATGATATGGATTACCTTATCTTTAGAGCAGAAATACTAACATCTAATTCTTATATAGATACACCCCCAATAGCTCTAATAAATTCAATTATTGTGGATGATGAAAATGAAATAACTATGGGTAAGGAAAAGAATGTTCGAATAGAGGTTGTATCTATTGTGCAAAAATATGTTAATGTGTTCCAGAGGATTTACCTGGATATCATCCATAATCAGAAATTGTTTTTTTTCATGGTTTTAATTACTGGTTGATGGACCATATCGAGTACTCATTATATAATGGGCATTATGGAATTAGTGGAACTAAAGAAATAACTAGATCAATTTAGTAATAAAGGATTTATTCACCCTAGTGTTTTTTCATGGAGATCCCCTATCCTTTTTGTTAAGAAGAAATATGGATCTATGTGGTTGTGCATTGGATATAGGGAGATCAATGCTATAAAAATAATGAACAAGTATCCCCTACCTCACATTGATTATTTATTCGACCAACTTCATGGATCTTAATAATTTTCAAAGATTGAACATCGATCTGGATATCATTAGTTGTGTTTAAATAAGGAAGACCTTCGAAATACAACATTTCAAACCAGTTACGGGCATTATGAGTTTACAGTAACGACTTTTGGATTAAAAAATTCACCCTCTATCTTTATGGATACAAGGAATAGTGTTTTCAAGGAATATCTTGATGATTTTGTAGTCGTATTTATTGATGATATCTTAGAATAATAAAAAAGATACAAAGATGATGAATATCACTTGCGCATTATTGTAAAGACTATTAGAAGAAATTAATTATATGGGAAGTTTATCAAGTGTGAATTATAGCTTCAAGATATTTCTTGTCTTGGTTATATTGTCTCTAAGGATGGAATATATGTTGATCATTAAATGACGAAGGCAATCCTAGAATGGAAAAAACCAATAATTATAATTTAGGTACATAGGTTTTTTGGTTTAGTAGGTTATAATCAAAGTTTCATCTATAATTTTACCCGGTTGGGTAACCCATTAACCAAAGATCACATGTAACGGGGATAATATTTTTTGGAAAAAAGATTTTGAAGGATGTTTCAATAAACTAAAGGGAAGATTAGTCAATGCTCCTATCTTGACTCTACCATCAGGGAACGATGAGTTTGTTATTTATTGTGATGATTCAATGAAAGTACTTGGTTGTGTCCTTATGAATAATTATAGAGTTATTTACTATGAATCATGAAAACTAAAAATTTATGTGAAAACTTATCCTATACATGATCTTGAGTTAGCATCTATAATCTTGGCTATACAAATATGGAGACACTATATATATGGTGGAAAATGTCATATTTATACTGATCTCAAGAGTTTCAAGTATGTTTTCTCAAAAAATGAACTCAACATGAGGCAATGATGATGGATTGAACTACTCAAGGATTATTATTGCATTATACACTACCACCCGGGTAAGGCAAATAAGGTGGAAGGTACTTTGAGTAGAAAGGACCATGGAGTTTTGAATAAGATGAGAGTTGAAAGGGATTATATTTTCATGGATCTTATAAATATGGATATGGGAATAACCATGGAAGGTGAAGCATCAATACATTTTCAAATGGTTTCCAAAAAATCTTTACTAAAATGATAAAGAGTTCTCAAACTGATGAAGAGGATTTCAAGAGAAGATTAATGCTATAAATGATGGGAGATTGAGTGACTTTGTATATGAAGATGGAGTATTGAAATTTGGGAAGTGACTTTGTGTTCTCAATATACCTGATCTAAAAAGGGAATTATTTGATGATTCTCATAGAAATATATTCCTTATACACATAGGGAGAACCAAGACGTATTGATATTTGAAGAAACATTTTTGGTGGGACAAGAAGAAGAGGGAGATTGCTGATTTTCTGTCTAGTTGTATGGTTTGTCACAAAGTAAAAGCTTGAAGGCAACAGCCTGGATGAGTCATGAAACCTCTTCCCATACCTAAGTGGAAATGGGATGATACTATGATGGACTTTATCATGGGTCTACCAAAGACTAATAGAAGCAATGATACAATATGGTTCATTGTTTATCGCCTTACTATGTTAGCACATTTTCTTATGATAAGAGAAGATTTACAACTTGAACGTTTAGCAAGAATGTATATTAATGAAATTTTAAGACTTAATGGAGTCCCCCTATCGATTATTTCTGAACGTGATCCTCCTATTATATCCAGATTCTAGAAAAGTCTTTAGAAAGACCTGGATAATGAACATTGTTTGAGTACTTCCTACCACCCTCAAACAAATAGACAATCAGAATGGATTATTCAAACCTTTGAAGACATGTTGAGATATTTCTCACTTGACTTTCCGGGTATGTGGGGTCAATATTTACCTATGGTCAAATTTTCCTATAATAATAGCTTCAATTCAAGTATTCAGACGACACCATATAAGGCATTCTATTGAAAGAGAAGTCACACAAAAACTTTTTGAAATGATGTTGGTGAAAGAAAACTTGAAGGCCCAAAACATGTTTAGGAAAAAATGAAAAAATTAAAGATTATGCAAATCCACATCAAAGCATCCCAAAGTAGGAAAAATATATGTGTCGATAACTGAAGGAAGTATTTGTAATTTCAAGTAGGAGACCATGTTTTATTGAAGGTATATCCATGGAAGGGTGTTATACGCTTTGGTAAAAAAGATAAATTGAGTCCCAGGTACAACAGAACTTTTCAAATTATAGAAGGAATTGGAGTTGTAGTTTATCATTTGAAAATGCATCGAACTCTCACCAAAGTTAATGATGTGTTCCACATATCACTGCTGAGAAAATACAAGTCTAACCTAATGCATGTACTCACCTTTGAGGAAATTTAACTAGAACCTAATCTGTCTTATTATGAAGAGCCTTTCAAAATTCTTGATACTAGAGAACATGTACTGAGAAACCAGATGACTCATCTGGTAAAAGTTCTATGGAGAAATTATAAGATAGATGAGGAAACGTGGGAACCAAAGGAACATATGATGAAGAACCACGAGAATATTTTTGTGCGGTAGTATTCTAGAAATTTCGAGGATGAAATTATTTGAAGTAGGGAAGAGTGTAACACCCCAAGCTTCCATGAAACATTTCCCTTTGAATAATGCAATTGATTTCATTATACGCAACTTCAAGATTCCAACACACCACGACCAATCAAACTAGCCGTTATGAATAGTAATACCCACTTTTAATAAATTTTTTAAATTTTATTTTTCAAAATTGAATTTATTTTTCAATTTGTAATATTGAAATTAGCTTAGGGTGAAATTCTTGTATTTTTCTGAAAACATTCAATTTTTGATGGATATTGAAAATCACTACATTAATGGTCAAAACCGAATTTTTATTTAAATAATTAATTATTTTATTTAAATTTATTTTAGGTGAAAATAGATACATAATAAATATATATGTTCAATTTAATTTATTTGAGTCATTTTATAATATACTTAGATATATAAAATTTTTATTGAACTTTATACCATCTTTTACCCACCTCTTAGGAACATTGGAAAATTTGTATAAAACCTAATATTACCACTTCTGTTAGTTGAATTTCAAATATCTGAGAGACAAAGTTAATATCATTATGTAAATTTTTGTTCAATAAGATGAAAATAATTTCTGGTGAATAATATCTTTTGACTTTTATTTACCCCGGTTAAAAGTAAATAGGATAATTAAGGGTAAAAATGATATCATTATAACCCTAACACATGTCCTAATTCTATTGGATAAGAATAATTCGACCAAAAACAACCTTAGGAATAAAATAGGACCCCCTTTGGTCTACGTGGATTAGATGAAGATATTAATTATTATTTTATTAAATGAAGAGTTAGAAAAGTTAAATTCAGATTTTAATAAATAAACCATTTCAAATGTAGAATTACACACAATATACATTCGACTATAAATATTTATTATAAATCAAATAATATTTCTTACATAATGGTATTTTATTTATAATTTTTAGACATTAAATACTTTAATTTATTTATTACACTATAATGATGAAGTAATTTCCTTATTAATGAATTATTTAAATAATTCTCATTATAAATATCCAAATAAATGTAAATTGATTATTTTTATTGATTACACTAATTTTCTATGTTAATATGACATGTTAGGCTTGGTTAAATGAATTTTATTTGAAGTGATAATGTTTTATGGGCTTTCAAAAAAATCACATACTAAATAGTGTCCAAATTGAGATAATTGAGTTTTTAAAAAAATACTATATTATTAATTGATACAATATTCATAAATATCTAATGTTCTCCCAAAAGACTTGAAAAAATTATTATCTTTCTTTAAACCATTATACATGATATTTTAACTTGTTTTAAGGAATTCAAACCAGAGTGAAGGGACATTCCTTTAAAAATCCACTTTAATATTTGTTTCTATATAATTTAAAATGAATATTTTTTAACTTTCAAGACATGAGAATATATATTGATTTTATGAAACATTAATTTTTTGAAGACTATTAAAATTTTACATTATTACTTTCCAATAAAATTTTATCCTTTGAATGATTGCGATATTCTTTAAAAAAACCGTGATTTTCCACAAGAAATTATTTAATGAATCAAGTATTCATGTATAATTATTATGTCACGATTCTTCGATACTATTTATAATAATTGGTGGTTCAATTATAATATAATGATGTATGGGTCCATGATATCCCAATAATTAATTGGGTATGTTGTAAGGTAACCGTAATGGTTATTCCAAGTGTAACTGCGACTGTTACATCATAAGGTAGTCACAAGGGTTACATCGTAAGTTATCTGTGAGGGTTACACTGATATAGTACTTGTGAGGGTTACAATGTATGTATGTATGATAAGTAAATTATTCATTGAGTTATCTATATATTATGTTATAAATGAAATGTTATTACTGAAATCTCAATATTTTTCATGGTATGTTATTAATTTTATCTTTGAAGACACTTTTTTTAATTATTTGTGGACTAATTCTTTCATTATTTCCTTTTTATATCACTTAATGTGATTTTTGTTATCATACAATGTTTTTAATAGTTTTTAATATGGTGTATGGTGGGGTAATATAAAGTAGAAGTCAAGAGTTGATAATATTTTTCACGAAAAAGAAATCAATTATTATTTTTAAAGTTTTATATTCTAGAAAAGAAGGATATTGTCTTATTAGTATCATATTCTTATTCTTATGGGTTTCTATGTATGAATTATGACCTAATTATCTAAAATAAAAAATCTAAATGTTATTTTGGAATTAAAATGAATTATATTCTAAATTCACAAAATTATGTAATGGATAAGTAATGTATATTATAGATCCTTTAAATCAAAAACATGTCCTCATATTATAGAGAATATACGTTTCATAAAACACCACTTCAAAAATTTATTATGAAATAATGGGAATAAAAGATACCATCTAAAATCACATAAAATATAATATAAAACCTTGGCATCCCTATTTTTAATCCAAAACATGGCCAAGGGCGAACCATTTCCGTAAATATACATTTCAAAAATACAATAGGGATTTTCTCACAAGCATTAAACCACATAAACATTCAAAATAAAAAATTAAAATGATAGAAAATAATAATTACCAATCATATTGAGGTCAAAACCGCACCTTTAAAAAGTATCTTTAAAACAATGATTTCACTCATTTCAAGACAAACTAAAATGATAATAGAAAAATTAAAATAAAAAAAATTTCAAAATCCACAGGCGAATTTCCAAAAAATAAAAGAACATGAAAAAATTCCATTAAAACATGAAAACATGAAATTTAAATAAAAAAACCCATTATGGTATTCTCAAAACACAGTAAAATAGATTGAAAAAAATATAAGGATATCACAAATACTCATATATATAATTAAAATTAAATTATAAAGAATAATATTTTTTTAAAATTGAAAAATGAAAAAATTTCATAGATACACCTACTTGGAAGAAGTGGAAACCAAGAAAAAACAAGTTTCCTTCATTGGTGAGCACACCCATGGTGATATAAACAACAAATAAACATAGAAACCCAAAACCCCATATTATATCTACCTAGAACCCTAAAATAATACACATAGTTTTTGGGATTCATGAGTGAAATGAAAACTAATTGTAATGATAATTGAAATTAAAGAAGTGGTAATGAGAGAAATAAATACTTCAAAAATATTGGACAATTCTATTGAGAGGAAAATAATCACGATAAGATGAGGTTATATGTATACATTATGATCTTAAAGTTAATTTGACATGAATGGGGGATAAGTGGTGTGAAACACCTCTTAATTAAAAGAGTGTATTTTGTGAAATTTAAAAATTATTTTTTTTGAAATTCCATAGGTTTTCGAAAACACGTACCAACTAGTCACATCCTACTACCTAAATAGAGATAACACACATAATTTTCAAAACCATGTTCCAACTGTACACCAGGCTACTCCCCTTCGAATTAGGACACGTAGTTTTGGTTGTGCATATCATGCTTTGAAAAACCATGAGGAATCTATAGAAAATGGCCCTGTCACCATGATATTAACAACCACATGGAAACATCTCAATTAATCATAACTATGAAGGCTAACCATGTTTCTACAAAAAATCCTTGAAAAACCTACATTTCTAGCTCAAAAACAACCATAAATCAAATCCACTCATGATAAGATAAACTAATACATAATAAATGACACCATGACACATGGGATTCCAAAAATTTTCTCATGAAATAAACATTAAAAACTAATTGTAAATAAGTGTAAACATAACAAAAACCATTGTAAAGAAGATGAAATGAGCCACCAAGAAACACCACCAACAAAAAATTGAACCATCAGACTCCCATCATATCAATCCAATATAGGGATAAGAATGATTTTTTATGTTACAATATAAATCGTAGTAGTGGTATAGGAGCAATAATCCATAATAAAAAAGCTAGATCATTTAAACCAAAAGGACAAAAAGTGAAATGAATACCCTATAGAAAATGAATGATAATAAGAAGTAGAGGGATGGATGGATGAAACAATAAATTCATGAGAATAAATATTAAGTCTAGTAGAATAAAATAGGAAAATGAAGAAATTTATTGATGATGAGGAATACTATTAGAGGTGGGAGGAAACCCAATATCATCAAACTATGAGAACAATTCGATAAGGGGGATATTCTACACGTGTGTGGTGGATTTTCAATAAAGCTTCAGTTGTAGTATTATATAATAGATTTACTGAATTAAAATTATTATATAAATTTTTTATATTGTAACACCCCAATATTCCATAGTACGTTTCCCTTGGATTAAGGTAATAGATTGCATTGCAACTTCAAGATTCCAACACACCGCGACCAATCAAACTAGCCATTATGAATAGTATTAACCACTTTTTGAAAATTTATAAATTTTATTATTCAAAATGGACTTCATTTTTGAATTCAGAATATCAAAATTAGCTTAGGGTGAATTTTCGGTATTTTTCTGAAAACATTCAATTATTGATGAATAGTCAGAAGCACTGCGTTATTGGTTAAAATTGACTTTTTATTTAAATAATTATTTATTTTATTTAAATTTATTTTAGGTCAAAATATATACATAATAACTATATATTTTCTATGTAATTCATTGGAGTCAAATTATAATAATATTAGATATATAAAAATTTTGGCGAACATTTTACAGTCTTTTACTCACATCCTAGGAGCATTTGAAAATTTGCATAAATTTTTTTTTACTGCTTTTGTGAGTTGAAATTAAAAAAATCAATAGACACTATTATTATCAGTAAGTATAATGTGGTTAAATAAGTTGAAAATAATATTTGGTGAATAGTAACTTTTGACTTTTATTTACCGCAGTTAAAAGTAAATAGTTTAATTAAGGGTAAAAATGATATCATAATTACTCTAGCACATGTCCTAATTCTATTGGATAAGTATAATTCAATAAAAAACAACCTTATTAATATTATAAAACCTCATTTGGTCCACTAATATTAGATTATGACATTTATTATTATTTTATTTAAAGAAGAGTCGGAAGAGTTAAATTCATTGTTTAATAACTAAAACATTTTTAATATAGGGGTACACACAATTTAAATTCGACTATAAATATTCATTATAAAGATAAAATGGTTTCCTATATAATATTATATTATTTGTAATTTTTATATATTAAATAATTTAATTTATTTATAACACAATGATGATGCAATAATTATCTTATTAATGAAATATTAGAAATAATTGATATTACAAATATCCAAATAAATGTAAATTGAGGATTATGATCAATTAAACTATTTTTATAGGTTAATATGACATGTTAGGGTTGGATAAATAAATTTTATTCTAAGTGATAATGTTTTAATGGCTTTAAAAAAAAAATCAATTACTAAATATTGTCAAAAATGACAAAATTGAGTGTTAAAAACTAATAGTATATTATTAATTGATTAATATTAATTAAACTCTAAGGCTCGACCAAAAGACTTATTTAAAGTTAAATATATTAATAAGGAAATACAAGGGATTGATTTGGAAGTTTTAGTAGGTTTATTAACCATATAATATAAAAATAAAAAGAGACATGGTAAATGTAAATCTATTTAACTAAAAGTTGAATAAAAAAGAGAATGTTTATATGGTGACCAAATCCTATCAAAGATATATTGTTTGAGTGGTTTTCAACCCATCCAAAAACTATCCTCTAAATAAATCATTTTTGTGCCATTATAAACTGCAAATTATTTTATTATAAAATAATATTTCAAACATTTCCTAAAGTTACCCTTGCCTCTCTTTTAAAAGGTCACTTTTCCTTATCCAAAAATCACACCTCCAAAGCAATTTTTCTCAGACAAACATTGTCCAAATATCCTCTAAAATTTCCTCCCTTCATCCTAGAGGCTTTCCTTTCGTTAGAAATCCTACCTAAGAAGCCTTTTTGATGGAATCAAAAAGAAAAACCCGAAGAAGAGGTAAATATTTTATCACCACTTTCAAGTTCTTTTCTTCTTCCACTTCCTCTTTCTTTGTTTTTTCCATATCAAAATAATAAATCCAGGACCTTATATATTATTTGATGTTATTATAAATATGTTACAACCTTATTCATTATTCTATCCATCCTATAATGAAAAAGTCACCATACGTGCGTACGTACGACTTACTGTCTCCACATCGTGGTGTAGTTTGTTATTGAAACACATCATTATTTAGATGGGTATAATAATGAGTATAACTATTGTAAATAATAAATATAACATGTTAATAATTCTTTTTATATGATATACCATCCAATTAAATATTATTTCTCCATCAATAGAATGATATTGTCGCTCATACATACGTATGGATTATAGTCTCTATGAACATGATGAGTTTCATTTCCCATAGTAACCATTCAAGAATATTTTTCATTTGATTACTAAAAATAATGTTTATTAATATAATTACATTGTTGTATATTAATCAAATAAATCATATCTAAAACAAACATGGGTTACCTAATCTAGCATATAAAGGAAAACTAATCAGTTAACACCAGAAACGATGATACTACAGAAATATTATTAACATATAAATATTAGAGGATCAAATATGATATAATATTTATGTATATAGATCATGTATAATTTAATAACAACGATTTAACTATTATACAGGATGTTAACGTACCCTCTACCAAGGAAAATTACATGGTAAGGGTTAATTTCACAATCTCTTTATTATCTGTGGTTGTTTTTACGTAAGTATTTACTAGGACCTCTTTATAATCCACATCCGTTTTTTCTTAAAAATTTATTTCATAATATTTTTACTATTTACTAGAATATGGGTTAAATTCATTTAAACACTTGTTTGAAATTATATGTTTTGAAAGGAATATTTCTCTCATTTTCTAAACAAGGTACTCTATGACATTTTCGACAAAATTAAGGTAAGAATGTTTTTTTTAAATTATACAGTGGTTGTGACTATTTTCCTCCATTATAACATCATTAAAGATTACCTTACAAAATCATTATAATATTTTCAAAATAAAGTTTTTCTTTTATAATTATGTGACTCCAAAATGATTTAAATATAGAGAGAGACATTTCTCTCAAAAAGTTTTGATTTCCTCAATGTCAACATCAATTGATAAGATTTACACTTTTTTAAAGTGGATTTATTATGATTCAAATATTCCGAACTGTATTTAAGGTTTTTTGATATGTTCAACTGTGGATGTGTTATTCTGATACCATAAATTATATATGGTTAAAGTATTTACATTTTGAATTCTAGTTTTAATATGAATGTTTATGTTATGTTTCAACCTTTTCATATGAAGAATGTATTAGACTTAGTATGTTATGGATGGAGCATACTATAGCTCCTTGGTGCATCCAAAGGTCTCATGAAATAATTAGACATGTAAATGGCTGAGTCCTTTCCTAATTTTTATATATGGTTTGACCGAGGCCTAAATATTTTTTATACGACTTGGCCAAGGCCTTGAAAAGCTATTTCATAATGTTCTTTATTATAAATTCACTTATTATGAAAATAATAATGATGGTTCAAGTGGTTATTCGAATTGTAAAATACCCATGACTATGTTTTATTATGGAATTATTTACTCATTTCATATTATTTCCATAAAATGTTCATGTTTATTATTTTTAATGTCATGTGTTTTTAGTTATTCACCATGGTAAATGTTGATGTTATCCTCCACTACATTGATTACCCTTACTGAGCATTTTATCTTGACCATTTCTTATGTTTAATTTTCCCAGGTTATGAAGAAGTAATTTATGAGTGACTTGAAAGAATAATCTAGAAGCATTGGATGTTTCTAATGGAATATATTAGTTTGGTATTTCTTTTCATTTTGTAGTTTTGATCTTACGTATGTATCTTGTTTCCAACAATAATACACTGATCGGTCCTTCAGGACATGATTCCCTATATCATGCCAATGGTATGTAATAATGCACCAACTCTGTGTAACTGGGGTCTGGTCATTACATTTGCTATCAGAGGAAGTTTAGTTCAAACCTTGGAAACTAGATTTAGAAAAAACTCAAATTAGAGAACATTACCATAAGATAGAATTTGAGGATCAGTATAGAAGAACTTCATAGAATTTTGGTTTTGTAAATATTTTGGGAGTTTTCCAAGAAATACACCCCTATCTAGATATGAGTAGGTAGAGGTATCTCTGGAACAGATGTACCTAGGGGTAAAACCTGAAAACAACACTTTAAGCTAGACTCGAACAAAAACTGGTGCACGACAACAGGCCTTGCTACACTCTGGGTTACGACACACCCGGGGGATATGCTAAGGATAATTGTCATTTTCTATACAAAACATTATGAAGGATTTATGAGTACATACCTCCTCAATGAAAACATTTTTCTAATTATGGATTATATCCATAAACTGTTCAATTCATGTTAAGTGTTTGACAAGTTCAGAATTATGTATTGCGATTCAAAAACTAATATACTATATGCCATTATTTAGAAATGGTGCCTAGTTGAAGGAATGGAAACTGTATCAATACACGAAATCCATGTAGGGATTTCCCTCCTACTCAAGATATAGTGAAGATGGTGATGCAACCAGTGCTGATCAACTTATCATCGTACTGGTACAACACACCCAGGTTATGAATAATATCCTTACCCGTATAGAGCACCCAGATCCACAATGAAGAGTATCAATGTTAGACCACTTCATGATTCAAATACTACCAAAATTAAATGGGAGTAAAAATCTGTTAGTAGTAGAGAAATATATATGTTCCTTATTGAAATGTTTCATTCTTTGGAGAGTAGTGAGAGGGAAAAAGTTGTCCTGGCAGTTTATCACCTCACTGGAGATGCAGATCAATGGTGGTATTTGATTCAAAACACAAAGGAAGATGAAGAAGTATCAAACATGGAATGAAAATAGTTTAAAGAAATTTTCATAGAAAAATAATTTCCCCAGGATCATCGAGGGGATATGGAAAGAAAATTTTTGAGGCTGAGGCAAAAGGTGGATGATAATGTCGCAAAGAATGAGGCTAACTTTACAAGGTTAGCAAGGCATGCTGCAGATTAAATACATAATCCAAGAAGTAAGATTGACCATTTCTTTTCTAGGATAAAACCGTTTCTCTATCATGAATTAGTCTCACAATCCTTCTCATCATATGATGATATTGTCTCATGTGGTATCATGGAAAAAAAAATTCTATAAGTATTATGACTTTAAAGTAAATAAAGAGAAGAAGAGATCTACTGAACACTCTAGGAAAAGAAATAATCAAACATGGGAGAAGGTAAGAGTTTATATTACACCATGTGATAATTGTGGAAGGAAGCACTCTGGTGCCTTTCTAAAAGGAAAAGGAGTATGCTTAAAATGTTGAAAGAAAGGCCATCTATCTAGTGATTTTAAGGGGAAGAAAGAAGCTACCAATGTTCGATACTACAATTGTAGAGATATATGACATTATGGAAATAAATTTATTAAGCGTCTGGGAAATTTAGCTTAGAAAATTCCCAGGGATTAAGGAAAATCTTATGTGATCACTACTATAGAGGTTGAAGTTGCAAAATATGTGGTGGCAGGTAATTTAAAGTTTTCCTCAAGTTTATCCTATGCTTTATTTGATTCTGTATCATCGCATTGTTTCATATCTTCCCAGTTTTCTATGAGAATTATATATTTCCAATTTGATTTAACAAGGGAGTAGTCAGTCATATTTTTAAGGGAAGAATCACTACAAAACGGTTTTGTGAACTAGTCACCATTATGGAATATAAATGATATTTATCTATTGATCTAATCATTATACCCGTGATTGAATTTGATATAATACTCGGTATGGATTGGATTTCTGACCATGATGTGAAATTTCATTGTTAGAAGAAGGAGGTTAGAATTCTCGACGATGATATGGTGTACCTTATCTTTAGAGAAGAAATGTCACCATCTGATTCTTATCTAGATCCACTCCAAATAGCTCTACTAAATTCAATTATTGGTGTTGATGATAACTAAATAATTATGTGTGAGGAAAAGAATTTTCGAATAGATGATGTAACTATTTTGAAAAAATATGTTGATGTGTTTCTAGAGGATTTACCTATACATCATCCATAATGAGAAATTGAGTTTTTCATGGGGTTTATTCATAGTTCAAGGCCCATATTGAGTACCCATTATAGAATGGCCACTGTGGAATTAGTGTAACTAAAGAAATAACTAGAGGAATTTTGTTATAAAGGATTTATTCACCCAAGTGTTTTTTCATGGAGATCCCCTATCCTTTTTGTTAAGATGAAAGACAGATCTATACGGTTGTGCATTGGCTATAGGGAGATCAATGCTATTATAATAAAGAACAAGTATCCCCTACCTCACATTGATGATTTATTCGACCAAATTCATGGAGCTCAATACTTTTCAAAGATTGAACTTTGATCTGGATATCATTAGTTATGTGTAAAGAAGGATGACATTCCAAATACAACATTTCAAACCAGGTACGGGCATTATGAGTTTACAGTAATGCCTTTTGTATTGACTAATTCACATGATGTCTTCACGAATATAATGAATAGTTTTTTCAATTAATATCTTGATGACTTCGTAGTGGTATTTATTGATGATATCATGGTATAATCGAAAAGCTACAAAGATCGTGAATATCACTTGCACATTTTTCTAAAGACTCTTAGAAGAAATGAATTATCTGGGAAGTTTATCAAGTGTGAATTATAGCTTCATGATATTTCTATTCTTGGACATATTTTCTCTAAGGATGGAATATCTGTTGTTCCTTCAATGAACAAGGCAATCTATGAATGTCCAACACTGATGAGTATAATTTAGGTACATATGTTTTTTGTTTTAGTAGGTTATTATCAATGTTTTGTCTAAAATTTTACCCGGTTGGCTAACCCATTAACCAAGATAACACATAAAGGGTTTAGATTTTTTTTTGAAAAAAGAGTTTGAAGAATGTTTCAAAGAACTGAAGGGAAGATTAGTCAATGCTTCTATCTTGACTCTACCATCAGGGAATGATGGGTTTGTTATTTACTACGATGCTTCAAAGAAAGTACATGGTTGTGTCCTTATGAAGAATGATAGAGTTATTGCCTATGCATCAAGATAGATATAAATTTATGAGAAAAACTATCCTACACATAATATTGAGTTAGCAGTTATAATATTTTCTATAAAAATATAGAGACACTATCTCTATGGTGAAAAATGTCAGATTTATACTGATCACAAGAGTTTGAAGTATATTTTCTCATAGAAAGAACTCAACATGAGGCAAAGATGATGGATTGAACTACTCAAGGTTTATTATTGCATTATACACTACCACCCGGGTAAGGAAAATAAGGTAGAAGATTCTTTGAGTAGAAAGGACCATGGTGTTTTGAAAAAGATGAGAGTTGAAAGGGATCATATTTTCATGGATCTTGTAAAGATGGATATGGGAATAACCATGGAAGGTGAAACATCAATAGATTTTCAAATGGTTGCCAAAAAATATTTACTAAAAGGATAAATAGTTCATAGACTGATGATGAGGAGTTCAAAAGAATATTAAAGCTATAAATTATGGGAGATTGAGTGACTTTGTATATAAAGATGGACTTTGGAAATTTGGGAAGTGACTTTGTGTTCTCGATATACTTGATCTAAAAAGGGAATTGTTGGATGATTCTCATAGCACTATTTCCCTATACACCTAGGGAGCACCAATATGTATAGATATTTGAAGAAACATTTTTGGTGGGACAACATGAAGAGGGAGATTGTTGATTTTTTGTCTAGATGTATGGGTTTTCAAAAAGTTAAAGATTGATGGCGACAACCTAGAGGAGTAATTCAACCTTTTCCCATACCTAAGTGTAAATGGGATGATACTATGCCAGACCATATCATGGGGCTACCAAAGACTCATAGAAGGAATGATACAATATGGTTCATTATTTATCATCGTCCTATGTTAGCCCATTTTCTTACTATAAGAGAAGATTTACAACTTGAACATTCAGAAAGAATGTATATTAATGAAATTTTAAGACTTAATGGAGTTCCCCAATCCATTATTTCTGATCATGATCCTCCTTTTACATCAAGATTCTAGAAAAGTATTCATAAACACCTTGATACTGAACTTTGTTTGAGTACTTCCTACCACCCTAAAACAAATATACAATCAAAACGGATTATTCAAACCTTAGAAGACATGTTGAGATCTTTCTGACATTACTTTCAAGGTATGTGGGGTCAATATTTATCTTAGGTCGAATTTTCCTATAATAATAGCTTCCATTAAAGTATTCAGATGGCACCATATAAGGCGTTCTATGGAAAGAGATGTCACACACCAACTTTTTGGGATAATGTTGGTGAAAGAAAACATTAAGGTCTATAAATTGTTTAAGAAACAATGGAAAAAGTGAATATTATACAAACCCACATGAAATTAGCCCAAAGTAGGAAAAATATATGAGCTGATAACTGAAGGAAATATTTTTAATTTCAAGTAGGAGACCTTGTTTTGATGAATGTATCTCCATGTAAGGGTGTTATACGCTTCAGTAAAAAGGGTAAATTGAGTCCCTGGTATAATAGACATTTCGAAATTATAGAATGAATTGGAGTTGTAGCTTGTTGTTTGGAAATGCCTCCAAAGTTAATGATGTGTTCCACGTATCACTGTTGAGAAAATACAAGTCTGACGTAATGCATGTACTCACCTTTGAGGAAATTGAACTAGAACCTGATCTGTCTTATTGTGAAGAGCCTTTCAAAAATCTGTCTTAGTGTTGTATTTTTTTTCAAGTTGTAATGTTGAACTTATGTATGTATCATGTTTACAATAATACTAAGCTGATCAGTCTTTTGAGACACGATTCCTTGTTTTAAACTAATGTTATGTAATAAAGCACCAACTTATGGTAACTGGGGTCAGCGAATTACATATATTGTATATTTTTTATTTAGAAATTTAATTTTTTTTATTATTTATGGAATGAAAAACATATAAAAAATCTTATTTAGTATGTTTTTCTAAGATGATATATTCACGAATTAAATTATAATTTTATTCTTAAAATTATTCGAAGAATATTTTTTTTATGTTGAGATAATGTTAATCTTACATAGTTAGTCATATTTAGAATTTAATTTCTCACAGATAATGAATAATTGTTATGCATTGATATTTATTTAATGAAATATATGTAGAATTCATAGAAGTGAAGATTTTATAATATATTTGATCTATTTTGATATGTGTCTTACATGGAATGTTAAATAAAATTTGTCAACACATATGTTAAATTCAATGATATTTTCAAGATGTTTATAATATTTAGAAATAAATTGTAAATATTTAATCAAAATTGAAATGATTTGTTAAAAAATTAATGATAATTAAAATAAGGTAATGATGAGTTTATAAAATTATTTAATTTCAAAAAATCATCGGTGATTTAATTAAGAGATGAATTAATTTTTTAATAGAGAACATCGAAGAAACATTTTAATTGATTAAATTAATGTTATCATTAAAATATTCTATCATGGATTTGAAGATACTATTGAGACATGTTTACATGAATGTGACCTCACTCTCAAAAAACAATTAATCAAATTATTCATAGCTATAAATGAATAATTTATCTGTGCTCCTATTTATTCTATTCTTTCTATATTTATTATAAATTATATATCATTCATGAATTATATGATTAAAACTGATTGATTGAATAGAAAATGATGTAATTTTTTTAATGGAATATATTCCCTAAAAAATAATACAATGATTCATATCAATTCATAACAAATTCAAATTTGAGATATATATCATATCAGATCTTTTTTCTCTATTTATTAAGTCTCCATAGAATTGTGTGTTTTTATTATCACCAAACATTTATATCTTTCTATATTCTCTAGAGTATGTAGTTTTATACTATGTGTGGGTATTAAAATGAGGACAAGTCATTATATAAAATATAACATTAAAAATATTCTTAAATAAATGCCTATGTGTTAGCTACTTACACATGGATGTAAAGATCCATGGTAAATGGATGTTAATAAAATAAGAAAACATGTATTTTGTGTTAGTGTAGTGGAGTAGGGAATTATCTTAGAGACCCTGAACCGTTATATAAATCATTATGTGTTTTTGTTTTATATTTCAACCTATTTCATTATAATTTTATTTTATTTAAGGGATAAATATAATTAATTTCTTTGTAGTGTGAGTTTAATTTTTAAAAATCGTAAATTGAATAACTGAATTCAGCCCCTCTTAATTCAATGTAGTCATTTTATCTCAAAAAAAATTACCACGTTTTTGTTACCAAAAAATGAAAAGATTGATTATAATATACTTATACCCAATGAAAAAACTTGGTGGTAAGTCATAATTGATCAAAATAAATAGCCATAAACAACTAAAACAACCTTTTAGAACAAAATTAGTCATTCAATTTGTTTTTTGTAAGAGTGATTTCCAAAACCCAATCCAGAAATGTACCTTTTTATTACCAAATAATGTATATTGTTTTAGATATGCATGATTCATTATTTAATTGGTAGATTTATTACTTATATATACATCATTTAAAATGTAATGTTCATAGATTAATATTCATATCATAAAATTTATAGTAGTTTATTTATATTATTAATATATAATGATACAATTACAGTAGTCATAAATATATTTCATATAGTTTAAATGGAAAATTTTGTAATGCCTCCAATAATGCATGATTATTAAATAACAGGAAATCATAAGAATAAATACCTTCACTCATGAAGTTTTCATTTGGTGATATCAGGTATTGGATATTAAGAATAATTACCAAGAAACATGAACATCATATTTTTTGAGATTCATTGGATGTTTCTCTGTATGTGCATATTTATTTAACTCTCAAATTAAGATCACTATTAATGTAAATCAATCAATCATTTACTTTTAATAATGATAAAATTTAATTTAATTTTTTAATGGTAAATTACCCTGAATTAGTGTACCATTAGTAGTATGAAATTAACTAAATGATAGTGAAATTATGTTTAACTTTCATTTTTATGAAGAATATATCTCAAGGAATTTGACCGTGATAATAGTTCCTTAGAATAATGAAATTTCGTGGTTGGTAAAGGAATATGGAATGTACCAATTTAGGATAATAAAACTGTCTTTAGACTATAAAATTATTTATTTATAGATGTACACCACACTATTATATTGATAGAGTAGGGTCAAATTAAAGGGAAGGAGGGTGAATGTTCAAATGGACTTATTCAAACTAAACTATTGATAACAATAGAAATAAATAATGAAATTATAATTCATGTGTATGTTAAAGACATAACCTGAATAAATAATGCTTAAAAATAGAAGTTTGATATATAACAAAAACAACGGTCAAGAGACTTGAAAAATATGGCTGTTAGAGGTGATTTGATAAATTTTTTAAAATAATTAAATTATTGAAAATAGGTTCAACCAAGTTGTAAACTTAGTGAGTAATTTATATATGTTTCTATCATTATTCTATATATTTTCAGTATTCTATTTCTTATAATAAATATTCAGTTTTAATAAAGTCAATAAATAATAAAAAATCAGTTGAAATTATAATATTTATCTTTTGGAGACATCAATAAAAAATCCACAAATAGAATAAATTAAAATTCCCAATAAAAATGAATGGAATTTTAATAGGAAATGAAAAATATAATTAATGATTGTATCAATACATTGAAATAATTTCTAGTAAAATAAAATTAGATAAAATTTATATTTATGAATTTAATGTATAATATAATTATATGATACCAAAATACATTATAAAATGAGAAAAATAAGAAAAATGTTTTTCTATACCATGTTTATATCTCCACTTCCAAATGCATTTTTTACTTTTTTCCACATTGAAGCCTATCCCATTCCTCTAGATCATTACCTACTTTATTTAATCACATGATCCAAGGAAACTTGTTAATCTCTCTATTATAGAATAAAAAGTTGTGGTCTCCAATCATAAATTTGATGCACCTCCTTTTAAATAAATACATCCATCGACTCAATCATTTTCCTTTGTTTTATAAAATTCCAAATTTCTCTTACATGAATGATTAAATTTAATGATATTTATTGGATATACTGATAATATTATCCCAAATCCATGGATATAATTTTTTTTTCTTACATGATGTCTTATTAATACATCTTGACCTCAATGTTTGTTTTTGGCAGAACTTATGCATAAACCATGTGAAATTTATAAACAACCAAAGATCCATTGAATATGAGTTAAAAGGACTAAATGGCATGATATATTATTAATCCTTATGGAAAAATCAATTACAGACATAAATGGTTCTCCATATTTAATCCAAACTCACCCATATTTCATCAATTTCACTTTGGGTTGTCAGCCCAATTATAATAGGATATTATAACTAGTAACTAAAAAACTCACATCCTCTGGTCATCATCACACTTTTAAATTTAGTTTTTTAAATAAAAATTGTTTGTTGATATTTTCATGAAAATTGGATAACTAATTTTTCAAAAATGAAACCATAGTGCTCAAGATAAATGATACCCCATCCATATTAAATCTAAATCCATAAATAATATTATTTTATATCATATTAAATATTATTAATTTGGTTTGATGAGATTTAGCCTGATTTATTATACTAAATTTTCATTGTACATCATAACATAGATTCATACTTATTTCTTAGATAGCTCTAGTGGGACCAATCCATGGTTATTAAGATCTTCATTAATGGTTCAAAAGTTGTTGTTCATCGTATTTTGAAGAAAATTCAATAGAGGAATATATTTATCATTATTCAGTATTCAAATATCCGTTCTCAGAGTCGAAAATAAACAATCAATCCTTGGATTTTCTTGGATTATTTTAGATAATAAGTAGATTTGGTCCCCATTCACCTTCATTCATCAAAATTGTTCACCACCACTCGTTTATATTTCACCAGTGAAATTTAATGTGTTCATTTGATCTAAAATAGTACAAAAAAATTGTTATATTTTTTTGAAAATATGTCATTTATAGAAATTTTATTTATTCAATGTTTTTTGTAATATTTTTTAATAGAAATAAAAAAATATTCCTTGGGCTTGGTCTAGGTTGATTTATTTTCAATAGATCATGAAATTTCATCAATTGAGGTTTAGATCTCTTAATTATTCCTTTAGTTTTTTTGAACCTTGGTTTCATCTCTACATTCAATTGTATTATATTCACTAAAATTAAGTCACTATATGAGAACTCAGACAATGTTGGAAGAAAAATCTGTTGACTCATACAGCTATGGAAATGATAGTCATATACATAAGATATTCACAAAAATAGAGTATGAAAATCACTCAAATGAACGAATCTAGTGAAACTTATTCAGATGTAAATATTACTTTTCATATTACATTTACAGTTGTGTAGGATATACTTTGCTAAAATTTTCAATACAAATTTTTTGAAATTGACATCATGAAGTCTATAAAAAATTGATTAATGAAGAATTTTCATCTTCAATAAACAAATATAAAATTAGTTACATGAAATGATATTTGAAATATAATAATTTAATATTTGAAAATATTATTTCCAAAAAATAATATTTTAATTTATATTCCACAAAAATAAAATAAAATAACGTTCAAAAAATATATTAAGATAAAAAAAATACCTTTTAATAAAATGGGCCCAAAAAATCATCATTTTTATAATCATATTCAAAAAATTAAAATTTTGTTGCAATATTATTAGTATAAGAAACATTTTCAATTAAGAAACATTTTACGAGTAGAAAATTTCAATTTAAAATCCTATTATTTGAGAAACATGTATTAAAATAAATCTATATAAAATTTATCAAAACATAAATCTATTTTTATTCTAAAGAAATAAATTAATTAAATATTGTGGATTTGAATTGATCTAAAAAATAAATTATTTTTATTTTCAATAATGAGTTTATTTTTTTAAAATATTTCTCATACGAACATTCTAATGTAAATACGTATGATTTATCAACAAAATATTTCAATTAAAAATATAGATATTTGTACAACAAAGTTGATTAGATATTAAAAATTTTAAAGTATTTAATATGGATTGATTTTTAATTCAATTGTTTATTAAAATTTTTCCTTTTCTCTATGGAAAAAAATATCCATAATTTACTAAAATGATTATAAGAAAATAAAAAATTTATGAGTGAGTTTAATAAATGAGATGAATAATAATTTACTAATAAAAAATATTCATAAGAAAATGATCAACATGGATTAAGAGTTAACTTTCCATTCATCTGAATGAGAAACATATTAGTTTTTCTCTAAAATATTAATAGAAATTAAATAAAAAATGTACGACAAAAATATATAATTCAATTAATGAAAATTATTTTCAAGAGTAAAATGAAAATATAAAACATTATTGAAATTATAGTTCCATTGAAATTATATGTCACTCAAACTAGAAAAATAGTGTCCCATTAATTCTGAGAATTACCACTAGTAAAATTTGTGGTTGATAAAAAAATTTCAAAAAATGTTACCAGTTTTTTAACATGAAAATCATTAATTATAGTTTATCACATAACGAATACCACTCACAAACATGTTGACCACAATAATTCCAAAAAATACGATCTTTTTATGGTAGAATTAATTTAACGTAATTTCATGATAAAATAAAATTTAAAATTATGTAGATAAATAAATGTTTAACTCGTGATAAGAAATATCAATAGTCCTATTTTTGGAAAACAATGTTAAAAAATCTAAATTATTATAAGTTTCTTTAATATATCTATTAAAATGGGTTTTTAGAATTATTATTTTCTAGAAAACAATTCAATATAACTATTTTATTACTGAAACTACTATTAAAAAACTCACAAAAATCAACAGGAAAATGAATAATTTTGTAAAAATTAGTAAAAAAACTATCAATTGCTAACATTATTTTTCTACTGATTTATTCACGAAACCCTTATATTAAATAATTCTCAAAACTGTAAGTAATATAATTTTTTTCGGGTTCTAAATAAAAATTTCAAAACAGAATCAAAATAATATTCGTTGAAATCATTTATGATCATATAAACAAACTTTAATTTAAACAATGATTCTGTCTGTAATCATATTTTAATTAAAATAGTTTGCCAACCCCAAACATATTTTTCAATGTTGAGTATATTTTCAACCAAAATTACTATTTTTTTTTCTATATACCATTATCAGAGAGAGATACATTTAAATTTATCATTTTAAATTTTAAGAAAAATGAGAATGAATTTAAAGAAACCACCCATGATAGTTGGAATTTCCACTTTATGATTCAGAAGATAATAAAAAACCTTTATATAACCTGAATATCAATTTTTTATCTTTCATTAATGTACCTATAAGAGTATAATAAATTAACCATTATATTAAACTATTCAAAATCATTAAAAATGAAACCAATTTTGAAAAATAAGAGGATGAAGTTGTGATTTTACAAGCCATTGACGATATTATTGGTATTGTAAATTTAAAAATATTTCTACATACAATATAAAGCAAATTTCGGTTGGTGGTAAAGAATCCTAGTTTAAAAAAAATAGTGATGTATATTTTTATGAAAGAATGAAAATTAAACAAACAAAAAGTGTTTATTTATCCCATTTTGTACCTCTCATGCATCTATAGTTGTAATGTATTAAGAAATAATTCCATTAAAACACCTCCAAAATATGGTGAAGGCTGAGGCTTATTATATATTAACCAAAAAAATATTAATAGGTCATTTTTTTTGTAAAAAATATACAATATATGATCTAACCTTCTGAGGATAAATCAAATTTTCATAAAGTATACCGCACACCCTTAGATGGCCACATTGATTAAGAAGAATGAAAAGCTATGCATTTTTTCAAGGATAATATTAGTTATATAAACATTTAATTTTATTAATAATTTGAACCATTGGAATTTTATTTAATGTTTTAACAATGTATAGGGTATTATAAAGGGAGAAAACAATATTTAGTAATCAATTTTTTAGAAAAAAAATCATCACATTCACTATAAAAAGAGGTGAAATTAGCTGGGTTTCGAAAATTTGGTAAAATATTATGTTTATAAATTCCATATTTAAATTATTTTACTTTTTTTAATAATAAAATTATAAAACTGTTAAATATTTACCACATTTTCAAAGTTAATATTAGACTCCTTGTTTAAATTTGAAAGGTGACTTAGTTTTTTTATTTTTATTATTTTCATAAAATGTCAAGTCAACCACTTGAACTATTGAGTTTATAATAAAGTATTTCAACTTCAAACAAGATAATTTTTTTTTCGTTTAATATTAAAATAAAATCAATCCAGGGTAAAATAAATGACTAATTTTATCTTAAAAAACTACATATCTCAATTAATTCTCAACACTCACACCCATGAAAATGTTATTGGATTTAAGCTAATAGATGTATGATGAACTAGTGGTAAAAGTTCAAATTACAAAATTTCAAACACTAATATAATATTAAGACCAATATAGTGTACCAATTTAAATTCATAGATGGTTTTTTGTTAAAGTTTAATAATACGAGAATCATGAAATTCTATACTGTGTATATTTCCCACTAAATGATCAAAAATACATCCCATATCTTTTGGAAATGACTTTGGTAAATATAAATCGGTAAAAGAAATGTTTTTAAGAAAAAAATAATTCTTTACATTTAATTTCCTTAATTTTTTATTTAATATCCACATAAATTATCATTGTGGTCGAACTATAAAAATATAAAATAACACATTGCAGTGTAGGTTAAAAAGTTACCATTTTTTATATTCAAATTTCATTTCTTATTTAACAAAACTATATAATTTTATCTCCCTTTTGTTATTAATAATTTAGTGAATTTGGATGAATTCATTTTTACAATTTATACCCTCACATCCATGTTCTTCCGTAAATCAAGTTGTCATACCCTCAAAGAACCTATTATAATTTTTTTAAAGCTATGTAACCAGATAAAATGTGATTTATCTCTTCAATAGAAACTAATTCATATTCATTATTACATTCCACCACTTCACCCCCTATAGAGACTCCTAGAATTGATGAAAAGTATTTTCTTCATTTAGTTAGTCGATTATTTGGATAAAAGTTTTCCCTCACTTTCCCAATCATGCTCATAATATTCAGTGATATGTTCCCAAAATTTCTTTTCAACTTTTTCATACAATATCATTCCCAATTTCACCATATTAATTTTGTTTAGAACATATTTAAATTTGATATTATCGTATCATTTTCTATTATAACTCCTAAATCATATTTTGTTACCATTATGGTTTATGTTCCATGTCTTGGAAATGTTTAATTTTATGGTCATCGTCTGGATCAAGCCTAACCCTAATCTTGATTATTATTTGATTCATGTGTGGTTCATTTAGAGGTTAAGGATCATAAAATTCTAGTTTATTCAACTTGGATAGACTTCCAATTTTTATTATATATGTTAGGATAGAGAGGTGGTGATATATGGTCTATGCGGGGGGGGGGGGATACGACTTTAGATGAATTTTAGTTAAATGAATATAGAGAATAGACAAAAAAACTTTTAAATTTTTTTAATAGTTTTATCTATAGGCTTTAGTCTACTCTTCATGCCATAACAGATGGAGTATGTAACACAGTATAACAAAGATTGACCATTAAAATCGGTGAAATGTAAACTCAAAATTTAATAATGGAAAGAATCCCAACATGTGAATTTCTAAGGAGGATCACCAGATCAAATTACACAACCTTCTATGGAATCATAGAGAAATCTAAGATTTTATAAGAGCATTCCCTATAAAAGTGTACAAATTTGTGGTCAGATAAGTATAACATAGTATATATTTTATAAGTATTATAACCAATGTACCAAAATGTTTATGTGTAGAAATCTATCAAAAATCAAAATATAGAAAAATGATTACAAATTCATAGATGTAGAAGGATTACTAATGATTAAATAGTTGGTGCAAACCCATTAAGAATGGTGTAAATAATTTTCTTTGGGTGATAAAAAAATGTTATAGACTAACTCTTGAAGGCGTTAAGAAGTCAAATAATATTTTTTTTCTCTTTTGAGGTTTCTCAAAAAATGATATAATTATATGAGAACAAGATCAATTTATTATCTTATGAGTGTAAATTATTGGTAACACATTTTATCAAAGGTTTTTATGATCGTTGTATATAATCATATAATTTAGTCACTTCTAATAATCGATGAGTCTATAAAATAGAAATCTATTTGGGATAAACACTAAAATAAAGAATGAGATCAATGAATAATAATAAAAACTTATTAAACAAAAAATTACTCAAATGTAGAATAGTTTCTATAAATATCTAAATAATCTTAAAAAATATAAATATATCATTTTAAAAAATTCAAATGAGTCCAAAAAATAAAATAAATTATCCAAACTAATATTATATTATTAATTAAAATAATTTTAGGAATATCAAATGAAAATTGACAGTAAATAAAATTATAAATTCCTTATATATTAAATAAAAAAAATTTGAAACAAATTTTTATTTATTTAATACATTATATATAATTGGAAGCACTTAATAATTTAACAGATAATTTAGAAACATCTATTATGAATAATTTAAATAATAATAATAACATAAATTACAAAGGAAAAATTCCATATATTTCAAAAATCATAAAGAATAAATTGGATTAAATTTAAAAACATGTTTAAAACATTTGAAAACAATTTATATATATCAAAATTGATTAAAAAATAATTTTAAAATTTATATAATAATAAAAATAAATAAATAAAACATTAATTAACAAAAACATTGAATGATTACTAAAATAGAGAATAATGTTTTTTAAAATAAAATAAATTTATCTTTTAGAAAAAAATATAGAACCTGATTGTGTTACCATGAAAAGTTTATGGTACCATAATTTTATAACTGATGGTATCATAAATTTATAACTAATGAGAGATTGCATCTACTACTATTAAATGGAGTGCAACTATTCAATGGTTGAAGAGTTGGATTTTTCTACTACCACTATCACTGAGGGTATGCTAATGTTATATATATATATATATAATTAGTTCTATAGATATTGATAGATAACCTAAATACACTACTATGATGATTTTATGCTATGATTAAATGAAGAAGTGCATCCACAATTGTCAAATAGAGGGTATGGAATGATTCCCCCGAACGAAAGGATGTGATACTGTCACATGCGGTTAGAGGAGGAAACCACTAGTATTGGTGAATGATGAAACAACACTATTAGGAAAAATATCTTTAAAATATTCAATAGAAGATGGGTGTGATACCTTATAATGGTTCTACCATTTAGGATGATAAATGCTGAAGCAATTCGTGATTCTTCATGCAAAACATGCTATGACTATCACTTTTCATGGTCGAAAGTTGAGGTTCTACCACTACGACCTAGGACATAACACTGTTTTGTGAAGGCGTGGGTTTCTGAAGTGCTACCATTAAAATGAGAAGCTTTTATTGGTGAATATTATTAAGTTATGTTTCCTTGTGAGTGTTATCGTCATGTATGATGTTTGTGTTGGAAGTGAATTGATGAGTTGAGGATATTGTGTAGCCATTGAAAACTCATGAATGATAAATATGATAATCCAAGTGAAGTGGAGATTCCAAGGGTTCTATGTTATCATTTATGGAATATGAAATGTGTAGTGAATGATGAACACTCATGTAAGTGGGATGAGCTGGTGAGGAGGATGGTGAGTATAGCGTGGTTGATTTTTCACAGGGTAATAAAAGAGATAAACCAAGAGCAATGTGAAAAATACACTGAAGAAAAATAACCCAACATTTATAAAAAATAATCATTTTTAATAAATGCATATATATATATATATTATGTAGTATAATATTTATAAAAATATATGTATAATAAGAGATAAAAAATTTAACATGATATTTATATGTATATTTATGATATAAAATAACATTTGGCATTGTCATGAAAAATAAGAATAATTTATTATATATCAACACCATGAATTTTAGTTGAGTAAATGTAATCAAATAAAAAATTTGAAAAAAATATATTATACAGAAAAAAGCCTCCATTTGGTTTGATTTCAAAACCATATATACAAAACTAAAATATGTTTCCTCTATTTTTTATTATTTAAATGAAAATGATAAAAAATAAATTCCATTTAAAATAACTATAAAATACAAACAAGTCATCCACATTTTTTCAGCTTAAGAAGATAGAAAAAAAGAAACAATTAACTGTAAATATATATATAGATCAATATCAAAATCACAGACTCAAAATAAGATAAAAATAATAAGAACATAATAAAACTAAAAAAGGGAAACCTCCATGAAAATGAATAAAAAATAAAACATAACATGAGATCCCAAATAATATATTATTTACCACCAAACACATGATTTTTTGTAGATGAAGATGAATTTATCAAAATATGAGTTTCTTTTTCAACCATAGAATGAATTTTCTATATGATTGTCATTTGATATTTTCGATTATAAAAAAAGTCATATTTTAGTATCCAAAATAGTATTATTCTTTTACTTTAGTGAGCTTTTTATGACCTTCAGTAACTTTTCTGTTCATTATGGCTATATTTTTAATTTCTCCTTGATATTCATCGTATATTTTAATTAATTATTTAACATTATATTTAACAAAAACATTAGAAGAAGATGATTCAGAATTAGAATAACAGTTTAAAGTATTTCTAAACACAATTTAGTTTTTTTAAAAAAATATGGTTCAATGTATCTCTAAAGGGATTTATTACCTAAGGATATTTTTTCTATCAGATAATGGTTACAAGTCTCATCACTTCATGATTCTTCAATATAGTCTGATTTTTCTGTCCAAATCAAACTAACATTATAAGAATGATTCATTTATTTCATTTATTTCTTATACAACCATTATTCTTTCAAATTTGGAAAATCATATTTTATATATATGTATTTTATACATTCAAACACAATGATAGTGGATTTGCATTTCATTATTTTTATTTTCAAATTATTATCTTATAAATTTATTTTCCCTTCATACAATTTCATGGAATATATTTTATTTATGAGTATTTTAATGAAATTTTAAACTTGATTTAGATCATTATACATTTCTGAGATAGAATATTCAGAACAATCACTATAATATTTAGTATAAAAAAATTATATTTAAAATAAAATCCATAACTTTTATCAGATAATTCATGCTTATGTTTCACTAATTCATGATCGTGTTGAAAAACTATACCATTAGATAATCTAAAAAGTATTATGAAAATTAATTTCTAATTTAATTGAAACATTATTTTAATTCAACTTCATTTTTAATGAAATATATACCTACTAAATTAGTACATCATTCTTTAATGTTTCACCCAGAGTAACCATGTTGTTGAAAATTTTTGTGAATCTTGTTGAAAACCTCATTTACACATTCATGATCATACATATTAAATTATTTAAATTCAATCATATGAATACCATGAGTAGTTGTTTTCTATTTTTTATTTTTTTATGGGTGAATTTTAAACTCACCCAAATGATAGAAGTTATTTTACAAGAACATATATAACTATAAAAACATATAATATGATATAATGAAATATAAATAACATCCCTTCAATTCAAAATGTATTTTTTATAATCATTTATTAGTAAGTATTCAAGAAAAAATTAGTTATTTTATATAATCTATCCATGATTTTCAAATTTTCAATACCTATATTTTTTAAAACTATATAAATTTGGTAATTCATATATCGTAATCACTTCCATTAAAATGTGATTTCCACACCATATCCATGAAATCAATCTCATGACACGCCTCCACAAAGATCGATCTTTCCTTATTCTTGTTAAAATCTATGTTTACAATTATACCATAAAAATGATATATAAAATTATCATTCTATGATCAACCTCTAATATCAATTAATGGTATCAGTAAGTAGATAATAAATTTAACTTGAAAATATTAATTGGGACACACACTAATTATAATTTTAGGTAAGACAAAAATAAAAAATAATTAGAATCTATCATGCAGACAAATAAACCTTGGAAACAAATATTTTGTTTGGAAAGGTGATGATAGATTTTTGGGGGTGAATATATAATCTAAAAAATTTATAGTAATAATGAAATAAGAAATATGGTGTTATAGACCACATAATGTTTTATTGTGGTTCTATCTAATTAACCTTGTTGAATCTTATGACCCCAACTGATAGATTTTGGATCCCAATATGTAAGAGAAATATATTTATAGTGGTAAAAATTTAAACAGAGAATTTAAAAAAGGGACGAATCCCAACCCCACATTATGAGCGGCTCCTACAATCCCAAGTATACATTCTTTTTGTGAGTGATAATAGGAACTCAACCTTTTATATAAATATAATACCCAAACTAAGTTTTCTACTTTATGGTTCAGTAATAATATCAAGGAATAAATTTTTTATGTAGCATATCCTATGAAAGAAATTATTGAATTACTAAACTATAGCTAGTCATAACTGATGGGAAAAATATGACAACTGGATGAAAGTAGAAGGATTGTTGATGATGAAATAGTATATTTTCTTTCATTTTTAATTATGTAGATAGTATAATTCTTGAGTTAAAGAAAATCTATAGATAAACTTTCCATGTTATTATGACTTTGAATTATATTTGTTCCTCCCTTGAGTGTACATCACAAATTATGTAACTAATAGATCATTGGATCCCTCAAATGTATTATGAGTTTAAACAATTTGTATTACCTTGTATGAATTATGTTTATGATTATATGACATATTTTTATATTTGTGTCAATTCCAGGAATCCTCAAGATCCTTAAATATAAAATTTTTGAGCTACACACTCAAATAAATCACTAAAACAATTAAAAATACTAAAAAAAGTTAACTAGAAATATCACCAAGATAGAACAGATTCAATAAATATACAAAGAATTTAAAATAATTTATATATATCATTTGAAAACATTCAATCAAGTAAAAAAATTAAATAAAATTTTCAAGAAAATTACATAACCAACCATCAAATAATTCAAAAATACTACATAAAAATTAACAAAAAATAATGACATTAAAATACTGAATGTATTATTGAACAACATGTAAAAAAATATCATGAAATTAATATGTTACAAATAGATTCAAAAAACTAATTAATTTTAAAAAATATATAGAATAAATAAATTTCTAAAATTTATGTAATAATAAATAATTTTAAATTATAGAAAACAAATATTGTATGTTTCTACAAACAAGTTGAATAAATTAAAAACAACAAATAAACATTATTTAAAACATTTTAGAACTATTTTAATATACTATACATGATAATAAAATAATTAAATAATAATTAAAATAATAAAACAAATTTTAACAATCTCGAGTTAATAAAAGTGGAAATTTTTTAAAAACATAATTGAATAAAAATTTGAAAATAATTTAGAAAGTAGAAGAAATGGTATGACTGATTGTGGTACTTTTTATAGTTCAGGGTCACAAAAGTTTTTAATAGAAGTCATAAAATATTATAATGGATAGACTAATAAATTTATAACTATTAATATAAATAATATTCCACCATATAGATGGGTGATATTATGTAATGGTCAAAGAGGTGAACTATATATACAAAAACTATAAGTGAGTGTGTGTTACTAATGAGGATTTTTAGTTCTCCTATTATAGTGAGAGAACTCACCTCTGCTACCATGGTGTATTATGGTTCCATTAGAAGCAGGTGTTCTTTCACTACCATTAAATTTTTTTATGTGTGATACCATCATACATAAGGATGTAATTCTATCATTTCATGTAGGAGGAGTCTATAGGGAACTGATATTAAATGTTACATATTCTAGTGACTATAAACATGGATTGAATTTCTTTAAATCCATGATATCATTTAGGATGATAGTTTTATTGATTTTGGTCACAATAATAACATAAAATTTATATATATATATATATATATATATACATTGGACTGTTCTATTCAGTTTCAAATATCCAAGAATAGATTTTTTTAAAATAAAGAATTAATTATTTTAATGGAAAATGTTCTTTTCTTTTGACTATACTTATTCATTTTCCCAACCCTTATTTAAGATCTATGGAAAAAAATTTAAAATGTTTTATCGTAACAAAAATCTCAGTGATAAACACAGGAAGAAGAAATTAGTTAGTCTAGTAAAATGTATAAAATCGCTTTGAAGACATTTTATAGAAGACACTCATTCTTATCTAAAAAGAGAATCATTTTCCCTTAAAATTGATACATTTTATTAGTTTTTAAATGAAATAATTTCTATGAAAAATAAATAGGGAACATATAAAATAAATTTAGGCAAATTAGGAAATAATCATCCAAAAACTCTTAAAAAACACATAGAGTAAATATTATAATTGTTGAGTCAATAAGGTTTTCCTTATGACTTTTTCCATTCCTTATTGTTTTGAAAATCACAAACACCTTATCTTTAATAAAATTTCCTTCTTAAGGAAAATTTCTTTTATAAGGAAAATTGCTTTTATAATGAAAATTAATTTTATAAGAAAAATTTTTTTATAAGGAAAATTGTTTTATAAGGAAAATCGCTTTTGTAAAGAAAATTTCTTTTATAAGGAAAATCGCTTTTATAAGAAAAACTATCCTTATCATATTTTCATCTAGATTTTTCTTAAGTATAAGATTCAGATTCGTTTCTATTTTCTCGGAATTACTTGAAACTTTGATATGAAGTATTCTGTTTTAGGATCTGAATTCTGGATAAGAACTGTGATAATGTTTCACTCCGAAATCCAGAATGAGAACTGTGAAAAAGTTTCATTCCGAATTCCGGATACAGTTTTAATCCAGATTCAGGATACGAATTCTTATGAAGTTCGATTATGAATTCTGATGACGAATTCTCATTACGAACTCTAATGAAGAATTCTCATTACAAATTCTGATGAAGAATTCTCATTACGAATTCTGTTGAAGAAATATCATTACGAATTCTGATGAATAATTCTTATTACGAATTCTGATGAAGAATTCTCATTCCGAATTCTCATTCTGAATTCACCTATTAAACAGAATCTGATCATCTTTGTTTTATACACTCTGAAATAATTCAGACTCTGAAAAATATTTTCGTTAGACTCCAAACTTTTATTCTGCTTACACTTCTATAATTTTTCTACTCTTTATTATTTTCATTACACTCTGAACCCTCACTCCGAAGCGTTCATTCCGAACTTTTGAGTTAGTTTTTAAAACGATGTCGTACATTCTACTACACTAGTTTTTCTATAAAACGATGTCGTCTATTTTGTTATAAACTAACCGTTGTCTAAGTGACACGTGTACAGATCCCTCCGATCTTTAAGGAAAATATGACCGTTGGAGAAGGAGCCAACCTTACCTATAAATAGGATCTCATTTGAAAGAGCTCGAGGTTGAAGTGCTGCTGAAAGGCTGACTAATCTGCTTGAAGTGATTTCTAGAGAGAGAGGCTCTTATTAACTCTCAAAGAATCGTGCGATTTCGAATGTTCGTGATTACATTCGAGGGATTATGGGGATAGGAAGACAGAGGTGCCGGCTACCTTGATGTTCGAGGGCTTCCTTGCTGAGGAAGACAGAGTTTGCCAACTACCTTGAAGTTGAGGGCTTGCGGGGATAGTAAGACAGAGGCTCCGATCTTCGTATCGAGGGCTTACCCTGGTGTAGGTAAGACATACTTGCTTGAAAGTATAAATCAATGGACCTTTATCCAAGGTTGTTGGATACCCTTCTCTTTGGGTTAAAAGACTTATATCTTGTTACATGTAGTTTAACTACTTTTTATTTTCCGCTGCATATTGTATTGTAAGGAAAGTATAACTTTCTTATACTTCCTTATTTGTACTCTGTTTCATTTAGATTCTATACGCTTTAAGGTAGAATCTCATATTGTAATCTTTTGTTAAGTTTCAATTTCCGGAACCATATTTCTGGAACCAACTTTCAGAATCTCTTTCCAAGTTTGCGTTCGGTGTTAGAGGTGTTGTGAATTTGCTTAGTTTAACTTTTTTGAACTTAGTCCTTTACTTTGCTTAAGGAAAACATAGTTAATCGTAACTAACTTTAAAGGTTCCAAAGGAATTTTTAAAGTATACAATTCACCTCCCTCTTGTAAATTGAGCGTCTACATCACTATTTCGTTCCTACAATTGGTATCAGAGCAGGTTTTTGAAATAGTTATACTTACGAATAAGTTTTTATAGCTCACTTTTTCATTCCGGAAATTTCCCATTCTGAACTTTCTCATTCCGAACTTTGTTATTACAAAATTTTTGCTACTAACAAGTTTGTGTTTCGAAGGATTTTTGTAGTATGGTAGGAATCAATGTTGGTTCAATTGATAATCTGAATCCTACAAGACCACCTATATTTGATGGGAATGACTATGAGTACTGGAGAGATCGAATGAAGACTTTTGTTATCAATACTGGAGTGGACAACTTTGTTATGCTTACTGGTGATTATAAAATTCCTGACAGGGAAGTTAGGACTTTCACTAACCAGGAAAAGCAAGAATATCAACTTAATTATAAGGTACGCAATACTCTACTATGTTCAATGACTAGAAATATATATAGCCAAATTTCTTCTTGTGAAGCAGATAACTGTATCTGGAAGAAGTTAGAGGTTACACACTTTAGGACTTCTGAAGTGATTGAGACTAGAAGAGCTATGCTTAGAGCTGAATATCATGGCTTCAATTTTACTTATGGTGAAGCAATCTGTAAAGTGAAACAGAGATTTATGACTATCGTCAATAGACTACAATCTATGGGAGAAAAAGGTTTAGATGATGAAGCTCCTGTGGATAAAATAATTGATATTATTCCAAATGAGTTGTAATCCAAAAGAACAGCTATAGATGAAAACAGGAAGGTCACTCATATCTCTCTTGATGAGATTTTTGGAACTCTTCTACAACATGAAACTAGAATGAAGATAGATGGAGACAACATTAAGAAGAAGAATGGAAATGGTACTATTTCTTTTACTACAAATTCAAATCAGATGAAATCTAAGACTGGTGAGAGAGTAACCAGATCCAAGTCTAAGAAAGTTATTTTCCAATCCGAATCTATTGAGAGTGAAGTCTCGGAAAATGAACTAGCAAATCTTGCTCGAAGGATGAAAAATATAGATGGTCAGAGAAATTTCCAATCAATGTATAAGAAAAAGGAAAGGAAAGATAAGAAATAAGGAGAAGTTACTTGTTATGAGTGAAAAAGAGCTGGACATATTAAACCAGATTGCCCTATGCTCAAAAAGAAAGAAAAGAAAGAAAGACAATCAGACAGGAACAGAAAGAAATATTATAAAGATAAAGCTAAGAATGTTCTGAAATCTAATGACACCTAGAGTGCCAGTGGTGGTGACTCTTCAGATGAATCTTCTGATTATGAATCATCAGGATAGGAGAATCTTGGTCTTATAGCCAGATTACCTATTGATAATCATTGTTTTATGGCTAAGGTACGAAATGCTGAATCATTGACCAATGTTTCTTTAAATTCTAGTGATAGTAAGTATTATAACTCTTGTGATGAAGAATCTTATTCTGATGAAGAAAATACTTTACCTACTTATGAAGAAGTCTCTAGGTTTGCTGAACATCTTGAGATTTAGAATTCCAAACTCAATAAAAAACTTGATAAGGAAAACTCTAGGAATTCTATTCTTACGAAAGAGATATCAGATCTTTCTAAAGATCTTAATAGGAAAAATGCTGATTTTGAAAGTATTTCAAAAAACATTGAGGAAGTAAGTTCTGAGAAGAATAAACTTTCTAAAGAATTAGAAAAAGTAATTTCTAAGAAAATTTATTTCGAGCCTAGCTCTAGTTCTAAAACTAATGATTTTGAGGATAAAAACTTGATTATAAAACTCAAGTCCGAAATTTTTTCCTTAAAGAAGTGTTTATCAAACTTTACCCATGGTTAGGAAAATTTTGATAAAATGTATTCTCAAATACGACCTTTAAGAAATAAATCTGGATTTGGTTATACCCATGCAAAACCAATTTTTAGTAAAAATTATTTTGTTCCTCAAAGTTCCCCATTTTGTACTAAATATCAATGTGGTGTTCACTGGGCAAAGAATTGTTCCATAAAAAAAACCCAATCCTTAGGTTTTCATAAAGCTTATTTCTCTAAGAAAATGTGGGTTCCTAAAATCTTATTGTCTGGAAATCTCGGATCCAAGCAAGTTTGGATTCCGAAAGTCTCATTTTCTTCTTGATTTCAGGAAAATAAAGAGAATACCCGCAACAATACATGGTACATGGATAGTGGATGTTCCCAACACATGACTGGTAACAAAAGATATTTTGAAAATATTATCAAAATGAAAGGATGAAAGGTAAATTTCGGAGATAATGCTAAGGGAGAGATTGTTGGTATTGGTAATATTGTTCTTCTTGGTAAAACCTTGATTTCAAATTTTCTTTTTGTTAAAGGTCTTAAGCACAACCTCATTAGCATAAGTCAGTTATGTGATGAAGGTTACCTTGTGAATTTTAGGAATGATAAGTGCTTAGTTCTCAATTCCAAGGAAGAATTTATTCTCTCAGCCAATAGGCAAGAGAATGTTTACACTCTAAACATAGAAGAACTCAGGATCCAATATTTACCTTGCCTAAGTGCAATGGAAGATCACTCCTGGTTATGGCATAGAAGACCAGGACACAGTAATCTTAGAAACCTATGTAAACTCTCTAAGAAGAAACTAGTTAAGGATCTACCGGAGCTTAGATTTGATTCTTCTAAAGTTTTTGATCCTTGTCAATATGGAAAGAAACATAAATCTAGTTTTATGTTAATCGGTGACGTCTCAACAACCGATGCATTACAGTTAGTGCACATGGATATTTTTGGTCCAACACAAAATGGAAGTATTTGAGGCAAATACTATGTGTTTGTTCTAGTTGATGATTACACTAGGTTTACTTGGGTCTATTTTCTAGGAAAGAAGTCTGAAGCTTTTTCCTATTTCAAAAGTTTTAGATCTCAAAGTAAAAATGAGAAAAAAACCTTCCATTGAAAACTATTCATAGTGATCATGGAGGAGAATTTCAAAATTCTGATTTTGAAAATTTTTGTAGTAAGAAAGGTATTACTCACAATTTTTAAACACCTATAACTCCTCAACAAAATGGTGTAGTTGAAAGAAGAAATAGAATTCTTCAAGAGATAACTAGAACCATGTTGAGTGAATATTCTATTGCTAGACATTTCTGGGCTGAAGCTGTAAGTACTGCTTGCTATACTATAAATCGAGTTTTAATTAGACCTTTTCTTAATAAAACTCATTATGAGTTATGGAATGGTAGAAAACCAAGACTATCCTACTTCAAGGTTTTTGGTTGGAAGGTATTTTTTTTGAATACTATAGATAACCTACATAAATTCGCACCAAAATCTGATGAAGGAATCTTCATAGGATATTCCGCAATATTTACGGCTTATAGAGTTTTTAATAAAAATACTTGTATTGTTGAAGAAAAAGTACATGTAAAATTTGATGAGTCAGATCCTTTTATTTTTAAACCACCTCAACCTACATCTTAATATGTGTTTTCAAAAACTGATTATCAACCTTTGATAGAAGAACCTTCTGATAAGGATAATGTTCAAGAAGATATTCCTGAAATATTTACCCCAGAAGATTTTCTACCCTATTTGATGAAAAGGTTTTACAAAACCCAAATCAGGTGTTTCTTTAGAATCATCCCAGTTATAGTATCATTGGTGATGTAAATCAACCTATAAGGACTAGAAGTTCCTTAAAAAATGAAGTATAACATCTATCATTTCTTTCCAAATTAGAACCTAAAAGCACTGATGAAGCTTTAGGTCATGATGATTGGATCAAAGCAATGCAAAATGAACTAAATGAGTTCGAAAGGAATAAAGTCTGGACCTTGGTTGAAAGACCTAAGAAAACTTCTGTTATTGGAGTAAAATGGGTCTTCAGAAATAAATGTGATGAAAATGGAGTCATAGTAAGAAATAAAGCTAGAATTGTTGCTAAAGGCTATAATCAGCAAGAGGTAATAGACTATGAAGAAACCTATGCTCCAGTAGCTAGACTTGAATCTATCCGTATTCTACTTGCTTTTGCAGAATTCTTTAATTTCAAACTTTTTCAAATGGATGTGAAATGTGCTTTTCTTAACGGTTATGTTCAAGAGGAAGTTTTTTTGAACAACCTCCTGGCTTTGAAGATACAAAATATCCTGATCATGTTTTTAGACATACCAAAGCTTTGTATGGTCCTAAACAAGCCCCACGAGCATGGTATGATAGACTCACTAGATTTTTGATTCAAAATAACTATGTTATGGGAAATGCAGATCCAACCCTTTTTATAAAGAAAGATAAGAAAAATGTTTTGATTGTTCAAATTTATGTTGATGACATTATATTTGGTTCAACTCACCAATCATTGACTGACTCTTTTGCTAGTCTAATGAAATATGAGTTTGAAATGTGTATGATGGGTGAGTTAACATTTTTCCATGGATTTCAAATTTCTCAAAAACCAGAAGGAACCTACATATCTCAACATAAGTATATTAAAGATCTTCTTAAAAAGTATGGTTATGACAACACTAAAAGTATAAGTACTCCCATTGGCACCTCAAACTCTTTATATCTTGATGAAGCTGGGAAACCAGTAGATCAAACATCTTTTAGAGGTATGATAGGAAGTTTTCTTTACTTAACAGCTAGTCGACCAGACTTAATTTTTTCAGTTTTCTGATGTGCAAGATATCAATCCAATCATAAGGAATCTCACTTAAAGGCGGTAAAAAGAATTTTTCGCTACCTTAAGGGAACCATGGATCTAGGATTATTTTATACTTCTGGAAATGATTTTGTTCTAAAAAGATTTTCTGATGCTGAATTTGGTGGATGTAGAATGGATAGAAAGAGTACATCCGGAACGTGTCATTTCTTAGGAGATTCATTAGTTTCTTGGTCCTGCAAGAAGAAACATTCTATAGCACTTTCCACTGCTGAAGCTGAATATGTAGTAGTTGGAAGTAGTTGTGCTCAAGTGTTGTGGATGCAACACACACACACAAACTATGGCTTGAGTTTTACTAAAACTCAAATTTTGTGTGATAACACAAGTGACATTCCCCTTAGTAAGAACCATGCACATCACTCCCGTGCAAAACACATAGATATTAGGCATCACTTTCTTAGGGATCACACACTTAAAGGAAATATTATTCTTCAGTTTATTAGAACTCAAGATCAACTTGCTGATATTTTCACAAAGTCTTTGCCTTATGATAGATTTGAATATATTAAACAGAAGTTAGGAATGATAACCGTAAGGTAATCGTCCTTAATTAAACTTCTATTGAAAAAGTCTTCTTACAGCAATAAACTCCTTTTCATAGGGGGAGTACATTTTTTTGTCATAATAACAAAGTTTTTTCAAAGTTTGTTTTCAAACTTTTCGGAACGAAGATTTCCAGAATGTAACTTTCGGAGCTACAATTTTTCCAGAATGGACATTTTCGTACAGAATACTTTTGGAATGGAAGTGTTCGTATTAAAAACATCCGGAATGGAAATTTCTATACTGGTATTTTCATAACGGAACTTTCGTACTGAATCTTCTATAATAATTTTTTCGTTTTAAAAATTTTGTAATGAATTTTTTGTACTAAGTTTTTCCCTTACTAAGTTTGTTTTTCATACTGAGTTTTCCGAAATTTGTTTTCCATAATGAGTTTTCCGTAATCAGTTTTTTTTCTGAGTTTATTTTTTGTAGTAAGGTTTTTTGCGAACTTTGTCTTTTCGTAATAAAGATCTTTTTCCATGGTCATATTTATATTACCCATTACGAATAATCCTCCTAAGCTAATCCAAAAGGTATGATTACCTTACTCAAGTTTTCGTAGTCATATTTTACTTGCTGGAATTTTCTTTTATTTTGTTTTCGGATTATAGTTTTTCTTAATTCTTTGTTTTAATAAAAACCTCAAAAATATCGGATTCATGTTTTTAACCGTTAGATCTGATCTCAGCTTATCACAATCGTTAGATCAACCGAGGAAGTTGAACCGTCGCTCCATTGCCTATATAAAGGGGACCCAAATTCTTGTCCCACATCAGTTCTCAAGCTCTTGCGTCCCAAATCTCTGCTTCTATGTTTTAAAGCCGTTTCGAACTTCAGATTTCTCCGCTCCGAACTTCAGAGGCTGAATCTTCTCAGTTAGTAACTCCAGAGAAAGATAAGAATGAGGAAGATGTTGTTCAAAAAGTTGTTGATGATATTATTCAAGTGTCTACTGGCGAGCAGAAAACTCCTGATCAAGAATCGATTCCGAAAAAGGACAAGGGAAAGTAACTCCTTGTTGAGACTCTGAAATCAGTGGCAAGCAAGAAAAGAGAATTTGGTGATTCTTCTAAAAGGAAGTTCGAGCTTATTGAGGAAGAAAATTCTCCAAGTAAAGTTTCAAATTCGGAGTCATCCTCGTTGGGACATGACATTGTTGTTCAATCTTTGAGGAAGTTAGTTGGTTCTATTCCGACCATCTCGACTATAGAATCAAGATGCCAAATGATCCAACATGCTCTGAATCAGAAATCAGATTCTGTATCCTTGGTTATGGATAAGTATGTCGAGATAGAAGCGGAATTCAAATCTTTTCATGTTGGCTATGAAGCCCACAAAAGATATTTCAAGGGAACGACGAGCTGGTCGAGGAAGACTGTAGAAGAGATGAGACTATTCGATGAGTTTCAAGACAATGTTAAAGATGCTTTTGAGACCGAGGACAGGAAGATAAATGAGTTAACTTCATCCGTCGAAAAGAAGATAACAGATGAAAATAACTTCCGGATTCAAGAAGTTAGAGATCTGAATGGGAAGCTGAATTCAGTTTCTCAAAAATGGAAGTTTGAAAGGGTTCATCGGATTGAGTTTGAACAGAAGATGAAGTCTCAGGAAGAAAAGATAAAGGCTCAGGAAGAAAATATGAAAGCCCAGGAAGAAAAGATTGAAGCTCAATCTGCAAGAATAGTGGTCTTAGAGAAGCAAGCTGAAGAAGATCATAAAGACCTGAAGAAGATCAAGACTATTCTTAAGGGGCTCATTTCGAAGGAAAAAGATCCGAAATAACTAAATCCGATCTTTTTGTTGTATCTAATTTTCTTTGTTGCTGAGATTTCAAACATAATGAAAATTGTGCCTCTCGTTTCTTTTGTTGTTATTACTAATTTTTTTTCAGGTACATTGTTATTTTTCTTCTATTCCCTCGATCTCTTTTTGAAAATCACAAAGGGGGAGAAGGAAAAGATCCTTAAGAAAAATAAGAACTCTAATAAGAGTTTATCAAAGGAGGAGAAGGAAAAGATCCCTAAGGAAAAATAACTCTAATAAGAGTCTATCTAAGGGGGAGTTTTTCATTAAATAATATTTTTTTCTTAATGAAATGTCACTCCGGAAATCTAGAATATGATTCTTAGTGTTTCAAAGCCTAAGGGGGAGTTAGTTGTATTCATCAATTTCCTTAAATCCAAGGGAGATAAGCCTTAATGTTTTTCTTTCTTCTTAGAATATCCTTTTTGTAAGGATGTTTGTGCTTTCCAAAAAGGGGGAGATTGTTGAGTCAATAAGGTTTTCCTTATGACTTTTTCCATTCCTTCTTGTTTTGAAAATCACAAACACCTTATCTTTAAGAAAATTTATTTCTTAAGGAAAATTTCTTTTATAAGGAAAATTGCTTTTATAAGGAAAATCGCATTTATAAGGAAAATTTATTTTATAAGTAAAATCACTTTTATAAGAAAAACTATCATTATCATATTTTCATCTAGATTTTTCTTAAGTATAATATTCAGATTCATTTCTATTTTCTCGAAATTACTTGTAACTTGGATATGAAGTATTCTATTTTAGGATCTGAATTCTAGATAAGAACGGTGATAATGTTTCACTCCGAAATCCAGAATGAGAACTGTAAAAAAGTTTCATTCTGAATTCTGGATACATTTTTAATCCAGATTCAGGATACGAATTCTTATGAAGTTCGATTAAGAATTCTGATGACAAATTCTCATTACGAACTCTAATGAAGAATTCTCATTACGAATTCTGATGAATAATTCTCATTATGAATTTTGTTGAAGAAATATCATTACAAATTCTGATGAAGAATTCTTATTACGAATTCTGATAAAGAATTCTCATTCCAAATTCTCATTCCGAATTCACCTAATAAATAGAATCTAATAATCTTTGTTTTATACACTCTGAATTAATTCAGACTTCGAAAAATATTTTGGTTAGACTCCGAACTTTTATTCTGCTTACACTTCTATAATTTCTCTACTATTTATTATTTTCATTACACTCCGAACCCTCACCCCGAAGCGTTATTTCCGAACTTTTGAGTTAGTTTTTAAAATGATGTCGTACATTCTACTACACTTGTTTTGTTATAAAATGATGTAGTCTATTTTGTTATAAACTAACCATTGTCTAAGTGACACATGTACAAATCACTCCGATCTTTAAGGAAAATATGACTGTTGGAGAAGGATCCGACCTTACCTATAAATATGAGCTCATTTGAAAGAGCTCACGGTTGAAGTGCTGCTGAAAGGCTGACTAATATGCTTGAAGTGATTTCTAGAGAGAGGAAGGCTCTTATTAACTCTCAAAGCTTCGTGCGACTCCGAATGTTGGTGATTACATTCGAGGGATTCCGACGATAGGAAGACAGAGGTGCCGACTACCTTGAAGTTAGAGGGCTTCCTTGCTGAGGAAGACAGAGGTTGCCAACTACCTTGAAGTTGAGGGCTTGGGGGGTAAGCAAGACAGAGACTCCGATCTTCGTATTGAGGGCTTACCCTGGTGTGGGTAAGACAGAATTGCTTGAAAGTATAAATCAAGGGACCTTTATCCAAGGTTGTTGGATACCCTTCTCTTTGGGTTAAAAGACTTATATCTTGTTACTTGTAGTTTAACTACTTGTTTATTTTCCGCTGCATATTTTATTGTAAGGAAAGTATAACTTTCTTATACTTCTTTATTTGTACTCTGTTTCATTTAGATTCTATACGCTTTAAGGTAGAATCTCATATTGTAATCTTTTGTTAAGTTTCAATTTCCAATACCATATTTTTAGAACCTACTTTCAGAATATCTTTCCAAGTTTGCGTTCGGTGTTAGAGATGTCGTGAATTTTCTTAGTTTAACTTTGTTAAACTTAGCCATTTCCTTTGCTTAAGGAAAACATAGTTAATCTTAACTAACTTTAAAGGTTCCAAAGGAATTTTTAAAGTATACAATTCACCCCCCTCTTTTAAATTGAGCATCTACATCACTATTTTGATCCTACAATAATTATAAAAACTATATAACGAACTTCCAATAGAATTATCTAGAGAACATAATCATTACCCAATACATTGGAGAATTATTTGTGTGTAGCCATCATATAAACTATAAAAAACTTAAACAGGAGCTATAAAGAGGTGAGACCATAGATAAATGATTTCCAAGAATCATATAATGAATAAAACCATTGAAAACACTTTTAGAAACATGTAAAATACACTTTTGGATAATAAAAAAAAATTAAAGAAAAAATACATCATAAAGAAAAAATTTTATTTGAAATAAAATATTGAAATATATAATGTAAAATTCAAATAATTGAGGATTCGTGATGGTCAGAATTTTTTTTCTGACCATATATGTAAAAAATACATTCTTTTATACATTTTCAGAAAGTATTGAAAGAGGAAATTTAAATAATAATTTTTAAAATATAGTCCCTAACCTTTAGTATTACATATCCCATTCATTAATTATATTCTTTAATAAAAAATTTATATTAATTTATAGAATTTTTAAGAACATTTCATACATTCATTTTTAATATATTTCTTTTAATAAAATGTTATATATAGTATCATAATCAAATAAATTCACATTTAATTCATTGATGATATTCCCCTAACATGTCATAATCTACTTCGGTATGTTTACTAAGGCGAAATAGGTCATTATTAAATCATCTCCAAAATAATAATTCTTAAATAAGTATAATTTCTATAAATAAATTTTACATTAAATGTAACCATTAAATGTGGTTATAAAAATGAACTTCTTCTTAATCATGTAGATGGTTGGCTATACGTACACATGGGTAATGTTTCTATTTTTCAATAATAAATATGGAAAATAGGTAAGTTATATTTTGTCTTTATAGAGTAATAATAATATGAAAAATATAATATTTCTAATTTAAATATGTTAATATATATTATCTGTGAGATTTTTTGATGAAAAATGAATCATATCGCTTCGTGGATGTGGTAGTACACAAATATGTATGAATGAAATTTTCATTTAATTGTAAATTTAAAGGTAAGAATGTCAATAGCATATATTATTTTAATAATTATAAATATGTGATTAATATTATATTTAAAAATTAATTCCATTATTATCATACTACCATGATATATAGTCATCAAAAATGAATTACATCGGTTCATGAGATGGTAGACCTTCGCACACATAAATGATGGATTCATTTCCCATTCGATGGAAGAGGAGATGGATATAAGTTTGGATATAAAAATAATAACAAATCTGTGTATATAGAATACAAATTTTATTATTTTATCATGGTTGAAGAATATTTTATGTTCGTATATAAATAAATAAAATAGTAATGATCAATTAAAAATTGTACCTCTTATTCAAACAACCTCATTTTCTTAATAACATAAGAGAACTAAGGTCAGTGTTTGAACTAAAAAATTCCTCTATAATTAGGGAAGGTATTCTTGAAAGTGATTTATATTGGAATTTTTGTAACTAAATGAGTTTTTAATTGATAATATATGATAATATGTGGTTTTAGTTTATAAGTGAGGAGAGGGTCACTCTTTTAATACCATAAAATATTAAATAATATAAATTAATTTTCAATTCCAAATGAATCCAAGCCATTTTATATCCAATATAATTTGATGATGGGTTGAAATAGCCACATAAAAATAATTTTATAATTTTTTATTATGTTGTTTATCCCTATGTATTTGTCCTAATCACTAACTAAAACATTTAACACTTTTCATGACTATAAGGATATTTAATTATTTGTGGGTCATGATAATTATTATAAATAGAAAACCAGCTCATAAATGGAAAGTGATTGATATTATCAACCAAATAATATTAATTTATAAGAATATGTGATTTTTTTAGAACTTTATATCATTTAATAAATTATTATTTATTATAAAATATCATAAATATCAATTTATAGAAGCGTTCATTACTTTTATATGACTATCATTAAGAAAAAATGTAAAAATTAAAAAATGATAATAAATTCCTAACTTGTAAAATTAATATACCTAATTCATTTATCAAATTATTTAACTCAAATTAAATAATTTTTAATATTTTTATATCAGTTATTTAAACTTTCAATTAATTTAATTATTACTGCATCAACATTGTTTAAAATTTTAATATAATTACATAGGCACCAAAAATTAAAAATAAACCAAAATTAAGAAGATAAATATTTTTTTTATTTCCAAATAATAATTATGAAAAAACATATCCTCATGTAATCTCTATATTAAAAATATTATTTTAATTTAAAAAATAGGGATACATTTTTGACATTTAATTAAAAATATATTATAAAGTTTATAATCTCATCAAAATAGAAAAAAAATCCATTTAATAAAATATTATATAATTATGATGAAATTGTATCATCAAATAATATTAAGTCTTGTTTTTGTGTACATTAATTGTCTTTCTCATTTTATTTTTAACTTTTATTACTAGTTTTACCATTTACCATGATAAAAAATTTAATAAAGTTACATTTTATATTGAAAAAAATAAATGGGACCTAGATAAAGAATTTAAAATGACTAATTCAGAATACATGGTCCATTTTACATAATTAGAAGACTTATATTTCATATTTTAATTTATAAAAATTGAAAAAACAGAAAGAAAATTTAGTTTTCAAAAAATTTTACTATTTACGTATATAATGTTTTCCTTAAATTAGAGTATATAATTAATTTCCAAAATAATAATTGAATTATTTAAAATTAAAATTAAGTAATTTAATTTTACAAATAAATCAAAAATAATAATTTATAAATACTTTAATGTAAAATAATTTTATTAATAAAAAATAAAATATTCAGTATTCATTGGAAAGTGCAACATTTGTAAAGATTCTCAAAATTAAAACATAAGGTAATATTGAAATTTTGAGTCCATAAATGATTTTTATTTTTAAAAATGAATATTTTTGAATTTTCAAAATAAAAATAAATTATAAAACTATACAAGACAATATAATTTGGTAAAAAATAATTCTTTTTTCTCTTCCACAAATAAGTTGTATAATATTTTTATAATAAATAAAAATATATATAAAATAATTAATAAAAATATGAAAAATATTTATATAAAAATTACTTGGGATTTTAAATACTTCCCAACCATTAGAAATTATATCATCTCAATTTTATTCATTTATTAAACAAGTGGGGATACATTTACCTCATTGTATATTTGAATTCCTATATGGCTTACTAAAAAATTGTAGTTTCTACCAAAAAACGAAACATTGACATATATATTTCCCATAATAATTTTTTTATATGGTGAAAAATATGAATAGTGTATTCTTTATTTGAATGGTTATCTTCCTATTGAACTTCTTCATTTCTCAAAACATGAGATGAATCCAACACATACTTCTTTATCATGGAAAGACGAAAAAATCATGTACCTTGAGTAAAATTAGAAGAAAGGCCAATTGGTTAGAAAATGATCCAAATTTATCATGGATTTCATATGTTCCAATGAAACATATACTTAACATCTCATTTTTACATAAACATAAAACACTTTTCCATAGAGATGCATTATTAAATACATGATCAACTATCATGAATGAAATATATTTCCTCTAGTTATCCATATAACGTTTTTCTTACTCTGATATTTCCTCATATGTTTTTGAATTACCTTCAAATTATCACATATTTACACTACCAAATCTATTATAATAATCTTCCATTATCTTAATTCATCTTAAAATGAATAATCCCAACATCTATTTCTATATAAAGCCTCAAAAGGTGCCATCTGCAAACTGTATTAAAAAATTTTATTATAAGAAAACACAACTAATAAATATTATTATACCAAAATCACTATTAATATATATTAAAACCATGAATCATGAGTTATAATCATTAATTTCTTATTTTTACTATTTATCAGATTGAGGATAACAATCTATGATGAAATTTAATTCAATACACATAGAATTTTGAAGAACATTCTAAAAATGTGAAGTGAACCTTGGAAAGTAGATATATATGATGGATAAGGGAACTCCATGTAGCCATATTATCTCAATAATATCCTTATACTTTGACAAAAATTATTAAATTATTCTAAGAATAATTAGCCTTAAATACAAACCAAGGACTTCAAAGTCTAGTGTCATTGTAAGATTAGATAGAAAATTAGAAAGAATGAAACCAAAATAAAAAAATTATATAATCTTCATAATGAGTTTTTAAAACCCTTTACCCCTTATATCGACATAGGCTTACATGGGGAATGCATGGACAAAGGTATGAGCTAAAAGCGCATAGTAAGGGAATAAACAGAAGAATAAAATGAAACACATGTGTTTAAAGGAATTACATGATGGTAGAACAAGGCACAAATCATGAATAAACAAATAGAAAAATAACATATAAAATATGTAATCACTTAATCATATATTCAAATTAATTTAAAAAAATAAAAGAATACATAGTCCTGAGTTAAGGCTCACTACATAAGTAGGAGAATGAGCCAAGGCTAACCACCAAGAATATTGCCCTTAGAGAACATGTCAAAGCTAACCAACAAGACCATTTCACAAGAATTATTATGGGAACAAACATTACTCAATTTAGGGGATCACTATCTAGGATCAACCATCATATATATGAAGAATCAAACATAAACATAAGGGTTACCCATAAGAAGATATGAGTATTGTAATCTTGTCAAAGAGCATAACAAATGGGTGTATCAGAAATGTTTCTATGAATGAATGGATTTAAATGATACATGGATATTAATATAGTAAAATATGAATATTTCATGATAAAATATGTTCTATATATGTGTAATAATATAAAATCAGTGTTTAAGAAAAATTATAAATAAATCATTTTATTGTGGTTTATGGAAAATATTAATGTGAATTTATAGCAAAAAAGGCCGAATTGTTTTCCTAAAACTAGAAATGAACCATGATTGTTTTTATGATATAATTAGATATTTTATTAAAATAATTGGTTTTTAATAGATTATGGAGTGCACATAAAAATGGGTAAAAAATTAGGATGTTTCCTTTAATCGGGCTTACTTATCAGGAAGAATTGAGAGGGGAACCTTTTAGAAACAAGAATTTCCCTATCAGTGAAAGATGATGTGATCTGAATAAATAATTTTTCAATATATTAATAGATTTTATAGGAATTATATAAATATAATGTATATTTACATTGGGGAAAAGAGATAAAAAGTGTATCCTTATGGAAAAACTAGCATTTGGAATGAATCCCATACCAAATGTCTGGAAGTGTTCTACAGTTGATCTTAATGTACTTGATAATAAAATGAAATACCCTAATTATTTAATTTATAACAAGTTATGTATTTTTTATAATTTTTATAATGTTATAAAGTTAACTTGTGTCCGTTTTTTGAGTTATGAGATACAATTTTATCATTGGGTAAAATTGGTTATATTGGGTTTCATGATCGTTTAGTTGTATACATGTATATAAAATCATCTTAAATGGGAATAGTTTTAAAAAATGGAAATTATTTTTTTAATAAATTCTATAATATTATGGTAATATATATGAATTTTTCTCTATATGTAAGGATGATTCATTATATAAAACGTTAATGATAACAGTAACATTATTTGGTAGTTTTCCAGTTTATTACAAACTGGTTTTGTTTTATTAATTAATATTATATATATAGTAGTTATAGAACAAAAGATAAGTTGTAGTTCATATAATATAATATTTTTTAACTATAAAATATTTTTTATATCCACCAATGGAGGTTGTATAAAAAATTGAATATTAATCATCCTTGAATGAGATTAATTAATACATTAGAGTCGTTGTTTTAATTTTTATAACCAAAAAATGGTAGGGTATGAAATTGTGATGAATGATTCCATTGACATAATAAAATTATATTATATATGAGATATTAGAGTTACTATGAATCTTGGACAAGGGTTGTTTATGGGAGAGTAGAAAAAGAAAATAAATTGTGATGAAATTAAAAGAAAAAACAAGAGGTTTTTACCTCTTGAATTCTTCTCCCTGTAAACATTTTTTAGGCTCTTGAGTTTCATTTTTTTAAAACAATGGACCTAGGATTTTAGGGAGAGACTTGGGAAGAGGTTTTGGAAGAAATTGGGAAATTTCGATGGAATTATAGATGAGATTAGAAGAATCGGCGATAGGTGGTATTTATATTGGATGAGAATAGTGTTTTTGATTATTTTATTTATTTGTTAATTATTTTATCTCAAGAATATGAATAGTTTTTATTCCCATGAATAATTTCAATAAATGAATAATGGAGGTTATATATGAACATATTTCCTCATCCATACATCATTCTTGACTCATAAATTCATGTTTTTAGCTTATACAATAAATTATCGTATTTTAGTATTCATAAAAAATTCATCTATATTATAAAAATTATAAAATCTCACCGCATACATTTTTAAACATTAATAATTAAAAATGGAATCCATTTTACGAATATAATACTATAAATATGAGAAATTTAATTTATAATTATAATTTTCATTCCCGAAAAAAATTCCAATTTTAAAATTATTACTGATTTTATAACACATTAAATAATTAAGTAATGTCACATAAAATAATGTTATAATTAAAAAAATCAGTTATATTTGATGAGTACATATTCATACTATGATATAAATATATTTTATTTTTATTTATAATATGCCTAAATTTTATCATACAATTATAGGTGAGGTTACAATTATATTGGATGAGTTCTTATTCATAGGGGTCAAATTGCTATTACATTGGTCATGTTACAATTCCTTTCATTTAAGTTCCTTACATTCAATAAATACTTATTATTTCATTAATTATTCATTTATAATGTTTTTATTGTGTTATAAATGTTATTTTATGTGATTTATAAAATATAACATAATTATAAGATGGTAATTATCATTGATAAAATTTTGTGTCATTTCATTCTTCCCCTTTATGAAATGTCACCCTCAAAATTTAGTTTTAACAAACTATGGAGAAATTATGTTAGGGTACTTCTCCTTTATCCCTTCCATTCATTTCCTTGTTTCCTATTTGTAGTTATTTATCCAACATAGTAATATTACTAGGTGATTGGTAAAAGGACCATAACTTAAACATTTCACAATATAGTATATTAAATTAGAATTAACTTTCTAACATTTTCAAAGAACTTTTTAGTTTAGAGTTTTAGAGAAATATTACATTATCTATACATATTAACCCATAAGAATACAAAGTGTTTACTATTATTTAATATCCATTACTTCCATATAAAAATATATTTAATTAAAACATGATGAATTTTCATGAAAAATATTCACAACATTCACCTTGGTTTATTCCATTCTTGAACCCATCCTTAAGCCCTATGGATTTTTTTTAAAAAAACCCTGGGATGAGAAAAAAAATCTTAATGGGGAATAAAAGTAAGAAACCATTAGAACGCAAATTCTTATAAACATATGAATTCATTTTCACAAAAGACAAACTTCTCACCCATAAAGTATCATATACATTCATTGTGAATATATAATATTTTTGTAAAATATAAAAAACATAAATATATATTTAAGTAGCATAGGGAATTAATTAAATATTATCGTAACCATAAATGATGAAATATAATTTTTAACCATCATGACAACCATACAATGTAACGCTCATGGCTATCTTGTGATGTAACCCCCATGGGCACCTTATGGTGTGACCATCTTATTTACACATAGAATAACCATTAAAATAAAATTACATCATTAACATACACAATAAATTGGAGAGAGATATATATCCTAACTATCATCATAAAAAATTCATAAGAACCATAAAATAATCACAAAATAGGAATACTTGCATCATAAAAACACTCTCTTTGATTTTTATAAAAATATAAATTTAATGTGGATTTTCATCTAAAAGTATCTTACCTTGGGTTTTTATTACGTTGAAAATGCTAAAACATCATGAATAGTGGTTAAAAGAGTATTATTAATATATTAAATATATATATTCATATTTATAGTACCTTATATTATATTTTTTTATCATATTACCACCAATTTATAAATAATATTTTATTATTTTTATTGTTTTAGGTGTATTTATTTCATAGTTTCCATGGTTAGTTTATTATGAATTTTATTTTCAAATAGGAGAAAAACTCTAAAAGATGAATAAAATGGAGATAATATGTTTCAATAATCTTAAATTATACAATATTTTTGTTTCTAATATGAAGAAGATTCAATAGAAAAATCCATAATGAAAATGATTTAATTTATTTTTGTGATGTTTACGAGCATCATGAAATCATATCATTTTTTTGAATACCATGTTTATAAATTGGTTCCAAAAAATTATATAACTTATAATATGTATAATATAATATTAATAAACTATAATAATTTTTTATTTCCATCTTTGAAGTGGTTTAATGAAAATAGAAACACATGATCTAGATGATGGTAAATCGACTCATCAAAGACAATATTTTCATTTTTTTGAATAATATTTGAAGAGAAAAGGTTTATTGATGGATATTACATTAATAAAATATAATTATATTATATTTAATATAATGGAGATATCGTTTCACTTTGTAATGGTAAGTGAAATTAGAATAGTAAAAAAATATATTTAAATGAAATTAATTTAAAATAAATGAAGATTTTTCCTCTTGATTTATTCTCCTTGAGAACCTAATTTAGGAACTTGTTTTCAGCCTTTTAGTGATACCAGTAGGTATTGGGTGTGGGAAATATTCTTAAGATGAAAATTTGGAGGAAATTAAACAATATACAAGTCTTTGAGGTGTGAGGAGGAAAGGTGGTATTTATAGTGGATGAGAGGGGTGTTTTCTCATTATTATATTCATTAGTTTTATATTTTTCTAAGGACACAAAATTGTTTGAGACTTATAACTAAATATTTGAAAATAATAATGAGTAGTTATATATTATCATGACTACATTAGAAAATACTCTTAGAAGTATTTATATTATAATGTATATATACCATAAATTATATTATTTTATTATTCCCTAAAAATTAAACTATTTATGAAAAATACCAAAATTCACCATAAAACTTTTCCAACATGTAGAACTAAAAATTAATCACTATTTTATGAAAATAATTTTATAAATATGTGAAAATTAATTTTTAATTAAAATGACCATTCATCAAAAAAAATCCTAAAAAATTATAACTGATTTTATGACACTTTGAAAATTTTATAAAGTTATCAAAAATATTTCATATAATCACAAGAAAAAAATAAGTTATGAATATATTTTATAGAGATAGATTTTATTTCAAATAATTATATTATTTGTTAAATTTTAAATAATCATTTACATTTTACAAAACACAATTACTTAATTTTTTATGTTTAGAATATTTATTTACTTATTCCATGATATAAATATATTATATATTAACTATTAAGACAAATAACTTTTCATAATCTCACTTATGATGTCAATATTTTATTAATATATATTAATTATTTTCTATAAATATCACTTATTTAATTAAAAATTATAATTAATTTAACTATTTAATTCCCAAATGAAAACTAAATATTTAATAAGTACCTAGGTTGTTACATTCCCAAAACATATAGAAGATTAATCCCCAAAATTTTTATTCACTTATTAAACATGTGAGGATACCTTTATCTCATAGAGTTTTTAGATTCCCATGCTTCTTCTGAAACTGTGTTGTTTCTCCACAAAACCTTAACCTTGTCAATTTCCATATTTTGAAATAATATTTTACTACGACTAAGAATCTGAATCAGATTCTCCTTAGAAGAAGATTTATGTTCTAGATAGACTATTTCTTGGATCAAAACATGAGATGAATCTAGAACATACTTTATTGACATAAAAAAATTAAAACATTTTGTATCTGAGATAGACTTAAAGGAAATTCTACTTGGTAGAAAACTATTCCAACATTATCCATGATTTTATAAGGTCTAATGACCCATGGAAATAGATTTATATTCTTACTAAAATGCATAACACATTTCCATGTATTGATTTTAATGAATATATTATTACCCACCTCGAAATTGAAGCCATTCCTCTAACTATCTACATATATTTTCTGTACACTATTGATATCCTCATATATGGATGTATTATATTTACTTTATCATACACTTCCTCTACTAATTATGGTTTCACAATCATTCATTCCCCAACTTCATCCAAAAAGGATAGAGTTCGAAACCTATTTCCATATAATTTCTTAAGAGGTTTCATATGTATACTGGAATGTAAACTGTTATTACAAGAATCATATAAAGAAATATATTTATCATATCTCTATAATAATCCATTGAACAGTCACGTAACATGTCTTCCTTGTTTCAAATTTTTTTCTCAATATGTCTAATGGATTGGGCATGAAAGACTGTACTGAAATTTATTTATGTTTCTAATGAATTCTAAAAGCCTTTAAAAAGGTTATAAGTAAACCTATGATCACAGTCAAATAAAATTGAATGTAGAAATCCATGTATTCTGAAAATATCATCAAGGTATAGTCAAGAAAGGTGATCCAAAAAAATATTATTATGAATATGAAGGAAATGTGAAGATGTTGTCAGTCGGTTAATAATAACACAAATCAAATTACAACCTCAAGAAGTCTTTAGTTTACCCACTATGATGTCCATGTATGTATTTTCCCATTTCCTAGATGGAATTGGAAAAGGCTGAATCATCTCCTTTGGCAATTTATACTCTACTTAAACCAGTTGACTTGTTAAATATTTCAATTCCTTATGAGTTAATTTATAAATTAAACTTTTATTATCAATATAAATTTTAAATTTTGTTCCATATAAATGATGTCAAAATATTTTAAGTGAAAACCATGACATTTAATTATATATCATGTGTCGGACAATTCAACTCAAGAGGTTTTAATTTTCTTTAAGCATAAAGAATTACCTAATCATTCTATAAGTATCCTTCCTTAAACATTACATAATCTTGAACTAAGTTAACATTTCATAATGAAGAATTTTTTGGTTAATTTTTTTGGTAATTAGGTCACAACATATACATTACATATTAAATATTATAAAGTATAGACTTATAATAAATATCCATTTTTTCATAAAATAAACACTCTTTTAAAAAAATAGTCATGCCAAGTTCCATGATTTAGACATCATGACTATTAATTGATCTCATCCTTGATCCCATTCATTTGTAAGTCATATGAAAAACATTGCAAAAACATGGGATGAGCATAAAAAGATCAGTAAGGATTATAAAATAAAAGAAGAAACCATTATTCTGTGAATACATACCAAGCATAAGATATTTAGCATACCTCATGAAATCATAAGATTAATGAATAACACATTAAAATCAAAAATCATAAAGGTAACTTGTGGCATACAAATCATATTGTAGATATCACAACTATATAGGGAGTTATGTTCGGAATATCCATTACATTATATTACCTAAATTTCATAGGGGAAACATTAATGTTTCTGTAATTCATGATTCCCAATGTATTAGAGAGCTATCTCAGGCTCACCCGGACAAGGATTATCACAGAACCACCCATATAAGTAAAAAATGTCCAAGAACCATAACATATTCACAACACATTAAACAAACACAAAGGAAAGATAAAATTTACTAATTTAAATCACAATATAAATTTTCAATATATTAACATAAGAAATCCATAATCAAAACCATTTTGAATACCAAAATATTTAAAAGTGTATATGGTATTTTTTTTTCATTGAAAAACATTAGACATTATCAAAGAATCCAAATATCAAATAATGCTCGTGACGACGGAAAGGTCATTTTCACCACGTACATCAAAAAGAATCATCCCCTTTGTCATTTACAAACAATTCTACATATAAGAATATTCCCTTTGAATGAAATGAATTTTGAAAGGGGTTTATACACTATATAAAATAAAGTCACCTATAAATCAAAATATTTTTCAATGAAAGGAGATTGAGACGAAGTCCCTTACCTCATGTCTGACATGCGTTATTTGTTCATTAATCTCCAAATAAAAAACAAATGTAAATTTATAATTTCTTAAAAACCTTTTACAAATTTATTATTCTTTTTATATCAATTATTTCCATGTTATAAACCTTACAAAATCATTTTTGTTAATAATAAATGATTTGTCGATATTTGGTACATGAGTCAACAAATGAACTTCTTATAATTACATGTTGTTCATGAGGTCAAAGGTCCATTATATCCAGAATTATATTCATGATTTATATATCATATATTTCATATCTATTTAGTATATATATGTATTTATAACAGTACATAACATTTTGTGATAAGAAATCAAATGCACCGTTCATGGAGATAGTAAGCCGTATATACGCATGAACACTAATTTCATTTCTATTCTGTAGTTTAATAGAATGAATACATTATGATACAAGTTTGTATTATAATAACATTATAATATCATATATAATTTCATTAAATCCCTCCTTTATACGCCCCACACATGGCCTGAATGAGTCAAATCACTTTGAGGGGGTGGTAGTTCACACTCCCTCAAATTAAATTATCTTATTTACCCATTATAGAAAGAATAAAGGGATGATATATATGAAAAATAAAAACATATTAAGGAATTATAAATATAATATATATCACATATAAATACAATTCCATCTTAATCTCCAACATTAGAGGTGGAAGGATAAGATTTAACAATCATCGTTTTGTGAGGCAGAAGTTCACCATTCACAGAAACATTATGTTTTATACCCATTAGATGGAGGTATGTGTAAGTGTAGTTCGAATCCATCTCATAAAAACAACATAGTATATTTACAATACTGGTGTTGTTTTGTAAACATGAATAAATAGTTCATTGGGGGTTAGAGAATAAAAATAAAAGAATAGAAATGAGGGAATACATTACCTTTAAATTGGGTAACTCCCTTTGGTTTGAAACAAAAGAATTTATTGAAGTGATTTTTTCATAAGATAAAGATTTTAGTAATAATAGGAGATGTTAAGAGCTTATTTAGTAAGCTTTTGGATGATCCCAGGTGATTGATTGGTATGGGTAACGAGTTAGAGGGGATAGATTTTTTATAATGGGGAGGAGGGGCTCTTTAGGAATATTTTAAAAAATTATTTTATTTTAAACTGATTTTTATATTCATAAGGTCCAAAAATCATTAAATTTGAAGATAAGATGAGTATTGTTTGAAATAAAATCATAAAATAAGAATTAGATAGTTTTTGAATATATTTTTTAAATTTATTAATCTTATTTATTTAAATCATTTATTAATAAGGTAATCATTGCATCATCATTTTTTCATAAATAATTTTATTTATTTAATGTCAGATAATTATAAATAAAATACCATGATGTATGAAATATTTTTATATTTCATATTTATTTTTTCAGTCCAATATATAACATATATAACCCCATTTAAAAATTGATTTACTAAAAGATAAATTTTTATGTAATGTTTGTCTTTACTTTAAATTAATTAATATAAAGTGTCATTATCACTCCCAAGTGGCTTTATGGGGTCCCAGAATCGACCCACCGATTCCAATTGATGGAAATGTATCATCCAATAGGATTATGACATGAGTTAGGGTAATTAAATATTATTATAATATGATTTTTTTACCCTCATTAACAAGATTTACCTTTTAACCATGATAAATAAAATAATTACGGAAGAAAAAATTCACAATTTCTAAAAATAAAAGTTACCAATTCACACAATTTGGACCTCCTGGTTCCAAATATAGAATCCATTTTTTCAAATTCAATACAGAAATGTGGAAGAAAATAATTTAAAATTAATTGTCATTGTCAAAACAAAAAGCATGTTTTTATGAAATAATTACTATCAAAATATTTACCCTTTTTTCTAATTTAAGAGTGAAATTACTTCCAATGATCAAAATTGGATTAAATAGTAAAAATTTAATCTAATTAAAGTTCAAAACAAATTAAAAGATTATTATAACTATATATTTAAATTAGATTGATAGGTAGTTTTGAATTAAAATGTAGTATTTTTCACTATTCATAAAAAATGAACATTATCAAAAAAAATAACAAAACTTCATCCAAAGTAATTTTTGATGACCCAATTCTAAAGAAGGATAATATTTTTTCAAATAGAATATATAAAAGTGAAGAAAAATAAATTTAAAAATGAATACCATCAAAAGGATGTAAATCGACCTTTAAAAGAATATTAGAGTATTTATGCTTAAATTTAGATTCATTTTAATTTTAGGCCTCTAAAATTTATTGGATAAATGTAAAAACAGTTAAAAACATGTGTAATAATATTGTAGTTAGTTTTTTGTCATTCCTTCCAAAACAACAACATTGCATTAACTACCTTTTAAATTAATAATATTATATTATTATTTTTCAGTATAACTCAACGTTGTGTGCAACGTAATATTTCAAAGGAAGACATTGTTGCATATAAGGTACACCATTGAACATGGAATCCCTTTTAAATTAAACTTAATATTTAATTCACAAATATTAATATGTTTGAAAATTTCATATTTCATTTTTTACCTGGGATGTTACATCCTTCCCCATTTTGGAAATTTTGTCCTCCAAATTTTATTAACTTATCAAATAAATGAGGGTATTTATCACTCATAAAATTTTCATATTCCCATGTTTCCTATTCAACAATATGGGTTTTCCGTAAAACATTTACTTGATTAATTACTTTATTTTGAAATACTTTCTCTCTTCGGTCATGAATCTGGACTGGTTGTTCCTTATATGAAATATTTTCCCGCAACTGAACTACCTCTAGACTCAAAACATGAGATGGACCTGGAATATAATTTCTCAACATAGAAACATGGAAAACATTATATACCTATGATAACCATGGAGGAAAATCCATTATGTAAGAAACCGATCCATTTTTCTCTGGGATTTCAAAGGGTCAAATGAACCTCAGACTCAGCTTTCCCTTATTACCAAAACACATCACCCTTTTCTATGGAGAGACTTTTAGAAAGACATGATCACCCACCTCAAATGAATGATCCTTACTCCTGTTATGTACATATCTTTTCTACATGCTCTGATCTGTTCTCGCTTTTTTCTGAATCAACTAATCATTCTCTGCCATCTCTTCTACCAATTCTGGTCCAATTAGCTTCCTTTAACCGACTACCTCAAAAAGAGCTGGAGTTATCCACCGCTTTCCTTATAATGACTCAAATATATCCATCTGTATATTGGAATTAAAAATGTTATTATATGAAAAATTAACCAAATAAAGATGTTGTACCCAAATTCCCGAGTAATCCATTGAATAAGAATGTAGCATATCTTCTAAATTCTGAATTATTCATTCTAACTTCCAATCATATTGTGGAAAAAATGTTGTATGAAAATTTAATTCAGTATCCAACAACTTTTGATGACTTTTACAAAAGGTAGAAATAAATCTGGGATCATGATCAAATACATTGTAGAGGAGAACTCCTTGAAACCTGACTATCTCTCTAACATACAACCGAAAATGTTGCTATAGAGAAAAAGTATCTCAAATATGAAAGAAACTGTTAGATTAAGTCAATCGATCAACAATATCCACAATTTCATTTTTACCTCAATATGTCTTTGATAATCCCACACCGATGTCCATGGATATATTTTCCCATTTCCAGTCTAGCACCGATAAATACTAAAGCATCCCTTTTGGTAACTGTCACTATAGTTTAACCTCATGACAATTCAAACAACTCTTAGTAAAGTAAGAAATATATCCGTTCATTCCATACCACTAGTAATAATAACGAATATCTCTGGACATCTAATTACTTCTAGGATTAATTGAAAACATAGAACTATGAGTTTCACATAACAAATCTTTATTCAATTGTGAATAAATAGGCACATATAACCTCTTCCGAAATATCAAAATACGATCATTATCAATCTTAAATTCAGGAAACATACACTTTTGAACCAACTCTACTATAAAACCCCAATATTTCATAGTTCTTTATCTCTTTAAAGTAATTCAATTGCTTGCGCTACACTTGACATCGAGTTTGAGCGCACCACAACTTACCAAACTGGTCATTCAGAAAGTGGTTATGAAATGTATTAACTGAATTCTGAATCTTATATAGTCTATATTATTTTAACATCCATATAATTTGTTTCTTAGACATATTATAAGATCAAATTATTTTTTTCAGATAAAAGAAGTATATTTCAAAAAATGCAATTTTACGATCTTTTAGTGGAGAACCAATTTTAAAACCAATATTTGAGAGTTTTATATATTAAATTTAATGAAATGAAATTCTTATTTATTAGATTAACATAAAATTTTGGTTTGGATAATTTTTTGGTACTTTTCTGATAACTTTTATATTTTGATGAATAGTTAAAAATACTAAATTGTAATTTTAAACAAATTTTTTGTTGAAATAAATTATTGTGTTAAATAATGAATTTTAATTTTTTGGAAGTGTAATTAGATTATATTTTTTTACATTTAATAAAATTTAGTTTATTATAAGTAATTTCACATTTAAATTTGACATAAAGACATGTCCATATTTTGACTATTTTTACTTTTTTTTAAACCCAATTTTTGTTTTGACTACGGGAAATAATTTTAAATTAATAAGTTAAAATTATATGTATTGAATTTGGTAAAATGGGAATATGTTTTGAATTTTCAATATCAAAATTATATTAGGGTAAATTTTTGGTATTTTTCTGAAAACATTCAATTTTTGATGAATAGTGAAAACACTACGTTATTATTTAAAACCAAATTTTTATTTAAATAATTATTTATTTTATTTAAATTTATTTTCAATTAAAGTAGATATATAATACCTATATATGCTCTATGTAATTCATTGGAGTCATTTTTTTATAAAAATAGATATATCAAATTTTATTGAACAATTTAACGTTTTTTACCGACCTTTTAGGAGCATTTATAAATTTTCATAAAACATAATTATACCACTTATATGAGTTGAATTTACAAAATAATAGGGACATGGTTGACATCAGTAATTAAAATTTTGTTCAATAAGAAGAAAATATTTTTTTGGTGAATAGTAACTTTTGACTTTTATTTACCATGGTAAAAAGTAAATAGGGTAATTAAGGGTAAAAATGATATTATAATTACTCTAACACATGTCCAAATTATATTAGATAAGTGGAATTCAACCAGAAACAACCTTAGTAGTAAAATATGGTCCACTTTGGTCAACATGGATAAGATTATGAAATTTATTATTATTTTATTCAAAGAAGAGTTAAAAGTGTTAAATTCAATGTTTAATATTTAATCATTTTTTATATAGGGTTAAATACAATGTAAATTAGACTATAAATATTCCTTATAAAGATAAAAATATTTCCTAAATAATATTATTTTATTTATAATTATTAGATATTAATTATTTTTATTTATTTATGACACAATGATGCTGTAGTAATTAACTTATTAACTAAATATTAAAATAATTGATTTTATAAATGTCCAAATAAATGTAAATTGAGACATTTTATGAATTCGACTAATTTAATATTTTAATATTACATGTTTGGGTTTATTAGATAAATTTTTCTCTAAGTCATAATGTGATTATGAATTTCACAAAAACAAAATATCAATGTGTCAAAATTGATATGAATGAATTTTTAAAACAAATACTATATTATTGTCTAATGTAATATTACTAAAAAAATAAGATTCTGAAAAAGGAGATAAATAATATTATATATGTTATTAATGAACCACTTGAGATTCTCATGGATGTTTAGAGTATGTTTATTAACCATATACTGTAATAATACAAGAAGACAAGGTAAACGTTAAACTATTTAACTTAGAGTTAAATCTAAAAGATAAGGTTAAAATGTTGACCTAAACTTGTCTAAAACCTATTAATTGAAATATTTTGGACCTATACATACCTTAGGATGTACATAAATAATTTTGGTGCCATTTGAAACCGAAAATTAGTTTATTATTAAATAATATTTCAAGCTTCTCCTAAAGTGACCCTCACCTCTCTTATTAAAGGGTACTTTCCCTTATCTTAATTTCACAACTCCAAAGCCATTTATGTCGGCCAAACCATAGATAAATACCCTCCCATCTTTCCTACCTTCATCCTAGAGGCCATACATTGGTTAGAAATCCAACCTATAGAGTTATTTTGATCAAATCAAAATGAAGAACATGAAGAATAGGTAAATTTTTTATCACCTCTTTCAAGTTATTTTATTCTTCCATTTCATCTTTATTTATTGTTTATGTTCTAAAATAACAACTATAATATATTATATATATTATAAATTTATTATAAAATTGGTAAAACCATATTCATTATTCTATCCATCACATGAATGACATAGTCACCATACGTGCATACGTACAACTTACCATCTCCACGTCGTGGTGTAGTTTGTTATTCAAACACTTCATTATTTAGATGGGTATAATAATGAATATAACTAATGTAAATAATAAATATAACATGTTAATAATTATTTATATATGATATACAATCCAATTACATATTATTTCAAATCAATATAATGACATTATTTCTCGTGCGTACGTACAGATTACCGTCTCCATGACGCGATGAGATTCATTCCCACGTTCAACATTCAACAATGATTATAATAATATATATTATTAATAAGTATGTAATATATGAAATAATAATACTAATGGATATATATATGTATTTATATATGTAATTATGTACTTAAATATACCTTATTCACTTACATCCGTTCAATTCGACATTAAAACGGAAACAACGTTTATGCATAAGTACGACCTACTATCTCCATAAACACTACCTTCCATTTAATATATCTATTTATTATAAATATTTATATTATAAATATATAAGATATATAAAAAAAGTTTTATATTCTTTAAGTATTTAAATCATGATAGAAATGATATAATCAATAATAACAAGATAAAACACATATGATATATAAAGTGATTATTACGTGATATGTTAATTTAAATTGGAAATCATTATTAAATGGGTTGTATGAAGTCAACAATGAATAATTTATGATTTAATAGATATTAATATTGTTCTAGAATAATTTAATAACATAATAAGGTTATTATACAAGATGTTAAACGTACCCCCGACCAAAGTAAAGTGCATGGTAAGGGTTAATTTCTCAATCTCATTATTATTTGTGATTATTTATGTATATGTTTTTATTGGGAAATATTTATTATCCATGTACATGTTTTTTAAAATAGGTTTCAATGTGATTATTTTAAGGGAATGTTTTACTAAAACGTCATGTTAAATGTTTTAATGATTTATTCTTCTAAATTATTCTCATTAATGTCCATGTTTTCAAAATGATTTTAAGGATTTATTTATATGGTCATTATTGTTTTTAAATGTTAATTCCTCTCAAAAGTTTCAAAGTGGAGTGGGATATTTTGATTCAAAATTATCTTTTAAATCACTTCCTTTAAAAATTATGTGACTTTTAAAATGATTTCAGTAAAAATGGATATTTCTCTCAATGTTTTTAACTGATAATTGTCTACTATGTCATCATCCATTACTGGATATTATTCTTGATCGAGGTTGATTTATTATGAAAAAAATATTCCTTATTGTATTTATGGTTTTGTGATATTTTTTACTGTGGATATGTTATTTCTATACCATTAACAGTTTATGGATAAAGTATTGACATCTTGATGCTAGTTTTAATACATATATTTTTGTTATGTTTAATTCTGTTCATATGAGTAAGGAAATGGGCTTAGTAAGTGACAGATGGAGCCCGCTATAGATCCTCAATTCATCGGTTGGTCTCTTGAGACAAACCAGTGTCTCGGCACAAGGCCTTGACAAAACCTTATATATAGTCTTGGAACAAGGCCTTGACTATGTGGTTATTATATCTGGAATTATACATTCCATAATTTTGAAATTATCTATTGATATTACATGTGATTATTATACTATTATAATATCAATGTGAATAAGTAAATGGAATTATTTGATTCAACTTTTCCATGTTATTCTGAAATTTATGTTTTAAAGGATTTTGTTATAGTTTTATACGTTTCCTTAAATGTTTATGCTTATTTGTGAATGTTTTTTCTATATTGTTATCCTTACTTGGTGTTTGAGGTCACCCCATTCTTATATTTTATTTTCCCAAGATTCCAAGAAGTGTATTATGATTGATAAGTAGAGTTAATCTAGGGGATTAATGGCGTTCTAAAAAGATCATCTATGATCTGTTTTATTTTCTTATGAGTAATGTAACGTTCATGTATGCAGTCTATTTTCTAAGACTGCTAAACTGATCGGTTTTCAGGACTCGATTCCTTGAAATCATGCCAATTTATTAAAATAATGCACTGACTCTGGGCTACTAGGGTCGGGGTGTTATAGTTGGTATCAGAGGATGTTTATCAATAACCTTGGAAATAGATTTAGATAAACTCTGATTAGAAAACATTACCAAAATATTGACTTTGAGGATTAGTATATAAGATCTTCATAGAACTTTGGTAATGTAGAGTTTTTTTACAAGAAATACATCAATGTCTGGATACGAGCAAGTTGAGACAGCTCTGGAATAGATGTACCTATGAGTGAAAACTCTTACATGGAGTTTCAAGTTTCACCTAGGGTATCCTGGTATATGATAACAGGCCTTGCTGAACTCTTGGTTATGACACAGCCGTGGGATATGTTCAGGATAATTTACAATTTCATTACAAGCCATTATGAAGGATTTAGGTGTAAATACATCCGTAAAGAATTTTTTTATGATTATATCTTATATGTATAATCTTTTAAATTTACATTAGGTAATTCACAAGTTTGAAATTATGCATTTGGATTTATAAACTAACCCTGTGTATTCCATTGTTTAGAAATGTTTCCTAGTTGAAGGAATGTGAATTCAAAGAATTCACATGATCGAATGATTATGAAGGATCATATCTTTCATGGTATTAAGACAACATTTAAAATGGAAATAGTCTCTTACATGTTCTCACCATATTAAGAAATAGTATCATGTGTTAATAAGATATGTAAATATTTCTTTGAGTCCTATGACTTTGAAAAAAAGTAAGAGAATAAAAGGATGGAAGATAGAAATATGGATTAAGGGAAGAGGGGAAAGATGGATTTTACCATATGTGATAATTGTGGAAAGAATCAAAATGGTAAATAGTTGAATATAATTATAGTTTTTTATAAATGAGGAGAAAAAGTACACCAAGTATGTGATTGCATGGGTAAGAAAATGTTTTCAAATGTTTAATGCTTCATATGCAAGGAGTTAGAAAACTATATGAATCAATTCCAAAATCATTAGAGTATACCCCAAATGCTACTATTGGAGAATTATCATGTTATGATACTACCTAAGTTGAAGAGGAATGATTAGAGTTCTTATATTTTTATTAAAGTATTGTATCATCTGAGTTTTGTATTAATTATGTACATGTTATAAGAAACATATATTATATAAGGATTGTACTGCAGTACTATTTCATTTGGGACTTGATATTGTGTGGAACCAATAAAAGTGACTCAATAGTAGGTTAATTATTTTTGGAAAATATGTGGTTGAGGGAAAGATGAACCATAATATAGTTCTGATACTGAGGTAGTGATTTTGGAATAATATATGATTGATTTGGATAAATTATATTTGATATTCTTGACTACCTTGAATCTGATTAATGGTTTTCATAATCTATAATTTTTGTAGTTTAAAACATTTTTGGATAGAAAGAGTATATCTACTATATTATAAGGAATAAGGGAGCATTAATTTATTCATTAAGGTTTTATAGTAATTCAGGGTGTTGTAGAGTTGTAAAAGAATCCATGATGAATGTATTCACTTGTTATTACTTGGATAAAAGGATCATCATTGTGTTTACCTTCCTTATAAAATTTGGACCGTGATGTTGGACATATGTATTTTCGATAAGTCTAAAGGTTGAAATCGATTAATTTTGACATTGGATACTATTATTAAGGTTAAATCATTTCATGAGATTATTTTTGGATTGTCATAAAAATAACTACCTGGAGGACATGCGACAACTCGTCACGTCTGGCAAGGCCTCATGATTTGAACCTACAACCAAAGGGTGACAAGGGTGCATCACCTACAACTGGCCTACGTGATGTCTAGGTTTGTATAATGTTGTTTTTTTCAAATGGTCTGAAAAATGAATTATAAATTCCTTATTTTTATATACTTATTCAATTAGGTAGTTGGGGTTTGGCTTAGTGGTAAGCACCCCTTAAATCTACATGAAAAATGGGGGTTCAAAACCCATTGGGCCCAGGTTACTGTAGCTGTACTGTAGCGTAATGTAGCAGCGGTGTACTGTAGCAACAGCGAGCACTGTAGCGGCGGCAGGGCACTATAGCGGAGTTAGAGTACTGTAGCAGTGGCGGGTACTGTGCAGTACTGTAGCAGTGCAGGTACTGTAGCAGTACTATTCACAAAATGGGCTTCGGGCCAAAAAAATGGGTCTACGGGCCATGTAATGGGCTAAATGCCCATTGGGCCTTTGGGCTATGTAATGGGTCTCCCTCTACCTAGTTAAAAGAGGTCTTTGCTTTCCTTTAATAATAAATGAGGCTTCGACCCCAACCTTTAAAAAAAATACTTATACAATTAGGATAAATAGATCATTTTTGAATTCTATTGTCTTTTAGAGTGAAAGGTGAGTTTGTGGTAGGAATTTGTTGAAGGATGAAATTCTACATTTCAAAGATAATTTTTCCGTCTTATTCTATGAATAAATTAATTATTAAACGTTAGTGAAGGGATCTTAAAACCAAAATTGTGTTATCCCAATACCTTATGTTTTGTTGAACCGATGATATTTTACATCATCTATGATTCATGGATTTGAGGCCATCAATTTAACACTTATTTGTGATTGATGACTTCAATCACTCCCTATAAATAATTACATATTCCCTCCAATTACGTGTCTTTAATTACCACCAATTTTCTTCTAATTGAGATCATAATTTGGTGGTGACATTTTAATTTATCTTTCCCTCTTATTAAGACTAAAATTTATTAAACCAGTTTCCGATGCGGGTTTTACACAAAGGTATATTCTATTATTAACAATTTATTTTCAAAAAACAATTTCAAATTGTGAGGATGAAATTTATTTAAATAGGGGAGAATATAACACCCTATGATATCATAGTACGTTATCCAATTAAAGTAATTCAATACCTTACACTACACGCAACACCAATTTCGAGTGCACCACAACTTACCAAACTGGTCGTTCAAAAGTAGTTATGAATATAATTAATTGAATTTTGAATTTTATATACTCTATATAATTTTAACATCCATATTATTTGTTTCTTATACATAATATAAGATCAAAATCATTTAGTTTTCAGATAAAATAAGTATTTTTTAGAAAATTCAATTTTACAGCCTTTTAATGCAGAACCCTTTTTAAAACCAATATTTAACACTTTTATATATTCCATTTAATGAAATTAAATTCTTCTTTAGAATACAGACATGATAACTTAGTTTGGATAAAATTTTTCTACTTTTCAAACAGCTTTTATATTTTGATGAATAGTTAGAAATACTAAATTTTAATTGAAAAAAAAAATTTAATAGAAATAATTTGTTGTGTTAAATTAATAATTTTAATGGTTTGGAAGTATAATTAGATTATATTTTTACCATTTAACACAATGTAGGTCAATATAAGTAAAATCACATTTAAATTTGACATAAACACATGTTAATCTTATGATTGTTTTTACATTTTAAAAAACCCACTTTTTATACAATGAGAATTAATTTTAAATTAATAAATGAAAATTCTATGTATTTAATTTTTCAAAATGGACTTCATTTTGGAATAAGAAATATCAGAATAAGCTTATGGTAAATTTTTTTTGGAAAATATTCAATTTTTGTTAAATAGTGAAAACACTTCTTTATTATTTAAAACTGACATTTTATTTAAATAATTATTTTTTATTTAAATTTATTTTATGTAAAAATAGATATATAATACCTATATAAGTTCAATTTAATTCATTGGTGTCATTTTATTTTAAAATTAGATGTATAAAACTTTATTGAACTTTTTAACATTTTTACCCACCTTCTTGGTGCATTTGTAAATTTTCATAAAACATATATTTACTAGTTCTATGAGTTGAATTTCAAAAATACAAGAGTCACGGTTGATATAAGTGATTAAAATGTGGATCAATTAGATGAAACTAATTTTTGGGGAATAATAACTTTTGACTTTTATTTACCGTGGTTAAAAGTAAATAGGATAATTAAGGGTAAAAATGATATTATAATTATCCTAACAATGTCCAAATTATATTAGATAAACTTAATTCAACCAAAAAAACCTTAGGAATAAAATATGATCTTCTTTGTTCCACATAGATTAGATTAAGACATTTATTATTATTTTATTTAAAGAAGAGTTAGAATTGTTAAATTCAATGTTTAATAACAAAACCATTTTTAATATTAGGTTAAAAACAATATAAATTATACTATAAATATTCATTAGAAAGATAAAAATATTTCCCACATAATGTTATTTTATTTAAAATTTTGAGACATTAAATAATTTAATTTATTTATGACACAATGATGATGTTGTAATTACCTTATTAAATAAATATTAAACTAATTTGATATTATAAATGTCCAAATAAATGTAAATTAAGACTTCGGATGAATTAAATTAATTTTATAGATTAATATGACTTGTTAGGGTTTATTTGATAAATTATTTTCGAGGTGATAAGGTTTTTATGACTTCTAAAAAACAAAATACCAAATAGTTACAAAATTGACATAAAATAATTTTTAAACAAATACTAAATTATTTGTTAATATATTATTCCTAAAACCCTAATATTCCTCCAATGAAATTAACTAATATTATATATGTCATTAATAAACCACTTTAGGTTATCTTTGAGGTTTATAGTATGTTTATTAACCATATAGTGTAAGAATACTAGAAGACATGGTAAAAGTTAAACTATTTAACTAAGAGATAAATCTATAAGATAAGGTTAAAATAGTAAACCAAACATGTCTAAAACTTATTGGTTGAGAGTTTTTTGACCCATACTTACATATACTCTAAATATATCATTTTTATCCATTATAAACAGAAAATTATTTTATTATAAAATAATATTTCTAACTTTTTCTAAAGAGACTCTCACATCTCTTATAAAAGGGTACATCCGCTTCTCGTAATTTCAAACCTGCAAAGCCATTTTTCTCAGAAAAAACTACAAAAATATCCTACCAAAATTTTTAACATAATCGTAGAGGCCTTCTTGTGGTCAAAAATATTACCTCAAGAGCCCTTTGGTCAAATCAAAATGAAGAATCCGGAGAAGAGCTAAATATATCATCACCTCTTTCAAGTTATTTTCTTCTTCAAATTACGCTTTCTTTGTTGTTTCCATTTTAAAATAATAAATCCCATATATTCTATATAATGTGATGTTATTATAAAAATGGTTTAACCATATTCATTATTCTATCCATCGCATGAATGACGAAGTCACCATACGTTCGTACGTACGACACCTTGTCTCCACGTCGTGGTGTAGTTTGTTATCCAAACACTTCATTATTTGGATGGGTATAATAATGAATATAACTAATGTAAATAATAAATATAACATGTTAATGATTATTTATATATTATATACCATCCAATTACATATTATTTCACAATAAATATAATTATATTGTCGCTCGTGCGTATGTAAGGATTACCGTCTCCATGACGTGACGGGATTCATTCCCACGTTCACCATTCAACGATGATTATAAAAATATATATTATCAATAAGTATGTAATATATGAAATAATAATTTTACTTTAAATATATATATATATATATATGTATGTACTTACATATATCTTATCCACTAACATTTGTTCAATACGATAAGAAAACGGAAACATTGTTTATGCGTACGTATAGCCTACGTCTCCATAAATTGTTCCTTCCATTTCATATATCTTATTTTTATAAATATTTATATTCTAAATATATATGATATATAAATCATTTTTTATATTCTGGAAGTATTTAAATAATTATCTAAATGATATGATCAAGAATAACAAGTTAAAACACGCACGATAAAGAAAGCGATTATTACTGAAATTGTTAGTTTAACATGAAAATAATTATTAATTGAGTAGGATAAAGTCATAAATGAATCATGTATGATATAATAAATATTAATATGGTTATGTAATAATTTAATAACATTCTATGTTCATTAAATATTATTTTAAACATACCCTTGACCGAAGGAATGTGCAAGGTAAGGGTTGATTCCTCAATATCATTATTATTTGTGATTGTTTATGTGTATGTTTTTACTGGGACATATTTATTATCCATGTACATGTTTTATAAAAGAGTTTTCAAAGGGATTAATTTAAGGGAATTTTTACTAAAACATCATTTTAAATGTTTTAAAGATTTATTCTTCTAAACCTTTCTAATTAATGTCCATGTGTTCAAAATGAATTTAAGGATTTATTTATATGGAGATGGATGTTTTTAAATGTAAATTCCATTCAAAATATTCAAATTGGTATGGGGAACATTGATTCAAAATTATATTTTAAATGAATTACTTTATAAATAGTGTGCCTTTTAAAATTATTTTAATTAAACAATGATATTACTCTCAAAGTGTTTAACTAATCATTATCAACTATGTGAACATCATTTACTGGATATTATTCTTGATCGGGGTTGATTAATTATGATAAAAATCCACCATATTATATTGAAGGTTTTGTGATATGTTTGATTATGGATGTGTTATTTTTATACCATTCATGGTTAATGGAAAAATTATTGACATTTGATATTCTAATTTTAATATGAATATTTATGTTATGTTTAAGCCTTTCCACATGTGGAATGTGTTGGACATAGAATCTGAAAGGTGGATCCCGCTATAGCTCCTCGATGCATCGGTAGGACTCATGAGACAAACCAGTGTCTTGGAATAAGGCCTTACAAAATCTTATTTGTAGTCTTGGCACAAGTCCTTGACTATATGGTTATGAAGTCTATAATTATGCATTACAACATTATGAAATTAGATATTGATATTACATGTGATTATTCGACTAGTAGAATATACATGTAAATAATTAAATGGATTTTATTTGATTAATATTTTCCATATTATGATGATGTTTAAGTTTAAAAGACATATTTTATAGTTTTATACATTGTCTTAAATGTTTATGCTTATTTTTGAAATTTTTCTCTATATTGTTATCCTTACTGAGCATTTGAGCTCACCCCTTTCTTATGTTTTATTTTTCCAGGATTCCAAGTAGTGTATTATGATTGATAAGAAGGGTTAATCTATGGGATTAATGGTTTTCTCAAAAGATCATTTATGTTGTGTTTTATTTTCTATTTTGTAATGTAACATTCATGTATGCAATCTATTTTCCAAGACTGGTAATCTGATCGGTGTTCTGGGACTTGATTCCTTATAATCTTGCCAATGTATCAAAACAATGCACCGACTCTGGGATTCTGGGGTTGGGGCATTATAGTTGGTATAATAGGACGTTTATCAATAACCCTTAAAATAGATTTAGATAAAATCTGATTAGAGAACATGACCCTAAGATAAACATCGTGGATTAGTATAGAATAAATTCCTAGAATTTTGGTAATGTAGAGATTTTGTATATTTTCCAAGAAATACATCCCAGTTTGGGTACGACCATGTAGAGGCGGCTCTGGTACAGATGTACCATGGAGTAAAAACTCTAACAAAGTGTTTTGGGCTTAACCCAAGGCATCTTGGTACATGAAAATGGGCATTGATTCACTCTTGGTTTTGACACTCCCAGGTGATATGCTTAAGATAATTCTTATTTTTATTACAAGACATTATAGAGGATTTAGGTGTAAATACTTCTAAAATATTTTTTTATGATTATCTATGATATGCATTATCATTTAAAATTGGTTAGGTATTTTACATGTTTTCAATTATGCATTGCGATTTATAAACTAATCGTGTGTATGCCATTGTTTATAAATGACACCTAGTAGAAGGAATGAGAATTCCAGGAATATCAGTGATCAAATGATTAAGAAGGATTGTATCTTTCGTGGAAATAAGACTAAGTTTAAAATGGAAATAGTCACCCACCTATTATCATCATACGAATAAATAGTATCAGGTGATAAAAAGACAAGTAAAAAATTCTCTGAGTCCTATGGATTTGAAGGGAAGCAAGAGAAGAAAAGAATGAAAGAGAGAAAAATGGATAATGGGAAGAGGGGAAAGAAGGATTTTCTCATATGTGATAACTGTGGAAAGAATGACCTTGGTAAATGGTTGAAGGGAATGACAGTTTTTAATAAGTGAGGTGAAAAAGGAAACAATGTACACGATTTCATGGGTATGAAAAATGTTTCAAATGTACAATACATCATCTCTTAAGAGTAGGAACATTACACGAATCAATTTCCAAATCATCAAAGTATAACCCAAATGATGCTATTGGAAAATAATCAAGTTATAATACTGCTTAAGATGAAGAGGAATGATTAGAGTTCTTATGTTGTTATTAATGTATTGTGTCATTTGATTATTTTATTAATTATGTACATGTTATACGACGTATAGAGTATATAAGGACTGTACTATAGTACTATTTCATTAAGGACTTTAGATTGCGTGGAACCAGGAAAAGTGACTCAATAGCAGGTTATATTTTTTGAAAATATATGGTTGAGAGAAAAATAAACAATAATATAGTATTCATACTGAGGTAGTGATTTTTCAATAATATATTATTGATTTGGATAAATTATATTGAATATTCTTGACTACCATGAAACTGATTAATGATTTGTATATTCCATTAATGTTGGAGTTTACAACATTTTTGGATAGAAAGAGTATATCTTGTATTCTATAAGTAATAAGGGAGCAAGAATTTAATAAATATGGTTTTATGGTAATTCGGGGTGCTATAGTGTTTTAAAATAATACATGATGAAGGTATTCACATCTAATTACATCGAAAAAATGATCTTCATTGTGTTTACCTCACTTATAAATCATGGACTATGAGTTTGGACAGAAGTATTTTGGGTAAGTATATAAGTTGAAATAGATTAATTTGTACATTGGATACTATTGTTAAGGTTAAATAATTTCTTCATATTATTTATTGATTGTCATGAAAAGAACAACCTGGTGGTCAGGCGACAACCGATCGCGTCTGGCAAGGCCGCAAGACTTAAACCTGAAACCAAAGGGTGATAAGGGTGCATCACCTACCCGTGGCCTATGTGATGTCCTAATTTGTATAATATTGTTTTTCTGAATGGTCTGAAAAATGAATTATAAATTCACTATTTTAATAACCTTATACGATAATGACATATAGAATATTTTTGAATTCTATTGTATTTTGGAGTGAAAGGTGAGTTTGTGGTAGGAATTAGTTAAAGGATTAATATCTACTTATCAAGTATATATTTTACTCTTTTTCTATGAATAAATTAATACTTAACATTTTTTCCTAGATTTTAAAACAAAAAATGTGTAATCCTAATACTTTATGTTTTGTTGAATCGATGAAATTTTACATCTTCTTAGACTGATAGATTTACGGCCCTCAATTTTACACTTATTTGTGATTGATGACCTCAGTCACTCACTATAAATATTTATTACCCCCCAATTATGTGCCTCTAATTTCCACCAATATTCTCTTAATCGAGATCATAATTTGGTGGTGAATTTTGAATTTTCATTTCCCTCTAATTAAGACTAAATTTTATTAAACCAATTTGCATTATTAGTTTTCCACAAAGGTATTTTCTAGTAATAAAAATTTATTTTCAAAGAACAATTTCAAGTTGTGATGAGTAAATTTATTTAAGGAGGGGATAATGTAACATCCAAATATTTCATCGTACGTTATCTCATTAAAGTAATTAAATAGCTTAGGCTACACCCAATACCGAGTTCGAGCGCACCACAACATACTAAACTAGTCATTCAAAAAGCAGTTATGAATAGTATTAACTGAATTTTGAATCTTATATACTCTAAATAATTTTAACATCCATATTAAGTGTTTATTAGACATAATAAAATATCAAATTCATTTTTTTAGATAAAAGAAATATTTGTCAAAAAAATGAAATTTTACAGCCTTTTAATGGAGAACCATTTTTAAATTTTTTTAAACACTTTTATATATTCAATTAAATAAAATTAAATTCTTCTTTAGAATAGGGAAATAAAAATTTAGATTATATAATTTTTTGGTACTTTTCAGGTAACATTTATATTTTGACGAATATTTAAAAGTACTAAATTTTAATTGAAAAAAACTTGTTTAATCAAAAACATTTATTGTGTTAAATTATATATTTGAATTGATTGTATGTATAATTATATTATATTTTTAACATTTAAAACAATTTATGTCAATATATGTAATTTCACATTTAAATTTGACATAAACACATGTCAATTTTTGGATTGTTTTTACTTTTTAAAAAAACCCGCCTTTTGGTTTTGGCAATGAGAATTAATTTTAAATTAATAAATTAAACTTTTATGTATTGAATTTGGTAAAATGGAATTCATTTTTGAATTCGGAATATAAAAATTAGATTAGGGTCCATTTTTTGTATTTTTCCGAAAACTTTCAATTTTTGATGTATAGTGAAAAACATTGTGTTATTATTTTAAATAGAATTTTTATTTAAATAATTATTTATTTTATTTAAATTTATTTTATTTAAAAATAGATATATAATACCTCTATAAGTTTAATTTAATTCATTGCATTCATTTTATAATAAAATTAGATGGAAACTTTTTACTGAACTTTTTAATGTTTTTTACCAACACTCAACAAGCATTTGAAAATTTGTATAAAACATAATTTTACCACTTCTGTGAATTGAATTTCAAAAATATGAGAAACACAGTTGACATTAGTAAGTAAAATATTCTTTAAAAGGATGAAAATAATTTTTGGTGAATATTATCTTTCGCCATTAATTTACCGTGGTTAAAAGTAAATAGGGTTATTAAGGGGAAAAATGATATTATAATTATCATAACACATGTCCTCGTTCTGTTGGATACATGTAATTTGAACAAATACATCCTTAGGAATAAAATAAGATCCTTGTTTTCCACTTGAATTATATTAGGATATTTATTATTATTTCATTTAATGATGTGTTAAAAGTATTAAATTCAATATTTAATAAATAAACATTTTTTATATGGGGTTAAACAAAATATAAATTCAACTATAAATATTTAATAGAAATAAAAAAAGTTTTTCTACATGATGGTATTCTATTTATAATTTTTATTCTTTAAATAATTTAATTTATTTATGACACAATGATGATGGAGTAATTACCTTATTAACGAAATATTAAAATAATTGATATTATAAATGACCAAATAATTTTAAATTGAAACATATGATGGATTAAAATAAAATTTTAGGTTAATATTACATATTTGGGTATATATTTAATTTTTTTCCGAAGTGATAAGGTTTTTATGACATTCACAGAAAAACAATACCAAATAGTTTCAAAATGGGCATAAATTAATTTTTAAAACAAATAAAAAATTAGTGGTTGATATAATATTAATAAAAACCTAATATTCGACCAAAAGACTTAAATAATATTATATATGTCATTAATGATCCACTTGAGGTTATCTTGGAAGTTTATTGTTTGTTTATTGTCCATATATTGTAAGAATACAAGAAGACACTGTAAAAGATAAACTATTTATCTATGAGTTATATCTAAAAGATAAGGTTAAAATGGTAAGATAAACTTGTTTAAAACCTATTAGTTGAGAGTTTTTAGACCCATCCCCACCTTAGCCTTTGAATAAATCATTTTTGAGCCATTAGAAACCTAAAATTATTTTATTATAAGATAATACTACAATCTTTTCCTAAAGTGACCCGCATGTCTCTTATAAAAGGGTATGTCACCTTCTCTTAATTTTTCACCTCCAAAGACATTTGGCTCATAAAAACCCTGAAAAAATATCTTTCCAACATTCCTCTATTCATCCTAGAGAAATTCCATTGGTCAGAAATCCAACCTATGATCCGTTTAGATCAAATCAAAAGAAAGATCCCGAAAAAATGTAAGTATTTCATCACCTCGTTCCAGTTCTTTTCTTCTTCCACTTCTTCTTTCTTTGTTGTTTCCATTATAAAATAATAACTCCAATATCACTTATATACTCTGCTGATATTATAAAAACAGTACAACCATATTCATTATTCTATCCATCACATGAATGACAAAGTGAGCATACATGCGTAGGTACGACTTACTGTCTCCACGTTGTGGTGTAGTTTGTTATTCAAACACTTCATTATTTGGATGGTTATAAAAATGAATATAACTAATTTAAATAATAAATATAACATTTTAAGTATTCTTTATATATGATATATCATCAAATTACATATGATTTATCTATCAATAAAATGATATTGTCGCTCATGCGTACGTAAGGATTACCATCTCCACGGCGCGATGAAATTCAATCCCACGTTCACCATTAAATGATGATTATAAAAATATTTATTATTAATATGTTTGTAACATATGAAATAATAATGCTACTTGATATATATATATATGTATGTATCTATGTACTTACATATATCCTATTCAGTTACTTCCGTTCAATACGATATAAAAACCGAAACAGCATTTATGCGTACGTATGGCCTACCGTCTCCATAAACAGTGCCTTACATTTTATATATCTATCAATTATAAATATTTATATGAAAAACATATATGATATATAAATCACGGATTATATTCTGAAAGTATTTATATCATGATCTAAATAATACGATCAAGAATAACAAGTTAAATTACGTACGATAATGAAAGCGATTACTACCCGAAATGTTAATTTAACATGGGAATCATTATTAAATGGGTAATATAAAGTCATAATTGAATCATTTATGATATAATAAATATGAATATGGTTATATAATAATATAATAACATACTATGGTCATTACACATGATGTTAAACGTACCCTCGACCAAAAGAATGTGCAAGGTAAGGGTTAATTTATCAATCTCATTATAATTTGAGATAGTTTATGTGACTGTTTTTACTAGGACATATTTATTATCAATGTTTATGTTTCATAAAATAGTTTTCAAATGGAATATTTTAAGTGAAATTTTTACTAAATTTTTTTTTAAATGTTTTAATGATTTATTCTTATAAATATTTTTCATTAATGTCCATGTTTTAAAAAAGATTTTATGGATTTATTTATAAGAACATGAATATTTTTAAATTATAATTCCTTTTATAAGATACAAATTGGTATGGGACACTTTGATTCAAAATTATCTTTTAAATTACTTACATTATAAATAGTTTGACTTTTAAAATGATTCCATGAAAAAATGATTTTTCTCTCAACATTTTTAACTGAAAATTTTATACGATGTCAACATTTTTTACTGAATATTATCCTTGATCAAGGTTGATTTATTATGATGAAGATCTTCTATATTGTATTGAAGGTTTTGTGATATTTTTTACAATGAATGTGGTATTTTTATACCATTCATGGTTTATGGATAGAGTATTGTCATTTCGTATGCTAGTTTTAATACGAATGTTTATGTTAGGTTTAAATCTTTTCATATGAGGAATTATTTGGACTTAGTAAGTCACGGGTAGAGCCTTCTATAGCTCCTTGATGCATCAATAGGTCTCATGAGACAAAATATGGTCTTGGAACAAGGCCTTGACAAAATCATATTTGTTAACTTGGCACAATTCCATCAATATGTGGTTATTAAGTCTGGTATTATGCATTCCATCATTATAAAATTAGCTATTGATATTACATGTGATTATTAGACTAGTAGAAAATCCATGTGAATACGTAAATTAAATTATTTGATTCATTTTTGCCATATTATGCTGATGTTTATGTTTAAAAGGCTTTTTTTACAGTTTTATAAATTGCCTTAAATGTTTATGCTTATTTTTGAATGTTTCTGCTATATTTTCATCCTTATTGAGTGTTTGAGCTCACCCCTTTCTTATGTTTCATTTTCCCAGGATTCCAAGAAGTGTACTATGATTGATAAGTATGGTTAATCTAGGGGATTATTGGAATTCTAAAAATATCATTTATGATGTGTTTCATTTTCTAATTAGTAATGTAATGTTCATGTATGTAATATATTTTCCAAGACTGCCAAACTGATCGATCTTTTAGGTCTTGATTCCTTGTAATCATGAAAATGTATTAAAATAATGCACTGACTCGGGGCTTCTATCATCAGTGTATTACATATACCTTTTTATGTAACCCAATTTCTTCCATCTGCACATTCTAAATTCTATTTTATAAAGATGATTTCAACGAAACCTAAAACAAAAACATGAAATTTCATACAAAAACAACTTTTATGCCAATGTTCATCATGTCTTTAATAAAAGGATCTTTTTCCAAATATAACATGGTTAATGTATCATTACTCTTTCAACTCAATGAGTCAACCACTTTATTTGTCATTCTTGCTTGGTAATGAATTGTGAAATCATAATCTTTGATTTATTCCAGCAATCTCCTCTGTCACATGTTCAATTCTTTCTGAGTGAATATATAATTCAAAATTTTGTGGTCAGTATATATTTCACATTTTAATCCATAGAGATGATACCTCCAAAATTTTAAAACAAAAACAACAATAGATAATTCCAAATCATTTGTAGGGTAATTTAACTCATGTGGTTTCTACTAACGTGAATCATAAGAAATTACCCAATCATTCTTCATTAGGAAACTAACTAGTATTTCCAAAGAAGAATCACTACAGATAAAAATATAACCATTTATGGATAGAAGTGACTAAACTGGAACTTTCACCAGTCTTCTATTCATTTATGGAAGACAATCATCACATTCTTTTATCCAATTAAACCTAACACCTTTTCAAGTTAACTTAGTATTTAGGCTAGGTAACCGTGAAAAATTTTCAACAAACTTTCTGGAAATAACCTAATAAACCAAGAAAGCTATGAATTTCTATGATATTGGTAGGTCTTGACCATTCCTCAAAAAAAAATTTAGAAGGATCAATAATTATGCAATTTTTTGAAATAATTTGACCAAGGAATGAACTTTTTTGTAACCAAAACTCAGTGTTTCTGAATTTTACATACTGTCTCTTTTCTTTTAAGGTTTGTAAGACAACCCATAAAAGACATTAATTATCGTTTTTAAATTTAAAAAAACCAATATATCATCTATAAACACACCCATCATTTATCACCTGAGTCAACTATGCCATCATTACAACAAACTGCTCATTTCCAATTATGACCATCTCAGAATACTAACTTGGAAGGTCATTTCTCTCTATATTCCTTCCCAACATAGCTGCCCTATTTTCTCTATGAAAAAAGTTTCTGAAAAAACATATCTTAGACTAAGGAACATGGTAATCAATAAATGCTACATCATTTCCAAATTACTGTAAGGTAATTTATGGATATTAATTTTACAATTCTCTAACTCCTAATGTTGTCTAAACAGACCTCTGATACCCATTATAAGGACTTGGACAAAAACATTACATAATTTGGAATTATTTAATAATTCACATTGAGGATCTTTTCAGGTTTAGTTTTTTAGATAATTATGACATAACATATACATTACATCTCAAATATTACAATGTTGACACTTCAAGTCAGTATCCATATTTTTCATAAAATAAGAACTCTTGAATAAAATATTTATGTCTAGTTCCTTGTTTTAGGCAACATGAATTTTCCTTGATCCTATCCATGACATTATTCATCTTTAAGTCCTTTGTAAAACAATTCAAAAACATGGGATGTGCTTAAAAGGATCATTAAGGATTATAAAATAATGAAATAAAACATTCATCCTTGAATACATACCTAGCGTAAGCTCTTTTACATACCTCATGAAATCATAAGATTTATGAATAACATATAGAAATCCTAAATCATAAAGTTAATTTGTGGAATACATATCATACTTACATTGTAGCTATAATAACTACACATGGAGTTACGTTTTGAATAGCCATCATAATATATTCCCAAAATATCTTAGGGGAAAAATTTACATTTATGTCCATCACTTTACCCAATGTATTGGAGAGCTATCTCATGCTGACCCACCCAAGGATTATGACCGAACCACCCATATATGTAATCAATTCCCAAGAACCATAACATATTCACAACACATAAAACAAACCTAAAAGATAGATAACATTTAAAAATTTAAATCAAAATATATCATTTAAATATATTGACATAACAAATCTATTATCAAAACCATTTTCAATAACTAAATACATAAAAGTGTATATGGTATTTATTTTCCCTTTAAAAATATTATGGCTTGTCATGGAAGCCAAATATTAAATAACGCTTGAGACGTCAGAATGGTCATTGTCACCGCGTAAGTCAAAAAGAAACATCCCCTTTTTTCATTTATAAAAACACTATGCAGAAAAATATTCCCTTTGAATGAAATGAATTTTCAAAGGGTTTTATACACCATATAAAATAAAGATCTGTATAAATCAGAATATTCTTCAATGTAAGGAGATTGAGATAAAGTCCCTTTCCTCATGTCCGACATGACTTGTTCATTCATTAATCTTCTGAATACAAAAATAAAGTTTATTTATACTTGATTCAGAAAATTTTTCAAATTGATTATTTATTTTATTTCAATTATTACCATGGTATAAACATTATATAATCATATATGTTAATAATAGTTGCATTGTCGATATTTGGAACTTCAGTAAGAAAATGAACTTCTAATAATAACAAGTTGTTGATGACGTCAAAATTACATTATCTCCAAAATTATATTAATGATATATATGATTTATGTCATATATATCCAATATATATATGTATTTATAATAGTACATAACATTTTGAGATAATAAATGAAATGCACCACCAATGAAGATGGTAAGTCATACGTACGCAAGAACACTACTTTCATTTCTATTATGTATTTTAATGGAATGAAAAAATAATGAGACATTGGTATATTATAATTATAGTATAATATAATATATAATTTCATTAACTCCATCATTTATACATCCCACATATGGCATGAATGAGTCATATCACTTTGAGGGGGCGGTATTCTGCACTCCCTCAAATGACATTATCATATTTACCAATTTGGAAACCATACATGTATGATATAAATGAAAAATACAGAAGTATTAAGACAATATAAATATAATATATATCACATATAAAAAATTTTCTATCTTAATGGCTAGCATAAGAGGTGGTAGGATAAGATTGAACAACCATCGTTTCATGAGGCCGTAGTTCGCCGTTGACAGAAACATTATGTTCTATACCCATTAGATGGAGGTGTGTGTAAGTATAATCTGAATCCATCTCATAAGAAAACCTATCATGTTCAGGATACTGATGTCATTATGTAAAAAAAGAATGAAAAGATCATACGGGGTTGGATAAGTATAATAAAAGAATAGAGCTTGAGGGAAGACATTACCTTTAAATTGGGTAACTCCCTTTGGTTTGAACCAAAATAATTTCTTGTAGTTCATTATGTGTAAGAAAAGGATTCTAGTAAAATTAGAGGGATGTTGGTAACTTATTTAGACAGATATTGGAAAGGGAAAGGGGCTTGAGAGGTGTGAGTAATGTGTTAGAGGTGATGGATTTTTATAAGTGGGAGGAGGGGATCTTTAGAAAAGATTGAAAGCATTATTTTATTATAAACTCATTTTAGGTTTCAAAAGGTCCAAAACTCATTAAATTCATATATAAGATGAGTCTTGTTCAAAATAAAATAATAAAATAATAATTATACAGGTTTTGGATAGATTTATTAAATTTATTAATCTCATTTATTTAGAATATTTATTAACAAGGTAATCACTCCATCATCATTGTGTCATAAATAATTTTATTTATTTGAAGTATAATAATTATAAATAAAATAAAATTATGCAAGAAATATTTTTATCTTTCAAATTATTTTTTATAGTAAAATATATAACTTATATAACCCCATGTAAAAATTTATTTACTAAAAGACATATGTTTATGTAATATGTGTCTTTACCATAAATCAATTTATACAAAGTGTCATTATCAATCCCAAGTGGATCCATGGGGTCCCATAATCGACCCAAGGATGCCAATTGTCGGGAATGTAGCAAAAAATAGGATTAGGACATATTTTAGTGTATTTTAATATTATTATAATAATATTTTTTACACTTATTTACCAGATTTACCTTTAAACCATGATAAATAAAATATTTACAGATGTAAATATTCATAAAGTCTATAAGTAAAAGATAACTATTCACAGAATATGGTCCTCCTTATTCCAAATATGGAATCCATTTTTCCAAATTCAAAACATAAAAGTGGTAAAAAGTAATTTAAAATTAATTTCTGTTGTCAAAACAAAAAGCGGGATTTCTAGAAATAATAACTATCAAAAGATTTACCTTTGCATATTTCTAATTTTAAAGAGAAATTACATACAAAGACCAACATTGGAATAAATGGTAAAAATAAAATCCAATTAAACTTAAAAAACAATTAAATGAATATTATAACTATATAAATAAATTTGATTATTAGGCAGTTTTGAATTAAAATGAAGTATTTTTCACTATTCATAAAAAACTGAACATTATCAGAAAAATATCAAAATTTAATCCAAAGTAAATTTTGATTTCTCAATTCTAAATAAGAATAATATTTTTTCAAATAAAACATATAAAAGTGAAAAAATAGATTTATAGAGGATTCACCATCAAAATGCGGTAAATCTACCTTTTAACGAATATTAGAGTATTTATTCTTAAATTTGACTTCTTTATTATTTTAAGACTCTACATTTTATTGGATAAATTGAAAAACATTTAACAATATTGTGTAGTCATATTATATTTAGTTCTGTTCATTCCTTCCAAAACAACGACTATGTGTTACCTACCATTTAAATTAATAACATTATATTATTATTTTCAAGTGTAACTAAACGTTGTGTGCAACATAAGATTTAAAAGAAACCAATTATTGTGTATCAGGTACACCATCAAACATGAAATCCAATATAATGTAAAATTATTATTCAATTCAAAAATATTAATAATTATAAAAATATCATATTTCATTATTTACCTAGGATGTTACATCCTACCCCCCCTTTTAGAAATTTTGTCTTCATAATTTTATTCACTTATTAAATAAATGGGGGTATTAATCTCTCATAACATTATCAGATTCCCAGAATTCCACTTCAACAATATAGTTTTTCCAAAAAAATCTTTTCCTAATGAGTTAACATACTTTTCAACACTTTCTCTCTTTAGTCAGGAATATGGACTGGTTATTCCTCATAAAAAATATTTTCTCCCAACTCAACTACCTCTAGACTAAAAATATGAGATTGACCTGGAAAATAATTTCTCAACATTGAAACATGGAAAAAATTATCTACCTGGGATAAACATGGAGGTAAATCCCCTATGTAGGAAACCGATCCAAATTTCTATGGGATTTCATAGGGTTTAATGAACCTCGGACTCAAATTTCCTTTATTACCAAAACACATCACACTTTTCCATGGACAAACCTTGAGAAAGACATGATCACCTACCTAAAATGAAATATCCTTCCTCTGGTTAACTGTATAACTTTTCTTCTTGCTCTCATCTATTCTCATGTGCTTCTTAATCAACTGAACTTTCTTTTCCATCTCTTCTACCAATTATAGTCCCATCAGCTTCCTTTCACCTACTACATCCAAAAAAAGCTGGAGTTCTACAATGATTTCCATATAATTCCTCAAATGGATCCATTTTTATAATGGAATGAAAAGTATTATTATAAGAAAATTCATCCAAATAAAGATGTTGGTCCACACATCCCTGGTAATCCATTGAATAATCACGTAGCATATCTTCCAAATTCAGAATTGTTCATTCTAACTGCCAATATAATTGTGGATAAAAAGCTATTCTAAAATTTAACTCAGTACCTGACCAATTTTGAAGGCTTTTCCAAAAGTTAGAAGTGAACAAGAGATCATGATCAGATACAATGGAGAGTGTAACTCTATAAAACCTGAATATCTCTTTAACATACAACTGAGAAAGTTTATATAGAGACAAACTGTCTTGAATAGGAAGGAAATGATTATATTTAGTCAATAGATCAACAATAACCTAGATTGCATTGTTTCCTCGAGATGTCTTTGGTAATCCCACAACAAAGTCCATCGACATATATTCCCATTTTCACTCTGGCACCGGTAAAGAATGAAGCATCCCTTTTGTTAACTACCACTCTACATTAACCTCTTGAAAAGTAAAACACCTCACAGTAAAGTATGAAATATCTCTTTTCATTCCATCCCACCAGTAATACTCTCAAAGATCTCTATACATCATCGTACTACCATGATGAATTGGAAACTAAAAACTATGAGCTTCACATAAAAACTCTTTCTTAAATTATGAATAACAAGGAACACATAATGTCTTCCCAAATTTCAAAACACAATCATTATCGATGTTAAATTTAGGAAACTTACCCTTCTGAACCAACTCTAACTTTTTTTGTAACTCACTATCTTCCTTATACTCTTTCTTCATTTTGTATGATATAGATGATTTCACTAACACCTGAAACAAAATAGTGTAATTTCCTTCCCCAACAACTTTTATGCCAAAGTTCTTCATGTCTTCAATTAAAGGATATTGTTCCAAACCTAACATGGTTAATGTAGCATTACAATTTCAACTCAAAGCATCAGCCCCTTTATTTTCCATTCCTGGAAGGTAAATAATTGTGAAATCATAATCCTTGATTAATTAAAGACATCTCCCCTGTCGCGTGATCAATTTTTTCTGGAAGAATATATACTTTAAACTTATGTGGTCAGTATATATTTCACATTTTTCTCCACGCAGGTGATTCCTCAAATCTGTTAAAGAAAAAAACAATAGAAAATAATACTCAATCATGTGAAAGGTAATTTTACTCATGATGTTTCTACTGACGTGAAGCCTAAGAAATTACAATATCATTCTGCATTAGGACACAAACTAGTCCATTCAACAAATAATCACTGTAGATTAAAACTCATCATTTCTAGATTAAAGTGCCAAAACTAGATAATTCACCAACATTATTCTAAATTCTAGAAATTAATCATTACATTATTTTGTCCAATTGAACCTAACACCTTTTTTAATAAACTTAGTCATGTGGATAGGTAACCATGAATTTTTTCAATAGAACTCTGGAAATAACCTACTAAACCAAGAAAACTATAAATATCTGTGATATTGGTAGGTATTGGTCATTCTTCAACAAATTTTGTTTTAACAGGAGCTAAAACATTGCCATTTTTTGAAACAATGTAACCATGGAAATAAATTTTTTTAACCAAAACTTAGACTTTTTGAATTTCCCATACATTATCATTTCGTTTTAGGTTTGAAAGATAACCCATAAAAGACATTCATTATCCTTTTTTTCTTTTATAATAATCCAAAATATCATATATAAATATATCCATCATTTATCACATGATTAAACTGAGCCATCACTGAAAAACACTGCTCACTTCAAATTTCGACCATCTTAGGATGCTAATTTAGAAGGTCATTTCTTTCTGTATGCCTTCCCAACATAGCTTCCCTATTTCTTATATGAAAAAATTTCTTAACTAAAATATCTTAGAAGAAGTAACATGGTAATCTATAAATTCTATATCATTTCAAAATTACCATCAGGAAATGTCTGGATATTAATTTTACAATACCCTAACTCTTAAAGATATCTAAATCGACCTATGATACCAACTATAAGGACATGTCTATAAATATTACACAATCTTGAATTATGTTAATAATTCACTTTGAGGATATTTTCTGGTATAGAGTTATAGATAATTATACAATAACATATACATTACATCTCAAATATTAATACATAGACACTTTTACTCATTATAAATATTTTCCATTAAATATAACATGTTAAAAAATAGTCATGTCTAGTTTAATGTTTAAGACAAAATGACTTTTCCCTAATCCCATCCTTGACCCTGTTCATCTTTATGTCCTGTTAAATACATTTCAAAAACATGGGATGAGAATAAAAAGTTCAGTATGGATTATAAAATAAATAAAGAAAACATTAGTCCTTGAATACAAACCCAACATAAGATCTTTAACATACCTCATAAAACCATAATATTTATGAATAACACATAGAAATCCTAAATCATAAAGGTAACTTGTGGTATCCATATCATACTAAAATTATAGCTATCATAGCTACATAGAGAGTTATGTTTGGAATATCCATCACAATATATTCCCAAAATCTCTTAGGATAAACATTTATGTTTATGTCCATTATGTTACCCAATGCATTGGAGAGCTATCTCAGGCCCACCCACCCAAGGATTATCACAAAAACACTCATATATGTAAACAATTCTGAATAAAAACAACATATTAACAACACATAAAACAAACATAATGGAAAGACTAAAATTTCATATTTAAATCACAATATATCATTTAAATATATTGACATAAAAAATCCATTATCAAAATCATTTTCAATACCAAATTATGTTAATGTGTATATGGTATATAGTTTCCTTTTGAATACATTAAGGCTTGTTTGTAAGTCCAAATATCAAATAATTCTCATGACAACAGAAAGGTTGTTGTCACCGCATACGTTAAAAATAAACATTCCCTTTTTTGTATTAGTAAACTCTACATAGAAAAAGATTACCTTTGAATGAAATTAATATTGAAAGTGGTTTATACATTATATAAAATAAAGTCATGTATAAATGAAAATATGCCTCAATGAAAGAAGATTGTGACAGAGTCCTTTACTTAGTGTCAAACATGAATTGCTTTTTCTTTAATCTCATTAATAATAAAATAAAGTTAATTTACACTTTCTTCAGAACCTTTTTACATATTATTATTCTTATATATCACTTATTACTGCATTATATACATTACATAAGTATTAAAGTTAATAACTGTTGTTTTGTCGATATTTGGTAATTGAGTCAAAAAAGAACTTCTTATAATTATATGTTGTTCATGAGGTCAAAATTCCATTACCTAGAGAATGATATTAATGATTTAGATATCATATATGTCATATATATTGAGTATATATATTAATTTATAAAAATAACTAATATTTGGAGATTAGAAATGAAATGCACTGTTCAGGGAGATGATAAGCCGTACGTAAGCATGAACGCTACTTAATTTTACATTTCATATTTTAATGGAATGAATACTTAATGATAAGTAGGTATATTATAATTACAGTATAATATCATATATAATATAATTATTTCTACCCTTTATATGTTCCATTTATGGCATGAATGTGTCATGTCACTTTGAGGGGGCGGTAGTCTGCACTTCCTCAAATAAAATTATCGTATTTACCCCTTATGGAAACCAGAAAGGTATGATATAAATGAAAAATACATAAGTATAGAGACAATATAAATATAATATATTTCACATATATACATAGTGGCATCTTAATGGCCACCATAAGAGGTGGTAGGATAATATTGAACAAACATGTTTTGTGTGGCAGTAGTTTGCCGTCCACTAAAACATTATGTTATATACCCATTATATGGAGGTTTTTGTAAGTGTAGTTATAATACCTATCATAAAAACAACCTAGAATTTTTATTATACTGGTATTTTGTGTAAAAAATAATAAAAATGTCATAGGGGGTTGGAATGTAAAATAAATGAATAGAACTTGAGGTAAGACATTACTTTTAAATCGGGTAACTCCATTTGGTTTGAACAAAAAGACTTTCTTGAAGTGATTAATGCCTAAGTTAAGGAATCTAGGTGAATGTAATGGCCCGGGTTTTTGGGGTCCATTACTTTGTGAAAATCTCGTTTTGGGTTTTCGGGTCTGGGAATCACGGTGGTGTAGGCCTACAGGTAGCCATAGCCTACCGGTAGTAGACCTACCGGTAGCTCGGTCTACCAGTGGCCGCTGCCTACTGGTAGCTCTGTCTCCCGGTAGCTCGGTCTACCGGTAGGTGCAGCTACCGGTAGCTCGGCCTACCAGTAGCCGCAGCATACTGGTAGCCCGGCCTACCGGTTGATGCAGCCTACCGGTAGCTGGAGCCTACTGATTTATCGGCCTACTGGTAGTTGCGGCCGACCGGTAGCTTCGGCCAACCGGTGGCTGCTGCCTACTGGTAGCGCAGCTACCCGTAGTTGTCACCCACCATTAGCCTTAAGCTACCGGTGGCTCGTGCCTACCCCGCATGTTATTTCCAGTAGCGCTCCTTTTTGCGCATATAGGGTTTTAAACCCTATTTTGACCTGTTTGAGCGTGTTTTAAAGAGCCGTAATGAGCATAAGAGTTTTAATTAAATACTTAATCAATCAATGAGTCGGTTTAAACCACCCGAACCCCTTTAATGATGAGTGGAGCCGCGTGGTCAACCCACGGCCCCTGTGCCTTATGCGGTTTCGCATTCTCACCTCAACCGTCTACGGCTCTTATAATATACGGGTTAGCTGTGGTTTCTCCTTTCCTTGATCGCGGATTTTCACAAACAGATTCTGGTGCATCGGGTGCACCGCATCATTATCTGTAAAGTTCCGCACCCAGCCTAAATGTTGATCATCTATCAACAAGTAGGGAATTTCTACTTCGCCTCTCTCTCTTTTGTGTATCATGCGGGGTGGGCGTGCTTCTGCTCTGTAGAATTGGACAAACCAGACCTAAATAAATCTAATGAACTGGATTCTATAAAGAAAGAGGGGGGGCTGTGATCGTTGATGTAGTTTATATTATGACCATATTGTTGAGTTGTGCTGGCTTATGCCTTCTGAAAATTGAGGCATTTGCTGGTTGTTGTTTGAGCACTAATGAACCACTGTTGATGTTTTAAATGGCTTGTTGTGGTTGTAAACTCATTTTGTGAAAAGTAAATTGGTTAATCACATATATCCGACCAAATAAATTGAGGCACCAGGATCAATAATTCCGTGATAACCCTAGTTAAAACACATGAAAATTGAAATCATGGGGTGTGTTAAGTCATTTAAATCTGAAAATACTGGCATGGCCCTGGCATTTGTTGGTGGTGGCAGTTGGTTGTTTTCTTTTATGGGCCTATTTCTAGAGATGTAGGAGGGGATGGGATATCTTGTCTTTATACTCTCGGTGGTTGTGTGAATTTGGGGATGAGATCCCCTGTTGGTATGGATTCAGTGGTTGTGAGTTTTAAGACCGGGTGGGTACTTGTTTATATCATGAATTGGGGTGGGATCCTCTGCTGTTGAGAACTGGGTGTGGGCGTTAGGGTTGATTCTTGACTATTTACTTTCCTGGACTTGTGCCTATGACTACTAGTTGCCAATTAGTGCTTAAACTTAATTAAACATTATTACTGAACATGAAACAAGAATGGGACAAATGGGTTTTGTTGGAAAGTATCATGACTTGTGACTTGAATGTAGTGGTGTTTTGTTTTGTAGGTTGGTTAGGAAAACCTATGCTTTGGGTGAGTGTTTGTTACCTATATATATACTTGTAGCTTTGTTTTTCTTATTCGCGCCCCACCCAAGTTGAGTGCTTAGTGCTGAACACCCGCATTTCATGGGGGAGGGTGTTTTTTCAGACACTATTCTTAGTGGATGTTTATTAGATCATTTTCTTCTCCCTTTCCTGGAAAGACCAAGTATCTTCGAGCAGGCTGTGATGGCCTGAGGTCCATTATTAGCCCATGAACCTTCAGGTGGGGCAGTGTGACAGTTGGCCAGGTGTGTGCGGCCGGTGGTTTCCCAAGCATCTTCGGGATGAGGCCCAGATGTCTTCGGGCATGGAAGTGGATCTTCTGGCCCAGGTGTGTTCGGGCATGATGGTGGTTGTTATGGACTAGGTGTTTACAGGCTTGGTTACGTGTGACAGTTGTGGCCCAAGTGTGTGCGGGCGGGATTTTGGCAGTGGGACTGCGTGTGGTTGTGGCCCAGGTGTGTGCGGGTGGGTGTGGTAGTGGGACTTTGGTGACAGAATGGCGGGATTTGTCTGATGCGTAGGATATCTCAATAACCAGTGGGAAAGTGGCGCAGGGTACCCAAACCGCAATGTGCGCTGATTATATATATATTACTTGACTTGCGTTATTTGGGGAGTGTGCCTTGGTGAGGCCTGGGGTGGAGAGTTTACCTTGATAGGTGTTTGGTTTACTCCTTTTTCTCACGGGACTTTAGCACGATACCCCACTTGTGCACGAGAGTCTTTGGTTTTCCCTACTGATTGTACTTGTATGCTCACCCTACGTATATAAAAACTGTTTTTAGGTTTCCAGGAGGTCTTCAGGGATCACGCAGGACCATACTAGCTCGAAACTTTGGGGAAGTTGCAGTTGTTGTTTTTCTTCCTTGGTACATACCCTTGTAGTCACCTTTTGTACTTGTGGCTTTAATTTTGGAACATGCATGTGGGAATGGTTTATTTTTTTGGTTTTACTTTTCGGTTACCATGTTATTGTTGAGTTTCATAATCTCATCTCTCGATCTTATAAAACAAAAAGGGGTAATGCCTTCCATTTGTGATAAATTTATATACCCTTGGTGCTAGTTGCCACTCCGGGACCTATTGAAGGCAGGTCTCGGGGGAAATTATCACTCATTAAACTTAAGGAAGAAAGGGCCATGAAATCTGCTGACCCTTCCCTCCTTTTGGTAAAGGCGGGTCGTGATAGAATGGTACCAAAGGTGGTGTTTGAGAGATAGGATGGATTTTGGAGTTAGGAACAGTGAGGATTGCATGGTATGGTAATGCAACAGTGTTGGGTGACCTTGGCGCATGAATTAGGATATGGAAGACCAGCTAGGACACGGGATTTTACAGCCCCTCGTGATCCTATGCAAGGAATATAGACCCACCGAACGACCAAGTGAGGACACACTGATTACAGGGTAGAGAACCTAAGAAAGGTACATGCATCATAATGACTTGTGTTCTTGTGTTTCTGGGATGTCGTGGGAATTAAGAATAAATTAATATTTTAAGAAGTTTTAAGAACTATATTCCACACTATATGGGATTAGGCTTTCCTTGTTTACCTTGCAGCTATGGCACCTGGAAGGCGACCACGTGTGGTACAGGCGATCGAGGCCCCAGAGACAACTTTGTCCAATCGGCAGAGAGCTGATCGAGAGGAAGAGGATGACCAGTGTCAGAAGACTCTTTGGGCCTTCCAACGACATTCCCTCAAGAAGTATGAGGGAAACACCTCTGACATGAAGACGGAAGGGTGGCTAAAAAAGCTATTTATAGCTTTCAGCCTGATTCAGGCCCCGACCGAGTACTGGGTTCCTCTAGACGTCAGCCAGATGCGGGGAGCGGCGCGTCAGTGGTGGACACATTACCTGGGGGAGAGGAGAGAGTCTAAGGAGGCTTGGGCGGATTTCGAGAGGGAGTTCTGGGCGGCATTCCTCTCCTTGAAGATGAAGGTAGAAAAGAGACAGGAGCTACTCTCCCTCCAGTAGGGGAGTATGTCTGTGAGGGAGCTGGGGATCAAGTTCAAGGACCTCCTACGTTTTTCTCCGGACCTATTTCCTGACGAGGAGTCTCGGGGAAAACGTTTAGAGGAGGCGCTCTGACCCTCCCTTTAGTATGTTGTTACCCCCTTTACCCTGCCGACGTACTTGGAGGTCTAGATGAAGTCTGAAGTGGTGGAGAGGATGCATGATCTAGGAGGAGTGTCACGTGAAGGGATCTAGCTGGGACCATCGAAAGGAAAGGCCGTCAGCACTAGGCCTCCAGCGTCAAGACCCTCCAGGTTCCGACCAGTAGGGAGCAGACCGCAGCAGTTTCAGTTTCGATCCCCCAGCCCTCACCCTTTCCCTTCGAGCCCGGGACCGCGACGATTCATCTGTGGGAGCCCTAGACATCTCCAGAGTCAGTTCCCAGACCGGGTGTAGTACGGCGGTGGCAGACACCTCCCGCACCCGCCCCAACAGCACCTTCCAGCCAGACCTTTCCAACAACAGCAGGGACAGCGGGCTGCCGCTCCTCTAAGAGAAGACATAGGAGGATGAGGCCGACCTAAGGGCACACCTCAGGGACCTCGACTAGGGCATGGTCTGGGTGGTGGCCAATAACCATGGGGTAGGGGAGTTGGGTGTGGATAGTTACATGCCGCAGAGGAAGCAGTTCCAGTAGTTTCAGAGGTTGTTCGAGGTACGATCAGTCTGTTTAGCACTCTTACTTATGCCTTGTTCGATACCGAAGCTTCAAACTCCTTTGGTATACTAAGTCTTGCCCATGCCTTTGGTTTAGATGGGGAGAGACTTCCAGATCCCCTGGTGTTGAGGACAACAGTCGGAGATCAGACCAACTTGTTGTTTGTTTGTCGGGGATGTAGACTGATGATAGGGCCACATCAGTCGGTTAGGGATCTTCTCCTACTACAGATACAGCCATACGATGTCATCATAAGCATCGACTGGCTATTTTATGTGTGTGCCATCATTGAATATTTACGAAGAAGGGTCGTGTTCTCAGACTGGGGTGGCCGGCGTGTTACCTTCCCTGGCGAGCGGGGCGGTCAGAAGGGCAATAGGCGAGGGGAACTCCTCCTCTCCTTGTTGGCCGAGCTGACAGTGGAATCCGTAGATGATGAAATGGTGGAAGTTCCAGAGATCGACCGTGAGTTTATGGACGTCTTCCCAGAGGAGGTGACGACTCTACCCCCTCTGCGTGATATCGAGTTTGGGATAGACCTACAGCCCGACGCTCATCCGATCTCGATGGCTCCTTACCGGATGGCACCTTCAGAGCTACAGGAGTTGTGGATATAGATTTATGATCTGATGAAGAGGGGTTATGTTTGGACAAGTGCATACCCGTGGGGCAATCCAGTCTTGTTTTCAAAGAAGGCAGATGGTGGTCTCAGGTTGTGCATCGACTATAGGAGGCTGAATCAGGTGACGATCAAGAATATCTACCCTCTTCCGAGGATAGACGATCTCTTCGACCAGCTGAAAGGGGCAGGGTGGTTATCAAAGATCGACCTGCGGTCTGGGTATCACCAGCTAATAGTGAAGGAGGTCACATCCCGAAGACGATGTTCAGATGCAGGTATGGACACATCGAGTTCGTAGTCATGCCCTTCGGCGTTACAAACGCCCCAGCTATATTCATGGGGCTTATGAACTCAATCTTTCAGGAGTACCTGGATCGGTTCAGGGTCGTATTCATCGATGGCATCCTGGTCTACTCAAGATCAGAGGAAGACCATGTGGAGCACCTGAGGTTGGTTTGGAGGTCCTACAACATCATCAGCTCTATGGGAAGTTGTCGAAATGCATGTTCTGGACATGGGAAGTGCACTTCCTCGGGCACGTGGTGTCCAAGCAGGGGGTAGCGGTGGACCCATCAAAAGTTGAGGTGGTTGTTTCTTGGCCAGCACTCAATAATGTGGTAGAGGTCCATTGTTTCCTTGGGATGGCAGGTTACTATCGGAGGTTCATACCCAACTTCTCCCGAGTTGCGGCCCCTTTGATAGCCCTAACCAAGAAAGACCAGGTTTTCGTGTGGAGCGAGAAGTGCGAGTCATCCTTTAGCTATCTAAAAGAGAAGTTTGTTAGTGCCCCAGTGCTGAGATTACCAGAAGAAGGGGTGGCCTAGGAGGTGTTCTGTGATGCTTTAGGACATGGCCTGGGATGCGTGTTAATGCAGCGACAAGGGGTGATCTCTTATGGATCCAGGAAGCTACGCCCCCATGAGCATAATTACTCCACCCACGACCTTGAGCTTGCAGCGGTTGTTTTTGTGATAAAGTTATGGCGGCACTAGATCATCGGGGAACGCTGTGTGGTATTCACAGATCACAAAAGCTTGAGGTATATCTTCTCCTAGCGGAACTTAAACTTGCGACAGTGGATATGGGTGGAGTTCCTCCAGGATTACGACTTTGAGATCTCTTATACTGAGGGCAAGGCCAATGTGGTGGCCGATGCCTTGAGCAGGAGGATGTAGAAGGATGCGGTCCGAGAGTCGGCGGACGCCTGGATGGCAATGGAGGAGTTGGCTGCCATACACCTGGATGCGAAGATGGAAAGCGGCAGAGGCTGCATATATCAGATGATAGTGCAGTCATCTCTGTTTCGACAAGTGGAGGAGTCTCAGTGGGGAGACTCGGAGTGTGAAGTAATGCGTGACCGATTTGACCAGGGAAGTGCTCTGGAAGGATGGATAGAGGATGGTCAGAACCGGATGCTTTTCCAGAAAAGGTTGTTTGTTCTAGGAGTGATGCACGGAAAGGTTCTCAGTGAGTTCCACAACTCACCCCTCTCGGTACACCCAGAAGATTCCAAGATGTACCAGGGACTGAAGAGGCAGTTCTAGTTTCCCGGAGTTAAGCGAGCAGTGGTAGAGTTTGTGGCAAAGTGCTTAGTGTGTCAGCAAGTGAAGGCTAAACACCGAGTTCCAGGCGGCCTACCGCAGTCCCTAGATGTCCCCGAGTGGAAGTGGGATGACATCTCGATGGATTTCATCACAGGACTACCCAAGGTCCAAGGTGGATACGACGACATCTGGGTGGTAGTGGACAAGTTTACGAAATCGCCTCACTTTCTGGCAATCAGGGAGTCGAGTACTGTGGATGCTTTGGCACGAAAGTATGTGGATGAGGTGGTGTGGTTGCATGGAGTTCCGAGGTCTATAGTCTCGGATAGGGATGCACAGTTTACCTCGCGAGTCTAGAGAGGATTGCAGTATGCGTTTGGCACCTAGTTACGCCTTATCACTGCTTTCCATCACCAGACAGATGGAAAAATAGAGCGCACCATCCAGACCTTGGAGGATATGCTACAGGCATGTGTTCTGGACTCAGGAGGATCATGGGTGCGACACTTTACCCTAGTAGAGTTTTCCTACAATAATATCTATCACTCTACCATCGGTATGGCCCCATATGAATCCATGTATGGGAGGCCATGTCGTTCACCTATGTGTTGGGCCGAAGTAGGAGAGGCAGGTATCCTTGGCCCGGAGGTGGTGTAGAACACAGCAGAGAAGGTCCAGCTCATACGGGAATGGATGAAGGTGGCCCAGGACGGACAGAAGTCGTATGCTGATACCAGGAGGAGGCCCTTGGAGTTTGAGGTTGGGGACCACGTGTTCTTGAAGGTCTCCCCTCGGCGTGGGCAGTGGAGGTTCTGCAAGTGGAGTAAGCTTTCCCCCAGGTTCATCGGACCCTTCAATGTGTTGTGGCGAGTCGGCGAGGTGGCTTATCAGCTAGCATTGCCACCGCCGCTACTGAGGATACATGGTGTTGTCCATGTGTCCTAGCTCCATCGGTATCTGCACGATGATTCACACATCCTTGATTGGGGTGAGCTAGACATTGAGGACGATGTGAATTTTGTGGAGAGACCAGTGATGATTGAGGATCGCAAGGAGAAGGAGCTTCGTGGGAGAACCATCCCCTTGGTTCGTGTGTTGTGGAGACATGGTGGAATTGAGGAGAGTACGTGAGAGAGGGAAGCATAGATGCATACCCAGTACCCAGAGTTGTTTTGAGTTTGTTCCTTGTTATACCTATTGTGGTAGAATGTTTTGTCTTTTGGCTATGAAATGTACTGGTTTTCTTTCCTCTGTTTGTGTGTGAAAAGCGCTGGCTATTGGGAGGAGAGAACCCGACCCCTAATCAAGACACATTAAGGTGGATGTGATCAAACCCGTGCAGGCGAGTCATTGCTGCCCAAAGCAATAATATCTTGACATGGGGGAGGAGACTCCCCAACCCACATGCCCGGGCAGTTTGGCATGGTATGGTGCTTGGTTCATGGCGGGGAAATGTTTTAGTTATCATGGGTTCACTCCTAAGAGGTTTCTTTCGAGGTGGTTGTTCGGACCCTCCCTTCCCTCTTAGTTTTGTTTTGATTCTCGATGACTGTAATCATTTAAGAGGTATCAGATGTAATGGCCTGAGTTTTTGGGGTCCATTACTTTGTGAAAATCTCATTTTGGGTTTTCGGGTCTGGGAATCACGGTGGTGTAGGCCTACCGGTAGCCTTAGCCTATCAGTAGTAGGCCTACCAGTAGCTCGGACTACCGGTGGCTGTAACCTAATGGTAGCTCGGCCTACCAGTCGCTCCAGCCTACCGGTAGCTGGGCCTACCGGTAGTTGCAGCCTACTGGTATCTCGGCCTACCGGTAGCTGCAGCCTACCGGTAGCTCAACCTACTGGTAGCGGCAGCCTACCGGTGGCTCGGCCTATTGGTAGCTACAGGATACGGGTACCTCGGCCTACTGGTAGCTGCGACCTACCGGTGGCTATCCCCCACCAGTAGCCCTCAGCTACTGGTGGCTCTGGCCTACCCCGCGGGTTATTTCCATTAGCACTCCTTTTTGCGCAAATAGGGTTTTAAACCCTATTTTTACATGTTTGAGCGTGTTTTAAAGACCCGTAACACACATAAGAGTTTTAATTAAATACTTTATCAATTAATGAGTGAGTTTAAACCACCCGAACCCCTTTAATGATGAGTGGAGCTGCGTGGTCAACCCCCGACCCCCGCGCCTTACGCGGTTTTGCGTTCTCACCTCAACCGTCCACGACTCTTATAAAATAAGGGTTAGCCATGGTTTCTCCTTTCCTAGATCATGGCTATTCACCAATAGCTTCTGGTGAATTGGGCGGGCCGCATTGTTATTCGTAAAGTTCCACGCCTGACCTAAACGTTGATCATCTATCAACAAGTTGGGAATTTCTACTTCACCTCTCACTCTTTTGTGTATCATGCGAGGTGGGCGTGCTTCTGTTCTGTAGAATTGGACAAACCTGACCTAAATGAAGATAATGAACTAGATTCAATAAAGAAAGAGGGGGGTTGTGATCGTTGATGTTGTCTATATTATGACCATCTTGTTGATTCATACTGGCTTATGCCATCTGAAAATCGAGGACGTTGGTCGTCATTGTTTGTGCACTAATGAACCCCTGCTGATGTTTTAAATGGCTTGTTGCAGTTGTAAACTCCTGCTGTGAATAGTATGTTGGTTAATCACATAAATCCGGCCAAATAAATTGAGGTACCAGGATCAATCCTTCTGTGATAACCCCAGTTAAAACACACGAAAATTGAAATCATGGGGTGTGTTAAGTCGTTCAAATCTGAAAATACCGGCATGGCCCTGACTTGTGTTGGTGGTGGTTGTTGGTTTTTTTCTTTTATGGGAAGATTTCTAGAGTTGTGGGAGGGGATGGAATCCCCTATATTTATACTCTCGGTGGTTGTGTGAATTTGGGGTTGGGATCCCCTGTTGGTATGGATTCAGTGGTTGTGAGTTTTAAGACCGGGTGGGTACTTGTTTATATCACGAATTGGGGTGGGATCCTCTGTTGTTGAGAACTGAGTGTGGGCGTTATAGTTGATGCTTCACTGTTTACTTTCCTGGACTTGTTCCTATGCCTACTAGTTTCCCAGTAGTTCTTAAAAATAATTAAACATTATTACTGAACATGAAACAAGAATGGGACAAATGGGTTTTGTGGGCCAGAGTCGTGACTTGTGACTTGGATGCAGTGGTGTTGTGTTTTGTAGGTTGGTTAGGAAAACCTATTCTTTGGGTGAGTGTTTGATACCTATATCTAAACTTTTAGATTTTTGTTTCTTATTCATTCCCCACCCCAGTTGAGCACATAGTGCTGAACACCCCCATTTAATGGGGGAGGGTATTTTTCCCAACACTATTCTTAGTGGATTGTTATTAGCTCCTTTTCTGCTCCCCTTCCCGGATATCCCAAGTATCTTTGGGCAGGCTGTGATGGCCTGAGGTCCATTATTAGCCCAATAACCTTCAGGCGGGGTAGTGTGACGGTTGGACAGGTGTGTGTGGTAGGTGGTTTCCTAAGCGTCTTCGGGCTGAGGCCCAGGTGTCTTCAGGCGTGGCAGTTGATCTTCTAGACCAGGTGTCTTCGGGCATGGTGGTGGTTGTTATGGCCTAGGTGTTTGCAGGCGTGGTTACGTGTGACAGTTGTGGCCCAGGTGTGTACGGGCAGGTGTCGCAGTGGGACTGCTGTGACAGAATGGCGGGATTGGTCCGAAGTGTAGGATGTCTCAATAAGCAGGGGGAATGTGGCGTGGGGTACTCAAACATCGATGTGCTCTGATTATATATATTACTTAACTTGCGTTATTTTGGGAGTGTGCCTTGGTGAGGCCTGTGGTGGATAATTTACCTTGATAGGTGTTTGGTTTGCTCCTTTTTCTCACAGGACTTTAGCACGATCCCCCAATTGTGCATGAGAGTCTTTGGTTTTCCCAACTGAGTGTACTTGTATGCTCACCCTACGTATATAAAAACTCTTTTCAGGTTTCCAGGAGGACTTCTGGGATCACACAGGACCATACTAGCTCAGACCATTGGGGTAGTTGCAGTTGCTGTTTTTCTTCCTTGGTAATTACCCTTGTAGTCACCTTTTGTACTTGTGTCTTTACTTTTGGAAGATTCATGTGGGAATGGTTTATTTTTTTGGTTTTACTTTTTGGTTACCTTGGTTTGGTTGAGTTTCATCATCTCATCTCTCAAGCTTATAAAACAAAAAGGGGTAATGCCTTCCATTTGTGAGAAAATTCTATACTGTTGGTGCAAGTCACCACTCCGAGACATATTGAAGGCGTGTCTCGGGGGGTCATTATCTCTCCTTCATCTTAAGGACGAAAGGACCTGGCAATCTTCTAACCCTTCCATTATTTTTGTGAAGGTGGGTCATGACATTGAAATGGAGGGATTATGGGAGCTTAATTAAGAAGAGTCTGGATGATCAAAAAGGCATCTGTGGTGTGAGTAAACTATTAGAGGTGATGGATTTTTATAAGGAGGAAGATGAGATCTTTATGATAGTTTGAAAGCATTACTTTATTAGAAATTTATTTTTAGTTTCAAAAGTTAAAAATATAATTAAATTAGAATGTATGATGAATATTGTTCAAAAAAATCATCCAATAAATATTAGTTCAGTTTTGATTAATTTTTTAAATTTAATTATCGCATTTATTTAAAACATTTATTAATAAGGTAATCACTACATCATCATTGTGTCATAAAAAAATTTATTTATATGATATATAAAAATTATAAATAAAATTCCATGACGTAGGAAACCGTTTTATCTTTCCAATTAATATTTACAATCTAAGAGATAACTTATATAACCACACGTAAAAATTGATTTACTAAAAGTTATATGTTTTTGTAATTTTTGTCTTTACTATAAATTAATTTATATAAAGTGTCATTATCACTCCCAGGTGGATCCATGGGAACCCAAAATAGACCAAAGGATTAAAATGGTCATACATATATCAGAAAATATAATTATAACACGTTTTAGGGTATTTTAATATTATTACAAAATTATTTGTTACCCTAATTTACCAGATTTATCTTTTAAGCACGGTAAATAAAATATTTTCTGATGTAAATAGTCATAATGTATAAAACTAAAAGATACATATACAAAAAATTTGAACCTCCTGATTTAAAATATGGAATCCAATTTTCCATATTAAAAACACAGAAGTGGAAAAAATTGATTTAAAATTAATTCCCATTGTCAAAACAAAACGTTTGTTTTGAAGAAATAATAACTATAAAAATTTTTACATTTGTTTATGTATAATTTTTGAGTGAAATAACTTCAAATGACCAAAATTGGATGAAATAGTAAAAACATAATCCAATTTCACTTTAAAACCAATTAAAAGAATATTCTATCTATATTGATAATCTGTAATAAAAGGAATTTTTGAATTAAAATGTAGTATGTTTCACAATTCATAAAAAAATGAAGATTATGTGACAAATTACAAACAATTGATGTCCCAATTGTAAATAAAAATAATATTTTGTCAAATTGAACATATAAAAGTGAACAAAAATATATTTCAAAAGGGTTCCCATCAAAATGAGGTAAATTGACCTTTTAATGAATATTAGAGTATTTATGCTTAAAATTAGATTCTTTCTTATTTCAGGCTTCTAACAGTTATTGGATAAATTTAAAAACAATTAAAAAACATGTGTAATCATATTGTAGTTAGTTCCATTCATTCCCTACAATACAATGACCATGTATTAACTACCATTTAAAATAAAATATTATATTACTATTTTTCAGTATAACTCCACATTGTGTGCGATGTATGTTTGCAAAGAAACCCGTTGTTGTATATTGGGTACGTCATCGAACATGGAATCCCCTTTAAGGTAAAATTAATATTTAATTCACAAATATTAAGAATTATGAAAATATTATATTTCATTATTTACCAAGGATGTTACACATTTTATATTATTATGCAACTTAGTCTCTTCAATTAAGAATTATTTTAGAAGACAACACTCTATTTCTAAAAGGCTAGTCCAAAGCTAGTGAATTAACCAATATTACTTTTTATTCTTCAATAAAGAATAATAGACCTCTATCAAAATAAATTTAACCCCTTTTCATGTTAACTTAGTTAGTTTTCTAGATAATCATGCAATTTGTTTAACAAACCATTACTAATAACCTAATAATCATATGAAACTACCAATATATATAACATTTTTAGGACTTCTCCATTCATCAAACACTTTTGTTTTGGATGGATAATCCATTATTCCATAGTCTATGAAAATGTTCCCATGAAAAAAAACAATTTTATACAAAAAATTTCATTTACTAAATTTTCCTATAACTTATTTTATTTGATAGTATTCCAGAGACTCCTCAAATATTTTTCATGATCCTCATTTATTTTTTTAAATGAAAAAAATATTATCAATAAAAAACAAAAAATATATTAAAATAATAATGGAAGATTCAATTCATTAGATCCATCAAAACAACAGAAGAGTTTTTTAATCCAAAGGGATTAACAAAAGATACAATGCACGTATCTAGTAAAATAATTCTATTTTTGGAACGTCATCCTCCTTCATATTCAGTCAATGATACCTAGATCTCAAGTCAATAATTATAAAATATTGAGCTTTATAGAGATGATAAAACTAGTAATTGATAAGATGAAATGGATATATATTCATAATAGTAATATTATTTAAATATCCATAATAAAAAAAAGACTTGTGGAACAATCATTCTTTCAAGAAAACTAAATTGGACAACCCCATAGTGAAGTGATAGGACAAATAAAATCTTTATCAGGAAACTCCTCCAACTAATTTTTCAAATCTAGAAGATCCGCTTGAGACATTCAATAAGGTGGTGTTGAAGTTTTCACATCATCAGGAACTATGTCAAAAGTAAATTCAACTTATCAATCAGGTATAACACTGAAGAAAACATCAAAAAACACCTAGGTATTCATTTACCACTAGAAGATAATTTATCCAGGTAATTCACTTTTTTCCACAATATGTGCATGATAAATTTTATTTTCATATTTTATCTTTTCTTAGCATCTTGATATTTTATCAATGGTATATGTTGATTAATCTATACAAACTGAATCTCTTTATAATGACAATTCATATTTTTTATTACTAATAATCCACTACAATATATAGTAGGAACCATTTAAAAACATTCACTACAATATCTTACATGAACACTCAGAAAAAAAGTATACATTAAAAATTAAAAAATTCAAAATATTCCAGAAAAACCAAAATTATCCCACCTCAAACCATTTTAATATTCAAAAAATTGACTGCCATCAATGCCTCAAGCCTACAACCTCTGGCTACAAACCCTTATCAATATATTTCAAGATGGGATCACTTGATACACGACTATGTCACAACCATTATCACATCACCTTATTCACAAACAAATCACCACCATTCCCTCCAAACATTTATTTCATCACCATCTCATGATGAGAAGTGAAACTTCATTAAAACATAAGTCCTTTTCCATGTATCACTCATCACTACAGAAATATTCAATTAAATGAAGAACTGAATCTCACCATGTTTGTACACACAAACCATTATCATCCAAAAATCCACAAGAAAAAATTCAAACGAGTACTAAAGGGTGAGAATCTATGTTAGAGGCACCTCATAAATACAAATTTCTTCTTGAACATCACCACCCCAGACCTCCATGGAGACCATCTCACTAGACCAACAAGGAATGGAACTGATAATATTTTGGGAAAAATATTCCTTATCTCTAAAATCAATGTTATCATGATAAAAAAATCTAATCAACACTTATAAAAATAAAAAACTCCATTGGGGAATAAAATAACATGGTTTTTAGGTAATTTATTTCTAGAAATGACAACCAAAAGATTATTATATTATATTTTTTCCTTGATATTTCTCCCATGTGGTTTTACCATATGTTTTCAATTCATTTCTTGATGTGAAATTTTAAATTTACTAGAAAAGTTGTTAGAAATAAAGGAATGTGTATATCCCATATAAATAAATATTTTCAAAATATGACTAAAAAATGTTTTTGAAATCAATTCATTCGATGGATGAACATATGAGAATGTATTCGTAAAGGGTGCCACAACACCTTTCTATTTATAGTCTAGTTTCTTTCCATTATTCATATCATTATTTTGGGTAGGTATTTACATAATCCCCCATCTCACCACATGAAAATTATTTAACAGTTTTCTTATCAAAATTAAACTAAATACCATTTTGATTGAAATTTTAGTCCATAGGTCTAAGCTTACCACCGCAAAAATAATTCCCATATTTAATAAGGTATTAACTAGGGTTATTTTTTTCATATTTTCCAAAAACATGGGAAGAATACTTTCTTACATTAACATTTATGTGATTAATTTGAACCCACAGCTCGTCATATGGACATATCATTATCCTTGTTTTTAAAGTAATTTGGATCATCATAAAACTTTAGTTCTACCATCATAGTACATCAAAAAAGTTTTTTATAACATTTAAATTCATGGTAATACAATGACCATATATATATTGTATTCAATCTAGAGAAAAAATGATTTATTTTACTATCAACATCTCTAAAAATATTTAAAAAATACATTTCAAATCATGTGATTTTTCTTCACACACGACCATTGAATCTTCCTCATTTTGTTACAATTCAAGGAATTACTTTTACATATGAAGTCAATCTACCTGATGAAAGTACTTTTTAGGGAGCATATTCTTAATGTTATCATATTCCAAGGAATTAATCTAATTATTGTTCCTGGTAATATTGAACACTGACCAATAAATATTGGTTTCAACTTACAATAAATAAATAAAAGGACTCACCATCTTATTATCTGAACACCCAATGACATCAAGTATATTTTCAAGGTATTTAATCTACACTTCACCACAAGGTTAGGAGATCCACTAGAAGTCAGAGGGTGTTTCCTCTTAAATTGTTCCACTATCATCATGTTGTTTTATTGTATCTCATGTTATTAATTTACATTTAATCCACTATAATTTATATACAACATAAAATGATCCATTTATGTTACAAAATACTTGGTTCGAATACTAAATATAATTTGTAGATTATGAAAGATATCATCCTCCTGGTGCCTTCCTAATTCAGGTTCCCTATTTCTTATGAGGAAACCATTTGGAATAGAAATATCTTAAATAAATCAATGTGATAATAATTAAATGATATATCATTTCAACTTCACCATAAGGTAAAAATAATTTATTTATTTTATTAAGGTCATAACAAAACCCAAATTTACCTAAACCATTCTCTGATTCCAACTATAATTATCCAACCTTAAACAATATATAATATTGTAAATTATTTTGGAATTCAAATTCATAAGTTTCCAAGTAAAAAAGTTAGTTTATTGTTTTAGAGAATTAGTACATAATTAATACATATTAACCCATGAGAATATAAAATGGTTATTACTAAAATAATGTCAATTTCCTCAATAATATAAATATTTTTGATAAAACGTGAAATTATTCCACAAATATCTTCACAACATTAATCTTGGATTCTTATTCTATCTTACCCTTCACTAAACACAATTAAAAACATTTTAAAAAATATGGGATGAGAAAAAAAAGATAATTAAAAGACATAAAATAGTAGAACTGTTAGTCAATAAATTTTTATAAACATATGGACTCATTCACACTATGAAATTCTTCCCACCCATAAATTATCATATACATACTTGGTAAAAATTTGATATTTCCATAAAACATAGAAAACAAAAATAATATATTTAGGTAACTTGGTGAATTAATTACTTTTTATCATGACTTTGACATATACCATATGATTTATAACCCTCACTAATACTATATAATGTAACCGTAATTGCTACCTTGTGATGTAATCCTCACAACTACCTTATGGTGTAACCATTATAGGTATACTTGGAATAAGCATTATTGTAAACATGCTAGATAAATATACCCAATGATTTGAAGGGAGAAATAGTTCCAAACCTTTATCAAAAAAAATTCTGATGAAAATAAAATAATCATAAAACATGATTACTTTCATGATAAAAACAATCATTTTTTAATTTTGTAAAAATAAAAATATAAGAGTACATTTAATGAATATTTTTTTACCTTGGGATCATCTTTCTTGGATCATGTTAAAAACTCATGGAAAATTGTTTGAAGAGTGATAATAATATATTTCTAAAATATATTCATTATATAATACATTATATTATATTTTTAAAATATATTTATAATCATTTATCAATAATTTTTTGTTATTTTCCTTATTTTGGGTGTTATAATTTCATAGTTTTCAGGTTTGGTTAATTATTGATTTTATTATTAAATGGAAGGAAAACTACATAAGTGGAATGAAATGGTGTTAATATGTTAGTGAAATTTTAAATTATATGATATATAATATTTTTTTCTAATATGATGATGATCTGTTAGATAAAATGTTAATGAAAATGGTTTAATTTATTTTTGTCCTTTTTACCACCATCCCAAACTCATATAATTGTATTTAATATCAGTTTAATACATTGATTTTAGAACATTAAATAACTAATAATATTTATAATAAAATATTATTTACACATAATAATAGTTTTATAACCATTTCTGAAGACATTAAAATAAAATAACAATACATTATCCATGATAACATTAAATTGACTCACCATAGAGTATGTTTTAATTTTTTAAAAAAGATGATAAGATGAGAGGTTTTACGATGAATATTCCATTAAGACAATAATGTTGTAATATATTTTAGCTACTAGGGTTATCATGTTACTTTGGATAGGTTATGTGAGTTGAGAATAAAAAATTAAAATAAATTGAAATGAATGTAAATGAAAATAAAAGATGATTTTACTTGTTGAATTATTCATTTTGAGACCTTCATTAGGGCACTTGGGTTTGGACATTTTGGGAATCCATAAGGTATTGTACACATGGAAGATTCCAGGGAAGGGAATTTTGGTGAAGTTAAACAAGATAAATGGAATTTAGGTGTGATGATATGTGGTGGGATGGGTGGTATTTATGGTATAGGGGATAAGTGTTTTCTCATTATTATATTAATTAGTTTATTATTTTGGATCAAGCCTATGGGTAGTTTTAGAATTATCACTAAAAATATTATAATAATTAAGAGAAGTTCTATATTATTGTTATTAAATCATATATTACCAAATTAATTGTTTATTTTTTTATAATTTTTTTATACCATAAGTTACTATATTTTACTATTTACCAAAAAGTAAATTGTTTTAGAAAACATCAAATAATTTACAATAAACATTTTATAACATTAATAATTTAATAATCAACTCTATTTTATGAAAATAAAATTTTAAATATGATAATTTTAATTTGTAATTAATAATATGATTTATTCAATAGATACTGATTTAGAAAATTATAACATCTTTTATGAAACATTAAAAAAATTAAATAAGGTCTCAAAAAATTATATTAAAAGTATAAGAAAACTAAATATTCATTAATGAATCTATTTTATAGAGATAATTTTTTTAATTCATAAAATTAGTTATTAAATTTTAAATAAACATTAATGTATTAGAAAAATTCCAAGAACTAATTTATTATTATCAACAAATTTATTTACTAATTCCATGATATAAATATATCATATTTTCCCTTATAAGATAGATAAATTTTTTTATACTATCATTTGTGAGTTTAATATTCTATTAGTGTGGAATATTTAATTTTTACAAATATCACTTATTTCATTATATATTTATAATGAATTTTACAATTTAAATCCCGAATAGAAAGAAATTATTTTTTATGTATATGAGTTATAATAAGTTGTATTATTTAATATATATATATATATATATATATATATATATATATATATATGATCCAAGATCTACAATGGCTTCTCCTTGTGAGAGATAAAATTCACCAGCTGTACCACCACAGAATTTTGGACAAGTGATGGATCTGGTTTGTACATCCCTAATAGAGATACATGGAATATGTCTTGTACTCGATTAATGTTAAGTGGAAGTTAAAGTAGATGGGTCACAACTCCATACTGATTAAAAATCTCAAAGGGGCTAATGTACCTGGGAATTAGATTTACTTTCTCACCCAATATCATGATCCTCTTCAACAGAGATGTGCAGAGGAATATCATGATCTAACTTTAAACTCTAAGTCTCTTTGATGATTTTTCACATAACTCTTCTATCATCTTTGAGCTGCTTGGATATGTTACTGAATGGTTTTCACATTTTTACTATTTATTTGACCATTTTAAGTCCATGTACCTTACTTTCACAAACTTCATCCCATAATTTTTATGTTCTGCATCTTTTCCCAAGGAAATTATATAGATATATTTGGATACTCAAGTGGAAATAATTATTTTAGGAGAACTTGAATAGAGGTAGATTTTGGTCATATCATACCTTAAAGTCTATATAATACACTCTCAAAATGTCTTATAGTTTCTAAACATTCCATTCATATTGGATATCAATTTGAGTGTTATAATATAGAATGAGTTCCAAATATGCATTTAGAGAATATTAGATACTTTTTTATAAAATTGAGGTTAATTTTAGATATTGATTGGGTATAATAAATAATGGTACTCCATGAATACATACCACTTATCTGATGTATATATGTACCTATTCTCCACAAACAATTCCCCTCTAGTTGAGATTATGTGTTATTTCATTATAACAAGATGAACAACATACCATATATAATTATTTCCTATAGATGCCACCAAAAGTCTAGTAACAATGTCCATAATGATGTTTTCCCATTTCCTTTTTGGTATAGGTAATGGTTTCATCATCTATTTAGAAATTTTCATGTCTCCCATTAATTTCTCTCATACTAGGAATGTTGATGTGTATTAAACAGTATATTTCTTCATTTTTTCCCCACCAATAATATTCTCAAAGATATAAAATATTCTATATTCTCCCTGGATGAATAGAGATTTTTGAGATATGTGTGTCATTTATAATATATTTCATTAACATGATATTGGATAGTAAAAATAGCCATGAGACATATATCTTGACTTCTTCCTCATCCATTTGGAAAATTGATGATTTCCCATTTCTAATTACTTCTACATTTTTCTTAATATCTAAAAAATTTATTTGAGCATCCTCTATCTTCTCCCTGAGGAATGGATATTCAATCATTTGAGAAATTATTTATGATTTTAATTCCTTAAGTATTACCCTGTCTACCCTTTTATATTCTAATAAATTTTATCCTTCTCTATTCACAATATTGACAGAGATATAGGATCCTTCCAACATAGAGAATCTTCCACCTTATTTTCTATACCAGGATGTCAGTGAATAGTGTATTCCTTTTCCTTGATGATATCTAATTTTTTTCCAGTGGAAATTAGTATACATATGTGCGAATAAGTTTTTTATTCACTTATGATCAGTAAATATATCACACTTCTCCCCTTATAGATAATGCCACTATATTTTCAATGCAAAGATCTTAACCACCAACTCTAGATCATGTGTGGGAATGTTTTTATTATGAATTTATACTACCTTGAAGCATAGGATATCAATTTTCACTTCAAATATTTACATAGTATATGTCCTTCTTTGAATAATCATTGTACACCACAAAGAGTTCCCCACTTGTTATTAGTGTGAGCACTAGTGCGGTGATAAGTCTCTTTTTCAACTCTTAAAATAATTCTTCACATTCACTGGTCCAAAAAAGATCTTATATCCTCTGATTCATCATGGTTAGTGTAGTTGATAACCATGAGAATTTCTTCATAGATATCTAATCATAGAAAGATAAATAAGGGAAACTAGGATTCTTCATTATAGATGTTGGTCTAGGCCATTCTTTGATTGCCTTTTTTTTCTTGGAAGGGTCCATTTATATTACTTTGATAGAGATACAAAACACCAATTATGATACTTCATCCATCTATAACTGACATTTACTATATATAAAATATGCTTTCACCATTTTAAATGTATTTAGCATAGTAATCAACTACTCATCATGTTCATACTTTCTATTGGAGTATATCAAAATGTTTTCTATAAAGACAACCACAAATATTTAGTAGTAATCTCTAAAGAAACTATTAATTAAATCCATGAACCTTTCTAGAGCATAACTAAGTCCAAATGGAATCACTAATAACTCATATTGTCCATACTAAATTCAAATTGTAGTCTAGAGAATATATTACTTCCTAAACATTAATTAGTGATATCCCAATTACAATTCCACTATATAGAAATAATTGGCCCCATGTAGTTGATGGATAAAGTCAAATATTCATGGGAGGTATTAATTTTTCTTTATATTTATTTTGAAGAGATCATGAAAATATATATAGAGTCTCATTTATCCATCCTTTTTATTGAAAAAGAGGACCATCATGTACCATGCTGAAGAACTCCAGAGTTTTAAAAACCATTTCCAAATTCTCATGTATCTACTTTCTTTATTTCATCTAGATCAATGGTGTCTATTCTATATTATGTCTCTTAATACGTATAGATACATGAATATGTTCACTAAATAAATCTACCAATCAATCAGAAGTATGACCATATAACTCTTTGGGTAACAGATCAGTGTAGTCCATAAAAAAGGGTATGTATTTAAGCATGATACTATTCTTTTTCTCACTCATTCGAGCTAGATATTATATCTAATAAGGAAATAATATCAAACATATAAATAATGATTCTAATGGATATTCAGCCCCCAAAACCGTTTTATAGAAATATAGGATGCCCTGAGATGTGAAGAGTAATATCCCTTTATCAACAGGCGATGTTGGATTTGACTAAATATTTCTAATTCATGCACAATATAGCATCAAAATCCACCAAGGGATGTTAAACAAGATTTATTAGTGGTTCAATCTACAAAAATTATCCAATTAGGAATTATAAAATTTTTATGAAATAATTTCCCATTTTTTATTCCCACAGATAACTCAACCTCCATATTTTATGGTGGTGTATGAATAGTTAAACTAAACTTTCAAGATATGAATGAATACATAGAAAAAAACATAGTATGATCTCTTATATTATATGAATAAACAATGAACCATTAATCATATTTGTTTAGGGATCCACAAAAAATTAGAGATAGAATACTCCCTTTCTTACTACCATGGAGGTTTTTTCAATTGCATCCAAAAACCCTTGGCTTATGGTTATGGTTCTCATAATGACTTGGCTCATTGATGTTGAAACACTACACTATTAGCTGATTGTTGATTTTAACCTTCCCATATTCTTCATCATTAATGGTATTATTTATATCAATTAATCAGTTATTATATATATTCCCCATTCTTCAACATTTGAATTATTTATTGGCTCACATTAGACAGTTCCAGGGACACTTTTCCCACAAATTAGACATGTGGGATATTGGGGGGTCATTACAAAATGGGATTTATCTATTGATCCAGCCATATTATACTCTATTTTACACATTTTATTTTTTTCCCATGATACCACTATGAGTCTCCGATATCCATTTCTCCTTCAGGGCATGACATATAATCCATTTAAAGTTGTAAAAGTCTCAAATCACTATTGTATTTCGTAGACTCGGCTTTAGTCTTCTAATGAAGCTATCCACCTTACATTTTTTTTCATGAAAAGAAGGATTAATATCTTGATGTTCTTGTTATTTTTTCCTCATACTCTCCAATATAATCTTATTCATTTTTTTTCTTTCCAAGATACTATATTTCCATCCTAATATGAATTATTCAGGGAAAATATATATTGAAAAATATTCTACTGAAATATTCCAGTTCCGTGTAATCAATATAATCCTTGGAATTTTTGTTCTTGATTAGATTTCCTCAATGATCATCTTCCCTATGAAAATGATCACCCTCTATCACAACTTTTTCTTCTTCTAAGCACTAGAGGATATATAATATTTTATCAATTCAGTTAATCAAGTGTTCAACGATGATGGGGTTAAATGATCTACTAAATATGACTGTACTTTTTCATATAAAGGATTCAAATGAAGCTTTATATTTTTAGGATAAGGAGGTATTTCTACGTAGTTAATATTAATTTCAATATATTGGGCCATTTGAGCAAAGTACTGTCATAATTATTTGACCACCCCTTCCCATAATATTGGGCGTTTCATTAGAGAAATAATCACATTTAGTATCCCATTTATTGATGGAATGAATTATTCTAATTTAATCCATTAAATAGGAATTATAAAGTACAATTATGGGGAATTTAATACTTTGATAATAATAATATAAAAAAAGGCAATGAACAAAGAAGGATAAAATTTAAATAAAATGTACATTCTAAATTTTGATACCCTAAGCTTCCATCTAGGTTATCCATGGGGATAAAATTATCCCAAGGATTTTTTTCTAAATTGATATAGTCCTAATATACAAAAAATAACTAATCCTTCATATGATAAAAACAATAATAGAGCCATAATTTTGCACATATTATTCCATGACTTAAATCACAATTATCCTTCAAATACAAAACAATGGTTGTAACATCCAATGTTTTTGGATGATTAGATATAAAATTAAAAATCATTAAACCAAAATAAAGAAATATTTTAGTAAATATTAATAATAACATGATAACACCCTTAATTAACTAACATCTACATAGGATAAACCTGTGAATTCGTGAACATATGGATGATTTAAAATACTCATTAAGGAAATAATCTGAAGAATAAATCATAGAACACGGGTTAGAAGGCATAACATGATGGCATAAAAAGGTTTGGAAAATAAATAAACATATAAAAGCATAACATACATAACATGTGATAATTTAAAAATGGAATCATTGTATTTTGGAAGCAACATCAGACAATAAATAATCCTGAATGAAGTCACATTTCAAATAGAAGAGAACATGTCAAGGCTAACCACCATGAACGTGACACTTGGAGCCTGAGTCAAGGCTAACAACTAAGACCATTGCACATGATAGATCAAAAGACTAAAACCTACCCAATGAATTCTAGCACTATCTGGGGATATACATTATAAGAAGTTTATTATTATATATTCCACATTAACAGTCATACCAAAACATAAGGGTTACCTGTGAAATGAGATGGGTATTATTATCATTTCATAGGGCGTAACAAATGGGAATATCGTAAAAGTGTACATGAAAAAATGAATTTAAATCATATATGGAAATTAATATGCTAAAATAGGAATAGATCATGATAATTTAAAATCTTATTTATGTAGAAACAGGTTAAAATATATTTTTAGAAACATTTAAAGTAAAATATTCTAATACTATTTAAGGAAAATATAAAATAGGATTTAAAGGGGAAAAAGAATAATTGTTTTTCATAAGATCAGAAATGAAAGAAGATAACTTTTGATGATAAATTTTTAATTTTAGAAAAATAATGGTTTCTTTTTAAAATGATTTATAGTTAATATGAATATGGTTAAGAAATCATGGGGTTCCATTTAATCGTGCTTTCCCATCTAGAAGAATTGAGAAAAGCTCCTTTTTAAAACTTGTATTTTCCCCACCAAAGAAGGATGGTATAATCTGGATACATGAATTTTGGACATAGAATTAAATTGTTTAAGAATCATATAAAAATAAATAAGTGTTACACGAGGGTAATAAGATTGAATGTGTAACACGATGTTAAAATAGAGGTTTGTAATGAATCCCTTACCTAATGTCTGAAGGTGTTCTATACTAGATCTTAATGTTCTGGACAAAAAAACAAAATCCATTAATTAATTTAATAATTAAAATTTATATATATATTTTATTTATTATAATTTTATTGAGTTACTTTTGGGTATATTTGATGTGTTATGAGATTCAATTTATCATTTGAGGGCATTCATTTCTTTGGTGTTCATGACCAGTTTTCTTATATACATGTATGAAAAACATGTAAAATGATAGTACATATATAGAAATAAAATTATATGTTTTTAGAAAAATTAATAAATATTAAATGTTCTTATATATCTACCTATTTATGAATGTGAAGATGATTTATTTGATAAAAATTTAATGGTAACTGTTTAGATTATTTTTGCGTTTTTTATCACCACGATCTAGATTTCTTTTATTAATAAATTTTATGTATATATAATGTTTCCATAACATTAAATAATCTATAATAAAAAATATTATAATTTCTTTATCCATAAAAACAATTTTATGAAAACCCATTAAGTTGGTAATTAATATTAAAACACATCATCCTTGATTGTGATAAATTAACACATCAGAGATGATGTTTTTTCACAACAAAAAAGGGAGGAGAAATAAATGATCATGAATTATTATATTAACATAATAAAACTCAAAAATATGTGAATTAATGGATTTATAATGAAAAATGTATAAGTGGTTGATTATATAATAAGAAAAGAAAATAAATTTCAACGAAAATAAAAGCATAAGAAAATGGTTTTTAACTCTTGAAACTTTCTTCTTGAGAAAATCAATGAGATAATTGAGTTTTTCATTTTATTGAGACAAAATAGTTCAAGAAGTGGGGTAGTGAATTGAAATGATATTTGGGGTGTATTATAAAAATATTCAATGGTTTTTATGTGTGAGAAAAGGAGGTGGTGATCAATTATGTTTATATTGGGAGGAGAGGAGTGTTTTTGATATTTTATTCATTTGTTTATTATTTTGGATATAGAAAATGAAACGTTTTGATTCTCATTACCATATATAGTAAAGGGATAATAATATTTATATATAATTCACTTACCTCATGAATACATCATCTATGACATGATAATTTATATATTTAGATTACACTGTAAATTACCATATTTCACTATTCCCAAAAAAATTCAACTATTTTAGTAAAATCTCAAAAACTCACCATATCCATCACTTGACATGTAGAATTAAAAAAAAGATAGAATTTTATGAAAATAGTTTTCCAAATTTTATATATTTAATTTTTAATTAAAATATTTATTTACTAAAAAAATACTCTTTTTAAAATTATAACTGATATTATAACAATTTGAAAAATTTATTATGGTCTTATAAAATTTTATTATAATCATAAGAAAACAAAATCTCAACTTTTTAACAAATTTTATACAATCCATTTTTCTATTAAACAATTATATTAATTATAAAATTGAAAACAACCATTTTCGACTTGTAAAAATACAAACACTTAATTTATATTCTTCAAAACATTTCATTACTCATAAAATTATATAAATAAAAATTATTTTTATTTTTAATATTCCTAAATTTTATTTATACATTCATAGGTGAGGTTACTATTTTATTATTCAGGTTACTATACATAAGGGTCACATTACTATTCCATAGTTCATGTTACTTTTCCACTGGTTTAGGTTTCTTAATTTTCATAAACTCTTATAATTTTCATTCATTCTTCATTTATAAAGTTTACATTGTGTTCTATATGTAATTTTTTTTATTTATACAAGATAAAATAATTATATTGAGGTAATTTTCATTTATAAATTTTTTGATCATTACAATCTCCTGGGGATAAGACAGAAAACTTTGAGCCAATACATAGTATCTTGAATTGGAATAAATTATACATATTTAGGTAATTGATCAAAAATAAAACAATTCACATTTTCACCATGAGATGTATTTAGAAATACCAAAATAAATCCATAGATAAATTTCACATATCAACTATAGTACTCAAAAATTTTAAATTATCCCCTTCGATAATCATCATTTGGAATTAACTTATTGGAAAGTGAGAGTTTTCATGGTAAATTTAGAAATACCACTTTTTATTTTTTCTCACTATTAATAATCCTAAAGGTATATGTACAAAATAGTACTTATAAAACCAATAAAAAATTATGAAATATAAGAATCACTCATTAATTATTTCTTCAATATAGAAACATAAGGTGAACATAATACATTTAAAATATAAATACACATTATTTATAAATTTTATATTTATTTGACGTAGCCGTATTAACTAATTCTATATTTTTCTATAAATTATAATATTCATTATGATATTTCTTAATTCTAAATTTTAAATATTAATTTATTAAATCCTAACAAAGTGGAAGAAGGTCCTATATCGCTAACATCCAGGAAATAATTCATCAAATCACTAAAAAAAGTGTTATTTTATAAATGTAACACAATTAATGTGGAATTATTTTTCTAACAAAAATAATTAGATTGTTTGCTTTCTATTTTAGCATGATGAGTAATCATGCAGTAATCACCGTTAATTTGTTCTTATCATATTATTTGTCTCAAATTTAAATATTTATGGTTGAATATGTACGTAATTATTTTATGATCACTATATATTTCACCGTAGGATACATATAAAATATACCTTCAAACATTTATATAGAAACCATAGAAGATAATTCCAAATAATGTGTAGGATAATTTTACCAAAGAGGTTTTAGTTGTTTTAAAAAATTAGAAATTTCCTAATCATTTTGAATTTGGAAAAAACCTATTACCTTAAATTAAGTGTAGAGGTAAAAGAAATAATCACCATTAATTATGGTAATTTCAAAAATTGGAGTGTTCCACAATTGTTTAGTTAAAATTAGTTATCACATTCTGTTTTCCAAATGAATTCCACAATTTCTATGTTAACTTCGTATGTTGTCTTGATAACTGGGATACAATTTCAAAAAACCACAAGTATAAACATTATAATCCAAAAAACTATGAATATATATGAGATTTTTATGACTTGGACACTCTTAAAAGAATTATTTTTAGAAGGGTCAACCATTAATCCATATTTAGATGAAATATATCAAATAGAAGATTTTTTTTGTATCCAAAATTTTATTATTCTAAATATGATATATAGTTTATTTTTCATTGTAGTTCGAAAAAATCCCAAGGTGTCCTTCCTCGTCCACATTAATTTTATAATACACCAAAATATCCTAAATAACATAGGAAAAAACTTTTCCAAATATTCATGGAAGAATCTATTAATTAGATCCACCAATATATCTACAGAATTAATCATCTTGAAGGGCATAAATATAAGATCATATTGCTAATATATAGTCTGTATCTAGACATCAGAATAAATTCCTCCTTCACATTCAAATGGTGGTACCCTAACATGTGATCAATTTTTGAAAAAAATGGTCATCTATAGATTTAATCAAATAATTCATCAATTTGAGGAAAATGAAACTTCTTATTAACTATGATAATTTTCAAAGATTTATCGTTCATGAAAATCCTAATAGAAGCCAAATAATTTTTAAGAATAAAAATAGGGGCACAACAAGGTGAAATAATTAGAAAAATGAAACCTTTATATCGCAACTAATAGAATTTATATTTATGTTCCAAATTCTCTAATTGAGAAATTTAATATAGGTGTTTTGAAATTCGATTATCAAAAGGTAATAATTCAAATGTAAAATAAACCTACAAGTAACGTTTTAGAACTAACATATCATCAGGAAAAACTTCCATATATTTATTCACTATGGGGACAAAACTTATATTTACAGTTTCTATATTTTCAACAACCTGTGCTATGTGATATTCAATTACATTTATAATCAATTCATCAGCTTCTTGGTAGGTTATAAAAGGAATGAAATAGTTAAAAACTATTCTTGGATCTAAAATATATCATATCTTGAAAATAAAATTACAATACGCAAAATAATATCAAACTATTCCATGTTAATTTTAACAATATATTTAAGGAATACCATTATTATAATTACAATAGTATGATTTCTATAAATCCAAGTTTATTTTAAATATCCACTATTAGTTTTCATCAAGATTAATATCATAATTTCATCATGGGATATTACTAATTTTATAGAAAATTTATTGAAAATGAATGACTATAAATATCTAAAGTCAAATATGGTATTGAATAATTTGAATAAACAAGTAACATAACAACCACTATTTCATTAGATGAACTATAACCAACCATAGTAGTAGAATAATATTTTTACACATACTATTGATTTTAAACATGATGATTTCAATCCCGAGTAACTACATTTGGATACATGTTATCATACTGACCCATGTCATGGAAACAAAAACATATCACTGAGAGATAGATTTCAGTTACTCCATTCATAGATTATTCAAGACTCTTTTCTTAGTAGACACAAGCCCTGTGACTAAACGTTACACTCTGTTAATAATTTCCAAAATTTACCAAAAATTACCCTGGATTATTTTTACCACAATTATCAAAAGATGACAACTTTATTCTCTTACCTCTAAATTTCATTAATGAATAATTTCCTTGTGCATGCTATGATGAATTTTTTTTTCATGCCTCGATGGAATACATGATCACCAGAAAACTCCATATTTACCTTCATGGAAGTCTGAAATGTTTTATCATTAAAAATGAATTCATTGGAATATAATTAAATTTTATATCATGGTTTCATTCATGAGTGAAACATAGTAATCTTACTATCTGGATACTAAATAAAATATGATGCATACCTGGAAAATATTTTAAAATTTTATTTATACATAGCTATAAAATATTCATGTTTTGCCTCAATTATAGGAATTGTTTCTCCATATAGAGTCAAACAAACATAGGGAACTATTTCTCCAGGTATGTATTCTTAAATTTGTGTTAATATATGGAGTCAAGATAATATAACTCTTCGTTATTCTTAAACAAATTTAACCATCAATTTTCTTTACCTTGTAAATGATAAATCCGTAGGGTTCTCTTATTACATTCAAATTACCCCATGAAATAGAATATCATATCTTGGTAATTGATACATTATATGACTAATACTATCTCAGATGATAAACTAAATGATGGGGGATGCTTTCACAAAAAATTATCTATTATCATAATGTCATTCTATAGTATATATGGATTCCTCTATAGCTGGGAGTTCCCCACCAATTATATCTTCTTTTAACTAATCCATCACATCAATATATTACTAAATTCCATCTTTGACCATTATAGGTTGGTGATTCATAAGAATATTGTCCTCTTGGTTCTTTGTTAATATAGCCTCCTTGCCTCCTCTTTGGAAAATAATTCTAAACAGAAACAATTTTGGAGAAGCAACATTTTTATCATCAAATTTTATGTCATTTCCACTTAACAATTATGTAAAATCATTTAAGGGTATTATATTATAATTATTATAACCTGTAATGTTATATAAACATTTATAAGACTCTAATAGTAGGTACCTGAATATAAAAATTACATATTCTATTAACTTTATATAAAAATTCAAAATTTTATATTCCACAATATCATTTAGGTTTTATAGATGTTTTATTAATAAAGATGAAATAAAAAACCATATATATATATATATAATTAAAGTGGAAATTTCAAATTATTATCCATTTTTACCACAATATAAATTCTTGAAAAAATGATTTATTTTCATGATAAATATTCATGAGGGTAAACGTGAATTCTTCCTTTATTTACCCATCCTAAATCCCTATGATTTTTTTTAAATATTGGATGAGAACAAAAAGATCAGTAAGGGAAATAATAATATGAAATCTGTTAGTCCAGTGAAAATATGGATACCCTTTTAAATTTCTTTTATAAAAAATACACTTTTATCTAAAAAGTTCATTATGTTTTATTTTAAAAATATCATCATCTTACCTTTAGAAATAATACAATTTCCATAAAAACATATTAGAAAGAATATAAAATTAATGCATTTTTGTTGAGAGACCAACATAAAAACTCCATTAAATACCCTTACATGAAACTTTAAAATTGTAATAACCATATATTTTACTTCCAATATAATTTTTCATAGAACATATTCACTACCCAATGCATTAGAGAACTATCTCGGTGAACCCATCGTATAAGATATATCAACACGACCCATGAGAGATAATAGGGATAAAAACATTAAAAATTCAATGTACCATATAATTATTAAAATGATATAAAACCCTTTTAAACCCCTGTGAGAAATAATTTCATGTATCAAAATACACTTACTTGAAAAAAAATTTAAAAAAATAAATATACTATTTTCACTAAAATGAACTCCGGAATCTTATAAAGAAAACATAAAATAATTTCTTTTTAATGATAGAAAAAATTATATTCATTCAAAATATTTTTAAAAAATAAATTCCCATATAATTTTATAAAAATGGTTTAAAGAGGAACATTAAAAAATATTTTTAAAATAAAGTCCCATATCTTGAGTCTGATGCATCATATATGTTCCCTATGTTCCTAAATAAAAACATATATTTATTTTATACATTCAAAAAAACCATTTTAAAGTTAATTTTCCATCTATTTAATTTAATACCATAATATATATAGTTTCATAATCAATTAATTTCAGAACAGATGTATTGATGATATTCTACTCATACGCGAGCAATTACTTCGGTAGGTTAACTATAGTCAATGAGGTCATTATTCCATCATGAAATAAAAAATTATAATAATTTAATTATAAATTTTTTATATCAATTAATATTATAAATCCACTAATTAAATATGGTAATTAAAAATGAAATACAATATAATCATGTAGATGGTGGGTCATACACACACATGTGTAATGTTTTAAATTTTCAAAGATCATTTTTGAAAGAAATTAATAATTAATTTATCATTAATTAATAATCATAATATAATAAATATTATATTTATATTTTAAATATACTTAAATATAGATATTTCATCCATTTTATAGTGATAATAAGCACGTCACATCTAATTTCGATGGTGGTAGTCCACACATATGTGCAAACGATATTATCAATTTTTAGTGAATGGAAATGTAGGAATGAATCTGATATATTACCATTTAATAACAATAAATATTCATGAATATATTATATAAATACAATTTCCTTATTTATAATCCATCCATGATATATGGTGATGGAAAATTAATTGCATTGGTTTCACAAAGTGGAAGTTTGTCGTACACCCGAACGATGGTTGTGTTTCCCATTTTATGGAATATGAGATGGATATATGTTATGATATAAAATTATTAAAATATAAATATATATAGGATAAAATTTTCAGAATTTACCATGGTTGAATGAGATTCTATGGAGGTGGATGAAGAAATAAAATAGAGGTGCTCGATTAAAAAGGACACCTCTTCTTCTGACATCATCCATTGATTAACACCAGAACACCACTAAGTTTGGTGTAATGCCTAAAACAGGTCCTATAAAATGAAAGGATGTTTTATAAGAAGGGATATTTCTAGGTAATTTATGAAAAATAAATTTTTTAGGAGTGAATAAATGATAATAAGTGGTTCCCTTTTATATGGAAGGGGATGAGAACTCTTGGAATTCCCCAAAATATTAAATTATTATATATTAATTTTCATATAAAAATGGTCCAAAAGTGATTAATTTAGAATAATGGATGATTATTTATCAATATGACCTTTTTAAATAAAAATTATACATGTTTTTTATATTTTACCTGATATTTTTTAACCCCTTTAAACTCTAATCACACATACCATGAAAACAAGGATATTTACTCAATGGGGGTCTAGATAACAACTTGAAATGGAAAAAATCTCATAAATGGATCATGGTTGATATAATAATACTCTTAATACTCAGATTCATGAATATATTTGTGTTTATATTTTAAATAAAATTTAATGAAATACCATTAATGTGAATTTTTTATACTATTCTCTTCTATGATTTTAATAACATCAATACCAAAGTTAAATTTAAACAATTTTTTTAATATAACCCTAAATTTTCATATTAATATAGAAAATTTAAGGGTTATATTATTTTTCACAAATTATATTATATATAATGTTTTTGATAACATTTATCTAAGTTTTATATTAATTGATTAATTACTGCATTAACATTGTTTTAGTTTCTAATGTAATTATTTCTTTAATAAAAATTAAAAATAAATTAATATTATGAAGATAAATCTGTTATATTTAAAAAAATTTATTTATAAATAGACATACCCTTTTTAATGTCTAATATAAAAAAATATAATTAATAAAAAAAGTGTGACATTATTTACATTTATTTAAATAAAATATTATAGTGATCTTAATCTAATCAAAAGGATCAGATAATACTATAGAACCAAATATTGGATAAATATAAAATATATGGAATGAGAAAATATAATTAAGTATATTTTTTTGGTCATTTTATTGTCCTTATCTTTTTATTTTTAACCTCAATTACCCATTTCACCCTTTCTTGCGGTAAAAAAAAATAATAAGGTTACTGTTCATGTTGAAAAAAATAAAGTGTACCTATTTATGAAATTTGGACTAAATAATTCCAAATAAGTAATCCATTATTGAAAATTAAAAATAAATAAGTGGAATAATTTTATATAAAATTAAAGTAGTGAAACTAAAAAATTTTTTTTTTTAGAAAAGTGCCCTTTTTAAATATAAATTTTTTTATATTAAAAATATGTATAAAATTAATATACAAAACCACAATTGGATTATATAAAATTAAAAATAAATATTTAAATTTAAAACAAAATATAAATAGTATTCATATTTATAATTAATTTAATATAAATTTTAGTTTACAATAGAAATTAGTATATCCGCAATTCGTTGAAAAAATAAATATTTTATAAATTTATAAATTTTTTTCTACAGATTAAATGTTGAATTACAAAATTTAGTTTATTTTAAAAATTAAAATTCTTTAATTTTTATGTAAATATTTTGATTATAAACCATGTAGTACATAGAAATCCAATTTGGTTAAGAATAAATCTTTTTTTTGATCAAAAAACAATATAGTATATTTATAATGAATTTAAATATATAAAAAAACAAATTTTTATATGAAAATGTATTTTTGTAAAACTAAATGGGGATGTTACATAGGTAACTACTAAAATTGATATGGTAGGTTCTACCATTACTATGAAATTTATTATCCTTCCACAAAATAGAAGAAGAGTGGGCTACTGTAAAAGGGTGATGCCATCGAGGATGAGATGAATATAAATATAAAAAAGAGTTAATCAGTGAAAACGAATTTATGATGATGTAAGTGATATAAAATGTAAATGAATTTTATCAGTAATATAAATAGTATTAATAAAATATCCCTTAAAAAGTGTTATAAAATCAAAGATAAAGTGGGTCCTTCATGAGAGCTAGATAAGGGATCATAAATGGGACCATTTTGTAATGATTTTGGTCTAGGTAATATATCAGAAACATTATTACTGTTTCTCTAGAACTGATAAAGTGAAATTTCAATGAAGTCATTCGTAGAATTGATAAAACCCATGACCATGCGGTGTAGTTCAAAAATTAAATCATATTGTAGCATAAAATGAAAATTTTATATTCAATTAAATTCATATCATAAATAAAAGAAAATAAACCTATATTGAAAATATTTAGTGCATTTGTTTATAATCACATTGGTAAGTACAATTTAAAACCATTATTGTTTCATTGACTTTGGACCCTGAACCCTTATAAAAATAGCTTGATCATGTAACAAGTTTCCATGAAAACCAACCTACATCATGAAAAAAGTGTGCATATATAATTTTTTTTTATTTTAATAATAATATAAAGAAATAAATTAATCCTAAATAAGGAATAGTTCTTAATAATATGTCACTATTAAAATGAAAACAAACACTTCAAGTCATGTTGGGAACACTTTTTCAAAGATTAATTTTTGTTTAGATCCTTCACATTTGAAATTTGTTATGGATCATATTTATATCATATCAGGAAAATTTTGGTACATTTTATTTTTTTACATATATGATATGTTTTTAGAAATAAAATTTTAAATTAAAATAAGAACATGCACTCTGAGTCATTTTAACCATACAATGTGTGAAATTGATGTGAAACTAATTCTTACATATCAAAAATTATTTATGGATCACTGTACTAAAATATCAATGAAATAAATGAGTTTTATATTATTTATGTGAGAGAATTTTTTTTAACAAAAAATTAATTTTATAACAAAAAAATATGCACATTGAGTCAAAATAGCCAAGCTGTGTATTGGATTGACATTTGACCAAAAATTATACATAATAATCGATTTATAAATATTTTTCCTAATGTAATATGAAAATATTATAATTTTTTCTTGAAATGTAGTTAGTGAGACATATTCCCATTAAAATATATTTTATAAATTAGAAACATGCTTTTTGATCCATACTAACCACACCATGTATGATATTGAGGTGTAGTTGATTCATACATATCACAAATGACTCATGAATATTTTTAATAATGTTTTAAAATGAAATTAATGTGTCTTAAAAATATTGAGTATGACATGATTATTATGAAATAAAATGTCAATAAAAAATTCACACTTGGATTATATTGGTCACAGCATGTTCTATATTGATTTGAAATAGACTCCTACACATCTTTAATGTCTTATAGATCATTTTTTAAAAAGAATATTTTTAATCTAAAAAGATTTTACAATTTGGAGTGTTCGATATATGTTATAAAATAATATTTTAGTGTTAAAAAACAACCTACACATTGAGTCATATAGATAACACAATGAGTCATATTGGGTTTTATTTGATTCTTACATCTAAAAAATAACTTAAGATTGTTTTCATTAATTATTAATATAATATAAGTGTTTTCATGGTTTTCAATGAGTGATAATAAATTTTAACCAAATATAAATTTTAACTGAAAATTAATTTTTAAACTAAGAATACGAAATTCTAATCAATCGAATACATTGTGTGGTCTATTGATGTTTTGATGATATATATACAACAAAAAATACTTTTGGGTCATTTTGAAAAAGTATTATAAAAATTCCCACATTTTTTATTAGTTTTTAGAGAGTAACACATGTTTTTAACTAAAATGATTTCTTAAACTAAGAACACAAAAATTCAGTAATACTAGTTACACAATGTGTTATATTGAGATGTGGATAATTCATAAAGAATAAAATTGACTTATTGAATTTATTAATACATTATAAATAATATATGGGTTTTTGTTATTGGTTTCAATTGAGTGACACATTTTTTCAACTACAATATAATTTTTAAAAATAAAATAATCCTTTTATGGCATATAGTGACACCATGTATCATATTGTAGTTTATATATTTTTTATGTCAAAAATCACTAATGGATCTATGAATTAAAGAATTAAAACAATATGAATCTGTTTTTTTTGTTTTGAGTATGTAGCCTTTCTATTGAATTGAAATTTCGATTTTAAATAAAAAAACAATTTGAGACATACCAGCCACACCTTGTATCACCTATACATTTAGTCATTTCCTACAAGTGAAAAATTAAATTTTTATAATTTTATTAAAGTATTTAAAATATGATCCCATTTTATTGGTTTTTAGTATGTGACATGTGTATCGAACTAAAATGCTAATATCAAGTAAAACCATGAAGTGTCAGTCATTCTGAAACATTTTGATTCATATGGACATGTATTTAAATATTCAACTATTGCAATTTCTTTTGTAATTTATCAATATTTTATAAATACAAAATAATAGTGTGATATAAGTTTTAGGAGATTAATATAGTTATTAAAATAAAATTTGATTTTTTAAATTCAAAACATCAGCATTGTGTCCTAAAAGTAACATTGTTACTCATATTAATGCGTGGCTGATTAATCCATGTCATAAATTACTTATTAGTCATTTTTATAAATTATATAGAAAATATGATTACTTTTTCATACATTTGTGTGAGTAAAACTCATTATAAACTGAAATGGAAATTTTAAATTCAAAAAAATAGACACTGAATCATACCTTTCAAAACATGTGTTTTATTTGAATTTAGATGATTAATATAAATAAAAAATGATATTTGAATTATTTTACAATATTATCTTGAAATTATAAGTTTGTGTTTTTAGTTTTCAGTGAGTGAGGCATGTTTTCATCTAAAATGTTATATTTAATGAAAAACATACACATAGAGTTTTATCCTTTACACTACATGTTAGATTGATGTGAGGTTTTTTCCAACTCATCAGAAGTGAAATATGGATCACCAGTTTATTGTATTAGTATAATACCTATTAGTTTTCTAAATTTTTAGTGAGTGATACATGTTTTCTTCTAAAATTTCAATTTTAAAATGAAAACATTCACTTTAATTTGAACTAGTTACATAATGATTCATATTAAGGTAAATATGATTCCTATTTTTATAAATTGCTTATCTATTTTTTTCATAATGCTTCAAAAAAAATTTAAAGAGGTTTCATGGTTTTGAGTATGTCATGTGTCTTTTGAACTAAAAATTCAGTTTTAAATAAAACACTCACTATGATTCACATCGGTCACAAAGTATTCTAGATTCACATTCTTAGAATTATTATATGTCAAAATTTATTTATAGAACATTTTCCAAAAATATCAATTCAATCTGATATCATTTTCCGAGTTTTTATTATGTGAAAAATATTTTGAAAAAATGATAACTTTTAATAAAAACATTCACTTTGAGTCATACTGGAAATATAGTGCATCTATGGGACTTGAGATTGATTTTAAAAAATCAAAAATGACTTATAAAGAAATTACCTAACTTATCATGATAATCATATTTTTTTTCAATGTGTGACATGTTTTCACTTAAATGAAAACTTAAATTGAAAATACAAACATTTAAAAATTTTAAACTAAAAACACACACTAATGAATAGATAAATATCAAATAATGAAAAAAATATATCTATTAATAGAACAATGAGATATTGTGTTTGTTGTCTTTTTTGAAGACTTAGTCAAGAATTTATTTTTCTATGATCAATTTTTTCTCTCTCTAGAGCACAAAATAGTCAATGGAAAAAAATATCAGTGAAGTCATTGCTTCATGATCTATATGAAAATGAAATAAATAAGTATTATAAAATTTATAAGGAAAATAACTAAAAAATGAGGATAAAAAATGAAAAACAATTATTAACAATGTTGTAATAATTCAAATCTTCATGATTTATGTATACATTCTTATTCCATGTATTGTACAAATTTTTTTATAAAAAAATATTCCATATTTTGAATAAATAGACTATTGAGAGTTTTGGTAGTACTAGAAACATATGAATAAACAAATGGTTAATTAATATATTTACTTAAATTGAAATTATAAAAATAAATACATGTTTTGGGATGCTAGATTATTGATGGAATATAATATCTTACAAAAAAATTGAAAATTTTAAAATGATAATAATTTCCATGATTTTCTTTTAGAAATTGTAAAAACATTGATAAAAATATTTAATTTTTTATATAAATTTTTAATGTGAAATATTATTATATATACCATAATAAATTTCAAATTATAGAATTATATATGATTCTTGTTCTCATATGGTATCCTCATGCGATGATTTTGATGATATTTAATCATAACTCTACCATAAAAAATATTCATTAAATCCTAATGTAATATTTATCTATTCAATATTATTCTTAAAATGATTCATTTTTCTCTATTTAAAATTAATAAATGTCATTAGGTGTGGCTGATGTGATCCTTATCCATTCATATAATAAAAAATATAAATATTTGGAGTATCTAAATTGAATGTGATGAAGAACATATAACCCCAATAAAAAGGAATAAGTAATGAAAGGAATTAAATTATATTTTATATGATTAATTTATAGAGTTTCAACCTTGTATCATGGGTATTAAGAAGACTATGTCATCTGCATATTTTCATTCAAATATTGTTGCTACATTCGGAATTTTTACCCATTTTCAAGAACAATATATAATCTTTTTTCCAAGACACCATTATTCTTATAAAACCAATATTTTTATTATTAAAACCTTCTTGTTCTTCTTCTGGTTTTAAGTATAAGACTTGTGATTTTGTGTTTTTGATGACCATTGATATTTTTCTCTAACCTCACTAAAATGTTTTAATTCTAAAGTATCTTATGTAATATTCTTACTTGTTATTAATTCATGTTGAAATCAATATTCATGATATATGACTATCTTCCCCTATTATTTTTCATGCATGATCTAATTCCTTTACATCATGTCCACTTATGATACTCTTGTTTTTATAATTTATGACATATTTATGATACCCAATTCTTATCACAGGTAACCCTTATGTTTATGTATTATTAATTTTGCATATATGGAAAGAATATTCACAAATATGTAATTATGGGTGATCCCTGATTGTGGTCCAATGCATTGGGTAATTTTGAGTATCAAGAAATTTTATGTCCAACGATTTGGGAATTTAGTCTTGACTCATTCTACCATGTGAAAAGGTCTTGGTGACTAACTTAGATGTGTTATCCTTAATGTCCAATGACATTTGAATCATTCTAAATTCATATTTGTTTGTTACTTCCACATTACTATGACTCCATTTTTATATTATCCTAGGTTTATATGTAATGATCCCACATTTTCCAGGTCTTTTTATAACAATATTTCCTAAATTCTATTATATATTCTAAATCATTATTCTTATGTCTATTCCCTTACTATGATTTTTAGGTCATCCACTTATTCATGTTTTCCCAAAGTTATCCAATGATGTTATATGAGCATAATGTATTTTGGGAGATATTTATGAATATACAATAACTAAATGTTTTATGTATTCCCATGTTTTCAGTTTTATGTACACAGTATTCCAAGACACTGGACTTTATGATCCTTGGTTTGTGACTTGATGTTTTATTAATCTTAAATTCATGTAATGATATTTTTAAAATGATAGTGTCCTTATAGTTGGTATTATAGAATGTTCTAGTTTTTTTATTTTGAATAGATTAATTTCGTAAGAACCATAGAAATGAGACTATGTATAAGAAAACATCGTTAAATTTTGGTAAGTATATAATATGTGGTTTATTGAGGAAATATATCCTGATATGGAAATGAACATGTAGATGTTGCTCAGAAACATATGTATCTAGGGGTAAAACCTCAAAACACCACATTTAGCTAGAATTAAATGGGAACTGGTGCACAACAATGATCCATGAAACACTCCTAGTTTGATACTCCTAGGGGATATTATTTGGTAAATTAATCATCTTATTATTATCCATTATTAGAGGAAAATCCCATAATAATTAATTTTAGGTAACAAATCGTGGATAACCTAGACTTACACCTAGTAAATCACAATTTATGATATACTTTTCTTGAACAAGATTATCCTTTAATGTTTGATGATTCAATTTTATACTTGATAGCTAAATAATCAATCCCCACAGTTTTATGTTCTTTTGCATAATTAATGGAGGGAAATATAAGACCATGTTCCCACAATTAATGTGATAGGGAATTTGATGATTTTCATAATGATATTTTTCTTATGATGGGAATGTGTGCTCAAAACATTATGATAGTACTTGATCAACTGACTGAATTTATGAATAATAACTTCAATCATGTGAAATGAACTCCTCATACTAGGAAAGAGAAAATTTCCATTGAATACTTCATACAGAAAATGCCTCCCATGTTTAATGGATCTTTAGATACCCTCCTCATAGAATAGTGGAATAATTCCATTGAAAAGACCTTCCCCATCATTCATTACTTATAAGGAGAGAAAGTCATACTAGAAGTTTATCATTTTTATGGGGAAGATGATCAGTGGTGGAAAATGATCAAAAATATAATGTCATAGGAGGAAATAGATTCCATGGATTGGGAGAAATTCAAGAAAATATTTTTCAATAAATATTTTCCCCTAAAACTCTATCTCTAAATGCAAAGAGGGTTCTTTTGACTTAAATAAAAGGTATATTATTCCATCGGGTTATATGAAGAAAAATTCATAAGGTAGGGAAGATACACCTATGAAATCAGTATGAACAACAAAATCATGGTGTATCACTTCGTTAGTGGACGAAATCTAAGTCTACGAAAAGTGTTGGTGATTAGTGACATCTATAGTCATGAAGAGATTGTTCATTGTTTCCTCAAGGTTGAAATGGATATCATAGACTCTCAGTGCACTCATGGGCCCAATGAAAAAGTGTAAAATGGATTCTAATATAGGATGTTAAACAAATAAATCCCATTATTAAAAGAAGATAAAACATCCCAAATGTCAAAATTGTGGGATGAAGCATCCTTGGAGCTGTCTAAAGGAACCATGAATTGCATCAAATGTGGAAGAATGGGTAATCTGGGTAAAAAATACTGAAGGGATTCAAAAAATCCCACTAACTTGGATGACTAAATAAAGGATCAAATCAAAACAGATCCTGTACTGCAGTGTTACAATAGTAAGGATCATGAGAATGATGCGAATAATTACTCTATTCTAAGGGTTGTTAGGGGGGAATCAATAACAACTTCCAAGGAAACAAGGATGGTATTATAATATCAGTATTAATGAGGGGGATCCATAAAGTTATGCAGTGATATATATATAAGTTATTCATTAAAGAAAATTGAATATTATATTTATTCTTGTATTATTAATTCATGAAAATCCAGCAAGTTTAGTAGAATTATTCCATCCCAACCACAAAATTTGATGGTAGAGATATTTGTCAGAAACCAAAAATCATGAAATTATTGAGTCCAAGGATTATAACTCCTCCCCATGAAATGTTTTTGGATGGGACCTCCAATAAAATCTTTTTATACTTCCACATGTGGAGTTCGACTCTATTTTGGGAATGGATTGGTTATTTTTATACGAAGCCAAAAATAATTATCTGGAATGGGAGATTAATCTTCACAACCCAAAGCATCCTTTAAATCTTTACTCATGTAAGGAGAAAGATGAATCTAATTTAGAATCATTATCTCTAGTGTTGATGTCACTACCTTCTGATAAATCATGTCTATATCAAATGATTTATACAATGGATTGAATCATGCTCGAAGACAATACCAACATGAGGGATTGCACTGATATATTCCTAGAATTATTGTCTAGTATTTGTCGAGATCAAGAGGGTAATTTTTTAGTTTAAAATATTACTGTATTCCTAAATATATCAAATACTACTTATTAAATGTCCACTATTGAGATGGAATAACTAAAGAAGTCGTTATGGGGGAATATGAAGAAGGGTTTTATATGATCAAGTGCCTCATGATGGGGGTGTGCCAGTCCTATTCATCTAGAAGAAGGATGAATCAATGTATCACTGTATTGATTATTATGAGATCAATAAAATTATAATAATGAACAAGTTTACCTTGGATCAGATATATGAATTTTTCAATCAGCTTTGTGGGGGTAGTTATTATTCTATGGTGGACCTTTGGTCGGCATATCACCAATTAAAGGTGGGTAATGAAGATATTCCAATGAAATCCTTTCGAACAAGGTATGGAAACTTTTTTTAGTGACGACCTTATGAATCACTAATTCTCCAAAAATATTCCTAGATTTAATGAATAATATTTAGAGAATACCTTTACAAATTTTTGGTAGTCTTTATCAATGATATTCTGATTTACTTTAAGAGAAAATAGGAACATGAGGAGAATCTGAATACTATGTTGATGGATTTCAGAAGGAAGAAACGTTATGAAAAGTATAGTTAATGCATCTTCTAGATGATGAAAGTATCATTCTTGGGGCATGTTCTCACCAGTAAAAGGATATCGATTTAACCTTCCAAGACAAAGGCAATTGATGAGTGGCCTAGAAAAAATCTATAATAGATATCTGTAGCATCCTTATTCATATTGGGTATTATATATGATTGGTGAAGAACTTTTCTTGATTTTCATACACAATTACCTAGCTAATAGGGAAGGTAACAACATTCTTTTGGACTCATGAATGTGAAGAAATATTTAAGGATCTCAAAAATAGGTTTATCACAGCACCAATACACATAGTCCTAATAAGAGGAGAACTCTCTTTGGTGTACAATGATGATTCAATGATGATATTAGGTTGTGTTATGATTACAAAAATGGTAAAGTGATAGACTACACCTTAAGATAGTTGAAAATCCATGTGCAGAACTTTCTCACGCTTAATCAAAAGTTTGCAACTATGATATTTTCTTTAAAAATATGGTAGCATTATCTCTATGGGGAGAAGAATGGGAGATAAACTGATCAAAAGAGTCTTAAATAAATATTCACATAGAAGGAGATTAATATTAACCAAAAAATATGGTAATTGTTCATAAAGGATTATTTTTTCACTAAAAATTTACATAATTATTATCAAATCATATTTATGGAAAAAAGTGATAAAACACATGGTTCAAGTTGAGAAAGCATCATAGAAAACCGAATAATTATTAAACTATAACTTTAGCCTATTGGAAAAATTCACATTAAATAGTTTCTAAGCAGGATTGTTTACCAAAATAACTGGATTATCCTTTAGATGGTCTTTAATGTGATATGCCAACATGTCCCATGTTTGCATGTAATCATCTCTAATCATCTCCTATAATAAAAATTAGGATATTTTTATCAATCCATGAACACTAGTCCTTATTGGTGTCCTCCAAAATATGTCTCTCAAGCATCCTGCCAGCTTCATCATGTGTGGAAATAATCATAAGGAAGTCCTCCACAATTTAATTATTTTGAATAAACAATCAACTGTAAGTCTATATCCCCATATGGACATGCTATAATTGGATTAGATTCTTTCTAGGGGCCTCCTCCTTCTCCCTCAAAATCATCTAGCATTTTAATAATAGTTAGATCATCCCCCACTCAGTTGGTCGGTAACCAGATCGGGTCTCCCGTCACTCAACCAAGATGCATATTTTACATAGAACTCAACATCCAGGTTCTTTCACACTGAAAATGAAGACCCTATCATTTTCTTTGGTTCTCGACATAGATGAATATCTTATCTCTATTAGTTTTTTATAGGAATGAATAATCATTTCATCCTTTATATGTTTTCACATTATTAAGGCCATGTTCCCTATGTCCCCATCACTCTTCCTTCATTTCTTCCCCATTGGGAAATGAATTCCTCTATAGAGATATCACAATGCACATACAAGAGAAAGGTATCTAGACACTTCATCACTTGAATCAGCTTTAGAATGTCCTTGTCCCGATTCTACAGATTCTGATGTCTCACTTTGGTCCAAGACATGCTCACTAGCATCCATCCTAGTGAATTGATAAAACATCATTAAACGAGAAGAAAAATTCCTTGGGGTAGATGCTTTTTTAAAATTATGCCAACCATTGGGACCTTTTATATGATTCACCAGACCCTTACACCCCATTAATCCAGCCATGTCAATTACTTATCATAGCCTTTTGGGAATGTCTACACTTTCAGACCATACTACCTCCTTATATGAACCAAGATTCACCACATTGGGTCCCCCTCTCTACTATGTAATTTAAACAAATGTCATGACAATGCCTCTAGAACCAGCAGTAACCACCTAATTATTTGGGAATGGGGTGCCAAAGCCACCTAGAACTTCAAACCCCCGTCCTAGAAGTGCCCAACACGCATGGAAAATCCAAATGACGTTTCAACCTACTAAACACATCTACAACCTTATAGTTCATATATATTGTGTAAATCTCATTCAGTAATGGGACTGCCACGCACAATTATAGCTTACCATTGACTTCCAAAAAATAATATGGTATTGGGGAGCTATAACTAGACCCTACATTTTTGACCTATGAGTGTGGTTACCACACCAACATGTTTCCTTCTAATGACTCGGGCACAAGCTCAAGGAGCAGTAGTCATCCCACTACTCAAAATATAATGATTGTTTATATCTGTGTTCTTCCCCCACCAATAGATATATAAACTCAACAAGATTTCAAGAAATATCATATTTGATGTAGATTCTTTGGTAAACAAGATGGAAAACCACCCTAGTTATTCTATCGGAACATATCTACCAACCCACTAAATTCCCTAACATTCAAAGTATTGAGGGGGTTTGAAAAGGAAAATGGATATCAAGAAATCTTATCTAAATCAGCATCATGGAAGGATATCAGTGCATATATTTGTCATAAGACCACCTGAACAAGAATAATAAAATAACGATGAAAACATGGGGTGCACTAGACCACATCACAATTAGATCCTCATTAGAAGAAAATGGAAACATGTATTCCAATTATCCAGGAGGCCTATAATTTCTTATTCATGTAAACCCATGGAAGAGAAGATAAATCTATCGAACAGATCGAATGACATGAATTAGGGTTTAAATCAAGAAATATGAGTCATGTAGAGAATAGAAGTCACCCAGTAAACTTAGAATATGGGAGTGATAGATGAAAAAAATCCATTAATGATGTTAAGAACCTTCATGAATAAATATATTTGGTCAAAATAAAGAAGAATGGTTAGATTCGATATGGTAACGAAGTAGAAAGTTTGGGCTTCCATAAACGACTCTGATAGTCAATCCCCCTCACAGAGAGGAGGGACCTACACATCTATTCATCCAGGATTATGATTTATTAATCCACTACCATCCGAGTAAGTAAAATAAGGTGGTATAGGCTCTAAGTAGAAATGATCTTGTATATTTATCTACTTTGAGAATTGAAAATATCCAATCTTCATAGATTTTTGTAGAGGATGGAAATTGAAATCATTAAGGGAGTGACATTATTAATAATTTCTCAGATGATTGATCAACCATCCTCTATGGATAAAATAAAGGATTCTCAATGGAAAGATGTAAAAATTCAGAAAAGGGTTGATACTATAAAAAATGGGAAATCCAAGGAGTTAAAGATGGATAGGGATGAATTCATTAGATTAGGGTCATGATTATATATATAAGATGATACATAGATAAATAAGGATATTATGAATGTCATACATATCTCAACCTTCTCTATTAACCAAGGGATCACAAATATGTGTTGATATCTCTTGCATACTTCTTGTTGGGGCAATATGAAGAAGGATATTACTGAGTATACATCAAAGTGCCTGGTATGTCAACAAGTGAAGGATGAAAGAAAAAAGTATAAGGGGATGATGAAACAACTACCAATACCAACATGGAAGTGGGAGAAGATCAACATGGACTTTTTCACTAGACATCCAAGGGCATCTAGAGGAAATAATGTTATATGGATCATTGTGGATAATCTTATAAAGAGAACTAACTTTATTTTTATTTGAGAGGAATCCTCATTAGATCAAATTGCATAGATATATATCAAATAAGTGTAACTGATACATGGAGTACCACTATCTATTTTATCAAATAGAGATTCAAGATTCTCCTTGAAGTTTTAGAAAATTCCCCATCATTATCTATGAATAGAGTTGATCTTCAGTATGACATATCATCCCTAAACTGATGACCAATCTAACCAACCTATTATGACAATAGGATATATATTGAGAGATTTTTATATGGACCTAAAGGGAGGGTGTGACTGATATCTTCTACTAGATGAATTGTCTTATAATAAATTCTATAATCCAACATCCAAATGGAACTATATGAATCTCTTTATGGGGAAAGGTGACGAACACCAACATATTGTGCTAATATTGGTGAGAATAAGCTAATAGAACCCGGAATGTTCGATGAAATCATGTAGGAGGTGAAAATCATTCATCAGCTCAACAAGGAGGACCAAATTCAAAGAAGAGATATGTATAAAATTATTCTCGATACCTTCAGTTTAAAGTTAGTGATACAGTATTTATCTGTATATCTCTATGGAAGAAGTTCCAGTAATTTAGGAAGAATGAAAAGCTATGTCCTAGGTACATCGGCCCCGTCATGATTTTTGATCATGTTGGAGTTGTGGCCTTTTGACTAGAACATCCACCAACCATAACTAATGTACATGATGTATTCCACATATCCCTCCTTTGGATGTATATACCAGACACTTCACATGTTCTCTCTTAAGAGGTGGTATTATTGGAGAATCAACATTCTAATGAGGAGCAGCCAGTAAAGATATTTGATCATAGAGATAATGTTTTACACAACAAGTCTAATAACTTAGTCAATGTACTACGGAAGAACCATATGTACAAAGAGGAAACATGGAAATAGGAGTAATAAATGAAGGAAAATTAACTACACATATTTATGATTTAGAATGTAAAATGAAATTTCAGGAGAGAAATTTCATAAGGGTGGAAGATTGTAATTACCCTATGTTTTGTAAATTAAATTTCTTTATTATAATTATGTATTATAGTATACTCATATAATATAACATATAGAACACTATAACAACCTTATAAATGAAGACAAGAGAAATATAAGGTATCTCTATATGTTAAGAAACATATACAAATGAAATTTTTACTTGACCTTTGGAATAGTAATTTAACCCTTAAGAATAGTAAACTAGACAATGTAATAGTAACATCACCAATAAAAGTATACCTAAAATTTATCCATTTTATTAGTGATAGTACGGTATAATTATATCTTAATATAAATAAATAAATATTTTAATAAAATTTAATTAAGAGTTGGTAATTTTGTAAGTCATGTATATTTAATTAAAAATTTATGATTAACATAGTAAATTAAAAGAAAATTTATTTTCATAAATTTATTTCCTAAATTAATATTTTTTATTTCTTATGATCATATGATAATTTTAAGAGATCATAATTAATTTTTAATGTGTTTGAAACGAAATTTTCTTATTAAGATTTTTAATTTTCTTGTAAATTATGATTTTAATTAAAAATTGAATTTCATATATTTCAAAAATTATTTTTAAAAAACGAATTTAATTTTTGGATTCTACATGTTCAAATATTATTAGGGTAAATATTTAGGATTTTCTGAAATACTTGAATTTTTTATGAATAGTAAAGTAAGATAATTTACGATAAATGCTAAAACTTGAATTTCTATATCATTATTGAGTCAAAAATGATGTAAATGGATATTGGTTAGAACTAAAATTATATATATAATTTGTTTATCATAATAATCAAGACTATTGATAGTATTGAGATAAATAATTAAACGGATTATGAAAATAATGGGAAACCCCTCATGTCCTCCATTATAAATACCACCCCTCTTATCCTCTTCATTTCACTTTTCTCAAGATTTTTTCCTGATCCAAATTTATCTAAAATATATCTATAATCCTTTATACAACGTATATCACCCCTTTTCCACTTGTAAAAATCAATTTTTTCCCCTAAACAGGTTCTCAAAGAGGATATATTCAAGGGGTAAGTTCCTCTTTTCTTTTCTTTTATTTTCATTCATGTTTTTCTATTTATTTTTCTTTCCATGATTAATTTATTACAAATGTTTTGATAAATCTAGTAACATAAATTTTATGAAATTATATTTATTATACTGGAATAATTTATCATATTCTCTTTTCCCCTCCTTGTATACTAGAAATGATAACACCATCTGAGATGTGTTAATGTTCCACATTTAAGGATGATTGGTTTTCAATTTCCATTATTATTATCAAATATGGCCATGAAACTATTATTATGGTTGAAACTGAAAATAAATTATGTATTATGTATAATTTAATTATCTGGAATCATTTTTAAACATGATGTTATATTATAAAGATAAATGTTTTTGTTGTGATAAAAAATTGCCAATTAACCAAAATGATTATCATTAATGATTTATATAATGATACAACATCAATTGAAATAACCAAATGAATTTAATAACCATGTAATATTTTTGATGTTCAATAATATCATACATCTTCATTTATGGAAAAATATTCGCATCTTACATTTATGCCCTTACATATACATAAGTAAACCAATCATAAATACCAAGGAAACAAACACTCCCAAACAAGGAAATAGAACCTCTTAACCCTTGAAAAACGTCTTGAATGAACTTAATACGTTTATAAATATTTTTTTACCTAAACAATTTGTTCATAAAATATTAATTAATGAATGTAATTTTGTTATCCAAGGCCTTAAGATAATGTGAGGAACACCAGAAAACTGAAAATAAGGGATTCTACCCGAACCTCCATCATTCCTTCGGGTTGATCTATCATTCTATTTTAATCAAATGAAGTTATAATTTTCTTTTATTTAAATATTTAATATTGTGTGTATAATCTACAAACTAATGTATAATTATCCATTCATCAATCTATTTCGGGTATATAATTTTTTTTAAAAGATTCCCTCCTCAATACTTCTCGATAAGAAAACCCGTTTTGGGGAACTTTCCAAATTCTTACCCATTTTCAAGTACCATATATAATATATTTTGAAGAGAATATTATTTTTTTTAAACCACTATTTTTTATAATTAAAATTTTATTGCTTCAATTATGGTTTTATTTAAAGTATTATTCCCTTTAATATTTTAAATTACCATTGATATTTTCGTTTAACCGCACTGAAATGTTTTAATTATAATGTTTCTGAAGTATAATTTTTATCTATTATTACTTCGTGTTGAAATAAATTCTATGATATATTCATATTAATACCTATTATTTTCCATGAATGATCTAATTCCTTTCCTTCATGGAAGTTTTTATTGTACTCCCATTTGTTAGGCTCTATGACATGATTATGATACACAATTATTGCCATTGGAAACCCTTATGTTTATGTATGATTGATTGCATATATGTGGATTTAATATTCATGAAAATGTTATTATGGGTTTTACAAATTATTTCTCCATTTAATTGGTTATTTTTGAGTCTTGTGAGATGTTATGTACAACAGTCTGTTAGCCTTGATGTGTGCTACCATGTGTAACATTCTTGGGGGTTAGCCTTGACTTGTGATTCTCTATGTGCAATGAGCTTTAACTCATCCTAAAGTTATGTTTTATGTTGGTTACACATTTATATGACTCCGTGTTTATACAATTCAGTGTTTATATGTTATGATTCCATATGTTCCAAATATTTTTATATCATTATGTCAGGCCTTCTAACCCATGTGATAAAGCATTATTCTTATATTTATTTCTTTAGTAGGGGTTTTTTCTCATCCCATTGTTCATGATATCATCATGATATCCAATGATTATGTATTAGAAAAATGGATTCTGTTATATATATATTAATATTAAATAATCAAATGTTTTATTTAGTCCCATGTTTTAAGTTTTATGTTCCGAGTCTTTCAAGACACTAGACTTGACGATCCTTTGCTTATAATATGATGATTTATTATGCATAAAATCATGTAATGATATGTGTAAAAAGTACAGGGTCTCTACACTAAATATTTTACCCATTATAATGAAAATAATTAAAAAATGTGGATTGTTCTCTTTTAAGAATAGGCCTTGGTATCTTATACATTTTGAGAGTAATGAATGATCAAATTCATAGAGAACCGACAATGATAGACTTGAATATAATAATGTAAGGTGAAGAATCATTATTATTCCATGTAATCCAAATAATATAATTATTATAATGATTAATAAATATAAAAATACTAATAGATCCCTACAAAAGAAAATGGAAGATATGATGAATGTGATATTACTTGAGATCAACATTTGATATGTATTTGCTTTACAATTTGGTAATAGGTTATGTGTTCCTACATACTGTAGTTGAAGAAGGATATATTGGATGAGGTTAATAGATCAATATTCATTAAACATCATGATAGTACTAAGATATATAAGAATATCTGAGAGAAAATATTTTCGGAAGATATGAAGATATAAATTTTTGATTATATTGGAGGATTCTCAGTATACTAGCAGGTGAAGGCTCAAAGTCGAAGTCCCAATTGATAAATACAGACCATACCAATACAAGAATAGATTTGGGATAATATTAGTATGGATTTTATCATTGGAATTACTAATACATATAAGGGGAATAATATTGTAAATATAATTTTTTATTATCTCATAAATTCAAATAATTTCATTGAAATTTGGGAAGATTTTTTTGGTCCATCTGAAACGTAATATATAAATTAATTTGTGAGACTTCATAACACACCCCTATTGATAGTCTTAGTTTGTGACATAAGATTTACTTTTGAATATTGGTGGTCCTTATAAGGCTTTAAATAAAGAGGGTTATCCTAGCATGATTTATCACTACCAAGCATATTGGAAGTCCGAATGATCTATGTAAACATTTGAGGTCACACAAAGGTCATTCTCTCTTGACATTAATCAATATTGTGATTAATATTTTGATAATGTGGATTTTTTAAATAATAATAGTTAGCACTGTATAATTAAGATGGAACCATAAAAATACTTTTATGTGAATATATGTAAAACTCAGATGTGATGGGATGATGTCAGAGAAATGATTTTTTTGGTAAATAACTTGTGGTAGAGAATAGTCTGAAGGAAAGATCTAGAACGAAGAATATCAAGGTAGCCCAAACTATATAAAAACATTTTAATGGTAATAAAAGGATTGATCTTGAATTTTAGGTTGAGGACTACGTCTTCCTTTTGATATCTATATGTAAATGGTTTATGATATTTGAAAATAAATTGAATCTCATTCCAAGATACATTGTGTCATTTGAAATAATTTAGCCGATAGAAGCAGTGGCATATCATTTATCCATGATATGAAACCTATATCCAGTCAATAATTTCTTACATATATCATTTCTAAGGAATTATATTACAAGGTCTATCCATGAGAAAAATTTTATCATCATATGTTAGTGGGTGACTTATCATATAACGAAGATAATATTAATATGCATGATAAAAAGGAACTAGTACTATGAATAGACATACCCTTCTAGTGAATGTACTTTAGTGGAATCATTTTAATGAAGATTCAACATGGTTTCCAATGGTTTATATGAGAATTTAGTATGCGTATGTTCTAGTAAATTTTTTTACAATATTGAGGATGATTTTTTTAATGGGGGGATAATTTAATACCGAAGATTTGATAATAGTAAAAAACCTTTCATTATAAGATTTTTTCGCAAGGGAAATCTCATTATACAATCATAATATTACAGAACACATTGATAAAAAAAATATCTATATAATTACATTTATAATATAGTCTATATCAAGTCAAATAAAATGTGTTAAAATGTGTGAAAACACTTTTATCTAGTATTATGATGGATCTTACCTGAAAAAAATAACAAGAATATGAGAAACATTACTATTAAGAAGAAAATGATAAAAATCAAATTTGGTATGATGTTAGAAATTAGAGAATGGTATAAAATGATTTGTATAATGGAATTTATTTATAATGATTAATATGAACTTTAATAATTATGGAAAATTGGAAAAAAATAACCATTATTCGTGATGACTATTGGTTAATATTACCATTGGTCCCTTTTTACATTCATCGATTTGACTATTGGTCATTATGACTATTGGTGGCATAGTGAGTAAGAAGAGAGAATTTGAAATATTATATATTATGGGTAATGATTAATGGTAATTATCATATAATATAGGAAATATATATTCATATAGTAGGAGAAATCCTTGTAAATATAGTTTATCAATGATTGGGAATTAATTAGCATCACTAGGGTTCTGCGTTGACCACATAGAAGAAAAACACCAACAAGAGAAGTTAGAGAGGAACCATATATGGAATAAGTTTATGTTATTGGGGATCACAACACAATCAATTTTTGTATAACCATCCCATGAATGTACCACCATTTCAAACCATACATATAGGTAATATGTTGTTTTTATTAGAGTTATTGTATATTTTGGGTGAGTTTTTCAATAATGTAAATTCATTATGAAATTTATAGAATGATTACTCTTATACTTTATTTTTTATGAATGCATAAAAGGTACTATGTTTGTAATTATACAATTAATCTGATAATATACATTGAATATTTGGAATGAGAATGTTGAAATAATCCAATGTACGATCTATGGTAATTATTTATTAAAAATTAATTATTCCATAAACGTATTGGAATACAGAAACATACAATAACTTTTGTATATATGACATCATATTTATATATTCGTGTATCATTTAATACAATGAAGTTATATTTCACTTTTTTGGTACTAAATACTATAGTGGGGAATTATGGGTGGTCGTGGAGCACAATGGTTATTGTGAGGTATTAAAGGAAAGTGGAATAATAAAATATTTAACAAAACCTTCCCTGAAATTACACTCACCACACCTATAAATACTCACACCATCATCTAATTTTTTAACATAAAATTCCAATTTTATCCTTTATTTGACTATGAAAATGTCTCTATCATATCTCCATATTAATTCAGGAAGAGTGTGGTGGGATTTACGGTCCAGTTCTAATCTATAAAGATCAGGCGAGGTAAGAGTTTTTATTTCTCCATCTTGAATTAGTATATGAATTTAATTATTTTGTAATAATTTAAAAAAAACCATTTTATATGCCTAATTTATATATATCAACGTTATTATTTCCCCTTTGATCAATTATCAATGTTACATTACCATATTATATACTTCATAACCATTTTATAGGTCATTACATTGTCAATATAAGGGATGGTTTCCTCTCTCTATTTACAATTCCTAATTACATTACCTTTGTTGTATCCAATTTAAACCACATATTATTATCCAATTATTATCATGAATTCAATATATGTTCTGTTATTAATACATCAATACCATTTGAGAATATATTTCGCTCACATTAATCAAAATTCTTAATGAGTTACTAATTCCATACCTCATTATCGACATAGATATCTTATACTTTAGTTAAGTAAAAAGTTCTTGTTTTTATAATAAAATAAATCCATATAAAGATAATATATGTTGATATGGTTTTGGAACATATGGATATTGGGGTAATAACCATAAAAGGAGTTAGTTGGGTATAGTTTGATCATCATCCTTGTGCATGGTGAATAGGCCCTGACTGCGCTTTTAGTATGACAGTCTGAGGGGACTTGTTTTGGATTGTAATAATTATATTTTATGAATCAAAATGTATCACTTATATGGTTTTGTATAATGAATGTGTTTATATAGTTTCCAAACATAGAAAATAATTTTTTCTAGAAACAATGAAAACCCCTCATCTGGATAAATACCTATTAGTTATAATTTCGTATAAATCACTTGTTGTGGGTTCTTTTTATAAATTAAAAATCCCTAATTATTCCTTATACATGATAAGGGAATTTACATAGACGTTCAAACAAATACATTGACCGAGGAAATATAATTATGGCCTTTATAATATATTGTCATATATATGGGGATCATGTTGAATAAGTCCCACTGGGAAAATGTGCCATCTATTTCTATATTGTTAACACTTGAGAATTATTGCATATGAAACCAATATTCATTGACATGTGATCAAATGAATTTCATTTTTTATGGATGGAGGCTGAAATTATATATCCCCTCATTTTAGTTATATTTATCATGGGACAACTAATAAAGTGTAAAGAGAGTGTCCTTACACATTATATATAATATCTTGGAACAAGGACTTAATGGTATGATTATGATGTAGACGTTATACAATTCCATTTTTTAGATTATTTTTATAATCCTTGTCATTATTATTTTATATTTATTCTATAGATTATATATATACATTCATTGTTTTGGATTCAATTGTACTTATGATGTTTCTAATTCCATATTTTTCTTTTATTATCATTTTAGTACATTTTTTCCTTACTGATCTCTTAATCTCATTTCCATTACATGGTTTCACTATTATACCATGTAATAAAGGGGAATAATAGAGTCAAGATTATCAAATTGTGGAAAAAATGAGTATTTTTTTGATATAAAAATATCATTTTAGTTATCCATTCTCTTTAGGAAAATAAACATTGATTCATATAATGTAATATAATGTTATTTGTTTTTCGGGCAAGAAATAATTCACCAAATCTTTGAAATGTGAGTTAGTGATGGGGGGTGGGTAACAAATTCATTATCCTATTTTATATGAAAATGGTATCTATATCCTTAACATATTTCTTCAAACATCCCCATTTATTATGGGGTAAATTTTAAATTCCTCGCCAATAATAATTAATAAATGGGTATTATACTCTTTTGTCATGATTATTTTAGTGATATCTTAACATTATGTTTTATAAATTTCTATACATATAGAGAATGAAGCTTCTATTCAATTTTTTAAAATATTTTCCTAAAAAACATAATTAAAATGTATCCATTTATAATTCCCAATTTCTTATTCATTCCATTCATTCATCATAACTTATTCTCCTTGTATTAAACAAAACATCAAAAATTTATGTGCTTGGGTAAAAAATCTATGATATAAAAAATATTATATTCATGATCATATTTTAATATTGAAAATTATATATAAATGAAATTCCATGTTGAGATCCATAAGCGACATCAAAATACGCAATATATATGAATTGATTCAAAATAGTTATTTGGAAATTTAATTAGAGAAAAAACTATTCAAAATAATTTAGGATTATATAAAAATAGAAAAAAAGAATGAAAACATACAATTAATTTTTAAATCCTATGATATTAATCTATTAAACAAAATGGTCTAAAAAATACTTTGTCACATCATGGATTACAAATAAAGAAACAAGGAACAAATTAAGAAAGGGAAGGTAAATGAGTTCAACTTCTATAAGAATATGAGCAAAAGAGGATATCTATTTTAGTCACACATGATAATCTAAAAAAATTGTTCACCTGCTACATGTATATGAGAAAAGGAAGATATAATAAAAAAAATCACAAAATATACATCAAAGATGGAATGATATTCCTCAAAAACCAGTTCAGAATTTCATTCATACGTGTTTCTAGTTTGATTATCCCAGAGTAATCGAATTCGTGTGCAGCAAGGATTTGTTTTTGTGAGATCTTGAATGCAGTGTAAGGATACAGTGATCTTATAGGTTTCATTTTTAAAGAGTGAGAAGTGTTTTATCTTTGATTACTAAAAAGTGATATTAAAAGTGTATTTGGTCTTCTCTAAAAACATAAGTGCTAACAAATACCATTTTTGAGACTTCTTTCTTAACACCAATAAATCATTTGTTTTATGCACAGTAGGAAAGCACTAATAAAATTTGTATTTCTCAGTTGCCCATGTTTTAATGATCATAAAATATACTATTATCACCTGTTAATGAATCAATCCCAAAAAAGTAAAAAAAATTTAAAAAATAAATAAATAATACTATTCAGAATATAAATAATAAAATAATTATAAATTTACTATACTAACTATATAAATAAAAACAAAATATAAAATATGTTTTTAAATAAACCAATTATATAAAATACAAACATATAGAAATTACTAATACTAATTAAATAAATTTTCATAAATAAATATTGTTATGAAAATATTAAAAAAATATTTAAAATTTATAAATTATTAAAAATTAAAAATTATTTAATATTAAAAGTTTATTAAGAATATTAAATGAATGAATATTAATAAGGAATAAATAATTTTGAAAAAATTAAAAATATAACAAAAAATGTGACTTTATAACATTAATTACAAAACATATTAAAAGATTAAAACTGAATAAAAATGATGAAAAACAAATATATAAATAAAATTAATTAAATGAATAATAATATTATAAAAATTTAATAATATTAACTATTTAAAGTTCAAAATATTAAAATTGAATTTTAATTAATAAATTATTTAATTTTCAAATATATTAAAAATATTAAAACGTAAAAAATAATATTGAAGCAATATTAGTCAAATAAATAAAAAATCATTTTGTAAATAGTATAACATAATAAATAAATATGTTTAAATAAATTATAGTAAATTAATAAATTAAAAAAATTTAAAGAAATATTAAATATTAGAAAATAGTAAATAATATTAAAAGAAAGAATATTAAAAAATAATGAATAAATTTTTAAATATTCCAACACTATTTAAACAATCCAATTTTAACATTAATTACAGGAAATGTAAACACATACAAAAATAATGAAAATTGTTTAAATAAATTATATAAATTATGTAAATTAATAATTTATAAATTTATAAAAATTAATAATATAAAAATTTTAAATTAAAAAATATTAAAACATCCATTTAAATAAAAAAATAATATAAATTTTAAATACTTTAATAATATTACAATATTATAAATAAAATTTATTAATTATTAATCAAATAAAAAAACATATTGAAAATATTTGAACATAGAAGATATTTAATATAAATAAATATTTAAAGAAATTCAAAAAATATAAAAAACTAAAAATGCTAAAAATGAAAAATAAGATTAAATGAATGAATAATAAAATTAATTAAATAAAATAGAATAATCATTTTAAAATATAAAAAGTGATTTTGTAAAATTAATTACATTAATTATAAAAAAGAATAATAAAATAATAATATTAATTATATAAAAAACAATACTATTAAAACTGAATTATGGAGACTGTATAAAAAATATTAAAATTAAAATCAATTTACATATATCAAGTATAATAATTTAAAAATTATTTGATATAATAAAACATAATAAATCAAAATGGATAAATATTAATCATATAAATTTGAAATATATTGAAAATATTAAAACATAGTAATTAAAAATGCTTAAATTTTTTAAAAGGTATAAATTCCCAAGTTATTAAAAATTAATAATTACCAATAATCAAACAAATATTACGGGATGAAATAATTTAAAATTTGAATAAATTTTTTGAATACGTTATTAAACTATTAAAAAAGTACATTCACAACATTAATTACGTGAATTGCAATAACATAAATAATGGATAAGAATGAATGAATAAATGATAATAATTTTGGCAATTATTGACGTACGTATTGTATTTATTAAAAAATATAATTAATTATTAACCTTCACATACAATTACCTACACATGCATGCACAAACACACACATCCATATGCACACAAAAACATAAAACATATACAGACAAACACATGCACACCTACATTTCTATAATCAGACATGTACAAAATCATACACATATGCTAACCCATACCCCCTCACACATCCTCATGCAGCTAGACAAACATATACACAAACAAATACAAGTTTGTATACACATACTGATACATACAATTACATACACATGCATGAACATACATAAACATACATACACAAACACACAAACAAATGTATAGACATATAAGTACATATACATACACATACACATTCATATCCACATACACATACACTTACACATACATATACACATACATATACACAGACCCAAATACATAAACATATATATATAGATTCACATATATATAAAAAGAAACATATACACACACATACACATATACATACGCATGCATATATGCATACACAAACACATACATGTACACATACATATACAAATATATACACATACGCTTATACATACACATAAATATACAAATACAAAAACACATAAACCTGGACATAATCACAAACATACACATACACATACACCTAGACATAAACATGCACAAACACATAAAAGACACATACACACACATACATACATATACAAATACACACCCACAAACACATACATGTACGTGCGCGCGCGCACACACACACATTCATAGACTTACATTTGAACACATACATTCAAATGTGCATACACATATTTACATTCACATACACATCATTACATACACAAACACAGACACAGACACATGCACAGACACACACACACACACACACACTTACAAAGACACAGACACATACACATACAAATACAACGACAAACAGACACACACAGACACACACACAGACACACACACACAGACACAAACACATAAACACACACATACACAAACACAAACACATACACATACACATACACATACACAAACACAAACACAAACACATATACATAGACATAGACAAAGACGTAGACATAGAAATACACATACACATACACATACACATACAGATGCACATACACATACACATACACATACACATACACATACACATACACCTACACATACACATACACATACACATACACATACACATACACATACACATACACATACACATACACATACACATACACATACACATACACATACACATACACATACACATACACATACACATACACATACACATACACATACACATACACATCCACATCCACATACACATACACATACACATACACATACACATACACATACACATACACATCCACATACAAATGCACATACATATACACATACACATACACTTTCACATCCACAGACACATTCAGATACACATAAACATACACATACGCATACGCATACGCATATGCATACGCATACACATACAGATACACATACCCATACACATATGCATACACGTACACATACACATACACCTACACATACGCATACACGTACGCATACACATACACATACACATCCTCATACAGATACACATATAGGTACACATACACGTACACATACACCTACACCTACACATACAGCTACACATACACCTACACATACACTTACACATACACGTACACATACACATGCAAATACACTTACATATACACATACACATACCCACACACCTACACATACCCATACACATACACATACACATAAAGATACAAATACACATACACCTACATATACACATGCACATACACATAAACATACAGATACACTTACACATACAAATAGGCATACACATACAGATACAGATACAGATACAGATACAGATACACATACACATACACATACACATACACATACACATACACATACACATACACATACACATACACATACACATACAGATACAGATACAGATACACATACAGATACAGAGACACATACACATACACATTCACAGACACATACACATACACATATAGAGACACCGACACACACACACACACACACACACACACAGACACAAACAAAGACACATACACAGACACATACCCATTCACATACACATACACATACACATAATCTTACTAATACACATACACATACACATACACATACGCATACACATACACATAGGCATTCACATACACATACCCATACACATACACATATATATACGTATACCCATACACATACACATACGCATAAACATACCCATAAACATACTCATACACATACACATACCCATTGACATACACATACCAATAGACTTACACATAAACATACACATTCGTATACATGAACACAAACACAAACACACACACACACACACACTAATACACATACATATACACATATACGTACACGTACACATACACAAAGACCTACACATACACATACACATACAAAAACACATACTCATACACCTAAACATACATATACACTAACACATACACATACACATACATATACACATACACATACACATACACATACACATATGTATACACATACACATACACATACACATACACATACACATACACATACACATACACATACACATACACATACACATACACATACACATACACATACACATACACATGCACATACACACATATTTAGAAATACTCATACACATACACATAAACATACAAATTCACATACACATACACATACACGTACACATACACATACACATACACATACACATAAACTTACACATACACATAAACATTGACATAAACATAGACATGTGTATACACATATACTTTCAGATACACATACACCACATATACAAAAATACAAACTCATAGGCATATATCTGTACACATATATACATAAACATTATACACATGCATAGATACACATACACATACACATACACATACACACACACATACACATACACATACACATACACATACACATACCCATACCCATACACATACACATACACATACACATACACATCACATACACATACACATACACATACACATACACATACACATACACATACACATACACATAAACATAAACATACACATACACAAACACATAAACATACACATACACATACACATACACATACACATACACATACACATACACATACACATACACATACACATACACAAACACATACACATACTCATTCAAAAACACATTCACATTCACGTACACTTACACATACACACTCACATACTCATACACATACACATACACATACACATACACATACACATACACATACACATACACATACACATACACATACACATACACATACACATACACATACACATACATATACACATACATATGAATATATATACACATACACATATGTGGACACACACAAATATATACAATCACGTACTCATGCATGCACATAAAAACACATACATACTCGTAAATACATATCCTAATTAGAAAAAAATATAAATACACACATTCACAAACAATTTTTTTTAGATATTTACATAAAAATACATGAACATATATTTTAAATTATTTAATATGAATATAAATATATAAATTCAAATTAGAATTACATATTTAATTAAATATATTCATTTATATATTTATATAAATTTTAATATACATTACTAATATATAATATAATCATTTTTTAATTAATGTACATACATAGACTGTTATAATTTGCATTGACTAATATACATTATATAATTACACACACACACATATATAAAATTATAAAAATAAGATTGATATTAATATTTTATTATTAATTTTATAAATCATATTAAATTATTATATTTTTACACTCACACACCAAAAAACATATATATTTATATAAATTATATTATTCAATCTACCCTTTATTATTAAGACGAAAAGAAATAATAATGTGTCACCTTTATCAGCAATAAAAAACGGTGACAATGGGAACCCTTTTTATTAAGGATTTTTATAGAACTGATAAAAGAAATAAATATTTTCTCTATTATGAAGAACTAATAAATCTTCTCCCTTAATCAAATATTTTTTTAGGATTGATAAATTTTAGCATTGAATATCCTGTGATATATTATATTGTCCATTGATGTTACATAAAAAAAATTCTACCGGTGTCGCTATTACCAATCAAAGTTAGAGGTAATATTATCACACATGAGAACCATATGATATTAAAATGACGCATGGGATAAATAAGAACTTACAAATAAGATATTATTCAATTAGTGATAAGGATCATGTGATGATTTTTTAAATGGGTTGGTGATGTGAATGAGGTTTTTATGGAACATGAAGATGGGATATATTGCCTATGAGAATGAGGAGATAATGATGTTGTGTAGTCATGGAGAACTAATGCAGGATGACATTCATATATAACGAAAAATTGAGAATCAATAGGATCCATGTATTGGTTTGTAAAAATTGATAAGTGTATATATTGATGAACAAGGAAGAAAGAGGGTTATGATAGATAAGATGAAGGAGATCACAACATAGAAGAGTTTTCACTCAGTAGTGAACGAGGAGAACCTAGTGGAGAGAAAAGAAATATAAGGAGAATAAGCAAGAATAGGGGAAGAAAATACATTTCCCAAATATTTGTATATATATAATGTAGAAAAACATATAGAATATTATATATATGTATATTATATGATTAAAAATGCAACATGATGTATATTTGATTTTCAGAAAACACTTGAAATAATAATGAAAAATGATATTAAAAAACTAAAAAATTAATTAGAAAAATACCAACATAATTTATTTGAGGTGAGTAATTATAATCAAATAGAACATTGTAAATAAAAAATCACATGCACAACAACATATACACTACAATATGGTGTGATCGTAATGACCCAAATAATTAAAAATTTATATATATTTTTTATTTTTCCATGGAATTAAACATATAATTTCAAATCATAATAAGAATATAAAAAGATATTAAATATAAATATAAAAAAATAAATCATTCCAATTATCTATAATTACTATTGATAATAATATAAAGATATTAAGAATAGTAGGTTACAAATATTTTCAAATGTGACACATAATTCTTAAAAAAATATATTTCAAGCTCAATGAGATAAAAAGTGTATTTTGTTAATCATATACCATGAAAAGACCTGTGGAATTATTCATTTTTTAGTTATGAAAATTTTTATTTAAAAACCTCAAAGAAACTTAACAACAACATTTACTAGTGATAAAAATAAAATTTCATATTATCATCATACAATAAATTTATTTATTTGTAAACCTACCCGAAATTGGTATAGTTGTAATGATTACCTCCATCCCAAGGTAACCTTCTTAAGCTGACAGTTATAGATCAAAGACAATGACCCCCGAGTATACCTCCAGTAGACCCTGAGATGGTGAGTAGTACTGAGAAAATAATAAAAAAACAAACTAGAGGCATTAACCAATACAATAATAGTATTATTAGATATGATAAATAATCCAAAAGAAACCGATTGAAATAATATAAAAAGTAATCCAATTCAACCACATGATGCATGTATAAATTATATAGATACATATAAAATTTTGAAAATGATTACCCAAAATAAAATCTAAGGAAAATAAATAGAAGCATCTTGAAATCCCAATATAAAAATGCATAATACAGTCTATTATATTTCTCTAGAAACATTAATGTTGTTTTGAAATACACAAGGTGAAAAAATAATTATACACATTAGGGTTGGCAAGGTCTCTATATACATGAGAAAAAGAAATACTAAAGCAGTAGTGAGAAAATAAATTAAACAACAACACCTACCTAGCCATCTAACTAAGAACAACCTCAATAGTAAAAATATACCAAATATCACATGCATGTATAATAAAGTAATAAGATTCATATTGATAAAGGGTAAAACAAACCAATTTACCATCTATTTTACTCTATCAAAAAACAATGATGTTTATCCTTGTGTGCCCATCTCTTTTTAATATGACATCATGTCACGATCCCTGCGTGAAACTGGCAAAAAGAACACATGTTTTCTGAATACACCTGGGAAATCACATCCCATATCACCCAAATATACTTGGTGAATCACATCATATATCAATGAAATACAACTTGATAGTCACATAAAATCTATTCAAAATACATAATAATAGTGATAGGGTATCATGAAAATAAAGAACATAAACCTTGTAAACTTCTTCTACTATTAATGACCCCAACTATATGTCATCTCATCACCTAAAAAACATCAATACATTGAGGTTTTGACTTTTCTCCATCACATTTAATTTTTTTAATCATATAATAGAAGAGATAATGGGAATGAGTGGGTACCCTAACATCAATATTCAACATTTGGATGTTGGGAAAACTCCCTTAAAGTATATGGGTGTTAAAGAATTGTGCTCAATGTGGGGTGGGGGTGTATAAAAAATCACAAGAAACATACAATATATATATATATATATATATATATATCTACACAAAATCAAAACCCATGGGTTCCCAATAGTGAACATATAATCTCAAAAACGGTCACCTAGAATCCTTAAAACACCACCTCTTTTACTGCAAGAAATAAATGCATAATTTCACACAACTATCCTCAAGACACATTTCACATTTCATCAGCATTCTCAACATACGTCATATTGCTAATTTCACTTTACCAACCAATTACATTATCCATCCAATTCATTTCATTATTCATCCCAATTAATTACACATTCACTATAAACAACATTTAACCACACTTCCCATTTTTATTTCTATTATTAGAAATTATAATCCCATTAACCAAACTGGACCATTCCATTTCAATTTCAACATTATCATTTAATTATAATACAATATAGAGGAGTTAAATATTAAAAAAACATAGAAACAAAAAACTCATCATTATCATCAATAAATACAACCCCACATTACCACATTTTCATAGCCACATCCACTTCCTCGTAACCGTAACAATATCACAACCATTTACCATATCATCTACCAAATAACACAACCAAAAAAATAACATAAAAAATACACATCAAAATTAAACATAACCACCCAATAGCACAACCACACAACAAAAAATTATCCCATAACACCATACAACCTATTTGACAAAAAAAATTCTTATTAGGTAAAATATTTGATAAGGGGGATTTATCAATTATAATTATTTGTTCTAGGGAATTCTCATACAATCCATACTTTATATACATTAAAAAATATTAATTAAATACAATTGATTATATATTTTTTAAATATGGTATAATAACAATAACACATAAAGGGATCTGTGACACATATAATTTTTGTACAAACATAGGATCCCAATAGAAATAATTTTCAGTGGTAAAAAAATAATGAATAATCTAAAAATCATCAATATAAAAAATCTTTAAAAAATATGAAAATAATTCTCCTTCCCCTTTAATTCCTATTAGCTATTTAATTATATTTCTTATTCTTATGATAAGAACTTCCCAAATATAAACCAGATTATAAGCTCTCCATAATGACACTACTAGATAATAAATGAAGGAACCCTTCCTCAAATATAGATTTATGCTCTAATATGCAAGTACAAACAAGAGTAAATACAACACTAAAAACTACAAGGAAAACTAACATGTTACCATATTAAAACACAATAACTACATAATTATCACATAAAAACATCCAAAAACATATATATATCTCTTCATAGAAACCTCCCATTCAAGAAACCATAGGAAAACCGAAAAAAATAATAGAGGAACTAACCTAAACCACTATAGATTAGTCTATCAATATTGAGGTTGGAAGCTACTAAAAGAAACATGAAATAGCTCCTTGGGACACACACAGATCTCCCAAGATATTAGATAAATGTTTGAAAAGTTATATATTTTGAAGGAATTTATGAATTTATAATTATCTCTAAATACATATGACCAAGATCCATCCTATATAACCACACCACAAAATAGATGAAAAAAGTAATATATCACAAAGGGGGTTAAATATGACACATCCTGCTTGTTGAAGCTTCATCCATGATACACATATATTACAATTCAACTAACCTTATTAAATAATAAGGGGATACACTTTATCCCCTAATCTAGGGAACAATAATAACTAAAAGAAGCAACAAATTTAAGAATTTTCCTCCAGATGACATGACATAGTCAAAATCCATACTCTACATTCATAACACCACTATATTGTGACCGTAATCCTACTATATAGACTGAAATACTAATAAGGGGATTTTAATATCCCTTAATCAAAGGAATAGTAACCCCTAAAATAGAAGTACCCCTAAAAAAATTTCAAGCACCACCTATACCATATCCATACATCATTTACTTCAACAAACACCATAATGATATAGCCCAAGGATACATGATACAAGAACGCCCTCCATCTAAAAACATTTCTCCATATCCACTTCTCACACCCACACTCATTGGGATATCCTCTAGAAAACATCACCCCTCAAATTCCCAAAAATTAATGTGTCTAATGGACTAGAATGTTACATCAAATACCTTCCAAACAATTATATGCCTTGAAAATCAAAACCATCCTTAAAGGAATGAAGGAAAAGGTCCCCACAACTATTTCTTTAGATACCAATCAATGATCTTATTATAATATAATAACAATCAAACAAACAAAAAATGTAATAAATACAAATAACAACATTGCCCAAGTGTACCTCACTACCATACCACCACAAAAATTTACCATAAGGCCCACCAGGAACTACACCACATGATTTCATATAAAAACAATCCACCTCCCTAATCACGCATCCCACCGCACTAGTATCTTCACCTCAAAATATCCCATGTCAAAAACTGCCAAAACCATCACACAATAGAGGCATATTCATATAAATCATGAACTTTGATCTCCTTTTAAAATAAATTATATGATTTTGGTTGAATTATGTTAAAAACATGGTTTTAATTGTGGAAATGTATAATGTTTCATGGTTATGGACTCATTTTCAATTATTCTAAGGATTTTTTATTTAAAGGAACATTACATCAATGAGGAAGGATCACATATCAATAATAAATACGATTTAAATATCATATCCTTATGTGAAATAGAATTATGAATAATGAAAAATATAAGAACACCTCGAGGTATATGGAACACATATTTATCTCACACTCATATGTTCTTTCTTATCGGTAACCACAAATCCAAATAACATGAACTATTAGAATTAAATTATCAAACAACACCTTCTCTATATGATCTTTGATCATAAATAGTCCCTATACAAATGTCGAATTGTCCTTGAAATCCAACTCCCCGGATTCAATGTCATGGGAGTCATTTCAAATATACTTATAGGGTTGATAGACATAAAGAAACCATGGATCTAGTTCATCTTTGATATAAGTTCCAATTGATATACCACCTCCCAAATTCAGCCGAACACTTCATAAGTTACACAAAGCTGTAGAATGATATTACTCTTTGTAAAAATTCAATTCTAATTTTTAGGAAGGATATTTATGAGCACATGATCTCTAATATCAAACTCCAATGGCCTACTACAATGGTCGATATTAAAAAATATTTATTCCTAAAAGCCTTTCATCCTCACAGAAAAACCTAAAACATCATTGTCGTGTTCTTCATCATATTAGGATTGATGACCAATGAATCTCCAACCACTTACTACAATAATGGAGAATAACATGGATTCCCATAAAAATCCTTAATCATGGACATGATAATATATGATTGATATATGTTATTATTATAATAATCAAAAAATGGGATTTTAGTTTTCCAATATCAATTGAAGTCTAATATTCAATCAACCAAAATATCATCCAATTTTATTGGGCCTACGGTATATATTCCCATCTATCTGTGGGTGGAAGGTAGTGATGAGGTGAAACTGAATTCTCAAAGAGTGTTGTAATACCCTCCAAAAACATGGGTAAGATGAGAATCCAATTATGTGAAAATGGACCTTTTAACTCTATGAAACCAAAAAACATAATCCATAAAACTCATCTCTAATATATTCATGGAACCCAACTCACTGATCGCTAAGAAGTAGGATAATTTCAACTACTAACACATGATTTCCATGATAGAATAAAAAACTATGATTGGGGTAATACTATGATGTATTTTTTTCATTATGAAAAATCCAAGGGATGTTATAAACCACAAGGTACACAGTGATTTGTCTTTAAATTTCGGAAAACTGGTCAAAATTCCAAAGACCCCTTTTCTCCCTCTATCATCCCGAGCCACCAAAATAGCATACTCAAGACATAATACACATTAGAAACACTAGGGTATACAAAAAAAGGTGATATATGAAACTGATGAATGACTAACCTATATATCACTACTAGAAAAGAATATAGAATATTCAAAAAAAGTCATCCTAAAAACATCCATATAGAGAATCATGATGGATAACCTGGTCAAATATCCCCAATTCCTCTAACTATTAGCAATGAAACACCTCTACTAATTTTATCATAGAATAATGAAATATAATATGAAACAAACAACCAGAACCATCAATCACTCACACATAAATGTAAAAGGATTAAAACTCTCCCATAACCCTATATGCATCCTTAAACACTTGATCAACATCTTCCCATGAATTCCACTACAAAAAGTCATCCAAGAAATTCCCCTTCCATGTGGTGTAGGATACATTAAATTCATATTCCTAAAGAAACTCTATCCACCTCATATTTAAGGATTAATATGATTCTATGAAAATATGTACATTAATATCTTGTGATGTATGAATACCCTAAAGAACTCCCAAATTAATTGAAGCTGACATAAAATTTTTGAAAACAACTCTCATGCTAATTATAAATATTTGGTGGCATATACGAAAAAATAGAGAAAAAAATACGAAGTCCTGTAAGAGATCACCCATATATACTAAATAAAGAAACATTGAAAACCAAGATGAGAAGCATCCCAAAAATCCTTAAACATCTCCCATTTATCTTGAAAATTGAGCATAGGAGAATTGGTAAATTTCCCCTTTTGGATTTTGAATGCTACTTACCACTAATAATTCTAGGAAAAAGCCTAGTCCTTTGGCATAAAATATTGAAATATGTTCATGATACCAGAGAAATCCTATTCAAGCATCCTTTAATATTTTACAATTCCTTGGATGTTATAGATATCTATGACATTCATTGGTTCTTCCATTGAAATAACTACCTCGACCTTCAAAGGGTCCACGAGAACACCCTAATAATACACCATGTTGAAAAGGAATTTTAACTCCGTTATCCAAAACATACAAATGGAAACATTTCCATAGTATAGGTGGTGTTGAATAAAAGGAATGATAAAACTAAGATAACCATAATGTTGCTCATCTAAATTCAAGTAGATCAATATGGAATCAATGAAAATGATGAAAAAATGATATAGTAATTCATTGAACATGGAGTTTATGATCAAGATAAAAGTATATTGCCATTAATGACACTAAAAAACATAATCATGAAATCAATGTGTCTACACCTTCATCTTAAGGTATTCAATGATATACCAACCTATTTCACCCTCTTCTGGTAATATCCAAAACATAGATCTCTCTTTAAAAAACCCATATCAGCTGGTAGATAATATTTTCTGTCTTTGGAATAGAGTAACTATTCATCATTTTCATCTGATTAAACTGCTGGTAGTCTATACAACCATAGACTACCATCCACCTTCTTGGAAAAAATATAATAGAGCACCCCATAATAACACACTTGGACAAATGAAACCTTGTATGTCCATTAATTAAATTTTATTTCAATTGAGGAGTTTTTTTTCCATTTCAACAAAAAAATTATTAATAATCGAACCATATAATCCATGAAATAATTGATCTCAAAATAGTGGAAATAGTCAAATAATATTAAAAAATGGGTCGAGAGATATTATATGATTATCTTTTAAGTAATTATAAATATTAATACGGTTTTTTGATATATTAATAACACTTTTTATATCATTATATAGGCTTTCCAAACATGTTTTAATTAAGAGAAACCCGAGGCAAGGGAATTCATAAACAATTTTAGGTTTTTTCTATTCATCTTATACTACATTAATTATATGTTAATAAAATTATTTCTGAAATTAATGTTGATATTATTATTTTTTATTTTGTATTTAATGTATTTAAATATATTCTATTATTTCTATCAACTCTCACATCAAATATATGATATTTTTAAGAGGATTTTATATGAAAATAATATTTTTTATTTCAATTATTTTTTAAAACTAATGATTTATATGATGTAATTATTCATGTATTACGATTATATTATTGTTCTGGGGAATTTTTTTCTTTGAATGGTGAGACTTATATCTCACATAAATTTATTTAGTAAGTTATTTTTAGATTATGATCACATGGCTAATCTATGTTTAAGTATGATGGTTACACCATAATCTATCAATGAGGGTTACATTATAATGTATCCATGAGGCTTATATTATAAGGCATTAGTGAGGGTTAAAAATAATATGGTAGTCAAAATTGTTTCAATATTAAGTCAATAATTACCTAAGATACCATTATGGAATTATTTAGGTATTTTTTCGTGTTATGGAAATCTTATGTTTTCAAAAATTAAAAATGTGATACTTATAGAGATAGAATTATGTTTTTGTGAAAATAATTTCATATTTTTTATAAGTATTCATATTCCAAGAAATTGTCCCCTTATTTTTATAAACCTTATGAACTTTTAGTGATCACACCATGTTTTAAATTTTTTTTAAGGGTTTAAGGGTGGGTATGAGAATAGGAGAAGCCAAGATAAATGATGTGAATAATTTTCGTGATTTTACTACAGGTTTTTCTTTAAAACATTTGAATTATAAAAAAAGATATAATTTTAGTAGTACAAAATTTTTATTCATAGGGGTTGATATGTTTGAATTATTTCTTAAGATTATAAAACTATTAACCAAACTTTTATTTAAGAATTTAAAGATGTTAATTCTATAGAAATTCACTAGATTATTTAACTTATAAGGCTATGTACTTATAGTTTCTATTAGATACTGGTTTAGATAAATTCATATGTTGTGATTATTTGAATTGAATAACATAAATAATTTTTACCTTTTTATATTTAAATTAAATAGAATTTGAATATTACCATGTTTATTCATCAAAGATATGTATGTTTAGAATGTTTTTCCACATAATAAAGAGGGTAGCTGAAGTAGGAAGGCACGAGGAGGATGATATATTTTCCAATCTATAACCTAGAATAGTAAGAAATTATAAATAAATAGTTTTAATAGTAATGGATGTTTTTACACATGCAATAATAGGTGGTGGAATACCTGAAATGAAACACCCAGAGCTACCACAATGAAACATTATGATAGTGGAACACTTTATGTGAAAAAAAATCTTAATTTTAGTGGATCATTTGACCCATTTTTGTATTAAGGATGAATTAAAGTCCTTAAAAAGATATATGACTTCATGTGTGTTTAGATAATCAATAGTTTAGTCATTACATTTATCATATTGAAGGAGAAGCTGATCATTGGTGCAATAATATTAAAGATAGTGATGAGATTGATGCCCATGAATTGGATAAATTTTAAAAAAATTTCTATGAAAAATAGTTTCCTATGGTGGGTTAGCATGAGATGTAAATGAAATGAAAATATTTGAAAAAATAAGTGGAGGATGAAGTGGTAATTCTTGAAGAAAATATATATTTATTGGAATGTTATGATCCTAATTTTATTTTGGATCGTAATAGAAAAATAAAATGCCTTTTACATAGGATTGAAGCTAAGTTATGAAAGGGGATTAGCCTACCATAAATTAAGAAGTTATGTGAAACTTGTATGATGTGTTGAGAGGGTAGAAATTTATTTTTCTTTTGATAATGTGAACATTAATAACAAGTAGAAGAAGAGGTACAAATGGAAAGTCATGAGAAATAATCAATCAAAGAAACTTAATGGTAGGAATGTCCAGCGTCTCGTTTGTGAAAAGTGTGTTAAAATTTACTGTGAGGAATGTATTAAAAAAAATATGAAGTGTTTTCAATTTGTGATGTTTATACATAAGGCTTTATATTTTTATAATAATTATCTTTAGATTAATTTTGATAAAAATCTATAAAGTGTTTAAATGTGGAGATATGTGTAATTATGAGATACCTTCCTCGAGAAAGATGCAGATGATGTAAAACTAGTTTATATGTAGGAAGGTTTAATGAGATCCTTGGATACAATGTTAACAAAAGTTAAGACACAAAATGAAGGGAAATTAGGTAAATTTTTTTTGTACTTAGATTATGGTTTTTTTGTTTCATACAGGGTCTATAGATTCTTATATTTATTAAAAAGTTTTTGGTTGAAAATTTATCCTTAATGAATGAGACTGAAACTTGTGGTGAAAACAATAGGGGGAAATATTACAGAAAAAAGGGATTATATTAATCATCATATTGTTCTATATGGAATTAAATTACATAATAACCTTGTTTGTTTTACCATAGTATAATTTTATGTTATACTGGGTATGGATTGGGTTTCTATTTATCATGTTAGGATTTATTGTAGATCTAAAGAGGTTTTTTTTCAGAAAGATTTCATGTTTGTAAACAAGAATGAACCCATGACATTTATTATATATTTGGAGGATTAGAAAATATTAATATATGGAATGGAATGTCGTCTTTCTCATATTTTTGAAAACAAGGAAATAATACAGATTAATATTGTTCCAATTGTAAATGGATACCATTATTTTTTACCTGATGAGTTTCCTCAGGTAATACAAAATCAAGAAGTTTAATTTACTATTTATATGGATCATGATGCTATGAAAATTTCAAAATCACCTTATCTAATGGTTCATTTTGAAATTTTTAAATTGAAATATTAGTTTCAAGTGTTTCTTAATAAAGGATTTATTCATCCTAGCAAATCAATATGAAGTTCTCTTGTTTTTTTGTTAAAAATTGATGGTTTGTTGAGAAATTTGACTTATTAATGTGCTTTGAATAACATTACTATTAATTATATGTATTTATTTCCTCGTATCATTGACTTGTTTGATTAGATCTTGGGAGGTCAATATTTTTAAATATTTAATTGAGATCCAGGTACCATAAGATGAAGGTCAAGGAGGATGAAACACCAAAGATAATTATTCATACAATATATGGCCATTATGATTTTTTGTTACTCTATTTGGTTTAAAAAATACTCCTTCTGCATTCCTAGATCTTATGTATAGATTATTCCTTGAATATTTGGAAATATTATTATTTTTTGTTTTTATTGATGATATTTTTTTATTTAAGAAAAGTTAATAGTATCGTAAAAATAATTTAAGGATCTCCATGAAATATCTAAAAGGAAAGAAGTTTTATGTGAAATTTTGAGAATGTGATTTTTGGTTGCATCAAATATTTCTCTTGGGAACATTTTCAATTAAGATAGAATAAGTGTTGATATTGCCAAAAGAATTATGGTTGATGATTGGATAAGACATACATATGTTATTCAGATTCGTAGTTTTCTTGTATTAAAAGGTTATTACCAAAAAAATGGTTAAAAAATGGAATGGTTAGAAATCCCTCTAACAAGGTTAAAAGAAAAGGGGTAAAATTTATTTGGACATAAGACTGTGATGTTTGTTTTTAGGAACTAAAGAAGAGATTGGTAAATGGTCTTTATTTGGAAATGTATTTCAAAAATGGTTATCTTTTCATCTAATGTAATGTTTCATTTTTGTTACATAGTTTTGTTTTGATACAGAGTGATACGGTAATTTCTTATTCTTCAATAAAAAACCACATGAGATAAATTATACCACAACTAATTTGGAATTTATATTTGTGATTTTCACATTGAAAATCTGGAGGTATCATTAATAAGGAGAAAAATATGAAATATATAATAAACATAATAGTCGGTAGTATATATTCACCTATATGGAATTAAACATGAGGTACAGAATATGTATTTAACTAATAAAGGAATATGATTTCACGAAAAATTACCATCATAGAAATGAAAACAATTGTGTGGATGCCTTGATTGAAATACATGATGCTATGTTAACTATGCGACATTTGGAACCTGGCCCATTGATTAATGATTTGATGATTTTTTGGATCGTGGTTGTTGGGGAAGGAATGCTCTCTATTTTTTTAGGAGTCATTATGATCATCTATATCATATAGAATTTAGCAAGCGAAGAAGAAAAACCATAAGTTACAGAAAAAGGTATAATTGGATAGAAGGGGTAATATTCAAGAATTTTACATAGATAATTATTGTGTTTCAATATTTAGAAATAGATTATGTTTTCCTTGTGATTATTAGCTGAAGAAACAACTTAAATGTGAAGCTCATAGTTCTCTATTTTCAAATCATCTAGGAAGTGATAAGATTTATAGAGACATTTAATAATATTATTGGTGGGATGGAATGAAAAGAGATACCATGGATTTGACCATGAAATTATTGAAATGTAAATGAGTTAAAACAGAAAGACATCGACCAAACATGATTATTCAACCCTTTCCAGTGACAGATTGGATATGGGAAAATATATATATGGAATTTTGGGTGGGAAGAACAAATAAATACCAAGAAAACAATTTGATTTTGGTTATTGTTTATAAGCATACTAAATCATTACATTTCATTCCGATTTGAGATACTATGTATTTTGATGAGATTTATCAACTGTACCTCAATGATATTGTCATGTTACATGGATTTACTCTTTCTTTTGATTAAGACTGATATCCTAGGTTCACTTCTAATGTTTTAAATGGAAATTAGAAGTCACTGTGATATGAAATAAATTTTATCACTACTTTTTATTCCCAATATGATGGACATATCGTGTGAAGAATTCAGACCGTATAAGAAATCCTTTAAGCTTGTTAAAAAAATTACCATGCAATTTGGGATCATTATCATTCTTCATTTTAGTTTTATTATAAATTTTTTTTAATTCCTATATAAATATGGACCTTTATAAGGCATTATATGGGAAAAAGGATCGAACTCCACCATTTTGGGAAGAATTCAATGAATGGAAGTTAATGGTACTGAGATTAGTAGAGGAATTATTAGGGAAATTGAAGATGATCTAGAAACACATGAGAACATCTCAATGAAGGTAGGAATGTTATATAAATAAATGGATAAAGTTGGACCAGATTCCTTCCAAATAGCTTTTACAATGTGTTTCTCTTAGGTACACAATATATTTCATATTTTTATGTTGAGAATGTATGTTCCAGATCCATCTAATGTAGTGATCCCAGATGTAGTTCAACTAGAAGACAACCATTATTACGAATAAATTCCTTTACAGATTCTTTATCATTGATAGAAAGTATTGTACAATAAGGTAATTCACGATGTTAAGGTTTTCTAAGAGACCATACGATTTAAGAAACAACTTGGGGATATGAAAATGCTATGAAGGAAAGGTACCATAACTTATTTAATAAGTAAATAAAAATCACTAGGATGAAATTTCATGAATGCAAGAGAATTTAGCAACCCCGATACATATAAATTATTTTTTATTCATTATGGAAATAAATATCCAAATTCATAATAATTGATAATGAAATATGTGGTATTTAAATATATTATTGAATTTAATAGTTCTTTTTTCAATTCAACCCAACCGAAAATGGTTTTGGTTAATTTTTTGGATTTTTCTAAAATACAAGAATTTTTGGGGAATTGTGAAATATGGTAATTTATGATATAGTTAAATATATGATTAATTCATCATAAATGATTTAAGGGTGAATAAACACAAAATATTGAACAGTAAATAATTATTTTAATATATTTTATGATAATCCTAAAAATATTCCTTGTCTTGAGCCATATTAATAATCTAGTGAATACAATAAAGAGAAAACAACCCCACTCATCCATTATTAATACCAACCCTCACCACCTATTCTCCTCACAAAAAAAATCCTTGTAGCTTTCCTCTTTTTTACTCAAATCCATTTCAAAGACCTACTGGTCTCACCAAAATTCCCAAACCAAGGGTCTTGAAGAGGTTTTCAAGGAGGGTAATTCAAAAGGAAACATCTTCTTACATTTTCATTAATATTCATTCAACATATTTTAATTTTCTTTTAATATTTTTTGATTCACTTCTACAAGAAGAATTGAAACCTTATAATCACATATATACCGTAATTTTATTATGTTTTTTAAAAAATACACCATCATACTAATTGTCATCTTCTTTTAATTTTAAAATTTTTTTTTTGTTGTGTCGATTTATCGACATCGTGGATGATGTGTTTAATGATTTAATTAACACCATAAGGGTTGGTAATAAAACCATTAATATAGTTAAATCATATTTTCTAACAAATATTTTATTTTATTTTATGTTATTGAACTAGTGTTTATGCATAATATTAATTAATAAAAGAAAATTGGTTAATAATAATCCAAATTCACCAAAAAACTGACTTTCATTACTAATAGTTTATCGAATGATTCATCCTCATACTACATAAAAAAATCAAATGTAATATCATTTATTATTATTTATGTTTATTGAAAACATTATATTTCAATTATAGAGTTTTTATCCCTTTTGGAAGGAAAATCCAAAATAAACCATCCATGGAAGCCATGAAATAAATGCACCTGAAACTATGAAAATAACAAAATATTAATAATAAATGGGTTTTGAGATTTGATAATTATATCATGTATGTAATTGTAAATATTAATATAGTTATTTAGTATATAAATTACACTCGTAATACCATTATATTGGTGGTTTTAACATGTTTGATGTAAGACGGACTCAAGGTACGAGAATTTTTAAACCAATTCCAATTTTTTAGGTCCGCATTGTACTTCCTTAATTATGTTGTACAATTTTTTTTTGTAAAATTTATATTTATTATATTATGTCTTATAATGTCTTTTATATTGAAAACATATATTCCATTATTTTTATAAACTCTTAATTCTAATTTGTAATATTTGTATGGGAGTTTTATAAATCAACCCTCGTTTAATTTCTTTTATTTTATGAAAATAATGATTTATATGACATTAGTATTATTATTTTAGGGTATTGTTATGGTTATTGATAATTTTTTATGATGAAGGGTGGAACATATATCTCTCTCCAAAGAATTATGTATTTTTTTGTTGTATTTTTGCCACATGGTTACTCCAAGTGTAACCGCATTGGTTAAACCAGAAGGTAGCATTTATGGTAACATTGTAAGGTAACCATGGGGTTACGTTACAAGGTATCAATGAGGGTTACAAATTATAAGGTATCCGTGATTTTTAAAATCTTATGTAATTAATACCCCAATTGAACTGTATGTTATTATTTATATTATATATGTTTTATATATGTCTCATGTTTTAAAAAAGTTAATATATGATACTCATCTAGTGAATAGTATGTATCTATGAAATTGATTTCATATGTTTATAAGTATTCATGTAATAATGTTTTATCTCCATTTTTTATATCCCTTGCTATTATTTTTTATCATCCCACATTTTAAAACATTTTTCACAGGATTTAACGATGGGTAAGAGAAAAGGAGAAGCCAAGATAAATGATGTGAAGACTTTTCGTGAATACATTTCTTGTTTTTTATTTAAAACATTTTTATTATGATAAAATGGATATTGGTGTAGTATTACCCACTTTTTATGTTTTTGGGTTGATATATATGAATTACATATTATCTATCTGAAACTCTAAACACAAAAAATTTCAATGTGAATGTAAATAAGTGAATCCTAAATTATTTTAGTATATTATATGGTGTTTAGTTCTCGGTCCATATATTGTAAATACACATCAAAGAATATGAATATCCAATAGATGTAGTTAATGAATAAAATAATGTAAAACAACCCATTGATGATTATAATGAATGTGTACAGATTCATATAAAGAATTAATTGATCCCCAGAAGACTTATGTGGAAACATCATCAGTCTACCCCCCATAACACATCAAATATAAAAATATAAAATATGAATGGTGTAGTTAACATAAGGGGTTTCCGAATAATCTAAACATCTAGTCTCAAATTGTGGTCTAGATTAGGTGTAACACTGATGGGAAAATATCCCTAATCAAACATTGAATAAAGAAGGGTACTTTAAATAGTAAGAATACCATGACTTATTTGTAGAACCTATCCTACTACCACCTCTATTTCATGTAACTAACCATGACCAAATTATCTTCCTCTAGGCTGATGAACAAATACAAAACCATGATTAGGTTGGAGATCTTAAACATGAGGGTAATATAGAGGTTTACCCATGCCTACTGAATCTCTTCTTAGTGGGGCGTAATCCCACTACACCTAATAATGAAATTGTCTCCATGGGAGTTGATGTTGAGGATAGTTATAAACCTAGACATCTATACAAATTTAACACAGAAGATCCAATATTAATTGATTTTTATAATAGTCAAAAATCCCATAATGAAAAAAATATTAAATTCCATAGGATAAAAAAAACTAGTAGAACTAGATATCCACAAGGGAACCTATCATGGTTAGCTCTCTAATGATCAAAACATCGAAGGTACTAACACATAAAAACTATTATTTACAACTCGAACCATAGATAAACCCTTGACTTTCCCCTCCTATGTTAATTTCTTTAGTGTATCTTCCTTATCCCATATACATTTCATGAACCTATAAATATGTTGGCAACATAAAATATGTAACATAGTACTTATTATAAGTGTGAAGTTCCAAATCAATAAATTGTGCATTGGATCGTCAATCTATAATAATACATGGAAAAATGTAGAATATCCATGAACATGATCTTAATATCCATCATATACATGCTTCCCTATTTTTTAGACAGACACTAATGCCTCATAATACCTTTATATTCAATGAAACAATATCTTCTCATAACTCTTTCAGAAATATGGACCATGAAACATCTACCAATTTCCTCTCAAAATGATACAATTCCCACCACTAATGGGTAACTCCTCACATCCCTTTGTCTAATAGTGGGATGTAGTACTATTCTAGGGATCTTATCATTCAGAAATAAATATCACGATCCTCTAACTAGATCCCTTTATTTTTATTATTAAATGTTCCCTTCATTATACTGAAATAATACCATTGAAAAAAACATAATGTTTAATTCCACTGATCATTCTACATATTTAGAATAATCCTTCGATAATATACCAGATTATCATGCTTAACTCTAACTTCCTAAAACACATGTGAATGAAAACTATGATCTATATCTAAATATGACATAATTATTTTGTTTGACCGATAGTATTGAATTTTATTAATTTTTATTTTATTCATTTTATCATCAGAGAACCACTCAAATATAAATAGGAAGACATGTCAATCTTGATTAATTTACCTCATCATGGTCTCAACCATTCATTTGGTGTTACCTTTCATAGTTATCTGATAGAAATAGATTCATTTTATTAGACCACAAGGGTCCCTAAAATCTCATGTACTTTATGGGATTTTCTTACCTTTTTTCACAAACCATGATCAACTTACACTATCCCCTACCAACCCATGGAATCTTCAATGTTCCTAAATAGGACATTGATACATTCATAAAAAATATTCTATAATACCAATTTATCACAACCCTTTTACTTCCAAGGTACTCCTCTTTTTGAAAACAATATTGATAAGAGATAATGAACCATGGCCCCAACTTCTAGTAGGTCATGAGTTTGAGTCATGAAATGAGGGTATAAAAAATTACAAATGAGGGAAATTAAAATTTATTAGAAAGTTTTATGGGATAGGAAAAATCAACCACATGTAAATCCTTGACATAATATATAAGTTAATAAAAACCCATCCAATGATTCATATATCAATTAAATTGATACACATAAATGTCTCAATATAAATATCGAAAAGAAAATATATAGGATTTTTACAACATCATCACTAATGTTTGGGATAGAAATATTCATAATTGTCCAAAAATACATCCTAGAAACCAATATTGTGTTTTCATTTATGTAGGTTAAGCATAAATGTACACCCATTAGGGGATATATAGTCTCATGTGTACATGTGAAAATCATGTTTTAATGAACTAGTGAGAAAAAAGTAGAACCAAAAACACCTACACCGGTCAACTAAACAAGCCTATCCTTACTACGGAACTCTCAAAAAATAATTCATCTATGTATAATAAGAATAATATTGATAAATGAAATCCTACCCCACTCTTAAATTGATGTTTCACTCTCACATTTCATCATTGTACATCCTAGAACTACTATCTCTTTCAAACATTACATCATGCCAAGAACCCCACATAAAAATGGCCATCACATCAAAAATCCACCAAATAAATATGGGAAATAACATCACATATCACCAAAATAAAAATGTTCCATCACATCATATATCACCCAGAGACATCTGCGTCATCACATCAAATATCAACAATGAAAATAATTATAGTAGTTTAGTATTTTGAATATAAAGGACATCAACCACATACCCTCCTCATACTATGAATGAACCCTAAAATAATCGATCTCATCACCTCATAAAACATCACTATTGTTCACTAATAACATATATCCATCCAAACTCATTAATTTGATCATCACCTAAAAGAAAATATTAAAAAGATATAGTATCCGTCCATCGATCCCCACTACCATAATTTCACAAAAAAGACTTACCAAATATATTGTTGTCAACATATGGTTTTCGATATAGGTGGGTGCATTTATAAAATCAAAAGAAACATATATAATAAAAAAATATATATATATAGTAGAAAACAATACCAAACAGTTAGTTCATAGGAAATAAAAAACCAACACATAACATCTCAACCCGACCTTACAACACAACAACTTTCTCTTCCACCACTAAATACACCACACTACAATACATGTCACAACCCAAGTTTTAAATTTAAAATTGTTTTCCACTTACGAAATTTTTTATATTTCACATTACCAACAAATTAAATTATCCATCTCATTCATTCCATTATTCATAAAATTTAAATATAGATAAAAAATCAACAATATTTAACCACAGTCACCATTTATAATTCATTCATTAGAAATTATCATACCACTAACCAAACATACCATTCCATTTTAATTTCAACATTATCAATCAAATCAAATATCTCTTTGGAAGTGAACAAAACACCAATACTTGGAAAATAAATATCCCAATATTCTTATCAAAACTAACTAGCCTAATATCACAACTATATAACTACCACACCCACTTCCTCAACACCACAATCACATCATAACCATTATCTATATAATCTTCCATATATGAAAACAACAAATCATCACGTAAATTCCCTTTAATTAATCTAAATATACCATCACCACATCAAGACTACACCATAACACATCAACCCCATACACCACAACCACAAATTTCATATAAAAAAAACCATTCATATTCCAAATTTTACAAGTGGGTCTTCATCAATTACACTAATTTATTTTAGGGTGTTCTAAAAAAATACATAGTTTCCATTTGAAATATATTATATAGAAGAAATAAGAAATTGAACTTTTATTCAATTTGGTATCACAATAATCACCCATCAAATTCACTAGGTAAAATATTAATTTTTTAAAAAAGAGGCTCTCAATAACCTTGAATTTTAGTGGAACAATATGATTGAATAATCACAATATGGATAATACCAAAAGGGTATATAAACATATAAAATATTATATTTCCCATTAAATTTCTATTAATCATTTAATTATATTTATTACCTATTTAAACAACCAGTATCCAAAACATAGTAAAGAGTATAAAATCTCCCTCACTATACAATGTTATGAGAGATGAAGGATCTCTACCTCAAATTAATTTTTAGGAGCCACTATAAATAATAAGATTTAGAGAAAGGGAACAACTAACCACCATATGAAAGCATAAAAAATTACAATACTATATCAAAACAACCATGTCATTATCTAGTAAGAAAACACCCAAATCATGATATTTTCGTAAAATAAACCCCTAAGACAATAAAATAGCATAAAAATTGGAAAAATGATTAGTGTAAAGAACAAAAAACCCATATATAGATCATGCAAGGACGAGGTCCAAATACGCAAAAAGGTGGATGAAAGAGATCCTTGGAATAAATTTGGTTACCTAATAAATGAGATGATGTTTGTAAAAAGGTATTATATTAAATGATCATTTAGAATTTAGAACCAATCTACAATCACATAATACCCTAGAATAACCACTCATACCACACTTTTGAATGTATAAAAACTAAATGACTATAGAGGAAATGTGATTATACATGCAAAAAACTACTAGTATGAAATGACGAGTTCAACCAACTTCAATTCTTAGTGAGTCAATAATATATTTTACTTTTATTAATCTATATACGTTCATTCATCAATTTTTTTAACATATGATTTCAAGGTAAATTAGTTGTTAAATGAATAAAATTTCTCCAAATTCTTGTTTTCATCGTATTGACACATCAAAAAAATGAAAGAACTACCTTGAAGAATAATTCCCATGAATAATGATTTATAGAGTAGAAACAGTTGAATAAAATATAAAATAATTATTTAAAAAAAATAAAACTTGATTGTCATTTTTAATGTAAATTATTACAATTAACAGAGGAAACACCAACATTTTATAAAGAAATATATATAAAAAATTAGATATAGAGAAAAATGTTCTTCTCTTTCATGTTCATATATATCTAATTCCCAATATATTCTCTAATTTCTTACTGTTTAAAGACATACTAATTCCAAAATATTCTTGTAACGACCCGAAATTTTGAATAAATCTTATTTCTTAATTTTATGTGTTAATTTATTTTATTTTTATACTCAAAAAAAATGTTTCATTTGATAACATGAGTATAATTAAAATGATACTGTTGGGTTTTGACTATTATTTGGCCATTGGTCAATTTGACCGCTGGAAACTAAATGTTTTGATTACTGTCTCTAAATACAAGCAATCTTGGTTAATTAATATAGAATGAAGATTCGATGGCCTCACCCAGTAGTCTTGGACCGATCGAATCCCATCTAACAGAACTTGGGAAGGAGGTAGCACCACTGGGCTTTGCTCTAGACCAAACCCAAGCTGAACTTCATCGTGTGAAGCTAGAACGGGATCGCCTTCGCGAGAAGTTCAAACTGATAGAAATTACGACTCGTGCGATGTTGGCCGAGCCTCCCTCAGATTCTCTCACCTTAGCACACCTTACACTTAGGTCCTATGCTGGTGTGATAAGGGGCTATGTAAGGAGACCGTAATTGCCTTGTGTAATCCATTGTTTTAAATAAAAATTTGGATTTCTTCTTATGATGAAGTTTATGAATTTTCAAATGTCCAGATAAATATAGTATGCATATTTTTTATGAATTTTAGAAAAAGGATATTTTAAAAATGTTTATGTAAACCTTAAATAAATAAAAATGTGTAATGATTTTTAAAAAAAGGTCTTCTACAATTATGTTCACTACGAAATTTCGAGTCTAATAAGATCAACTTGATTTTTGATGAATAGTAAATTATGAATAGTGATTTTACGCTTAGGATTAGTAATGTGACCAAATGGATTAGTAATCTCAATTAAAGAAAGTACTAATATAATCTAGGCACCTTGATTAAGTAATGTGATTCAATAAAATGGTTAAATAACGGTTTCATAAATTATTATTCAAGTATTAGTTTTTTCTGGTGAATAGTGTTTTTAATTAAAAATTTAATTAAAAATATTTAGAAAATTATTTTTATAAAACAGATTTCATTTTTGAACTCAGAGCACCGATATTATGCTATGGTAATTTTTTGGGTTTTTTTTCTGAAATAATGAATTTTCGGTGAATAGTGTTTTTATTTAAAAATTAAATTAAAAATATTTAGAATTTTTTTTTTATAAAATGGAGTTCATATTTGTAATCAGAGCTTTGATATTTGGTTATGGTGAAATTTTGGGATTATTCTGAGAAAGTTGAATTTTTGATGAATAGTGAAAATACAGTTTTTAAGTTACGGGTGTCTAATGACATCATTAAATGATGTATTAAGTATGTAATCAATATGGTCGACTTATGAATAATAAGATAAGGTACGAGGTGTCCCAAGTGGCCAATACCATGGGAAAATACCCTGGGAAAGCCCATGGTTTTGCCAAAACCACTAATGAGGTGTCCCTTGGCCATTAATGCCTTGTCCCCTCACTTTCCCTATAAATACCAAGCCATCCTCTCATCCAATCAACTCCCCACTCTTCTCCAACGATGTTCTGGTCTCATTACCTCCCAAGTAGTCCTCCCATGGTGCCTACAAGCCCTCAAGGTCCCAAACATTGAGTTTTAAGAGTTATGTTTTAAGGTAAGGGATCCGACCCCTCTCTTTCTTTTCAAGTGATCTCTTTTATGTCATTCCTTTTATGCTCCATGTTATTATGTTGGAGGATGTTCTTTTATACTCCTCTTACTGACCTTTTTATGTTAATATAATGAGAGATCCCCTCTTACTCTCATTATTTCTTTTTTATGTAGTTTTAAGTGGCGTCGTTAGGCTGCCGAAATTTTAGTAACAGATTCTTTCTCCCTTCTCATTTTTCAAGATCTATTTTCATGTTAAGTATTTCAAGTTCCTTTTTATCTTGTTGGGGTATGATCTATAAATTTATCATACTGATATTTTATGATCATATGATGAGAGACCCCGTTTTTTCTCTTCAATTCAGCATTTTTGATGTTTTAAGTGGCGCCGTTAGGCTGCCGAATTTTTGAGGGATTCTTTCACCCTTCTCTTTTTCAATGTTCTACTTTCATGTCAAGTCTTTTAAGTTCATTTTTATTATGTTGGGTTATGATATCTAAATTTATAATACTGATCATTTATGATCATATGATGAGAGTCCCCATTTTATCTCTTCAATTCAGCACTTTGAAGTTTTAAGTGGCGCCGTTAGGCTGCCGAATTTTTAAGTGGTTCTTCACCATTCTCGTTTTGAAGTTCTACTTTCATGTCAATTCTTTCAAGTTACTTTTTTTTATATTGGGGTATGATATCTATATCTATAATACTGATCTTTTATGACCATATGATAAGAGACCCCATTTGATCTCTTCAATTCAGTATTTTGATGTTTTAAGTGGCGCCGTTAGGCTGCCGAATTTTTAAGTGGTTCTTCACCATTCTCGTTTTGAAGTTATACTTTCATGTCAATTCTTTAAAGTTACTTTTTGTTATGTTGGGGTATGATATCTATATCTATCATACTGATATTCTATTACCATATTATAAGAGACCTCATTTGATCTCTTCAATTCAGTATTTTGAAGTTTTAAGTGGTGTCGTTAGGCTACTGAATTTTTAAGTGGTTCTTCACCCTTCTCGTTTTGAAGTTCTACTTTCATGTCAATTCTTTCAAGTTCCTTTCTATTATGATGGGGTATTATCTATATATCTATCATACTGGAATCTTATGTTCATATGATGAGAGACCCTATTTGACCTTGTCAATTCAATTTTGTTGAAGTTTAAGTGACGTCGTTAGGCTGCCGAATTCTCACAAGAGAAATCTTATTTTTTTCTTCCTTTCATGTTCTTCATTTCATATGGTATATTTTAAAATTTCATTACCATGTTCTTAAATACCTTATATTTTTTCCCCCTACTGTTTGATGGGTCATTTATTAATGTTTGACCCACGTCCCCTCTCTTCTCAATGTTTTATAAGACCTTTTAACATAGTCATTATGCTACAGAATTTTCGTCTCAAAGTACCTCTCTCTCTTTTCTAAAAATTATTTTATGTTATAAAGTGAATACTCAATGCTCTTATTTATATAGGGGTACTCACATATATATCAAAATTTTCTATTTTAAATTCTGGGATTTACATACATGAAACCATCTTTCCCTTTCTGTGGGTTTAAAGTGACATAAAGATCATGTCTTTAAAGCTGTTTTTAAAACGTTATGATTATGGAATGAAACCCATTCCTTTTATGCTATATGGGTTGTTTATGAAATGATTGATGATGATATATGTGTCTCACATGATAATAGATGCAAATTTAAGGGTGCTCCCTGATAGCTCCCCATTGCATTGGATAATGATATAACCACAAGAGATTACAGTTTAAGGGTGCGCCCGGATAGCGCTCTAATGCATTGGGTAAAGACTTAATATGTAGAGATGACCATTTTTTAACGACGCCATGGTGAATAACCTTGGTAAATTTTAACGACACCTTGGGGATGGACCTTGGTGAAATGAAACTATTGTCAATATTAAATGTTGCAGCCACATCTTCAAGTTATGAAAAATGTTATTTTTATTATGATGTATCTCATTATTTCATTATCATGCCTTAAAGTTATTCTCATGTCCTTATTGAAGTATCTCAAGTTCACATGTAAAATGTTCTTCTTGTTTCCCTTACTGGGCCTTTTGCTCACCCTTTCTTTTGATGTATGTCCCCAGGTTATGAGATGCAGTAATGGACCTAGGATGAACATAAGGAGAAGCCTTTCAAGTGTTTAAGAAGAATGTTTTATGTTGTTTTCATGTATTATGTTCCTAGTTTCCAAGACACTAAACCTTAAATATCCTCAGTTTTTTGTAATGTAATGAATGTTTATGTTATAAAAAGGCGGGATGCTATTGTAGGTATCAAAGGGAGGTTTATTTATTTGTGGAAATTAGGATATGAAAACTCTTGGAAGAACCCTATAGAAAATTTAAAAAAATAGGAAATCTTCCTGGTATTTTGGTGAGTATTGAGTAAGGGGTTGCCAAGAAAATACATCCCTATCTAGATACGAGAAGGTAGAGGTGGCTCTGGCACAGATGTACATAGAGGTAAAACCCGAAAACACCGCTTTGAGCAAGACTCGAATTGGAACTGGTACACGACAACGGGCCTTGTTGCACTCTTGGTTACGACACTCCCGGGGGATATGCTTTGATAAATTCATAAGCTTAGTATGAACCATTGTTAAAGGAACAAAGATAAAATAAAATAAAGATTCACATAAGAATATATGATCATGGATAACCTAGATGGGAACCTAGGGGATCATAAGTTAGGGTATACTTTTCTTCTACAAGTTATCCTTATATGCTTTCAGTTCCTTTTCATGATTATTGGCTAATTACTTAATCCCCTAATTATGATTTCTCTTCATAGTTAATGGTGGGAAATGGAAGAACAGGTCCAAACAACCAATGTGATAGGAAATGCGACGATTGTCATATTAATATGACAGAGATGATTAGGGGATTAAAATATGATTATTATTTTGGAAGATGTTCACTATTTTGGGGACCCTATATGATCGAGGTAAATAGATTACTACGGTATTTTCATTGAAGAGTAGGGTTGACTTATATTTTGAAAAATCGATGAATTTTAGGTGGAATTATAGTAATTTAGGTTACTTATGGAAATTATTAACCTATCTTGGGGTAAATATGTTTTGGTTAGTTACTTTTTTTTATAAGATGTTAGGAGTGGTTGATGTTGTTTAGAGTTGAATGATAAAGTTTACATTGGAAGACTATTTTATCAAATCATTCTTGTATTTGGGTTTCAATCTTAGTTTGGTTTATTTTGAGGATTTTTAAGGACAGTTATTTATGGAATGGACTATGATGTACTTTGGGTAGTACCATGGAACTTTGAAGATTTAAAAGTAGTTTCCATTCATATGGGATTATTTCTTTTTTAAGAGTTGTTTTACCTTACCCTTTCTGTTTTTGGGATAATGTTTAAAGATAGAAGAAATAAATAGTTAATCTTTTGTGGATTATGAAGATGATTCTTGTGTTTTGATGAGACCAAATAGTTTTGAATGCTCATAATTTGGAGAAAAATTAGTTTTTGGTAGAAACTTATTAAAGGATGAAACTCTACAAGAAGATAGGTATATTTTCTTATGTTTTGGTTTTATGTTGTAAATGAATTCCTAAAAATAATGAAAAGGAACGTGAAAAAAAAATGTTGTTGGTTTACGTTTCCTACATGGTAATCAAATACCGTTTACACACATCATAAGTTTGGGATTTTCTTATGGTTAACGTTCTCGTAATCATGTTCTCTATCACTCTCCCCCAGAAATTGACCCTTTGTTTTTCTTCCATGTCCATGTTTTCCTCCATGGAATCCTAGTATGGGTTAACTCGGGTGACCTTTGTACTTCCCTTTCTTTCTTTTAAAGTAATTGTTTTACTGACTCCTTTTCCGATTTGAGACTTTCAATGAAATTTAAAAAACCCAATTTTAAAAATTGCGAGGACGCAATTTCTTAAGGGGGGAAGATTGTAACGACCCGAAATTTTGAATAAATCTTATTTCCTAATTTTATGTGTTATTTTATTTTATTTTTATACTCAACAAAATTGTTTCATTTGATAACATGAGTATAATTAAAACGAGAATGTTGGGTTTTGACTATTATTTGACCATTGGTCAATATGACTGCTGGAAACTAAATGTTTTTATTACTATCTCTAAATACAAGAAATCTTGGTTAATTAATATAGAAAGAAGATTCGATGGCCTCAACCAGTAGTCTTGGACCAATCGAAGCCCATCTAACAGAACTTGGGAAGGAGGTAGCACCACTGGGCTTTGCTCTTGACCAAACCCAAGCTGAACTTCATCGTGTGAAGCTAGAACGGGATCGCCTTCGCGAGAAGTTCAAACTGATAGAAATTACGACTCGCGCGATGTTGGCCGAGCCTCCCTCGGATTCTCTCACCTTAGCACACCTTACACTTAAGTCCTATGTAGGTGTGATAAGGGGCTATGTAAGGAGACCGTAATTTCCTTGTGTAATCATTTGTTTTAAATAAAAATTTGGATTTCTTCTTATGATGAAGTTTATGAATTTTCAAATGTCCAGATAAATAGAGTATGCATATTTTTGATGAATTTTAGAGAAATGATATTTTAAAAATGTTTATGTAAACCTTAAATAAATAAAAATGTGTAATGATTTTCAAAAAAAGGGCTTCTATAATTATGTTCACTACGAAATTTCGAGTCTAATAAGATCAACTTGATTTGTGATGAATAGTAAATTATGAATAGTGATTTTACGCTTAGGATTAGTAATGTGACCAAATGGATTAGTAATCTCACTTTAAGAAAGTATTAATATAATCTAGGCACCTTGATTAAGTAATGTGATTCAATAAAATGGTTAAATAACGGTTTCATAAATTATTATTCAAGTATTAGTTTTTTTGGGTGAATAGTTTTTTTTTAATTAAAAATTTAATTAAAAATATTTAGAAAAATATTTTTATAAAACAGATTTCATTTTTGAACTCAGAGCACCGATATTATGCTATGGTAATGTTTTGGGGTTTTTTCTGAAATAATGAATTTTCGGTGAATAGTGTTTTTATTTAAAAATTAAATTAAAAATATTTAGAAAATTATTTTTATAAAATGGAGTTCATATTTGTAATCAGAGCATTGTTATTTGGTTAAGGTGAAATTTTGGGATTATTCTGAGAAAGTTGAATTTTTGTTGAATAGTGAAAATACAGTTTTTAAGTTACGGGTGTCTAATGACATCATTAAATGATGTATTAAGTATGTAATCAATATGGTCGACTTATGAATAGTAAGATAATGTGTGAGGTGTCCCAAGTGGCCAATACCATGGGCAAATACCATGGGCAAGCCCATGGTGTTGCCAAAACCACTAATGAGGTGTCCCTTGGCCATTAATGCCTTGTCCCCTCACTTTCACTATAAATACCAAGCCATCCTGTCATCCATTCACCTCCCCACTCTCCCCAAATGAAGTTCTGGTCTCATTTCCTCCCAAGGAGTCCTCCCATGGTGCCCCCAAGCCCTCAAGGTCCCAACCTTTGAGTTTTAAGAGTTATGTTTTAAGGTAAGGGATCCGACCCCTCTCTTTCTTTTCAAGTGATCTCTTTTATGTCATTCCTTTTATGCTCCATGTTATTATGTTGGAGGATATTATTTTATACTCCTATTACTTACCTTTTTATTTTCATATAATGAGATATCCCCTCTTACTCTCATTATTTCGTTTTATGATGTTTTAAGTGGCGTCGTTAGGCTGCCGAAATTTTAGTAACAAATTCTTTCTCCCTTCTCATTTTTCAAGATCTATTTTCATGTAAAGTATTTCAAGTTCCTTTTTATCATGTTGGGGTATGATCTCTAAATTTATCATACTGATCTTTTATGATCATATGATGCGAGACCCCATTTTTTCTCTTCAATTCAGAATTTTTGATGTTTTAAGTGGCGCCGTTAGGCTGCCGAATTTTTGAGGGATTCTTTCACCCTTCTCTTTTTCAAAGTTCTACTTTCATGTCAAGTCTTTCAAGTTACTTTTTATTATGTTGGGGTATGATCTCTAAATTTATCATACTGATATTTTATGATCATATGATGAGATACCCCATTTTATCTCTTCAATTCAGCACTTTGAAGTTTTAAGTGGCGCCGTTAGACTGCCGAATTTTTAAGTGGTTCTTCACCATTCTCGTTTTGAAGTTCTACTTTCATGTCAATTCTTTCAAGAAACATTTTTTTATTTTGGGGTATTATATATATATCTATCATACTGATATTTATGACCATATGATAAGAGACCCCATTTGATCTCTTCAATTCAGTATTTTGATGTTTTAAGTGGCGCCGTTAGGCTGCTGAATTTTTAAGTGGTTCTTCCCCATTCTCGTTTTGAAGTTCTACTTTCATGTCAATTCTTTAAAGTTACTTTTTGTTATATTGGGGTATGATCTCTATATCTATCATACTGATATTTTATGACCATATGATAAGAGACCTCATTTGATCTGTTCAATTCTTTATTTTGAAGTTTTAAGTGGCGCCGTTAGGCTACTGAATTTTTAAGTGGTTCTTCACCCTTCTCGTTTTGAAGTTCTACTTTCATGTCAATTCTTTCTAGTTCCTTTCTATTATTTTGGTGTATTATCTCTATATCTATCATACTGGAATATTATGTTAATATGATGAGAGACCCTATTTGACCTTGTCAATTCAATTTTGTTGAAGTTTAAGTGACGCCATTAGGCTGCCGAATTCTCACAAGAGAAATCTTATTTTTTTCTTCCTTTCATGTTCTTCATTTAATATGGTATATTTTCAAATATCATTACCATGTTCTTAAATACCTTATATTTTGTCCCCCTACTGTTTTATGGGTCATTTATTAGTGTTTGACCCAGGTCCCCTCTCTTCTCAATGTTTTCTAAAACCTTGTAACATAGCCGTTATGCTGCATAATTTTTGTCTCAAAGTGCCTCTCTCTCTTTTCTAAAAATTATTTTATGTTATAAAGTGAATACTCAAAGCTCTTATTTCTATAGGGGTATTCACATATATATAAAAATGTTCTATTTTAAATTCTGGGATTTACATACATGAAACCCTCTATCCCTTTCTGTGGGTTTTAAGTGACATAAAGATCATGTCATTAAAGCTGTTTTTAAAACGTTATGATTATGGAATGAAACCCATTTCTTTTATGCTATATGGGTTGTTTATGAAATGATTGATGATGATATATGTGGATCACATAATAATAGAGTCAAATTTAAGGGTGCGCCCTGATAGCGCCCCAATGCATTGGATAATGATATAACCACAAGAGATTACAGTTTAAGGGTGTGCCCAGATAGCGCTCGAATGCATTGGGTAAAGACTTAATATCTAGAGATGACCATTTTTTAATGACGCCATGGTGAATAACCTTGGTAAATTTTAACGAAACCTTGGGGATGGACCTTGGTGAAATGAAACGATTGTCAATATTAAATGTTGCAGCCACATCTTCAAGTTATGAAAAATGTTATTTTTATTATGATGTATCTCATTATTTCTTTATCATGCCTTAAAGTTCTTCTCATGTCCTTATTGAAGTATCTCAAGTTCACATGTAAAATGTTCTTCTTGTTTCCCTTACTGGGCCTTTTGCTCACCCTTTCTTTTGATATATGTCCCCAGGTTATGAGATGCAGTAATGAACCTAGGATGAACATAAGGAGAAGACTTTCAAGTGTTTAAGAAGAATGTTTTATGTTGTTTTCATGTATTATGTTCATAGTTTCCAAGACACTAAACCTTAAAGATCCTCAGTTTTGTGTAATGTAATGAAAGTTTATGTTATAAAAAAGCGGGATGCTATAATTCTACCCCACTATTGTCAATCACCAAATCCTATGGTGTATGTTCGTCACTCAACTATCCAATATGGGTTTGATGATTCTCCACAACTTGTTTGATTCAAATGCTTTTATTGTTTTTCAATAAAATAAAATCCACCACATTTGTTTTATTAAATTTAAAATTGTAACTCAATGTAATTATTAAATTTTTTGATATTTATGACATTTATTCAATATAAAATTCACCACCATCTATATATCTTTTCGATATTGTTTAATCGAGAAAAATTGAATAATGACATGTGGGAATTCATAGAATTCCCAAAGATCATTCCTAATGTCATTATAAAATAAAATAAGTATGGACTGTAAGTCATCCACATGACCAAATTAATTAGGGAAATTTATTTATCATTATTATTTGTCTAATCTCACATATCTTTATTAGTTTAAAAGTAATTCATTTAAATCATACCCATTTTATTTCCGTTTTAAGAATCTTTTGTAAGTGGAAAACATGAAACTGATATCTTGTAATCAACTGTAACTCATGAATTTTGTATATAAATGTAAATTATTTTGGGAGCTTCTTTGAGTGCCTAGAATACACCCATATTTTAAGACGAAACTATTGTTGTCAAGAGAAATTGCACCCCCTCTATTTTTAATACATACCATAAAACAAAACACTTGAATGAAAACTGAAACTCACAGTCTAGTTTAATTGTGTTTTTTTATCTTAATAATCTCAACAGGACATAATATCACTATCGTTCAGATGCCTCATCAGTGCCATAAAACAATATTTTTTTCTAATAATAGTTTATTAGGGTCTCTAGTTTTATTTAAATAGTGTTTTTATGAAATTGTTTTGTGGAAATCTTCTTCGGTTCATTTTTTATTCACATTCTATCATTATGAAACCATTTTCTAGGTAGAAAATAATCTATCATGACCTAATGTATCTCATATTGTTTTATATTATTCATATATTAAATATTTGGTTATCTACTTTTATCAAACATGTATGACAATTATTAATATAATTTAGTTAGTTATCTCAATTTAATTAGTTTATCTCAAGAAATGTCCCTTACCATCATTCTATCCACTTGATCTCTAGTGGTTCTTCAAACACGACTAGATTCAAATCTCCCAGAGGCCTGTTCATATTAAAAAACAATATTTAACCTTATCCTTAGGTTGGGATGTTGTTGATCCATTATCACCTTTCTATGATATTTATTATTTAGAAATGTTTTTATTTATGAAAAATAACATGGAAATATATATTTTTTGAATTTTTTATTTCATGTGTTCTAATCTCTTGTTGATTATTAATTTATTCATTTTATGGTTTATATTTATTGTATTTTAATTTTTTATCATTCTTTAATATTTTTATTTACCCTTAGTTGATTTTATTTACCCTTAAATAAGATGTGTCTTCATTACCTTCACATGACATTTGTATATTGTGACTTACCTTTACATGATCTTGGAATTACCCTTACGTAGGAGAGTGTTAGAGGTTTTAATTTTACATGACATCTTGAAGACCCTTAAACATTCGGTGGAGTGACCGTTATGCAGTAGTTCACAGTTTTTTGTTCACTTATGAAATATATGTGAGACCCTTATGCATTAAAATATTGATCCATACACATCCCTAACTAAATCACTAAATTTTAGTCACCATTCTAGTTTTGTTTGACCTACTTATATTGAATAAAACTCAACAAAAAACATGTCTCGATGTTGTTGGTGGTTTTTTGTGGTGTTTTTTCATCATTATTAAGTAATCAAGTCCCTATGTTAGCCATATATAGGTAAATAATGAAAGGTATGAGGGTGTTAATTTTAGAGAGTGGTGAAGATGAGGGAGAGAGACTGTAAGGTGGCGAGGGAAATGTTTTTGGACCTAATACTAATGATTCACCGAGTTTTCTCTAGGAGTATTTATCCAGTGGAAGGGCTTAAGGATTTTTAGTAAAGATAAGGGTTTTTTGGGAGATAGAATTCCGAAGGGATATTCCATGGTTGAGGTTTAACCTTGGTAAGGGGTTTCCTTATTAATTTCTCCTTGTTCCTTATTATTTTCCATGGCCAAATTTTTATTAAAAATTTTCAACTATTTATGTCAATACTGTTAGGTTGTTCATCATGTTAAATAATCTATTTCTGTTTCCATATCTTTAATTTCTATTGTATTCATCCATTGTATCATTTTTTAATGAAAAATTGTGTCGTGGGTGGTGTTCTTATCATGGAGTAAGAATAAGGGTTTTTCAACCATGTAAATACATGTTTTATTTGACTCTGTAATTATTTTTTCTCATTGTGTATTTTATGTCCTATGATGTCCATCATATATCTTTTATTTTTTTTGTGTTTTTCATGTTTCTAGGTTGTTTATCTTTGGCTCCAATATTGTTTTTTATCATGGGTGGTTTCATGGAACAGTGCCTTCTACCTTGGAGTTGAGTTTCTTCTTCGAGATACATCCCCATAAAATTGATATTAGGGGAGTTTTTATAATATTTAAATATGACTTTTAATATGTTAGATATTGATAATTTCAATCAATATGACGATTGGAGTTTTTAAAGAGCTAAAATGCACGGTCTTATAATCTAAAATGAACTTTAATATTCTTTGGTATGATTTAAGAGTTAAATATATGATGTATCTACTACATGAGATACCCTAAAATCATTTTGAGATATTAACACTAATGTTTAAAATAAAATCCAATCCCTATTTTTATTGACCCTAGGTGAACAGGTCATGTGCGATGTTATTTTTATGGATTCATCTAGTGTGATATTGATTATGTTAGAAAATCTTTACTTCACTTGGTCAATTTGAGTAATGTTACAAAAGAAAATGAATCTTTATAATATCAAAATGTTCTGTGGAACATCTATATTAATTCATTTATATAACATTAATATGATGTAATTGACTTTTCCAATATGAATGTTGAAATACCATATGAGGACCATGCTTATTTTTCATTTAATTACAAAGAATATTCACCTATTCCTCTTTCATATTTGATGGTGTATAGAATAGATTAAATTAATTTTGAGGATTTGAAGTCAGTGATCTTGTATATGAATCTTCAAGTATACAGTTTGAGGATGGATGGTAGTGGGGTGAAGTATGAGCTTGGGTTTCGTAGTGTGAATGGACATCCTAAAAATAAAACCAACATAAATAAATATGGTAGTAATTCAAATAATATTAATTGATTTTTTATAGAAATACCACCTAGAATAAGATATACTACTTAGAGGTATTTTTAGGGATAGTATGTACTAGAACAATGTGGTATACCCCGTTTATGATAGACTTCTGGTTATCTATGTCTGTGAAGTACCCTGAAGTATAGAGTAAGTGATGCTATAGGTTTTATGTAACATGTAGTCCTAGTACATTCTCTACATGTGATATTAAGGGCCCCACATTTGGAAGAAAGGTAAAGGATAAGGCTAGTTTTCTATGCTATTTAGGATAAGGTGGAGACTTTTTTTCATTCTATATTGATGTATTGTCTTAATTTGGGGTTTTCTCTATTTTTTCATGAATTTAGAACTATTTCACATTTGATCTTATTTATAATTATTATTTCTATTTCTCCATGATTCCTTTCATTACGAAATTTAAGCATCCATATTTTCATCTAGTTTCCTATTGTCATGAGAGGGAATATCAAGACTTCTATTGGAAGACATGTTGTTGGATTCATGTATGTGATGATAGAAGCTTTTTATGTAATGGTATGAGTTCTGTTTAATGTTCACTAATATACTATTTATACAATGATAATATCTTAGATTTTGATATTGGTAGATGTGTTTGTACTATAAAATATGATTCACCAGGGTATATTCTTGGATGTTAGTCTGGATAGACTTATTATGTTTTATATTAGGAGCTTTTATTAGTGAAAATTATCCAAACCAGATAATTTTATAGGCTAGTGTAGTCATGTATGATCATCTACCATCTGTACTTTAAATTTTATTTTATATTGTAGAGATTTTATATTATGACATGTTTTTATCGATATAAATTTATGTTTTTGTATTTGTTTTTGTATTTATTGATTACGCATTATTTAGTATCATTTTTCATGTTAATTAAAAGTTTTTATTTTTTATTTAACATATTTTATGATAATCAAAGATTTTTTATTTATCCTTAGGTGAGGTTATTTTTCCTTACATATGTGGTTTTTTACACATTTGTTTCTTTGATATGCAGGGATTTACCTTTATGTGGCGGTGATTGTTCCCTAATATGAGGTGAGATATTGGATTTTTTTTCATAAATATGCTCATAATGGCCCAAAAAAATTGTGTATGCATATAATTTCCCTTAAATGTTGTATTTATTACATTTATGTGACTAGTTTATGGAGAAACTTACACATCTTCAGGCCAAGACATACCGTTACGCAAGAAGATCACTGGAGATCTTACATTTACGTGATGACTAGAAGGCCCTTATACAAGAGTTGGAACTACCTTTACATTATAGTCCATGGTTCATAGTACACTTATTAAATAGTTTTGATACCATTATATATTGGTAATTTTTCCCATATCCAGAATCAGTCCAACATTTTTATACCGATTGATGTTTAATTTTTTTGCAACTAATTCTCATAGAAGAAGCTCAACTGAACACTTGTACCAATGCAGTTGGATGTATTATTGTGGTTCATTTTTCAATAGGTTGAATTTATTGAATCCCTAACGTTGTGTTATATGGTGGTATATAGAGATAGAATGAAATATCAGAGAGGGTAAAACTGAGAGAGTGATGGAGAGGATAAAATGAGGCATTAAAAATGTTAGATACAATTCTTAACCATTTATATTAGGGTGATCAAGGTTGACTCATAGAATGCTATTTTTATGGAAGGGCTTAATTATTCATAGTTCTAAGAAGGATGACTATAGTGGAAAAAATTATAAAGGTATCATTGAAAGGTAAGGTTGAACCTTGGTAAGGGGGTTACAACATGGTCATTTTGTTCTAATTGAATTTTCCTTTGCCAACTTATCACTACTTATTTCCTTTTGTTTATGCCGAGTAATGTCAGGTTTTTCCTATAGTTGCAACTAATCATATTATATAATTCTATAAAATTTCAATTTTATTATACTGTTTTCTATTTGATTAAAAATATAAAAGGTGTTTTTGTGGTGTTATATCTATATAGTAGGACCTATGTGGTCCAAACCACATAAATTAAAATTTTCTTTTATCTTCTAGAAATTTATATTTCTTTTATTCACATTGGTTTTCTACTATATCCACAAAATTTCTTCTATTTTTATTATATTTCTATTAATTTAATGAATTTTATCATTGGATTGATTATTTTTTGTTTATTTATTTTTGTTTGGTTTGTGGAACAATTTCTACAATATTGGCCTTTTGTGTCTCCCCAGTGAAACCTCCGGGTAATAATATTTCATCAATCAATATTATCAACTCTAAGTTCATCCACTAGTTTCATGAGAGTCAACATGATAACCACTAATGTTTGGCCTCATTTTACACAAATGAAGATACTATATTATAACTCATCTTTAGTTGTAAATAACACCATTTGACCCATACGCTGGTAAAAGTAACACTCAAAAATAGATAATATTCACTCATACATAGGGTGATTATCAATCTTATAGAACATTGTAAAAGATATTTATGAATATTTTATTTAAAAATATATATGCTAGAGTTTTTAAATATTTTTAATTTCGCAATTAAAAAACGTTTCTTATGAAATCTAAAAAATAGATTTATTAATAATTTACATCTTCAAAAAGAAATATAAATCTAGTTCCAAAAAATATATGTGAAACAAAATCCATGGAAAATTAAAAACAATAATTACTTAAAGATAATATTCAAATTAATGTTAAAATGTTAACAATTAAACGAATTATCTTAAAATAAATAAAGTAAAATAAAATAAAATAAAACTATATATTTTGCACTAAAAATAGACAATTTAAAAAAAATAGTGAATTAATTTTTTTTAAAAATGATCACTGTATAAAACATTGTAAATTATGATTAATTTTATCTAAAAATATTATCAACATCATATAATTTAATATAGGAAACAAATATTACTACAAATATTCAATAGATACCCTCATTTAATATATATTATTTAAAATCACATTCTAAAATGTGCAATCTCAAATACCATAGGTTGGAAACTATTTTTTAGGAATCAGATTTATTTAATTAAGAACTATTTCAACAATTGAATCATAAGTAATATAATGGGATTGTTATATAATCTCAAAATAAATTTCCCATATGTTCGTGATTCATGCATATATAATAAGTAGTTTAGAAATTATTTAATAACCAAAAATAATATAATAACTGAAAGCCATATATATATCATAATTAAGAAAACATGATACAAAAAATATAGATGGTTTAATAAATCCATATGGAAATATGATGTATAGAAAATAAGTGGATAATTCCATTTGAATTTGATATTGTTGAGTACATATTTTAAAACCAAATATATGAATAGAAAAAAAGGAAAATATTGAAACCTATATCCATTAGATAAGAGTTTATGATCATTTTATCACTTTCATGAATCCCAATCAAAATATTTTATGAATTGAAAACATTGTAGCTATTATTTAACCATATTGTATCAGACAAAAAAATAAGAACATATACCATGACGATGTTTATTAGGTGTGATATATAAATTACAATTACGATTATATATATTTATATATATATATAACCACTTCAATATAAAAAATTTCTTGCCTATTTTGATTACATATTTTAAATAACATTTTTCTTATTTTGAAAAAAATACCCAGGGTGATCTTATACCTTATCTAAAATGAATAAATTTGAAAATAAACTAAATTAATATAAATGAAATAATGAAAGAGGATAAGATAATTTTACAATGAAAAATATCAATATTCATTATAGATAATAACCAAAGTAACTATGATATGAAAACAAAAAATCCCCTTTAGAGTGATATTCCATCAGGCTATGTTTTAATTTCAGTGGTTTGTGTACATGTTTTTGTCTTCTTGGAGAGAATTATTTCTCTAATATTATTTATATCAGAGTTATATTCCACTATGTTTAATTTACCTATGAGAAATAGGTTTACCTAGAAGTCCTCTTAATAAATCCAAAACATATTTTATGTCACCCCCTATATAAGAAAAGTGTGCCCTTATGAATTATTCTTGTTAATTAACATAACAACATAGTAATGACCCAATGTTTTATCAATGAAAATTCCATTCTTATATTCATGTCACAATACATTAGAAAAAAAATTCCAGATCATTTTTAAATGAAATACTAAATACTATATAACCTTTATGACCTAGCCGTTAAACAGAATTTTTCCAATTTTGATTTGAATTTTGGAAATCCAACATACACAGTAGTGATCAATAAGATATTTAGAGTCTGATTGGACACGCTTAATTTTTTTGAATAGTAGCATACCCTTATGAATAGTAATATTTCCTTAATAAATAGTAATATGACTATTAGGAATAGTAAACTGGCCAAATGAATAGTATCCTAACACATGAATGTATAAATAAAATTTATGCGCCTTATAAATTAGGGGGAATGTTTTAAAAATTATTAATTATGTATTGGAATTTTCGTAAGAAATAAATATTTAATTAAAATTTTAATGAATTAAATTTATATAAAATAACATTTATTTTCATAAAATGTATTCCTAAATCTGTAGTCTGTCTTGTTATGATTTTTCTAATCTTTTATGAGACCACATTTAAATTGAGAATATATTATAAAATTTGTTTTAAATTTAAAATTGATTTTTTTCATGTAAATATGGATTTTATTTAAAAGATAAATTTTTAATATTTTGAAAATTATATTTTTAAAATTGATACCATTTTTGATTCTACAAATAATAAAATTAGGGTAAAATTTAGTGATTTTTCTGAAATTATTTAATTTTTGTGAATAGTGAATTTCGATAATTTATATAATATGTGAAAAATATACTTCAACATAATTATAGAGTCATGGATTAGGTAAATGGCCATTGGTTTAAAATAAAATTCAAAAATAACTCTTTTTAGTCATAATATTTTTCACCAATGCTTGTCTTGAGCAAAATAATAAACTAATGATTAAAATAATAAGAAAACACCAATCTTCTCCACTATAAATACCACCCTCACGACCTTTTCTCATAACACGTCTCAATCCTGGAGAATTTCCTATATTAGGCCTAATTATCTTACCTAGTTCATCCTCCACATCTGAGTGCTCTTGGTCTTATCAAAAGAAAAATCCTAGCTGCATTTAGCAGGATCTCAAGAGGAGAATTCAAGAGGTAAATTCTATATCTTTTCTTTTAATTTCCTTTCAAAATAAATTTATTTTCTTATTCTTTCTTTACATACCATCATACAAATGTCCTGATAACTAAAATGGATTATATATAATAAAATTATATCTTGTTAATGGATGATAAAACATTAAAATCTTCTCTCCGTATCCTTCATATTGAAGATGAAATCATTACTCGTGATGTATAAATTTAACATCATCACAGGCGATGCACTTTAATATTCATTAACATACACAAGGTTGTCAATAAGACCATTAAGTGGTTCTAAAAGATTGTAATGTTTATTTTATAACCCTTATTTTATTTTCTTGAAGTGAATTTTACTCATAATAACAAATGATTAAACAAAACGAGTTTGTAGAATTCGAAAAAACAACCAAAATAAATAGAAAAATACCATCTTTTACATTTATCTAATGAATCATCCTGAAGGTATATAAGAAAATAAGTTGTATGATAATTTATAATTCTTTAATATAAATAATAAAATATAATAAAAAATATTTATGTTCATCCTTTTTATAAATGGACATACATTCATGAATACAAAGGAAAACGACTATGGAAACCATGAAAATGAATGCTCCCTGACGATGAAATTAAACTCAATAGCTTATCCAAATTACCATTAAAGAATATAATAACACTATAATGAATCATATTAATGTATAAAAGGTTCTTTAATTTTTTATTAATTAATATAGTGTGATTATATATGATATTATCATGAAATAAGCATTCAAATTTGTTATTACCTCTTTAATTTGGGAACACAATGTTTATTAATGTATGATAATGAATGGAAACCCATTTTTTCCAAGGGTAACTATATTTTCATTACCGATATATATTCTATGTGGAATTCCTGATAATGTAAATTTTTAAATTTGATGTGTGTGTCTGGAATTATATATCACAATGTAAATTTCATGATGTGATGAGTGGGATCCGAATTATAAAGCAATCCAATGCATTGCATAATGTGAATAACATCTTGAGTAATGTTATATATGAATGAACAAGATTCTAAATTTGTTCACAACTATGTGTGGTATTTTAAAACTAAGACATGCTGTTTCATTTTTATGCATTTCAACATTCCATGTATTTTTTCAGTGCTTCCTCAATTGATTAAGATCATATTCCTATGTTATGATGATAATTATTATTCTAAAACGATGTAATAATGTATCATGTTATTATCTATCATCTTACCAGGATTTGAGGTCTCCCCTTTTTAATGTATATCCTCAAGAGACTAATTATACTAAGGGGAATTCTAGGCCCATTATAAAGCTAGTGAATAAGGATCTACTAAATGTTTATGTTTTTTTATTTAAATTATATTTATGCACCTAGTTTTCCTAATACACTAAAACATTGTATCTTCTTTGTGAAATTATTTTTTATCTTTAAAATGATGTAATAGTAATGTAAGAAAAAATCGGGTAGCTATAGTTTGTATTATATGGCAGTTTATTTAATTTGGGAATTAGGATTAGTGAACCTTAGTGAAATCCCTTTATTTGAGACTAAGTAAAAGTGAGAACAACAGAAGTATTGTTTTAGAAAATGATAATCATAGGGATCCCCCAAGATATTCCTTTATACTTAAATACACAAAGAAATCAATTATTTATTATTTAATTTGTGACCTATGTTTTGTTCAAACAATTTCTATTTTAAAAAATGGTTGGAACTTGGAAAAATCCTACAAACAACCAGTGTTAGGGACAATATGGTGATTTGTTGAATGATATCCCCAATGATTTTATAGGTGTAGTTCAAAATTTCATGGTTATTCTTTCCTGAATATATCAGGTTATAAATAATAACTTGGTTAATGTGGAACACACTCCTTCACCTAAGAGTAAGAATAGAACTATCATGTGTTTTATGCTTCAAAAACCACTAAAATTTAGTGGATACTTGGATTCATTAGTTTCAGACCAGTGTGTCAACTAGATGGAGAAAATCATTTCAGTATTTCACAGATATATGATGGAGAAGATGACTCTTGCTATTTATCGTCATGTTGGAGAGGCCCAAAATGGTGGGAATTTATTAATAACACCAAGTTGAGATACAAAATTTTATATATAAAGTGGAGAGCCTTTATGATAATGTTAATTAATAATTATCTCCCTTAAATGAATCATAAGAATATAGAGAGAGAATTCATAAAGCTGAAGAAAAAGGAAGTAGAATCTATCATATCTGTTTCCGATGCTTTCATCAGGGCGCACGTGCATCCGTATGTGGAGGAGGACGTGCTGCACTATGCTGCCCAGCATTCCCGCTTTCCAAAGGCGGGCGACATTCGATCCTTATTCAGGGATGTTTGCTCCTTGATCGAAACCGGGATGATGGGATGTCAGTTCTTCTTTCGGTGGATTCCTCCTCAGAACTCGTCACCTAGTCCGGGTCTCCCTTATAGATTTAATACGTTATTCGTGAAACTCTTCACAGTACCATGTTTCCATGGACGCCGGTTAATTACACGGCTTCTGTCAAGACATTCTAAAGGGTCCGGTTAGGGCAGCAACCTTCAGTCGGGGCCTCTTGAGGGCGTGGAAGCCCGAGGCATCACACATCGAGCGCGGGGAATTATATACCATAGACGTATATCTGAGGTTTTCCTTAGCTTCATGTGTTTAAAACAATGTATGCCGCAGGTTTAATGTCCAGCGGAGATAGATCGACCCGATCAGAGTATTAGCTAGAATGGATCAAATTGTGGAATTTCCCTTGAAGGGGTGCTGATATCAGGACCAGCCCATGTGCGGCTGCGAAGGGGAGCCAAATAGTATGATCTTGCCGGGACATGGCAGTCTGGGTGAGAATCAGGATGGGTGATGGAGAGTTGAATGAAGTGGGGGGGGGGAGACCATTGCGGGGGTGACAGTAAAGTTTGGCTTGAGACTCGAAGAGACCTCCAACGTATCCCCGTGGTAGGGAATCAAAATCTGCGTAGTTCGGGATGGTGCCGGTGAGCCAACATGAAGGTGGACCTTGGCCCAATGGACATCTTCAGTGGACCGACGGGAATGTGTACGTTGTTCTGATGGGTGTCGTTAGCGAACCGACGCTAGTGAGGACCTTGGTCCAGATGGTGCGGGGCTTACACACTAGGCTGCCCAGGTGCTGACGACCTGACGTGAAGAAGGTCGGAGTGACCGACATGTGGTGGGATTGAACCTATGGGATGCTTCTTACTTACCATGCCTTGACATGGATCAAATACCTCATAGTTCAAAGGGTTTCATCCGTGAACCGACGTGAATATGGACCCGGGGGTCCACAAGTGGTGGGCTTGAACCTCATGAAGGATTCCTACGTACCATGCCTTGACATGGATCAAAGTCTTCGTAGTTCAAAGGGGGCTTTTTTGGTGAACCAACGTGAAGGTGGACCTTGGTCCGATGGGTGGTGGTCTTGAACCTCGTGAGGCTTCCTACATACCATGCCTTGACATGGATCAAATTCCACGTATTTTGGGTTGGTTTCGTCGGTGAGCTGACGTGAAATTAGACCCATTGTGACGCCCCTGGTTTTATGAATTGGTTTATGTAAGAAGTGTTATGCCTTTAATAATGTATCTTGTTTTGTTTGTTTTTCTAATAAGGAATTAGCAATGAAATAAAACATAGAGAATAAGGTAAACTGACATTTATTAAAACATTACTTTATAACGAGACCCAACTAGTTGAATGTACCATGCACAAGACCTAACACGACCACCGCAAGACTACAAAGAACCACCACGTGGGCAATCAGATAGTCGTCATCTTCAGGGTCCATCAGCATGAAAAGTATAATTGCTAGGGCCACGACACAAATGCTCAACACCAATGGTATGAGGAGTGCCATCCTTCCTGTTCAAGTGTTCTGTTTTAGGAAGTACCCCACACCCCTGTATTTATATTAGTTCTTTGAGTTATGACCGTTATGTTTATTTATCCGTTGGGTTTTCAAAAAACGACAGTTGTGTTCCCACTAATAACGTTTACTATAAAAGAGAACTCGGTTTTATTCCCTCATAACCTTATTCTTAAAAACATTCTTTCATAGAAGATCCTTCGTTTTAAAATAGAGTATTCTTAGAAGTAAATCTCCTCGTTTTTACAAATCCCGATGAATTCCTAGGCAGTTGGAAACTTGGTTTTATTTTATATTTTTAGAGGGAATTCGTAATAACTATATATTTTATCTCTTAAATTATGAAAAATTTTGGGAAAACTTTTGGTCTTTAAAAGAATTTTATAAAAAAACAAATAGTAGAGTATTTTAAAAATAATAATGATTTTATTAGTATTGTATAAAAGGTATATCTTTTAAAAATTTAGATCAAGAGTTAAAATATTTTATCTAAACTAGAAATTGGTTTTAGGATTATATGTTTCTATATTTTTTTACTCAATTCCTACAAATATTTCACTCTATTTTTGAGCTAAGTATATATAATAAAACTAAATTTTCTATAAAAAATGGAGTGGGTCCCGACCAGCCAAGGGAATCCTCAAGGGACAAGCCCTCAGGCCAAGGCCGAGACCCCATAGGGACCCGAGGTACCGCCATCGGGCTCCCCAAAGGTGTGCGTGCGCGTTTCGGGATCTAGCCAGGCTGGAGGCTCAGGCAGGGCCATGCATAGGTTACCCAGGTCGCGTGCGGGCCCGTGTATAAGGCCGCGGCTTGTGCTGCGTGAGGGTGGGCCAAGGCCCGCGGGGGTGGGGAGGGACCCGTGTATAAGGCCCCGTGTGTGTGTGTTATGCTATTGCACCGCTACCCGATCGACCTGTTATTTATACCGCGTCTTGAACTCTTCCCGTTTTGATGTGGGACACGCCCCGCGCAACCAGGACTGTCCGATCGACATCCGCATCGATCTCAGCCGCCCAGCTCATTTTAACCGCGCGATCGCCTCCACCCGCATCCGTGGCCATTCGATCTCCCTGAGACCAAATCCCGACCGTTGGTTTCCTTAAACCGATCACTATAAATTTTCTTCCCAAACCCTCCTCAACCGTTTGATCTTCCAGGGATCTAATCCCGGCCGTCCCTTCCTCTCCCGCGTCGACCCCATCATCTTCTTCCTCGCTACCGCATCTGACCAGTAGACCTGCACCAAGGACGCCAGGCCCCTCCCTCCCTGCACTGCTACTTGACTTCCAAGCACACCCCCTCCTAGGTCCCTGTTCTCCAGTCTTTCCAACGTCGGTCTACACCTGGGTCGGGACACCAGCAAGGCACCGAGGCCTTTATAAACCCCCCCTGCTTCGTTGAAGCCCGAGGCAGCCCCTTCCTCTCATCCTCCTTCTTCTCCACGGACACCCAGCATCCGGCTCTGAGCTTCCTCCTCAAGCACGGTAAGGTTTTTTTTTTCTCTTTTTCTAGCATTCTTGACTTGTTTCGGAACAACCTCCACTTTATACTCACAGTGTATATATATATATAGTTTAAACACATATATATTTATACTTAAATATAACCCCCTCCGGTTTCTGTGCCTTCCAAGATCTCTTCCTTCGAGATTTTTTTTTCATGGGTTGTATATGCGAGGGTGCGTACATACCTTGTTTCCATTATTCTTTCGAAACCCGTATATATATACTTCTCACATATGTATAAACCAGTCCATCGGGTATTATATATTGTATATATGGTTTCATATATATATGTGAACGGTGTATACACCTTGTATAATCACGTTTACAATTTCCCCAGGTTGTTTATTTTAGGATTTTATATTTCGGTTTTCAAAAAATATATATATGTATATATATATATATATATCTCAACCCCATTTTTAATGTATATGGTATGTATATATATCTAGTTCGTGAATGTGTTCTCCTTACTTAACCCGATCTGTTTTGGGCATTAATATTTAGATGAAATTTTTAGATATATATTTTTAAACTATGCTCTTTTGGTTTAAGTGAAGATATGTTTGTAAAAACTTAATTTTTTATACACATGGTTACATTTATAACAAACCTTGTATGGATTTAGTTTCAACCATGTAATTGAATTATGATTGGAAACTTTGAGTTACTTAAGGAATTTAATAAACGTTGCTTTGAATTGTGTAAAACCCATATATACACTTCGGGTATATATGTGCACGCGTGTATATATTTATAAGAATATTTTCTTTTATAAATAGCAGGACTTAAACTATTCTTGGATGTTGGGATGATTTTATTAAGTTATGAATTGTGTGGTTGCTAAACCAACATGTTTTAAAATACACACAAATGGACATGTTTTATTAAAAAGGCTTATCTAGCATTTCCCTGATGAGTTTTATGATAAAATTTGTGTTTTGATCCAAGGGCCCGTTTACCACCGTAACTGATTTCATTTGTTTTTCTTAAGATTTTCCCTTTTCCAAAGATTTATAATGACAAAGATTCATCATTTAGTATATTTCTGTTTATATGCCTTAGTGAAAAGGATGTTTTACTAAACTACGTATGTCATTAATTAGTCATTGGCATGTTTTTACAATGTGAATTGTCATATCATGTATTAGTAAAATGTGTAATGATTCATTATTATTGTACATGATACTTATGACCTATCACTAAATGAACTAGTAAATTTGGATTACCCAAATTGGTATGGGACACCTTGGGTATGAAAATGAAAATGAATGAGATATTCAAGGTGTTATGGGACATCTTGAATATATGAATGATTTAAGTAAAGCATGAACGATGTGGCTTACATGATAATAAAGGCAAATTTAAGGGTGCGCCCTGATAGCGCTCCAATGCATTGGGTAAAGGCTTAATCTCTAGAGATGAATTTTTAGACTGATACCTTGGTGAATAACCTTGGTAATTTTTACAACACCTTGGGGATGGACCTTGATGAAACGAAACGATTGTCAATATTTAATGTTGATGCCACATAATTCAAGTTATGTAAAAAGTTATTTCCAAGATAAAATTATTACACGAGTGATGCCTTTAAAGTTTTCGTAAAGTTCATATTTCCCTAGCTTTAAGCTTGAAGCATGAATAGTGTCATCACCTGATAGAATGGTAACCAAAATCTGAAAATTTAGTTATTTCTTTATGCGCAACTCTGAATATGTATTACTTTAAATTTATGCTTATGTAAATCACATGTAGTACTTGTTCAAGAATTGACATATTCGTTTCATGTTTTCCTGAGAACCTTGATTTAAGCATTGTTATGGTTTGTGTGTTACAATCTTTCTTAGTAAATGTTCAAATCCTTTTAAAAGAATGTTTTCAAATGTTACAATATTTTACGTTCTTTTTAAAACCCCCTTACTGAGTATTTTAATGCTCACCCTACGTTTTGATTTTAAATTTTCAGGTGTTAGCTTTTGAAAGATGAATTGTTTTCAGAAGTTTCCGGTTCCCCAGAACCCGAACTGCACACGATCCTCTGTATGGGACATGATGTGTTGTTAACAAAGTGTATTTTATTTTAATATAACACATCATGTTCAGAAGGCACCGAATCCTATGGTTATCTGGGGTCAGGGTCTCTACAGTTGGTATCAGAGGTTCGGTTTGGATAACTCTGGAAAGCCAGAAACTGAAACAAAAATATATATGTACATGTATTTCAATTTTATTAAAAACTGGGTTTTCTTAATTTTCAGATGGATAATGAAGGCAAAAATCTCTTATCTCTCCCCACAGAGGCCCTAGAGACCATTGTGTCTTTAGCAAGCCGTGAGGACTTTCAAAACTATGCCCATATCCGCATGACATGCAAATACCTTTACGATGTATCCAACTCACCTCGAGTGCTTAGTCTGCACCAAGGTTTGGGATTGGATTACCTCCTTATGATAATAACCCAATTTCCCTCCTATGTAGATTGAGGAAGGTACTACGAGGGACTTTTTCAGATTTTCACGGCAGGTGAGAACTTTGGCACTATGCTTGATAACCCCTTTCAAGAAGCTGCTGCTGACGGAGACCTCTGAGCGGGCTACCTTTGTCCGATTTTAAACTATGGCTTCTGGGGTCAGTTGTTGGACTTCGGAAGGTTAGAAGACGAGTCCACCCGATTGTCTTACAGACAACAAGTGTATGAAGATGTCTCTCAACTTCACGCCCCCCATGCTAGACTCCTAAGACGTCATAAGTGTCCTCATGAGTTTTTCCCTGAATGCTCGGCCTGTGTTTGGTTCGAGGAGTTAGGGTGTTTTTCTTATCTGTGTGGAGTTCGTTTAGTCAATGAGTATGGGAAACTCAAGCACTAATAATAATGAACGTATGTTTATTGAAATGTTGTCTTTCTCCCTTCCTTGTCCTTACTTTGTTTTTGTCCTTGTATGATATTCAAGTAATGGAACTCCTGTCTTAAAAATTTCAGATGGAAGGACAAACCCACCTGTTATCTCTTCCCACCGAGATTTTGGAAATCATTACGATCAAAACGCGTGAGGACGAGTATGACCCCTTCGCAAATTTGCGAAGAACGTGCAAGAAATGGTTTGAGATAACAAACGGTACGGAGATTCTCCGCACCTGCCAGGGGAATGCCTCCATCTATTACCGCATTGGCTCTGCCCAGCTAGCCGGGCGTGAACGACGAGGAAGTTACCACGAAGGGCTCTTTCTTTGTTTCAACCTAGGCCGAAACTTCATGGCCAGAGTGAAATTCCAGGAGGCTGCGTTAGAGGGAAATCTTTATGCGGCTTATATGCTCCAACTTCTCAGCTTTCGCCTGTTTGACCATATCTATGGATTCGATATCCTCGACCGAGACATAATTCGGAAAGTTCTTCGAACTTTGGTCTGCAAATACATTTCAGAACTTTGTACGGTTCGAGCTTCCCTTTGGAGGCTTGAAAGCCCGGAACATAATTTCTACCCCTCCTATCATAGGTGTGTGTGGATTAGGGAGCTGGAAGAAGTGAGCTTCGCTAAGGGGATCCCTCTAAATGCACATGTTGACCCTATTCGTTGGTGGAGGTGGTAGGAAAGTTTCTGAACCTTGTAGTGTCGTGAAATAAATTGCGAGGATGCAATTTTCTAAAGGGGGGATAATGTGACGCCCCAGGTTTTATGAACTGGTTTATGTAAGAAGTGTTATGCCTTTAATAATGTATCTTGTTTTGTTTGTTTTGCTAATAAGGAATTAGAAATGAAATAAAACATAGAGAATAAGGTAAACTGACATTTATTAAAACATTACTTTACAACGAGACCCAACTAGTTGAATGTACCATGCACAAGACCTAACACGGCCACCGCAAGACTACAAAGAACCACCACGCGGGCAATCAGATAGTCGTCATCTTCAGGGTCCATCAGCGTGAAAAGTATAATCACCAGGGCCACGGCACACATGCTCAACGCCAATGGTATGAGGAGAGCCATCCTTCTTGTTCAAGTGTTCTGTTTTAGGAAGTACCCCACACCCCTGTATTTATATTAGTTCTTTGAGTTATGACCGGTATGTTTATTTATCCGTTGGGTTTTCAAAAAACGACCGTTGTGTTCCCACTAATAAAATTTACTTTAAAAGAGAACTCAGTTTTATTCCCTCATAACCTTATTCTTAAAAACATTCTTTCATAGAAGATCCTTTGTTTTAAAATAAAGAGTATTCTTAGAAGTAAATCTCCTCGTTTTTAAAAATCCCGATGAATACCTAGGAAGTTGGAAACTTGGTTTTATTTTATATGTTTAGATGGAATTCGTAATAACTATATATTTTATCTCTTAAATTATGAAAAATTTTGGGAAAACTTTTGGTCTTTAAAAGAATTTTATAAAAAAACAAATAGTAGAGTATTTTAAAAATACTAATGATTTTATTAGTATTGTATAAAAGGTATATCTTTTAAAAATTTAGATGAAGAGTTAAAATATTTTATCCAAACTAGAAATTGGTTTTAAGATTATAAGTTTCTATTTTTTTACTCAATTCCTACAAATATTTCACTTTATTTTTGAGATAAGTATATATAACAAAACTAAATTTTCTATAAAAAAAATGGAGTGGGTCCCGACCAGCCAAGGGAATCCTCAAGGGACAAGCCCTCAGGCCAAGGCCGAGACCCCATAGGGACCCGAGGTACCGCCATCGGGCTCCCCAGAGGTGTGCGTGCGCGTTTCGGGAGCCAGCCAGGATGGAGGCTCAGGCAGGGCCGTGCATAGGTTACCCAGGTCGCGTGCGGGCCCGTGTATAAGGCCGCAGCTCGCGCTGCGTGAGGGTGGGCCAAGGCCCGCGGGGGTGGGGAGGGACCCGTGTATAAGGCCCCGTGTGTGTGTGTGTTGTGCTATTGCACCGCTACCCGATCGACCTGTTATTTATACCGCGTCTTGAACTCTTCCCGTTTCGATGTGGGACGCGCCCCACACAACCAGGACCGTCCAATCGACATCCGCGTCGATCTCAGCCGCCCAGCGCATTTTAACCGCGCGATCGCCTCCGCCCGCATCCGTGGCCGTTCGATCTCCCTGAGACCAAATCCCGACCGTTGGTTTATTTAAACCGATCACTCTAAATTTTCTTCCCGCGTCCTCCTCAACCGTTCGATCTTCCAGGGATCAAATCCCGGCCATCCCTTCCTCTCCCGCGTCGACCCCATCATCTTCTTCCTCGCTACCACAGCCGACCAGTAGACCTGCACCAAGGACGCGAGGCCCCTCCCCCCCCCCCCCCGCACTGCTCCTTGACTTCCGAGCACACCCCCCTCCTAGGTCCCTGTTCTCCAGTCTTTCCCACGTAGGTCTACACCTAGGTCGGGACACCAGCAAGGAACCGAGGCCTTTATAAAACCCCCCTGCTTCGTTGAAGCCCGTGGCAGCCCCTTCCTCTCATCCTCCTTCTTCTCCACGGACACCTAGCAGCCGGTTCCGAGCTTCCTCCTCAAGCACGGTAAGGTTTTTTTCTCTTTTTCTAGCATTCTTGACTTGTTTCGGAACAACCTCCACTTTATACTCACGGTGTATATATATATATAGTTTATACATATATATATATACTTAAATATAACCCCCTCGGGTTTCTGTGCCTTCCAAGATCTCTGCCTTCGTGATTTTTTTTCATGGGTTGTATATGCGAGGGTGCGTACATACCTTGTTTCCAGTTTTCTTTCGAAACCCGTATATATATACTGCTCACATATGTATAAACCAGTCCATCAGGTATTATATATTGTATATATGGTTTCATATATATATATGTGAACAGTGTATACACCTTGTATAAGCATGTTTACAATTTCCCCAGGTTGTTTATTTTACGATTTTATATTTCGGTTTTCAAAAAAAAATATATGTATATATATATATATCTCAACCCTGTATTTAATGTATATGGTATGTATATATATATAGTTTGTGAATTTGTTCTCCTTACTTAACCCGATCTATTTTGGGCATCAATATTTAGATGAAATTTTTAGATATATATTTGTAAACTATGCTCTTTTGGTTTAAGTGAAGATATGTTTGTAAAACCTTAATTTTTTATACACATGGTTACATTTATAACAAACCTTGTATGGATTTAGTTTCAACCATGTAATTGAATTATGATTGGAAACTTTGAGTTACTTAAGGAATTTAATAAACTTTTCTTTGAATTGTGTAAAACCCATATATACACTTCGGGTATATATGTGCACACGTGTATATATTTATAAGAATATTTTCTTTTATAAATAGCAGGACTTAAACTATTCTTGGATGTTGGGATGATTTTATTATGTTATGAATTGTGTGGTTGCTAAAACAACATGTTTTAAAATACACACAAATGGACATGTTTTATTAAAAAGGCTTATCTAGCATTTCCCTGATGAGTTTTATGATAAAATTTGTGTTTTGATCCAAGGGCCCGTTTACCACCGTAACTGATTTCATGTGTTTTTCTTAATATTTTCCCTTTTCCAAAGATTTATAATGACAAAGATTCATCATTTAGTATATTTCTGTTTATATGCCTTAGTGAAAAGGATGTTGTACTAAACTATGTATGTCATTAATTAGTCATTGTCATGTTTTTACAATGTGAATTGTCATATCATGTATTAGTAGAACGTGTAATGATTCATAATTATTGTACATGATACATATGACCTATCACTAAATGAACTAGTAAATTTGGATTACCCAAAGTGGTATGGGACACCTTGGGTAAGAAATTGAAAATGAATGAGATATTCAAGGTGGTATGGGACATCTTGAATATATGAATGATTTAAGTAAAGCATGAACGATGTGGCTCAAATGATAATAAAGGAAAATTTAAGGGTGTGCCCTGATAGCGCTCCAATGCATTGTGTAAAGGCTTAATCTCTAGAGATGACTTTTTAGACTGATACCTCGGTGAATAACCTTGGTAATTTTTACAACACCTTGGGGATGGACCTTGGTGAAACGAAATGATTGTCAATATTTAATGTTGATGCCACATAATTAAAGTTATGTAACAAGTTCTTTCCAAGATAAAATTATTACACGACTGATGCCTTTAAAGTTTTCGTAATGTTCTTATTTCCCTAGCTTTAAGCTTGAAGCAAGACTAGTGTCATCACCTAATATAATGGTAACCAACATCTGAAAATTTAGTTATTTCTCTATGCGCAACTCTGAATATGTATTACTTTAAATTTATGCTTATGTAAATCACATGTAGTACTTGTTCAAGAATTGACATATTCGTTTCATGTTTTCTTGAGAACCTTGATTTAAGCATTGTTATGGTTTGTATGTTACAATCTTTCTTAGTGAATGTTAAAATCCTTTTAAAAGAATGTTTTCAAATGTTACAATATTTTAAGTTCTTTTTAAAACCCCCTTACTGAGTATTTCAATGCTCACCCTACGTTTTGATTTAAAATTTTCAGGTGTCAGCTTTTGAAATATGAATTGTTTTCAGAAGTTTCCGGTTCCCCAGAACCCGAACCGCACACGATCCTCTGTATGGGACATGATGTGTTGTTAACAAAGTGTATTTTATTTTAAGATAACACATCAAGTTCAGAAGGCACTGACTCCTATGGTTATCTGGGGTCGGGGTCTCTACACCCATGGGTCCACTAGTTGTGGGCCTGAACCTCGTGGAGGATTCCTACGTACCATACCTTGACATTGATCAATGTACTCGTAGTTCGGAGGGTGAGTCACAATGATTTGCCGTCTAACTGGGATGCAGTTTAGCGTCTTGCAGGACGGGGATGAAATTGACGTAAATAAATGATGGGTGGGATTGAACCTCAGGGAGGCTTCCTACGTACCATTCCTTGACATGGATCAATGACCTCGTAGTTCAAAAGCATGTGAAGTTTAACGTCTTGCTGGACGGGGGCATACAGTTTAACGTCATGCTGGACGTGGTATTGTCATTCTCAATGCCAACTCTAAGCCCAGGTGAGTCATGCTCGGTGTGAGAAACAAGAGGCAGCAAGGACCTGACGATCACACTGCGAAGGGTGCATCCGTGAGAAGCGAAAAGGGGCTTACACGTTGGGCGTCCCATGGTGCTGGGACATACTCCAGGATAGAGGCCCGAAGTGGGGAAAAGCGCAACGAGAGAGGGATTTGGGACCAATGATGGGAGGTACCTCGTTCCCTATAATTCCCTCCACTGACCTTGGTAGTGGGGAAGTACGGAGATGGAGGGGTGCAGCCTTCTGCAAGATGGGATAGAGGGCTTATGCCAAGGTGGTTTCCCTTCTCCAATGGACATACACTACTCCGAGAAAGAGGATATCATCCCTTGTAGAGGGGGTGACCCTGTCTCTGTGGAGATTGGTGGCGTAAAAAATGTCCAAGTTGGGGGGACCATACGTTCAAAGCATGGGGCCAGATCACAGTTTAACTTCATGTGTTGAGGATGAGGTGCTTGGAAATTTAACATCCTACAGCTCGGATGAGGTGGGTTCACTATGCACCCCTGGGACATACATGACCGACGCCCTTTTCCCCTTGGCTGAGGGAAGCTACCAGTAAGGCTGTGGTCAAAGGGGGTCTTAGAGGGAACCATCGTGGGGGTCCATGTTAGCGTGGCTATGCAAAGAAGCAAAAGCCGTTAGCGTTCCTATGCGATGAAGCATTAGGCGATGCAACGCTACGAGTGGTGTTGTCCGTGGGACTTTGAAATCACATCGTGCAAACCTAGAGGGTAGCACGGGAAGAGGAATTTCCAAGAAGAGGAGTGTGCTTCCCGATGTGGAGTGCCTTGGCCTTATCATGGGGTAGAGGTGTGGATGGGGGGTTCTTCGCGAAGTGGAATAGTTTTTGTGGACCACTGCCTCGCGAAGAAGAGGTTCCCCGTGAAGCAAGGTGCCGCGAGGCAGCGTGCTTCGCGAAATGTAGCGATCCTGCCTTAGCATGGGGATCACAAGTACATGATGGGTGTTTCGCGAAGCATAAATGCTCTGCGGCTGCCCGGGTTCCCTTGGAAATCCACCTCCTTCATGAATGCCCTTGGGCTTCGCGAAGGGAATCCCTCTCAGAAGAGGGGCTCAAAACGAGACAAAGCGAAGGCATCACGTGAAGTAGAAGTACCTCGTGGAGCTCATGATTCCCGGGGTGAAGGGTGCTTCACGATTCGGGAGAGGAGAAGACGAAAGGTTGGATTGTCCGTCCTCCTTGGGATCAGGGTGATCCCAGTATTTATAGGCAAGGGGCGCCACGAAGAAGAACTCACGCGGCACGAAGGTGCGATGGTTTCTTCGAGGCGGGCTCGCGAACGTCCGACCATTCGCGGTGAGGTACTTCCTCCGGTGCATCACGGTGGGATCGCGAACGTCAAATCAGTTTGCGGAGAGGTACCGCCTCCAGTGCTTCGCGGCGGGATCGTGGACATCAAATCCTTTCGCGGAGATGTACCGCCTCCAGTGCTTCGCAGCGGGATCGCGAAAGTCAAATCCGTTCGCGGAGACGTACCGCCTCCGGTGCTTCGCGAGGGGATCGCGATGCTCGGGGGTGCTTCGCGTCGGTGCTTCGTGAGGAATCGTCTGGGGCTTCTTTTTTCTCCTTCCTTTTGTGCAACATTTTGACCCCCTTATACTTGGAGCTGCGGACCACAGGGTCGATGTCTGAGGGACAATCGCCATAATTTTCAGCGGTTCGCGATGTGACTTCGCGAAGGGGACCCGCGGTGCTGATCGCGGCCCCGGTATCGAGACGCGCCGCGATGATCCGCGCGGGCGGGGCACGCCACGAAGCTCTGGGGTCACTGCCTATAAATATGGGGCTGACCACTTTTGTCTTCACGTGAAATTATTGTCCTTTTTTGCTCTCAATTTCGTGAAGCTCCGCGTACTCGGCATCTGCTCTCCGCGAATCAAGCTTTGCGACGAACCGCGAGTCTCTGACTCTGCGACCGCACCAAGCGAACTTCTGTTTTGCCGGACAAGGCCAGACTCTACGACTTGGTTTCACGGCCGAACATCACGAGATATTTTCACGAGCGATCTTTACGAGAAAGCTTCACGATCGGGCCTGGAAAAAAATCATTTCTGTGCCGAAACCGAAAATGGCCCACCGAGAAGCTGTGTTGGGGGTGCTTGCTGACGCCGCCCATCGGGATAAGATGACCAACTACCTGGGCCTTGGGGAGATGGTCCAAATCCACTCAGACCAAATTTCATTGACAGAGCTGCTATCAGAGGGTAATAAGAATTATCCTTAGTGCAAGAAGCTGCCATTGTATGGATTCGGGTTGAGGGATGACGTCTTCATCCCAGAGGAAAGTAGGGACAAACCAGCTTGCTGGTTTAGGAGCACACCATGTCAGCACCAATGGTTCAGGGTGGCCGATGGTCATGTGCAGGAGGACTTCACACCCGTCACTGTCGACTGTCTCTACAACCACGTGAAAAATATAGACGGGAAGTCGCTGCAACCAGAGACGTCCCCTCCTCTCCACCTTACCATGATGATGGATGCTTTGCAGGATTCAAAGAAAGGGTGGTCCGATGAGTGGGACCTACACTAGGGTGACAACTTTACTGATGACTGGTCCTAGGCCTACTGGGTAGGCACCTCATGCGAGGAGTTTGGGGCCGAGCTGAGGAGAGTGGGTTTTAAAAGGCGGCAAGGGCCTCCCAATTCCACATTATCCAACCGAAACAACTGATTCCAGAATTCCTGAGAATATGGTATTCTAGGACCAATACCTTTCACCTGTATTATGGAGAGGTGGGAATCAGCCTGTGGGATGTCCACCAGATTTCAGGGGTTCCGATCTTGGGGGCTATGTATGATGAGTTCTTCCCTGTCATGAGCGCGTGGGAGGATACAAAGAAAATTCCGCGACTGGCGTTGGTGCTGATGACACTCGTCCCTAGAGAGGACAAGGAGGCAGTGAGAGATGTCCACTTTAAGAAGTGGCACAAGTGCTTCCTGAATTTCCCAAAAAATCGAGAGTTCCCTCTGAGGCATCGAACTTGTCTGAGGGAGGCCCAACGGGGTAAGGGGCACTTGTATTGGCGGTTCTTGGAGGACAGCCAATGGAAGACGTGGGGTTTTATTTTCAACACAGAACAACAGCCGATAGTCAGGCTGGTGGTGTTCATTGCGGCTCTCATCTGCAGCTGGATTCTACCAGTGAGGGATACCAGCATGGGGGTGCGGACCATCTCGTTTATCATGGAGTCCATGCTAGCCATGGGGCAGCGGGTCAATCTGGGTATTCCCATGATTTCCAAGCTGTGTAGAATGTTGCGGCACATTATCGAGGGCAAGAAGCCGCCATGGATATGTGGGCCCTTCCACCTCCTGTATGGGTGGGTTGCGGCGAACATCACGGGCATCTATGAATATCCAAACCCTATCTCGCCGCTAGGATCAAACTTCCGCCCCTCCATCCTAAATGCGGTCGGGAGCTTTCCGTTCAAACTAACTATGCCAATGGTGCTGAACCGGGTGTGGAGGGCGGATGAGTTTAATTTCCACCCATTCCCATTACCGACGAGGGTACTCACTGACGAAGGGCGGGGAACAGAAGAGCATTGGGCTTACCTTCTAGACTTTCGAGGTGGACTATTGGTGGCATGAGTGGATCGTGAGCCGCTCTCCGAGCCGTACACCATGCATCAGTTTGCGAGGCAGTTCCGGTGCCTCCAGCAGCTGACCCCGCAGGTCTACTGGGAGGTGCATCACGAGGAGCACCCATGTGTGATGAGGCAGCTGTGGCATATGTTCACACGGGAAAATGGGAAGATGCGAATTACATTGCCTCCATCCACCGCCGCTTTCGGATTGGTGAGAGTGTATGCCATTAGTTGGGAGGCTGCTTACCCAGGGGAGATGCTGAAGCATCCAACTATTCGGGATGGAGACGGTGGGCCTCCTCTATCCCGAGGTTGGGGTCGGAGGGCAGCTAGGGCCTCTCGTGGTGGTGGGGCTGCCGCGGCGGCGAGACCCACACTGGCCGAGGGTGTGGCAGCAGCGGCATATCCGGTGATTCGGGAAGAGCAGGGCCATCTAGTGGGGCGACCACTGAGGGGTTTTATTAGGATATCCACTCAGGATCCGAGGAAGTGGCTGTGTCATATCGACGTGGCAGAGGATTCCATCTTCCCAGAGGCCTGGGACATTTGTGATGTCAACCGGCAATTCATCAGTCCACCCGATATATGGGCGCACTTGAATCGCCACAAGATGGAGTTACCGGGTATAGGCCTAGTCCGGGCTGGTTTCATGGCGTCTCTGGTGGAGTCAGAGTAATATTTTGACGAGCTGTAGGATTATGTTCACTTCAGTGGTGTCCCTCGCCTAATGAAAGACCGGGTGAGGGTACTGCTGGATCGAACGGTCCCCCCACTGTTGTCAGCTGCCGTTCTGAGGGAGTGCTTCCCCATGCCAGAAGAATCAAGTGAATCATCTGGGGAGGATGAGGCTGGAGGAGGGAGCCCATTGGAGGAGGGCGAGGTCGGAGATCAAGGCTCAGATTACGATGATTTTGCGGAGGCTCTCGAGGTAGCATTCTGAACATCTTTCCTTATGGTCCGTTCATGGGCCATTATAGACTTCTCGCTGATATTTGAGCCATGCAGGAGGAACTTGTATGCATGCCTCGCTCTCGCCCCTTGGCGGGTGATGATGCAGGACATTCAAAACCCGCACCTATGGCTGCGTCCAGTTCCGCGTCTGGTGGGACCAGAGCACCCGAGGTGGCTCCTCCAGAATCACCAAAACTTCCAACAGTATACGGAGGGCCTCGCCTCGGGGTCTCGTCAGTATCGGCTCAAGATTAGCACTAGGAGGTCGATCTCTATAAGTTTCCTCAACCGGTTTCCTTTTCGTCATATGGAGACTATGCCAACTAAGGTTTATGTCCCTCTCTGTCATACAGTTCTCTGACTAGAATGGGCTGCTATGGTAAGGCCAGTTGGGATGTCTGGTAGCATCCCTCCTAGGGGCATGCCGGTGATGGTGGAGATAGTCCCACCATCTCCCCGAGCTGTTTCACGCACTATCACTGGAGGGGCCACCTGCCGGGTCATGCCTGAAGTTATTGAATTGGAGTCTAATGAAGAGGATCGACCGGCCGGTCCCAGTCCTACTGAGTCTGCTTCGGCGCCAGATGTCGCGCCAGATTCAACGCCAGATGCAGATCCTGCCGAGGACTTCCTGCGGGTGTATCCTGCATACGATACCACCAATTGCGCATACTGGGACGAAACGGCCTCTGACGAGGAAGACAACAGCATAGTCTACCGCTAGTCGTGGAAGCTGATTACACGCTTCATCAAGGACACCCACAAAACGCTATGGGTGAATGAAATGGGCAGACTTCGCTCGCGGCTGCACGAACTATGCACTGGGGGAGTGGATGTCCAACATCCTCACGCGCTCGTCCGAGATCTTATGGCTGAGAAGATTCGGGAGCATGATCGGGGGCTCAGCATGGGCTGGCAGTGGAGGAAGGTGACAAACATCAAGAAGCTCTAGGAGGATGAAAGCAAGGTCCAACAAATACAGGCCCGAGCGGATGAGCACTCAACCTCTCTTAAGGCACAATCTGAGTTGATCTCATGGTTGAAGGACCAGCTGGAAGAGGTAGAGGAGAATATGAGGCAGGCTTCTAGAATGATGGATGCCATTCAAGCTGGCATAGAAACGGCCATAGCCAAGGCTGACGGACTACACCCCACCGCTGCTGAGAAGGAGTGGGAGTTGAGTCGGCGACAGCATGTCTTGGACACCACAAGCCAAAGGGTGGCGAGGCTGCAAGGTTCTTTTGATGGGGACAACCTGTCCAGGGGGGGGAGTCGACTCCCGGGTGTTGTAACAAATTACAAACCTTTCAATGGTACTTTCACGCTTCAATTGTTTTTCTTGAATGCCGTAGGATGCACGATTTCCACTTTTTGCATTGGTTCATTACATCCCTACAATGATTTAGGGATTTTCGGAGATAATTCCCCATGCTCACATGGGTCAACCCCGATGTGAGAAACAGGAGATAGTTTCCTTCTCATCCCACCAAACATAGGAGTGGAGACCAAGCTTCGGGCATCCGGGATTTGGATTACCAGTCCGGATTTCTGAAAGATGGGAGAGGCTTGGCCGGAGAAGGAATTTATCAAAACATCCAAATTACCATTTCTTCAGTGTGCCATCATGAACGAATGGTGCAACACTATGGGCACTGAAATCGGTCCAAACAGACGGAAACGGGAAGTGTGAATTATGACTCCCAATATTCGGAGCACTGTGGGGATGGCCTGACAATAAAGGAAAGTCTTTAACCATTGAGGAGAAGTGGTATCCTTTACTGTGTTAACGTGAAATGGGGACAAAAAATGAGGGTCGAATGTTGACCATGTTCGAAACATGGGACCATGTCACAAATTTTGTCGGTCAATCTTTGGGTACGTTGGCCCATGACAGTTGGCGGACCCTGGGTCGAGCGTCCACACTGTTAGGGGGTCCCTCCAAACATGATCGGTCTTCCGGAACATTGGCCCAGGATGGTAGGTGAGCCGATGCGACATGAGACCAGGCCATCAGGGTGTCGCTTCAGACATGAAAGGGGGCGAGGTTCCGAATAAGGGGTACGGAAAGCATGGAATATGGATTGATGGTTTGTCCGAACAGAATCCAACACTCATGTAATTACACCACCATGGTGGGAGTATGCTAGATGGGCGCATTGGTTTGATCATGGATCATTCATTCCTTGGGACAGAGCCTCTCTAGAGATGGGTTTTTCACTTCCCAATGGGATCTTGGGGCATCCTGACTTGTTCGAGGCAAAATTGCAGCTACATAGTCCCCCCCGAGGGGTCATGCCAGAGGGCCAAAAATGGGGAGGAACAGGATTTTGAGATTCCTAGGGTTGGACCCTAGATTAAATTCCTGGGCATCTCTACGTATCCCATGAGGATGGGAATCAAGATGTACATAGTTCTGGAAGCACATTGTAGTCATAAACCAACACTGACAGGTGAAATCCTCTCTAGCAGAGGCTCTGGTGCATCCCATGATTAACATGGGGCATCCTGAACTTGTTCAGGGTGGAGCCGTAGTTTTGTGTCATGAGTTGAGGACATACGGACTCCTGTTGTTTAACGTCATACGATAGGACGTGGAATAAAAGGGAAGATCCCAGGGAGCGTGTGGAGCAGTAGATATGAAACCGACGTGAATGAGGACTTGTATTCCAAATCACACCACGTATCCCCGGAGGAAACTCTTCAGGTCGAGGGACCAAGAGTAAGGATTAGGCTGGGCCCGAATCAGAGTGGTCGGATGTTCCTACGTACCCCATGAGGATGGGAATCAAGCCATACGTAGTTCTGAAAATGCAGTTTAACGTCATGCGGGATGATGAGAAGCCCGGCTGTGTTGGTACACATCCTACCAAAACTACTAAGCCCACATGAGTCATGCTCGGTGTGTGAAACAAGTAGTGGTGGGACTTTCCTGACACAGAAAAGGGTAGGTTAGGGTGGAGAGACTCTTGGTTAATACCGACCCCATGATACTAACATGACCATGTGGCGCACCAAGATGCGTGAAGAGATAGAGCCGAATATGTTGGAATTCCACTTGAACATGAGGAAGTTGAAATGTGGGAATCATGACTATTGAGATTTGGATCACAATGACGGCGGCGTGATGATAGAGGCTAACTGTTAACTGTGGTGGAAACACAGCGTCCATATCGCGTTAACCTAGATTGGGGACAAATAAATGAGGGTTGACTGTTGACCATTTTCGAAACACGGGACCATGTCGCAAATGCTGTCAAAGATCCATAGGGACATTGTCCCAAAATTATTGGAGGGCCCATAGGTCCAACATCCATGGAGAGCCCTTAAGCCTAGTATCCATGTCGTCCGATGGTCCTTTTGGATGTGGAAGTGGATGAGGATCCAAATAGCGAGCTCACGATGCTTGGTCATGGGATGAGGGGAATGTCCCCATGAAAATTCCACACTTCATGCTTTTTGCCAAAACACATCTGAATACGACAACGAGACATATTAGATAGAGGTATCAGAGTCCCTTCCAATAGGGTGATCTTAGTTTAGGGTCATATAATTTGGACCGAAGGGCAGGAGGAAACATAAGAGGCACATGGTGGAGTAACTCAAACACCTGGCGTGAATGGGAATAGGGGGTATTTACGATGTGGTGAACAACCCGAAGTGAATGAGGACATAATCCCATATTACACAGCACGACCCCCTTGGGAGAGGTTTTAGGTCAAGGGGCTGAAAACGAAGGTTAGGCTGGGCGTGTGGGGAAGTGCTCGGGCGCTTCTACGTATCTCATAAGGATGAGAATCAAGACTAATGTAGTTCTTGAGAGATCATGGTTTATGGTCTTAGAACTCGGACCATGAATGTGTAAGAGGTGTAGGGGAAACATGGAAAGGCGGTTACAAAACCCGATGTGAACGAGGACCTAAGCCCTACATACCGTGTGTTCCCTAGGGAAATGCTCGAGTCGAGGGACCGAACACGAAGGTTGGGCTGGGCCTGCGGGGGAGTGCCCAGGTGCTCCTACATATCTCAAAAGGATGACAATCAAGCCTCACGTAGTTCTTGAAAGGGTGACATAGTAAGGTACCATATCCAGGGGAAAAAGGGAAGTGCAGGTGTGGCCCTTGCACTGAAAGAAGCAGAATTTGATAAATCATGTTTGTCCATAAAGGTGAGTGTGTTTTTTTTGTGAAGAGACAGGCATATGGTAGGAGGCCCTAGTGTCTCCACAAGAACCAACTCGTGATAGGCATTGAAAAATGGCATGGCACATGACCAATACCCAACATGATGTACTCTACAACGAGGTTATCACAATGCAGTGACGTTTTTCTTCGTGCGGCCAGGACGATAATGTCACATTTTAGGGTCGTATGATAGGTCGAAGCATGCATTTTAACGTCATGCAGTTCAGACGTAGTAGAGGCGATGATAGGCAGGGAATGTGTATGGTGTTGTGAGACATAACCGATGTGGATGAGGACTTGGAGTCCAAATCACACCACACAGTCCCGTAGTCAGGGTCCTGAAGGCAGGACGCTGAACTCATGCTGGACCGAAATACATGAGGTATGGGTGTTCCTACGTATCCCATTAGGATGGGAATCAAGCTGAACATAGTTTTAGATGGATCTTAGTTTATGGTCTTATAGATCGGACCATGAATGGTGACATCTTACCGAGTAAACGCAGACATCAAACCGACCCCTAAGCCCGCGTGAGTTAAAATTGGTGTGGGAAATAAGGGGGGGGGGGGGGGGTCCTTATCGCAATACTTGGGGCGTCCATCAAAGGGGAGTCAGAAGAGAGCCCCAAAGAACACCTTTGACAAGGCTTGTTCCCCAACGCGCAGACGTACACGGAGGAATAATACAAAGAGTTTGGAGAATCTACTTGGACATGATGAGAATGGAGAAGGATGTGAATCGTGTAACCGAAATTTTGGGCTTAATGGGGTTGGTGTGGCGATATAGGAAAACTGTTAACCATGGAAGAAAAAACAGTCTCCATATCGCATTAGCCTGAGGTGGGAACAAGAAATGAGCATCGACTGCTGACCATATTTTCAACGCGGGATTTTATCGATTTGTTGTCCGCAACCCTTGGGGGAGTTGGCCCGTAACACTAGGAGATCCCTTGGGTGTAGTATCCAGGCCATTCATGGGGGTCCCTCTGGGTGTGAAAGATAATGGAAGCCCTGATGGAGGGATACAAAATGCGTGGAAAGTGGGTGCAGACATGTCTGAGTAAAGTCTGGCATTCCAGGTAATAAACAAAGTACTCTTAGGCACATTGGTGAACCACTGAAAAGGGTCGACGGAATAGCTCGAGAGGGAGAGGTACATGGCGTGGTCATTACAAGACCGACGTGAATGAAGGAATAATCCCACATCACACCATATAATCCCCTCATGGAGAAAGGGTAGGCCAGAGATCCAATATGGGATGGAGATTCCTGATAGATGGGGCTGGACCCGAATCCTAGACATTCAGGTGATCCTATGTATCCCATGAGGATGGGAATCAAGCCACACGTAGTTATCTAGATGTAGTTTAATGTCATGCGGGACGAGGAGGGGAGTAATATACCCCCAAACAAGGGAGGTTTATGGTACGGAGAATAAACCGAAGTGAATGAGGACATAATCCCACACCACACCATACATTCCTATAAGAGAGGACCAGAGCCGAGGGGACCGAAAAGGGAAAAGGGGCCTGATGGTTAGTCATCGGTCAAGAATGCCTGAACTGCTTTCAGTTTAACGTCTTGCAGTAAGGATGAGGGCTAGGGGCCCAAGGAGGCAAAGGGGCCTAAGGCTGAGCCTCGGTGAGGGAGGCATGAGGCTGGGCCTCGGTTAGGACGACCTGACTAACTTGCAGTTTAACGTCTTGCAGCAAAGATGGGGAAATAGGTAACTGTGTCTCATTCGGGATTGTGTATGGCATGGCAAGTAACCTTATGCGAAAGAGGACGTAATTCTACACCACGCCGTACATTCCTTATTATTGAATCGGGGCCGTGTGCCCGACCGCTGGTACCACCCGGAGGGGAATTTGTCGCTTCAGGATGGGACAGAATGAGTTACTGCACTTGATGTTTGGGACATCTCGGGGTGGACCTGAGGATCCAGGACACTATTTAACATGTTCGAAACACAGCGTCCCTTTGGTGACCTGATATGGGAGCAACAAACGAGTGTAGACAATTGACCAAATTTGCAATGCGGGACTTATATCGGCTTGTTTCTCGGAAACCCTTGGGGGCGTTGGCCCGTATCGGTAGGAGAGACCTTGGGTGTAGTATCCAGGCCGTTCTTGGGGGTCCCTCCGGGTGTGAGAAATGATGGAATCCCAGTCAAGGAGTGGGTGAAGCATAGCTGTATCCATCCAAGAAAGAGGCAAAAATCTCCAGGGGGTGACGTGCAGCCGGGACGAGGCTTGCTCGATGTTAGTTGGGGCAAAAGTGTGCACCCTTCCATATGTCTTGACCCGAGGGGAATACTTTGGATTTTGGGCTGGGCCAACAGACAACATGTCCGGGCGTTCCTACATATCCCATTAGGATTGGAATGAAGCCATACGTAGTTCTTGAAGGCCATGCAGTTTAACATCTTGCGGTGAGGAAGAGGGAGGATAGAAGAATGGGAGTGGGCACATGGGGCAACCCTTACAATCCTTTTATGAGCTGGGCTGTATGAGAGGGGCTAAGAAATCCTACTCATCACTACGCAAGGACCCTCCAAGGAAACTATTCCCAGGGGGGATAATGGGAGAGAAAAGATTGGGGCTAGGCTTAAGACGAGGCGTCTGAGCGTTCCTACGTATCCCATTAAGATGGGAATCAAGCCGCACTTAGTTCTTGAAGCGCAGTTTAATGGTGTCCTGGAAGAGAAATGTGTGTCAACTGGGTATATGTATGGTACGGCGGGTAACCCGACTTGAATGAGGATGTAATCCCACACCACACCATACAATCCCATAAGAGAGTCCGAGTCAACGAAGGCCAAGGGTCCCGAGGATGGGCATGGGTCAGGAAGGCTTGACTGGCTTGCAGTTTAATGTATTCCAGTAAGGACGAGGGGATATCTTAGTTTAAGGTCATAGAGCTCAGACCGTTTTTCATTTTATCATCCTGCAGGACGGCGGGGCAGTTTAAGGTCGTGTTGGACCATTCATTTTATGGTTTTGAAGGACCTTATAGGATCAGGCAAAGTACTTCTTGAGGAACCTGGCATTGGTGGGAGGAGTTACACGCTCACCATCCGTGGTCACCAAAGAGTACGCCCCGTTGGAGTAAACCTTATAGATGATATAAGCCCCTTCCCAATTGGGTTCTAGCTTGGGCGGTTTCCTACTGGGGATCATTGGCGCTCGAAGGGCCATCACTAGGTCACCCTGTAGAAAAGAACACAGGTAAACCTTCTTGTTTAAGGCCCTTGCTATCTTATTCTGATGCCTTTCCAGATTGTGCAGGGCACGAAGCCGATTCTCATCCAGTGCTTCTAATTCAGCTAGACGGATTTTCGCCACCTCATCTGGTGCCTGCTGGTCATAGAATATAGTGCGTAACGATGGCATCTGGATCTCAATGGGCAGGACTGCGTCACCCCCATACACCTGGGAATATGGGGTCACCTTGGTGGAGTTGCGAGTCGTCGTCTGATAAGCCCAGAGGGAGTTAAGGAGCTTGTCCGTCCAACTTTTCTTGTTCTAACCAACCAAATTTTGCAGAATGTTAGAGAAACTTTTATTGAATGCCACGATCTGTCCGTTTGCCTGCGCGTGATAGCGGGAGGTACGGTTCGAACGGATGTCGTACTTGGCGTACAATTTCTTCATCTTATCCGCTCAGAAGTTGGTGCCATTATCGGTGAGGACGGCGTGATGGACTCCAAAACGATGCATAATATTGGAGCTCACAAAGTCAACGATGGAACGGGCCTTGACCTCTCTGAGTGGAACTGCCACTTCCCACATGGAAAAGAAATCTGTAGTAGTCAGGATGAACCTAAACTGGTGAGCTGTTGCTGGTGGAAATGGTCCCACTACATCAAGTCCCCATACCGCAAGTGGCCAAGAGTACTTGCTGGGGTGGAGGGGCTCCGGCGGCCGATGCAGGAAGATGGCGTGAACATGGCACACATGGAAGCTCTTGGCATACCCGATACAATCATGGATCACAGAGGGCCATAAGTACCCCAACCTCTGGATTTGATGGGACAGTTTCGGCCCAACTTGATGGGAACCACAAGAACCGGCGTGAACCTATTGAATAACATGAGGAATCTCTACTCCTTCAATGTAACAGAGGAGAACTCCATCAAATTACCTCTTATAAAGGATCTGTTCAAGTCGGGGGCTGCTCTGGAGGTTAAATTGGAGCACACAGTGCTGGAATCGCTCGCGCTTGGCCGGTCGTCCGGGAGGCGACCATTTTTGAGATACTCGAAAAATGGTGCTCTCTAGTCGGGAGTGGCTTCAACCACTGTGTCTGAAGAACCCGGGACCCCTGAAATAGAGGGCCCAATGGTGAGATGACTTACACATAGGCTATCATTGACCTCTTGGGTGACTGGGGAAATGACTCTTCAGTGTGCCACATGTATGATCAAATAATTTTTCTCGGGTTCCGCCAGCGACGTAGCTAATCCGTCCAAAGCGTCAGCTCGACCGTTTTGTGACCGAGGGACTTGGGTGACCTCTGTCCGAGAGGGGAACTGGGCCGTTAGGCAGAGGGTGAACTCTAGCAATGGCACAAGCTCCGACTTCCTAACAACATAATCTCCATTGACCTGCTTGATTACATACTCGGAATCTCCTTTCACATGTAGATAGGGCACGTTGATCTCAAGGGCCAACTCGAGGATGGTGATAAGAGCCTGGTACTCTGACTCGTTGTTTGTACAGCCTTCTAACAATAGTAACGAGTATGGTAGGACGAATTGCACCGGGGTAATGAAGACGATACAAAGGCCCACTCTATTGAGCTTTGGATCATTGAGCCTCCTACCGGTGGGGGTCCGGGAGGCACCGTCAAAGTGAATTCACCAAAATTGGATGGCATTATCGACTGAGAGGATCGCCTCATCAGGAAAATCCAGGTCCAGGGACTGATCCGCGGAGGTTGGAAGGGAAGATAAAAAGTCTGCCAATGCCTGTCCCTTAATGGCCTTCTATGGTACGAACCTGATATCAAACTTCTATAGAATCACTACCCACTGTGCTAGTCGGCCGGTCAACATGGGGAGGTTCAGGATGTACTCTAGTGGGTCTACCTGAGAGACCAATTGTACCTCATGGTGCATCAGGTAATGCCACAACTTCTTTACGGCAAAGACGAGCACAAGGTAGCTCTTTTCGATAGGGGAGTATCTGACCTCCGTATCGAGAAGCATGCGACTGAGATAATAGAGACTGTTCTTAGTACCCTCGTTATTCTTATGGGAGAGAAGGGCACCAAGGGACCATTCTAGGGGGGTCACGTAAAGGACCAATAGATTTTCGGAAACAGGTGGCATCAAAACCGGAGGTTGTAGTGATACTTCTTGATTTCCTCGAAGGCGGACTGACACTCTTCATCCCTTTCATTTGCGGCGCCCTTCATCGTGATCCGGGAAAAGAGGTTACACTTTCCGGCCAGATTCGCGATGAATCGGCGTATATAGGCTAAGTGGCCTTGGAGACCTTGAAGTTCCCGAATATTTCTTAGGGGAGGCATTTGGCTGATGGCCTTGATCTTCTCTGGGTTGATTTAAATGCCTTGGTATCTAATAACAAAGCCAAGAAACTTCCCAGAGGTGACCCCCGAATGCACACTTCAACGTGTTCATATACAGGTGATGAGAACGGAGGAAACCGAACACTTTCTCAAGTACTTTGATATGGTCTTGGCACTGGCATGATTTGACCACTAGGTCATCTATGTAGCATTCGACCAGCATCCCGAGAATTGGATTGAATATGCGATGCATGGCCCTCTGATATGTGGAACCTGCATTTTTCAAGACGAAGGGAATAACCTGGTAGAAAAAGTACATTGGGGGGCCCTAAAAGTAGTGGAATCCTCGTCCTCGGGGGCCATTCGGATCTGGTTATACCCGAAATAACCATCCATGAAAGAGAGAGCTTGGAACCCGGTCGTGGCATCAATCAATAACTCAGTCACCGGGAGGGGGAATTCAACTTTTGGGCAGTGGTGATTGAGGTCACGGAAGTCAATGCAGACCCTGATCGTCCCATTCTTCTTCCTGACTAGAACAATGTGGGCATGCCACTTGGGGTAATATACTTCCTTGATGAAGTTGGATTTGATAAGCTTGTCAACTTAGGCCTCATCCATAGCACCGTGAGAAGGGTGCATCGTTCTGGGAGGCTGCTTAAACCCATGATGGTTTTCCGGGAGGCCCAGACGGTGAGTGACTACCTGGGGATCTTGTCCGGGCATTTCATTGTAACTCCTGGAAAACACGTCACGGTGTTGTTTGAGAAAGTCTACGTACTGCTGCTGCTCCTCGGGGGACATGGCTGCACTGATCAATGTGGGTCTCAGATTTGCCTCGCTACCAAGGTTCACTTGTACCAGTTTATCAACAGTGGTAGAGAAACCTTCCTCAAAGGCAGGGGGATGGGAGTATCGTCCATGTCTTCCTCTCCACTCGTGGGGGGATTTCTCGCAATAGGAGATACTTCTGGGCCATCAAAGCCTGAGGGGCAGCTGGTGCCAGCTTGGTCAGCAGTGGTCATCATATCAGGAGGCTCACTCGCCATTAAGACCATAGCAATGAAGTCAGTCGACCCTATCCCATATGGCCTTTGGCCTAAGGGGCCACGTTTGATGATATCAAAGCAGTGGTGACGCGTCGGCATGAGTCAGTTGATTCCAGCCCGGCGGAAGAGACACATATGACGTACTCTTGTTGTCATAAGCTTGATATCACGGTATCGCAGAGGGGTAGGAGGATCCAAGATCACCTGAGCCTGGCTAATGTAGGATTACGAGGTGATTTTACGTTGTCGTTTGGACATGGGAACATGCCTTCCTTTCATACTTGAAATAACAAAACATTGCCCCATGTCGGGGGTCGTGGCCTCCAATCAGTGGATCGAGAGGATGTAGGTGTCGTCCTTGCTTTCCAGGGATCACTTGTGACCGGGGTGGGTTCATCCTCACTTACTAGGATTTGCTTATCCTTACTATTATAATAATCTGCATCCAGATAGAGGGCCTCAAAAGAGGCGAAGGGAGATGCATCTCCTTGGAGCACGCCTACTCGACCATTGAGGCAGTATTTGAGGCACTGGTGATATGACGAAGTGACTGCTGCGTGCAGATGGAGCCATGGCCTACCCATAAACGCGTTGTAGGCAGTGTACAGAGAGACGACCATGAACATGGTGTTGGAAATTAAGCCACCAAACTGAATCTTCAGGTGGATCTTGCCGACTGGGGTTTTCTCGGTCCTGTCGTATCCCAGGATTCTGAGGTCAGAAAGAGTCAAATAATCTTCAGACAGACCCAGCATTCGCAGCGTCTGATTCAGAATTAGGTTGATTCCGGAACCCATTTCAACGAGGAAACGGCGGACTTCCACACCATTGAATTGGCTAGTGATGTAAATCAGGAGAATATTCCCCTGTATAGGAGGGTACTCATCTTCACCAGAGAATGAGATAATTGCCTGACATTTGGCGTTCTCAATTGCCTCAGCATGGAAGGATTCTGCAGGTGCTACCTCCGTCTCAAACTAGAGGGGCTCATTAGGGCCTTGGAAAGTGCTTCAGGCATTTTAGATGATAGGAGAAGGGCCTCAAGGATTGAAAGCATTGCTGGAATGCTGGCCAGGTGGTTCAGGAAATCGTACTTTCATGCCAAGTGTGATCCTCTGCTTACAAGAGGTCGTTCTGCAGTTGGAGGCATAGAGGGTACTGCCGGTTGAACTGGAGGTTGGCTATTGCTGGGTGCATCCTGCTGCCTACTAGTTGAATCCTAGAGAGTAGTTGTCGGACTAGGATTGGGTAGCGGAGACTTTCCTGTAGCCGGGCAAGACTGACTGTGATACAGACAAGGTATCTCTTCCTGATCTAGAAGCACAAACGGCGGTGGAGGTAGAGATGAGGGTGTCAGATGGGGTTGTGCGTGCTGAGATCTGCACTGAGCCTACTGTCTGTTCTCAGTAGCGTGCACGACCTGGCTCACAGTGCCTGCTAACATGCCTCGACGACCGAATTGGTTGCGGTTCCGCTGACATTGATGTCGTCTGGAAATATTAAGGGGGTTCGCTTTGATTTCCCCCCCGTCGGGGGTTATATAGGGCTTTACCAGCTCCACGGTGTTAACCGAAGCATACCCCTGGCTATCGCTCGATGAGTCAACCACAATCGGGCAGATTCTGGGAGGAATCCCCATTTTAGGGGGCATAAAGTCACCAAGAGTGTGGGATGACGATGACACTGGTGGAGCGCGTTGTTTCTCCTTGCGTCATCGCTGCTTGCCCTTTTGGGAAGAGGTCGATTGTGAAGGTGATGCAGAGGTACTGGATACTCCTTCTGAAGGCTTAAGCTACTTCAAGTGTGCCCGGATGAAACCATGGGAATAGACAATGGTTTTTCGAGCCATCCAGTCGTCGTATCTCTGGGACCCGCGACTGGGAACCTGCTACCACTCTCCCTCGCTGTCGCTACCGATCTCTGACCCTGCAAAGACACCTGCTACTTGTGTTGGTGTCAGGCCCAACCCGACATTTTTGTTTTTGACCTGGTCTTGAAACCTGTCTTTAAACACATATCATTGCTTGAGGGTGTGCCCCAGAATCCGATAATAAGGACAGTAGTTGGGGTGATCGGTGAGATTCGCCTCTGCTGGCCTTCTGCACTCGAGCAGGCACACAATCCCTTTCTCTAGAGAACTTCAGAAGTAGCCAGGGACCTGATTTTCGTTGAACGAATAATTTTGGTGCCTTCTTTCCGGATAGGGGGCCCTGGGGGCCTGGCTCTGACGAGGGGCCGGAGGGGCCTGCCAATTGGGCAGCTCCTGATTGTCTCACCTAGGTGGAGGTGGCGCATTGCGCGGGGGAACCTGTCAATTTTGAGGCGATCGCTGCTGGGCAGGAGCCATCGCTTATGGTGGAGGACCTCTACGGGGTTTCATGGCTGGTGCCGCTGGCAGTAATTCCAGTTTCCTGGGGGATTCTATTTGAACCACCGTAGCAGGTTCAGCTCTGGCAGTCCTCCTGGCTGGGATCATAGGGGGCAGCGAACATGCCTGACTAGCCTATTGTAGAGCCTCCTCAACGCGCTGAGCCTTATCTGAGAAATCCCGGAACCCTCCACGGTAGTTCTGGGTAATCAGGGAAGGTACCAGCTCCGTTTTAATGTTCCCTACACACATCGTCAGTAATTTCTTCTGAGACAGTGGCATATCAAGGGAGTATGTAAGTCCCTTCCATCAGCCGATGATATCTACGACTCACTCATCATGACTTTGCTTGCACTTGAACAGGTCTGCAATGCTGGTCTTCCGTGTGGTAGAGATGAACTGGTATAGGAACTACCGGCGGAGATCCTCCCAACCAGTCACTGATCCGATAGGGAGCTGGTTGTACCAGACGAATGTGGGACCTTCCAATGTCTGCACGAAACATTGAAGCTTGGCCGCTTCTTGCTGGGCCGGTGTCACTAGCATGGGGACACACCTGGAAGAAAAATGGGCCAAGTGTTGCGGTGGGTCCCCTGTCCCGTTGAAGGGCGAGAAAGTGGGGTTCCCAAAACCCGGGGGTACGGGCATATCATCCACCCACACGGGATATGGATTGCCATCTAGTGGGACTGCCGCCTGCTGCGTTTCCAACACATCGAGGCAGGCTATGAGTGCCGCTATATAATCATCCGATTGGGGGTCCCTGTCTTGATGGGGATCCCTAATCACAAGTTCATTTACAGGTTATTCGACGCGGTAGATGGCTTCGGTAGCTAGTGGAGAGACTTGAGGAACGGCCTGTGGGGCGACTGGGGGAAACCGGACTATATTCTGTAGATTTCCCCATCGTTTAGGAGGGTTTGGCGAGATGTATCGCACCCTCTTGCCCTAAGTTTCGGCTTCTGCCCGGTCTGCGGAAGTAGCATGATCAGGGTTCTCTGGAGGCATGTCACATGGGGGAAATTTTTACTACCCCTACTGCCCCAGCATGGGATTACCATAGTCTGGTCTCCGCTTTGCAGCGCGCTCAGCCAAGAGTTCGTCAACCAGCCTCTTCTGCTCAGTAAGCTGCTGGCGTAACGTGGCCTTCTCGGGATCTTTGTTCGTCTTCTGTACAGAGGCGGACGGGTCAGTGTGCTTGACAGTTCCGACATGCTCCTTACCCTTACCGGTATTTTGACTGAGTACCAACGACTCAGTGCATACAGAGAGACCTAGAAGGTTCCTCTACTGAAGGGTAACCCTCCTTGATGGGTCCAGTAGTGGAGGTACGCCCTCGGAGGGTAAGTATCCATAGAGAAATTCATGCTCGTTTTCCTTGTCCACTTCGTCAGCCTGGTGGACCGCGACCCCTCTCGAGGGCATGACCTCAATGTCGCATAACGAATCGGGCTATCATCGGATAGGGCTGAAGAGGAGAGCGACATAGTTTCCCCATCCATGAACTTGTGCATGGGGGTAGCTTCCCTGATGACTCTGCGGGGTACTTTGAAACTCTGAACACATTTCCGTTGAAGGGTGCTCTGACGACCTGGTGACTCAGGGTGCTAGGCCATAGGGAGTGCGGCCAAATCGATCTAGAGGCATTGCTCGCCGATTTATTCAAGGTGATATCGACTTCTGGGGTACATCACTCGCTTGTAATAAAGGCAGAAGTGTGTCGCCCATAGGGTTTGGTAAAAGCACCCCACTTCTTCTGGGGTAATGGACTCTGGCGCGCGAAAGATAGGCGCCGCTGTCGGCCAGAAATCCTCCGGGAAGTGATCAGCTACGAGAATGCTCCAGAAGCTCCTGGGTTTGGACTCGAGGTCTGTCCCTATATTTCCCCACTCTCCAACTGGGGGTGGCAGAAGGACTGGTAGTGGTACCGAGGCGGACCGCTGGGACAATAAACTTTGCAGTGGAGAATACGGTGAACGACCTGACTGGCCGCTGAATTTCGGGCCATCCTCTAAAGAGTGAGGTGACCTAACCACGATATCATGATATGATGGGCTGATAGCGACAGCTTTAGGAGCAGGAGTCACAGTCACCGGTGATGGGTTACGCCTTTGCTCTGCCATCATTGGTCCCCATAATAGCTCACCGTGATCTCTGGTAGAGGTAGAGGGCGCTTCTGGCGACAACGGTGGTGATTGCACGGTCGGGACCTACGGAATTTCCACGATTTCATCCTCCTGGATGTACCTATGGAGAGAGGTGGGGATCTGGTAGACCTCGCATTCCAGGAGAATGAGGCTGAAGCGCCTGGTTCCTGCCCCAGTACTTGATGTGGAGGAGCGGGGAGAAGGTTCCATCACTGATTCACATTCCGCTTTAGAATCCGTGAATTGGGATGTTCTGATCTCCACTCGGGCCTTCCCAGGAATCTTCTTGTGGCGGCGACGACCCGCTCTTCTATCCCGGGGTGGCTCTTCGGGACAGGGTTGATTCCCAATATGTAGTCTGGGGGCGGCGCTGGCACCGTGGCGGAGAGGGCTCCCTCTCAAGGTGTATGGGGTGTGAGGGGCACCAGGTCAAATGTCGAAGGGTAGATGGGGAGGACCTCCATGGACAGCACCCATGTGGGCGGAGCCTCTATTGGAATCAGGAGGAGCATGGGGAGGACCTCCATAGTCGATGCGGGTGGAGCGAGGCTGACCTTCACTCCTTGAGTTGTTGGGGCGAGAAGGACCTTCGCCTGTTGAAGAGAGGACATAGGGAGGACCCCCACGTTGGAGACGGTCCGGATGGACAGTGCCTTCAGATCGGCGGTCGGGGGCAGGAGGAGGGACTCCATATCCTGTATAGTGGGCGCAGGAGAGGATTCCGCACTGAGCGTAACCGCTGTGGGGCGGGTCTTTCTTCGGGACGGGGGTAGAACGAGGCATACCTCCATGACAAGCTTCGGAGCGGGGAAAGACCAGGCTCTGTATAATGGTGATATGGAGTGGAACTTCGTATGGAGTGACGTTACCGCGGATTGGTTCGCGGAAATCATCACTCGGGCCTGCGACCCCGAGAGTCAACGCAGCCTGCCCATGGGGTGGCTGAGGCCTCGATCCCAGTCGGGTGACGGAGTGCCCCTGCTCAGTGTATGCATGAACTCCATGATGTGCGTCGGAGGTGGCTTTGGCTACAGTAGTTGTTGACGTCGACGTATCTTGGTGAGCGTCCTCAGCCCGGGTCCGGCGCTAACGTCGGGTCAGACGAGCTGGCGCAGGTGGTGCAGGGGCATAGCCTACCTTCTCTTCCTGCGGAATCGGACGACGTCATTGAAACAGCCGAATGGGAGCCCTTTCCTGGAGCCCTTGGATCAGGACTGTGTGCGGGCCGAGCTGGACGTCACCCGTCTCATCAGAAAAAGGCGAGGAGTGGTAGAGGCCTTCCGGGGACAGGCTCCCGAAACGATTGAACGTTGGGGTGGGGAGCAGGGGCTCCCTGCACGGCCTATTAGGGCGGTGTTATCGGCGGGTCCTGGATGCCTCCCGGTCCAGGTTGGCCACATCCCGAGTTGGGATGACCCCTTCCTCCTCGTACCTGCATACATGGTTGTTGATCACCCTTCACTGGATGATCTCTGACGGGGAGAGGGGACGTGGGTGCCCTGTATTCACAGATGTAGAGGCCGTCGTGGCGGCAGCGGAGCCACGCAGGGCGGCTGTGCCGGTATTGCCCCTGCCCCTGCGTAGGCGAGCAGGCGGTGATCGCATCTCCATAGTAGCAACCTGGTTCCAAGGAAATGGAGGGATCAACTCATCAGCACTGTGAGGAAAAGGGTTGAAAACCAGTGCCCCAGCGTCATTCCATTCTCCATGTCTATAAGAAGGATCCACACCAACACGTTTTCGAATAGAATGCCCCACGTTATACTGCCCCAGCTTCCGGTGAGGTTCACACCAGGCCCGCCATTTTCTTGTAAGGACCCGACGCAGGATATCTGGATCTGGTGACACGTCAATCTACTGGTGTCTCGAACGCTACTAATCTCCACATTGAGGAGAAGACTTTCACGTCGGGTTCACCGTTTCTATTTCCCCACATTCCCACTTTCCAAAGGTGGGCGACATTTGCTTCGTATACAAGGACGTCTACTCCTTGATCGAAACCGGGATGATGGGATGTCAGTTCTTCTTTCTGTGGATTCCTCCTCAGAACTCGTCACCTAGTCCGGGTCTCCCTCATAGATTTAATACGTTGTTCGTGAAACTCTTCCCAGTACCATGTTTCCATGGACACTGGTTAATTACACTGCTTCTGTCAGGACCTTCCAAAGGGTCCAGTTAGGGCAGCAACCTTCAGTCGGGGGGAGTAGTCACGTCGAGGCATTAGTAGCGTGTTTGTATGCTGGGGAACTTGTATGACTGTCTTCTTTCCCTTGTCATGGGGCTTCTCGAGGGCGTGGAAGCTCGAGGAATCCCACATCGAGCACGGGGAATTATATACCACAGACGTATATCTGAGGTTTTCCTCAGCTTCCTGTGTTTAACACAGGGTATGCCGCAGGTTTAACATCCAGCGGAGATGGATCGCCCTGATTAGAGAATTAGGTAGAATGGATCGGATCGAGGAATTTCCCTTGAAGGGGTGCCGATATCGGGACTAGCCCATGGGAAGCTACGATGGCGAGTGAAATGGTATGATCTTGCCAGGACATGGTAGTCCGGGTGAGAATCAGGATGGGTGATGGAGTGTAGAATGAAGCGGAGGGGGAATGAAATGGGACCATCGTGGGGGCGAGAGTAAAGTTGGGCTTGAGCCTCGAAGAGACCTCCTACGTATCCCCGTGACAGGGAATCAAAGTTCGTGTAGTTCGGGATGGTGCCGGCGGGCCGACGTGAAGGTGGAACATGGCCCAATGGACATCATCAGTGGACCGACTTGAATGTGGACCTTGGTCCGATGGGTGTCATCAGCGAACCGAAGTGAGTGAGGACCTTGGTCCAGATGGTGCGGGGCTTACACACTAGGCTGCCCAGGTGCTGATGACCTGACGTGAAAAAGGTCGGAGTGACCGAAAGGTGGTGGGATTGAACCTCTGGGAGGCTTCCTACGTACCATTCCTTGACATGGATCAAAGACCTCATAGTTCAAAGGGCTTCATCGGTGAACCGACGTGAAGGTGGACCCGAGGGTCCACAAGTGGTGGGATTGAACCTCATGAAGGCCTCCTACGTACCATGCATTGACATGGATCAAAGTCTTTGTAGTTCAAAGGGGGCTTCGTCGGCGAACCAACGTGAAGGTGGACCTTGGTCCGATGGGTGGTAGGCTTGAACCTCGTGAGGCTTCCTACGTACCATGCCTTGACATTGATCAAAGTCCTCACAGTTCGGGTTGGTTTTGTCGATGAACCGATGTTAAAGTAAGCCCATGGGTCCACTAGTGGTGGGCTTGAACCTCATGGAGGCTTCCTACATACCATGCCTTGACATCGATAAAAGTCCTCGTAGTTCGAAGGGTGAGTCACAATGGTTTTCCGTCGGACTGGGATGCAGTTTAACATCTTGCGGGACGAGGATGAACTGAACGTGAATAAATGATGGGTGGGCTTGTACCTCAGGGAGGCTTCCTATGTACCATGCCTTGATATGGATCAAAGTCCTCATAGTTCAAAAGGATATGCAATTTAACTTCTTGCTGGATGGGGGATACAGTTTAACATCATGCTGGATGTGGTATTGGCATGCTCAATGCCAACTCTAAGCCCATATTAGTCATGCTCGGTGTGAGAAACAAGAGGAAGCAAGGACCTGACGATCACGCCGCGAAGGGTGCATCCGTGAGAAGCGAAGAGGGGCTTACGCATTGGGCGGCCCATGGTGTTGGGACTTACTCCAGGATGGAGGCCCGAAGTGCGGCAAAGCGCAGCGAGAGATGGATTTGGGACCAATGATGGGAGGTACCTCATTCCCTATCACGCCCTCCACTAACCTTGGTAGTGGGTAAGTACGGAGATGTATGGGTGCATCCTTCCGCAAGAGGGGTTAGGGGGATTACGCTAAGGTGTTTGACCTTCTCCCATGGACATACGCTTCTACGAGAAGGAGGATATCATCCCTTGTAGAGGGGGTGACCCCGTCTCTGTGGATACAGGTGGCGTAAAAAATGTCTGAGTTGGGGGGACCCTACGCGCGAAGCACGGGGCCAGATCACAGTTTAACATCATGTGTTGAGGATGAGGTTCTTGGCAATTTAAAGTCCTGCAACTCGGACGAGGTGAGTCCACTCTGCACCCCTCGGACTTACATGACCGACACCCTTTTCTCCTTGGGGGAGGGAAGGTACCAGTAAGGCCGTGGTCAAAGGGGGTCGTTGAGTGAACCATCGAGTGGTCCACGTTAGCGTGGCTATGCGAAGGAAATAGATGTTAGCGTGCCTATGTGAAGAAGAATTAGGCGAAGCAACGCTACGAGTGGTGTTGTCTGTGGGACTTTGAAATCACATTGCACAAACCTGGAGGGTCGTATGGGAAGAGGAATTTATAAGCAGAGGAGTGTGCTTCGCGAAGTGGAGTTCCTTGGGCTTAGCATGGGGCAGAGGTGTGGATGGGGGGTGCTGTGTGAAGTGTAATAGTATTCGCGGAGCACAACCTCGCGAAGCAAGGTGCTGCGAGGCAGCATGCTTCATGATATGTAGCGATCCTGCCATAGCATGGGGATCACAAGTACATGATGGGTGTTTCGTGAAGCATAAATGCTCCGTGGCTGCCTGGGTTCCCTTGGGAATCCCCCTCCTTCAAGAATTCCCTTGGGCTTTGCGAAGGGCATCCCTCTCTGAAGAGGGGCTCAAAACGATACAAAGCAAAGGAGTCACGCAAAGTAGAACTACCTCGCGGAGCTCATGATTCCCGGGGCGAAGGGTGCTTCACGATTCGGGAGAGGAGAAGCCGAAAGATTGGATTTCCCATCCTCCTTGGGCTCAGGGGGGGCCCAGTATTTATAGGAAAGGGGCACCGCGAAGCAAAACTCACACGGCGGAAAGGGGCGGCGGTTGCTTCGCAGTGGGCTCACGAATGTCAGACCGTTCGCGGAGAGGTACCGCCACTGGTGCTTCGCGGCAGGATAGGGAATGTCAAATCCATTCGCGGAGAGGTACCGCCTCCAGTGATTCGCGGCAGGATCGCGAACATCAAATCCATTCGCGGAGAGGTACCTCCTCCAATGATTCGCAGAGGGATCGCGATGCTTGGGGGTGCTTCGCGTCGGTGCTTCGCGAGGCAGCGTCTGGGGATTCTTTTTTCTCCTTCCTTTCGTTCAATATTTTTGCACCAACAATATCCAATGAAGAAAATTTCACATGGTTTTCATGGTAAGATTTGGGTTTTGTTATCAACTATAATAGAACAATTGATAGATTAATTAGTGGATTAAAACCACACATTTGAAAAGATCATGAAATTAGAGACTTTGGGAGTTATGAAGAAGATTTTATATGTGATCTAATTATGTATATGGAGTGTGGATAATAGTCCCATGTAAAAGGTGATATGAACAGAAATATGGAGTTTTAATCCGGTTGATGTAATGGGAAAGTGGAAAAGAAAACTCAACCACAGACATGTCAGTAATGTTGGATAAAACTTCATTGGAAATACTTCAAATGGAAGGGGAGAATGTTTTATGTGTGTGATTTAATTCCACCAAGATCCTGAATTTTCAAAAGACATGAAATGGAAAGAAAATGTGGTGGTGGAAAAAAGAGCACCACCCATGGTCCAATTCTAAAACTATAGGGAGAAAGGGCACTATGCTTGAATGTTTATTAAACCTCAAGTTCTAGAGGGTAATCAGATTCATCAGAAACCAAAACCAAAAGATATAGGGAATAAGTATGCCATCACTACTAAAGAAGTTGAGAAAGAGAATAAAGTTGAACATGCTATACTTCATATTCACTTAATAATTGAAATGATATTATTTGGTTATGTTTCTAAACATTCCATTATATCCTGAATGATTTCAAAAACAATTGAATCTATTTCTGAAAACCTTGAAGTAGAGATATGTATTAAAAAACTATGTGGTGAAATCATTGAAACCTAAGTGTTAGAATGTTAGCTTATTGGTATATATGGGAAGATACTTCCATCAAATCTGATGATACATACCTTGGTGTAATTAGACTCTATACCCGGGATGGATTGTCTCTCTTCTTATAGAGAACATATAAAATTTTTATAAAAGAAAATATCTTTTAATATTCCAAACCATCCCATAATCCTCTACAAATGCAATGAAGATCATGAATATCCTTTGGAAAATCCCTCAATGGTGTAGGTTTTGATTCCCTATAAAGGAGAATGCCTCGCATAAATGGTTGAGTAAAAGGAAATATTCAACCTTTATGAAATTCCTATAGTGGTTGAATATAGTGATGTATTTCCTAACAAGTTTCCGAAAATACACACAAACCATGAGGTGGAGTTCAAAATATAATTCATACCTAAAGATACTCTTATCTCAATGTTTCTCTATAAGATAGATCTACTAAACTAGATGAGTTAAAGTAGTAGCAGCAATGGAATTTTGAGAAAGGATTCATATGACACAGTGCATCACCATGGGGTGATCCAGTGATCTTTGTAAAGAAGAATTATGGTTCTATGTGATTTTGTATTGATTATTTGGAACTCAAAAAGATTACCCTAAAGAAAAAGTATCATGTTATGAAGATAGATGACTTGTTTGATTAGACGAGAGGATCTTGGTACTTCTTAAAATTGGATATCCATTCTATATATCATAAGGTAAAGGCGAAGAAGGAATATATTCAGAAGACTACCATCTGTACTAGGTAAAAACACTACGATATTTTGGTTATTCCCTTCATACTTACTAACGTCCCCACAATAGTCATTGATTTGATGAATAGAGTCTTTTGACATTACCTCAAAACATTTATGGTTGTGTTTATCGATGACATTATCATATACTCTAATAGAAATGAGGAACATTATGAAAATATAAGCCTTGTGTTGGAGACATTTAGAAAGGATAAGTTGTACAACAAGTTCAGAATGTGTTACATTTGGATACAACAATTTACGTTCTTTGGAAATGTGATCACCAGTGAGGGATTGTTTTGTGGACCCTTAAAAAAATTTAATAGAGTAATGACCTAGACCCTCTTGTTTCATATGAATCCATATTTTTCCTAGATTATCATGGTAATATCAACATATTATGATAAATTTCTCAAAATTTTGAAGACCCTAACTATGTTAACATGGAACGAGGTAAAGTATGTCTGGATAGAAGAATGTGAAGAAAGATTCAAGGAGCTAAAGAGAATGCTTATCACTGCACATGTATTCACATTACTGAAATTTGGAGAAAGTATTGTGATATAAAGTGATTCTTCTAAGATGGTTTTCAATTGTGTAATCATGAAAAATGATACTATGATAACCAAATCCTCAAAAAAGTTGATGCTTTATGAGAAGAACCAACCAATGCATGATATAGAGCTAGCAGCTATGATTTTTGCCTTCAAAATCTAGAGGAATTACATTTATAGTGATATGTGTGATATATATACCGATAAAATTACAAAAATTACATATTCAAGAAAAATATGCACAACATGTGTCAAAGGAGATGCTTAGAGCCATCAAATACTATGACTTATCTATTCACTATCATCATAGAAAGGAGAACAAGGTAGTTGATTCTCAAAATAGAAAAGAACCTTCTACTCTATCTATGATGTGGATTGGAAAAAACCAATCTTTATGGATATGTAAATGTTGGATTTGGAAATCATAACTATAAGGAATACAACCTACCTTTCCCAAATTATTTCTCAACTATCTATCCAAGAGAAGATTATTAAGGCCAAAGGGATAATTCAAAGTTGAAAAATAATGTGAATTCAGTAATGGATGGGAAGCTTCTATAGTATTTTACTGATGATTATGGTGTAATTCAGATTGAAATGTGACACTATATACTATTAAATCTATGGATAAATAAGGATCTTCTGAATAAAACACATAACGAAACCTTCCCAATTCACCTATAGAGCAAAAATATGTATCGGGATCTATTGTAGAACTGTTGGTGGGAAAATATTAAAAGGAGATTGTTGAATATACATTAATGTGCCATCTATGTCAACAATTGAAGGCTGAAAGACACAAGTCTAAGAGAATGATGAAACCACTAACCATACGAACACATAAGTGGGATATTATTTCCATGGACATTGTTACTGAACTTCAAAGGACATCCAAATAAAACAATTCTATATGGCTCATTGTGGATCATCTTAGAAAGAGATATCACTTTATAATAATTTGAGAGGGTATCTCATTGGAAAATATTTGACACAAAGATATATATATATATCATGTAGGTGTTAAGGAAAAATGGAGTACCAATGTCGATTTTATCTGACCGAGATCCAAGATTCACCTCGATGTTCTGGAAAAAAGTACAACATTCCCTAAGAAATTACCTGAAATTTAGTATGGCCTATCATCCTCAAAATGATGGACAATATGAGTGAACTATTTAGATGCAAAAATAAATTTTGAGAGTGTGTTCTAAATTTTTCAAAGGAGGATGAGACAATCATCTGCCTCTGGTTGAGTTGTTATATAAGGAAAATTTCCAGTCTAGTATCCGAATGGCTCTATATTAATCACTTTTTGGGAAAGGTTCAGAACACTAGTATGTTGAGACATAGTCAGTGAACATAAGATGTTAGGACCTGAAATGGTCATATAAATGGTGGAAAAGGTGAAAACCATTTAGTATCACATCAATGAATCCCAATGTCGACAAAAGAGTTATATAAAAAATCATCAATGGAACCTTATTTTTAATGTTGAGGACATGATATTACTATAAATACCTGTGTGGAAGATAGTTATGATTTTTGGGAAGAACCGAAATCTATGTCCTATGTACATGAACCCCTTAAAGATTCTTTATCAAATCAGAGCTGTGGTCTATCGACTAACACTTCCACCTACCATGTCTAAAGTACATGATGTATTCCACGTATCCCTATTAACGAAGTACATACCATATTTTCCACATATACTATATACAAAGGTGGTATAGTTGGAGAATGATCTTTATTATAAGGAGAAACCTGTAAAGATCTTGGATCGTATAGGTAATGTTCTACGCAACAAGACTTTTCACCTTGTCAAGGTATTATGTAGGAACCATAAGTTTGAAAAGGCTACCTGCGAAAAGAGGAAGAGATTAAGGAGAATTTTCCACACCTATTTTTGGCTAAGAATGTAAAATTAAACTTTGTGGGATAAATTTCATATGAGGGAAAAAATGTAATGACCAATCGATTTATCAATGGAAATTCCCTTTTTATAGTTTTGTCATAGAAATCACAATAAGAAATACAATTCCACATCCGGATTAATGAACTGATAAATACTATGTGACCCTTATATCCTAGCCATAAATATGGGTTTCTATATCTAATTTGAATTTTGAAAATCAAACATATAGGGGTGTGATAAATTCAAAATTTATAGACTGATAAGACAATCATAATTTCTTTTGAATAGTAACATACATTTATGAATAGTAATGTTACCCTTATGAGTAGTAATATGACCTTTATGAATACTAAAGCATCCAAATTAATTATAACCTCTACCATGAAAGTATAAATAAATTATAAGATCCTTATAAATGAGATGGAATATTTTATAAATTAATAATTTAGTGTTGGTATTTTTTTGTGTAATGAATATATTATTAAAATTTTAAAGAAATAAATTTATTTAAAATTAAATTTATTTTCATAAAATTAATTCCAAAATAAATATATTTTTTCAATAAATTTTTAATAATTTTAGGATATCTTAATTAATTTTTGTATTTATTATAAAATCAGATTTAAATTTACAATCTATACTTTTCAAAAAAAATAATTTTATTTATAAATTAAATTTAACATATTTATAAAATTATTTTGATAAAATAGAGTCCATTTTTAAACTATATACATTGAAAAATGGTTAGGGTGAATTGTTTTGTATTTTTATAATAAAATTTATCTTTTTTTGAATAGTGAAATTCGATAATTTATGTAATATGCCAAATAAATGATTTTTTGTATCATGATTAAGTCATGGATGATGTAAATTTCTATTTGTTAAAAATTACATGAACTAATTACTGTATTTAGTCAAAATAATCCTCACTATTTCTCATCTTGAGCAAAATAATAAACTAATGATTAAAATTATAATAAAACACCATTGTTTCTACTATAAATACCACCCCTCACACCCTCTTCTCCGCACACGTCTCAAGATTTGAGTTGTGACTATATTCAATATAATACTCCTCCCTGGTGCCTCCCCCATGTGTAATAGCCCTTTTTCTCATCTAAAGTACAATTCTAGGTGCCCAGATGAGGATCTCAAGAGGAGAATTGAAGAGGTAAATCCTATATATGTTCTTTTAATTTACTTTCAGTTTGAATTTATTTTCATATACTTTCCTCACCAAAATTCATCCAAATGGAATGAATAATCTATTAACTTATATATACTATAAATATACCATTATAATAGAATATCCTACATTAAAATCATCACCTCCCTCTCTCTTTAAGCTTAAAAATAAAATCGTCCCCCCATGATGTGTCAATTTACCAACATTATGGGAAATACACTTTCACCTTCCTTAAAAGTCATAAAGGCTATTAATAAGACCATTAAAGAGTTGAAATATGATTATAATAATTATTTTATAACAAATTTTTTTTGAAATTAATTATACTAAAAATAATAAATCATAATACAAAATATTTCTGTAGTATTTGAAAACCCACCAAAATTAACATAAAATGACCATCATTAACTTTTATCTAATTAACCCTCCCTATTGTATTTAAAAAAATCATTTTTAAGATCATTTAAAATTATAAAATATCATTAATAACAAATAATAACAATTCTGGTTGTTCATCATCATTATAGACGAACTTCCATTCATGAATACAAAGTGAACTGATTTTTTAAAACATGAAATTGAATGCTCCCAAATGAGTAAATTAAACTCATTAACTCATATAAAGGCCCATTAATGAACATAACAACACAATAACGAATCATATTCTGGAATAAAATGATCATGAATTTTATATTAATGACTATAATGTGATTATATATGATATTAATCTAATGTAAGGTTTTAAAAAAAAGGTAAGGGGGAATCTTGAACTCAACTCTCTTTCTCTGGGGTTTTCCTCTTTAAAACCATTTTTAATATGGTTATTATTTAAAATAATTTATTCATCATTAAATATTTTTTTGGATATAAATATATTATACTTTAGATGATGAATTTTTTTTCCAAAATAACACTTCTTAAAAAAACAGACGTTTTACATCTCAAGGTTGATGATTCTTAAATCTAGTATGTTATTTCGAATTTAATTTAGTAACCCAAAGTATATGATTTTTTCTTAAGAAATAAAAAAAATTAAATGACATGGTTTATTATATAATAAATATTGATATATGTTCTATGTGGCATACATGATAATATAAATGTTGTGACGTGACAGACACACCCATAATTATATAGCACAATATAAACAATGTGATGTGACGAGTGCACCCAGAATTATATGAAGCTACAATGAATTGGATAATGTAAAGAACCTCATGAGTAAAGTGAAATATTCATAAACCTGATGCTAAATTTTTTTCACAACCCTGTGTGGTATTCAACCACTAAGACATGATGTATTATTTTTATGCATTGAAAAATTCCATGTCTTTTCTTAATGCTTACTCTCATGATTATCATCATAGGACTATTTAATGATGATAATTATTTTTCTCACCCCATATTATATTGTTTCATGTTATTATATATCCTCTTATTAGAAGTTTGTATCACCGATTTTTGATGTATATCCTCATGAGAATACATGTACTAAGAATAATTCAAGGCCCATTATGAAGCTAGATAATAAGTAATTAAATAAATGTTTTTGTTTATGTTGTAAATGTTATACATGGTATTAGTTTTCCCATGAAACTAAACCTTTTAATCATCTTTGTATATTTATTTTATGTTTTTCTCTTTAAAATTATGTAATTGTAAAGTAAGAAAAATCATTGTTTCTATAAACACATCAAAACATAATAGATTGAATAACCCATTTTCTAAATATCAAGAAGACATTAAAAAAATAACAGAAGAAAACCTCATTTGTGTTGATAATATCCATATCAAGAGGGTGATATATAAAAGAAAAAATTTTAAATTATACAATGGAATTATTATTTAATGATTGAAAAATGTAAATCCAGAGAAACACTTAATAAAACCTTTATATTCAATTCACTATTTATTATAATAATTCTAATAAGAACTAGTCTTGATATTCTTACAAACACTTTTTTAATACCCCTTGTAATATTGTATCATTATTTCTTAGAGGAAGTTTTATTTTTGATATAATGTATAGGTTGTTTCAAAAACTATGATTTGTATTGGGAATACAAGCATTGGAACTTGTATAGAATACATTTTTTGATGTCGAATGTGGATAAATTATGGGTATAAGTTCACTAGTTAGTATTCAGAGAGGCCAAGTATCATAGGTGCTGGTTTTAAACTATGTGCAGTGGTTATGGTTTTGAACTATAGTTGACACTGTATATGAGGCTTAGATAAGTGTAGGTAACATATATAGGTGTTTCATGACATGAATGTGACACTAGTTCCATGGATAATACGTTTTACTATATAATCGAGGGATTTCTACCAGTTATGCATTCCATTATTTATGGTTCAAGACGTGAATGGGGTTTGGCTATGTGGGGATACCATTACCTCGATCGAATTACATGTGTAAATGGGATTTTAATTCATTACTATATTTGGACATGTTTTTGTTACCCCAATATGGAAACAATTATACCTTGAACATCATGGTTAAAAATATGAATATTAATTGTTGTGTTCTTTGTTGGGGGAGGATTCTATTTGGACATGTAATCCGATATCCAATTCACTGTAGTGTTTCCCTTCAATTATAGAAAAACTCAAAATTAGATTCTAGGATAGTTCAAGGCATCTTAATATATTATTGACTCTGTCTATATTTCCCATTGTAGGATCTGATTTCATTCCATTAGGTTAGGGTTTTAGTAATGATTTCCAAAGGATCCTTGTGAAAATAATATTAATTTACGGGGATTTGATTCATAATTTATATAAATGTCACTAAAAGTGTTATCACTGTAACACCCCAAAAATTCTAAAAGTGAATATTTTATTTAAAAGATTTTATGTCACAGTACACTAAATATAGAAGGGAATATAACATATCAAGACATTATTGGATAAATTATTTTTAAAAAAATCAATATATTCTATAATGTGAAATTAAAACAATACTAAGTTGTCCTATGTCACACACAATAATGACAGTCTTCAATGACTTGTGTAACATGCACGATAGAGTTTTACCAAACCATAATATATTATTTCTTAATATATAATGATATATCTTATCCATTATATTTGAGGTTATGAATAGAACTAAGAAACATAAAAAAATATATGGTTAACCTAAATCTAAAATTAATTCATTGGTTACTAATAAAATAGAAATTGATATAAGAACCTGTAGAATATAAAGGGGATGTTTTTATAATAACTATAATTTTGTGCCAAAAACGTTTTATCATAATAAATTAAATTAATTAATATTATTTAATGATATGAAAAAATAAATATAATATATCACAGAAAATATTTTATATAATCATTCAAAATATTTGACAAGAATAAGAAAAGAATAAATATAGTTTAGGCTCCAAAATTGTATTTTAATAAAAAGACAATTTTTAACCCTTTTGATGGAGCACCTATATTAATATTAAATTTTTACACTTTTATAAAATTGATATATATACATTTATTTAATTTTTTAAATAATAATTTAAAAATTATCTCATGGATAATTTTTGGCATATTTCTATGAAAATTAATTATTTGATGAATTGTGAAAAATATTGAATTTTAATTGAAAAGAACTTTTTGATATAATTTATTTAATTATTAAAATTATTTTTTAAATTGATTTTAATGTAATATTAGATCAATTATACATAAATTAACCTAATGTATATCATTATAATCAGTTCCAAAATTACATTATATATAAAATTATTTCAAACATTGGAACATTTTAACTTTAATAACCCTACTTTGTCTTCAATTCAGTGGGATAAATTTGAAATTAATTTCATCCACTTATATGATTTGAATTTATAAAAATGGATTCCATATTTTTAATAAAAAAAAATTTCTATTTCTAATAATGTAAAACAAGTTTTTTAACAAAAATATTTATGAAAGTAATTAAGATTAAATTCAGGGATTAAGAGAAAATTAACTTAACAAGGGACCAAAGGTTAATATTAAAGAAAAAATGACATATCAAATTGTAAAAGATATATTTTATGTCCATTTTTATTCCATTTACCCCATTTTATATGATTTGTTTTCATTATTGGATCCACTTGACGTTGAAATGTTTTTGTATAATTTCATCATTCAAACTTTTCCAAGAATGCAAGTCCTCCTCCAATATATAAAGACACTCACCCCTCTAACTTATTCCCACCTCAAAAGACCCTTTTAAAAAAAGTTGAAAAAATATAGAAACAATAATCCCCTCATCTTTGAAAGAAACTTTTTGGAGTAAATAAAACCATTAAATACTTTTAGTATAGACCAAAATGAGTTACTCGAGACAGAGTTAACGTTCTTCAATAATGAATTTTGTCTCATTTACTACTCCACCTTTTAAATTATTTTTATATAAAGATTATATAATTACCTAATTATATTAAATATAATTATATTTTTTGATTCAATTATTTTACCTACACATTTATAGACATCAATAAAATGAGATACACAATCATTGTTTCTATATATGATGGACTACCACCTCACAAACTAATGCCATTTGTTCTTTCATTTACCACATTTAGATGTTGGAATAATTATGGATTTATAGTTTATAAATGATATATATATATATATATATATCAGATATTTATAATGTATTTATGATTATTTAATTATTATATAACAAACTCATTCACACATTCCTTATTGTGGGGATACTATAACATCGTTTGTGAATGTGTGGACAACCGAATCCTCAAAGCGATGTGATTCATTAACGCTATACATGGAATTTAGTAACAATGTTTTTAGAAACAATATGTGAAATTTATGAAATATATATTTTAATTTAATAATATATATATATATATACATACATTTTCTTTACATGTTATTCTTTTAAATACAACAATGAAAGAGATGTAGTGTTGATGCATATGTATGACCAACTGTCTCCATGAAGGGGGTATTTTCTATCTTTTATTCAAATATTAAGGATTATTATAAATATATATACAATGAATATATATTATTTTTAATCATGGTTTCAAATTATAGAAATTATGAAGTCATGATCTATATAATATTAAGAAAAATAACAAGTCAAAACATACTCGACAAGCTTGGAAATTAACACCTAAAATTGGAGAAATAATGAAATATTATTAAAAAATAGGAAATAATTAATTATAATAATATAATAAATGATATTATAAAAATGTGTAAGGTAATTTAATAAGTTTTTTAAATTATTAATACCATTATATATGAGTTTAAATGACATTCACTGAAAAGAAATGCAAGGTAAGGGAATTTTCATATAAATTTTTACATCTTTGAGGTAAATGTCATACACACCAAATACTTATTTTATTAGTGGTATCTATAGTACATTTTTATATATAATATTATGTATTATTTTATATTCATTTTATTTTTACCCCCATTTTTAATAATTATTTCTAATTGGATTTTAATTAATAGTTACGAAGTGGTAACGAAATTTCATAACTCAATTCTTTTTTCATTGATTTGTATTAATTACGCTTTGAAATTAATATTTTATGATTATGGGTTTCATAAATAATAATTATCTATTTTTATTTTAATTTTTTAATGTAATATTTACACATAAAATATATTTATTGATTGATTCTCACTTCAACATTACAGTCTTTTAAAGGGTTTTCTTAATAATATCATTTTTTCAGGATTCTTTCATATTGAATATAAATAATTCAAATTATTTGATAATTATTTAATAAACCATTTTATTTTATTCTCTTATGGTTATTCTTGACCTCTTTCAAGTAAATAATCCTTTTTCAATATTTCACAGTCATATTTTTTTGAATCACTTTTCTGAAAACCCGAAATCATTTCAATATTTAACTAGAGAACATGTTTTCTTATAAAACACCATGTTTTGTAAAATCAATTTAGAAAAAATTTTATCCTTTCCAAAATGATTTATTCAAGAAATTTTACCATTTTTAGCTTTTTTAAGTCTTTTAAAATAATCTTTGAGTTGCTTTCTATACAAACTACTTTTATATTCTTGTTACCTTGAAAATATACTGATCTTTTTTACTTATATGACATGAATGAAATTACTCAGCATAATTGAGTTAAAAATAACTATACATATTTAAAAGTGGAATTTTAATGGAATTTTTATGAATTTATTTTCAAGAAAAAGAATTTACATTTTCCTTAAAATGAATATTATATATCATTCAAGACAGTTTTTAAAATATGTTTTGGTAGTATTTTCGTTCATAAATGAAAATAACCCTTTATATTTACACAAATTAGGATATGTTATATTTATAACATAATTATGATTATTATGGATGGTTTTTTTATTGATTTGTCCAAGGATATTATTAACATTCACTTCCATGATTTATTTTTAACCCCATAAAATATTAAATTTCTCACGATCAATAGATATTGAATATCCCCTAATTATTCAGAACATATATCACGAAGAAGACCATTGAATAAAATTTTAATCATTTTTATGTATGGTAATTACATTGATATTTTTTATATTAGTTGGTAAAATATTGATAAATCTATATTCTTTGTCAGTAAAGATATTTGATAAGGAGAATTTTTCAATAATTCAATCAATTATTTGATATATGAGTAATTATTTAGACCTTCACTATATGTGTTGCGGACTAGTTAATGAGATACCATTGATTCATTAATATTATAATGAGAAGAAAGTAGTTATCCAAAAAGACTTTGATTTTGTTTCGATGAAGAATAAATTGGTTTCTACCCACCGATTAAAAATTTGATGATAATAAATCTTGATGGTAATGTTAAAATTTGATTGGAAAAAATTTATCCAATTTTTTAAGAATTTCGTTATTTTAGAATTTAGTTATTATTAATATCAATGATAATTTTCATGACATTATTTATTGATTCATATTCATTCTATGTTGTTTATTAAATGGAATTTGTGTTTAGTTATTTAAAATTCAATAATGATTTATACTTACACATTATTTTTATTAGATTGTGTGTTTAGTTATTTACATTGAATGTTTATTACAGAATTTCATTAAGTTATTAATAACATGGAATATCTATGGTTAGTTATTTTCTTGTCTATAATGATTATTCTCATTGATTCATTATTTCTCCTACTGTAATTTACCCTTACTAGGCATTTGAGCTCACCCTAATTTTCTTTCCTTTCCACAGGATTCCACGAAGTGAACTAAGAAATATTTTCATATATATTCCTTGTTGGAATAATTTTATCCTAGAATGAAAACATTATGTTTTAATTAGTTTATTTATTTTAAATAAAAGAATCATGTATATATCTATTTTTCCAAGACAACTAATCTCTGTGGTTCATTGGGATTTGATTTTTCATAATCATTCCAATGTAATGGTAGTGGGCACCAGATTTAAGATTATTTAGTTAGATAGTGATTATGTGGGTTTCCAAGCAATACATCCATAACTGGATACTATGAATAGATGATATTTTGTTCATGCCTAATCATTTTTTCAGAAATTTGATTAATAACATATACCTTAAAAAAACTCCCGATATGACAAAATAATATTAGTATTGAGTTTTATAATAGCTTGAGTGGTGTAAACTATGGGGAAAATGAATAAATTTCCATAATGAAAAAAATTTCTAAGGAAACACCTACAAATTTTTCACAATGGAATAGGGAAACTATTTATGTGTGGTAAAGTATAATATAAAGCCAAGAATTTTAATGGAAAAATTGAGTGAAATGGAAGGAAATAAAACTCATCCAAATTATCCATTGGTAGTTTATATACTTATATGTGGGGAACATAGGTATTACTTGATTTAATTCCATATACTAAAGGATAAACTGTAGACCATGGAAGGGAAAATGTGAAATTAAATTGATGAATTATTTATGTGTTGGGGTTATACTGAAAAAATTAGATAAAAGGCTATAGAACTATTAAATTTCAAATATGCCCATCATATTTATGTAGGAAAATATTTTAATATAGTGTTAGAAAAATGAAAAAAGATATTCTAGGTGAAAAAAATTAAAATATAGAAAGGTGGTGGGGCTTTATCCAATGATCGCAGGATAATAAGGGTTTCACACATACAAATGGCTGTGTGATGTTCTGATTAATACCATATTTCATTGAGCTAAACAATTTAATGAATAAATGTTAATAATTAACATTGGAATCACTTTTGAAGTTTATAGATTATTTTATTAACCATATAATGTTTTGAAAATATTAGAGACAAAACTAAATACTTATTTATGGATCTTATAATCCGTAAAACATAAATTTTAATGTGCTAGGAATAGAAAAGGGTTCATTTTAGGATATCTATTTCATGGATTAATGGGTACATTAGATTTTGAACGAAGAAAAACTAAAATATGAACTTGTTCATATGAAATTAAAATGTATCAAAAAATAAAATTTCATTATATTCATTGTAAAAAAAATAATTCATCAACATTTTGAAAAGGATCATAGAAAAAAAATGTTATCTTATTTTGTTCATTTTTATTGAACTGATGGTCATTTAAATAATAATATAATTTTTTATTTGGGTCCTTGAAATTATATTTATCATTCAAATGTTTGTCACCAATGACCTCAATAATTCAATACTCTTGTTTAACCTTTTCCACCAAGTCAATTTTTTTTACATTCCAGAAATTTTATCCTTTAAAGAAACCAAGTTATATGTTATTCAATGTGATCCTTGAACTTCACATTATATCTTAATATGAAGATATTTTTTAATTGTTTTTATGATGTGGATTTTTCAAAAAGTAAATTTTCAATATAAAAACATTATTTATAGATATTGCGTTTAAATTTCAAGGGTGAATTTTATTTATTGTTTGGAGAATGTAACACGATGAAAATTCAAAAAAAGTAACTTTTATTCAGTAGCATATATGACACACAACAAAAAACATATATAGGAATATAACCTCTCAATAAAATATGGTATATTTAATACTATAAATAAAATGTATATATTTTATAGATTTCAAGTCACTCAAAACTGAGTTATCTTGCTTCTCCCGCAACAACAACATTCTTTTTGACTTGGGTTACACACAAGATTGTGTTTTACCAAACAACAATATTTTATTAATATATTATTATTTAATATAATTATATATAACTAAGAAATTAAATTTTACGTTATGAATATAATTATCCAATTTATGAAAATATATAGTTTTAAAAAATATAAAAGGAATTTATTGGTTTCTAATTATTTAGTAATGAATATATTAAGTAGATGAATATAAAGGTGATTTTTTATAAAAAATATTTTTATACGCCAAATGTATTTTATCATAATAAATTAAAATAATTACTATTAGTGAATGATATCAATGAAATATTTATATTATCTATTAAATAAAATATTTCTTATATTCATCCAATAGGTATGATATGCATAATATAAAAGAGATACAGTTTAAGCTAAAAAGGTATTTTTATAAAAGGCTAAATTTCCACCTTTTAATGGTGAACATATTTTAAATCATAATTTGGAAATCTTTAAATTTTTTATTTGAAAAATTACCTCCATTATTGATTTTTAATTTCAAAATTATATTATGGTTAATTTATGGATTTTTTTGTGTTGTTCCGTTTATTGACGAATAGTCAAAATGACCGAATTCTAATTCAAAATATAATTTTAATTTAATATATTTATAGTGTATAATTATATATTAAATTGATTTTAATGTAACAATAGATAAAATATAGATAAATTTATCAAATTTAATTATTTTTAATCACTTTAAAATAAAATTAGATATAAAAACATTTCAATCTTATGATCATTTTTTAAATTGAAAACCTGCTCTTCCGTCCCATTCGTGGGATTATATTTAAATTAACTTATCCAAAATATTGGATTCGAATTTGGAAAAACAGATTAAGTATATGGAATCAGAATAATTTGTAATGTATAATAAGTTTAAATTTATTTTTTACCAAAAACATTAGTTAATGTAATTAAAGTAAAATAGATTGATTAAGAGAAAAATTAGCTTAATAAGGGACTAAACCGTAAAATTATGGTAAACAATGGCCTATAAACATTTATATAAGCAATATTATAGAATACATTAAAAAATATAATCCATGTTATGTAATTTGGTTAATTATTGTATCCACTAGGAATGGTAAAAATGTGGGTGGAATTCCATATTTAAAAAATTTACAGGAATGCCACTCTTCCTCCTATATAAAAAGAAAATCACCCCTACAATGTATTCACACATATAAATACATTTCAAAAAATCAAAAAATCCACCCATATAATCTCCCAAAATTCATAACCTAATTTTATAAACATCACTTTTAGAATAATTAAAACAAAGAATGTTTTTTAGTATTAACCAAATGGCGTTTCCCGAATAAGAGGTGACATTTTCATCAATCACTTTTGTTTCATTTACTTCTCCACCTGTTCGATTATTTTAATATAATTAATATATAAAAACCACAATATATTAAATATAATGATATTTTTTATAATATTTTTTTTCTAAACCTTCACATGCATTCATCAAATGGAATACATAATCATTATTTGTGTGTGTGACAAACAAAGGCCCTATGAAAGGATGTCATTCGTTTGAAAATTTACAACATTTCATGGTTGTAATAATGATGCACTTTTAGTACTTATATGAAATAGTTGACATTGGTAATTTATTTATTCTTCTATAATTTTTATATAATAGATAGCTTCATGTGTTTCACACTGTGGGGATACAACAACATAATTTATCGACCTGTGGACTACTGCCTCTTCTAAGCAATGTGATTCATTCACTCTACACAAGGAATGTGTTAAGGATGATTTTAATAAATATATGTGATATATATTACATAAATATGATACTAGAAGTATAATATACATATAAATAACTTTCATTTCATTATTTTGAATATGAAAAATTAATGTAAGTAGCATTCATGCTTACCTAAGTCCTACCATCTCCATGAACAGTGCATTACATTTACAACCTCCAAATATTTTGGATTATTATAAACAAATATATAATAAATATATATTATTTAATTATGGATTAAATTAATCATATTATTATTTCAAGATATAATTAATTGGAACAAAACAGAAAATTTCACTTTTTCTCAATAAACTAGGCAATTAAAACTTCTAATAGGGAAAATAATGAGATTTTACTGACAAAAGAGTAATAAGTTAGTACAAAAAGATAACATATGATATTATAGATATTATTATTATTATTATTATATTATATGTTATTTAATTTCATTAAATCATTATAATTTTTTTTAATTATGTCTAACAAAAAGGAAATTTATGTTAAGCGATTTCTATCTCAATTTTATATATACGAGATAAATGTCATATTAACAACTTACATATTTTGTGTAGTGTATTAAATTAAAATTTTGATATATTATAACATATATTATTTTTTATTCTTGTTTTTATAAGTTTCAATTATAATTATTTCTTCTATGGTGGTTTGATTTTAAATTTACCAAGTGTTAAGGAAATTTCATAATTTGTCTCTTTTTTAAATGGGTTATATTAATTCTATCATTATCATTAATAATATAATATTATGTGTGTAATTACTTTTTAATATATCTTATTGAATTTAAACATTATTTTTGTGGATTTATAATTGACAGACATAATATATTCATTGATTGATTCTCACTTTAACATTACATCCTTTTCAAGGGTTTACATCACAATCCCATCTTGTTAGGTATTATTTAGAGTAAATTTCTAATTAAAGGAAATTATCTGATAATTATTTAATAAATCCATTAATTTTATTATATTATAGTCATTCATGAAATTTTTCATGTAATACTATGGTTTTCCCACTGTTCAGTACTCAAAATGTTTTAGTAAATGTTTTTTTAGTAAAATCAACATTATTTTTATATTTAGGTGGAGAACCCATATTATTCTCAGAAACAGTATATTATGAAAACATTTTCAAAAAATGTTCTCACCTTTCCAAAATTATATATAAAATAAATATTGACCATTTTTTCATTTATAGAAATTTTCACCATAATAATGTTGCCACATTCCAAAAAAGGAATTCTTCTAACATTTTTACCATGAAAAATGAATTTTATTTTTCAACATGAATTTTATTCAAGGAATTAACCTCCATTACTTATTTTATGCTTCATTTTCTATATTAAAACTTCTAGTTGAAATGAATTTGTTCATCTAAAATTGATTTTTAATGAAAATAATTTCAAATTCTCTTTATAAATTAAAATGATATTTTCCTCAAGAATGTTTTTAAATGATATTTTTATATAATTTCCATTCATCAACGTCAATAACCAAATTTTTACTCAAATTAAGAGGTATCCTATTGATAGCCTCATTATTCTTCCTCTGAATGGTTACTGTTTTATTTTCCCAATGATAGTATTGAAATTAACTTCCAGGATTTAAATTTTTAGTCCCCCAGAAATATTCACTCTCCTATGATCATATGACAAAACATATTCCATAATTATCCATATAACATATCACGAATATCTTTATTTTCTAAACCATATATGATATTTACATACTAAAATTATATTTATAGTAAATTGATTATCTAAGGAATTATGGATAAATAAAAATTCTTGAATCAATAAAAATATTTGATAAGGCACATTGATCATTAATTTAATCGATTATTAAATAAATGATGTATGATTTTGACATGAAATATACTGTATTGTGACTAGTTAATGGAATCCCATCGATACATCAGTAGACTAATGAGACAAAGTTAGTTAGTGAAAACTTTTCAATTTTGTTTCCTAGTATAATATATGGGTTTCTAGCATCTTATTTAAAATTTATTGGTGATATATCTTAAAGGTAAATGTATCATGTCCCGGGATACATGGAATCCAATAATTTAGTATTGAATTATTTGAGAAATATTTTATTATTATTTTACATTTAAATTATTCTTTGAAAATATTTATCAGTTCTTCTTAGTTATAATTTTTTTGATTAAATTTCATATGTTCTGTTATTTACCCTACCATATTTAGTATTTCTTATACCATCGTTCAAATGAAATGTGAATTCAAATATTTACCTTTCCATTTTTTATGCACTTCCTTTATATTATTGATTGAAAGGAATATGTGTGTTTAGTTATTTAACTAGGAATAATGATTATTATCACTGATTCATTATTTCTTCTGTCACACATTAACTTTATATAACACTTGATCTCCACCTTTTTTTTCTTTTCCCCATGATTCCATGAAGTTTACTATGAAATATAGCAAATGATTTTTAATGTGGGATTAAAGTTATCCTCAAAAGAGAAAAATATGTTTTAATTAGTGTATTCTTTTTAAATAAAGTTTTCATGTATGTATCTAGTTTTTCAATACTACTAAACTATTTGGTACTTTGGGATTTGGTTCCTTGTAATCATTCATATGTAATGGTATTAGGCACTAGATCTGAACATCCTAGGCCAGGGAACAATAATCATGCAATAGAGGAGGATTTTTTGGTGCAGTACGAAGTCTATTGTGAGTTGTTAAATGATAATGTATATTTCTTATAGTTAATTATAATTTTTATTATTAGTTATTTATGTAATTTGGAATTATATAGGTTTTAGAGATCATGGAAAGGCAAGGATGATACATGGTGGAGCGCGATGATAGGTTAAATCTGTGTTCAAGGTAGCTTTTCCATATGATATAATTTTATATTTTTTATTATAAATGAGTTTGGATTCATGAATAATTCATGGGGATCATGTTATACATATTGCGATTTAGGATACCATGGGTAGAAAATATAAGACAAAAATAGGATACTTATTTATGAAAAGAGTGGTAATTATAAATTATGTGTCTTGATTTCACGTGGAGACTATAAATTCAATGGGAGAGTGTATAGTCCTAGATTTTTCCTTTTATGACTTTGAAATATATATATATATATATATATATATATATATATATATATATATATTCCGAGCTAGGCCCTGAGATGATGTGAGATTACATGGCATGATGTTCTGAAAATTATTTTTATAAACATATCAAATATACTTACATTGTGTGTTAAATCATTATTAAAGAAGTTGGGATTAAACTTATAAGGACTTTTTAGATTAGAAAGCTGAGACCAATTTTGTGTTCATATTATGGTTTCTACCATAGGAGCAATACTAAATAGGTCGATATGGGGGTTTCTAAATCCTCACTCATCGAAGGTACATACATTGGATTAATTTATTATTTAATTATTTAATTATTTAATTTAGAACTAGATTGAATTTTTAAAAATTTATCATCATGGAAACGTTCTGGGGGTTAAAATTGAAAACCAAGAATCATCAATGATGCTCTCATTCATCCTATATTGGTATTTCTCATCAAAAGATGATGAAATGCCAGATCAGATCAGATGGGGATGCATTGAACACAATGACTTCTCACAATATTTGGAAGATTAATTATTCATCAATGAGTGATACATAATCTTGGTAGGAATATTAAATTTTTTGTTTTGTGACATTTTTATTAAATGGTTTGAAAAGATCGATCCCTTCATTCAATGTATTCCAATTGTGGCCTGAGCATGCTCCAACGCACAGTTTAAATCCATTCAATTACATTGTTTTCATACCCATGACCCATTTTATTGATTTTTGTCCAAGAAATATTGCACAATGATGCTCATACATTTTTTAGGGTTTTATTATCACCAATTTATCATTGCATTAGTCATAGGTAGGACCCCATTATCCATGTTTGACCTTTTCAGGCGATACAAGGCCCAATCAAACCCATGAGCCATGATATATTGAATAAAGAGGAACATATTTGTAAATTAAGATGAAAAATGGTATATGTTTGATGTGAGTATGATCATCTAGAAAATCAATTGTTGATTAATTAAGAAGAGAAGGATTCGAGATATATGATGGTGTGTGGGTTCACAGAAAATCAAATCGGAGATGATTTTCAGTTAACGATAGTCGAAAACAATTATTTTATGCCAGGTATGATAATCCTGAATGTATTTGAAACAAGATCTATGGTGAAATGGATCGATGTGGAATGGAGATTGTGATTATTGAAAACTACAAATAACATAATGGCATGCCCTGTATAAGGATGATCACACGGTTTGTATCCCCCTCTATAGTGGTGACAAGTGTTTTGGAAAACATTATGACAATACGATGTGTAACCCTACTAAACTCTATGTAACCCTTATCTATTTGGATGACCTGTGTGTAGAATCACATGGCTGGGAACCCTTGTGTATGTACATGTCTAGGTGCATGGTTGTATACTTGACTACATGGGAACTTCTAGGTCACACGGGTGATACCCTGTTTGAGGTAACATGATGTTTACAGAGTACACAGACAGGGTGCCTTGTACAAACAAAAATGAGAAGGACATATCCCAATATAAGTTTTCCTAGACATGTTGTGGTTTCACCTAAATGGTGGTTAATTCTAGATTGGATAGAGCTATGTGTTATCAAGGGGCATGGCCAAGCAGTAGACGAAGACAACAAACCCTATGGGAACCCTCACACAATGTGTAACCCTTTTCATATTTTGAGGAAACATAGATTGTTCATTTGTACTTTATTTAAAACATTTTTTTCCTATTATTATCCTTTCTAGAGGTTTTCTCCACAAATAACACAATGGTTCCATCAGATGTGGATGTGATTATATCATGTGAAATGTTTTGGGAATGTTTCTTATGGAGGTGATTCCTAATGACCATAGTGATCATGAATAATCACCTGAGTCAAATGAGTTATACTACCCAATAGAGACAGTCAGTGGAGTCCTTGATCCTTAGAGTGTAACCTAAAAAAGAATGATTGCAGGTCCTTTACAAATTTATTTTTAGTGGGACCCCCTATCCAGTAGGGAATGGGTCCTCAAAGGCACAAGTGGAACCCAAATATTATACTAATTTGATGTTCATCAACCTTAGAGTGGATCCCCCCCCATTCTGGTATGAGTTAGGTCATCGACATCCTTGTAGAATAACATATCAGATTGGATGTGGTTCCTCAACCATTAGAGAGGAACCCCCTATCTGTATGGGAGTAGGTCCTCTATATTACTGAGGGGAACCAAAACTATCATGGACACAATTCTTTGTGAAACTAGAGTGTAACGCCCATCATAATGTTTAAGGTCCCCAACAAATACTATCGATATGAACCCTTCGGAAGGGCTGGGAATATGAGTTCCTTGGTGACTATCAGATTGGAACCCGCAATCTATATGGGTGCGGGTACACTATGATTACAATCATAGTGGTACCCCCTTTTGTATAATGGTGTGGGTCTGATTCATCGTGTTTTTGCACCCTAAATAGTGTGTCATAGTAACGAGGCATGGTTTGAAATGTATTTCTTATTATGGGAAGACACATTAGATACTAGGCATCAATTATGGTCTTTCTGAACTATTGAATATACATATTGTTGGGATGAACTATGAGATGATGATCCCTTACACCGTCATTTAGTATTATTTGGTATGAGGATATATGAATATCCATATGTATCCATTGTTTAGATTTTTATAATCTCTTAATATGAGAGGAGAAGACACATGGGGCACGGAACATGAATTCTGCATTTAGTTTCTCATGGTTATATTATTTTACTCCTCTAATATTGGTGGACAAGAGTCAATGGGTGGTTTATCTACTCGCCCTTTTTAGCACCTTTCTATTGGGAAGAGTGTACTTTAACTATTGTACTCGGTGTTTCTATTGTCTTTTATTTTGTGCTAAATATAGTGTCTCTAAATTTCTACTGTATCACTTACTGTCCCCCATTCATCTTTTGAGGTGTTCTAATTGTTTTTTATATACTAAACGCTACATGGGATTTACAAGATCATGTCATGTATTATGGAGATGACGAACATGTCAATGGAGTCTTTAGTGGAGTTCAGGTATAAAGCATACATTATACTGCATACAATGATCTTAGTGTGGTGTTATTATGTAGGGAACTTTTAGTGGTATAATTTTTTTAGTTTTTTCAGGTTGGGACCTATTTCTATTTGAGCATGGATTCTTCCACTTTTATATTTAGTTTTTACTGCAATAATATTTTACTATCTAGAGGTTTATGTGTGTTTTCTTTAATTTATAGTAGTGTTTCATATTTTAATCTTTCCATCTACAAATTTCATTGTGAAAGAGGTGTGTGCGTGAGTAAAGGTAATTGGGAAATGTCCTCCCCGAGAAAGTTATTCCTTCATAACTGGTCCTCACCCCCGCACCTATAGAGGTGGGCTTGGGGTAGTTACAGATTGAGCCCTAGCCGGGGTTGGGTCATGAAAAATTGGATGAAGATCAAGTTCATTCATTGGTACATTATAAAGAATACTACCAATAAAATTATTTTTTTTCGATAAGGGTAATCGTCTCAAAGTTCTAAGAGTCTAACATTGAGGATAGAGAGTCCATTTTTGGTGTGATGACTAACATATCCGTTCAACAAGCCCCTGACTACCTACTTGTTGACTTGGCATGCTGAGACACTTTTTTGGAGAAGAATTACGAATACATAAGATATTATTGATTCATTAACACCACATATGTATTAATATCCCCATTGTTGTTGATATATATATACACACACACATATATATATGCTCATCTGAATTTGGCACATCGTGATAAATATCTAGATGCCTTCGTAGTTCTAGCCACACAACATACCCATTTAGGATATTATTAATTATTCGGTGAGTGATGATGCCTCAGTTTGGGGTCCATCCCATGCTATCCTTCCTATATGTGGGTAAGTAGTAGATTCTCCACCTACCGAGTATCAGATTGTTCTAGAAGATGAGGATAAGGATTTACACAAACATATCACACTACACGAGTTCTAACATGGGGGTCCACTAAGGTTATGCGTTGATCCATATCCTTATGATGTATAGGATTTGATAGATATGGTCTATATCTTAAGTCTTTTTTGGACCATGAATGATCATGTGGTTGCACTGGTTTCAAGAACTTGGGGGAGCCTCATTACACAAATGATGATGAGGTGATATTATCATGTCCTGACATCTAGAAGCTATTTTGTGAGGATTAACACCCCTGCTAAAGATAATTGGTCTGGATATAATGGATTATGGAGATGAATTAGAGATGGTGTCAGTGTATGAGTACCTTAAAAGGTTCAAAAACATTATGTGGTACACTCTTGAAATGATCCAAGATAGTTACTTTTGAATATAGAAGTTTGAGCAGGGAATCCAAAGAAAGCTCTGAGCCAGTTTTGGTCCCCTGTGCATCCCCAACAATGTGGGGGAATTGGTGTGGGAACTAGTGATACAAATATTTTTGTCATTGAATTTTTAGATATTGGGATCTATAAGTGGGTTTCATAGAGGTGAGTCATTTTTTGCCTCAAGTAGACACTAGGCACTAGGGTCACGACACAGTAGACCTCCCTATGATCAGACTCAAGAATGTGGTTATAAGTACTGAAGAGGACCAGGGAATCCCAGAGAGGTGAATTAATTTACTTTTATAGGGTGAGGTTTCATGTCATGAAACTGTTCGAACCGATGTATTAAGGAGCACAAGCAGATAGATGATGCACCACTACAGTAGAGGCAGTGTCAGGATCAGGGATCTCCCAAATGAGAAAAATGTTGTCGCCAGGGGTGTGTAGATTATATAGGACCATGAAAAGATATAGGGGGATGGAATTATGAGATATTTTCTCCACCAACACTAGGTGGACCACATTAGGCTGAGGGAGCTAGAGGCCAGGACCCCAGATAACTTCTATCTTTGGAGTTTAATAAACCCGCTATTCATGAGATGATAATAGGTATAATTTTTTTATTCTAATATTTCTTCAAAATTAGTAGTCATAGGTTTCATCCATTCCTTTATATCTATATTCATGGTGAGAGATATTGAGCTATCAATTGAAGTGATACCCAATAGCTTCGTCTTGAGGTTCTTACATGGCAGGATTACTTTTTATCCTCTATCTGTGGTAGAGTGAGCTATATCTTGGTGGAGATTTGTTTACATGGGACCTCTTGGTCATTGCGATGGAACCCTATGACATCATATTAGTTCTAGAATTTATTTCATTCGTCTGAGACTAGAATAATTTTAAATATAAACTAGTCATATGGCTATATGTTGATGGGATTCATTTCTCTTTCTCTTGTAAGAGATATCTCAGGGATAAGAAGGTGGTGTTTGTGAGTAAATGGTTACAGCCCATCCCTTATAAGTTGGAAAGAATAACCCTTGGTGTAATAGGAAGGATATGAATTTGGATTCATCTAGTCATGGAATTTTATATGGAATACTTCCTTAAGGATGTTTTAAGACTACCTTCATGGCAGATGGTAGAGATTTTCATCGACATGAATCCCAAGACAACTTTAATTTCTTCTGTGGCACATAGGATGGACCCTACGAAATAATGGGAGATTCAGCTTTAGTCTGAGGTCCTTGGAGATAAATGTTTCATCCAACCCATTGTTTCATCATGGGTATCTCTAGTGTTGTTTGTGAAAATAGAAGACATAATATTGATTCTTTTTATATATCATCTTCTCCCAAACCAGGCTAAAATAAAGAAAAAGTACCCCTTTTGAGGATTGATGACCTCTTTGACATGTTTCAAGGTGTGAGTTGGATCTGAATGATTTTTGACTGATCTAACTGCCACCATTTGAGTGTTCCTATGGCTGATATTCCAATGTTGGTATTCTAATGTCGCTACAGACACTATGAGTTCCTAGTGCTTCACATTGGTGTGATTAATGACCCCACCATTCTTATGGATATGATGAACGAGGTCTTCCAAACATAATTTTACTAGTTTAATGTTTTTTTCATTTATGACATACGTTTCAACTCTCGGTCAGAGAAGGAATATGCATATCACATGAGGATAGTACTATACTTTCTATGAGATCACAATCATAACAAAATATCTCTCAATGTTTCTGTTATATATTCATGAGGTGTACTTTTTTAGGGTATCTCATTTATGGGCATGGTTGATCTATGAACCCAAAAATGATCGATGCATTTACTTCTTGGGACCCACCCATGAGTATGTACAAGGTGGGGAAGTTTCATCACTTAGTGAGGAAGTAAAGAATGTTTAAGGCATACTTATCCATAAGCGTATCCCATTTGACTACCCTGACATGGAATGGGGAGCCATATTCCTTGTTTGAGTAGTGTCAGAGGGGATTTGAGGAGTTTATGATTAGTTATTTAGTGTTTAGACTACTAGAGTAAGACATTTAGTTTTTAGTGTATTGTGATTCCTTTGGAGCTCATCTCGACTACATGTTGATGCATAAGAGGTAAGTTGTCGCATACAGGTTGAGGTAATTGAGACACCCATAGAAGATCTATGTGAGTCCTGAAATATTTTTGGAACAATTGTCTTCGGATTTAGTATGTGGAGTTACAACCATCTGGGAGATCACATTGTGGTTTACTCAGACCAAAAGAGTCTCAAGTACATCTTCTTGTAGAGAGAATTGAACCTAAGATAGCAATAATGGTTTTAATTTCTATATGAATATGAATTAAATATAGTTAATACTCTAGAGAAGAAACATTTTGTAGTATATTCTCTTAGCAATATGTCTTAGGCATGCTTCGTGTAGGATGCTTCAGAGTAGATGACCTCCTCGAAGCTAAACCTGTGGTGTAGGCGGGTGAAACCTTTCTGAAGCTGATGGTGTTGAATCCTCTATATCATGATCATTTGAGAGATTCCGAGATAAGAGACATCGACGATGAGGTATTACCTAATAATATATCCACATGCCACTCACTAAATGTATATTTTATAGGATAGAATTAAATAATATTATTATTAGGGATGAAAGTGGTTTCATTCATGTTTCTAAATTTGATGGTGTGAGTGTTTATCATTTATCCCCTTTATATACATCATACTGAGAGGAATATGTATAGATACCTTCAAAAATGTTTTTGGTGATCTGGAATGAGACAAATAATATCTGAGTTTATCTCTCGATGCTTTTCCTATGAACAAGTGAAATCTATGAACCACGTTTTGAAAAGTTTATTTCTGTTCCTTGGTATCTTGAAGATGTTATGGGATGGAATATCCATGGAAATTATGGTATTGATTATACACAAAATTAAGATATTTGATGATATCTATGTGTTATTTTAATGACTTAAGAAATAATCACCCTTACTTGCTTTTAGAGAGAAGAGTTTTGTGAATAGTTTTGGGAAGATGTATTCACGGGAGATTGTTAGCCTTTATGTTGTGTCCTCAACAATTGTATATAATCATAAAGTTTGGTTTATACCATGAGAGTGTAGAGGAATTCCTATATAATTCAAGAACCTAAAAAAGGATGAGCACAAAAATTTACCCCTAGATATATTGGTAGACTAAGCACACTATCTAGGTGTTGGAGAATATACCATGGGATTGAATGTTAGACTTCATCTAGAGAATGTTGGATCACTTTCCTAGGATTGAGTTTGTGTACAACAATAGATAACACTCTACCATAATCATGAAACCTTTTGATTCGTAGAATGGGTGACAATGTAGATCACCAGTTTGATGGATAGGGATTGGTGATACATCACTTGTGGGCCTAATTATTGTGCAAGTGATGATGAGGAAAGTACATGACATCAAGGAGCCAATAAGGATGGCCCAGAGTAAAAACAAATCATAAATAGGTCATTTTATTTTTCCCTTCTAGTTTAAGTATAGAGACCGAATTTTCAAAGGAGTCACTCTATGATGATGACTACATAGGTTCATCATGGGAGGTATGCTATCCTTGAGGTTCATCAGGACATTAGAGACTATTTGAAGGGTTGGCGAGGTTTCTTACCACATCACCCAATCCCCATAGATGGAGTGGGTTCACGATGAATTCCATGTGTTATATTTAATGAGATAAATGGACAACCCCACAAACATAATCGATTGGAAAGATATGGACATCATGGATGGAGATTACTTTTTGGAGCACCCGGTGGTGATCGAGGATCAATAGGAAATGGCCCTTTATAGATGAAACACCCCCTTGGTCCATGTCTGGTAGAATAATGACAATGTATAAGGGAATTATTGGGAGTGGGATAGCCATTTCCTGGTTTAGTATCCCATGTTTTGTCATATTATTTATTTTCAAGGATAGGAATATTGAAAGATGGAATGATATATATAAGTTGTTTCTTCCATTTATGTCTCTGAAATATTCATATATATATTTCTAGAGATGGGAACTAATATGGCATGTGATTCTAGGGCCTGATGTCTTGGAATTAATTTGTTTAAAATATAAAAATTAATTTATATTTTACGCTCACTAATTCTTAAAGAGTGTATGAAAAATCATAAATACATTCTAGGATTAGAAATCAAAGACCTCGGTTTATGCCTGAGAAAGGTTTTTACTCAGGCGACAACATTAAAATGGTTGGCATGGGGCATTTAGGATCCTCTCTTTTTTTGATACCTTTAATTGATTAATTTCATATAAATTAATTAATTGATTGTGGATATACAAATTTTTTAAAAAATACATCTTCATGACATTGTTTTCAGTGTTAGCCACATAATCCTAAAATCTACATTGATTCTATCAATCATTCTCAATGGGAAGATCTCATTAGATGATGAGGAAATTCTATATGAGATCAGATTGAGACATATATAACACAAATACTTCTCTTTATTATTGTCATATAAAATATTCATCATCAAGTTATTCATAATCAAGTTAGAATAAGTCAATTTTGTGCCTTAATTCATTTTGATTAAATGATTTCTGTAGATCCATCCGTTTTATTGATCTAAGATATCTGTTGTATCGACATGCTCCAATGCACGACTTAATCTGATATAATTCAACTTTTTAATGCTCACAAATCCCTATTCTTGATAATTATAATAGATTGATTAGACACTAACGTTGAAATCATTTTTTATGTCATTTTACATATTCTCTCTTCCCATTTTTCAACCTGGGACCCTACTATCTCAGTTTTACATTTTTGTGTAGTACCGAGCCTGATCAGATCCTTGAAACCGAAGAAGATCAACAAAATAGGCCATAATCGGTAAAATAAAACCATATATGGTACATTTAGGAATCGAGGATGATATTTTTTATGATCTTTTGACTTGTAATTGATCGCGAAAGGCATTGGGATGTGAAGCATGATATGTGTTAAAAAACCTCAAACCGGAGCCGATTTCTAGAGAATGATGGCCGAAAACCATGATTTATGGCCATATACTCTTATATTAGATGAATTCAAGGTTGGATATATGAAAAAATTGAGGGAAACAATATGATATAGAATTTGGATCATGAATCTCAACAACTAGAAAAAACATAACTACACACTGTGTATAAGGATGGACACACATCCTTTATCCCCCTCAGTAGAGGTGGATAAGGATGTTTGAAAGCATAAAGATGACATGGAGGGTATTTCCCATACACAACATATACCCATTACCCAATAATAAAAACTGTGTTGAGTATCACAAAGAAGGGAAACCATTTGAAAGAACATGGCTAGGTACATTATCATGTACCTAAGTATAGAGACACAACCATGTCACGTGTACAGCACCCAATGCGAGGAAACATGTCATATACAGAGTATACAAACATGGTGTTTGGTATATAGACACCATGATAAGAACATGATCCATTCATAATTATACCAGAAACAAAAGTAAGTTCCCCTATAGTTAATAACTACTCCATGGGATGGAGTTGTGATCTCAATAGGGACACTAACATGAAGTTGATTAGGACCACACTCCATTTTCATCACCTCATAGGATGTGGTCCCATTGACCTCTATACAAGAAACAATAGTTTTCCATATCTCCATCATTTGGAATTAGATTTTGGCCTATGAGTAGTATATCCTGTGTGTTCTCCATGAAAAATGTGACGGTTCACTTGGTTACAGTGTTGAAGATATGATGTGAAATGTTTTGGTCACAATACTTGTGGAGGTGAGACATTATGATGATAGTGATAATGTAGAATCAACAAATACTCTAGAGTTGCACACTATTTTAGAGTTGGGAAGTGGGGTCCAATATCCTCATTGGGTATCCCCCTTGTTTCATAGGCGCGAGTCCTCTATGGGAACCTTATGAGTGAAACCCCCTACTAGGTTGGGCACATGTCATCAACTTTTGAGTGGAACCCTTATCAGATTATACATTATTCCTTAACATAGATGTGTAACCCCCTAATAGATTAAGGTATAGGTCACTGTCCATTATTGTGGAACCCCCATCAACATGGGCACAATTCCGCTACCTTAACAAGTAAAAACCCTAATCACCAAGGGTATGTGTCCTCATGATACTATAGTGGAACCCCACATCTTCATGGGTGCGGGTCCTCAACATACACTAATGAGTGTAACCCTCTAAAAGTTCTTGGTTGAATAGTTCCTCAATGACTATTAGAGTTGAAACCCAATTAGAATTTGTGTAAGTCCACTAAAGTTACTAGCAGTGTGGAAACCTCCCAATGTACTAGGGTTGGGTAAAATACATTGAGATTGTTCCCCCTTGACTGTGCGGCACATTTATGACCATTAGCTTGACTTATACAATTACTTATGGGTAATCATGTGAGATTATCGGAATTGTTTATGGTATTTTGGATCTTTTGGATACTCTCCTTTTTAGAATCATATATGAAATGGTGACCCCCATAGTCTCTCATTTGGGTTTCTTTTCACTGATCATATATATATATATATATATCCTTATGTTTCCACTCCTTGTATTTGGTCAGACACTATCGAAGAGTTTTGAATACATTTTAGGTATTCTACACGCTTTTCATGGTTAGATTCTCATGGTTCGATGAGTTTACACTCCTACTAAAAGAGGTTATTACTCAATAAAAATTTCATCTACTCACTATGTTTATGCCACTATGTTTGGATGATATTACTTCTAGTAGTGGTTTTTTTGAACTATTCTCTTTGACTGTACCATGCATCTATTATCTTTACATTCCTATTTTGTCTTGTACTGCTTCCCCTTCAAATTTTGAGGTGTCAAACTGGATATGTATATACTCACCCCTACATGGGATTTTCTCATACATGATGTGTATTATGAAAATTATGGATATTAAAATATTGAATTCATTGGAGGTTAAGGATACCTAGTACTAAGGATCACATATGTTGGTCATAGCTTGGTGATATTAATAAGTGATCTCTTTGTAGATTAATTTTTCTAGTTCTATCATGTAGGAACTGTTTTCAAGATCAGAAGGTATTTTTCCCATGGGATTATAAATTTTTAATTCTATACTTTTTCACTATATTGAGGGTCATGCATGGTTGATTTACATTATTGAAATTTTTTCTATTTTAATATTTCCTACATAACTTTTCATCAATATGGTTGTGTGTGATTATAGGAAATTTGAAAGAGGCCTCCCTAAGATAGTTATTTCTTTGGCACTAGTCCCCACCCCTAGAATATAGAGGGTTGCTTGTGTTAGTTGCATCCTTAAACTCTTCTTGGGTTGGATTATGACCGAGACAGTGATAGTTTGTTTCTTGTTGGGTGCTATTAAGATTTTTTGGGTTTGATATTTTACTGGGGAGTTATTAGGTTGGGTTCTTAGAGCTAGTGGGTTAGAATGAGAGGCTTATAGTAGACTACTATAAAGAGAGTTGATCACAAGTCCCAGTAATGGCTATTAATTCCCTCACAAGGATAGAAATTAGTCATATTATAACTAAATAGATTGATGAGTCATCCATGATGGGATGTTATATATACAAAGGGGTTCCTTATATATGATGTGATAGGGAATCTTTCTCAATGGATGTGACATAGGGGGAATGAAATGAATAAGGTAGTTTTTTGAGGCTTGTAATTGGGATCCCCTGATGGTTTTCAATGGGAATTATACCCATCTTGTTTAGTTTAGGGATGGGTAAAACTAGTTGGATTAGGGTTGTCCTTGGGTAGTGGGACTAGGAATTTTGTCCATTTTTTGTGAGGTCAGATAGGACCTTGTGGTTTATGTTTGGAAGATATTAGGATATATAGATTTATTTAGGGGTTAGTAGTATGAGATTTTATCAATGAGTAGAAACCTTAAATGATATAGTGGACCTAGTGGATTCCCTGATGAGTGATATGGGATGTGTTTAGAATGAAAGGATATGTATCGAGCGACTAGTTCCGTAGGATATATAAGAGAGCTATTTCAAGAGTTTTAGACTCTTTGTGTTGTTCCTTGTACATTCCTATGTTTGTGATTATGATTTGAGATTGAACCATTAGGGTGAAATATTATAATGATTGTCCCCCAATAGTTGAGACAACAGTAGATACATTTTCATTGTTGAGATGGAGTCCCCATGTGCATGAATTATGTGAACCTGTCTTGAGAGGCATGGATCATATAATTAAACCTTAAATTGAGTAGGATCAGATCAATCTAGTTGATAAGATAAGTGAGATAGATGAGTCACAAGATAATGTGATATGTTGATAGAGTACCCTACCATGAGAGGTAAGGTTATGGCTTAATATTTATATGTGTGTCCATACTCTATCACCATATGTATTGGGTTGATGTCTTTAATAAATCAAAAACTAAGGATGAGGGTACGATATAGGTTTTTTGACATGAAATGTTCTAAAAATGGATCATAGAATGGAATTATAGTTGGTTGAAATAGAAATTATGGTGTCATGGGAAGAACATAGTGGTATGGAAGGTGTGCGAACTTCAGCAGGTTTCTAGGATTCATTGTTATGACATGGTGTCCTAGAGATAATTAATTAATTATTTATTTATTTTATTAATCCATAAAAACACATATGATTATTTATTTTAAGGTTTAATATTGAGGACATATTGAGTTTTCTGCTCACACAATGAACAAGAACTATAGTGAACATTTATTCCTTATCAATACAATAATGTTTGGCATGTGATGTGTAGTGTATTAAGTTTGAGAAGTTATACATATATTTATAACTAGGGTAATTAGTGTGGACCATTAATGTTATTTGGGTCAATATTTTTTTATTCTTTATTTTAAATACATGATCATGAATGGAATGGAATTGGGTCTTTATGACTATATACACTCTATTGATTTATTATTGAATTATTTTATTTTTTATTACATGAACTATTTCTTGGATGTATTTATTTATTTTACACTATTAGTTTACTCTAATTTGGGGGTATAGTCTTCCCATTATATGTATTAGGACCCCACTATTATTAGTAATCTTCCAGAATATGGGAAATTGTACTTGTGGCCATGTGAAACTCTAGCTCATATAGTGGTTTTGGTTTAAGGTGTTATTAATGGTATCATAGATTTTTTAATTGTATTAATATTTTGTAATATACTATACACAAGGTCTAGTAATGTTTTATATATTTTGATGAACTTTAGTCTAGTTTGGTGTGAATAATATTTTAGTGGGAAGTCTTAACAGGTTGACGATATTTCAATAGATTCTTTTTTATGATTTTTAGTTTTTATTCAGATGTGATGTTTTTTACTATAGTTTGTGATTTATATTTTATTCTCCTAGTGAATTGGAAGGAATATCATATGAATTTATCTTTTTAGGGTTATATGATCAATATTAAAAATGTCTTTTTATGTTTGATTGGGTTTACTGATGAGAGGCTATCCTACGAAATATGTAAAAATTAACTTATATTGAGTATTCTAATATAAACTATTTGTGGAGTTTTACTTATCTATACTTTTTTATACTGATTAGTTGAAATAATGATGACCAACCATTTGGATCATGTAGTGATATGTTATTTTGTGATGGATATATGGTGGAATTGGTAAAAGGACATATAGAGACCATTTGTGGGTTGGTGTAATAATTGACTTCCATGGTACTAAAATCAGAACAAAACTTTTAGGAACTCTATGACCATGTGATGATATAAGTACATGAATGGATTTACATGAGTATGTATTTTACATAACATAATTTTTAAACAATATAGACCCACACAAGGTTTCAAAGATAGATTTTTAGTGGCATTCTACATAACTGATCTTGGGGTTAGATGAATGAAATGTGAATTGACTTTATCCTTAAGGATTTAAAGAACTATGAAAGATTTTGGTATCAAGAATGATTCTTAAGAATATAATATTGTATGTATTCTTTGACATTAAAATTAAATAAATTACTATAGTGGAATAATGGGATCATTTTTATATGTTTTTTTGGGAATGATGACAATGTGAAACGTTACTATATGGTTTTCCATGGAATGAGTGAGATTTAGTTAGATATTGGATGTTAATGAAATGTGAGGGGAGCATGGTTGATGACTTGGGCATATGATCATAGGTTATGTGAGTTGTGAATCATGGTATAATGAGTCACATTCTATGATATGGATGTTTGGGAGCGTGAAACTATTATATTTGGGAATTATAGAGTAAGAATGTGAGAGAAATAAGTGAGAGGGTTCTTGATGGATCAGTTTTACATCACAAAGAGAGACTGAGTTGGAATGTTTTTTTTTGATTAAATTTTTTCATGGGTTAGGAATGGTCTGTGTTGGTTGTGCACAATTACTTTTTGAGTTGTGTATTAATGAATGAGTAATAATTTGGTTTGTTGAGCATTATTCATGTTCTGGATGAACTAAATAAGTGATACAATAGTAGAACAACATTGTGACACACATCTTCATAGTGGATTGGGTTGTTGGTTTAGCTAAGGGATGCCCTAATATGAAATAATGATGTTCCTAGATGGTTTGTAACGGGACATGGAAGGTTTTCATGATAAAACCCAGGTGATAGTGTGTTCTTCCTACCCAATCATTGAATATGGGAATGAAAAAACGTTGGGCTATGAAGATGATTGTTTTTTTAATATAGAGAATATAAAAATTATAATGTTATTGAGTTATAATGAATAGATCATGGGTGAATGAACCACTTGTTACATGTGTAATTGGTTCCATGAGTCTAGTAATTGAATGGCCAGGATGAAATAGTGATACAAATGTGCTATTAGATTTAATGGTATCTAGTTCCATAGGCAATTTTATATATGAGGTTTCATATTTTCTATTGGTGAAGAATATTAGATGTAATTGGAATAGGGGTGGTGTTGGAATAATCCATATGTTATTCAAATTAGAGGTGCACTGGTGCTCAATTATGGAGAATTTTATGTACTATGGGTTGGAGGGGGTCCAAACATAGAATTAGAGTTAATTTTAGTTTCATAAATAGTTTTGGATGGTTTTATGGAATCATGATGCATATAGAGGATAATGAATCATCATCATACGAAGTGATACTATAATGAGTCGGTAGTTGAAATTAAGTGATTACAATAAATGTCATATAAATGTGTAAAAATGGGTTTTTTCACAAAATATGATATAATGAGGTGAGACCTTCACTAGAAGAGTTTTTTGTAATGTTAATGTTATTTCAATGGATCACTGAAATAGTTTTCTCAGTAGGAGATTCATATGGTGGGGTCCACCATAGCTCTGAATCAGCCATTATGAGTGAAACCTTTTGGTGGAGATAACTTTAATAAATTGGATGTTTTGGTGAAATACACTATGGTTTCTTGGGATATACATGTTTTTGATCACTATATCAATATTGTAGTTGATAGAGAGTGATTGGATCAACATCTTGTAACTACTATGTATTGTGGATGAAGTTACACAATAGTGGCACGTTTAGAATTCCAATGTATGAAAAAATAATTCCGTTGTTATTTGGAAATAAGAGTGGGTGAAAATTTATTTTTCAAGGACTTATTTAGATTAATTTTAATGATAAGCATTCTAGTGAGAAATGTTTTTCACTATATAGATTTACGAGTTTCTATTTTTTGGAAGAAATTTGAGTTTTAAACAAGAGAAGGGGTCATTTTGTTGATTGGGATATAGAGGAGGAATCAAAGAATTGGATGAACCTTGGAATTCATTTGGGAATATGGATTGGGGTATATTTATTGTTTCTTATGATATGATTTTCATTGAACATTGGTAGGGTGACCCATGTCCTAAAATTTAGTAGAATATTGTAATTCCATAGCTACCAAAATAAATTTTTGATTCCCAAAATTAGGTATGATTATTTTGACCCAAATTAATATTGTATTTAATTTTTAAAGGATGGTAGCAACATTGAGGCCCTTAAAAATGATTTATTTTTTTTTTATCAATGTTTAATCCTTTTCAAATTCCCTAAAAAAAGATCCCATTTTTCAGTGTCAGGTGGTCACCATACATCAGAAAAAATCATTTTTTGTCAATGTTTTTGTTACTCTACAACATTAAACTGCGTAAGTTATATGTTGAACATGACATTTTTGAAAATTTTTATCTGATGTTCTAATAAATACATGGTATTTGAAGAAATAAAATATCTACAAATAGAATATGGCCACATAGATTGATATAAGATGGATGTATGGATATAAGAGACGAGCAAAGAAGTCTATGGTACATAATTCCCCAATCGTATACCCTGAGGGAGACCCAAAATATGATCCTTTGTGAAAGGACTAATCTTAAATTCAATAAAGGGGATTACCTTTCACCCATGAATTAACCCCTACCTAAATGAGCCACCATTAAAAAAGAGCACCGTCCATGATCCCCCATCCGTCATTTTAAAGAAATGTAAGCAAAATGTGGTATGCATTGGTGATCGTTAACATCTAGGCATTCATCCATAATTTTAAATGGGTTTGTAACCAATATTTCCCCTTACAAAAACTATATAAATCTTATCATGTTCCTTGTACAATAAATGGGGAATTATTTCATTGAGACCTCACCCATGACTGTTAGATTTATTAAGCATATTAATAAGTTACATTAGTGAATTCTCCGATCAATATTGTATTTTTTTGTGGTATGGGATTTCCAGAATATAACCTACATAGAACGTGGGATCCGAATAATGTTCATACATTTCATTTTTGTGGAAATGAGGATCCCATCCTTAGTTTTAGTGGAAAATGACTTCATGGAATGTGTTACAAAGACTGTCAAATCATGTGTGAATCCAATAATATTAAAATATCCTCTTATAATCCATCTCCTTTCCATATTCTCCTATTTGAATAGTTATATGAGAAAACATATGGAATCCCACTTCGACTAAGATCCAAGTCTTTATTGGGGAAAATCATTAAACTTTTGAACCCTTTCCATCATCCACTAGTGGACAAGAGAGATTGTGTGAAATGAAATATCATATATATCCTCTACTTTCTCACACTGGGCATGGATATCATGGGATAAGAGTTTAGTAGTGAACAAGTCACTATAATAATAAAATATCATCAATTTATCCCTTAGTAGGTGTAATCCCCATCATATCAAAACTAAATGGTATTTGATTCTTGTTCATGAACCATATGTATGACCCATCCCAGAGGTCCAAATCAAACAACGTTAATCCATTATCATCATTATTAGTATATATTCCCAAATATATCATTCCCTCACCTATAATTATGTATTCCTATCAGGTATTTTTTTACATCATCCTTATTGTATTATATTCCCATTATAGGAAATATCATCACAGGTCTATATTAGTTTCAAAATAAAACATAAAAGGGATTCTTGAGAAGAAGTCTCGCACCATCACAGAATAGGAAAACTCATGCTCAATTTCCATCCATATGAGACTAAACATGATTGTTTGGTTTTTGATACATGACCCTAAATTTAAAATATGTCTATTAATGTGGCACAAAATAATGTGGGTTCTAATTACATTCATAAGTATACAATGGAATCAATTCTTATGGGAATAAACCCAACATCAAAATTAAAAAAACGTTATTGGAGAACAATAATCTCGTAAATCCCCAATGATGAGGATTTAAACCAAGATCCCTTAAATAAATCCTCACTAAGTAAACAATAATGGAATGAGATAGAGAATCATTAACATATATAGATGGATCTATCAATAGATTAAAAAAAATACTTATAGATGATTCCAATGATATAAAACCCTTGATACATACAAATAGTTACTCAAAAATGTATATGTGAATGATTTGAAATACGAATGGATACCAATTTTAATTAAGGGTTAACAATATATTAAAAAATATTAAATAAATATAAATGATATACTCATAGTAGGAAATAATTCCCCAAAATATTGTGCGATGAGATAGAAATCCAATTACCTTGAATAATGTTATTGACTAAGAATCATTTTGAAAAATCCAACAATGTCTTCTTACCATTGTAATGAAAGTCCATAAATCATCATGGAAACATGAAACATTTTATTTTTATTATTCCATGAATTATCATCATTGGGAAACAATAGAAAATGGGATCTGAAAAAATAACTAGTGGATTAAAATAAAATATTTTGCAACCATACACAACCTTAATAGTTTACCAATAGGCCTCCTAGTTACCATCATAAAAAAATGGTTATCCTGATTTGAATCTACATTTTATTCAAATTAACTATGTTCCACACATGTTAGGCATGTTTTCATTCTCAAAAACGGAAATAATCAATCCATACTTCCATTAAGATAATAAATGACGATTTATCTCATTTATTATGATGCTACATTGAATAGTTTTTTTATTTATGTCTTCTATATATGTGTAGGAAAATTTAGAATAACTCTCTAAAATCAAAATGGAATCCCACTACTTAAAATATACATTTTCACTTGTTTCTACTCTTGTGTGATCCACAACTAACTAAAGGATAATATCTTAAAAAAAGGTCTCAAGAACATGGTATAAAATGTACTAGTTTTATAGTTCCACCTCTATGGTAACATCCCAATATTAAAGGCAACACAAGAACCCCTCTATGAAATAAATCCCCAGCATCCTTCCACCATGAAATTCCTATGGAAAAAAAAGAAAATTATTCCAATTTCCATATCATTCAATTTCAAGTACCCATCCCCAGTATAGAAATATATATTTACCTCATATTTGGGAGTCAAATAGGCACAAATAGTCCTTAAGAGGAATAAAACCTACCATCATTGTCAAAAGATGTTAAATTGTTTAAAAACAACCTTAAGACGTGATGTTAAAATTTATTCATACCTAATATACCATGAATTAGATACCAAATGAATAATGAATGTGATTCCATAATTGAATAGCATAAGAATCCCCTTAACATGAGTATATGATGCCTCTTAGGAGATTATTTCATGAATAAATGGAAAACTTTTAATCATGATATTATTTCCTGAAGACATGGTTGTATTTTCTTGTGATATAATTTATTAATCTTATGGTAATATTCAAGGAAAAATTCTCACATCCATTGTGTTCATTAATTACATGGAATTAGTTTCATAAGAATATCAAATTATAATAAATGTTTAATCTCTCTTTCATATTTTGTTAAAATGCACAATGTTGTTGACGTCAATTGAAAAGACCATTGTTCTAGGTGCCGATCCCTTATCAAAAATTCTCTCAAGAATTATATGTGGCTTGAATATCATTTCAATTATGTATATATTGAATTTTGGGTTTATCATCATATGACCATCCACAATATGGAATGAAATAAATTCCCTCATACTATTTTGTATAAGGTAGATAAAAATGTGAGAGTCCTACATGAGTTTCCGATTCATTCATAAACACGTCTTTCAAAAATGTCACTTTCTTTCTATATAAGAATTGAAATAGATTTGAGTCATTTAACATACATATGAACTAATTTTTTATTCATTACCATCTTAATTTGTGGTTTAGTGACCCTTTTATAAAAATCCTAGGTATAGAAAAAATAAAAATTGAAGAATTTACCCTCTATAAATTCATGTCGGACCCATGCCAGGTAAATTTCCATCTACAAACTTTTTGTTGATTGATTCTCATAATAATGTGATATATAATGATGTATAGATCCCACATTCCCTTTTAATCTAGATAATCTAGTAAAAAGCATTACATAAACCCTAGAGTTGTCTAATATAACTATTCACATACAAAACGTTTCCCAATAATGTTTGATAGAAATGGATGAAACCTACCGACACATCCTGAGAGAAAATAGGGGGTAGGAAAATATTTTTATCACTAATAATATTGAATGTTAGTTTATATTGACATAAAATAGAGGGTAAGGGAATGTACACATCCCTAATCTATCAATGGAATGGGAATATATTCTTAATCGTACTATAAAAGTCAACCATTACATAAAGGTGATAATGGAAGGACATACATCTATTCATGTCCGCATTCGATAATTATTCATAGATATAATTATTACATTAGTAGTGACTAGTAAATTGTAATTCAATCCCAACTCAACATTTTATGTGGCACAAAAAAAATATACGATGGTCACTAAGCTGCAGAAGGATATTCAAACTACCATACAAGAGGGTCATCCACAAAATATTATGATAAATGGAAAACATGATCGAGCACACACACATGTTTGGACTCGAGATCATTAGTCCACTTTTCCAGATACTACAGGGTTGGAATATGTCCCTTCTATAATGTCATGAAATTATTAGAATATTCAAATATCAGTATGATTGTTTCTCATGAATGTTCATTTACATGAAAGTTGTAACCCATGACATGAATCTCTGACCACCCAAATTGGAGAATCTAAAATAAAGTCTCCTAATAGTTGATCAAAAATAAAATATAATGATGAAAATAATTCTATACTCAAGGATTGATTTATTGATCCCATAAAATGTTCATCAATAGTGACCCAAGACCTTGCTGATTAGTTACAAAATTAAAAAAACAATAATTTTAGTTTTGATAGTCCTCCTTGATTATTTTCAACCAATAACACTAGAGGTAATCCATTGAATATAAAACACAAAGGACTCCTTTTGGTCATGAAATAATAGATCATGATAGCCTATATCTTGATGTTTATAATAGAAACCCTCATGTTCATCAAAATATTAAAATACAATATGTTCATCCCCTTTCTATAATCTACCCTAAAGGTTATCCCGAGGGTATATTCCACATGATTTATCCATACATTCAGATGATACCTAGGAAGAAACGTCCGAAGATTGAACTAAAATGTTAAGGGAATATTTTTCTTCTATATGTAATATTATAATAGGGAATATTAATTGATAATATTGGAAGGTGAAAATATTATACCCCTCCCCATGAAATATTTCACAAGAATTATTTCTTGTATTAATGAATCTAGGTCCTAGTAATAAGTCCCAAAACTAGAAGGCACTATTTTTTATTCTACATGACATTAAACATAAAAGCGTTATCCATGTCACACAACCCTAAAAGGAATAAATCATACCTTTATAGTCACATTATGTTTAATTGATTGAAAACATTATTATAATATGATATAAAAATTTATTCTTACCTAATCCACCAGCCATTAGATACCCTATACACAAAGAATGAGATTCGGTGGTCAAAAATAATAGGAATCACCTTTTCATGATTATGTAATTCCTCTAATGAGATGATTTCTAAAATAACTGGACACCATTTAATTAGTATATTATTTCCTGAACACTAGAGGATATTTTCTCATGATATGATCTCTAAATCATATGTGAATCTTTTGGGCATAATCTCCACATCTATTGTGTTCATTCATTCCATGTAATTAGTATCCCATGCATATAAAATGATATTACATGTTTAATTTCACCTTAATATGTTGTTAATCTGCACATTGTTGCATACATCAATTTAAAATACAATTTTTCTAGGTTTCTATCTCCTTTCAAACATTATCTCTAGAACTATATGTGGCTTGACTCTTATTTCAATTATGTATGTAGTGAATTTCTGGTTCCAAATCATAGACCCATCCACAAAAAGTAATGAATAAAAATTTACCCCATACAATTTTTTATAAGGTAGATAAAAATGTGGGAGTCCTACATGAGTTTTTGATTCATTCATAAACATGTCTTCCAGAAAATGCCTCCCTTTATTCCTATATATTAATTAAAATATATGTGAGGCATTTACATTACATATGAACTATATTTTAATAGATTCTCATATTAATGGGATGTGTAGTGATCCTTTTATCAAAATATTGGGTATAGACACAATGTAAATGTGATAATTTACCCTCTCAATATCCAAGTCGGACCCACGCTATGTAATTTTCCATCTAATAACTATCTGTGGAGTCATTCTCAGCCAAATGGGATTTATAATGCTGCATAGATATCAAATCACGTGCTAAGAAACAATATAAATAAATGAATATACCCTCTCTACATACATGCCAGACATACATAAGGTGATTTACCATCTAAGAACTATATGCGGTGTGATTCTAATAAAAATAAGATATTTACTGACAACCAGATCTAAAATCCTAGATCTATCCACATTATAAATTGAATAATGTTCCCTCTATATATATAGTTCTGACCTATTCCATGGAATTTTCCATCTAAGAATTATTTGTGTCTTTATTCTTTTTCTCATAAGATACTTAGTGATGACCAAATCCTAAATCTTGATCAAATCCACAATATGATAGAAATTTCTCCCTGGGTAAATATGGATTTCTTGGTGTATGTATTCCATTTATGTAATAACAACTGGTGGATATATTCTTTATATAGAGAGATAAGTAATGACACAAGAATCCAATATCATGTTCCAACAATAATATAAGAGGTTCTCTCCCTGAAGTTTTGAGATACATCAATTCATATCATGGTCAATGGTGTCCTAAAGGGAAGACCATAAAAGGAACATTTGAGATACTTACCTCATGATGATTGTTTTGTAGGGAAACATCCACAGAATAATATTAAAAAATATATTTTCAACAAACCTACCATATTAAATAATACTACATATTTTCTCAATCCTCTATTGATAGGACCATCAATCGTGGTGATATTCTTCCTACACACCTCCATTTTATAACTATATATTGCTTTATTATCATATAAATGAGATATTCAGTGACACTTGAATCTTGTATTCAATGCCCAACCATGAAAAAAAAACTTATACACATATACTACATATGATGTTGGTCAATGTATGCCATTATCCCCTTAGTCATATCTAACATCAGGTTAAAAACAATCATCATAATCCATACATATTCATTTCAAAAATCACACTTCATGTATTGGGAAACACAGATCCCTATAAAAAAATCATAGGGTGTAGGTGAAAAAGGAATTAAAGTTATAATGAAATTTTTTTAGCATGCATAATATTCCATAATGTGGATTTTCACAATAAGCCTCTAAATTGGGCATGTAAACCCGAGGTCCCTTCACCCCAAGAGAAGCCCCTGTTATATCTATATTCCATAAAAATATAGTATTGGGATCCATTTTTAAAATTTTTATCGTCACATTACATTATGTGTTTGTCCATTATGACCGCCTTGGATAAAAGAACACTAAAAGTCATAATTAGCGACTTCCTTCACTCATTTACCTTCATGTATGGACTATGTTAGATTTTTTCATTGTATTTCCCCACAGAGTTGTTGATTGTAGTTGTGGTGTCTTTAACATAAGATAAATTCATTTAAATTAATATAACCCAAGAACTCTCTCACATCATGGATAGTATTCCAATTTTCAATGTCCTCTTATATCTTTTTTTTCTTTATCAAGCATGATTCATGTGAACTTAGACGTTTTATGACACTACACCAGGTTCCAAATTTCTAATATTTTCCTTCACTTTTGATCTCTTTAATAAAAAAAAATTACACATTAATTCCCAAAAAACAATATTTATTAACGAAATTTACTATTGATAACCAATTTCATTCAAAATTATCTCATAATACTTAAGAAGATTATTTAAAAAACTACACTTCATGGTCTTGAGAAATTCCAATATTAAAAAATTTATATCTAATATCTATGATGAATGTATTTAGCTTTGAAGGAATGAATTATTTGTCTATCCATAATACTTTCATATGTATTTCTATATGATACACACTGATGATTTCAATTAACATGATTTAACGTATTCTTTAGGAGAAACCCCATTTATTATCATTTTTCCTAATAATATAATATCATAAAAAACAATTTAGATATGTTCTAAAGCCATTAATTTAATATATACCACATTCAATTTCTTCAAATCTAAAAACTCTCCAAATAAATCATAATAAATCCATCATATCATTCAGAATATATGAAGAATTATAATTTTTAAATGATTATTTGGGTAACTCACGGTCAATGATTTCCGACCTATATTGTCACATGCATTTGAATGAATTCCAAATGTTGAAATGAAAAAGGAAGGAGATATAAAAGTCCTTAGGATGAAATCCTGAAAATGTTATGAATGATCCAAATACAATTCTTGGCTTTCTAGGTTTGAAATTAACAAGATATAGGAACGATTAGGAATTTGTAATTAAAATGGAAGAAATCATTTATGTTGAAAACCTAGAAGGCATAGCCTATGAAAAAAGAATAATCATTCCTTCTTTGTATGATTTATATTAAAAATTAAAGAAATAATGGTATTTATTGAAAATAATTATTTTTTTTAGAATCCAATGATTGACATCAAGAAATAGTAAAACATCACTTTCTATGTCCCTTAACCTCTTAAAAAATTTGATAGTTGAAAGTGTTTATTCACATCATTTCAGTTAATATATTAAAAAAACCAGGTTATACAAGATTATTAAATCATTCAAAGAGGCCAAATATATTGTTATAGTGATGAAAAAAATACTTATACCCATTTTGGATCCCTGAAGAAAGAAGAGGAAAATGTTTTCTTCATATTAAGTATTCATCATTATGATCGATGTATTTACTCAATAGTCATATTAACAAGGATATCTGGACATTATATTTTTAATCACTGTATGGTGATATGAGGAGAGAGAAAATATAGTTGTGAAGAAACTAATATTCCATTAATTTTTAAAATTTATCTTTTAGAAAGGAGGAACATGCACATATCAGGCCCTGCCCCACAAGATAATTTATGTTACTACATGGCTTACTCAGCTGACTCAAATAGATGGATCATTATCTGACCAGAGTCTCTATTTCAAAGAATGGTTATTGAATAATTATAACATCTATATCTACATTAGCCTAAATATTTTTCCTCTCCAATTATATATATCCCTACCATCTCTGCCTCTTTAATTATCTATTTCTCCTTATCAATCTCTGATTAAAAATAATACTATTCTTGATTGAGCCAATCCATTTATTGATGGATCTATTCCACTAAGACAATATGTTTTACATACAAGGCTTGGCGTATTTCAACCCATCTAGTTTTTTAAATTCATTATTGAGTTGTATATTCATGGTTTTAGAAAAATGGGCCTAGAAATCTATAATCATAGGATGATATTGAAAAATCACACTCTCTCTCAGATGCTCACCACCCCATTCACCTTACAATTTATAGATCATTAATTAAACCCATGATAACTAAGAACATATAATATATGATGTATCCTGTTCCATTTTGATGGTAAATATGATAAGTGGTTATGATAAATCAGTTACCCTATATCACTCAATACTTTTTTATGAATTATATTAATACATTAAAAGAAATTATTAATCTATTTTAGAATCACTTTTTGAGGGGTTAAAACATTTGGGATCTATATCAATGATATAATGCATATCCTTAGTATTTTTATAGTAAAATAAAAATTGAAATCTTATAAGCCTTAGTATATAGGATATTTAATGTATCCAAAAATACCAATAATTTTGTTGATACACATAAAATGAGTATTTAGAGAAATAAATACTTGGTAATGAAAAAGATAATTAATTCAGGTAGTTTAAAGACTCACCTTGACCCATTGGGGAACTGAACTCCATGACCATTATTTAATCACTGGAAGGCATGAAAATATCCATAGATTCATCTCAAGGATCGATTTTAGAATATACTTCTTCTATTAGGTGCATAGGAAATGTCAATTTTACGCAAAACCAATAACCTCAAAAATGTCATTCATTGCCATCGAGCCTGTCGTAATGAAAACCAATGAAATTAGAGTGACCATTGGGATTAACCCTCCATTACAATGAATCCCAATTTACTTTGTAATTATTCATAATGATGGAAAAGGATCACTATTCACTAAGATATGACAATGAACTAAAGTCCTTCTTCTAATAAGTTATAGATTGTTTTATCTTGAATTAATGACACCTTGAGACTCAGAATAAAATGACGCCACCCGATGGTCTCAAATCATTATCAGATATAGACATACCATAAACATGCATCACTTGAATTGTTTTCACCTATTGAATTGAAAAAAATATTCCAACCACTAAATAAGATAATTAAGCATCACAATGAATCATAATGTATGAAAATTATATGAGGGTGAAAAATTATTACTTTATGTTTCTAATATGATATGGATTTTCAACATTATTTCATGTATATTACTTTTGGTTTCCCATGATGATTAAATAATTGGTTATATATTTGGTGGTGGAGGGGATTTTTGTTATATTTTTGTGTTTACAATTACAACATAAATATGAAAAAATACTCTCTGGGATCCTCCTTCCACTACCCATTCACCCATTAAGCATCGATCACAACAATCATTCCTGCCATAGTATATTCTGGATATGTAATGGATAAAAGCTCACCAAATTACTCTTAAAGGATGAGGATGGGGGAATTGGATTATGGTCTATAAAAATAGTGAAATAAGAGTGGATATCAGAACCTATGTTACCATGCCATCAAAATACAGTTCTTCTACTATTTCCAATAACATTGCTTACAACTAGTTAGGTTAAATAAGAGAACCATTGATGGAATGGATGAACAAATCAATCTCCTAATGATATACATTGACCACCACTGTTATTTATATAAAAGATATATGATCACGTTTAGTAAAATACCGAATCTAGGAAAATCAATATCTTCATCCAGTTGTACTCTCCATATTCTATTGATATAATCATATTTATCTAGGCATCATATTCATTTTAATCCCCTGGAAATACTACAACAAAAAATACAAATGATATAGTGAAGGAAAACATTGTCTGTGGGGAGAGATCATAAGACTACATATATGTTACTGAAATATTGTGTATGGTTTCTCTCTCGAAGGTTGGGGCCTTACACAAACCTAATTAGAAAGATGAAGGAAATCCCCCTGTCTTGGAATGGTGGATGATTCTATCTCACCAGTTTCTTATGAGGATTAATTAATATCTTCACCACATTTACTCTAAATTTCATATGGTTTCAAAATATGTAGTACTATGATTGAAAATATGTACTAAAAATAATGGAATTGAATAGAGGCATTGAGATCCAAATGTAAACCTCCATAAATTCATTATTCCTCACATAATAAATTATTTAGGAATATTTATGCATCTATATATAGTTAAAGCAATTGTTTTTCTTATAGAAAGTGTCATATTCTATTAATAGGCATATATCTATTTGAAGTGGCCATTACCTCCATTCTGCTAGATATGAAGCCTCTATAGGAATGATCATGTTGAACAATGTGTAAATATCTTCCCTATGGGGTAAATAAAATGTTTTAATGGTATAAAAATAGGACCATTAATAACTTATTTTGAATTTTAGAGATAAAGGGGTTTCTTGGTGCGATCTCATTTCTTGGCCTAACATCATTGGATGTATGTTCATCCCCCTTTACAAGTTTATTCAAAGGAATAATGTTGAAAATTTATTCCCAATTTTCCCAATTACCATTAGGGTATGAGTATATCTGTGTTTTATCATTGGAATTCCTAAGTCCAGGGATGGTGTTAATGGGAATGAGTTCAACTCATGATCATGTGTCCTCCTGTATTAACATGATCCAAACCTCATAATCAACAATAATATTTTTTTTCCTTTCTTGTGTTTTTCATAGAAGTATTGATGGTTGATTGGATGTAATGGAATTTAAACCAAAATTAGTAAGATGAATACTCTTTAGAGAATAATTTTACATTCATTATTATAACAATAAGAAATTACTTTAGAAAAATGAGTTACCCTCCCCAAATATTATCCCTAGAGGAAATGTTCATTATGGTTTAGGTGGGATAATAATAGTGATCATAGATAAAACATTCCTAATCAATGATCATATTACATATATCAGATGTATCCAATTTTATTGGATTAACCCCTTTTATACACTAAAAATAAGGAATAAATTGATCATCTGGACTCCAATGGTCACTAATGAATTCATATCCCACCATGTGAGCTCTAATACCTCCATAGAGAACATGGAAAGGGCCTAAAAGTCTTTAAGGGAGATTTCCCCCTTTTTTCACAGTAGATGGTATAAATTCAGTAATATATGGAATTCCAAAATAACAAGTCTCCTATTTTTAGATGGGCCTCCATCATAATTGTTATTGATCTAACCACAATTATTGATAGACACACCGAATTTAACAAACCACAAAGATAAATTTCTGTAAAATATGTAAAGGGAACTAATCAATCAACCTATTGGTTGACTATTTAGTCCTATTGACCAAAATTACCAACCTAAAGAGGTTGATAGTAAACTCCAGTGAATCTCTGACTGCTATGGCTCATAAAAATCCCAGCCTCCTCAAGAAAGGCTCTTGACTGTTTGGTGAGATAAAAGGTAATGCAGTAAAAAAGGGATGCACATCTTAAGACAAGGATAAACTCCAAGATTATCCTTTGTTTTTTCATGAATATTATTTTCGAGTGGGGTCCCCTTTTTTCCATCCCACCTCGAAGAAGGAGGAATGAATTTTTCATGCATATCACCCACGATAGGAACCATCACAAACATACAGACATACCAAATAGAAATATCATCATCCCCATACCCCAGGTATAATGTATTTTGATATAGGATCAATTTTCAAAGAATAAGGATAATGATATATTTTTCTGATGTGAAAAGGTCTTTGATACAAAAATTCTCATGCATAGTCCTCTGACAAATAACTCATTTATTTTTTATTTTTTTCTCATGAAGACACAAAAGGATATACCCAATCTAATCAAAATGGCCACACTGGATAATGATATAATTTTCATGACTATCATAGCCATCCATCATCCATCCAGTTTCTTGTAGTGGATTCATAAGAATGTGAATTTTATTTTGGAACCCTTACTTCTAAATTTTGTGCAAAATGGTTATATCCTAAAATAAGCGTCTGAGAAAAGAATTATAATATGTGTGAAACCTTTTTTGGGGTATTCACCCAAACCATATTAGTGTCTCTATTTATCAAATAAATATGTTTATTTTCATGGTAGGGTTTGAGGATATAGAATCTAGATAATAATCAAATACCATAAAACGGTAATCCTATTTGAGATAATATACTCTATCAAACCAGTTCCCATGATCTCTACTTGAAACTTTTGATGTGGGATGATATTGAGTTTTGGACTATCATCAATGCATTATATTATAGAAACCATACATTCATCAGCGTAAAAGAAAATATGAAAAATCTTTGAAATGTTCATTATGAAATTTTAAAATAAAACAAAAAAAATATTTATTAAATTTTTTTTTTCAAAAAATAATAAAAATTCACATAAAACTATATGCAGATGGTAAAGTAATTAAATACCTATACATACTGAGTAGTATTATCGACCATAAAAATTAACATATTTATATGAAAAAATAATTCCTCATTGAATTTCTCTAATTTTTTATTTTAAATACTAGTTTTTGGGTGGTGAAGCATTAATTGATATAAAAAAAATCTCGAAAAGAGAAATTTATATGAGAGATGGGCTGAAATCCATAATATTAGGATGAGATGAAGGGGACATGTAGTTTACTCTATGATAAATGATATCTCTTAACAACTTTTTATAGGTATGAACACTCTTCTAGGTCCTCAGGAACAATACATAGCATTTAACTGGGCTGAAGTATTCCACATAATTGACTCCTATTCATGTCGGTCAAACCCCATTTTGTTGGGGGAATTTTTTAGGTCATGAAAATTTCACAAGGAATGTGAGGAAGCTATTATGAATTCAATATTCATGTTGTTAAATGGATTATGGGAAAAAAATCAATAAAGTAATAAAAAACATGAGGTATTCAATCCATTTTCCATAGAAAACATGATATGTGAGAATATTTATCTACCAAGAATACCCAAAAATGAAACCCATTTGTTGGTCGCAGTTATAATTCCATGCCTCCAAAAAATGGAATTTTTTATCATGTCATGAAGAATGATTTTGATATTCCGAAGATGATATTTAATTTCATTTAATGGGATGGAAAGTGAAATAATGTTATCATAATTTTTTTTTCCATATGTAGTGTGGGGAGCCCTTTTCATATCCCCCCAAATGAAATCTCATTTTTTTGAGGTAAGGTGGTCCACCTACCTCCCCAGAAAAAAGAATCCTTTGAGGATGATAGTTTTATTACTCTATCATAAGGAACCACATATACTCTATTGAAAACCATCCATTTTAGGAGATGTTTATTTTCTGTGATTATGAATACCTTGTATTCTGAATAGAAAAACCTGATAAATAGAAAACATAAGAACTAATAGAGAAACTATGTATTTATAGCTAGTATAGAAGACTAAATATGACATTGGTGGTAATTTAAATACAACATACCACGAGAGAGACCCTTAATGGATACATAAATGAAAAGATCATTTTTAACATTCTAATAGGGTATTCCCTTGTGCCTATGATAGAACCCCACAATGACGTATTCTCTTTCACATAATAACTCCCTTCATGATCCACAATACCACATAAAAAAGAGAAGTATACATAATGGGGTATCCTTTGTTGATCATGAAATTCTGGCCTTTATTCCCTCATTCATCATGGAAATCATCCCCATATTGGAACCTTCTTGAACTTTCCAAATGTCTAAATTTGACTCATACCAATACTGATGAATTATTTCATTGAGACCTCCCCCACAATAGCCAAATTCATTTGTCTTAGGGGCAAGAAGCAACAATGTGTCCTTTATCTAGCCTTTTATTCCAATTTTAAGGTAATTACCACATTTAACCTACCATATAGGAGTGGTATTTAGAATACTCATAGTCATGAATTCATGTGGTAATGAGGATCGATCCTTAGGGTTCGTGGTGGATGGATTCTCATGATCTGTGGGGACATCTGTTGCAACTAGATTGAAAAAAATCGCATGATAAGATGCATTTATCATCAACAACCTTTCCATCTTAACAAACTCCACCTATTCAAAGGGGAAGAATATGGGAATCCATCCTAGAGTAATCCCTTAGTCTTTCTTTTAGGTCATCAGCAACATTGCACACTCTTCCCTTCATCCACTATTAGACAATGTACATTTTGTAAAATTTAACATCTCCCAGTCTCCATTATTTTTCACAGAAGACATGAATTATATGTGCATAAGGATAAGTAGTGATCATTTCATTAGCGTGGACAAATATATTTGAAAGTACCTCCCGTGCATGGGTATACTATAATATTTTTAAAGAATGTAGGAATTGATTCACGTACTTCCGGATATGTAGGAAGCCTCCCTGAGGTGAAAAAACAACACCATTAATCCGTCATTATCCTTCACAGTGCATATTATCATTAAGATATTACCTAAGGGTATATAATACTTGTTGGACATTTATCTAACATAATCCTTGTTGTCCCAAATTACCAATGTTTTTCATCTCATTTCACGTCCATATTTCTTGACTGATCAACCAGAAAAGAACCGATTCAATATAAGTCCCACATGAGCCTTGACAATAAACCTTCTAACTATATTCCACTACAGTATGGTTCTAAAATGAATTTTTTGGAACTTTTAACAAAAAACTAAAAGGTAAAACATGTCCTATTAAATGAATGAAAACTATCTGGGTTTTAATTCATATCATAAATATATATTGGAAAACATTTTTATTGGTCTGATACCAACATCAAAACACCAACAACCTTGCTAGACAATAATAACTACCGAGAAAATAATCACATGAATTTATTCCATGATCCATGAAATTAATAACTACCATGTAAAAAAATGGAAAATAGTTCTTAAACTCTTATGTATAAAGATGTATCTCGAAATGGAGTACCTTAAATACACATATATATTTCTATTTAAAGAGAATCCTTTATACATATAGATGGTTAATCATTCATGTATATCTGATTAACTATAAATAGAATGGGTGACCGATTTTACTTTAAGGATTATAGGATATTCAAAATATGATCAAAATTTATAATAATGTCGTCTATTTAGAAATAAATCCCCCACAAATCTTTACAATGATCATGACATCCCATCTTCTCGATCAATGTGACTTTAGAAGCATCATTGGGAAGATTCTGTTAATGACTTACTGCATTAGGAAAGAAAGACTATATATAATGATGGATACATGATCTTTTCTGTATTTCTAATTAAACGAATAAACACTATAGGAAACTTCCTGATAAAGGGTCCAAAAACAAAAAAATTTGATCAATACAAAATATTGTGCAAGCATACTCAACAGGAAAAATTTTCTTTTCGACATGCCAATTATCAACAGAAACACCAGATCACTCCTAGTTTCTAGTAGTAGAACCTATATAAAATGATCACAGAGTTAAATAATGATGTCATGATTCCATATATGTTATCATTGAATATACCTTAATGCTTATGTATCGGGGTTTCCTTGTAAATTATCCTTGTATATGCCTATATTCCCTTGGATAAAAGAAGACTCGGATCTTCTCCTTGGATCCAAATTTATTTATATGGACTTAGGATGGATTTTATTTTCACCGTGGAATCATATTTATGCCTATGGATAATGGATTTCTTATATATTCTCTTATGACCTAATATTTTTATTTTTGACACATTATGAAATTGGAAATTTTATTGGATCCAAATTATATCGATTTATGTTGGGTGACTAGGAATAATTTTTATGATTTGGAATAACACATGATGACTTATAATATTCATGTATATCCAAAATTGAATAAGTTAGTCCTGGTTCGCTGCATGTGTTACTTTATAACATAATAACAAATAGTGTATAATTTTTTATTTTTTATTTATTTTATTATTCACCGTAACATGCCTATATTTTCCATGATTAAATATGTTTCTAGATACCATTGGTGGTAACTTAATGTGTCATATTTACCCTGCTCGTGTCATCACCTATACTCTAGTTGAAATTTTGGTTACTGGAATTGACAATCTTAATCAACCAATTAATGATGGTTGATCTTTTAGAGATCACGTTGAATTGGTTGTGGAACCACGTTAGGATTAAAATATATATATTTTTTGTTTTCCAAATTATTTTATTTCATCCATTTTCTAGGATTATATCTATGATTCCTCCCTGGGATACACATTGTATTTATACCATACATGACTAATATAAAGGTACATTTTTTAAGATTTACGGTGTGTATGTTATTATTAGAATGTTCCATGATGCTTGTTCCAATTACTTATTTGATGTATGATATTGTTATTGTTAGACTATTGATGAACTTTAATAAGATTGTGTAGTGTCTCCATGGTCCACCATAAAATGATATTTCTAGTTAAATACCTCTGGAATACAGGGAGGCTTGCCTATGGTTATATGACACCATCATCCCACACAATGATCAATAAGAACTAGTTTGAGAAATATCACAATGTGAATAATTTAAATATTTTTGATTAATATAAATGTGATATAGATATCAACAGTGTTATAAATATATAAAATCCTTCATGGTGTTATGAGATAAGATATCTTATCTATGAATAAATTTCTTGAAAAATATATGTGAATTAAATAATAAAATCAGATTTCATTATTGAAATTAGATTCATGGTGTTATTTAAAGGAGGAATTACACCTTGACTAAATTTCTAAGGTTAATGATGAGTATTTTATTCTTTCTATTACCCTTTATATAAATTTTATTAGAATAAAATAAAAATATATTGTTACATTCTTAACTCACATAAAAAAGTCTCATACATAGAATTACAAACCTCATGTGTGCCTCCCCATATGAAGGATGTTATCAAAAAGTTTTGAGGGAGTATAGTGTATTTCAGAGAGATTATACGCACTGGTATAAAAAATCAGAAAAAATTGTAGAGGAAATATAAATAACAAATCTAACCATATAACATTAGAGAAAGTATATTTTAGTTATAATCCAAATATAATTACATAACATCTAACATTGTATATACAAAATGAGATACTGTAATTTCATAAGTGTAATATTTATAATACATAAGACCAATAGTGGTTCAATTATATAATACTTTCTATAAAATAAATTTAATATTATCGAAATAAACATAATAAGATCCTATCACCACCTTGGTACAATATCATTTCTCCAAACATATAACTCTTGCTCACCCATTGAAAATAGGGCCTTGTCTTTTATGTCATGACCCATAAAACGGAACACAATTAATGAAAGGAGTAAGTGAGAATAAATAGTCCACATTTATTAGATTAAATAAATAAATATACAATATTTATATTTTTTTTGATTTAACAATATTTCAATAAACACAGAAAAACTACAACAACAACAATAAATTGCACACCCAATTGTATAAAAAACCACATAGGGTTTAACCATATGAACCTTGAATAATTGTAGAATATGTATGAACATATCACCATAATATCCTAAGAAACCTGAGATAGTACATTCCTATTCTTCTAAAGATCACATCTTTAATGTAATAATAACCAATAATTAGTGTATAAATAACAAGAATGAGATGCTAGACCACGTGTATACCAGTATTATCCAGTAGTAATCTCACTCTTAGCTTATATCAGTATAAAGATTAATGGGAACAAGGTACCTGATTATAGTGATCATATACCTTATAAATATTGACTAATTATCATTTCAATATAATAATAAAAAAATTATTGTTCCATATCTATATATATCATAGCCATTAGGTTTCTCAATCAATTCTCATATTAATATATAATAAATGGTAATGTTACCCAGGTCTATAATGGTATCATCCATTATGAATTCTTTCCATTTCACATATCATTATAATCAAAAATGAGATGTAAATAATTTTCTAAAGAAATATCATCACAATGGAGTTTCGATATAACATATAATATTTTAAAAACTATGGGGAAGAGAACCTATTTTAAAAATTATATCAAGTATAATATATCTCATTTCAATATTATTAATATATACGTTCTAATTGGACATCATCCAAATTCCTATAATGTCCTTATATCATAAGAATATTTATCCCACCTTATATATATATAAATAAAATTTGGGTATAATATCCCAACACAGTAATCACATCATATCGTAGTGACATGTTGACAAACATATCATAAGTAGTTCATGACAATGTTAATATGTCATCTCTATTATGCCATATTTTTTATCCCTTACAAAACCCTTTCAACATTCGAATCACAAGATATAATCCTATGAAAATAGAAAAGTTTAAATTAATAGTCATAAATGGTTTCAAAAGCTATACTCCTTGAAGTTTCGATGACCATCCCTGGTCTTAGGTCTACTAGTTTTCCTAGGCCCCCAGATCCCAGAGATGGTGAGGATTGGCCTCCCCACCTTCGTTCATGGAGGTGTTACTACGTTCTTCTAAGGATCTTGGCCTAGGATAGAATGGGACATTGAAGGATCCCCCGTATGCTTCATCGTTCTTGGAAGATGGATGCCCTGTCCTCACCTTTAACACAATGTCTTTTGAAGTGGATGCGAGAAATATTTGGTGGACCCTGGTTATGAGATTTGGCACTGACAAACCTCTACTCTCTATTTTCCAGGACTGTGTCAATCGATGGGGCCTCGTCTCTCCGGCCGATGTGTTGATCCTTGATCAGAAGGAGTTCTCCATCGTCACGACTTATCAGGCGGATTTTGTGAGAGCTTGGAGCCGGAGTCCCCATTGGGTGGGGTGTTGGCATTTATATCTCTCTCTTTGGATGAAGGATGCTCACTCAGGGAGGGATAGTCCCCATGTGTCAGTCTAGATCTCCCTCCCTGATCATCCTCTTCCTCTCATGTCAGAGTCCTTCTTGAAGGTTATATGGGACTAACTGGGATCATTCCTATGCACAAATATCCAGATGCTTTTCTTGGAGGAGACGTCTATTGTGCTGATCTTCATGGAGATGAATATTCCCCAGTAAATACTACAACATTTTGTACTCCAAATTGAGGGATTGAATGATCGTCGTCAAATCTTGTTTTTTGATGCTTATCCCCATTTCTGGTTGTTCAATCACCTTTCTGGTCAGTCGTTGTAGGTTTTTCACAAGGTGTGTGGACATTTTCATCCTCTGAGGCCTGCAAGGCGATCTACGTTGCCCTCCATTGTTGATCGAGGCAAAAGAGTGGTTGTTTTTTCTTAGGTCTCCAAGGCTTCTACTTCAAGTCAGTGCTTTGCTGAGCTAGCATCCCTGTGTAAGTATTTTTTTTTTCAATCGCGGAAAGGGTAGAAACCTTAATTTTTAAACCAATAGAGTGGGTCCACCTTCTAAAGGGACGTTTCCCAAGTGTCCTATTAGGATTGGTTCACAGATTCCATGGGTAACCTCCTAGATCATACTTCCAGAGATTGTTCAAATGAATTTTTGTTATGATGCAGAAAATGTTTACCGGTTCTCCTCACCCAGTGAGGACCTATCTCTTCTTTCACCCTTAGTGTAAAAAGTATAATATTTTTCCTTGTATTAATAATCGATGATTCCATGTCCCCAACTACTCTCGCCTCTAGAATCTCCAGGTCTCAGTTTAATGGATGTGAAGTGTCCCGCTTCTCTAGTGGCTGCTATAATGCATTGTCCTAGAGGTGAGTGCACTCCAGAGGCCGTCTGGAAGAAGGTTCATAGTGGAGTGTGCTATCGATCTCAGTCCAAACATAGTGGCTCAATCTCTCTGATCCTATCTCCTCCCACTAAGGGCCAGTTTTTTTGGGGCCAAAACTAGACAACCTCTATATGATTTCTAGATTTTTCATCTGGAATGACAGAGGGATAAGAGCACAGGTGATGACAGATTTCATCATCAGTGAACTAGTTAATCATTCAGTTTCCCTGGTGGATAATCTTGAACGAAAACAAGTATAAAGAAACTAGATCTTTTTATACAGAGGCTCAGTGTAAGAGGATGTATGCACGAGAATCCTCTTAACTCTGATATCTGGCGGTTCTGGAAAGACTGTGTCTCGGTCGATCTGTTGAGTGTTTCAGATCAGTACCATTCTTTTAAGGTATTGGTATGCACTCGTGATATATGTTTCACCTTCGTATATGTTCAATTAAATGTTCAAGAGAGGGGGAGACTGTGGAACGACTTAGAAGATCTCGTCGACGATATTACCACTTGGATTATTGGGGGTAATTTTAATACTATAAAATCCCTAGAGGAGATACTGGGGGGTGGGGGTGGGGTGGGGGTGGTTTTACAAGGACTTCTAGTCAGACCATTGTTTCCATTCAGTCCTGAACAAGTCTAATGAATGTGGGGTTTGAGGGTGATGGCATAACCTAGAGTAACAACCAAAGGGGCTTGAGGCGCACCAGGTGTTGTCTCGATCGCATCTTGATGAATGAGGCCACTTCCTCACTCTTTTTTGGATGCTAAATTATCACACCTAACATAGTTCTTATCGGATTACACACCACTATGGCTTAAAATCATCTTTACTACAGTAATAGTTGATCACGTTTAGATTTCTGGGATGTGGGTGGATGAGGCGGGCTTCAATGTTGTGGTCAGGGAAGCTTTGCATTGTTCATTCCCTAGGAACCAGTTGATTTATCTTCAATATAAGATAATGAAGATCAAATATATTCTTCCAATGTGGTGTAAGTATACTCCCACCAGTTATCAAGATATGCTTGAGATCAGTAAGGTGGTCGATTGCATGGAGGCTAGCCTGGAGCAAGAATAGGATGATAACATTTTTGAAGAACTCCAGACCAAAAAGGGTTTCATTGAGGACATTATTTTTAGCAAGTAGAGGACTAAATTAGAGGGATCTCATGTCAGAAGGCTTTTTTAGGGGAATTGGAATACAAGATACATCCATTCTTGCATTAAATAGCATTGGCAGTTACAGAGGAAAAATATTCTCAGTGAGGATGGTTCAAATTCCAAGGACCAGGATGAGGATGGGGAAATGGCCAATATAGCTATCACAGATTAACATTCTGGACATAATCCTAATATTCCAGGAGGTTATCCTAGTTAGGAAACATGCCTCTTCAAGTACATACCACAAAGCATTACAGAGGAGATTGTTGAGTGATTTAGAAGGTCTTTAGAAGAGGGGGAAGTTCATGAGGTGGTATGTACTTTGAATCCATAAAATGCACTAGGTTCGAAATGAATACCTGGTTCATTTTATAGGGTGGCATGGGTACAGTAAAAGGGGATTTAGTGCGACCTGTGATGGATTTCTTCTATGGAGGGAACCTTCCCCACATAGCTAGTGAAACCATGGTGTTCCTGATACCAAAAGTGAGTAACCCTTAGTCTGTTGAGTAGTATAGGCAAATAAGCATGTGAAACATGCCTTACAATATTCTTTCTAGCATCCTAAACAAAATTTTAGTTTCGCAATTAGATACATGGATGGTAGTGAGGCAGCATGGATTTATCAAAGGGAGATCAATTAATGGAGCGGTTAGAGTTGTGCAAGAAATAATCAGTGTATTGAAAATTAGATCTATGGGAATAATCTGGTGATTAAATTAAACTTGAGAAAGGCCTTTCATAGGATGGAAATGAGTTTTATAATAATGGTTTTTGGCTACATGGGTTTTTAAAAATGGACCCATGAACCAATTTTCAATTACGTTAGTTCGACATGGATTTCCACCTCTTTTCTAGGCAAACAGTTTGGATTTTTAAAGTCCTACTGAGGGATTCGACAAGGGGATCCTTTTTTACCAATTTATTCATCCAATATCAAATTGAGATTATTCACCATTTAAATAATGTCATTCGGACCTGAAAATTCCATCCTAATAAAGATAATCATGTTTTTGAGAAAATATATCATCTGATGTTCGCGGACAACACTCTCCTGTTGATTAATGGCAGTAATAGATTAGTGGTTGGATTGAATGAGCTTCTTGGATAATATTGTAAATGGAGTGGTAATGTGATTAACAGGGAGAAAAGCCTTTATTATTATTATAATGTACTCCTGTACATGAGGTTGAGGGTCCAAGATTATACATTAATTATGATAAGTGGATAATTCTCCATGGAGTACCTTGGAGTGCAGGTCAGTCCTTACTCACTGAGCATTCGTCACATTGACATGATTGTGGGAATGGTTATGGGTCGCATCTTCAACTGGAAAAAAATGTTTCTTTATTTTTGATGCCGAATTTCCCATTCCAATAGAATCATGGTTTTTATCTCCATGAATCTCCAGACTACCTTGAAGGCCATCAAATGTGTGGTCTCTAACATGGAAAGGATCAAGGTATCCTTCATATGGGATGGCGGCTGGAAGGAAAACATCACTGGGAAGTAGGGAAATGACTTGCAAGGCCTATAGTTGATGGAGAGATCAATATGCGGAGTGTCTCATCCACCATGAAATGAATTTATGATAAGCTTGAATGGGAGGCCATTGAAGTCCACTCCCTCATGGGAAATATTATGCAAGAGAAATATAGCCTGGATGTAGCGGTGTAGAGGTCTCATCCGTCAAGGATATGTACGCCTGTTCACCCATATACAGAGATCCTATGGCTTCACACCATGTGCCTGATTTGGCGAGGTGATGTGATCTTCTGGAATCTGGATTTTAGGGGAGGGAGGCTGTGGTTTCTTGGTTTCACTACACCAGATATGTCCATCAATGATGCATGGGAACATCTAGGATTTATTTAGTCCATTATTGATGATAATCAATGCTCCATCTTCAACGTGGGTGTCCTTAGTGATGTACCAGACAGAATAATTTTCATGGAATCCACCTTGGGTGAGTTTTCAATGAATGCATATGAAAATAAAAGGAGGAACCTGATCTTGGGTGACCATTGGGGGGATACATTGTGGTTTAGTGGTTTATCTCCCAAATTCAACATTCTGAAGTGGAAATTAAGGAATAATGCACTACCCACTGATGATAATATCCATTTTATGGGGCTTTCCATGGTCTCAAAATGCTGGTGTTGTAAAAATACCAAGAGAGAAACAGTGGAGCAACATTTATTTTGCATCGAATGGGCCCACTGAACATGGCAGGCATATGGATTTTTTATCTGGGTGGCATGAGAAAATGGGATTCCGGAGGAGTTCTTCAACCAGGGGTTTAATGGCACTGGTGAGCATGGTACAGAACGGAAGGGTTAGGAGATCATCTTTGTTGCGGGTTGCTAGATCATTTAGAAAGAAAGAAATGATGTTCGACACATAATCATATGTGGAAACATCACTGCAATTTGCTTCAAGATGAGGAACACATTGATTGATTTGCCTAGCGCGTGTAATGAGTGCCACTATGCTTTGTTAGTATGGGATGTCAACCCATGGGTGTATATCCAGACTGGGAGGAGGGGTTAGGGGAATTGGGTACGCTGGAATCCCCAAAGAACTGGGTTATAACTCAACAAAGACCGCTCCCTCTTAAGTGGGGACATGAGGTGTGGAGGAGTCATTCAGGAAAAGAGGGGATATATAGTGGATTCTTTATCATCATTTTAAGGTAGAGGGTATGTTCTTCATTCTGAGGTTAAGTCGATGGTAATGAGGTAGGATTCAAGTGAGCAAAGGAATTTAAATTTGATGGCTGTGGAAACATAATCCTTAATTCTCTATAAACCACTCACTTAAAGTGGTTGTTTCCCTTGGAATGTAGAATATTATATTCGTATATTAAAGCAGTTATTGGGATTCAACATGGAGATCATCCAAACATGGTCAGAGGCGAACATGGTTGCATATTTCTTAGCGTCTCAAGCTTCTGAAACTCAATGCTTATTGCCCTTTCTCAAGTTAGGTTCATTTCTATCAGGCAGAAATATTTTTGTTATCAATGATGCATTGGGACTCCACTACATAAGACGACCATGATTTTATTTTGTTTTATTTTGTTTTATTTTGTTGTTTATTTTTGTTTTTTGTTATATTTCCAAAATGAATAAAAATATTAGTTTTCACTTAATATAAAACAATGAGGAGTCACTCACTCCTTATATATTTCAACAAAATGATACTATTTTATTATAGGCCAAAATAAAATAATGATGTAAATTCCATGTTACCATCCAAGGTAGGAACACATCCCTCTGTATGGTTCAACACACATTTTATCATGCACATGGGCAACACAGTCCATAGAATTTTGTTATAATGCATGTAGGACCAATAAAATCTCTAATAATCCATACCCAACTCATAATGGGTGATAAGAAATAATTTATATTTTTTTAGGTCAATAAAAAAATTATATGACATAATATCACACATCAAAGAAAATATTTATAAAATAGAATGAAATCTTAGGTTCCACCGACCTCTATTCAGTAGTTCCCCTCTCATCAATGTTCCCCACACAAATTGGATTCAATATTGAGATTCATGAATTCTATAAAAATATATTAAAATATTTAATAACTAATGAATAATGGATAAAAAATGTTAGAAACAACAAATAAATGGGAGAGGGTTGTTAAAATTACTTATATTGATCCCCAAGTCATGATTTATCATTCATTATTCCATATAAAATGGTTATCTCACCATGAAGAAGAGAAATTATGTGATAAAGAATTTGGGGTAGCGTTTCTCGAGAGTAGTAATTTTGGAGTTCATTTTTTAATTATTATTATCATTTGTAATCAATTTAGTTGAAATATATAAAAAATATAAACATTTGAACAATTTTTTCATGATCGCATCAGTATGGGTGAAATTCAGTTTTCCCATGGCAATTAAAGTATCATGAACATCCCATCCATGACACAATTATCCAATATAATACAACACTATAAAATAATATAAAATGGATTTAACTATGATCGAGTGATTCATGGTTTAACCAACTATGTTTTTTTATTCCCCCAATGAGATAATAATTATAATCTTATACAACCCATTCCATTTGAAAATGAACTTTTTTGTACTATGATCTTTATAATATAGAATAATTATATCATAAACTAATGACATATACCCAAATATAGTCCTTCATTCTCTGAGAACTCATAAAACAACATGGAACTATTTAAATACTAAATTGGTTTAGGAAAAAATTAATGAAATCATACAATGTAATATGTGTGGTGCAATAACCACCCTCCCATTTAACATGTTATCACTAAATTTAATAAATTAGCATCTATTATGTAAATATATTACAACTGTTATTACATATTCCCCTAGTTCAAATTCACATTCTAGAAACACCTATTCGACAATTACATAGGAACAAGAGGTACCATCTTTCCATGTATAATATTTTTATTTGGTATACTATTTAAACATTCGAAACCCTAAATGAACCATATGAATCTAATTGAAAATTATCAATGGTTATCACATTAGAAGGATTGAGAGTTTTATGAACTGAGCAGAGAAACATTAAAAATATCATTGATCCTAGTAAATCTCTACGAAATTTGAAATTTATAAACTTGTGTACTGATCCACTTAATAATGTTGAATGAACACACATATCTTTGTAATAACATTTCATAGTCTCCAAATATTCTGATCTCCTTTTTATGGTATGACACTAAATCTTTACACATGATTTATTTATACTATTTGAAGTCACTAATTACTTTTAGATCATGTAGATATGCTCCACCATATTTTGTATTTGACTTGACCAAATAATATAAGAATCAACTAACATTATCTATAACATAAATGATTTAAAATACCATCCATACAATGATATAAGTTGTTCAATATTCATTTATGTTTGATAGATTTTTAATAGGAATACTTAGTGAAGATAATATCATATTCCTATAAACCACCAAAATAAAGTAAAAATTCAAGTAAAATATCACCCAACACATGCATAATATGATCATAAATTCCATTAGTTAATTAGTGATATACATTAACATTATTCAACTATGTTTCCAGTTAGTTCTACAACACTTGTTAGAAGTATTACATGAATAATTTTTCCCAATCTAAAATGACAAGACACTGTGTAATGTGCTGCCATTATATCCCACAAACATAAAATTCACCCAAATCAACAAGAAACATGATAAATTTGATTTGTAAGAAACACATGTCCTTAGTTAATTGATTTAGAATTATATATAGTTCCTCACTATAAAATTTGATGTAGAAAAACCATATAAAATACATTCTCAACACATCTAAATTCCAAATGATAACGGGTTGAGTTTAATAAAAAACTACATGTCTCTATTCCCTAGAATTCAACGGCTGATTCATGAGGGATAATAAAACAAACATGTAAGAACCCGAATCTTCATTTCAATTATTCCTTTCTTTTTTCTCGCGTTTTTGAAAAAAATAATGTTTCTGGATATTTTAGAAGTACACGTTCTGTACTTTCTATGTACACGCCGTGTGCTCTTTTCCTGCTCGAAGTCGTGTACTGGCCGTGTCCGGGCCACACCCATAGTGTGTAGCGGTGACGTGGAGTCTGGTTTTGGTGGAGTACAGGAAGACCTAGTACACGCCGTGTTCTCTAAAATTAAATGTTGTGTACTTTCTTTTTTTCACTAAATGCACCGAGGTCCTGCCTGACAGACAGAACATGCTTCTTCTTCAGGATCTTCATCCGAGAGCGACCCGTACGACCAAAAATCTTCACCGAGCCCCCGTGCCTCCGTCCAATATCCATTCCAACCACTGTAGATTGCATTGGAATCGCAGCAGCGAGTTCCTCTTTCTTATTGAAAATTGATTTACATTTCATACTCCCTCTCAAGGTATCATGGGTTGAACATTTTGGGCATTTTCTGAGATCTACGACGTTCAGGGGAGAATCAGTCATCGTTGTTCAAGTATATCGATCTCATAGGATCGAGGTATGTGGTTGGTGATTTTCTGTAGAAAGTCTTTGAGTATATTGTGCAATTGTGCCAATTTACATGAACATGAAATGTGCGTTTTTTCTCTTGATTGATTGCCTTATTGCTGGATTGCTATAGAAGAGGTTTACCTTTGTGAATAGAGTAGTTTTTGTTGTGCTCTGGATGCTTGATATGCTTGTTTTGATTGTTTGGAGTTTTCCAGTTTCCACACCTAGTTGTAGGATAGTGGAACAGTGGGTTTTCTATGCTTTTGGGCATTAGAATAATAGCCACGAAGTCCTTGAGGTTTACTTGGACATTTCATGCACGCTGAGATTTTTTTTCACATGGGACTGTGAGAACCTAGTGTAGTTGACCATTGGGAGAATGGAAAAAAGGACTCTCCAGAGTGTCTTTTATTAATATGCGAGACCACAGGGGGAATTGATGATGATTGTTTCATCAGAGAGTCTATAGTTCCTTGACCTGGGCCACAGGGGGCATGAGACATTGAGTTCTTCTTTAGAGAGCCTTTAGTACGATACAAGAATATAAGGGGAATTGACAGCGAGTGTTTCCTCAGAGATTCAATTCTTATATTAACCAGAGGGGTGAGACTGTGTGCCTCCTAGAGGGTTTATAGTGCTGGTAGGTTGAACCATAGGGGTTAGGCTGTGAGAGTTGCACAGACGGTTACCTGTTTTCTACATGTTGTTGGTTGTTACATGTGTACTTTATATATTAGAATTGTGAATTGTAGCTGGTGTATATTTCTTGTTTACTGTTTCTGTACTTTACTTGCTATGTATTCATTGACTTTTAGGCATAGATCATTGGGTGGTTGCATACTGGGAAATTGTCTCACACCTTGTTTGGGCCGTGTTTTTGGGCCCAAGAAGACTATGTTAAGGTATGTATAGATAAGGGCAAGCGACCTTCTACTTCAGGTACCTGACTTGATGTGGAACCCGAGAGATGGGGACCAAGCAATGGATTGCGATGCTGGGGAGTTTACCTTGTTTATATTTTCCACTTTGTTTTTCAGTTGTACTTCTGCACGTTGGTTTGTTTACTATTTTCCATAGACATATGTACCATGTTGAAAAATTATTATTTTATACATTGCTTCCACTGTTATGTTCAGTTGTTGAATGCTGTTTGTTGTTTCCACAATTGTGTCAGGTTGTTCTTCCGCTGTATACTTTACCGAATGAGGGAATAGTTTCCCCACCGACTCACCAAGACACTCGCTGGTAGTCCACATCCTCTGGAATTTGGGGAAACGTGCTTTAGGTCATGTGGTGAACCGGGTATGGGGCACCAGTGGAGGGGCTCTGGATTCGGGTCGTTACAAAGTGGTATTAGATGGGTTTCATTTCTAATGATTTACTGTTTCGAGCCTTTATCTAGGGGTAGGATAGATTTGGTACTTGTTATTAAGATGTGCTTGGGATTAGCTAACCCGTGTATAGGGAAAAGCCATACTACCTCGTTAATTGAAAATTTATGGTTTTGAGATATTACGGTTGATATGATTTCACCTAGAGTGATTCACATGATTTGTGTTGTTATTTTCTTGACGATTGTTGTTCTATTTCTTTCGCAACCAGATGAGATGTGGGAATTCCATCTCATGGATTATATAGGCACTTGTAGAAATCACATTCCATTCATTCTTGACATGCTATCTAGGGCGCATTAGCTATTTCATGTTGTTGTGATAGACTTTGTGTCGATTTTGCATACTGTTGTGATAGATTCTTGATAGAATCTCTGCTGCCTTGTTAGAAGATTTTTTTCTTCCTACCTTGATTTAATGAATGCCAAATTTTGATTCTTTAGGTGTTATGGGCCCTCTAGAATCGGAAATTGGTGGATCATGATCCTGTTTTCTCTTGTCCATGACTGTATGAGATTCCATGCATTGATTCGCGGGGAGTATGGGCCCTCACATATTGGGATTTGGCACCTCCTTGCCTTGTTTTCTGTGTTTTCTGGGGTTCTATGCAGTTTCTGAGCTACTTCCTAGAAAACCCAGAATACACGGCATGTACTTTTTGACTACATGCCGTGTAGTTTTTAGACCATTTCATTGACCCTGTGCGCAAGGACACGAAGTTAATCAAATAACTTCAGGAACATGCCATATACGGTAGGTACATGACGTGTAGTTTGGAGTCGTTTACTCGGTCGTGTCACTAACAACACAGGTTCGGGAATCTCGAGTAGAATACGTCGTGTTGTAAAGGAACACGCAGTGTAGTCTTGTTCAGGTACTCGGCCATGTCACGAACAACACGGGACGGTGTCACCTTCACCTATACACACCGTGTTTATTTGGAACACACTGTGTGAGGTACATCCATGTAGACGGTCGTGTAATTAACAACACGGGCCGCTGAAGCCTTGTCTAGTACTCGCCGTGTTTGTTCAAAACACACCGTGTAGTTTCGGGTTAAGTCATACCATGTGGGTTAGCCGTGTAAGGAGACTTGTGTAGGGGAATATTTTTCAAGTACATGTCGTGTGATGGGTCAACACACAATGTAGTTTGATGTGTTACATAACTTGTAGGGCAGGAGTACATGCCCATGTTAGTGGCTTAAGAAGACACGCCATGTAGTTCTTATACACGTCGTGTAGTCGTGTTTTGTAAACCTGTGTGTTTTCTTCCCCTGTTCCCATTTTGTACTCTTGTGTTCTCTGTCCTTATTTTTCTAATCTAAGGTGTACTTTTTATCTTTCAGGGTTATGCCTTTGAGACGTCCTCTGGTTGTATGTCTGTCATCAGGCAGTGATCAGACGCCAGATTTGGCTGATCAGGGACTTCCTGCTGATCCCCTAGTTGGGCCAGCCTTGGCACCGATGATCACACTAGTTATAGGCGTCGATTCACAGTTCAAGAAAGGTTTTATAAGGATGATTCAGACCTTTCAAGAAGTACTGCCTCCTTCCATGACTATGGCAGACTTAAATCGGGTTTTCCAGTAGCAACATCCTCCTACTTTCTCGGGGGAAGGAGGACCTCAGGCTATAGAGTCATGGCTGGAATCTATACTGACTATCTTCGAGAATCTGAAGACACCTCCAGAGAGACAGGTCATGATCACTACCTACATGCTCTGATACTCCGCCAAGAGGTTGTGGGACATGATCTCATAGGTAGGTCATCAGTAGGTTATGTCTTGGGAGGAGTTCCAACGCGTGTTCTATGACTACATCTATCCGGAGATCCTGAGGGACGACCGTGCCTAAGAGTTCATGAGCTTAGAGTACGGTACTCTTTCTGTCATGGAGTATTCCTCCCATTTCACCGAGATGTAGTGTTTTAAAGCCCTCCGGGATGGGAGTGGTGTGTTCTTAGCAAGGAAGTTCGAGGATGGTATCAGGCGGGAGATTTGCTCGCAGGGGAATATCTTTCAGTTGACTTCCATCACTTCTATCGTCAACCAGGAACTGATTTTGGAGCGCAATCTGAGAGAATCCACAGCTTCGAGATAGGGTGGTTCTGCTTTCAGAGCTAGTTTTCCTCCAGATGACAGCAAGAAGCGCCGTAGGGAGTCTACGCGTGGTGATCCGAGGAAGTGAGATGCATCTTCAGGTAGCTAGGTGATATGCTACTAGTGTGGCCGGTCAGGGCACATGAGGCCGCAATGCTAGAGGGACCCTATGGAGTGCCGATCGTGTAGCAAGATGGGTCACCTTCAACGTTTCTGCCTGGTTTTCTATCCAGCAGTGGGTGACTGGGGTACTTCTAAGACTCCTTGTTCAGGAGTAGAACCACCAGTTTCTCACCAGTCGGGGAACTGGAGTTCTTCCGTCCGTTCGGGCCGAGGCGGAGGTCGATGTCGTGGTGTTCAGCCAGTAGTCCCTCAGCACCAGCAGGGAGGTTCATCGTAGAGTGGTCAGAGGGGTGTAGGGCCGCGGTGCAGGCCAATCCTTCGCTGTGGAAAAGACCTATCAGGAGTAGGATTTCGGCCCTTCTACAGTTCGAGGTACGGTTTTAGTAGCCTCACTTTTATCTTCATCCCTTTTCTATACTGGTGCTACGCATAGCTTTATCTCTGTTGATGTTGTGGAGATCCTTGGTCTTTGTGTATTTTCTTCTGCTGACTCATTGACACTTGACACACCTTTGGGGACAAGGACATCTAGTGTGCGCCAGTGTTGAGAGTGACCTCTATAGGATGCAAGGTATCATTTCTTATGGGATCTCTATTCCCTAGAGATGACAGGATATGATTTCATTCTCGGGATGGACTGGTTGGTTCCCTTCCAGGAATTCATCGGCTGTTATCATCGTAGAGTGAGTTTCATTTCACCAGAGGGTGAAACTTTTCTTTATAGAGGTGAATGGGATGTTCAAGCGAGTTGAGCAGGACTCGAGCATCATGGGCTAGAAAGGGTGATAGCCTAGATTGCTAGTCTTCATCTGGATCATCAGGGGACTTCGCAGTTGGACTTTCCTATAGTGGTGGATCGTTTCTGGGACTTTTTTCCAGAGGACTTTTCAGGTTTTCCTCTAGAGCGTGAGGTAGAATTTCCTATTGATCTCGTGCCAGGAGAAGTACCGATGTCCATTCCTTCTTATAGGATGGCTACACCAGAGTTTCAGGAGCTCAAAAAGAAGTTGTAGGAGTTGCAGGAAAAGGGATTCATCCAACCTAGTAATTCTATATGGGGTTCGCCTATCCTGTTTGTGAAGAAGGAAGAGGGTACTCTTCAGATTTATGTAGATTATCGGAAGCTGAACTAGTTGATAGTCAAGAACAAATATCCCTTACCAAGGATCGATGAACTCTTTGATAAGCTTTGAGGACCCCAGATGTTCTCGAATATAATTTTGAGGTACGGTTATCATCAGTTGCACATTATACCCTTAGATATACCTCTAAATGCCTTTTGGAACATGTATGATCTATACGAGTATACAGTCATGCCGTTCGGTCTCACAGACATGCCTTCAGTTTTCATGGCTCTGATGAACCGAGTGTTCCATCCTTACTTGGACTTCATCATCGTGGTCTTTGTGGACGATATCTTGGTGTAATCTCACACTCTAAATGACCATGCCATACATCTTGAGATCATTCTGAGTACACTGAGAGAGAATCAGATTTATGATAAACTCTATAAGTGACACTTTCGGGTGGATCATATTCACTTTTTGGGTCACGTCATCTCAGAGGGAGGTGTATCAGTGGACCCAGAGAAAGTGAGAGCTGTAGTTTCTTAGGAGCAGCCGAAGAACATTTTTGAGGTGTAGAGTTTCTTATGGCTGGTTGGATACTACCGACGCATCATTCATGACTTCTCACGCCTAGCCCCACCTTTGACAGGTCTGACCAAGAAGTGGGAGAACTTCTTATGGTCAGATTCTTGTGAGTCATCCTTCCAAGTGTTGAAGGGAAAGTTTAAATCAGCACCAATACTAGCCTTTCTAGAGCAACACATGAGCTATAATATCTATTGTGATTCTTCAGGTATCGGACTAGGAGTAGTGCATATGTAGGTAGATGGAGTCATTGATTACGGGTCTCGGCAGTTGAGGCCACATGAGAGGAACTACCCAATGCATGATCTGGAGTTGGAAGCTATTGTTTATGCCCTACGCGGTTGGAGACACTATCTTCTGGGAGAGAACTTTATGGCCTTCATTGACCACGAGAGTCTCTATTATATCTTCACTCAACGTGATCTGAATCTGAGGCAGCGAAGGTGGGTCGAGTATCTTCTGTATTTTGATTTTGAGCATGCCAATATCCCGGGAAAGGGCAACGTAGTGGCAGATGCATTGACCGGCAGAACGTAGATTCAGGCAATTCAAGAGGGCCGTAGTGAGTGGTAGCTAATGGCTCTATTCTCTGAGATGCAACTAGAGGTGCACGCCAAGAAGGGACTAACCTTCCTATCTTCATTGGTTGTTACCTCTACACTACTTGATCTAGTACGGATGAGGAAACTATCAGAATCTGAAGGATTAGTCCTGCAGGAGAGTGTGTCAGGAGAGAACCCTCTTCTGGAATAGACAGTGGGTGAGGATGAGATCTTTCAATTCTAGGGACGCATATGTGTTCCAGCAGACATATGTGGGGAGCTGATGCGGTATTTTCATTCCTCAGTTTGGGCAGTTCATGCTGGCGTCACCAAGATGTATTGGGACCTTCATCGCCAGTATTGGTGGCCAGGTATGAAGAGAGATGTTGTTGGTTTTGTCATGAGACATTCTACTTGTCAGGAGGTGATAGCAGAGCATCAACGACCAGCGTGTCTTTTGCAATAGTTACCCATTCCCTAGTGGAAGTGGAATGATGCCGCGATGGACTTCGTGACTGGGTTACCGAGGTCACCTCAGGGGAGTGATTATATTTGGGTTGTTGTCGATATGCAAACAATGGTTTCTAACTTCTTACCATTCAAGGAGACCTTTAGTGTTTATGATCTTGGACAACTGTACATCCGAGAGATTGTACGTCTACATATAGTTCCACACTCCATTGTTTTAGACAGGTATGTGTGCTTAACTTCCCAGGTCTAGTAGGGACTTTAGAAGGCTTTGGGTACCCAGGTACTTCTATGTACGGCATACCATCCCCAGACTGATGGCCAGTCAGAGCACACGATCCAGTTGCTAGAGGATATGCTCAGAGTTTTCATTCTGGACTTTGGCAGTTCATTGGAGAAGCATATCCCTCTGGTGGAGTTCACCTACAACAACATTTTTCAATAGACTATTCATATGGTACCTTAATAGGCTTTGTACGGTAGGCCAAGACGACCACCCTTATGCTGGATGGAGGCAGGAGAGGAAGCTTTGCTGGGACCTCATCTTGTTCAGGAGACTCTAGAGCAGATAGAGTTGATTCAGAAGAGGATGGCTACATCACAGTCTTGAAAAAAGTCTTATGCTGATCAGTGGAGACGCCCTTTGGAGTTCGAGGTTGGGGATCAGGTTTTCCTGCGTGTCGCTCCGAAGTTGGGACACAAGAGTATTCAGAGATAGGGTAAGCTTTCACCGCGGTACGTCGGGCCATTTGAGGTTTTGGAAAGGGTTGGGCCAGTCGCCTATTGGTTGCAGTTCCCCAGAGGTATTGGGCCATGTACGACATCTTCCACGACTCTTAGCTACGATGTTACTTTTCGGACCCATCTCATGTCTTCCAACCCGAGGAGGTTGCGCTTGAATAAGATGTGTCATTTAAGGAGAATCCTATCCGGACTGTCGATCATGGTACAAAGGTTCTGTAAGGCTGGTCTGTTCCTCTGGTACGAGTGCTGTGGCAGCACAGGTGAGTATATGACGAGACTTGGGAGAGGGAGGCCAAATTTTGATCGTAGTGGCCAGAGCTGTTCGGGGTTTTATCTTCTATGCCTCGCTAGGGAAATTTGAGGATGAATTTCTTTATGGGGGGATGTTTGTAAGAACCCCGAACTTCGTTTCAGGTACACCTTTTTTTCTGGAGTTTTTGAAAAAAAATAATGTTTCTGGAAATTTTTGAAGTACACACCGTGTTCTTTCTGAGTACATGTCGTATACTCTTTTCTCGCTCAAAGCCATGTATTGGCCGTGTCTGGGCCAGAAGCACGATGTGTATGGGTGACATGGAGGCCGATTTTGGCGGAGTACAGAAAGACATAGTACACGCATTGTACTCTAAAAGTGCACACTGTGTACTTTCTTTTTTCACTAAATGCACCGGGGTCGTGCCTAACAGAAAAAACCTGCATCTTCTTCAGGATCTTCATCTGAGAGTGATGTGTACAGCCAAAAATCTTTCCCGAGCCCCCATGCCTCCATCCGATCTCTGTTCTAACCTCCATTGATTGCATTGGAATCGTAGCAGTGAGTTCTTCCTTCATCTTGATCTTTGTTTTGCAATTCCTCCTCCTTCTCAAGGTATCTTGGGTTGAACGTTTTTGGCATTTTCTCAGATCTACGACGTTCAGGGGAGAATCAGTCGTCGTGGTTCAAGTATAACGATATTCTAGGATTGAGGTAGGTGGTTTGTTCCTTTTTTAGAAATTATTTGAGTATGATGTGCAATTACGCCAATTACCTTGAAAGGGAATTGTGCGTTTTCCTGTTTTTCCTTTGATTGATTGCCTTCTTGCTTGATTGCTATAGTAGAGGTTTAACGTTGTGAATAAAGAAGTTTTTTTATGCTTTGGATGCTTTCCAGGCTTGGTTTTCTTGTTTGTAATTTTCCAGTTGCCATGCCTAGTTGTAGGATAATGGAACTATTTCTTTTTCATGCTGTTAGGCCTTATAATTATAGCCACGTAGTTCATGAAGTTTACTTGCACGTTGCACGCGCACTAAGCATATTTTTTAACACAGGACTATGAGAACCTAGTGTAGTAGACCATAGGGATAATGGAATTAAGGGATTCTCCAGAGTGTCTTTTAATATGATGCGAGACCATATGTGGAATTTATGATGAGTGCTTCCTTAGAGAGTCTATAGTTCCTCGACAAGGGCCACAGGGGGAATGAGAGGTTGAGTGCTTCCCCAGAGAGCCTTTAGCATGATACAAGGCAATAGGGGGAGTTGACAGTGAGTGCTTCCTCAGTGAGTCTATTATTAGCTGAACCATAGGGGTGAGACTGTGTGTGACTCCTAGAGGGTTTCTAGTGCTAGTAGGTTGAACCATAGGGGTTAGGCTGTGATAGGTACCAGAGGGTTACCTGTTTTCTACATTTTGTTGGTTGTTACTTGTGTACTTTATATGTTAGATCTATGAATTTTAGCTGTTGCATATTTCCTGTTTACTATTCCTGTACTTTACTTTCCATGTGTTCATTGACTATTAGGCACAGATCTTTGGGTGGTTGCCAACTGGGACTGCCTCACACCCTATTTGAGCCATGTTTTTCTCCTAAGCTGACTATGTTGTAGCAGGTATAGATAAGGGAAAGCACCCTTCTACTTCGGGTACCTGAATTGCTATGGAGTTGTAGAGAATGGGACCCAGAAATGGATTGCGATGCTGAGGAGTTTACCTTGTTTTTCTTTTGAACATTGATTTTTAGTTTTACTTCAGAACGTTGGTTTGTTTACTATTTTCCATAGATATATGTACCATGTTGCAACATTAATATTTTATACATTTCTTCCGCTGTTTAGTTCAGTTGATGTATCCGGTTTATTGTTTCTGCTATTGTGTCTGGTTGTTCTTCCACTGTATACTTCACCGAACGAGGGCATAGTTTCCCCACCGAATCACCAAGGCCCTCGCTGCTAGTCGAAAACCTCTAACATTTGGGGAAACATGTTTGAGGTCATGTGGTGAACTGGGTACGGGGAACTAGTAGAGGGGATCCGGATGCGAGTTGTTACAACACAAATTAATGTAATCAGTCAACTCTAGTCCCAAATACATTTTTCTCCTGTGATGGTACCTATTGGACAACCACTATGGAACTGCCTATCTCGAGGCATGTTAATTTCATATAAAATACTCCCAAAACATCAGAGGGACCAGAGTCCATCCTCATATATAAAATATTCCATATTCATCGTAGAAAAAAATATGGTGATAGATATCTTTCAAATATATAGTCCCTCGAAACAAAATAATACATGTTAAGTCAATGAGTTTCCTTCACTCATTTAAGATTTAAGGAGGTAGTCATAAGGGATATGAGGGTTGTCATTCCATCTTACTCATTAATATTGAGATGCATCTTTAAATAGAGGTTTATCAAATTCAACTCACTATTATACTCTTGGACGACCTATTCATGTGTCTTCATACTGAATAGTTCATCCATGATATTCATCATCAGAGAGTGATATTCCATAATGATGAAATAAAACATTATGAACCCGACTGCTAACCTTACGGGTGTTGTTGATTACTATTTGATTACCGAATTAAGAGATTTATAACATGAAGATAAAAATCACTAAAATACAATGTAGTATAGGATATGAAAGTCTCAGGTCCTACCTACAGAGACAATTTTGGATAATCTATTAATTTAATTATATAAAAAAAAACTAATTGTGAATAAAATCTAATCTATCGGGTATAGGATTGGTTAAAATGTCAGAGAAGTCAATATAAGATGGGTACTAGGTTGCAATGATTCTAGGATTATGAGATGAAAATGTATAAAATAATTAATTAAAAATCATACAATCATCAGCATCATGTGCTACCTTGTCCAATGGTCATCATAATTGAATTCCATCCCAAACTCCCTATTTCTCAATGGAAGGTAATTTAGGTTATAATGGATGGTGAAACAGAAACCTAGTTTAAATATATTTAAAATAAAATCCCAAAGTTCATGGTGGAAGTATAATCCCTAGATCACATATTAATCTAATGTATTCAATCTAGGAAATGGTAATGAAATGAAAAATAAATTAAATTGAATCCCAAACCCCATTCATAATTGTTATTCCAGAAGAATTAGGAATATGAATTGAATTGAAGAGAAAATATGAAATCCCAACATCGATTGAAATTAATTATAAAATATTCATTACATTGAATACCACTTCATCACTGTTTCCTCGACACAAACAAATCATCTGGTCATTATATCCATGAGTGGTGATAGAAAAATAAGAAAGGAAAATTATATAGATATATCAACATCAGTAGGTGAGCCATTGTTTGGTAGGTGTCTGGAAATGTGCTCTGTCCGAAATATCCTCCATATGGTGTAGCTGGAGGATATATATATAAGCATTGGATTGGATCTTATCAACCTCCACCATGAAATGTACCTATGGTATAGATCATGTACCATTGGTCAATATTTCCTCTGTGTCTGTATGAGTATTTGGTTTATCATGTTCATGAATTCAATGTTTGACTATCATCACATAGTGTGTGTGGAGATCACTATGTGTAATTCTTTTGGTCTTCAGTTTTCATATGTATTTCCAAAATAATCATCAAAATATTATCCAAAAAGATTCATGACGTGTAATAAGGTTACCCACTATTCACTTGTCATTCATAACTTTTTTACATGCCACGACTTTTCATAGTAGTGGATTTACTATTTGAAGAATTCACGACAAGTACAAAGGTTACACATTGTGTACTCATTTATTTTCTATCTTTCCGGCTTCAATAATCCTTAAAATTCCAATATTATCTTTTTTCTCATATTTCATCCACTTTTCATTCATTTTCAAAATATTTAACATTTCCATCAAAAAAGCATAAAATTTCTCAAAGTTCTTTGAATATGAAAGGTCAATCAAATATTTTTACCAAAATCAATACATAAAAATATTCTAAAATTAATGCATGAAATAAACTTATAAAATATCCCCAAAAATTAAATTTATCATTGTCATCAAGGATTGGATCTCAAAATACAACAAGGGACGTTCAAATTACCATTCTTGAAATTTTATTTCAATAAATGAAGTTGATTAAATGGAAAATCCAATGTTAGAGTATCACGTTTAGAAATTTTTTCAATGCATCACTTTTAAATGAAACAAATAAATCATGTATTTGTATTTTACAATTTTCAAATAGCCATGTTTCTTCATTCATCCATTTTCATTTTTCAATTTATTTCTTGTATGCATGCCACATACAATTATCCTCACATGAATTTTTCTGATGACCATCAGGGTAAAAATGTAAATGGAATTCAACACATATATAAAGAACATGTAACTTAACATAGGCCTACAAGGAACCTATCATCTCCACTACATAAAAAATTCCAATTAATCATGATGTATTAAATATTTAGGATCATATTTCCCTGAGGCTTTAGGGTAGTTATATAATTGAGATAAAAAGTTAATCTAAAAAGGTGGTTTGACTCAAAATCGTTTTTTATGACAATAAAAAGATAAGCTCACTGATTATATCCCTCTAAATATGATATCTCTACCCCCCAAATCTCATACTGGGATCATGATATATGTATGGAAAATGATATAATCAACATCTCTTGCTCATTTTTTCTTTTTCAAAAGTTATGCTTATAGAAAATATCGAATTCATTTCCTAAAAAAAATTCAATTAAAAATAACCTTCTAGAAAATATTGATTCTAAATCCTCCCAAAAAAACAAACTAAATTTTTCATTCATTTTTTTTCAAATGTTTTTTAGGAAAGGTGAATAATAAAATACAATAAATTATTTCATGTCATTTTCTAGATCATAATAGCAAATCCCCTAGTAATGTATCCCAAAAAAAAATACATCCCAGTTCAAAAAAATACATTCCCAATATATATTATTTTTAATATCATGAAAAACATTTGTAGGAAGATCGGAATGCATAAAATAGGATCGTAACACTAGTTATATCCTAAAATGGAAATTCACGGATACTATGGGCTAAAAATAGATTATTATAAAGTGGTTCCATAGAAAAGGGATAAAAAAGTAACACCTGAATAATTTCAAAAGTGATTCTGTTTAGATATTTCTTCACTACAATTCAAAGAAATTTCTAGAATAAAATATTCTCGATATTCTAAAGTAATATACATAAAAGAATAAAAAAATATTGGCTTACTGGATGTCTCGTGGATGAGATGAATAGTTGGTGAAATTACACATAGCAATGCATACAAACAATTAAATAGATTAATGAAAATATCAAAAAAATCCAAAACATAAATAAATTTTAGAAATTTTTCATTTACAATCTCTAACATACTCCCTTGAATCGTGATTTATAATATTCTAATCCATGTGATCATCTGTACTCATTATTTACTTCATTTTTCTCATTCATATATATTGACAACTAAATTTCATTACACACTAGGAAAATTATCCAAGGTAGTTTATGTGTCCTTGTTCTTTTGAGTAATGAATGAATAAAACATGGGAATGAAATTTAAAAATTAAGATCTAAAACATTTTTAATTTGAGGAATACAGTTTAAAATTTTGAATTAAAATGCGGACTATCCTTTCAATTGGTTGATCAACCATTGGATGCACAGGTACTGCCAACAACAGATTCACGACATGAAATTGTCTTGCGGCTTCTCTTTTTATCTTCCTTCCACCTACTGGCTATGCCTTTAATGGACCTAGATAATAACTCAAAAATCTGAATGTGTAGGACCTTGTTAAGCACATAAAATATTATTAAGGTTAATTGAATCTAAATCATAATATAAAATTAATTCATATGAATGAAATAAATCTAAAATCCTAGAATGTAGTAAAAATCTTGTTTCCTCCAGGAAGAATATCTTTTTTAACGATTGTTTAGCTCAACCATATATGGGTTAGATTATTGGGGTGGGATAAAGGCAGAGCCATATTTTTTAACCTAATTTTTTATTTGATATTCTCCCATCTCACCTTGAATTTTCCTTGATTGAATTGTTGTGGATCTCGAAGGTGGTGACCAGAGTCTCAATAGTATGAGTATGGATAACAGAATCTCAGAATCTATGAAGATCTAGTAAAATTATTCTTCATAAATGGATGGTTTCATGTGTTTTATTTCTTCAATGATTACTTTATGATCTATAACCAGCTATTCAACTTCATTTATGGCGTCATATTTTATTGATCCACTACATAGTCTATACAGGGGGACTTCTCTTTCTTATTCATATTTATATTATGCACTTAGAAATTCTAGAAATTTTTTCATAAATGTGCAAGTTGTCATCTACTCTTATTTTTCTTATTCATATTGGAAATCCTCTTTTGTATTCATTTAAAACCCATATTTTTTAAATAATCTTTATATCATCTCAGCAGCTGAGGTTCCTCTTTCATCCACTTCTTCTTGCTCGCTCCTTTTTTCTAATAGTTGTTTTTAAAAAGTGCATCATACCTTTAACGTTCTGTGGAATGGTCACCCTATTCATCATTTTTTTGATCCTTATAAATTAAGGTAATCATGGTTAGAAAAATTATAATTGTTATAAGTGGAACTTACCATAGCATATTTGTCATCACTTATTTGATTGTGACACTAATTATAGAACTATGGCTCTAGGACATTGGTTTTTATGACATCGATGATTAGATCTAGTTTTGGGAACTCATGTTTTATTTTTCATTTCATTAATTTTGATGATTTCTTATGACATGTCATCCAGTATTCCAGTGAGCCTTCCATTAGTAGTCATTTAAGTTTTCTCATGAGATACATCACATTACCTAATTCATTATAGATATATATAATTATGGGTTCACATTTCATGACATAACATTTACATTATGCTATATAATTTCGGATGTACTCATTACATCATGAAATTTACATTTTCATGTATGCCACATAGAATATCTATCAATTTTACAAATAAAATATGTAAACGAATGATTTTAACTTCATAATGAATAAATTCATAATTAGCATTTTAAATGAAATAGGGAATAACATAATTTATAAAATAATCATCATTGTTGAGTGGAGAAGAAAGAATAATGAGAAGTAAAAGGTGTGTTTTGTTGAAAGAAGAGTTATTTTGGAATTTTTTTTTCATAAACTCATGTTGAAAACAGTTATACCACATAAGAATTATTATAATTACGAATTATATGTTTTTACAGAATATAAATACTAAAAATGGGGTGAAATAGGGAAACCCAATATAAATGGAGTTGGGTTTGAGAATTCCTCTTACCTAATATCCAAAGGATTTATTCACTTCAATATCAGGTATAATCACATTTGATTAATTAATTAAAAATTTAAGAAAATTTTACACATTAACTTGATTCATTATGGTTTTATTATTTTTACTTTTGGCCTTATAGACAATTCATAGAGATTAATTTCATCATTTGGGAGCATTCATTTTCATGGTTTTCAGGATTGGTTTTCTTGTATACCAGAATGGGAGTTCTAGTAAAATATGGATAAATATACTAAATTGTTAATATATATTGTTAATGATCTTATAAAAGATTAAGTGGTATTATAATTAATTTTTTTATGAAATGAGAATGACTGATTAGATAAAAATTTAATAATATCATTTTAGGTTTAGTTTTGTGGTTTTCTTATCAAAATGAACTAATTTTAGTTTTATAATTTTGAATTACGTACTTATGTTAGTTCCAAAACATAATGTGGTGTGTATAATATATTTTAAAATATTCTTGAAACAATTTAATGGTTTTAAATAGCCTTTAATGTGTCAATAGAAAATTTATGTGCATCATCCATGATGTCTATTAATTGGCACATCATGGGTGATGATTAGAGTTTTAAAATAAAAGAGAGAGAGAGTGAGGGAGGAGTTTAATGATGAATATTATATTAACATTATTTGGTTATTTTATGTCAAAGATAAATGAGTTATCATTCTATTTGTATAAGATAATTTTAGTATAAAAGACGAAAACAATTAAAATTGAAAAGAAATGAATGAAAAAGAAGAGGATTTTAACTGTTTGATTTATCCTCCTTGAGAACCTCCATAGATAAAAGATTTCGGTCAATTGATAATACCAGTAATTACTAGACATAAGTAATGGTACGAGAAATAAAATTGGGATGAATTTGGGAAATGATCAAATTTTAAGTGTTGTGAGGAGAATAGAGGGTTATGGTGTTATTTATAGTGGAGGAGGGGGATGTTTAATCACTATTTAAGTCATTATTTTATTATTTATCTAAATATAAGATATAATGTTGATTCTTGAGATTAATATAGTTATTTTTTCACGTTAGTTCTAACTAATGGTTCTTACATCATCCATGACTCCATTAATAGTTTAAAGAATTTAGAATGTATTGATGCAGTAAATTATCATATTTTACTATTCACCAAAAAATCAAGTATTTTATAAAAAATCTCAAAAAATTCACCTTAACCATTGATAAATGTGTAAAATATAAAAATGAACATCATTTTATTGAAATTATTTTTGAAATATGAGTAATTTAATTTTTAATTAAAATCATCATATACTAAGAAAATACAAATTTTAAAATTATAATAGATTTTATATCACATTAAATATTAATTATGGTATCTTAAAATTATATTAAAATCCGAAGAAATAAAAATATTAATTTGTGGAAATATTTTATCTGAATATAAATTATTTTATATTATTAAAAACATAATTATAATATTTTAATTAACTCTTTATGAATTAAAAATACCAACAGTTAATTAATAATTTTCTAAACATCTAGTAATATAGAATATGATATAATTACTCCATACATTAATTTATAAGATGAATAAATATTTTTTTATACTTTAATGAGTTAGGATGATATTAATTAGATTGGTTTACTAATCACAAGGGTCATATTATATTTACCAAATTAATGTTAATACTTCATTGGTATTATATCCGTAACATCTAAAAATAATTATTATTTAATTAATTAAATATTTATATAGTATTTATTATTTCTTATATGTCATTTTCTGTTTTTTATAATATATTAAATTAATATAATAATAGATAAATTCCATCGATAATATTTTGGGTCATTATACATAATGGGTGTGTGTAAAACATCACAGGCCACCACAATCATTATCCCAAAAAAGTGTTGAATATTCAATAGAATTATCAGAGTAATATTTCAGTAATTACGAAAAAAATATAAAATGAATTACTTTTAATTTCGCATAATATTGTGATTAAAATACACCAATTTAGTTAGAATATATAGGATAGGTAGTGATAAAATAATATTTAACAAATCACTATACCACAATAATTATTGTCGAGTCATACATTAGTACTCTTATTAATATTTATACCCTAACTGAATCACTATATCTATGGAAATGATATATATATTCAAGGGGAAGTCATGCCATAATTATAAGGATATAACCCTATAGTCATATCAATCCTCTCCCATAAAAATAAAAATAAAATAAAAAATGAGTATATGGTATATTATAATCTCATCCCTTAAGAAATGTAACCTAAGATCATATAAATATAAAGGAAAATATTGAAGAGACATATTTTTTTAATAAAATTAGAAATAATACCTCTTAAAAAAAATTCATTTCAACAGAAATTCCAATTTAATTGTGGTCCATGTACATAATGATGTCATCCCTCAAGCATATTTATCCTCACCCATCTAAATATGAAAAAATAGGAAGAAACCCCATGTCTGTATTGATATTTGAGATTAAGAATATTGAACTATATCAAAATAATATCAAGACAATTATATATGGGGATCTATTCATTTGAAAATATTTTCCAAAACACATCACAATCTTAAAAAACAATGAACTAAAGACTATACTTACATGAAATGTAAGTACTACATAGGTGGTGGGGGTGGGGTGGGGGTGAATTAGTAGTGATTTTTATAATTTTATTTCTTATGAAATTAGTAACTATAAAATGGTTGATCGTTTATCTTATTGGATTAACATATGAACAATACTTTCAAGAAATGTAATTTATTCATGGAAAAGAAAAAAAATGATTTTTAAATGATTTTATTTAATTTTGGTGATACATCCTTCTGTATAGGCACCCATCTATCCATATATTTTTTTATAAAAAATGAAATTGTTAGTAAAAGTGAACAAAATATCATTAATATATGTATATATTATTATAGGTAATTATACTAGTTTTCTCTAGTTGCAATGATATATTATATTATTAGATAAAATAAAATATAAAATATGTCGAAACAACTTAAAAAATATTTTTCAATAGTTCCTCAACTCATACCTCTTAGTTAGGAATAAATTTTATTGGTGCAATTAAATATTCATCTATTATGGATGCATTTGGTTAACCTATACTCAACACATGTCAGTATATTTTACTTTTTCCATTACACATTGGTTAGGTGAACCTACATCTAGTACCTCTATCTGGTAAAAAAAATCAGTACTGTTATCTTGTACCTATTCTTTCAACAATAGATTCATTGGGTGGAAGCTCATAGTTGTCTTATAAAGAAAACATCATCACTTTAGGTCTTACTCACATAATAATATTGTTACTCCAAAAAATTACTAAACATTGATTTTTGAGATTTTCATATAAAAACTAACGGATTTAAATAAAATAAAAATATAATATTTTCACTAAAATAAAATTCTATTGAACTCATCTCAAATACTATGGATCATTTGATTAAATTATATCTGAAAATTCCTAGAGAATTCATGAAAAAAATTTCATCACAGTCTCTTTAAAACATAAATTTAACAAATTCTTTAAACATCTAAAAATGTTTAGAAATATTTGAAAACATATAACGAACTACTTACTATCAAGATGATAAAATAAATTCTGATTTCTTATATTCTAAACCATATTCCTATGATTTTATATTTAATAACATCATTAAGATTTCCTCTACATAAGGCTATTTTTATGACTTATATTTCACATTTATATCATCATATTTACTTAGTTCGGTACCCATATTATTTATATGTCCTATTTTATTTTATATCCCCCTCTATATGATAAACTTTAATTATGTTCCATTGAAATTGTAACCCCGATTAGTCAAATGTCTCTATCTAGGAATCATTACCTTTCTAAAATATTATACAATTATTGTATTAAAAATAAAAATTTTGTTCAACACCATTTTAATGTATATCGAATGAAATCATGTATCTTTGTCTTATTCACATCTATGCATTGATCCCTTAGAAGCAAATAAGATTGGAATTCTATAAATCATCACTAGAAACAAAATTAGTCATAGTATCAGGAATATGTTAATCAAATTATCCTTCTAATATTCTTAATTTTGCTTCCTCATAATTATTTATCTAATGGAATATAAAATAGTGTTTCCATAGGAAATCGGTTTTGAGATATTAAAAACTTAAATCTCTTCAATGATCTTTTTAAGTCATTTTCTGATGTAACTTTGTACCTATCTATCTGGAAACCATCAGCCTTTTCTACACATACTAGGCATAAAACATATCTATCCCAACATCCTTTGTTTGATGAGAACTGTATAGATCACCAATTTATCAGTAGAAACTTTACGACTCCATATCATTTTCATTGATACTTCTTACAACGTTTTCAATATTAAATTATAATGTTTTAGAAACTATTTGTTTAGAAATATCATTTTTGTTAATATTATATATTACTATAACTCTTCCATATATATCATTATACATCATACATAGATTTCTACTGCCTTATTGAAACTCATAAAAACCTCGATAGAGTCATGAGTATAATTATGAGGTTATGAAATTGATGGTTAGAAAAAAATTGTATAAATTGTTAGGAAATGTTTCTTAACCACCTTTTAGAAAACATTAGGAATGGTTCTTAAACATCTGTAGTATCTAATTTTCCCTAGATATATACAAACATGTCCAAACAGAATGTTGACAAAAATAAAAAAAACATTAAGAAAACAAATGAATGGTTCTTTAATATACCCATGTTTTAATAAAAATTTGGGATATCGGTTTTTCAAATAAACCATAAAAATAGATTCTTCAAACATTTTTAAATCACGCACTTGTATATAGAGAATTTCCTAACACCACACATCCCAGTAAAGTGTTTTTTTAATAATTAATCCATTTTTGAAAATTAATTTTGCATCTATGATATTTTTTAAATCCTTATAAAACATTTAATCATCATTTATAGGATAATATCATCATTTTATTCATAAGACACTGAATATGTTTTTATATTTTCTCCTCTAACAACAAAAAATCTAATGGATAGTGGGGGTCTATACAGGAATTTCATTAATTCAATGGGGGAGGATGAACATATATTTTCACCCTCTATTCCAAATTCAGTTATTTAATATTGAATTTTTGAGGATGCCATGTGTTTGAATTTTTTTGGAAATATATGCAATAAAAAAATCATCATTATGAAATTTCAACTTAAAGAAATGATACATAATATAAATTTTCATTGATCGTGAATATAACATAGGATTTTTAGGGAAATAAATGGCCCGTTGACTGTCATAATGTATATTCTCGAAATTTTCAATGTTTATATTCAAATATTATAGTTAAACTATGAGCCACATCATTTTTCTAACTTATGTATTGGCATCGATATATTCTCCTGATGTTGATCATAATTTGAAAAACATTTTTTCTTACTACTGAATTTCTCACAACCTTCTCACAAGAGAAATGTTATTCCAAATATTTATTTCTGAATAGTTGAAATTTAAATCCCAATAAGAATCATTGAAATTATGAAAGGTCAAATCACTTCTTATTCAATATATTATTACATTATTTTTTTCTCCCTTAACATACCATTGCATGTTTTTTCTGATATTTCATGTGCTTCTTCTATATGGCATTGATATTTTTTTCCTAGTGTATATCATAGGTAGTTTATAGTCTTTACATAGTAAGATAGATTAGCCTCTTAATAAATTTTCAAAAAAATCATTCTAATTAACACTTTTACCTGATTCATTTTTTACTCATCTTTATATAATATGATATTTCTGTAGAAATATCCATTGAATTTTCCTTTTAATTTTTTTTAATAACACCTTATTATACAATTATAATTAGTGGAATATTTACCTTCCATTATATATAACTTATAATCCCCAAAACAATTTTAAATCCCCAAGAGTATACTTCTCAATGTTCTTCTTCATTTGTTCGAAACATTCTTCATAAGTCGTATCCCAACGACCTACAAAATTTATATCATCATCATAGGTAATGATAATCAAGTACATGTACTCATTTATTTGACATATAACTTTCCATAAAATTTCCTTAAAAAATAATGTACATATTTCCAAAATTATTATTTTCGGATTACTAGGAAAAAGTAGATGCTTTCAACCCAAAAAAAAAACAATTCTCTATATTCCAACCAATGGTTATATATTTATATAATATAAGTCTATTAGGTTTCTCAATAAAAAATTCTTCCTTACTCTATAAATATAGGAAAATTGGAATCAAATTCATATAATACAATTTATAAATTTGATTCATAGAAACATCTATGAAAATCATGATAGTCTCATGTATTTATATAGGAGGAAAAATTTATTCCAAATAATAAACATCCACCTATTCAAATTCAGTAAAAATAACCTATGAATTATTTTTAAAAATATCTCTATGTCCCCTGAGTTTATTTCTCCACACAAAAGTTTTTCTAATGTCATTTTCCCTATCAGTATATTAATAAGATCCCATGTTTTTTCTCATATTGTTCAAATACTTAATTCATTGAATTTCACCACCCATAATTCCAAACATCTTCTAAGACGGACTATGGTTCTAACTATGAGATATTTTTATATGGTTTGAAATGATGCCTCCAGATTTAAGAATATATTATTATATTAGTATATGTATTTTAAATATTATTATTTTTTGATTTTCCATCAATTTTTATTTTCCCAGTAAAAGAATAATTTGAATCAATTTTTGAATGACTAGAATTATAGTCTCATTTATTTTCATAAAGTTTTATTGAGGTGATCATTATATATTAATTCTAAAAATTACCATTACATTGAATAGAATTTCAGATGGTTAATTTATTTTAAATGACATTCACTTCATAATATCTAATCAACTTTTAGTTTCATTTATTCTAGTATTTTTAAATTTTTCAATCAGGTGAGTATCAGATGAATAATACTTCCTCTTCCATTATATAAAATTGTTCTAGTTCCTTATTTTTATCTTTATTATACACGTAATCCCAAAATGAACTTTGTATCTCACTGAAGGATTATTATTACTCCTCTTCTCATAAGAAGTAATTAATTATTCTAGTCGAAAGAATTTTTTTACACAGACCAGTCTACATACAACTGATCCTTCAAAGAAATTTTATATTCTTTTTTTATATTTCATGATACTCACACTTTCAAATATGAATAAGTTTTTTCCATTCCAATTATTCATTTTCTTAGAGTATTGTGTAAAATAAATTAATGCTTGATTTTGGTTTTTTCCTTTGGATTCAAAAGAGATACTTGTATAGCATTTTCCGTTATCCATTCTTAGTGTCAGAATATATATAACCATATCATTTTGTACTTTTCTTTTTGAAACATATTAATTTTTTGTAGCATATGATTTTGGATTCATGATCATAAGACTAGACATATTTCTGAAATCATTAATGAAAGTAATGAATAAAAAAATCTGTATTTATTGATTGATGTCGCATCTATCCATAACGATCATGGTGTTTGAGCGTAATTGGTCTTGTGGATTGAATTTAATGTTTCATATATCTTCTAGTAACAATAATTTCATTCATAATATTTTAATAGATAAAATTATATTTCCCTTCACATCAATGTATGTATCTTATAAAATCATCCTTAGAATTTGTGGTCAAAATCTTCTAGGTTGGATGAACAACATAACCATTCCATAAATTAGTTTTAGCCTCATAAATAAAGTAGAAAGAATTATTAAGATATAAAATCTATATTAGATTAACATTGGTTCTTTATTATTTATAAAACATTTCATATCTAAATAATTTGATAAAATATGAATATTTTCCCATGATAACTTCATTACTATTATTAAAATTTTGACTGACATTCAATATTCTATTATTAAGTCCATAAATAAATATTACTTTATTTGAATTTATCATATGTGTTTCAATCGTAGCTATACCAATTAGTCTTATTATTAGGGAATAATAATTCCAAAAAGTAATATTCCCTCCCTCTTGTTCTTCATCAATTTTTATGATATTTTCATCACTTATCATATATAGGGAACAACCAATACTTATAATACACATATTATCCCATTTTATTATGATATTAAACCACCATTAATAAACTATTTTCCTTGAAATTTTATTTCTTTCAACTTACTTATATTTTCTTATAGGAGATATTTTCTCCTAAATTATTATGATAAATCATGTGTATAGTGAAGATTTTGGTCACACCATTTATATTATTCATCAGTGAAGTATATATATATTTTAAAATTATCATTATTTTTATTCTATTTTATCCTATATATTGTGTATATAACCATTTTTTTTATTCCCCCTTCAATTAATGAATGCTTCACATAAAGATAAATGTTGTGATTGAAATTATATTCCATATGTTCATATATTATATGTCACCAAAAAAATTTAATGATAATTTTTTACTATATAAAATTAATTTATTTACTTATAATAAGTTTATTATCACTTACGGTAATTTTCATCTTGTGATCTCCATTGTCATGGGGAATCATTATTCTAGGAGATATATTGAACTTCAATTTATGTGATGTGTTTCTCAAATACTTTCTCATTCTAGGATTTCACATTTTTTATCCTAACACATACATGGTTTTCAAAATCTCATAAACATTTATGCAAAGCGGATTTACATTTTTTCTTTATTCATGGCATGAGTTTTTATAGAAACTTGATATGATGCAGAATTTACATCGACAAAAATATTGAAAATTTCAGATTCTTTATTCATGGAATAATCAGACTGAAAAGAATTTTTTTCCCACAAGTCAACTTCCATATAATATTGTTTGTTATTAAGGCCCTCCACTATATTTTACATATTCTATAATTTTCATCTTAATTTTATTTATTTCTTTCACGTATACTTTTTCTATTTTATGAAATTCATCATTTCGTTCAATCTTATATATAGAATCTTTCTTCAAAATTCCAAATTATTTCTTCATTTTTTGTCTCAATAAAATGAACAAGTAAAAATATAAGCTAATATTATTTATTTGATTCATTACCCTCTTCTCCTTCACTAGTTTACATATCTTGATTACTTTTTGTATAACATATGATGGTTTTAATGGTCTATAATTTACATAATTGGAAGAACAATCATTGGTAGAGTCTCATTCTTCAATTTTATATTATAATATATTCATTCCACAATTTATATTATCTTACTACTAGTGGGATTATTATCTTCATTGGAATCGTTTCTCTACTTATTAATATATGGGATTTCTTCACATTCATCACAATTTCCCAAAATTTTATTCTCTATCCAATTGATTATAAAATGTATAGTTCATCCACAATCATAACATTTGAGTGGTAAATTACCTTTATTATTACCTCTACTATTATGATAAATTTTAATGATATGTGACATAATTATATTATTAATTTCAACATCATATTCATTACCTTTTAATTTCATGAAGTCTATAACATCATTTTCAGTTTTTTGGATGTTTATATTCACCTTAGATGTAAATTATATTTCTTGATTAATATTATTTTTAATTAAAATCCATTTCCTCATTTTATAAACATTAAATATGTGTATCTCATCTAGTGATAACTCATATTTATCTTCTAATGACTATATATTAGGGTCAAGACCATCTAGAAAATAACAATAAATTTTTGAAAAAAAGTTGACTCTTCCATGGAATTCATAAATTGTATAATTTTTATGATAATTTCATTAAATATGGAAAATTATAAATAAATTTATAAATTTTTTACAGTCATAAATTATGAAATCCTACTCCTCCATATCTGAAACTTTTCAACCTTCACTTTTATTTTTCCCTCATAGCTTGTTTTTTCTTTTTCTAAATTTTCATAGTAGAATTTATTTTCATGACTGGAAATCAAATAGTGACCATTTCAATCACTTATAAACCTGGAGATAAAGGAGATAACATCATTTTATTTTCCAAAACAAGATAATTCTTTCTATTGAAGGTAAGAATATGTCATCTATTAATTTATTTTATATTATCCATGATAATGATCTTATACGAGTAAAATGTGCGTTCTTATACCAATTGATGTTCCCTATAATTTGAGGACTATTAAGAAGGGGAAGAGGTGGAGGTGAGGTGGGTTGAGTCAATGATGTCCTTTTATAATTTTATTTCTTATTAAATTAACTCTTTTAACATGTTATTTTATTTATTCTGTAAACATTATATATCACATCTAAAAATATGTAATGTATTGAATGTATGTAAATGACACTATATTTTTTCAGGGTTCATCCACATTAAGGGTGACTACGGCGTTGCTTTATCAACTCCTACCAGTACAGAATTTGTCTTTAAATAAATGAGTACATGTGAGATAACCCCTTTTAAGCTCATTATATCTCAAGAAATACAATTTTATAGTCTTTCACCTGTTATATAATCTTTATATATTTTTTTGGAAAAAAGAAATAATAATTTTTTTTAAATAGATCTCAAAATAGTTTTTGGATGATATTCTTTGAGAACCTCTCCAACAAATATATTTCTATCCAATGAAATTTTTTCTTACTCTAATATAACTCCATTTTATGAACCTAAATAAACCCCTAACTAATTATTGAAATCAATATAATATAACCCTATCTTTTTCACTTCTATATAATTCCTCTTTCTAGTATCATTGATAAATATCTTTTTATATTACCACTTCTTCAGCTAAGAGATTACATGGTTGGGAATTGAAATTCATATTTAACCACTCATCCTAAATTTTATAGAACACTTATAATAACATATAGACCATTCTATATAGTTACTTATATAACATTATAGAGAACTCAAGATGAAAACATTCATCAATGTATCATTAGGAATTAGTGTTAATAAAAAAATTAATTTTCATTAAATATTCAAAACTATTTTTGAAAATTGAAAAAATAATATGAAAAAATTATATAAAAAAGATTTACAATTTAATGTAAAGTTTCTAAAGACTCTTATATATGATAGTATAATTGATGAATTTAATAATTACTATAGTGTTTAGTGTTGTGTTTTTGGATTCTCCTATTTTTATTCAGAAACTTTTGATTAACTCACTATGGTACACTCATGCATTCTCTATCCAGTTCACTTATTATGCCTCCATAGTGTTATATACTTCACATTAGTTAATTCAACATCAAAATCCTTATGAGTTGACTGGTCTCTGTAAAAACATTCATCTTCTACTCAAAATTGATATAAGTATTGGATTAAAAGTCATTTTGTTGAAACATTATAGAAATTTCTGTCTAATGAAATCATATATATATATCTATTTCCCATACATATTTTGACCCCATGGTAACTTGTCCATTAGAATGTATAGAAAAGTTTATTTGTATGAATTGGAACCTAATATCAGGTATAAATTCTCTGTATTATTAATACAAAAACCTTTATCTTCTATCCATATACTTTTAAATTCATTTTAATATTAAACAATTTGTAGTTTAGAACCTAGAATGGAAATATTCTGAACAAATATCTAACTGGAGAAGTTTATACATCTCTATCTAATGTAACATTGTACATGTCTATCTTAATACTAGAAAGATATTCTTCTTCTGAATGGGATACATAGTTTGATTATTAGACATTGTCTTATGAAAATTTTAGATATTGAAAATTTATTAACATGAACATCACAAGACCATATATTCAAACATTGTATAACTTTCATCTTCATCACATGGAAATTGAAACTCCATTCAATCTATTTTTTTTGGAAAAGTGATGTGTCTAGATATTAGTTATAGATACAAATCCACCATATCCAACTTTGTACATAAATCATAAATTTTCCTTAAATTATTTAAATTATTCAAATATGGATCAAATCATGAGTTTCATTATGATGTTTATAACATGATGATCATAATAGTATATTTTATATAGAGAAGAGTTGTTTTTTAACAATATTATATCACTCTTAATGAAATTTGCACAAATTTACATAATTACTCTTTTTTACTTGAAATATAAAAATATGAAAAACATAATTCTGAAAAAAAAAACTAAATATAAATTACAAAAATAGAAAATAGAATAATCAAAGATAATGGGGGAAGTGAACCCATAAATATAGTAGTGTCAAGTTTATAGAATATTGATCCCACCAGATATTCATAATGATAACATCAAGACACAATATTTCATAATATTAACATCATTTTTTCTAGAAAAACTAAATATACCTCTAATAAATAGTTTATATAAAGGGTATGATTTTATCCCAAACCACAAATTAATAAAATATTTCTCAGTCATATCTTAGGAAAACCCTTTCTATAGTCTTACATGATGGTTTAATCTCCTCAACACCACTTAAATTAAATGAGGACAACACTAACCACTTATATATGTGAAAAATACCATAAATATAGTTTAAATTCTAGTAATAACTTATGTTGCAATTTATAAGATATATTATAAGGTAGGTCCACGTAACCATATCAGATGATATTAAAATGGTACTATCGAGGTCTTCAATTTCATTATATGTTCTCAAATTACACTTCATTGGGTTTCAAGTAGATGGTAAAAAATACTTTTTATAAATACTGTGACTATGTGTAGCTACTAAACTTTGGAACTATATACAATGGACCACTTGAATTGTAAACATCATGCATCAACTAATTTGACATCCGGGAAAACAATTTAGATTAGTTTTTATCCATGTACTCACATTTGGAACGACTATCTATTATAGATAACATGAAGTCACATATAAATAGAAGGCGAAGCTTAAGTATCACCAACATAAACTTATTAGTCCCCTTCTCAATGAATAACACAAAAAACAGAAATTAAATATATTTAAATCTCAAAATCTAAAAAAAATAAATTTATTAGTGCATAATTGGTACCAAATATTGAAATATTTATTGAAAAAATTTATAAATAATAGAGGATAATTTGCGCTACCCACAATGATCACTATAAATAAATTAATTTTAAATTAGAAAATGGAAATGGGTGATGTAAAATTATTGAAGATGCAATAAGGGAGAAGGTGTAGAGGGTTATACATCCCAAGATCTATAAATTATTACAATCTTAATTTAATTAATTTTTAATATTTTTTATACATGTAATTAACATATGAAAAACAATACACATATGGACCATTATAGAATGAATACATATATCACAATGTAATTAATTATCCTTAGGTAATGATTTGGTGTGATCCCACCGAACTATGACTCCGTCCAAAAATCTTGTGTTTTATTACAAAATCACAGCCAACAGATTATAATGTTATTAAGGGATTGATAGTGAAAGTCACCATTTCTTGACAACATGGAATTTCATCCCAGAATTATAATACTATAAAGTATAATTTATACTATGAATCCCAATATTAGAGAATATCCTTTGAAATGTAGATAAATTTACTTCACAATAAATGATGGATCCCAAAATTACTACTTATAAACCCATTCAACTCCTCAAAATAGCCTAAAACCAACAACATACATAAGGTTATGTAGAAAATTTAATGCAATCCATACATATGAATAGAAATAGTAGTAAATACGGAATTTTTTAAATTTAAATAAAATAATAGGATTGAATTAATATACACAATGTTAAACTATTTGAATTACCCGATTATAAATAATGATATTAAATAAATAATAAATATTGAATAGTAGTAATTATGTAGGAGACAATGTTTTATGGACTCGGATAATATCTTATATTGAAATAATTGGAGTAAGCCATAATTTTATAATGTTAAGGCTCAATACTCATAGGTATTATTCATAAGAATATGTTTCATATGTGCTCAAAGAACAAATTTCCGAGATACAACACTAGATAGTAATTTTATATCTAATATGAGAGAGTTTTATTATCACTGGGATTGGAAATAATATATTTACAATGATGAATAGATCATATTGTCTAGATATATTATTCTGATGGGAAATAGATGATGACTCACTATCTGGTGTTGGGGGCTTAAATAATTTGATACTTCTTATATGGATGTTCATACTTGGTGATATCTAGAAATAGGGATAATAAGTATTGAACAACTACAAGTAAATTGTTTTTTGGTGTCATTGATTTTTTTATAAATAGGCATGTGGGTTGGTTTATTGAAATCAGATCCTTGTGAATTTATATCATTTAATCACAATGTAAAACCCCATGATTTTAAAAGAAAATTATTTTCCATAACTTATACAACACAAATCACTTTTAATAAATTAACCTAGAAATAATATTATTTAAATATTATTATTTTAAATAAGAAATGAATGTACCAGTTTGAATAGGTTTAACTGAATTATGAAGTATATATAAATTACCTACTAAATTCCAATTAATTTATAAAAAAGTACTTAATTTTTTGTAATCTTTTATTATGAATCAAAATAATTTTTTTTAAATAATATTAATTTATATTTATGTGAAATATTTTATTTAATTTTATATAATTAATAAAAGTAAAATTATAAAAAATAAAATATTTTTTAGAATCAGGATTTCAAAATTTCATTAGGGTGAAATTTTTATGGTATTTCTAAAAGGATTGATTTTTTAATGAATAGTGAAAAATATTAATTTTTATTGGAATCTATATTTTATTTCATGTACTTAGATTTTTTTAGTTTTATTTAAAGGGATATAATTATAAATTATGTTATATTATATTATTAATAGTCAAATTAGTTTTATTTGGATAAATTTCATGATAGAATTTCATAAAAAATAGTTTTATACATTTAAATCATTTTTCTAAAAAACTAATTCTCATTGCATTTAAGTTATGATTTTAAAATTAAATTATTCATTTTATATATATTAAATTTTTTAAAATGGATCCCTTATATTTAATCAAGAGGTTAATATTTTCAAAATATTATCATTTATTTGTTTTCAATATAAATAGAAACAGTTTCAAAATTTGTCACCATAGAAAATGGTAAATAATGTTAATCTATGATAAAAAATAAGATTTAAGGTAATGATATATCATAATAATTAAAGTCTAATGAATTAAAGTCTACGATTATCAAATAAATCAACAAATTTATATTCTTAATGGATAAATGTCCTCCAAAATGAACAATAGAAAATTTAAATTAATTAAAGAAACAAAATTTACCTCTTTTGTTTTCAATATATATATTATATACACATAAGGAAAAAATGATATTACAAATAAATATAAAAGTAAATTTTTTAGATTAAGACGTTATATCCATGATGGTAATTTATTTATAATTTTTGGTGATTATATAATTAGATTTATTTCATGCACAACACTAGTACAATATTTACTCAATTAATAGAAAACAATTATTTTGATAACAATAAAAGTGATATAATGTAATTGCTTTATAGTATTTCGTTAATGTTTAGTTAATTATTTCGTATTAATAATGTGAAAATTAATTATATTCTATCTAAAACATTTTATTTAGGTATTTTATGTGAAATTGAATTATTAGAATCAATGTTAACCTTAATGAAAATTTATCCAAATAATATTTTTTTAAATTATTTAAAAATCATTATAATATAATAATAATAAAATTTGGGTAATATATGGCATATAAATTCATAAATTGTCTATTAATGATTCAATATATAAAATATATATAAAATTATATCCCTTTAAGAGGGAAAATTTCAGTAATGTGATTAATGTTAAAATAGGTTTTTTTAAAAGGTTGTTGCTGAAGCCTCAATTTCTTATTTGAAAGAAAAGACCTCATTAAACAACATTAAGACTTCTATATTGAAAAGAACATCAAAAATACATTCTAAAATTCAACACAAACATTATATTTGTTCTTTTCACAATGAATGTCCAACCGTAGAACACTTAAGATTATATTTAAAAGAGTTCCTCCATAGAATAGGTAATCACCATAAACAATCAATTTATTTTTTTACTTGTTCTTTAAATAATTTAAATATATAGTATATATCAAAACATATAATTATTTAATTTTCCTATATATAGTCTTATTTTATTATTTTTATGAATTCACAAGTATCCACTATTTTTTCCATCGAATGGTAAGTGAATATATCATTCCTCTATACGTATGACTAAACATCACCACATAGTAATACTATTTATTTTCAAAAATAATATTTCAGGTATGGTTTTATATAGTGTTTAATTTTTATATTATATATTGATTAAACTATTATTAACCTGGATTTATAATATCACATATTTATTCTTACCTTCTAATCAACTCGAATACAATAATGTCGCTCTTGTGTACGTATGGAGCACCACCTCCACAAAGTGATGAGATTTTTTATCATTTTAATTTTACATGCATATAAATAAGTGTTTATTTGATGAAACTGTTAAATTTATATGATATAGTAAATAATCTTGAAATTATAATTAATCATTACATTATATTTTCCCCATCCGTCAAAAAAATTAAATCAACCTTCATGCATACATATAACAAACCATCGCCAGGAATGCTGTAATTAATTTTTCTATATCTATATTTCATGGATTACTAAAAATATATTTATAAATATTATATATGATATTTATATCATTCTTAACATTCAAGAGATAATGAAACAATGATAAAATTAAGAGGACAGAAACTATAATACCAAAACATACATGAAAAATTATGTAGTTATTAATAAAGACCATGAATTTTTATAAGTAATGATAATTAACCAGTGGTAAAAGATTATAAGTAAATAATATATGGTATGATATTAATTATTATTATTATTACATTAAATATTTATAATAAATTTATATTTTTTATATTACATTTTTATACACGTATGAAGGAAATAAAACCAGAGGTAAGGGTTTCTCACCTCAATTTTACATTCATGTTCCTTATGAAATATACATTAATTTTTTACTTTATTTGGTATGTATAATAGTTAATTTATATTTTATATCTTTAATATCATTATCATAATTGGTAATATATTTTCATTTTATGATATTTCTCTCATTGGGTTGTGATTCATAAGTTACCAAAGCTGTAATGTTTTATTTTTCAATCTCAACATTTTTCAGTATAGATTATGTTTAAGTCTCCCATGTGGTAAATATTTGATTTAAATATCATAAAAAAATTATTCTCCTCTGGTAATTTAGGAAATTTCAAGTTGAATTTCCATTTACTCTATATTTTACTTAATATGACTAAGAAAATACTGTTATGATATTTTAGGTCTATTTATATCTTCAGTCAAAAAATATTTTTCATCCATATGAATTTTTCAAAATTATCATATTAATAATTTTATCAAAACTATCTAATTTATATATTATTGAAATATTTACCATGTTTTAGTTTTTTCAAAGTGATTTTAAATTTAATCTTCTTGTTATTTTCCTGATGAAGTACTTTTTCATTTTTAAAAAAATTAAAATAGAATATCTATTTTATTAAAGATAACATGAACATAATTTCCCAATGAGTTGATTTTTAATTTTAGTGAATCATCTTCTTAATGTTTTAATGATTATTTTTAAATGAAATTTATTTCCAAATATTCTGTAAATTTGTAGTTTATTTTTAAAAAAATTGAAGAGGGTATTTTCATTTAGAATGTTTTCAAGGAAATTTCTATGATATTTTTGATCATTAGTAAAAGAGCCCTTTATTTACAAATTCTCTAAATTTTTTTTTATTAAAGATTAAATATTTAGTCTTCTTCTAGATGGTTTATATTTATTTTTATAGGGGATTTTTTATTTTGATACGATTCACCATATTACATTAGATGGTTTTTGATTATCTTCATTGAATGGAGTGAATCTTAGAATTTCATATGATTGATTTTGAACAAGAATTACCAAATTGAGTACATTTTACCCTTTTATATGATTAATGAACTTGACTTATTATGTGACAGGAGGGTCCCTCTATAACCCCCCCCAACACACTTATTATTCTAATGAGAACACTAGATTGGGTTTGGGTGAGGTCTATAATAATTTTTGAATATTTAATTAAAGAAAGACTTGATTGTATTTATAGACGTCATGGATGGTGTAATAATGGTAAATTTATATGTTAGGAATTATGAATAACCTAATAATGAAATTAATTTTGGATTTTCAAGTAGTTAATTGATTTGTAATGTTATATGATGAAATGTTTTCATAATCATGTGATTATTTTTATATAATAATTTTATCATCATTTATTCTTGCTATATTATCCTTCAATACCATGTTATTGATTTATGGGAATGTCTATTCATATAGTTACCTTGACATGTTCATTATTCCTTGTCTATTCATAGTATACACAATACAGATACCGTTATTAATCATCTGATATCACCCATTACTTACATTTCCTTTCCACATGATACATGGAAGTGTATATTGATTAATTTGAATGGTCTAGATAAAGGGAATTATTTTTTTACACAATTAAAATTCTATATTCAATTTTATTTTTTTGAAATGATTTTTTAAATTGTTGTATGGATCATGTTTCCAAAAACTAGAAAATAAATAGTTCATTTGGGATGAGATTAGTTGTATTTTGTGTCAATTTTGTAATGTATCCAAAAACTATAGGTTACTGGTTTAAATAACTGGAATCTTTGTGGAAATATTTTTATTAAATACATGGGAATTTTACAAGTATGAATTTTCTAACAGTGCTTGATTCGAAGGCCTGGTGTGCCCTGAATCAATTTCAGAAGGTTTTTTCAGGAAAGATCAGTAAACGTATGTGCGGGAGTTTTATTAATTTTGAACTGATTCTCGGAATTGAAATCTGAGGGCACCATTGAACTATCAGGGAATGTAATTGCTTATTGATACCTTCACCGTAGTTGCGTTCTGATGTGTTTGGAAGTTAGTTTTTGGTGGTTTTTAATAAAATTGAATAAAATAATGTTTTATCATTATTTTATTTGGGTGGTTAAAACCTAGAAGGGGAGCTTGGAGGTAGGGTCCATCACAACCTAACCTCCAATGGGAGGTTATAGTGGTGGGGCCCACCCGCACATAACCTCCCGCAAGAGGTTACGACGTGGAGACCACCCAAGAACCATAACCTCTCTATTAAATGACAGGTGTGGGGACCACCAAACCCCTATTAATGGTGGAGGATAAAACCTCCCACCACTCCCTCTTTAATGAGGTAGTTCCTCTTGACAATCCACCTAATTGAATGTAACACCTCTCATGAATTTAATTAGGTTGGGCCCACTCTTTTAATTCACTAAATCTGAATTATGTGCCAACGTAATTTTTGATAAACCCTCCCTCTCATATATAAAGGAAGCTTGGGGGAAGGTTTTGGGATGGCTACTTCAAGAAGCGAAACACTGGAAAAGATATTCGACAACCAAACCTTGGGGAATTATTCCTCCAATGAAGAACCTTCACCCATTAAGAACAAAGATCGATGAAGGTCATCTTCATCCTTCTTTAACCGGGGCATGAAAGGGAAGCACTACTGCCCACGAAGAATGCCGACGACATCATCTCGACTCGTCTTCTTTAAGCTCTTCTTCCTTAGACTTTGACGGAACGATGACCAACTTTCGCAAATTTATCATCGATCACTGATTTCAAGGTAGGGAGATTTGTGTAAATTTTCGGTTTGAATATAAACTTCATTCTTCGTCGAACAATGATATGGTATGAGAATCACCAATTTATATCAACGTAACAAGGAGGGCTCGGGCTACACGAACATAGTCAGAACCTCCCCTTGTTTTTTCATGTTCGATGACGACGGATTGGAAAAGAGGCTATGGCGACGAGGATGGAGAACAAGTGATGCGCTCCCGCAGCCTCCGCAAACCACGCCGCCCACACGGTGCCACGACACACTTCTCATGCCCCAGCGTGGTGCCCTGGCATGCTTCCTGGTACCCCCTAGCTCCACCGGAATGCTACCCCGGGTCCCGAAGATCCACTTGCACTCTTCCCAGCACCCTCGCGCTCTGCCGGCGTGCTGCTCGGCACCCCGTCGGCGTGCTTCCCAGCACCCCCGTGCCCCACCGGCGTGCTGCCCAGCACCCCCGTTCCACGCCGGACGCCTGCCTGATGCCCCCGCGCCCCGCCGCCCACCTTCCCGGTGCCCCCTTGCCCCACCGACCGCCTAGACGTTTCCCCCATGCCCCACCATCAGCCTGCCCAGTGCCCCCGCTCCCCACTGGCAGCCTGCCCGGTGACCCGCGCCCTGCCGAAAACCAGCCCAACCCCTTCCTAAGACCTGCCTGGAACCCTGGTGCCCTACCTGGTGCACCTGCGGTCTGCCGGGGACCAGGCGGCCTACCCATGACCCAGGCGGTCTCCGGTTGGCATCCCGACTGCCAACCTCCTGTGCCGACCCGCGGCGTCCCCCGTGGTGTCTCTTGCTGAACCGCTGCGGTCTCCCAGTCCGAGTTACCGAGCCACCTACGTGGAGACTACCGGGTCAAACCGCCCTCACGGTCCGCTGGGTCTGGCTGAGTGGACTGGTTCAAAACATAGCATACTGATGGGATTGACCCAGACCAGGTCATCCTAGACTAGGTTGGGCTGAGTTAGTCCGATCGGGTCGGACCAGACCCAAGCCCATTACTGACCCATTACCTTCTTGGGCCATATGTTTGGCACCAGATGTTAGTTTTTCTATCCTTCGGAGGTTCCGGTATTCCTAGAGCATAGCCTTCCCTTTGAGTATACCCCACTAGATTTCAGGGTATAGTTGAGACCCATCCATGTTGGTTTATACAAAAATCCAACCGGGCCCTCAGAACTAAAATGATAATAATTCACAGACCGTGCGTTCTATTGACGCGCCGTCTATTGGGTTGATACCCTTATGACATGGAGTTCCATTGAGATACTTCTACGTTAGACTTCGTTACAATTGGAGTATCGACCAGTATATCATGTAGCGAATCCTTCTGGTGACGAGCAGTTAGAGTGTGGAGACCTAGTAGCTGTAGAACTGACGACTGCTTGATCTATTCGACTCAAAGTGATTCGATTATCCCAGTGGATGGAACACCCGGTATTTGGCGACAGAACCATGGTGGACGAAGTTCCTCGTAGTTGGAAGCAGACCTACGGTACTCAACATGAGTAGTAACTCTGCAGGCTATTAGGGGGAGTGCCTGATATTTGGTGGTAGACCCACAGTGGACAGAGCAACTGGTAGTTGGCTGCAGACCCACGGTACATGACAGTAGGAGTACCTTAGTAGTCTATGGTTAGTGAGAAGCACCTCGGTGTCGTGACAGGGCCACTGTACATGACAGGGGAGTAATTTTCTAGTAGGCATGGTTTTGAAAATAAAAATCCTCGTTTGAGATGAGTCAATGACCTTTGTGTTTTCCTCATTATTGATATGGGTTACTCATTAACTTAGTTATATTATGGGCATATACTTATGTAATGGTTATACATTGAAATCATACTTTGTGGTTTATCCTTGTTGGGTTTTGTGAGACCTTGAGGGTCTTAGTGTCCCTATTGAGTATCTTTATACTCACCCCTGCACAGGCTATGCCCGCACCTCGTTGTGTTGGATGCAGACGACAAACAGTGCTGATGGAGGCCGAGAGCGCCCGGACTGGATAGTTTTTCGGAGGAGGACCTTACAACGTATCGGTAAACGGTGGAGTCTAACGAACGTGGAGTTTTGTGGATTCCATTTGTACCTACCCTTTAGGTTGGAACCCCGTAGGATGATCCAGGAGCAACTTTCACCTTCCAGCTGTTTGAGTTTTTTGTTGTACCTGTTTTCCCTTTCCATGTACTTCACTGTTGGGATTGAATTTGGGGCCCCTTTACTTTCAGTACAATTTTTATACAGCTTTTACATAGTGTTTTCTTCCACTTTTACTCAAGTTGTGTGCATTTATATTTTTTTTATAAAGGAAATGCCTTCCCAGTTTTGGGGAATTATGCCTTTGGTGCTAGTCGCTATCCCCTAGCCTATGGAAGGTGGGCTTTGGGTAGTCACGATATGGGCCCCGGAGGATGGGTCATGAAAAATTGATATCAAAGGTGTTGCTTCTACCGAAGAGCATAGGAATATAATATTTCTTTCTATGAAACAATATTGTTAAGTGTCCTAAGTGTGGTTTTCAGTTAAGGGAGTCCAGTGTAGGTGCGGGTGGCTGACATATCCATACAGCAGGACCCTGAATTATGATTTCTGACTCAGTGCATGAAAACATTGATTGCATGCGTGTTTTCAAAATATTTTCATTAAGTCAGATCAAACCATGTCAGCTATCTAGGTTTATTCTTTTGACCATGTTGCATATATTTTTTTCAGGATGCATCCCAGCTGACGACTAGCTAGAGCCCCAAGAGTTTTACATACTGACAGCCCGCCAATTGATAAGACCTCTGTACAGGGCCCCCTTCTAGTTGAGGCACCAGTATAGGCACCAGCGGTACTACTTCTCATTGGTCCATCGATTCCACCAGCCTGAACAGTAGAGAGTGCACACCGTTTGAGCACACTTCATGAATTCAATCGCTAGAGGCCACCTAGGTTCATGGGAGAGATGGACCCGCAAGTGGCTGTGGATTGGATGAAGGCTGTGATGAGAGTCTTCAGACAGGTAGGGACACCAGCTGACATCATGGTGATCCTTGCTGCCAGCATCCTTCATGAAGCAGCAGGCAGATGGTGGAGCGTGATGCTCTAGATTCATGATGAGGCAAGAATTATATGGTAAGACGTCAAGGGTCTGTTCCAGGAGGAGTTTATAGCAACCAACCTTCGAGTGGTTCGGATACAGGATCTACTACATCTATAGAAGGGTAGCATGATGGTGGTGCAGTAATCAGCGTGGTTCAATTTCCTCTTGCACCACTGCACTGATATGGTATGGGACCCATTCTTCAGGGCCCATGCCTTTGACCAGGGACCTAGGCGAGAGATCAGATCATCTGTTATCTCTTAGAGCATCCTGACGCAGGTAGGAGTGTTGAAGAGAGCCCTCCTAGTGGATTGTTTCCCTGCTGAACAGTCTCCAGTAGCGAGACCCACTAGTAGATGACATGCAACAGAGTCTTCTTTATCTGGTAGTAGACATATGACGTAGAGGTCCAAGAAGACCAGACCCATAGTTGGTCGATGACACAACTCAAGATCGGTTGTGCGGGGCACCCAGAGTAGAGACTGAGCCAGTCATGTTAGGAGTGGACAGTGTTAATCCTACGATGGGCTCGGTCACATGGCTCTGGAATGTCTATCCCGCCACTCTGATGATCAGAAGACAGTTGAGTGACCTCTTAGAAAGATGAAAAGGTATGATCGAGGGGGTCCGCAGGGCGCATGCGGACGTGGCAGAGGAGCTGGATGTGCAGTTGGTGGTGGACGATGTTACGAGGTGCTACCACCACCACTACCAAGAGTTCCACCCCGACCACAGGGAGTGGGTGGATAAGGAAGAGCATAGCTTCAGGCAGCTAGGGCCTACGACCATGGCGCTTCAGAGATGATACAAGGTACAATCTGTGTCTGCTACACTACTGTTGGAGTTCATATAGACATAGGTTTCGGTAACTCTTTCATTTCCACTTCCCTCGTTCGGAGCTCGGCGATTCCGACGGAGCCATTGGCTTGATCCTTATAGCTAGAGATTCCTACAAGATTATACTCTATGATTACGCACTGGTTCCAGCAGTGTGAGATCTCTCTAGGAGGCGAGAGCTTTGGTTGGGATCTCTTCATAACGGCGTCTTGGCCTCAAGATGTCATCTTGGGTATTGACTGGTTATCTACAGTCCATGCTCAGATTGACAATATTAGGAGAAAATTGTGGTTTGTCCACACAGATGGGACCGAGTTTACCTTCATCGGTGAAGAGGGAGCATTTTCAGCGTAGAACAGACTTACTCGGAGGAGGTTGCAGCCGATCACTCACGAGTTGGTTTGACTTAACCTTGGACCAGTTTATGTCGAGAGTTAGACGTATCCTATAGTGGTGGACCAGAACTCAGATGTTTTCCCTAATGAAGTTCCAAGACTACCTCCTCTGAATGAGTTGGAATTCAACATTAACCAGTACCCCAGGATGACATCGATATCTACTCTATCATATCAGATGGATCCCGCTAAACTTTTTGAGAAGAGGGTACATCTTGAGGAAATACATGGAAAGGGTTTATCCACCCCAGTGTTTCTCCTTGGGCAGCCCCGATTCTATTCGCCAAGAAGGCATATGGGAGCTTGAGGCACTATTTAGACAATCGTCGCCTAAACCAGGTGACCGTGAAGAACAAGTACCCACTCCCTATGATTGACGACCTCTTTGATCATCTCAAGGGATCATGATGGTTCTCGAAGATAGGCCTTAGATCAGGCTATCCCCAGCTCAGAGTTCGAGATAAGGATGTACAGAAGATGGCCTTCAGGTGTCATTACGGCCACTAAGAGTTCTTAGTTATGCCCTTTGGCAAAAACAACACTCCAGCAGTGTTCATGAGTCTCATGAACAAGAACTTCCAGCCATACCTCTATCACTTTTTTGTAGTCTTCATCTACAAAATACTGATTTACTCGACTACTGAGGAGGATCATGCCTACCATTTGCAGGTAGTACTGGACACACTCTGAGAGCACCAGATTTATGGTATGCTCTCGGAGTGCTAGTTTTGTATTCAAGATGTTCACTTTTTTGGACACAACATCTTGGAGGCTGTAGTTGTAGCGGATTCAGCATAGATCAATGTGGTACTTGCATGGGAGCCACCCAGGAGTGTGACAGAGGTAACGAGTTTCTTGGGATTGGCGGGATACTATCGGAGATTTGTTCTAGACTTATCACAAGTTGCAGAACCACTATCAACCTTGATTAAGAAGGTGAAACCATTCGTGTGGTTGGAGAGATGCCATTAGAGCTTTCTACACTCTCTTACAACCACTCCCCCACTCCTCCTTCGCTTTAGGGAGGTGCAACATGGGGACTCTGACTGGGAGACACAATGTGCTCATATATCCACAGGATAGGCACCTGATGGATTTTCTGAAGGTGGGGAGCACATCATCCACCTTAGTGGATATACCATGGTAACAGTTTCAAATCATGGGGAACTACTGAGGGAGTTCCACACTTCCACTCTAGCGGTACATTCAGGAGTGGTGAAGATGTACCAGGACCTTCGACGACATCATTGGTGGCCAGGTATGGAGAAGGATGTAGCAGAGTTTGTCTCACGATGCCTCACTTTTCATCAAGTGAAGGCGGAGCACCAGGTACCAGCAGGCTTGGTTCAGCCCTTAGAGGTCCCGGAGTGGATGTGGAATGGGATATCCATGGACATCATGATGGGTATTCCACATATATCCAGGAGTCATGATCTAATTTGGGTGATCATTGACTGACTCACCATGTCGGCCCACATCCTACCGATCAGAGAGCAGGGCTCCTTTGAGAGCATGGGACACCTCTACATGAAAAATATTCTTCGTATTCATGGAGTAAGTTCATATATTTTCTCCGGCCGTGACACATGCTTCACATCCCAGCTATGGAAGGGGTTGGAGGAGACGTTCGGGACACACCTTCGCTTGAGCAATACCTTCCATCCTCAGACGGATGTTCAGAATGAGAGAACCCTTAAGACCCTCGAGGACATGCCCCGTGCATGTGTAATCAACTTTGGTCATAGCTGGGAGGACCGCCTTCCTTTGGTGGAGTTCTCCTACAACAACATAAATCACTTCACCATCGGTATGATGCCTTTTGAGGCTTCGTATGGACGACCTTTCAGATCGACACTGTGCTGGACAAACCTAGAGGAGTCAGCACTAGTGGGGCCAGAGATGATACTAGAAACCATTTAGAAGGTGAAGATCATCTAGGAGCATATGAATACGGCATAGAGAAGGCAGAAGTCCTCTGATGATAGGAGAGAGAGGCCTCTCGAGTTCGAGGATGTGACCACGTCTTCCTACGGGTCTCACCTCGACGAGGTCTATGGAGATTTGGAAAAGGAGACAAGTTATCTACGTGGTTCATCGGACCTTTCCAGGTCCTTAGTAGAGTAGGTGTGCTGTCTTACCGCTTGGATCTTCCACCTCAGCTGCATCGGGTGCAAGACGCCTTCCACATATCTTAGTTGAGGAGATTCTTGCATGAACCGTCCCACATCATCGACCACAGGGAGTTGGACATTGATGTCGAGGAGACTTTCACAGAGGTCCTAGCAGAGATTGAGGATCGACAAGAGCACATCTTGTGTGGACGTTCGATACCTCTAGTACGCGTTTTCTGGAAGCACGGGAACCTCCAAGAGAGCACATGGAAGCGGGAGGCTCAAATATGTGCTTAGTACCTCCATTTGTTCCCTTTGTACGAGTTGTAGCTTACAGGGATGTTAAGACCTGAGGTTGGGAGGATTAAAAGACCCATAATTTATGTGGAAATTTATTTCCTAAATACACGAGAATTTTACGAGTCCACAGTTTCAGACAGTGCTAGATTCCAAGGCCCAGTGTGCATAGAGTCAATTTCAGATGTTTTTTTCGGGTGTGTTCAGAAAACGTATGAGCATGAATTTAATAACTTTTTAACTTGTGATCAGAAATGAAATACAAGGGAACATTTGAACTTGCAGCGTCTATTTTTCTTAGTTTGACCTTCACCGCAGTTGCGTTCTGATGAGTTTGGAAGTTAGTTATTGGGGGGTTTTAATTAAATTGAATAAAATATAGTTTTAACTTTATTTTATTGGGGTGGTTAAAACCTAAAAGGGGAGGCTATAGTGGGGTCCACCACACCCTAACCTCCCATGGGAGGTTATGGTGGTGGGTTCCACCCACACATAACCTCTCGCGAAAGGTTACAACATGGGGACCACTGGAGAACCATAACCTCTCTATTAAATGATAGGGGTGGGGACGAACCGACCCCTATTAATGGTGGAGTATAAAACCTCCCTTCTCTCCCACATTAATGAGGGAGATCCTCTTCCCAATCCACCTAATTAAATGTTACACCTCTCAAGAATTTAATAAGGTGGGGACCACACTTTTAATTCACCAAATTTTAATTACGTGCCAATGTAATTTAAGACAAACCCTCCCTCTCCTCTATAATGGATGCTTGGGTGAAGGTATTGGGATGACGTCTTCTAGTGGTGAAACACTGGTAAAGTGACGCGATACCCAACCCTTGGAGAATTATTCCTCCAACGAAGAACCGTCACCCATGAATAATGAAGAACAACTAACTTCGCCTTCATCCTTCTTAAACTAGGGAAAGAATGGGATATACTACCACCCACAACGAATGCCGGCGACATCATCTCGACTCATATTCATTGAGCTCTTCTTACTCTGACATTGATGGAACGATGAACCCCTTTCACGACTCAGTCGTTGATCACCGAATTTGAGGAAGAGAGATTTGTGTTATTTTTCTATTTTAATATAAACCTCTTTCTTTGTAGAAAAAAGATATGGTATGAGAATCGCTAATTTCTATCACCATAACAAGGAGGGTTCAGACAGCATGAACATGGTCCAACCCTCCGCTTGTTTGTGCATGTTCGATGATGATGACTTGGAAAAGAGGTGACAATGATGAGGACAACGAACAAGGGCTGCGATCCTGCGGCCACTGTGAACCGCACCGCCCTCGCGGTGCCCTAGTAAGATTCCCTCACCCTAGAGCACTGCCCCGGCATGCTGCCAACATGCCTCATGCACTTCCTGGCTCCGTTGGTTCCCCACGCTCCGCTTGCGTGTTTCCCAGCACCACCGTACGCCTCCAGCGTGCTGCGTAACACCCCTACGCCCCACCGGCACACTGCCCGTTGCCCCCACGACCAACTAGAGCGCTACCCGGCGCCCCCGCGCCCTGCCGACGGCCTTCATGGAACTCACGTGCCCCGCCGATAGCTTGAATGGAGCCTTTTCACCCGGTTGGAAGCCTACCCGACCCTTGCCAGCAGCCAGCCTGGCACCCCGGCGCCATGGTCGGTGCACCCGCGGTCTATTGGTGACCTGCCGGCCTGCCTGTGCCCCGCGTGGCCTGCCTGCTGACCTCCTTGCCACTGGCATCCCAAGACAACCAGCGATGTCCCCCACGATGTCGCTGGTCATACCAGACAGGTCTCCCGAGCAAAGTTACCAAGCCACATACGTGGAGACTACCGGGTCGAACTGCCCTCACAGTCCGTTGGGTCGGGCCCTGGAGACCAGGTAAAAACATTGCAGACTGACCTACCCAATGGGTCAGGTCAGTCCCAGTGAGTCTAACCGGGTCGACCCAGACCAGGTCTGCTCAGACTAGGTTGGGCCGATTCAGTCCGACTGGGTCAGACCGGACCTAGGCCCATTACTAACCCATTACCTTCTTGGGCCATATCTTTGGCACCGGACGTCTGTTTGACGAACCGTCAGCGACGCCAGTATTCATGGAGCATAGTCATACCTTTGAGTATACCCAACAAAAGTTTGGGGTATAGTTTTGTCATGATCTAGTTGGTTCATAAACGAAACCAACCTGGACCCCTGGAATAAACTATAATAACTCACAGACCGGGCGTCCGATTGATGTGTTGTCTATTGCGTTGAGACCCCTATGACATGGCGTCCGTTGAGATAATTATAAGTGAGACATAGTGACACATGGAGTATCAACCAGTAGCTCAGGGAGCGGATCCTTCCAGTGAAGAGCAGTTAGAGTGTGGAGACCTAGTAGCTGTATACCTGACGACTGCTTGACCGATTTGACTCGGAGTGATTCAATTAGACCAGTGGATGGAGCACCTGGTATTTGGAGGAAGACCCATGGTGGAAGGACTTCCTGGTTGTTGGTAGTAGACCCACAATACTCGATAGGTGGAGTACCTTTGTAGGCTATTAGGGGGAGCGCCCGGTATTTGGTTGTAGACCCACAACAGATGGATTGCCTAGTCGTTGGTAGCAGACCCGCAGTACTAGATAAGAGTAATACTTCAATAGTCTTAGTTTAGTGGGAAGCTCCAAGGTGTCGCGATAGGGCCACTGTACAAGATAGAGGTGGAGTTCTCCACCAGCCGTGGTTTCATTAATGAAAATCCTGGTTTGTGCTGAGGCAATGACCATTGTGTTTTCCTCATGATTGAGATGGGATATATTATAACTTAGGTATATGTATGGTCATATACGTAAGTAATGGTTATCCGTTGAAATCATACATTGTGTTTTATCCTTATTGGATTTTGTGAGACCATGAGGGTCTTGTGGTCCCTACTGAGTATTTTTATACTCACCCATGCACGGGCTATGCCTGCACCTCATTGTGTTGGATACAGATGGCGGACAGCGTTGACGAAGTCCAAGACCGCCAGGACTGGACGGTACCCGGAGGAGGACCGTACAACGTATTGGTACACGATGGGGTCTGACAGACATGGAGTTCTGTGGAGGCCATCTAAACCTACCCTTCAGGTAGGAACCCCATAGGATGATCTAGGATCTACTTTCACAATCGATCTATTTGTATTTTTAGTTGTACTTGTTTGTCCTTTCCTTGTAATTTTCCGTTGGACTTGTATTTACGACCCCTTTACTTTCAGTACACTTGTTATACAGCTTTTACTTTGTGTTTTCTTCATCTTGTACACTGGTTTTGTGTGTTCACATTTTTTTATAAAGTCAATGCCTTCCCAGTTTTAGGGAATTATGCCTTGGGTTCTAGATTTTGGAATGAATATATTTAAGGAACATTTCTATGAAAACTATGTCCCCTAAACAAAATGTTGATAATGAGAGATAATATATGAGTTTGAGATAAGTGTAATAGAAAAAAATTTATATATATGAACTCAAATATTCATGTTTACAAATGAATTTTTTCTGCTACTTATATTCTCCAATGTGTGTTATTCACTATTTATTTTATAGTTTAAATCCAATACATTAAAGGGAACTAGTCTCCCAAACATTTTCATCCTGTGAGGATACAAAATCATGTTTCATAAATATAGATAAATAATTCTCTATATATTACGATTCAAAATGGAAATCAGGAAGAGTGGTATTGAATAGAAAAATAGATATGTTAAATAATGGAAACAAGTCTTTTACCACATGTGATAATTGGGAGAAGAAACTCCCTTGTACTTTCTTAAAGGGAATGAATGTTTTCTTGTAGTGTACTGTGGAAGGAAATAACACACATGAATTCAATGGTATGAAATAAAACTCAATTGTTATCTTATTTAACTATAAGTATTTGTAGGTCTATGAAAAATAACTCACAAAGTTTTAAGGTAATACAACATATAATAAGGAAATGGATAAAAATAAAACTTATAAAATTACTAAAACTAATGTATAATGAATACTATTCTTATATATTTTTATTCATAAATTATATTTTTATTTTTTTCAATTATGTTATGTTTATTTGATTCCTAAAATGTATAAGTATTTTACATAATAAATTTTTCCTTATGGATTTGAAAGAATACGTTTAATTGAATTGATATACAATAAAAATGATATACTGGAAATGTGACATATTTCTAGAATACATGAATAAGTTAATGATAGTTATTAATATATTCATGATTTGTTTTATAATTTTTTGGATAAAGAGAAGATTAAAATTTAATAGTATTTGTATCATTGAAAGTTCTTAGTGATTTGATGAATTACTAAATTATTATACATATTTAAAATATATTATGTTAATTGAATATATTTGACATGATGATATTTTATTTATGGAATGCATTGAGAGTTAATTACTATAAGCATGTATGTTTTTATATTGTACATATGGTAATTACCACTTTTCAAGAGTATACCTGATAATGTTATTCCCATATTTTTTATATGAAAATTGCGGGAAATTTTATGGATTAGTGTTTAGTTGATTTTGAATTTAGTCAGGAATATTTTAGAAGGGTCTTAAGGCTATAAAATTATAGAGTTAATATAGATATATATTAGGTGTTATTGTTGATTTTTTTAGAATTGATGTAATATTGGACAACCTATTGTAACCATTTCAGTTTTATAAAATATCTAGATAAAATAGGAATGAATTTAATTTATTGGAAGGATATTATGATTAATTAAATGGTAATTTTAGAGTTTCCTTCTTAAAAAATTCACTATGAATATTCATTTCTTGGGTATGATATGAAGTATCAATTTATCATAACAGATGATATTGGTGTAATTTCACTCATGCATTTATATTTTCTTATGTTCTTAGTATATATAGGAAATTAGTTTCTTAACTCTAGTAAAATGATATTAAAATAAAAACGATTCACTACTACTTTAAATTATAATTAATTAATGGCCCTTTTTACAAAACATTATTTAATATTTGTGTGACTTTCAACATTCTCATGATCATTGAAATTCATGTGATAAATGATATTTTTTAATATCCATAATTATTTATAAATGTTTTGTTTTGTACATTTATATATTTTCAATTACATATTATGTTATCTTGAATGGAATCGTAGTTTTCTAATGGACTTTATCTTTCCCATTCACTGTATTTAAGAGTATGTCTTACAGACCCTTTTTATGATGTGGATTTTTAAAAAATGATTCTTCTTGTTAAAAATCATTGATTATGAGGAATAAATTAAAATCATGATGATAGAATTTATTATGGGCTGGGGACAATGTAAGACTAAAATATTTTAAAAGAACATTTTATTTTATAGTGCATTGACACACAAAACCCTTATCCAATACAAAGAATGAAATATTATTATTTTAAATATTTGATGTTACAACCAAGTTGTTTAATTGGAAGGTATTAATAGAATTAAACCTAATTTTAAATATATATTAAGGACCAAATAAAAAAAAATTATTATGAAATAAGTAATAAAATCAGTGCAGTGTTCTATTATACCTAAAAAATTGTTTTCATTTTGTGAGAAAATATTATATATAATTTCTAGAACATATATTATTTTTTTTATAAAAATAATATATTTTTAAATCATATTTTTAACTCCAGTGTGTTTTATTAAATATTTAAATAATTTTTACTCTTCATTATCTTGTTTTGCATGCAATCGTTAGTTTAAACAAATCGTGAGATTCCCTTAATATAAAATTTCTGTTATAACATAACTGTTATGGTAGCGGGAATAAATATAACTACCATTTAAATATCTATGATAATTTAAAATAACTTATATGTAATATTAGATATTTTAGTTAATTAAAATAATAAAATATGTATGTTATATAATTAGAATGGATAATTTTGATATTCATCGAATTGATATTAAAAGAATGTTTTTCCGCCTTTTAATGGAAAACCTGTTTTAATTTAAGATTTAGGAACATTAATAATTTTAATATTATAATTTAAAAAATATTAATTTGATGTGGTATATAGAAATTTACTTTGGATAAAATTCTGATATTTTTGAGATAAACTTCATAATTTGATGAATTGTAAAAATACGCTAAATTTTCATTAAAAACTGCTTTTTTTATCAGGATAATTTATGTGGATAAATTGTAATATTGAAAGGATTTAAAGTATAAATAGAAAATATTTTTACTATTTAATATAATTTATGCCATTATCATTAATTTTACAATAAATTAATAGGTAAAATCATTTTATTCATTTGTAATGTTTTAAACAAAAACCCATTCTTTTCGACAAAGGTATTACTTTTTAATTAAATTTCTGCACCTTTTGTGTCTTGAATTTGGAAAAATTTATTCCATATTTGAAATTATTAGGTCCAAATTATTTTAATAATATAATTGTTTTTAAGCATTATGAATAGTAACTACGATAAATTTTATTTACCATAGTTAAAGGTAAATCGAGTAATTAAGTGTAAAAATAATATTATAAAATTACCCTAATACTTGTATTAATATAATTGGATGATTATATTTTATCCAAGAATTTAATTGGGTTGAAATGGTATCAATTGGAACCCCCTTGGATGAGATTGAGACAATTAATTTATTTTATTTAAAGGAACGTGAAATATGTCTCACCTAAATTTTAATAATTAAATTATTTTTAATATAAGGATATACACAATATATATTTTATTATAAATACTAATTTTAAAGATAAAATGTTTTTATTTATCATGGAGATTTATTAGTAATTTTTATGAAATATATAATTACCTTAATAGATTATACATTAATGATAAAAGAATTATATATTTAGTAAAAAATATATAATATAGTTTTTATTAAAATAATAATACCCATTAAAAAGACCAAAAACCTTACTAATTTTTTTGGTAGAGTATATCTAATCCATAATCATTCAAGGTACGACATTCGGACCATTTGGAGCCTTATAAAAGTTTTCATGACACTTATGTTGTTTTGTTTTAAATAATGTCAAAATTGTTACCTTCATAATTTAATAAATATAAAATTTTAAAAGATGGTTAGTTTTAGATTATAGATTCGTCTAAAAGTATATTTATGAAATATATTAGATTTATCTTCATCATAGTATTTTATATATTATTTTTATGTAGATTAAATAAATATACGAAAATGATGTAGTAATTATTTTATTAAGCGAAATGTGAAACAAATAGATTTAAAAATATTGAAATAAATATTATATGATATAACTAATGTTCTCCACGAATTTTATAGATTAATATGACCTATCATAAATCTATTAAATATTTTTTTCTGAATATATCTTCTCTGTGAATTTTATTAAAATTCAAATAAATGAATGGATTAAAATTTCACACTATTGATATTTTATGAAAATAACATATTATTAAATTGTTTAAAAATAGAAAAAATATTTGAAAATTACAAATTAAAATTTATATGGTATAAAATTTTAAAAAAATATCCAATTATGTAAAATTAAAAAAACAAAAGTATGTATTTATAAACAGATAAAATTTATAACATTATTACCAAAAATAATATTAAATAAATTAAATAAGGATAAATAAAAATGATAAGGATTAAAATAAAATAAAAACCTATATAAATTTTATTTGATTATGAGATTATAACCCTATATGAAGTCATATTTTATGTTTAGTTATTTTTTAGGTTCTTATGTGGGGTTGGATGTTATTGTAAATTAATATTTTTGAGATTTCCAAAAATGCCCCACTCCTCTCTTTTAAAAGGGCACCCCTTCCCTCTCACCTTATCTCAATTTTGAGACATCGATATCATCAAAAAACATAAAATTCATCTTTTAAACCTCTCTAGTTACATTATATAGGTGTTGGTCTTCTCAAAAGACAAACTCTGGTGCCCTAAGTGGAAGTTTAAAGGAGGCACTTCGAGGAAGAGGTAATATCTTGTACCGATTCTTTCAAATTTATTTCTTTTTATACTTCCTATTAATTAGTTTTTTATTTATAATGTAATAACATAAGTTTCACTAATATACTGATATGTTATTATAAATATTGAACAACACTATTTAACCTTCTATACATACTCCGAAAAATGAAATCACCGCACATGTGTACGTACGAAATACAGTCTCCACGACGTGGTGTATTCCATTTTTATCACCTACATACATGGATGGGAATAATGATGGAATAAATTAATATATATGATTATTTAAAGATATATTTATTATGAAATATTATACACCATACAATTCAATACAATTCCAAAATCATGGGAATGCTATCATTACTCGTGCGTATGTACGGCCGACCATCTTCCCAATGTGATGCGATTCGTTCTAAATTATCTTCATTGGTGAATGATTATATAAATGAATTTAATCAATAAAATTGATATATATTATAGTAGTACCATTCTTTAAATGACATATTTATAACTTAAAAATAGGAATAAGAATTTATTTGACAAAACATCCATAAGAATATAAAGCATTTAACACCCGAATAACGAGTAACAATGAAATGTTACTAATAAAAATATAAGACTATAACCATATATCATATTATAAAAATGACTATGATTTTGGAATAAGTTAATGACAATATTTAAACGATTATACAAGAGGTTTGGATACGTACAAATCATATTGTACTTAAGGTAAGGGAAAATCGCGCAATCTCATTTTTTATCCAAGATTGTTTATACTTTAGTATTTACTGGGGAATAATTATTATCCACATCCATGTTTACTCAATATGTAATATTATTTTTATCCCCATAAAATTCTTTAAATCCAATTTTACCTATTGATAGTTTTTAGTAAAATAAATGAAAATAATTTTTTTTCGTTTACAGTACGAAATACTTTTTTACTTTTCTATCCAAAGTACAAGAAGAAACGTTTTTTAACTAATACGAAATAAGCAAATTTTTATGATTTCATAGGAAATTATTTCCATGTAAGCTTCATTTACAAATTTATATTTTTATTTTCAATTAACCTCTTTTAATTTAAAATTTCAAGACATGTGGAGGAAAGAAAATGTTTTTGATGAAGAAAGGATATTTTCCTAAAGAACTAAGTTCAAGTGTTTTATAAATTTTTTCCCCATCTATAATGATAAAGGGGTATGTTTCTATCCAAATTATTACATCAATTTGATTCTATTCTTATTGAATTTTTTTATAATGTCCTTTTATCTTATGATGGTATGATGTTTTATAATCCCATATTATTACATATGTTATGCTATGATGTATGATTTATGATTTTTTGGCAGACAGAAGAATGGTTTAATTTTGAGATTGGTGGGACCTATATCTCCCACCATTGAATTGGGTAAATATTTTAATCTCGTGAGATAGACATGGATGGAATGAGAAGTTAATCTGGTTCAGTGATACATTACTAGAACCAGGAGTGATCTAGGTTCAGTAATGGACATTTCCTCCAAGATTGTCTTGGAAATGATCTATGACTAATATGAAATGATATTCTATGCTTATGTGTGTATGAAAAAAAGTTTCATTTCTTATTTTATGGTTATTTGGATTACATTCTAGTTCTATGATTTATCCTATGATATAATATTATGACCACTTATGTAGGATAATATTTCCAAACATTGTGATCTTAAGAGTATGATATGATGATATTTCATTTGTTTACCCTTAATGAGAATTTTAGCTCACCATTTTGTATGTTTCTTTTAAACAGGTCAGTAATAAGGGTATTAAATATGAAATTAAAAAAAAGGTGTTTAGATATGTCCAAATAAATGGGAGTCCAAATCGATGCTTTATGAACCAGTTGTTTTTGTTTCCCAGTTTCTAAAGACACTATACATATATGGTCCTATCATGATTTTATTATATGTTGTAATAAATATACCTCAATTCTAATGTAATAAGAATTTATGTAACATATGGGTTGTTATTATATTTTTAAAAGATATCTTAGTTTGAAATTTTCTCAATTTTATAATGCGATTTATTTTCTAGTGAATGGTCAAAAATACTGTATTTTATTAAAAACTATATTTTTGTTTCAATAATTTAAAAAGGTTCATTTAAAATTAATATAAAAATAAAATTAGAGACATTATTTTATTAATAATATCATTATATTCTTTCGAAACAATTTCATTTTTAGATATCCTATAAAAATATCTTTATATATACAATTGATTTTTTTTTCGAAATAATCATTTTTCCTTGAATGTTGTTGTTTGATTGAAAATAAAACTCTATCAATAAAAGGTATTGGTATTTATAAAATAGAATCCATATTTCGAATTATATTGTTCAAATTCATTAAATTGGACTGTTTTATTTTTGGTGATTATAAATAGAACCTATGAGAAAATTTATCAACTCAATAAAAGGTAAATCTTATTAATCAAGGTAAAAACTGACATATAATGTCATAATATATCATCCTAATTCTTATTGGTTAGAATAAAATAGTACCCTTATAAAATTTAAACTAAAATGTGTGTGAATGTAATAGGTTCATGAAAATGATGAATATAATATTTAAATCAATGAATGTAACAAATTGTAACTCTCTAGGTTTTAAATATCTATTATAATACCACATAGAAGAAAGAGAATGTTATAAAAGTATATAAATGTAAAAAATTTCTTAATAAAATTATATTAATTATGATAATTTAATTATAATTTTTAGTGATTATATATTTTCCTTAAATGCCTCAGTATCACTAATACAATATTTATGAAATTATAGAAATAAAAAACAAATTGCAATAAAAATATTAAAAGTAATTTAATTTGGGTGATTTATAGTTTTAAAATAAATTTTTATATGAATATGACACTTTAGTTGTGTGTAAAATATTTATATCAGAAATAAAACTGATCTTTCAGGTATTTGATATCATATTAAATGAATTGGATAAAAAATTACATTAATGATAATTAATCAAAATAATATTTTTTGAAAATATTTTAAAATAAATAAAATTTGTAAATAGCACAATGACGGTAGATATGACCTCAAATGTAATCAATATTCCATTTATGATTTAATAGATAAATTTTATAAAAAATTATATGAATTTAATATTAAAAAATTCATTGAAACGGTCAATGTTAAAATAGGTAAACTGAGGGGTTAAACAAAAAGATAAAGATTAAAACACCACAAAAACCATAAAAAATTATTTTCTGACTATATTTATACAATGTACTAACCTAGTTTCTAATTAATATCCATTTTTATGTATTCTCTTTAGAATTAATTTATTATAATTTGTCATTTTAAGAAATTCAAAAAGTCCCCTAACCTTAATTATAAAATTGAATTTTATCCTTCACTTCATTACACCAGATTGAGACCTCTATATCCATAATTCCCTGGATAAATAAATTTTTAACTTTTTTATAAGATAAAGCATCATAGGTTCATATAATGAAATAGTTATAGGGTTAAAAGATTCCAAAGAAAGTAATCTTACACTTATCTCTATGGTGAATAAGAAGCTCTTCATAGGGTGTACTGGAATGACAAGTACAAGTAGCTCCAGAGGCTCCCATGTTTGTAAGGCCATCAGAAAGTTGTTTGATTCACGATAGACATGTGTTATAATATAATGCATTTAAGTGAGAGTGTCCAGACAGTTTATCCATTTATCTGTGAGTTTCTATTTAAGATGAATTTGGACCTTTCTAACTACTTGGACCAAGGTGGATGAGTCACTTTCAAGCCATATTGTATTCCAATTTCATTGACGAGAAAATTCCACTTCCTTAATAAAACCATCCCACTATGCTCTAAGAGAAGTGGATTGACCACAAGATCAATGAAACCTTGAAAGGAAATCCACAATGTGGTCTCTGAAGTAAATACCATTGACAGTAGGCCTTGGACATCCTCTTTCTACACCAGCCGAGTTACATTTGATCCAACCTATAAATAGTGGTTACCAGAAGATCTCCATGGTTCCAAGAGGTTATGGAAAATTACCAGGAAGATGAAAATTTTTCAGTACAATAAACTCTTTAATAAATTTGTGACTATTACAATCATGTAGAACATTATACTGTTGAGTTGAAATCATAACCTCTGTGAGTGCCACTTTTTGGTTGAAATCAGTATATTTATTCCTTGATATGTTCCTACTCGTCCATATTATATGGATGACTAGAGAACATGCAATGAGAAATGTAATTCAGACATGATTCAAGATATGAAAAACTATAATTTAAAGTAAAAAATTAATGATATAGGATGCATGTGGAGGATGCAGTTCAAACAGAGAAAAGATAGAATTCCAGGGGGAGGTAGTGGTCTTGCAGGACAGAAATGGGTGATTTATATCATCTCAGTGTTGGTGGTATGTGATGCACCTGGAGTAGGGGGAGATTCAATTCCATTGTAGTTTTTATTCAACTAGAAGCTTGTTCAAGTGTAGGTTCCATAAAGGTGTGAAATGAGAAGGTTGTAGCTGTTTTTTATTAAGCTTACCAATCCCAGTACATTCACTAGGAAAGAGGTTCTGCTAAAATCTCTTACAAAGCCATTCTCCTTTACTGATAACAATAATTTCTAATATTTTTAAAATTAACTAAATACATGGTATTTATCATTAAATAATTAATATTGTAAAAATATTATACTGAATTTTTTATATGATTATTAAATAACTAATATTGGCATTCTTTCCTATGAAATGGTATGTGAATGTATCACTCGTCCATCCGTACGACTTACTATCTCCAAATAAGGATACATATCATTTTCAAAAACCAAATTTTATTAATGTTTATTACGATGGTTTTGATATTTTTATATGTTAATTATTATATAATTATACCTTTATAATTACAATATCATTTCTAATTTCTTACCTTCATGTCTGTTGGAATACAATAATGTTGCTCATGTATATGTGTTGTCTACCACCCCATTGAAGCGATGTGATTTGTTCCTCATTTTCCATTTTATAGATGGAAATATTGATGGATTTGATGAATATATATGACTTATATGATATAATAATTATTCCATAAATTATAATTATTATTTATAATTCATTCATTTTATCTTCAAAAAAATTAAGACAACATTATTTCTAATATACCGCCTACCATCTATACTAATGTTTTTATTAATTTTTTCTCCATATATTTTATGGATTATTATAAATAAAAATGTAATTAATATATTTTATATTTATATCATTTAAAAAATCTTTATATGGTTTGACCAATTTAAATGTAAAAGGACTGGAATTAACAAACCAAAACATACAAGAAAAACATTGCAGTTATTAACCAGAATAATGACTTTAAGAATGAATTTTTAATAAAAGGATGATAAATAATTAGATGTAAATCCTATTTGATATTATAAAGAGGATTATGGTTTAGTAATATTGGTATATTAAATCTATATTGTTAGTATATAGGAGTATTATACATTCCCAATGAAAATCATACCTTATGTATATGTTTCTCTTTTAACATTTACTTTCGTGAGTCATATTCCACATTAGAAAAGTATATCATTTTTGTGGTGTATAAAATACCCCTTTTATATGTTATATCATGGATCGAATTATCAACATGTTATTTAAATTTTCATTATATTTTATTTCTCTCATTGTGGTTATGCTTAAAATGTTACCAATGTGGTAGGCGTTTATTTCACAATATCATCTTTATTCACGACTGTTTTTTTATAAGTCTCCATTTTGAGAATTTAATGATATTGATATCATAAAAACAATATATTTTACTCTCATATGGTTATTAATTTAATTTTCTTGTAAAAAACAATTTTCCTCTTTTAGTTATGTAATATTATTAAAAAATGGTTTTTAGAAATATTGTCTTTATTTCTCTATTCAGTCAAAGATTATTTTTAATGCATATACATGGATTTTAAGAACACATTCATGGATTTTTTAATGAATAAAAATTGAAGTATTAATTAAATTTGTATCCGTACATTAATATTTTTTAATTATTTTTAAAATAATCATTTTGTAATATTTTAATGGTGCACTTTTTTTATTGGAAAAAAATGTGAAACAAATCATTTACTTTATGTAAAAGACATTTAAAATATTTTAAACCATATTTTTAAATACTTTCATTAAATAGTTAACTAAATGATTTTATGTTCTTGTAAAATAAAACATTTTTCATATTATTCTAGAAACTTATTGTATATTTTTTTAGGTTCAAATTGAATAGGGTATATTTCTATATAAAGTTTTAATGATATTTTTGGGAAATTTTTGTTCATATTTGATATCAAACATTTAGTTACTTATAATCTCCAAAGGATATGTAGTAATAATACAAAAAATATTCTTTCAATACATTTTTTATGATCATTTTGATAAGGGCTATACACTTTTAATAAAATTCAATATATTACTCTGAATGGTTCATGATTATGTTAGTTGATTAGGGACAAATATTAACATTTTGTATGATAGTTTTTTGATATGAATGTGTTTGTAAATTATGATTAACCAATTTCAAATTATTAATTTATTATACATAGATTGTGATAGGAACATCCCTCAATATCTCATTGATGCATCTGTAATCCCAAAGATGAAATCTAGATTATGTTTTGGTTGTGTCCTAACCCATTTATATGGATTTTACGTAATAATTCCTTGAAATTATTGTAACATCCCACGTAAATGAAGAATAATATATTTTTATACTTATTAATATTTTTTAATTAAATATTAATTTTACTTTAAAAGTATTGCTATGTTCGATAGCGTACCTGATACGCAACAATGAGTTTCTTTGGAATCTTACGTTACACAATAATAATATATTATTATTATTTTAAATAGTAGTTAACTCTTATCCATTGTATTGGTGGGAATATAGGAAACAATTTACAATATTATTATACATGTTTGTTAAATGTATTTACTTTATCCAATAAAAAGATAGAGGCTTAAAAAGTTAATAAATCTAATTTTAAGCATAATTTACATTAAAAGGAAAATTTATCACCATTTAATGGAGAACCCTCGTTAAATATAGTTTTGGACACATTAATACATTCTAATTGACCAAATAAAATCCTTATTTATAATGGGGACATCAAATTTTAATTTGGTTAATTTTTTGGTATTTTTCTGATAAAGTTCATTTTTTAATGAATAGTGAAAAATATTGCATTTTAATTCAAAAGTACCTTTTAATCTTATTTATTTACATGATTAGATTATCTATTTAGTTGGTTTTAAAGTGAGATTGAAATATATTTTTACCATTTAATCCAATGTTTTTCATTGGAATTAATTTCATTTTAAAATTGGACATAATCAAGTATCAATATTTTGATAGTTATTGTTTCTTAAAAACACGGAATTTGTTTTAACAACGAGAATTAATTTTTAAATGAATTAAAGCCACTTCTATGTTTTTAATTTGGAAACATTGACATCAATTTTGAATTCAGAATATCAAATAATCCATAGGCTGAATTTTTGTTATTTTTCTGAAAAACATCAATTTTTGATGAATAGTGAAACTACTTAGTGGTAGTTAAAAACAGAATTTTTCATTTAAATGAAAATTTTCAACTTCTGTGGATTCAATTTCAAAAATCCGACATACATGGTTGTTATCAAAAAGTAAAACGAGGTTCATTAAGATGAAAATAATTTTTGGTGAATAGAAACTTTTGACTTATTTACCACGGTTAAAGGTAAATAGGGTAATTCATGGTTAAAAGAATATTATAATAATTCAAAATTACCTTAACACTTGTCAAAAACTTATTTTATGACTCATTTACGACCATTGTAATCATTGGGTTGATTTTGGGACCCCATTGAGTCACTTGGGAGTGATAATGACAATATAAATTAATTAACTTAAGGTAAAGGAAAATATGACAAAAATGAATATCTTTTAGTAAATTAAATTTTAGAAGGGGTTATATAAATTAACTTTTTGACTATAAATATTCATTAAAGAGAAAAAAATATTTCCTCCCTGATATTATTTTGTTTATAATATTTAGACATCGAATAAATTAAATTATTCATGACACAATAATGATGCAGTATTTACCTCATTAATAAATGATTTAAATAAATTAGATTATAAGGATTAAAATATTATCCAAAACATGTCCAATAATGATAGGATGATTTTATTTCGACCATGAGTCATCTTTAATTTATCTTTAATGATTTTTGGACCATTATAAACTGAATAAAATTAAATAATAAAATAATAGTTTCACACTTTCCTAAAGAGCCCCTCCTCACCCTTATAAAAGGAGACCATTTCAACCAATTTCACACACCCCTCAAGACATTTGACTCATCCATACTATACTAAATTAATCTAGGTACATCCCTTTCCTCCTCCTAGAAGCCTTACCTTTGGCATAAGGCACTTCACGAAGTCCTTTGGTTCAAACCAAAGGGAGTTACCCAAATTAAAGGTAACTGTTTCTCTTAAATGGTTTTCTTTTATTTTACATTTCCAACCCCTAACATCTTTTTATTCCATTAATTTGTAACATAACCAGTATTTTCAATATAATAATATGTTGTTGTGAGAGGGATTCAAACTACACTTACGCACACCTCCATCTAATTGATGAAGAACACAATGTTTCTGTGGATGGAAAACTAAGGCCTCACGAAATGATGATTGTTCAATTACATCTTACCGCCTCTCATGGTAGCCATTATGATGGCACTGTATTTATATATGATATATATTATGTTTAATATTTCCTTATGTTTCTATACTTTCCATTTATACCTTGTCTTTATGGTTTCTATAGTGGGTAAATATGATAATCTCATTTGAGGAAGTACGGACTACCACCCCCTCAAAGTGATTTAATTCGTTAATTCCTTATGTGGGATGTATAAAGGATGGAGTTAATGGTATTATATATGATATTATACAATAATTATAATATACCTATGTATCATTATGTTTTATTTCAATTAAAATAAGAAATAGAAATGAAAGTAGCGTTCATGCGTACGTACGACTTACCATTTCCATGAACGGTGCATTTCATTTCTTACCTCTATATGTTATGTACTACTATAAAAACATGTATATACTATATATATATGATATATATGATATCCAAATCATGAATATCATTCTGGATAAAATGAACCTTTTACCGCATGGACAACTTGTAAATATAAGGTGTTTATTTTTTACTCAAGTACCAAATATCAACAAAATGAACATTATTAACTTAAATGATTTCATAATGATAATAACATAGTGATAAGTTATAAAAAAGGAATAATTAATGCGAAAAGGGTTCTTAAGCTAGTATGAATTATCTTTAGTTTATTATTCAGGAGATTAAAGAACGATCAAGTGAAGTCAGACACGAGGTAAGGGGCTTCGTCTCAATTTTATTTTCATTGATGCATTTTTAGTTTTATACATGACTTTATTTTATTCAGTGTATAAACCCCTATGACCTTTCATTTCATTGGAAGGTAATATTTTTATATTAATCGTTTTACTAAATGACAAAGATGAATGTTTTTTTAACGTAAGCGGTGACAACGACCTTTACATCACCACGAGTATTATTTGATCTTTGGCTTCCATAAAAAACTGAAATGTTTTTAAAAGAAAATATAAATACCATATACTCTTTTTATGTATTTTGGTATTCAAAATTATTTTGATAAATATTTATTAATTCAGTATCTTTAAATGATATTTTATTATTGAAATGTGGAAATGTTATCTTTCCTTTATGATTATGTTAGAAGTTATGAACATGTTATGGTTCTTGTGCATTATTTACATATACGGGTGGTTCCGTGATAAACATAGGGCAGGTGAGCCTGAGATAGCTCTCTAATGCATTGGGTAATATGACGGAGGTAAACATGAATGTTTCTCCTAATATATTTAGGTAATATAATGGGGTGGGTATTCCAAAGTAACTCCCTATGTAGATATGATTGCTACAATGTAAGTGTGGTATGGATGCCAAAAGTTACCTTTTTAATTAATTATTTCTATGTGTCTTTCATAAATCTTACGATTTCATGAAGTAAGTAAATGATTTCATGTTTTGTATGTATTTATGAAAAAATGTTTTTATTCTTTGTTTTATAACGCTTACTGAGCTATTTATGCTCATCCCAAGTTTTTGAAATGTTTTCACAGGACTTAAAGATGAATATGGTCAAGGATGAGATCAAGGAAAAGTCATTCTGTCTAAAACATGGAACAAGACATGACAATTTTTTCAAGAGTTTTTATTTTATGAAAAAAATTGAAACTGTGTAGATATATCTACCTTGTAATCTTTTGAGTTGTAATAGTTATGTCCTAATGATCTAAAACTCTAAACCTGAAAAGATCCTCAATGTGGATTATTTATTTAATTCAATATTTTGTAATGTTTAAGGCAAGGTCTTTATAGTTTGAATTAGAGGTCAGTTCAGATAACTTATGGTGTTATGGTATTTTTAATGTAATATACATAACGTAATTTATGTTAATATTGACATCATATATAATTTCTAGATTACCATGTTGCTTCACCTAACATATTTTTGTGTTCAGAATTGTTTTCCACAGAGGAAACATGGGATCTATGTTGGGATGACATCAAGAGGAAGACAACCATCCAAATCAGCAACCTTATATGGTAATAATCGGAACTGAATAGTCTGTTTCAGTGATGAAATAGTTTACTCAGGATATAAATGGTGGTGGTATCGATGTACAAGAGCAGCCAGATCAACCACAGAGGAACATGATAGTAGTGGAGCATTTAATGAGGAAAAATCCCCCATCATTCAAAGGATCATCTGACCCTGTGCTATCTGAAGGGTGGATTAATGCACTGGAGAAGATTTTGGATTTCATGAGTTGTTCATAACACTAAAAGGTTATTCTTGTTGTTTACCATTTTTAAGGTGAATCAGAATAGTGGTGATCGATGCTGAAAAATACTATGGATGGTTAGGAGATATATTATCTCGATTGGTATGAATTAAAAGGTATGTTTCTAGAGAAATATTTTCTTAAGGTGGTTCATATTAGGATGGAAAAACAATTCCTGGAAATGAGGCAGGAGGATGACTCAGTGGCTACTTATGAAGAAAAATTCACTTGACTAGAAAGGTATGCTCCAAATTTATTACAATATCGTGATAGTAAAATAAACCATTTTTACACAGGAATAAAGCCAAAATATCCAAAGGTTTTAGCTTCTCGTGAGTTTAAAATTTATTAAAAACTTGTTCGTTGTACGGAGAAGGTGGATATGGAGTTCACCGATGATCATGTATTCTTTGACAAACAACAGAATAAGAGGTCGAGGTGGCAAGAGAAAGGGAAGAAATCTTCAAAAAAGTATGATGGTATGAAACTTAAGTTTTCAATTTGTGAAAATTTTGGAAAAAATCATGGTAGGGAATGACTTTTATATTCTGTTATGTGCTACCAATATGGTAAAATGAGACATAAGGCTCATAATTGCACTGAAAAAGATCAGGGTAATGGCAAGACAAAATCTGATTTACAGTCAATAAAATGTTTTAAGTACAATGAAATGGGTCATTATTCAAATGAGTGTCCAACAAAGAACTCAACTGATGGAATGATGCCAGACTACAAGTAGAAAGTGGTGGTGAAATCCTTTGCAACTAATTCAGTATATGTTGGGACATCGAATGAAGTTGTTTTAGGTACACTGTTTGATTGTTCAGATTTTCCAATGTGCTGTTTGATTCAGGGTCTACACACTCTTTCATTTCTGACAATTTTTCTAATAAATTGGAAATTCCATATCATAATTTGAATAGTAAACTTATGGTAAAAACACCTGGAGGAAATTTTGAGACAAAAAGAATACATATGAACATTCCGGTCCTTATGTTCGGAAATAATATACCTGCAAACCTTATTGTTTTGCCTCTAGTAGAGTTTGATGTTATTTTAGGCATGTATTGGCTTTCTGTTTATCATGTTAAGATTGAATGTAGAGATAAACATGTTTCTTTTTAGAATTATTTTCAGTTATTATACAAAAATCAACCCTTTTTGTTGATAACATATCAGGATATTGAGAAACTAGTAAAAGATGGAAATTAATGTTACCTTGCACATATTTTTGAAAACAAAGGAACAGTTCAGATTAATGATGCACAAGTGGTAAATGAGTACCTTTATTTTATTCCTCAGGAGTTTTATGTTATTATACCTGATCGAGAAGTTGAATTTACTGTTGAATTAATTCCTAATTCTAAGACAATTTCAAAACCCCCTTACTGAATGGCTCAAATTGATCTATTAGAGTTAAAGAAGCAATTTCATTGGTTATTAAATAAAGGTTTCATTTGACCTAGAACATAACCACGGGGTGCTTTTTTCTTGCTCGTTAAAAATGAAGATGGTTCAATGAGTCTTTGCATTGATTATAGAGTATTGAATAACATCACTATTAAGAATAAGTATCCATTGCCTCATATCGATGATTTGTTTGATCATCTCTAGGGAGATCAGTATTTTTCGAATATTGACTTGAGCTTGGGGTACCATCATTTGAATGTAATGGAATCAGACGTTCTGAAGACCGCGTTTCATTTTAGATATGGCCATTATGAATTTTTAGTTATGCCTTTTGGGTTAACCAATGCACCTACTATATTAATGGATCTTATGAATAGAATTTTCCATGAGTTCTTGGATAAGATTGTGGTTGTGTTCATTGGTGATATTTTTCATTATTCCGAAAGTAAGGAAGAACATTAAAGTAATTTAAGGGTTATCTTTTAAACCTTAAAAGAAAATTATCTATTTGGGAAATTCAGAAAATTTGAGTTTTGGTTACAACAAAGTTCTTTCCTTGGTCACATTGTTTCAAGAAAAGGTATAACTTTTGATCCTGTTTAAACAAAATTTGTTGAAGAATGGCCAAGGCCCATAAATATATCTGAGATTAGTAGTTTTCTTGGTTTGGGAGGTTATTACCAGAGGCTTGTTGAAACTTTTTCACGCTTATCTAGTCCAATGACTATGTTAACTCGAAAAGGTGTTAAGTTCATCTGGTCAAAAAATGTGATGATTGTTTTCAAGAATTGAAAAAAGATTGGTGAATAATCCAGCTTTGGCACTCCCTTCCAGAAATGGTGAGTTTGTTATCTACAGAGATTCTTCATTGAAAGGACTGGGTTGTCTCCTAATGAAAAATGATCAGGTAATTGCCTCTGCTTCACGTCAGTTGAAATCTCATGAGTTAAATTACCATACACATGATTTTCAATTATCTGTTGTTGTTGTTCCTTTAAAAATTTGGAGGCATCATTTGTATGGAGTAAAGTGTGAAATATATACTGATCAAAAAAGTTTGAAGTTAATATTCACTCAGAATGAATTGAACATGAGACATAGGAGATGGTTGGAATTAATCAAGGATTATGATTGAACGATCCATTATCATCTGGAAGAAGAAAATAAAGTGGTCGATGCTTTGAGTCGAAAAGTAATACTTCATTAACCATGCTACGTTTGGAATGAGATCCTTTGGTTTCTGATTTGATGAAATTTGGCATAGAATTTGTGGTTGCAGGAAATTATTCTGTTTTGTTTTAGGTGTCAGTGAAATCATCTCTATCAGACAGAATTAAGCAAGCGTAGAAGGAAGACCGTGAGTTGCAGAAAAAGGTTCTCTTGGTTCAGAAGGGTATGTTTCCTAATTTTAACATTGATAATGATTGTGTTTTGAGATTTGGAAATAGATTATGTGTGCCTTGTGATTCACAGTTGAAAAGTGAGTTGTTAGGTGACGCTCATAGTTCTCCATTTTCATTTCATCCTAGCAGTACTAAGGTGTACATAGATCATCAGGAGTATTACTGGTGTGATGGAATGAAAAGAGATATTTCTGATTCTACTATGAAGTGTTTGACTTTTCATCAGGTTAAAGAAGAGCGATAGTTACTGAAAGGAATTCTTCAACCTTTACCAGTGCTAGTGTGTAAATGGGAAAATATATCCATGGAATTTTTTGTGGGATTACCGAATAAATCTTGAGTTAATAATGCAATCTGGGTTATAGTTGAACGATTGACTAAATCTGCTCATTTCCTTCCATTTAGAGATACTTTGTCTCTAGATCAAAATGCTCGGTTGTTTGTTAAAGGGATAGTCATGTTTCAAGGAGTTCCTCTCTCCATTTTATCTGATCGTGATCCCACGTTCACTTCTAACTTTTAGAAAGGCCTTCAAAAGTCATTAGGTAATGAATTAAATTTTAGTACAACTTTTCATCCTCAATCAGATAGGCAGTCAGAATGAAAAATTAAGACCTTGGAGGATATGGTATGATCTTTCTCGATGTATTACCAAGGAATTTGGGACCAACATCTTTCTTTCGTTGATTTTTCATGTAATAACAGTTTTCATTCAAGTATACAGATGACTCGATTTGAGGAATTATATGGAAAGCATTGTCAAACTATAAAATTCTAGGATGAAGTAGGTGAAAGGAAGCTGATGGGACCAGAATTGGTAGAAGATATTGCAGAGAATGTTTAGTTGATTCAGAAGCACATTAGAACAGCTCAGAGTAGACAAAATAGTTATACAGATAACCGGAGGAAGGATCATTCCTTTGAGGTATGTGATCATGTCTTTCTCAAAGATTCTCTTTTGAAAAGTGTGATGCATTTTGGTAAGAAGGGAAAGTTGAGTCTGAGGTTCATTGGACCTTATTAAATTCTGGAGAATGTTGGATCAGTTGCGCATACAGTTTCTTTACCTCCAATTTTATCCTAGGTACAAATTTTTTTTGATGTTTCGATGTTGAGAAAGTATATGCCAGATCCATCTCATGTTCTGAGCCCAGAGGTAGTTCAATTGGAAGAGAATCCATCTTATAAAGAACAACCAGTTTAGATTCTTGACCGTTGAGGGAAATTTTTTTGGAAGAAGATTATTCTCTAGGAAAATGTTTTGTGGAAAAACCATATGGTTGAAGAGGCAATGTGGGAATCTAAAAATTCTACGAGGGATAAATACTCCAACTTATTTTGATAAGTGAATAAAAATTGTGAGGATGCAATTTACAAAAGGGGGAAGAATGTAACATCCCAATTAAATGACGAATAATATATTTTTATAATATTTAATATTTTTGAATTAAATGTTAATTTTACATTAAAATGGTTTCTATTTTTGATAGCGTACCCGATACGCAACAACGAGTTTCTTTGGATTCTTACATTGCTCACTAACAATATAATATTATTATTTTAAATGGTAGTTAACTCCTAGTATTTGTATTTCTGGGAATGAACGAAACTAACTACAATATGATTATACATGTTTGTTAAATGTATTTAAATTATCCAATAAAAGTTATATGCTTAAAATGCGAATGAATCTAATTTTAATAATAATTTACATTAAAAGGCCGATTTATAGCCTTTTAATGGAGAACCCTTTATATATATAGTTTTTGAAACTTTAAATCATTCTAATTGACCAAATAAAATCCTGATATAGAATGGGTATATAAAATTTTACTTTGTGTAATTTTTTGGAATTTTTCAGAAAAAGTTCGTTTTTTAACGAATAGCAAAAAATATTGCATTTTAATTCAAAAGTGCCTTTCAATCTAATTAATTTATATTATTTGATTATCTATTTAGTTGGTTTTGAAGTTATATTAAAATATATTTTTATCATTTAAACCAATTTTGGTCATTGGAATTATTTTCATTTTGAAATTGGACATAAAAAAGTATCAATCTTTTGATAGTTATTGTTTCTTAAAAACACGCTATTTTTTTAACAACGGGAATTAATTTTTATATTAATTAATTTGACTTATATTTTCTGAATTTGGATAAATAGAAATCAATTTTGAATTCGGAATATCAAATAACATTTAGGCTTAATTTTTGGTATTTTTCTGAAAAACATCAATTTTTGATGAACAGTGAAAACACTTAGTGGTAGTTAAAAAAACTCACTTTTTCTTTTAAATGAAATTTTACCACTTCTGTGGATTGAATTTCAAAAATTTGACATACATGGTTGTTATCAACAAGTAAAATGTTGTTTATTATAATGAGAATAATTATTGTCGAATAGTAACTTTTGACATTTATTTACAGCGGTTAAAGGTAAATATGGTAATTCAAGGTTAAAAGAATATTATAATAATTATCAATTATCTTAACACTTTTCAAAAAATAATTGGTTGAGTCACTTACGACCATGGCCATCTTTGGTTTTATTTTAAGACCCCATTGAGCCACATGGGAGTGATAATGACAATTTAGATTTATTAACTTAAGGTAAAGTAAAATACGACAAAAATGAATATTTTTTTATAAATTAATTTTTAAAAGTGGTTATAAAAATTATCATTTTGACTATAAATATTAATTGGAAAGCTAAAACGGTTTCCTAGATGATATAATTTTTTTTATAATTTATTAGACATCGAATAAATTAAATTATTCATGGCACAATAATGATGCAGTATTTACCTCATTAATAAATGATTAAATAAATAATATTACAATGATTAAAATATTATACAAAACATGTCCAATTATGATTGGATGATTTTATTTTTACCAGGAGTCATATTATCTTCATCTTTAATGATTTTTGGACCATTAGAAACTGAATATAATAAAATAATAAAATAATAGTTTCACACATTCCTAAAGAGCCCCTCCCCCACCCCTTTTAAAAGGACACCATTTCTAACCAATTCCACACACCTCTCAAGCCATTTTACTCGACCATACTCTGTCCAATTAATCTCCCTACATACCTATACTCCTCTTAGAAGCGTTTCCTTATGTAGAAGGCACTTCATGAAGTCCTTTGCTTCAAACCAAAGGGAGTTACCCAAATTAAAGGTAACAATTTCTCTTAAATTGTTTTCTTTTATTTTAATTCTCCAACCTCTAAAATAATTTTATTACTTTATTTTGTAAAACAATCAGTATTCTCAATATACTAGGATGTTTTTATGAGAAGTATTATTACTACACTTATAGACACCTCCATCTAATGGATGAAGAACATAATGTTTCTCTGTGTCAAAAACTAAGACCTCACGAAACGACGATTATTCAATTACATATTACCACCTCTCTTGGTGACCAATACGATGGAACTATATTTATATATGATATATATTATGTTTTTTATTTCCTAATTCTTCTGTAAATTCCATTTATAGCATGTCTTTATGGTTTCCATAGTGGGTAAATACTATAATCTCATTTGAGGAAGTGCGGACTACCGCCCCCTCAAATTGATTTGATTCGTTAATGCGTTATGGGGGATGTATAAAGGATGGAGTTAATGAAATTATATATGATATTATACTAGAATTATAATATATCTATGTATCATTTTGTTTTATTTCCATTAAAATAAGAAATAAAAATGAGTGTAGCGTTCATGCGTACGTACGACTTAACATCTCCATTAAAGGTGCATATCATTTCTTACCTCTAATTGTTAAGTAATATTATCAAAACATGTATATACTGGTTATATATGATATATAGGATATCCAAATAATTAATATAATTATGTATATAGCAAACCTTTGACCACATGGAAAACTTTTAAATATAAGGTGTTCATTTTTTACTCAAATACAAAATATCGACAAAATGAACGTTATTAACTTAAATGATTGAATAGTATTTATATCATGGTAATAAGTGTGATAAAAGGAATAATAAACATGAAAAAGGTTTTTAGTCATGTATAAATTAACTTTATTTTATTATTCAGGAGATTAAAGAATGATCGAGTCATGTCGGACACGAGGTAAGGGACTTCGTCTCATTCTACTTTCATTGAGGGATTTTTAGTTTAATACATGAAATTTTTTATATGGTGTATAAACCCTTTTGACCTTTCATTTAATTAAAGAAGAATCTTTTTATATGAATCATTTTATTAAAAGACAAAGAGGAATGTTTTTTTAAGGTAAGCAGTGACAATGAACATTTAGTTACTGCTGGTATTATTTGATCTTTGGCTTCCTTAACAATCCAAAATGTTCTGAAAAGAAAAAATAAATACCATATAACGTATTAAACATTTTGGTATTGAAAACAATTTTGATAAATGATTTATTAATTCTATATCTTGAAATGATATTTTGTTATTGCAATGTGGAAATGTTATCTTTACTTTATTCTTACGTTATGTGTTATGATCATGTTATGGTTCTTGGGCATTATTTTCATGTACTGGTGGTTCCGTGATAAACCTAGTGCGGGTAAGCCCAAGATATCCCTCCAATACATTAGGTAACGTGATGAAGGTAAATGTGAATGTTTCTCCTGAGAGATTTAGGGAATATACTGTGATGGGTATTCCAAAGTAACTCCCTATGTAGCTACGATAACTATAATGTAATTATTATATGAATTCCACAAGTTACCTTTATGATTAATGATTTCTATGCATCATTCATAAATCTTAACATTTCACGAGGTAAGTAAATTATTTCATGTTTTTTATGTATTTATGAACAAATGTTATCATTATTTGTTTTATAACCCTTCTGAGATTTTTATGCTCATCCCATGTTTTGAAATGTTTTCATAGGATTTAAAGACGAATAGGTTCAAGGATGGGATCAAGTAAAAGTCATGATGTCTAAAACATGGAACTAGATATGAATCTTTTTTTCAAGAGTTTTTATTTTATTAAAAAAAAGGAAACTGTGTAGATATGTATACCTTGTAATCTTTGGAGATGTAATAGTTATGTCCTAATTCTCTAAAACTCTAAAACTGAAAATATCCTCAATGTGAATTATTAGTTTCATTCAATATTATGTAATGTTTAAGGTAGGTTCCTTATACTTATCTTTAGATTTACTGGATGATTCCTCAATGGTAAATTTTATTTTCCTGATTTTAGGTATTCTATTGTTATTAGTTTATTTTTTGATTTTTATTTTAATATTTGACTATTATTGATATCCATGGGTACAATTTAAGGGAGTTTATTATAAATACGGAATAATTTGAACATCTTTTATTCCTGAAATATTCTTCTTCCAATTCATTTTAATAATTAAATAGTTTTTTTATGATATTTACCTTTAAATATTTATTATGCCTCTATTTTTAATGACTCCACTATATGTTTACCATTACTGAGTATCTGATATCTTACCATTATTAGGATATCGATAATTTTATTATTATTGATATGAAATGTAACACCCCAAGCTTCTGTGGTACGCTTCCCTTTGAATAATGCAATAGTTTGCGTTCTACGCAACTTCGAGATTCTAACAAATCATGACCAATCAAACTAGCCTCTATGAATAGTAATACTCACCTTTTGAAATTTTATCAATTTTAGCTTTCCAAATATACTTCATTTTTGGGTTTGTGATATTGAAATTATCTTAAGGTATTTTGTTTGGTATTTTTCTGAAGACATTCAGTTTTTGATGAATAGTGACAAATAATTTTTATTAATAAAAAACAAATTTGTTAATCAAAATTATTAATAGTGCTAAATTATTATATTGAGTGGGTTTTAAGTATAATTAGATTATATTTTTATCATTTAATCTAATGTTTTTCATTGGATGAAATTTCACATTTAAACAGGATATAAGAAAGTGACAATCTTTTGATAGTTATTATTTATTAAAAACACGCTTTTTGTTTTGTCAACGAGAATTAATATTAAATTATTATCTTCCACTTCTGTGGTTCTAATTTTGATGAATGGATTACATATTTGAAATCATGAGGTCTAAATTGTGTAAATAGGTAACTTTTATTTTTAGACATTAGGAATATTTACTTCAGTAAAAATTTTATTTACTATGGTTAAAATGTAAAATCCCATAAAGAAGGTTAAAAATAATATTATAATAATATTAAATTACCCTAACACGTGTGCTGACTTTATTGGATGATACTTTTCCGACCCTGGGAATCCTTGGGTCGATTTTGGGACCCCATGGAGCCACTTGGAAGTGATAATGACATTATATATTAAATAATTTAAAGTAGAGACAAAAATATCAAAAGAAAATATCTTTTAGTAAAACAATTTTTATATAGTGTTATATAATTTATCTATTAGACTATAAATAGTAATTAGAAATCTAAATATATTTCCTATTTCATGATATTTTATTTATAATTTTTAGACATAATATAAATATATTTATTTATGACAGAAGGATGATGTAGTATTATCCTTATTAATGAAAGAATCAACTAAATGGTATTATAAATGTTAAAATCAATATAATTTGAGTGTTTTTATGCCATAAACTAATTTTCTAGGATAATGTGACATGTTAGGATTTATTAAATGATTTTTATGATGTAATAATTCTATTAAGAATTTAACAAAAACAAAATAGAAAATGGTGTCATAATTGACATAAAACAGTTATTATAATAGATATTATATTAATAATTGATATTCTATTTACAAAAATATAAGGCTCAGTCAAAGGTCTTAAATAATATTATATATGTCATTAATGAACCCCTTGAGGTTCTCTTAGAAGTTTATAGTATGTAAATTGACCATATAATATAAAAATATAGAGATTCATTGTAAACATCAAACTAATTAACTAAGAGTTAAATCTAAACGATAAAGTTAATATATTCACCCAAACCTGTCTAAAACCTATTGGTTTAGTGGTTGAGACCACTCCATAACTTATACTTTTTAAAATTAATTTTTTATCCATCTGAATATAGAAATTTTTTTATTATAAAATAATATTTTAACATTTTCCTAAGGTTCCCCTCACCCCTCTTATAGAAGGACACATCCCATTATCTCAAATTCACACATTCACTGCCATTTATATTGGACAAAACATAACCAAATTACTTTTAAATTGTCCTCCCTTCTTCTTAGGGGCCTTATTTTTGTCATAAATCCATCCAATGAATCCCTTTCGATCAAATCAAAAAGAAGAACCCGAAGAAGAGGTAAATATTTCATCACCTATTTCAAGTTCCTTTATTCTTCCACTTCATCTTTCCTTGTTCGTTACATTATAAAATGATAACTCTAGTATCTTATATATAATGTGATGTTATTATAAATATAGAACAACCATATTCATTATTCTATCCATCCTTTTAATGACATGTCACCATACGTCCGTACGTACGTCTTACCGTCTCCAAGTCGTGGTGTAATTGTTATTCAATACATTATTATTTGGATGAGTATAAAATGATGTTTAATTGATGTAAATAATAAATATAAAATGATAATAATTTTATATATATATGATATACCATCTAATTAGATTTTATTTTAGTATCAAAATAATGATATTGTCACTCGTGCATACATACGAACTACCGTCTCCACAAACATGATGAGATTCATTCCCCATCGTATCCATTCAATAATAATTTTAATTAGATTATTAAATTTAATGTTTAAAGATATAATATCATTCTGAATGTGAATAAGATACATCCTATCCATAAAAAACAATACTTACGTAACAATGCATATAAAGGAAAACGAATCAATTGACAACTGAAACGACTATAATACTAAGATATTATTAACAAATCAATGTTAAAAGATCATATATGATATCATATTAATGTATATGATTATTTTATAATTTAAAAACAATTATTTCACCATTATAAAATAGGTTAACCTACCCTTTAACAAAGAAAAATTATTAGGTAAGTGTTAGTTCTACAATCCCTTTATTATGTGAGGATATTTTTACATAAGTATTTACTAGGACCTCTTTATCATCAACATCGATGTTTCATAAAAAAGTATTTCAAATTTTTTTTATGATTTAATAGAAAATGGGATAAATTCATTTATACCCTTATTTGAACTTACATGTTTTGAAAATAATATTTCAGTCATTTTCCAAACAATGTACTTTACGAACTTTTCGACAAAATTAAGGTAAGAATGTTTTTTTAACTTATAAGGAGGGTGATGTTGTTCTATACCATTATAAAATCGTCAAATAATCCTTTAAAATATTATAATAATAATCTTAAAATTAATGATTTCTTTTATAAATATGTAATTTTAAATGATTTCACTAAAATAAAGCGACATTTCTCTTAAATAGTTTTGATTTAAACCATGTTAACATCCTTTGATGGATTTTAAACATGTTTGAAGTTGATTAATTGTGTTACAAATCTTCCATATTTTATTGACAGTTTTGTAATATGTTTGACTGTGGAAGTGTTATTTTTATAGCATTCATGGAATATGGTTAAAGTATTGACATTTCGTATTCTAGTATTAATACGAATTTTTATGTTATATTTCATCCTTTTTATATAAGGAATGTATTGGACATAGTATGTGACAGGTGGAGCCAGATATAGCTCCTCGATGCATCGTTAGATCATGAGAAAAATATATGTGGAATTGGTTGAGGCCTTTCCATATTTGATATATTGTTTTGGACGAGGCCTTAATCATTTTTTGACATCTTGGTCGAGGCCATGAAAAAATGTTCCAGAATGTACGACATTATACATTCCCTCATTATGAAAATAAAATTGATGGTACATGTGTTCATTCGACTATAAGAACACCCATGATTATGTTTTATTATGGAATAATTTACTTAGCTCATATTCAATCCATATAATTATTCATGTTTATTATTGGTAAAGGCAGATGGTTTCAATTTCACACCATGATTAATAATTATATTATCCTCCATTGTATTTCTAACCATTACTGAGCATTTGATCTATCCCCTTTCTACATTTTGATTTTCTCAGGATATGAAGAAGTAAGTTATGAGTGACTTTCAGGCATTATCTTGGTGGTTTGGATGTTTCTAATTTAATAAATCTGTGTTGTATTTCTTTTCAAGTTGTAAGGTTAAACTTACGTATAAATCTTGTTTCCAACAATACTAAACTGATCGGTCTTTCGAGACATGATATCCTTGTGATCATGAAAATGTTATGTAATAATGTACCTACTCTAGGTTAGTAGGGTTAGGACGTTACAGTTGGTATTAGAGAAGTTTAGTAAACACCTTGGAAACTAGATTTAGATAAACTCGGATTAGAGGAAATTTCCCTAAGAGAGACATTGAGGATTAGTATATAAGAACTTCCTTGAATACTGGTATTATAGAGATTCTTTTAGTTTTACAAGAAATACATCCCTGTCTAGATACAACCAGGTAGAGGTGACTCTGGCACATATGTACATAGGGGTAAAACCAGAAAAAACAGCTTTGAGTTAGAATTGAACAGGAACTTGTGCACAACAACGGGTATTGATGCAATCATGGTTATGACCCTCCTGTGGGATATTCATAGGATAATTATCAATTTATTTAAAAACAATTATGAAAGGATTATGAGTATATATTCATCAAATAAAACATTTATATGATAATGGATTATATCCATAAACTGTTCAATTTATTTTAAGTGTATTAAAAGTTTGGATTTATGTATTGGGATTCATAAACTAATCTAGTGTGTGACATTATTTAAAAATGGCGCCTAGTAGAAGGAATGGAAACCATATCAATGCACACACTCCATGTAGGTATTTCACTCATGATCAAGATAATTATAGTAGAACCGGTGATACAACTGGTGCTGATCATCTTATCACCATACTGGGATAACTCACACAACTTATGAATAATAACCATACCCATATAGTGTACTGTGATCCAAAATTTGAAGGATAATTATTAGAAATCTTTATGAGGAAACAACCACCAACATTAAATGGGGGTAGAAATCCATTAGTATTTGAGAAATGGATAAATTCCTTAGGGGAAATATTCCACGCCTTGGGGAGTAGTGAAAGGGAAAAAGTCATCATGGCAGTTTATCGCCTCACTGGAGATGCTGATCAATGGTTGTCATTGATTCAAAACACAAATGAAGACGATTAAGTATCAAATATGGTATAGATTGATTTTAATGAAATTTTCTTAGGAAAATTCTTTCCTCATGACCACTGAGCTGATATTGAAACACAATTTCTTAGTCTCAGGAAAAAAGAAGGATGATAATGTCGCAAATTATGAAGCAATCATTAAACATTTAGTGAGGCATGCTGTAGATTATATACATAACCAAAGAAGTATGATTGGCTATTTATTTGATGGGTTAAAACCATTTCTCCTTTGAGAATTAGTGTCACAATCCTTCTCATCATATGAAGGTATTGTCTCGTGTGCTATCCAGACAAAAAATAAATTCTCTAAGTCTTATGACTTTAATTAAAACAAGAGATGAAGAGATATTCTGAACACTATGAGAATGGAAATATGAAAACAAGGAAGAAGGGAAAAATTGAATTTCCACCCTATGATAATTGTGGAAGGAAACACCCTGGTGCCTGTCTAAAAGGAAAAAGAGTATGCTAAAAATATTGACAGAAATGCCATCTTACATGTGATTGTAATGGAAAGGAAGACACTAACAATGTTCAATTCCACAATTGCAGAAAGATGGGACATTATTCCTATGAATTTCATAAGCGTTAGGGAATGTTACCTCAGAAAATTAGATGGGATAAAGTCCAAGATTATACAATCACCACAGGAGAGGTTGAAGACCCGTAAGACGTGGTGGTAGGAAATTTAATTGTTTCCTCAAGTATGGCCAATGATTTATTTGATTATGTATCATCTCATTATTTCATTTATTCCCAATTATCTATGAAAATTATATATTTCCAATTTTATTTAACAAGGGAATTTTCAGTAAAAACTCCTAAGGGAAGTTTCATTTCTACAATGTTTTGTGAATCAGTTCCCATTAGGGAATATAAATATTCATTATCTGCTGATCTCATCATCATACCCATGATTGAATTTGATACAATTCTCAGTAAGGATTTTCTTTCATACCATGATGCTAAAATTTATTTTAAGAGGAAGGAGGTTACTATTTTTGATGATGATGATAAAGAACACCTTATATTTAGAGAAGAATCTTCACCACCTAATTCATTCTAGATCCACCCCCAGTAGCTCAATTAAATTATATTATTCGGTAGGAAGAGAAATAAATAAATATGTGTGTGGAAAAGAATGATCAAATATATAATGGACCAATTGTGCAAGAGTATGTTGATGTATTTCAAGAGGATTCACTGAGACATCCTACAGAACTAGAAATTGAGTTCTCCATTGATTTAATTCCTTGTTCTAGGCCCATATTAATGGCCCCTTATAGAATGGCCACTGTTGAATTAGTGGAACTAAAGAAACTAGAAGAGTAATTTTGTAATAATGGATTTATACGCCTTAGTGTTTCTCCTTTGGGAGCCAATGACAATTTTGTTAAGAAGAAAGATAGATCTATGAGGTTGTGCATTGACTACAGGGATATCAATTCTATAACAATAAAGAAAAAGTTTCCCCTACCTATCATTGATGATTTATTCGACCAACTTCATGGAGGTCAATACTTTTCAAATATTGACCATAGATCTTGATATCATCTATTGTGTGTATAGAAGGAGGAAATTCTGTAAACAATATTTGGAACCAGGTATGAGCAATACGAGTTTACAATAATGCCTTTTGGATTGACTAATGCACCCTCTATCTTCATGAATCAAATGAATAGATTTTTCAAGGAATATCATGATGACTTTGTAGCGGTATTTTTTGATGATATCTTGGTATACTCCAAAAGATATAAATATCTCGAAAATCACTTGCGCATTATTCTAAAGTCTCTTTGAAGACATGAATTATATGGGAATTTTATGATGTGTGAATTCTGGCTTCAAGAGATTTATTTACTTGGCCACATTGTCTCTATGGGTGGAAGTTGTATTGATCCTTCCAAGACAAGAGAAATCTAAGAATGGTCAGCACCGATGATTATAACCGAGGTTAGCAGTTTTATTGGTTTATTAGGCTAGTATTAGCGCTTTGTCAAGAATTTTTCCCGATTGGCTAACCCATTAACCAAGATCACACGTAAATGGGTTAAATTTGTTGGGAAAAAAGAGTGTGAATAATGCTTTGAAGAACTGAAGAGAATATTATTCAATGCTCCTATATTGACTCTACCATTGGGGAATTATCATTTTTTATATATAGTGATGCATCAATGAAATGAATTGGTTATGTCCTTATAAATAATGATTAGGTTATTTCTTACACGTCACAACAGCTAAAATTTCTTGAGAAAAACTATCCAACTCATGATATTGAGTTAGCATCCGTAATCTTTTTTTGAATATATAAAGACATTATCTCTATGGTGAATATGTGAGATATATACGGATCATAAGATTTTGAAGTATATTTTGTCACAAAAATAACTTAACATGAAGAAAAGATGATGGCTTGAACTACTCATGGATTATGAATGCACAACACAATAACACCCGTGGAAGGAAAATAAAGGGATAAATGCTTTGAACAGAAAAGATCACGGATTTTTGAACAAGATGAGTGTTTAAAGGGATCCAATTCTCATGGATCTAGTAAATATGGATATGGGAATAACCATAGATGGAGGATCATTAATACTTTTTAAAATGGTTTCCAAACCAACTTTATTAGAAAGGATAAAATGTTCTCAAGATGATGATGATGAGTTTTAAAAGAAGAATAAAACTGTGAATGATGGGAGATTGAGTTACATTGTGTTTGAAGATTGTATTTTTTAATTTGGGAAGTGAATTAGAGTTCCTGATATTCATTATCTAAAAAGGGATTCGATGGATGATGCAAATTGTTCCAATTTCTCTATACACCCTAGTAGCACCGAGATGTATAGGGATTCGAAAAAACATTTTTGGTGGGACAACCTGATGTGGGAAATTGTTGATTTTGTGTCAAGATGTTTCGTTTTCCAATAAGTGAAAGCTAGAAGGTAACTGTCTAGAGGAGTTATGGAACCTCTTCCATACGTATGTGTAAGTGGGATAATATTACGATGGAATTTCTCATGGGACTACTAAAGACTCTTATAAGGAACGATAAAATTTTGGTCATTGTTGATCATCTTAAAAAGTTATCACATTTTTTTGCTATAAGAGAATATTTACCACTTCATCATCTAGTATGAATATATATTAATGATGTTGTGAGACTTCATGGAGTACCCCTTTCTATTATTTCTGATTGTCATCCAAATTTTACATCAAGATTCTAGAAAAGTCTTTAGAAAGCCCTGGATACTACACTTTTTTGAGCACTGCCTACCACCCCCAAACTGATGGTCAACCAGAATAGATTATTAAAACATTAGAAGACATGTTGATATAATTCTCACTTGACTTTCAAGGTATGTGGGATCAATATTTACCTTTGGTAGAATTTTCTTATAACAATAGCTTCCATTCAAGTATTCAGATGGAACCATATGACACGTAATACAGAAAGAGATGTTGTACACCAACCTATTGGGATGCCATTGGTGAAAGAAAATCATAGGCCCATAACTTGTGGATGAAATGATGGAAAATGTGAAGGTAATAAAAATCCACATCAAATCAGTTCAATATAGGTAGAAGATCTATGTCGATAACTGAAGGAAGGATTTAGAATTTTTTAGGTAGGAGACCATTTTTTCATCAAGGTATCTCCATGGAAGGGTGTTATACGTATTAGTAAGAAGGGAAAATTAAGTACCATGTACATTGGACATTTCAAAATTATAGAACAAATTGTTGTTGTAGCTTAACCATTGGCAATGCTGCCAAGTCTCTCCAAAGTTCATGATGTTTTCCACGTATCACTGTTCAGAAAATTCATGCCTGACCCAATGCATGTACTCACCTATGAAGAATTAGATATGTAACCCGATATATCATACTGCGAAGATCTTGTCAGGGTTCTTGATAAAAGAGAACAAGTTCTGAGAGACTGGACGACTCATTGGGTAAAAGTTATATAGAGAAATCATAAGATGGAAGAGGAAATGTGGGAACCTGAGGAAATTATGATGAAGAACCTCCTGAGTATCTTTATGTAGTAATATTATAGAAATATCAAGGATGGAATTATTTAAAAGAATCAAAGAATGTAACACCCCAATATTCTGCGGTATGTTTCCCTTTGAATAATGCAATAGCTTGCGTTGTATGCAACTGTGAGATTCTAACACCTCATGACAAATCAAACTAGTTGTGATGAATAATAATACCCACTTGTAGAAATTTTATCAATTTTATCATTCAAAATGGACTCCATTTTTTGGTTTGGAATATCAAAATTATCTTAGGGTATATTTTTTTTTATTTTTCTGAAAACATTCAGTTTTTGATGAATAGTGAATAATACTAAATTTTAATTAAAAACAACTTTTTTAATCAAAATAATTTACAGTGCTAAATTATAATATTTTGTGGTTTTTAATTATAATTATAATATATTTTTACAATTTAATCCAATTTTTGTCATTGGACATAATTTCACATTTAGACTGGACATAAGCACGTGTCAATCTTTTGATAGGTATTATTTCTTAAAAACATGCTTTTTGTTTTGACAATAAGAATTATTTTTAAATTAATTTTTTCCACTTTAATGTTTTTAATATAGAAGAATGGATTCCATATTTGGAATCAAGAGGTAAAAATTGTGTAAATAGGTTACTTTTATATTTATACATTAGAAATATTTACTATAGTAAATATTTTATTTACCTTGGTTAAAAGGGTAAATCCAGTAAATAAAGTTAAAAATAATATTATAATAATATTAAATTACCCTAACACATGTCATAACCCTATTTATTGATACATTTCCGACTCTGGGCATCCATGGGTTGATTTCTGGACCCCATAGATGTAACACCCGAGACTTTTATGTTATATAAATCATCAAAGGAATCTTTTTCTACACAACACTTTCTTGGCTTGCTTTACACGAAATCGCGACCTTCCTCAATAGCTTGCATCGTATGCAATACCGAGTTTCTCTAAACAACGATATGCTATTAAAATATTATTAAAACTAGCTGTTATGAATAGTAAGAACCACTTTTTAAAAATTTATAAATTTAATTTTTCAAAATGGACTTCATTTTTGGATTCGGAATATCGAAATTATCCTAGGGTGAAATTGTGGTATTTTTCTGAAAACTTTCAATTTTTGATGAATAGTGAAACCACTAAGTGGTAGTTAAAAAACTAAATTTTTCAGAAAACTTAATTTTACCGCTTCTGTGAGTGGAATTTCAAAAATCCGAGAGACACGGTTGATGTTAGTAAGTAAAATGTGGTTCAATGAGATGAAAATAATTTTTTGGTGAATAGTAACTTTTTACTTTTTTTACCACGGTAAAAAGAAAATAGGGTAATTAAGGGTAAAGATGATATTATTATTACCCTAACACATGTACTAATTCTATTGGATAAGTGTAATTCGACCAAAAACAATCTTAGGAATAAAATATGACCATTTAGGCCAACTTGGATTAGATTAGGATATTTATTATTAATTTATTTAAAGAAGGGTTAAAATAGTGAAAATCAAAGTTTAATAAGTAAATAATTTTTATTATGGGGTTATACATAAGATAAATTCGACTATAAATATTAATTATAAAGCTAAAAAGATTTCCTACATAATTGTATTTTATTTGAAATTTTTAGACATTATATAATTTAATTAATTATGACACAATGATGATGCAGTAATTATCTTATTAATGAAATATTGACATAATTGATGTTATAAACACCAAAATATATGTAATTTGAGACTTTTTATGAATCCCAATAATTTTATAGGTTAATATGACATGTTAGTATTGATGTAATTAACTTTTTTCGAACTACTAATTCTGTTATGATTTTCACAAAAATCAATTACTAAATAGTGTCAAAATTGACATAAAATAGTTTTTAAAACAAATATTATATTGGTAATTGTTATTTTGTTCCTAAAAATCTAAGGTCCGGCCAAATGACTTAGATAAGGTTATATATATTAATAATAAACAACTTGGGTTTCGTTTGGATGCTTATAGTATGTTTATTAACCTTATAGTATAAGAACACAAGAAGACATGGTAAAAGTAAAATTATTTAACATAATGTTAAATCTAAATGATAAGGTTAAAATAGGAACCTAAACTTGTCTAAATTCTATTGGATGAGAGGAGTTAGACCCATCCCCACCTTAGCTTCTAAATATATCAATTTGGTGCTATTTAAAACCGAACTTGACTTTATAATAAAATAATTGTTTTAGTTATTCCAAAGATGCCCCTCTCCTCCCTTATAAAAGGAAACCTCCTACCCCTCTTCGTCACACCACATTGAGCCTTCAAACTCGTCCAACCTCTGACACATTCTCCACTCCACTTCCCTAGAGATATCCTAGAGGTCCTGGTCTTCTTCAAAGACCAATTTTAGTGCCCTAAAATAAGTTCTCAAAGAAGCACTTCAAAGAAGAGATAATGTCCGTTACCGATTCTTTCATCTGTATTTCTTCTTCCACTTCTTATCCTTTAGTTGTTTCATTAAGAAGTAATAAAATCAGTATCACTCATATACTGATATGTTATTATAAGTATAAAACAACCCTATTTAACCATCTATCCATCCTACAGAAAAAGAAATCACCGTGCGTGCGTACATACGAAATACCGTCTCCACGCCGTGGTGTAATCTATTTCCACCACCACCTTACTTGGATGGGTATAAGGGTGTAAATAATGACTATATATGACTATTATAAAGTGATATTGATTCAGAAATATTATAAATATACTCCAATACAATTCGACAATCATAGGAACGATATCATCACTCCTGCGTACGTACGAAATACCGTGTCCACGATGTGATGCGACTCGTTCTACATGATCTTCATTTCATAATGATTATATAAATGAATTTAATGAATGAATATGATATATATTACACTAATACCATTCTGGAAATGAGGTATCTATAACCTAAAGAAAATAATAAGAATTTATTCGACAAAACACGCATAAGAACAAAAAGTTATTAACACCCGAATAACAAGTAGCAATGAAATATTACTACTAAGAAGCTAAGAATATGACCATATATGATAACATAAAAATAAGTATGATTCTGGAATAAGTCAATAACATTATTTAAATCATTATACATGAGGTTTGGACACTTAAAAAGAAAGTCGGACCTAAGGTAAGGGAAATATCACAATCTCATTTTTATCCGAGATTGTTTGTACTTTGGTATTTACTGGGGTGTATTTTATCATCCACATCCATGTTTCCTAAATATGTAATATTATTTACATCCAACTACAATTTTTTAAATCCAATTTTACCCATAGGTGAGTTTTGAGTAAAATATATGAAAGGAATCTTTTGTCGTTTTTCGTACGAGGTACCCTTTTGACTTTTCCGACAAAAGTACGACAAGAATGTTTTTTTAACTTATACGGCATGAATGGATTTTTAAAACATTATTTCCAAGAAGCTTCCTTTGCAAGTTTTCAAGTTTATTTTTAATCAACTTCTTGTAGTTTAGAATTTTATGACATGTTAATAAAGGAAAAGTGTTTTTTTGAAGTAGAAAGGATATTTTACTCAAGAATGGAGTTGAAGTGTTTTATCAAAATTATTTTCCATCTAAGATAATAAAGGGTTCATTTTCTATCCCTATTATTACATAGATTTTATTATGTTGTGATGGAATTATTTTTATGAATTCCTTTATCTTATATGAGTTGTTTTATGATGTCCAGATGTTTAAGATTCCCATTTTTATTACATGGGTTATACAATGATGTATGATTTATGATTTTGTGGAACACATAAGAATGGTATCATTATGAGATGGGTGGGACGTATATCTCCCTCCAATGCATTGGGTAAAGATTTTATATCTCATGAGATAGACATGGCTGGAACGGTAGGTTATACCGGTTCAGTGAAGCAGGACTGAAATGAGGGTTACTCGGTTCAAAAAGGGACTTTGTCCACTAAGATAATCTTGGAAATGAGTCTTGACTAACAATAAATGGTTCTCTATGATTATGTGTGTATGCCACAAAGTTTCATGTTTTATGTTACGATTATTGTGAATACATTTCACTTCCATGATTTTTCCCATGTTATGAAATTATGATCTCTTTTGCAGGTTAAGATTTCCAATAGTTATGTGCTTGTGTATACGATGTGATTCATATTTCTTTTGTTTACCCTTACAGAGCATTTGAGCTCACCCTTTTGTATGTTTTCTTTTCCCAGGTAAGGAAGAAGGTAATTAAGTAGGATACGCCAAAAAGGGACTCTAGATATGATTAAATAAGTGGGAGGCAATGTTGATGCTTTATGAACCATTTGTTTATGTTTCCCTGTTTCTAAAGACACTATACCTATACGGTCCTTTCGTGGTATTGTTATATGTTGTAATAAGTATGCTACAATTTTGAAGTATTAATAATGTATGTAAAGTATGTGTTGTTATAGTTGGTATCCGAGGAAAGGTATAGTCAACCTTTGGAAACTAGGATGTGAAAGCCTTAGTAAGAACCCTAAGTATAAGTCTAAGCATAGAACACAATATTAGTGTTTTAGAAATGGCCATGAATAACCTAGGATAAGACCTTAAGTGTGAAATTTTATTCTTGATTATGTGGTTTTCCTATTATAATTAGTGTTTCTCACACTATTCTTCTTGGTTTTAGTCAATGGCTAGAGCCCGAAGGAACCGTGTTAGTGTGGAATGCGACGGGCAATGAAATGATTGTCCCCCTGAGCAACCAAACGTTATGGGAGCTAGAATGCAAAATCTTGTAGACATTCTCACACAACTTTCTCAAGCTATGAATCATGCAGGACTTCCAAACAAGCAAAGGAAGGAGAAACATTCTGTTGAATCCTTCATGAGGCAGCGTCCACCTTCTTTCAGCGGGTCTACTGATCCATTAGTTGCTGAACAATGGATTCGTACTACTGAAAAGATATTTTCAGTTCTTCAATGTTCGGAGCATGATAAATTCATCATAGCAGTGTATCGTTTGGAAGGAGATGCTGATCAATGGTGGAATATTATTAAGAATACGAGGCAAAGGGATGAAATTGAGTACATGGAATGGGACTAGTTCAAGAACTTATTTTTCAATAAGTACTTCCCTCGTATTCTCCGAACAAAGATGGAGAAAGAGTTTCTTTAACTAAAGCAAAAGGATGATGAATCTGTTGGGACCTATGAAGCCAATTTTACAAGACTTGCAAGGTACGCTTCTAGTATTATTATCCAACCTGAGAGTAAGATCGATCGATTCTTTAGTGGCTTAAAACCAAGTCTTTTAAGGGAGTTAGCCATATGGGACTTCAATAGATATGAGGAAATCGTTCGATGTGCTCTCAAAGTCGATATGGAGATTGGAGTAACCCATCAATCATATGGGTTTGATAAGAAGAGGAAAATGGAATTCAAATGAAAATATAAAGAGCACACTGAAAACAAGATGAGCTTTCCCTTATGCTCAAAGTGTGTAAAGAAACATGGAGGGAGTTGTCTTAAAGGGACAAGTAAATGTTTTAAATGTGGAAACGAAGGTCATCGGGAATTTGAATGCCGCGATGATTGGAAGAAGATGTCTAATGATGCAAACAAAGGAAGGGATACACAGAATGAACCTATTACACTTCAATGTTTCATGTGCAAGGAGATGGGGCATTATGCCAATAAATGCCCTAATCCAAGGGTTGATGATGATGGTCGACGTCAACAAACTCTTAAGGCTAATGAAAAAGGAAGGTCACATGCAATTTCTATCAGTGATGTGGAGTACGATAACGATGTGGTGAAAGGTGCACCTACCATCCACTCTAAATTAGCAAATGTTTTATTTGATTCTGGATCCACCCACTCATTTATTTCTGAAGAAGTTTCTAAGGGTATCACCGTATTACCTCAACAATTATATGTTGAGTTAGCTGTGACAACACCTAATGGCACAATAGTCGCATCAAAAGTTTATAATTCTTCTCCGATCGAAGTTTGTGGGAAAGTGCTTCCTACAAAGCTTGTGATCCTTCCTATAGTGGAATTTGATGTGATTCTTGGAATGGATTGGATTTCATTATATGGAGCTCATATCAATTGCCAAAGAAGGGAAGTCACATTTCATATTCCAGATCAATCTATGATCGTCTATCAATGCAAGGATGAACATAACCTTCCAGTGGAAATTTCTTCAATTTTATGGGTCTTGATTCCAATAAATGAAGGTTATTTATCTCAAATGGTTGGTGAGAAACTCACGATTAAGAATATGCCCATTGTACGAGAGATTGATGATGTATTTCCGGAGGAATTACCGGGTCTTCCACTAAATCGTGAAGTTGAGTTTTGAATAGAACACGTACCAGGTGCTTTGCCTATTTCAAAAAAAACTTATAGAATGGCCCCAATTGAGTTGCAGGAATTGAAGAAGCAACTCCAAGAGAATCTTGATAAGGGATTCATACTCCCTAGTGCATCACCTTGGGGAGAACCTGTTCTATTTAATATGAAGAAATATGTATCAATGAGACTCTGCATTCATTATCGAGAACTTAACAAGATCACTATCAAGAACAAATATCCTCTCCCGTGCATTGATGACCTATTTGACCAACTACGCGGAGCTCAATTATTTTCCAAGATTGATCTTCGTTCAGGGTATCATCAATTAAGGGTCAAAAGGGAGGATATACCACAGAAGGCTTTCCGTACAAGGTATGGACACTATGAATTTATAGCGATGCCATTTGGTCTTACTAATGCCCCTTCTATCTTCATGGATCTGATGAATAGAGTCTTTAGAGACTATCTTGATCAATTTGTGGTAGTCTTTATAGACGATATTCTTGTCTATTCAAAGATCAACGAAGAACATGAACATCACTTGAGAATTATATTGAAGACCCTGAGATAGGAGAAGCTTTATGACAAATTTACCAAGTGTGAATTTTGGCTTCAAAAAGTTTCATTTTTGGGTCACATAATCTCAAAAGAGATGATATATGTGGATCCAGCAAAAACAGAGGTTATCGAAAGATGGTCGAGAGCAACAACAGTAACTGAGATCCGAAGTTTTCCTGGTTTGGCTGGATATTATCGATGTTTTGTGAAAGATTTTTCATGATTATCTAACCCACTCAACAAGTTTACTCTGAAAGGAGTTAAGATTGTCTGGACGGAAGAATGTGAAGAGAATTTCATGGAGTTGAAAAGAAGGTTATCCAGTGCACCTGTTATCACACTGCCTTGTAGTGGAGAAAGGGTTGTGATCTATAGTGATTCATCCAAGAAGGTATTAGGGTGTGTTCTTATGCAAAATGATATGGTGATAGCTTATGCCTCACGACAGTTGAAAATCCTTGAGCAAAATTACCCAACACATGATTTGGTGTTAGCTACGGTAATCTTTGCATTAAAGATTTGGAGGCATTACCTTTATGGTGAAAGGTGTGATATTTATACTGATCATAAAAGGTTAAAGTATATTTTCACACAAAAAGAGCTGAATATGCGTCAAAGAAGATGGTTGGAGCTGATTAAGTATTACGACCGCTCAATCCATTACCACCCTTGGAAAGCAAACAAGGTGGCAGATGCATTAAGTCCACAAGACCATGCTAGTTTATCCATGATGAGGATCACAAATGAACCAATATTTATGGATTTACAATGGATGGATCTTGGAATTATAATGGAAGGGGGGAAATATTATCTTTCTAAAATGAATTTTCATCCATCTATACATGTGAATATTAAAGAGGCATAGAAAGAAGATGTCGAGTTACAAAAGAAGGTGAGAAATGTTCCTGAGTTCAACCTTGATTGTGATGGGATAATAAAGTTCAGGAATCGGGTATGTGTTCCTCCCATCCCCTAATTAAAGAAAGTGCTGCTGGATGAGGCTCATAGTTCTTCATTCTCTATTCATCCTAGAAGCACGAAGATGTATAGGGACCTGAAAGAGTACTTCTAGTGGGATGGCATGAAAAGAGATGTTGCTGAATATGTCTCTTGATGCTTGGTTTGTCAACATGTTAAAGATGAGAGACAGAAGTCTCATGGGATGTTACAACCATTACCCATACCCGAATGGAAATGGGAAAACATTACTATGGACTTTGTCACAAGACTTCCTAAAACATCCAAAGGCAATAATGTTATCTGGGTCATAGTTGATCATCTTACAAAGTCTGCATACTTCATTGCTATTAGAGAGGATTTCTCTCTGGATCAGCTTGCCAGGATATATGTAAAGGAAGTGATAAGATTTCATGGAGTACCACTTTCTATTATATCTGATCGGCATCCGAGATTTACCTCGAAGTTCTGGCGAAGTCTTCAGCATACTCTGGATAGAGAGTTGAGTTTCAGCACTGTTTATCATCCTCAGACAGACGATCAGTCTGTGAGAACAATTAAATCCCTAGAAGATACGTTGAGAGCTTGTTCTATGGATTTCAAAGGAGGTTGGGATCAACACCTACCTATGGGGGAATTTTATTATAATAATAGCTTTCACTCTAGTTTTTAGATGGCTCCTTATAAAGCTCTCTATGGAATGAAATGCAGGACTCCAACTTGCTGGGATGAAGTTGTGGAAAGAAAGCTATTAGGACCTGATCTCATTGATGAAATGGCATAAAAGGTCAGATCTATTCAACAACACATAAGAGTAGCTCAGAGTCGACAGAAACGTTATGTCGACAACTGAAGAAAAGACCTAGAATTTGAAGTGGGTGATAAAGTGTTCTTACAAATATCTCCCTGGAAGAGGGTTATGAGATTTGGAAAGAAGGAGAAGTTGAGCCCTAGATATATCGGTCCTTTCGAAATACTGGATCGTGTTGGGAAGGTAGCTTACCGATTGGCACTTCCACCGATCCTCTCTCAAGTTCACGATGTGTTCCATGTATCTCTCCTGAGAAAGTACATACCTGATCCTTCACATCTACTCAGCTCAGAATTTGTACCACTGGAGAAAGATCTTTCTTATGAAGAACAACCGATAAAGATTCTGTATCGTAGCGAAAAAGTCCTACGAAACAAGACCACTCGATTGGTGAAAGTTTTATGGAGGAACCACCAATTAGAAGAAGCAACATGGGAACTTGAGGATATGATGAGGGAGAGGTATCCTCATCTGTTTGTTACAAAGTGACAAATTTCGAGGGAGAAATTCATTTTAAGGGGGGTAGAATGTAACACCCGAGACTTTTATGTTATATAAATCATCAAAGGATTCTTTTTCTACACAACACTTTCTTGGCTTGCTTTACACGAAATCGCGACCTTCCTCGATAGCTTGCGTCGTACGCAATACCGAGTTTCACTAAACAACGATATGCTATTAAAATATTATTAAAACTAGCTGCTATGAATAGTTATAACCACTTTTTGAAATTTTATAAATTTTATTTTTCAAAATGGACTTCATTTTTGGATTCGGAATATCGAAATTAGCCTAGGGTGAAATTTTGGTATTTTTCTGAAAACTTTCAATTTTTGATGAATAGTGAAACCACTAAGTGGTAGTTAAAAAAATGAATTTTTCATAAAAGTTAATTTTACCGCTTCTGTGAGTGGAATTTCAAAATTATGAGATACACGATTGATTTCAGTAAGTAAAATGTGGTTCAATGAGATGAAAATAATTTTTGGTGAATAATAACTTTTTACTTTTTTTACCATGGTAAAAAGTAAATAGGGTAATTAAGGGTAAAGATGATATTATTATTACCCTAACACATGTCCTAATTCTATTGGATAAGTGTAATTCGACCAAAAACAAACTTAGGAATAAAATATGACCATTTAGGCCCACATGGATTAGATTAGAACATTTATTATTAATTTATTTAAAGAAGGGTTAAAATAGTTAAAATAAATGTTTAATAAGTAAATAATTTTTAATATGGGGTTATACATAAGAAAAATTCGACTATAAATATTCATTATAAATCTAAAAAGATTTATTACATAATGTGATTTTATTTGTAATTTTTAGACATTAAATAATTTAATTTATTTATGACACAATGATGATGCAGTAATTATCTTATTAATGAAATATTGACATAATTGATGTTATAAACACCAAACTAAATGTAATTTGAGACTTTTTATGAATCCCGCTAATTTTATAGGTTACTATGACATGATATTATTGATTTAATTAACTTGATTTGAACTAATAATTCTGTTATGATTTTCACAAAAATCAATTACTAAATAGTGTCAAAATTGACATAAAATAGTTTTTTAAAAAAATATTATATTGGTAATTGTTATTTTATTCCTAAAAATCTAAGGTTCGGCCAAATGACTTAGATAAGGTTATATATATTAATAATAAACAACTTGGGGTTCATTTGTCTGCTTATAGTAAGTTTATTAACCTTATAGTATAAGAACACAAGAAGACATGGTAAAAGTAAAATTATTTAACTTATTGTTAAATCTAAATGATAAGGTTAAAATAGGAACCTAAACTTGTCTAAATTCTATGGGATGAGAGGATTTCGACCCATCCCCACCTTAGCTTTTAAATATATCAATTTGGAGCTATTTAAAACCGAACATGACTTTATAATAAAATAATAGTTTTAGTTATTCCAAAGGTGCCCCTCTCCCCCCTTATAAAAGGACACCTCCTCCCCCTCTTCCTCACACCACTTTGTGCCCTAAATCTCGGCCAAAACCTGCCCCTTTCTCCTCTCCGCTTCCCTAGAGACACCCTAGAGGTCCTGGGCTTCTTCAAAGACCAATTTTAGTGCCCTAAAGAAGGACTCAAAGAAGCACTTCAAAGAAGAGGTAATGTCCGTTACCGATTCTTTCATCTTTATTTCTTCTTCCACTTCTTCTTATTTAGTTGTTTCATTATGAAGTAATAACATCAGTATCACTCATATACTGATATGTTATTATAAGTATGAAACAACCCTATTTCACCATCTATCCATCCTACGGAAAAAGAAATCACTGCGCGTGCGTACGTACGGAATACCATCTCCACGTCGTGGTGTAATCTATTTTCCACCACCACCTTACTTGGATGGGTATAATGGTGTAAATAATGACTATATATGACTATTATAATGTGATATTGATTCTGAAATAGTATCCATATACTCCAATACAATTCCATGATCACAGGAACGATATCATTACTCTTGCGTACGTACGGAATACTGTCTCCATGATGTGATGCGACTCATTCTACATGATCTTCATTTCATAATGATTATATAAATGAATTGAATGAATAAATATGATATATATTACACTAATAACATTATGGAAATGAGTTATATATAACCTAAAGAAAATAATAAGAATTTATTCGACAAAACATGCATAAGAACAAAAAGTTATAAACACCTGAATAACAAGTAGCAATGAAATATTACAACTAAGAAGCTATGAATATGACCATATATGATATCATAAAAATAATTATGATTCAGTAATAAGTAAATAACATTATTTAAATCATTATACAGGAGGTTCGGACACTTACAAAGCAAGTCGGACCTAAGGTAAGAAAAATATCACAATCTCATTTTTATCCGAGATTGTTTATACTTTGGTATTTACTGGGGTGTATTTTATCATCCGCATCCATGTTTCCTCAATATGTAATATTATTTACATCCACCTACAATTTTTTAAAACCAATTTTACCCTTATGTGAGTTTTGAGTAAAAGAAATGAATGGAATCTTTTGTCGTTTTTCGTACGAGGCACCCTTTTGACTTTTCTGACAAAAGTACGAGAAGAATGTTTTTTAACTTATACGGCATGAATGGATTTTTAAAACATTATTTCCAAGAAACTTCCTTTACAAGTTTTGAAGTTTATTTTTAATAAACATCTTGTAGTTTATAATTTTTTGACATGTTAATAAAGGAAAAGTGTTTTTTTGAAGTAGAAAGGATATTTTCCTCAAGAATGGAGTTCAAGTGTTTTATCAAAATTATTTTCCATCTAAGATAATAAAGGGTTATTTTTCTATACCTATTATTACATTTATATGATTATGTTGTGATGTAATTATTTTTATGAATTCCTTTATCTTATATGAGTTGTTTTATGATGTCAGGATGTTTAAGATTCCCATTTTTATTACATGGGTTATGCAGTGATGTATGATTTATGATTTTGTGGCACACATAAGAATGGTATCATTATGAGATTGTAGGGACCTATATATCCCTAAAATTCATTGGGTAAAGATTTTATATCTCATGAGATATACATGGCTGGAACGGTAGGTTATACCGGTTCAGTGAAGCAGGACTGAAACGAGGGTGACTCGGTTCAGAAAGGGACTTTGTCCACTAAGATAGTCTTGGCAATGAGTCTTGACTAACAAGAAATGATTCTCTATGATTATCTGTGTATTCCACAAAGTTTCATGTTTTAAGTTACGATTATTGTGATTACATTTCACTGCCATGATTTATCCCATGTTATGAAATTATGATCTCTTTTGCATGTTAAGATTTCCAAAAGTTATGTGCTTGTGTATACGATGTGATTCATATTTCTTTTGTTTACCCTTAATGAGCATTTGAGCTCACCCTTTTGTATGTTTTCTTTCCCAAGTCAGGAAGAAGGTTATTATGTAGGATATGCCAAAAAGGGACTCTAGATATGATGAAATAAATGGGAGGCAAAGTTGATGCTTTATGAACCAGTTGTTTATGTTTCCCAGTTTCTAAAGACACTATACCTATACGGTCCTTTTGTGGTTTTGTTATATGTTGTAATAAGTATGCTTCAATTTTGAAGTATTAACAATTTATGTAAAGTATGGGTTGTCATAATAGAGCCACATGGTAGTGATAATGACATTATATATTAAATAATTTAAAGGAGAGACAAAAATAACAAATGAAAATATCTTTTAGTAAAACAATTTTTATATGAGATTATATAATTGATCTATTAGACTATAAAATTTAATTATAAATATAAATATATTTCATAACTTAGGATATTTTATTTATAATTTTTAGACATAAAATAAATATATTTATTTATGACACAATGATGATACAATATGTTATTTATTAATGAACGAATCAAATAAATGGTATTATCGATATAAAAATATATATACTTCAAATGTTTTGAGGCCATACAAGAATTTTCATGGCTAATTTGACATTTTATAATTGATTAAATTATTTTTTTGAAGTAATAATGCTCTTAATAATTTTTAAAAATCAAAATATCAAATATTGTCAAAATTGTCATAAAGGAGTTTTTAAAACAAATATTATATTATTAATTGATATTGTATTCCTAAAAAATTATGGTATAGAAAAAGGTCCAACATAATATTATATATTTCCTTAATTAACCACTGGAGGTTTTCTTGGAATTTTATAGTATGTTTCTTTACCATATAATATAAAAATACAAAGAGACATGGTAAAGGTCAACCTAATTAACTAAGAGTTAAATATAAATGATAATGTTAATATAGTTAACCAGAGCTATATAAAACCTATTTATTATGTGGTGTTCGACCCATACCAATCATAGACTTTAAGTAATTTATTTTAGAGCCATTTGAACCTGAAAATGATTATATTAAAATATAATATTTCTTGCTTTTCCTATAGAGCCCATCACCCCTCTAATAAAAGGGCACTTCGAATTCTCTCTAATTCACACATTAAAAGACATTTGTCTCGGCCAACCCCTACCCAAATACCCTATCAAATATCTTAAATTTATTATATATGCATTCCTTTAGTAAAAAAGCCAACCAAATGAGCCCTTTAGATCAAATCAAAATGAATATCCTGATGTAGAGGAAAATATTTCATCACCTCTTTCAAGTTCCTCTCTTCTTCCACTTACTCATTCTTTGTAGTTTCCATTATAAAAAAATAACTAAAATATATTATATATAATAGTATGTTATTATAAATATGGTACAACCATATTAATTATTCTTTCCATCCTTTGAATGTCATGCCACCATACGTGTGTACGTACGGCTTACCGCCTCCACGTCGTGGTTTAATTGTTATTCAATAAATTATTATTTGGATGGGTATAATAATGATGTGTAATTGAAGAAAATAATAAATATAACATTATTATGATTCTGTATATATTATATAACATCTAATTATATATTATTTAAATATAAAAACAATGATATTGTCCCTCGTGTGTATGTACAGATTACCATTTCCACAAACGCAATGAGTTTCATTCCACATCGTATCCATTCAAGACTAATTTTCATTAGACGATTAAAAATAATGTATAAATACTTAATATCATTCTAAATATGAATACGATACATCTTATACATAAAAAACCTTACTTACGTAACAAATCATATAAAGGAAAACAAACCAGTGAACACCCGAAACGATGATAATACTAAGATATTATTAACAAGCAAGGTTTAAAGACCATATATGATATCATATTAATGTATATGATTCTCGTATAATTAAATATTAATTATTTCACCATTATAAAAGATTTTGACCCATCCTCGACCAAGGAAAAGTACACGTTAAGGGTTAATTCTACAATCACTTTATTATTAGAGGTTTTTTTACGTAAGTATCTATTCGGACCACTTTATCAGCCACATCCACGTTTCTTAAAAATGAATTTCAAAACATTTTAACTATTTACAAGAAAATGGGTTAATTTAATTCATACCCTTATTTGAACATATATGTTTTGAAAATAATATTTGAGTCGTTTTCTAAACAAGGTACTTTACGACATTTTCGACAAAATTAATGTAATAATGTTTTTTAACATGTACGATAGGTGAGGATATTCTCCGCCATTATAACATCATAAAAGAATCCCTTAAAATCATATAATATTATATTCAATATAAATATTTTATTTTATAATTCTGTAATTTAAAATGATTTAAAAAAACAATGTGATATTTCTCTCAAATAGTTTTTATTTCGTCTATATCAACATCGTTTGATGGATTTTATACTTGTTTGATGCCGATTCATTATGATAAAAATCTTCGATATTGTGTTGATGTTTTTTCATATGTTTTACTATGGATGTGTTATTTTTATACAATTCATGGATTATGGTTAAAGTATTGACATTTTGTATGCTAGTTTTATTTTTAATTTTTATGTTATATTTCAACATTTTCATATGAGGAATATATTGGAATTAGTAAGTGACAGGTGGATCCCGCTATACCTCCTTGAGGAATCACTAGTTATCATGAGATAACTAGACATGGAATTGGATGAGGCCTTTCCCAATTTGATATATGGTATTTGCTGAGGCGTTAATATTTTTTAGACTTCTTGGCCGAGGCCTTGACAAAATGTTTCAGAATGTTTTGGATTATACATTCCATCATTATGAAAATAATATTGACGGTACATGTTGTTATTTTACTAGTATAATACGCATGATAATATTTTATTATGGAATTATTTACTCAGCTAGTATTCAAGACATAAAAGTATTCATGTTTAATATTGGTAAAGGCATGCAGTTTCAGTTATTCACTATGCCTAATATTTATGTTATCATCCACTATATTTCATACCCTTACTGTGCATTTGAGATCACCCCTTTCATATTATTCATTTTCCTAGAATATGAAGATGTTAGTTATGATTTACTTTAAGACATTATCTAGGAGTCTTGGATGATTCCAATAGAATAAAAACATGTTGTATTTCATTTAATGTTGTAAATTAGGACTTATGTATGAATATTGTTTCCAATAATACTAAAATGGTCGGTCTTTCGAGACATGATTTCATTGTGATCAAGCCAATGTTATGTAATAATGCACCGACTCTGGGTAACTAGGGTCGGGGCATTACATGAGAGATTATACAAAATTAAATAATGGTGTACTAAAAAAAGTCTAAGATGTATTTTAATATTTTTAAACGAAATCTAATGATCAAGACTATATTATGTTTTCTAAGACTACTATACTATTTTATATTTTGGGATGCGATCACTTGTATATAGTTATAATGTAATAATGTAACCACTTCTCTTGGGCTACTAGGGGTGGGGTCTTTAAACAGAAAAATTAATGATTGATGAAATCCTTGAAATTTATATTTTTTATAGGTATCTTGTTACATTGTGTCATATGTGATATTTCATTGATTTAATGTACAACATAGGATTTTTTACCTCTCAAAATAAAAGTAATATATCTCTAGATATTTGGATGAGATTGTATTCCCTCTTGTAAATTCATTTCTTTTACTGAAAAATGAAAGCATATCGAATGTGGTAAAATAAATATAAATAAATCATGAATGGGTCCTGAAAAGAAATGTATACATCATTCTATTTAATATCTCACAAGACAAATAGATTATAATACACAATTTTTGTTTATATTATATTTTCATATCTATGGCCATTAACTATATTTTTTTATGAGAATGATGTGTTCTCAGATACTAATCTTGTTCTATGTGGATGACATACTAATATCATGATAAGGTCATAAAGGGTAAAAATGTGTATGAATTGGTTCCACCAATTTTTATTGGATAAATTGAGAATAATTTACATGTGATATTGAATAATTACAATGGATGTTATTTATATATGTATTAATAATTTATTTCAGCATAAAATATGAATATGGGACAAATATATTTTTGAGAAAATAATTTATATATAAGTTTAGTGAATCATATTAAGGGGGAATCACTAAGTTAATGGTATTTGTTTCATCTTGTGGAATTTAATAATGTCATATTTGAGGGAATTGTTTTGAAAATTATGATATGTTAAATATTTCATGCATATCATTTTTCATCATTAATTATGGATTACATATAATATGTACCTAAATGAAAATTATAAAAACAAAAAAACACATGAAATTAATTATATTTTACCCACAAAACATTATTTTATGTAATGATCATGAATTTCATCATTATTAGAATCTAGTTTATTAATGAAATTTATTATTATGAAATTTTATTTATAGAATGAAGAGAGATTTAGTATCAATAAGAATGCATGTTTTTATTTTGGATGTATAATAATTACCACATTTCATGAGTATACATGGCAGTGTTATTCCCATATTTGGTATATTAAAATTGATAGATAATTTATTGATTAGTTTTTAGTTTATTTTTCACTAATTCATGCATATTATAGAAGGGACTTAAGGATAACCATTTATGTTATTGATCTAGATAAAATTTAGATGTTATTATTGATGTTTTTGTAATTAATTTAATATTCGATAACATATTAAAACCATTTTGGTTTTGTAAAATATCTAGATACAAAAGGAATTAATTTTTTTTATATGAATGATCTTTTGATTCATTAAATGTTATTTTTAGTGTTTCATGCATAACAATTCACCATGAATATTCATTTTGTGGGAATTTGATGAAGTCGAAATTGATCATAACTAAAGATATATATGTAATTTCACTCATGAATTTATATTTCCTTATGTTCATACTTTATCAAGTAAATTAATTCCTTAACTCTTTGAAAATGATATTAAAATAAAAATGTTTCCCTACTATATTCAATAAAAATGAATTAATTTCCCTTTTCACACAATAATATTTGTAATTTTTTTTATTTTCAATTTGCTCATGATAATTCATATTCTTGTGATAAATGTTCATTTCTAATATCCATAATTATTTAAGAATGTTTTGTTTTGAACATTTATATATTTTCAATTCCCTATAATGTTATATTTTATGGAATCTTGGTTTTATAATGGCCTTCGTCTTTCTTATTCGTTATATTTAAGAGTATGTCATACAGACTCTTTTTATGGTGTGGATTTTAAAAAAATTAATTTTCAAGTTAAAAACCCTTGATTATGATAAATAAATTAAAATCACGATGATAAAATTTATTATGTTTTGGGGATAATGTAACACTAAATGATTTTAAAATAACATTTTGTCTGATTGTGTATTCACAAACATAACACTTATCATAGAAAAATAATTAAATATTATTATATTAAATATGAATTTTACAACCTAGTTTTTGAATCGCTAAGTATAAATAGTATTAATTTTTTTTATAAATATATAAAGGACCAAATCAATAAAAATGTATCGAGAAATAAGTAATAAATTTAATCAAATGTGCTATTTTACATAAATATTTGTTTTACATTTTGAGAAAATATTATATTTAATTTCTAGAACATATATTAATTTATTTTTATAAAAATAACATCTTTTTAAATCATACTTTTAAAAAATATCTTATTGTGAAATTTTCACAATTTTATAAATATATTTTTTTCTAGTGAATTATGAAAAATACTAATTTTAATTAAAAAATATATTTTTGTTTCAATAATTTAAATAGTTACATTTTATGTTAATTTATATTTAAAATTAGAAGCCCTATTTTATTAATAATATAATTATGTTCATTAGAAACAATTTAATTATTAGATATCATATAAAAACATTTTTTATACAAAAAATCGAATTTTTTAAATAAATGTTTTTCCTTTCATGTTTTTATTTGATTTAAAATAAAAATCTACCAATAAAAGATATTGGTATTGATAAAATGAATTACATATTTTGAATCATAATGTTAAAATTCATTAAATTGGTTTTTTTATTTTTGGTCAATATAAATAGAACCTATGATAAAATTTATCTCCTCGATAAAAGGTAAATCCTGGTAACCCTAGTTAAAAATGACTTATAAGGTCATAATATATCATCCTAATTCTTATTGGTTGAATGAAATAGCACCTTTATAAAATTTTTAATAAAATTGGTATTAATGATATTGGTTCATGAAAATTACCAATATAATATTTCAATCAATGAGAGTAACAAGTTCTCACTCTCTTGGTTTTAAATATCTATTATGTAACCACATACAGAAATGGTAATGCTATGACTGAATATAAATTTAAAATTTTTTCATAATGAAATTAAATTAATTATTGTAGTTTATATTTTATTTTTAGTGATTCTATATTTTCTTTAAATGACTAAAAAAAACTAATACAATATTTATGAAATAAATAGAAATAAAAAACAAATTGTAATAAAAATATTAAAAGTAATTTAATTTCGGTGATTTATAGTGTTAATTTTTTTACATGAATATGATACATTAGTTGTTTCTAAAATATTTATATTATAAATAAAACCGATTTTTCAATTATTTGAAGTCATATTAAATGAAATGGATAAAAAATGGCCTCAACGATAAGTAATCAAAAGAATATTTTATGAAAATATTTTATAATAATTAAAATATTAAAATAGTATAAATATAGTAGATGTGGTCTCAAATGTAATAAATTTTTCATTCATGATTTAAATTAAGATTGGAAAATTCATTGACACAATCAATGTTAAAATAGGTAAAATAAGGTGTTAAACCCAAAGATAAGGATCAAAACACCACAAAAACCATTAAAAAAATTTATTTTATGATTATTATTAAATAATATACTACCCTAGTTTCTAATTCATATCTGTTTTTATATATGTTCTTTAGAATTACTTTATTATAGTTTATCATTTAATGAGATTTAAAAATTTTCATCACCTCAATTATAAAATGAAATTTCCTCCCTCACTTATTTATACCGGATTGAGACCTCTATATCCAAAATTCCATATATTAGTACATTTAAAAAAATATATTGAAGAGAAACCATCATAATTTTTTATAATGAAATAGTTAGAGGTTTACATGTTTGAAAAGATAGGAATCTTAGAAATCTCTCTTTGGATGATAGGAAGCATTTCACATGGTGTGATAGAATTATATGTACAAGTAGGTCCATAGGCTCCCATGTTTGCCAGGCCATAAGAATGTTGGTTAGCATCATGATAGACATGTGTTATTATATAATCCATTGAAGAGAGAGTGTTCAAACAGTTTATCCATTTAATAGTGAGGTTCCATGCAACATGAATTTGGCTTATTCTAGACGGTTAGACCTGGGTGGATGAGTCACTTTCAAACCATATTGTTTTCCAATTTCGTTGATGATAACATTGTACAACCTTAATAAAACCCCTCATCTCTCCTTCAAGAGTGGAGGATTAACCACAATATCCATGAACCCTTGCAAAGAAATCCATGTTGTTGTCTCTGAAGGATATATCATAGCCAACTGGCCCTGGATATCCTATGCATGTTCCATCCGAGTTACATTTGATCGACCCTATAAAAGGAGGTAACCAAAAGTTCTCCATTGTGCCAAGTGGTTTAGGAAAATTACTAGGAAGATAAAACTTACTGAGTACTATAAATTCGTTAATCAAGTTGTGAAATTTATCATCATACTGAAAAATATACCGTTATGTTGCGATTAGAACCTCTATGAGTTCCACATTATGGTTGAAATCAGTATTTTTGTGTATTGATTTTTTCTTACTCAACCATATTATATATATGACTTTAGCATGTGAAACTAGAAAAATAATTCAGACCAAATTCAGGAGATGAACTGCTGAAATTTTCAGCATAAAATCCATGATGATGGAAGCACATATAAGATGATATTCAAATAGTGAAAAGATTGAGTTCAAGGGGGAGGCAACAATATTGCATGATAGAAATAGGTGATTAATATCATATCGATGATGGTGGCATAGGAAGCACCTAGAGTAGAAGGAGATGCCAATGAATTACAGGTTATCTTCAACTGGAAGCTTGTTCAGGTATAAGAACCAAAGCGGTGTGAACTATGAAGGCTGTATCCATTTTTGAGAAAGCTTTTCAATCCCAGTACATTCACATTGCAGATTTTTATTCAAAAATCTATGGGATATCCATCCACTTTAAATGATAACAATATTTTTTAATTTTTAATTAAATAATTGAAATATATTTTATTTATCATTAATTAATTAATATTGTTCAAAGTTTTTATTGAATAATTTATATTATTATTAGATAACCATTATCCACTGTCTTTCTTGTTAAATTGTATGTGAATGTTTCTCTCATCCATCTGTATGGTTTACTGTATCCAAATAAGGATACAAATCATTTTCCAAAACCATATTTTATTGACATTTATTATTACAGTTTTGATATTTATATAAGATAATTTTTTTATATTTATACCTATATAATTACAATAGAAAATCTACCTTCTTCGCTTTAAGTCTGTTGGAATATAACAACATTGCTTGTGTATATGTGTAGTCTAGCACCCCCATGAAGCGATGTGATTTGTTCTTTATTTTAAATTTTATAGGAGAAAATTTGGATGGATTTGTTGAATATATATGATTTATATGATATAATAATGACTACTTAAATTTTAATTATTAATACTATTATTACATTCTATCTTCCAAAAAATTAACACATCGTTAATTCGAATATACTACCCACCATCTCTATGAATGTTCTAATTAATTTCCTCTCCAAATACTTTATCGATTAATCTAAATACATATATAATTATTATATATTATATTTATATCATTTTAACAGTCATTAAATTATTTGACCAACGTAAATGTAAAAGGACCAAATATACCAAACCAAATCATACATGATCAATGGTGTAGCTATTAATAATAATAATGAATTTAATAAATAATTTTCAGTTAAAGGACAAAAAAATATTATAAGTAAATCATATTTGGTATTATATATTGATTATAGTTCTATAATATAGGTATATTAAATCTATATTTTTATTACATACGATTATTATACATGTACAATGAAAAACATACCTTAATTAAGGGTTTCTCGTGTCAGTTTTACTTTCATGATACATATTACATATTAATTTTCTTTTAATTTATGTGGTGTATATTATATAGCTTTTATATGTTGTATCATGAATCAAATTATCTCTATGTTATTTAAATTTAAATTTTATTTTATTTCTCCCATTGTGGTTGTGATTAAAATGATACTGAAGTGGTAAGGGTTTATATCAAAATATCATCATTATTTGAGATTATTTCTTAAGTATTGATTTTGATAATTTAATGTTATTTATATAATAAACACAATAAATTTTATTACTATATGTTTATTCATTTATTTTTATGGTAAAATACTATTTTCCTCACTTAGGTATGTAATATTATTGAGAAAATGTTTTTCCTAAATCCGGACATTATTTCCCTCTTCAGACAAGAATTATTTTTAATCCATATAAATGAATTCTAAAAATACTCTCATGAATTTTCTAATAAGAAAAAATATTATTTATTAAGGATATTTGTACCCATAATTTAATTTTATAAAAATTATCATAAAAATAATTTTTGGTAATATTATAAAGGGTAACTTGTTTTTTCTTTTAATGAAATTGTGAAAAAAGTCATTGTATTAACGTAAAAGACCTGAAAGATATTTAAAACCATCATTTTAATTAATTTCATTAAATAGTTCCATAAATGTTTTCATGTTTTCTTAAAATAAAATGTTTTTCCTATTATTCTATAAATTTATAGTTTATTAATTTTATTTTCAAACTGAAAAGGGAATTTCTGTATAATTATTTTAGTGATATTTTTGTGATATTTTTGTTCATCACTAATATCAAACATTTAGTTACATATCATCCATTGAAGATATGTTGTTATGATACCAAAATTATTCAATATATGTATTGTTAATGATTATTTTGACTGGGGATATACACTTTTGATACCATTTAACATATTACTTTGAATGGATTATGATTATGTTAGTTGATTGGGGTATGTGTTGACATTTTGTATGCTAGTTTTTTGATATGAATGTGTTTGTTAATAATGACTAACCAATTTCATATTATACATTAATTATATATAGAATCTGAGAGGAATGTCCCTCGACATCACCTTGATGCATCTGTAATCCCCAAGATGAAATATAGATTATGTTTTGGCCGAGTCCTTACCAATATATATGGATTTTAGTTCACAATATCTTGAACTTATTATTAGATTTATTGGTTGAGGCATCAATGGTAATTTTTTTCCAAACTTCAGGTATTCCCTTGTTATTATTTTAGTTTTTATTTATATTTTTATATTTGATTAGTAATGATATCCATGGATAAAATAAAAGTGAGGTTAATTGTTTATGTGGAATTATTTGATAATCTTTTATTCCTTACATAATATTCTTCAAAATCATGTTAATAATTAAATATTTTGTGTTTTATGATATTTACCTTTATATGTTGATTATTACCTCTTTTTGAAATGACTCCACTATATGATTACCCTTACTGAGCATCAGATCTCAACCCTTTATTATGATATCGACAGTTTCATTGTGATTTATATAAAGAATTATACTAAATGAAATTATTGTGTACTAAAAAAATAATATGTCATATTTACTATTTTCAAATGATTTCTAATTTTCCATTATATATTCTGTTTTTGAGGACTACTAGATAATTTTATACATTGGGATGTGATCACTTGTATCTAGTACCAATGTAAAAAATGTAACCACTCATCCTGGGCAACTAAGGGCGGGGTCTTTAGACAAATTTTTTCTATGAAAGATGAAATCCTTGAAATTTTATATTTTTTCAAATGTATCATGTTCTTGTGTTTCATCTGTGATATTTTTTATGTAATTTTCTACATAGGATTTTTGGCCTCTCAATATTAAAGTAATATATATCTAGCTATTTGGATGCTGTTGTAGTCCCTTTTATAAATTCATTTCCTATATTAAAAAATGATGGCATATGAAATACGGTAAAATAAATATAAATATATCATGAATGGGTCATGAAAAAATTTATACATTATTCTATATATTATCTCAGAAGAAAAAAAGATTATATTACATAGTATGTGTTTGTATTATATTTTCATATATATGGGTTATACCTATATTTTTTATGAGAATGATGTGTTGTTAGATACTAATATTTTTCTATGTGAATGACTTACCAATATCAATATATGGTTATAGAATCTAAAAAATTCTATCAATAGGTTCCACAAATTTTAATTAGATAATGTGGGACTAATGTAAATGGAACTATAAATGATCGAGTATGAATGTTCATATGAAAAAAGTTAAAAAAAAAATTCAATTATATTATATTAAATTTTTTAATAATTACAATGAAATTTAATTATATATGTATTCAAAAAAAATTTCAGCATAAAACATGTAAATAGAAAAAATAGATTTTCTAAGAGAAAAATCTATATTTAAGGTTCATGAAATATATTAATGAGGAAACACTATGTTAATTATTTTTTTCATCATGTGAAAATTTATAATGTTATATTGGAGTAATTTGTTTTGTAGTTTATGACTTGTTAAATATTTCATGCATATTATTTTTGGTAATTAATTATGGATTACATCTCATATATACATAAATAAAATTTATAAAAACAAAAAAATATGAAATTAAATAAATTTTAACCAAAAAAACTTGGTGTGATATAATTTTAATGAATTTTAGATTTATTAGAATCTATTTTATTACATAGAGTGAAAAAAATCATGGAAAAAAATATAATTTCAATGCTACTTCATCAAAGGATCATGAGTTCCTCTCACAAACATTCATACATCATAAATTAATTTTATCTCAAGGGAATATTCATGATAATTCTTTAATGAAATCTAATGATATTTATTGATCATGTGTAGATGATTCAGAGGGTTTCAAGTGAATAAATATTGTGCTACATCAAACAATTTATGTGAAGAATAAATTAATGTCTTAGAATTATATATGTATCATTTAAAAATTCAGGTTTAAAATTAAAATATATTCCATGTGATCCATGATTTTAATTGAGTAATTAAAAAAATTATTATTTGAAAAATTATTTACTAGAAAATGTTACATTCCACTATTTTATGTTTCCAACACTTACACTGTTTCTTTTTAGACAATCCTAGACAGATGTGTCATTTCTAATTAAATAACTTATGATTCCTAGGATCCGTTTAATTCTATTTATGATAATTTGATATGGGTAAAAGTTTTTCATATTTAACTATTTATATAATTAACATTTCAACTACCATATAGTCTCCAAACATCTATAAATTTATCAAGATATTATAATGATTGGATTTTAGCAAATAACATTTGAAATAATTGATATTTTTTTCTTGTATTAAGAACATTGAACTTTTAGAATTGTCAATATGAACTATTAAACCTTTTGAATAATTGAATCAACTGGAAAAAATTAATATTTATATATCTCATAAATATAGAATATAACATTTATTTGTCATCATAAGTTAGACCAAGAAGCTCATTCTAAACTGGTAACATATACTACAAAATTAAAAGTAGTTATGTATAGCTACAACACTCCATCAATTTAATGGTTTTTAAAGACTCAGAAATTTAAAGGAATCGTTTTTGAAAAATACTTTGTAATTTTACAAGTTTGTCTCTTCTGGTGGCACTTGATTCTGAGGCCCGGTGTGCCCGGAATCAATTTCGGAAGTTTAGCTTGAGTACGTTCAGTGAATGAATGAGTGGTTCTTTCTATCTTTTAGACCGGTGCTTGGAATTGATATCCAAGGGAACCAATGAACTTCTAGGGCTGGTAATTCCTTAATAGGACCATTACCGATGATGCGTTGGCACGTGAGAAGAAGTTAATTTTTTGTGGATTAATTGAGAGGTGAATAAAATTGTGGAACAATTTTTTAAGTAGTTATAACCTACATGGGGAAGTTAGGGTGGGACCTTCTAACATCTTAACTACCCATGTGAGGATAAATGTGATGTTGGGCCCACACGAGCCCCAAACCTTCACATTTCCATAACTCTCATAAAACCCCTTCTTTATATTGATAACTCCCTTTCAATGTGAGACCACTCACCACCTCCTCTCTCCCACTTGAACACATTAATTAAAAGGTTGGGACTGAAGCCTCAATTTATTATTTAAAGAAAATACCTCTTTAGACTGGGTAGAGAGTGACCCATTACATAGCCCGAAGGCCCAAGGCCATGTGGCCGGAATACAACGCCTAAAAGCACAATTTTTAGCCCAAAGGACCCCTCGGTGAACAGTACTGCTACAGTACCTACGCTGCTACAGTAACTACCACCGCTATAGTACCTGCTACTATCCCTCCGCTGCTACAATGTCACCGCTGCTATATTTCCATGGCTGCTACAGTGACCTAATACGATACTACTACAGTGTCCTGCTACAGTACCCGAAAATTCACCCCAGCCTGGATTTGACCTTGTGTCTTTTGGATGCCAAGCTGGAGCTTGTACTACTACAGTACAAGCTTGTTGGGTCTCCCACATTAACCCTTGCCAACCCATTAATTTAATGAATTCATCCACATTAATTAATTTCATTATATGTATTGAATTTTTAAATTGAATTACTTTTGTTAATAAAATAATAGCATTAGTATATTATTTTACATTATGACATTTTGGGTTGGGAGAAATTGGTGGGAGCACTTGTGTGAAAAGGAGAAGGAAGTTACTCCTTCGAAGAGCATCATCCTCCCGTGAAGAATGTAATCTCTTCGATGAATACACCTTCATCACAAAGAGAGATGATGTTCCCTTCCATTCTTTTCTCCGTGACAGGTGAGGAGATGCTGCTTCCACCTCGGACACACTACGACGATGTCTACAGATCCTCATTCTGCGATGCCAATGCTCGAAATCTTTTGTTGAGGTAGGGGCATGTTTTGGATTGAGAAATATATTCTTTGCTTCCATGTTGTCATTCGTCTTAAACAATTGGTTACCATAATAATGCGGAAGGGACCAAACCAAACTAAGACGGACCAATTCCTCCGCCGTTCATGTGAATAAGTGGAGTTGTTCAACTGTTCATGAGTGGTGAATCAAGTTATGTTTTCAGAGCCGATCGGTGGCCCGAAAACATCGTAAATGAACTCAGAGTGTCAGGGCGACCTAGAAGTGGATGTTTCGTAGAAATCGGTTCATTGGAACGAAGAAAGGACGCCTCGGGAGGCATGCTGGCCATAAGCGTCATTTCTAGAAAAATCCAGAATACACGGTGTGTCCTATAGAAGCACATTCTGTTTAGTAAAAGTGTATTGTGGTATCCGTTTCGGACGTTAGAAAAGTATCACACGGTGTGTGACTCTGGACACATGGCGTGTACTCTCCACACAATTTGACAGAGGAGACATTGATGGACATGGCGTGTATTCCGGGAAATTACAAGACACGGACAGAAACACAAGGCCAAGAGGCAGGACGTGTACTTATTTCACCATGGTAGAAGCGACTTCGTGATGACTCAGCGTGTATTCTGGGAATACACGGACACAGGTTGGTGTAAACGAGCATGTACTCCACCACATAGCCTGGCATGGCAAGGATTCACAGAGCCGACCCTAGAAGTTTGGACATGGCATGTAACCATACCACACGACGTGTACCTACTATTTACACGAACAACCCTTTGACATGGGCTGTGGTACACAGACAGTACCCATGAATTGAAGACATGGAATATCACAATACCACATTCCATGTACTTACTTTTTACATGAACATCCCTTCGACATGGGCTGGGGTACATGGGAAGTACCCGAGTTCTGAAGACACGGCATGTAACCATACCAACATGCCGTGTACTTTTTTGGAAAATGACTTGGTCATCTTGTACTCAGTGTCTTGGACATGTTTGTTTGGTTTAGCCTATATGATCTAGCGGAACTTCGGGATACATCAACCCTGGTCTTCCTGACAGTTGATGTATCGAACACCTGGATCATGGAGTGGACTCCCAGAATTGAGTGTGCTGTGTGAGGGAACCCTAGAGTTGGATGTGACTCTGACGACTACCGTGCCAGGATCCTCCGTGGGTTCGATGATGAAGATGACTGTACATGGATCCTACGTGGGATCGGCAGTGAGGAAGACTATACATGGGACCTCCATGGGTTTGGCAGTGATGACAACTGTACTTGGATCTTATGTGGGATCGACATCGATGGTTACTGTACTTGGATCCTACGTGTGTTGGGCAGCAATGACTTCTGTACTTGGATCCTATGTGGTTTTGGCAGAGGAGATGATTCAGAGGCTACATCTAATCACCTCCACCCCTCTTCGTGAGTAGTATACCTGTGTGAGATGAGTCTTGAAATTATGTCCTTATCATCGATGTGATTGACAAACTTTCTTGTATGGACTAGGTTGTTCTTTTCTTTGTGGACTGGGTTGTACATAGGCTCATAAGTTGGATCCGAACTGGAATTGATGACTTAGGTATATGTGTGGGAAAATAATTAAGAAGATTTGGTTGATACTTCCTGTTTGTATCTTTCCTTTGTGGATTATCCTTTTTGGATTATGGGAGACCTTCGGGTGTCTCGGAGTCCCTACTGAGTATCTTAAACTCACCCCAACACGGGCATTTCCCACACTACGTTTTGTTGGTTGCAGATGATGGACAACACTGATCATGGTGGAGTCTTGTGGAGTGGGATGGTACCTGGAGGTGGACCACTTGGTAGGACATACATGGAGCGGACGACAGGACCTGAGGAGATGAGTAGACCATATGTACCCACGCTTCAGGTCGGATAGCCGGAGGATGACTCAATGGTTGTTGATTTTGCTTTACTGCTATCGTACTTACTTTTCTATTTTACTATACATTTATTTTGGTTTGTATTCCAGCCAATTTACTTTCCAACACTTACTTTTGTACTCAGTTTACTTTGTGTTTACTTCAGCTTGCATACTCTGTTGTGTTTTTTTACTTTTATAATGGCAATACCTTCCCTTTTTCCAAGATTTATGCCTTTGGTGCTAGTCACCAACCCCTGGCCTATAGAAGGCGGGCTTGGGGTAGTCATGGCATGGACCCTGAGAACGGGTCGTGACAAATTGGTATTAGAAAGTAGTTCGACCGCATAATGCAAGACTCTGATAATATTTACTCTGTGAAGAAATACTATTTAGAGTAATGATTGTGGTTATCAGTCTAGGGAGTTCAGTGTTGGTGCTGCTGCCGACGTATCCATACACAAGGACCCTGACTTCTTATTTCCAACTCGGTGCCTGAATACATTGATTTCATGTGTGTTACAAAAGTTTCAATTGTTATTACTTTGAGTAAGATCACCAGGTATACTGTATTAACCGTGGATCACCTATTTCGATTCAAGATGGCCCCATGATGGCAGCCAGATAGGGTTCCCAGTTACGTGCGAGATGACATCCCACCGAGTGATGAGGCCTTGGTGTTGGGACCCATTACAGTGGAGGCACCATCGGTACCTATACCTACTGGGCCACCGATACCACCAGCCCCAACAGTTGAGAGTGCACACCGCCTGAGTGTGTTGCACGAGTTTCATCGACAGAGGCTGCCCAGGTTCCACAGAGAGACGGACCATCTGGTAGCTGAGGATTGGCTAGAGGCTGTTGTCTGAGTCTTCAGATTGGTAGGGACACTATCATATCTTATGGTGATCCTTACTGCGAGACTCATGCATGCAGCAACAGGTAGATGGTGGATCCTGATGCTCTAGGTGCACGACGAGGCATCTCTTCTATGGAAGGTCTTCGAGGGCCTCTTCCACCCGGAGTTTGTTCCATCCAACCACCGTGCGGTGAAAATCCAGGAGTTACTACATCTGCGGCAGGGCAACATGACAGTAGCCCAGTACTCAGTGAGATATACCGAACTCTCATGCTATTCCACAGACAGGGTATGAGACCCATTCTTCCGGGCCCAAACCTTTGAGCAGGGACTAAGGCATGAGATCAGGGTTTAGATGATCTCCCTCAGTATTCCGATGTAGGCAAGAGTACTGGAGCATGCTCTTCTTATGGAGAGCCTCTTTGCTAAGCTGACGCCAGCAGCAAGGTCTACTGCATGGCAACTTGTAGCGGAGTCTTCTACAAGCGGCAGTAGACAGATGTCGCAGAGGTCCAAGTGGACTAGGCCATCAATTGGGCGACCATAGGATACTGGTTTGGATGTGTGGGGCACATGTAGCAGATCCAGTCATATGAGAGGTAGGCAGTGCTATGCATGCGGCGGGTAGAGACACATGGCTTGTGACTACCCGACCCGCCATGCAGAGGAGCAGCAGATGGTTGAGGGACCACCCAGGCAGAGGAAGTGGTTCGACTGTGGTGGTCTGCAGGGAGCTGGTGGACGTGGTAGTGGAACTGGTCAAGCAACAGGTGGTGGATGACACTTCGAGGCTCTACCACCACCACCACCAGTATGACCACCCCGACCATAGGGAGCTGAAATATAGGGGCAGGCTCAGCACCAGGAAGTTGAGGCCTACGACCACGACGCACCCAAGATGATTCGAGGTAGTATCTGTGTCTTCTAGACCCTTGCTTCAGTTCTTATAGACACAAAAACGAGTCATTCTTTTATGGCCGCTGCCATTGTTCAGAGCTCAGAGATTCTGACGGATCCGTTGGCTCGATCTTTACGGCTAGAGACTCCTACAGGAGAAAACTCGATGATTACGCACCGATGCCTGCAGTGTGAGCTTACTCTAGGAGGCGAGAACTTCAGCTATGATATTCTTGTAGTAGCTTCGAGGACTTACAACTTCATCTTGGATTTGGACTGGTTATCTATAGTCCATGCTCAGATCGACTACATTAGGCATGTAGTGTGGTGTATCTGCACGGACGGGACCAGTTTTACCTTCATCGGTGAGAAGGAAGCCTTTGTAGCACAACATGGACTGACACGAAGGAGGAGGCAGCCGATCACACGTCAGTGGTCTAGTCTCATCCTCGGAGTGGTTGATGTGCGGAGTCCATGTTTTTCTGTTGTGGTGGATCTATACACAGACGTTTTCCCGGATGACATTCTAGGATTACCTCCTTGCAGAGAGGTAGACTTTTACATTGAACTGTACCCCGAGACATCACCGATATCCACTCCAGCATATTGGATGGTTCCCCCCTGAGCTTCGTGAGCTATGAGTATAGCTGGAGGACTTGCAGGGTACAGGATTCATCCGACCTAGTGTTTCACCCGTGGATTCTCGGATTTTATTCTCCATGAAGGCGGATGGGAGATTACAACTATGTGTCGACTACCGTCGCCTAAATCAGGTGACCGTATGAACTAGTTTCCATTCTCGAGGATTGATGACCTCTTTGATCAGCTAAAGGGAGCACGATTATTCTCGAAGATAGACCTCAGATCAGGTCATTATCAGCTCAGATTTCGAGATGAGGATGTGCAGAAGACTGCCTTCAGGTGTTGGTATGGACATTATGAGTTCTTAATTATGCATTTTGGCGTAACCACCCCTCCAGTAGTATTCATGTGTCTCATGAACAGGGTCTTCCAGCCTTATCTCGATCGTTTTGTCGTAGTCTTCATTAACTACATATTGATTTACTCGAATACAATGGAGGATCACGCCTACCACTTAAAGGTTGTCCTAGATACACTCCAAGAGTACCATCTTTATGGTAAGCTCTCGAAGTGACAGTTCTGGATTCGAGTGGTTCACTTTTTGGCGCACGTTATCTCGAAGGGGGGAGTTGCTGTGGAACCTGCAAAGATCGTGGCAGTACTTACTTGGGAGCCACCTAGGAGCGTGATAGAGGTGCAGAGTATCCTAGGCCTGGATGGGTACTATCAGGTATTTGTGATAGACTTCTCTAGAGTTTCATCACCGCTTACAGCTTTGACGAAGAAGGGGAAACCCATCATGTCGTCAGATAGATGTCAGTAGAGATTTCAGGAGCTAAGACAGAGATTGACCAGTGTGCCCATCTTGAGGCTTCCAGAAGAGGGCATAGGGAAAATAGTTTACTGTGATGCATCATGGACAAGACCTGGGTGTTTCATTATGAAGGAGTGGGACATGATTTCTTATGGTTCATGATAGTTGATGCAGCACGAGCAGAATTATGCTACCCATGACCTGGATTTTGCAGCAGTGGTCTTCACCTTGAAGATGTGGTAGCACTATCTGATGGGAGGGCACCTTACAGTCTACTCTGAACACCAGAGTCTCAAGTACATATTCTCATAGAAGTACCTGAACCTAAGACAACGGTGATTGATTGAGTTCTTCTAGGACTATGACTTTGAGATAGTCTATACTCCTAGGAAGGGGAACGTTGTGGGTGATGGTCTCAGCAGGAGATCGGGCATTCAGCTACTTGGAGAGGTGATATAGAATTTATCTGCTTTGTAGATATCCTTAGTGGATAGAGATGAGGAAGCCTTTCTACAGTCCCTAAAAGTCACTCCTCCACTACTTCACTGGTTCATATAGGCACAACGTGTGGATATTGATTGTGAGACGCGACGTGCTCAGATTTCCACAGGGCAGGCGCCTGATTGATTTTCTAAAGGAGGAGATCATGTCATCCTCTTCATGGCACACACCCTGGTACAAGATTCACTATAGGAGGATGTTCTGAGGGAGTTTCACACATACCCTCTAGCTGTATATACTAGAGTGGTGAAGATGTACTAGGTCCTTAGACGACAACACTGGTGGTCGGGTATGAAGAAGGATGTAGTAGAGTTTTTTTCATGATGCCTCACCTGCCAGTAGGTGAAGGCGGAGCACCAGGTACCAGTAGTCATGTTACAACCCTTAGAGGTCCCAAAGTGGAAGTGGTACGGGATATCCATGGATTTCATGACGGGGCTTCCACATACTTCCAGAGGACACGACTCCATCTGGGTGATTGTCGACCGACTCACCAAGTCGGCCCACTTCCTACCTACCAGAGAGCAGGGCTCAGTGGATAGATTATGGCGCCTCAAAGTTCAAATTATTGTATGAGATCATGGTGTGAAATAATTTTTCTTCTCCGATCGAGACACTCGATTTAATTCCTGGCTTTGGAAGGGGTTACAGGAGGCTTTTGGGACTAAACTACGCCTGAGCACCGCATTTCACCCTCAGACGGATGGCCAGATGGAGAGGAGCATTCAGAAACTCAAGGACATGCTCCATGCATGTTTCCTTGACTTTGGTCATAGCTAGGAGGATCACCTACCCTTGGTGGAGTTTTCATAAACAATAGCTACCACTCCACCATCGGGAAGGCACCATACGAGGAATTTTACGTCTGAACTTGTAGATCATCTCTATGCTGGACTGACCCTGGGGAGTCAGCACTCGTTGGACCAGAGATGGTTCAGGCTATGACGGAGAAGGTGAAGATCATCCAGGAGAGGATGAGTATTTCATAGAGCGGACAAAAGTTCTATGATGATAGGAGACGAAGACCACTGGTGTTCGAGGATGGATACCACATTTTCTTATGGGTCTCACCTCGACATGGATTACAGAGATTTGGATGAGGTGGAAAGTTGTCTCCACTCTCCATTAGATCATTCTTGGTCCTCAGTAGGGTAGGAGAGGTGGCTTATCGCCTGGCCCTTCCACCTTAGTTGCACAGGGGGCACAACATCTTCCACGTATCATAGTTGAGAGGATACATGCACAACCCGACACGTATCATTGATCACGAGGAGCTGGACATCGATGACGAGGCAACATTTGTGCAGGTCCTAGTGGAGATCGAGGATCGACAAGATCAAGTCTATGTGGACGGTCGATTCCTCTGGTGTGCATTCGTTGGCATCACAAGAACCTTCATGAGAGAAAATGGGAGAGGGAGGCTCAGATGCAAGCAAAACACCCTAATTTGTTTCCCTATTTTATGATGCAGCTTCATGGGGACGTAAATCCTTAAGGTGGGAGTATTTTAAAGCCATGAAAATTTCACATAATGTTTTTTGAAAAATACTTTGGAATTTTACGAGTTTGTGGATTCTGAAGGAACTTGATTCCGAGGCCCAGTCTGCCTTGAATCAATTTCTGAAGTTCAGCTCGAGTATGTTCAGTGAATGAATGAGTTGGTCTTTATATCTTTTGAATATGTGCTTGGAATTGATAGCCGAGGGAACCAATGAACTCACAGGGCCAGTAATTACTTAAGATGACCTTTACTGAAGATGCATTGGCACCTGAGAAGAAGTTGATTTTTTGTGGATTAATTAAGAGGTGAATAAAATTGTGGAACAATTTTATTTTTATCTTAAGTGATTATAAAATACATGGGGAAGTTAGGGTGGGACCTTCTAACATCCTAACTACCCCATGTGAGGATAAATGTGAGGTGAGGCCCACAGAAGGCCCAAACCATCACATTTACATAACTCTCATAAACCCCCTTCTTTATTTTGTTAACTCCCCTTAAATGTGATACCACTTACCTCTTCCACTCTCCCTCTTTAACAATTTCCAACCCATTCATTTAATGATTTCAACCACTTTAATTAATTTGAATAAGTGTTTTGAATATTGAAATTGAAATGACTTGTGTTAATAAAATAATAGAATTAGTCTATTATTTTACATTAGCTCATGTTGGGTTGGGAGAAATTGGTGGGAGCACTTGTGTAAAAAGGAGAAGGAAGTTTCTCTTTAGAAGAGCATCATCCTCCCGCAATGAATATCATCTCTTCGACGTAGAACACCATAATCACAAGGAGAGACGACATGCCTTTCCATTCTATTATCCACAACAAGTGAGGAGATGTCACTTCCACCTCAGATGCACTCCTACGACCTCTATGGATCCTCATCCCGTGATGACAATGACCATCATCTTTTTTTGAGGTAGGGGTGTGTTTTAGATTGAGAAATATTAGATTTCATTCCATGTTGTTGTTCCTATTAAACCAATTGTTATCAGACTAATGAAGAAGGGACTAGACCAAACTAACATGGTCTGATTCCTCTGCCGTTCTTTTGAATAAGTGGATTTCTTCAACTGTTCTTGATTGGTGAATCATGTTATGTTTTTGGAGCCAATCGGAGGCCCGAAAACATCATAAATGGACTCAGAGCATCAGGGCGAGCTCGAATCGGATGTTTTGTAGAAATGAGATCATCGGAATGAGGAACAGAAGCCTTAGGAGGCATGCTGTCCGGAGGCGTCTTTCAGGAAAATTCCATAATACACGGTGTGTTCTCCAGAAGCACACGCCATGTAGTAAAAGCTTATTATGGATTCCGTTTCAGACATTAGAAATGTAACACACAACGTGTGACTCTAGACACACGCTGTGTACTCTCCACACTGTTTGATAGAGGAGACATCTAAGGACATGGCATGTATTCAAGGAAAATACATGGACACAGACAACAACACATGACCAAGAGGCACGATGTGTACTTCCTTGACCATGGCAGAAGTGTCTTCGTGATGATTCGACGTGTATTCTGGGAATACATGGACACATTGTGGAGTACATGAGAATATACTCCACCACACAGCCAGCCATGGCCAGCGTACACGGAGCTGACCCCAGAAGTTTGGAAACGACGTGTAACCATAAAACACACCTTGTACTTACTTTATTACATGAACAACCATTCAACATGGGTTGTGGTACACGGACAGTACCGGTGGACTGAAGACACGAAGCGTAAAAATACCACATGCCATGTAATTACTTTTTACATGAATAACCCTTCGTCATGAGCTGGAGTACACGAGCAGTACTCGAGGTCTGAAGACAGAGCATGTAACCATACCTACACAAAGTGTACTTTTTGTAAAATGACTTGGTCATCTTCTACTCAGTGTCTTGGACACGTTTGTTTGGTTTAGCCCCTATGACGTGGTGTACCTTTGGGATAAATAAACTATGGTTTTCATGATAGTTTATGTATCGACCCCCCTTCACTCGTGGAGCGGACTCTCCTAGAATTGAGTGTGCTGTGTGCGGGAACCCTAGAGTGGGATGCGACAACGACCACTACTGTGTCAGGATCCTCCATGGGTTCGACGACGAAGACAACTGTATTTGGATCCTACGTGGGTTCGGCAGCGAGAATGACTGTACATGGATCCTCCGTGGGTTAGGCAGTGATGATGACTGTACTTGGATCCTACGTGGGTTCGACAATGATGGTTACTGTACATGGATCATACAAGGGTTCAGCATCGACGACTTCTTTACATGGATCCTATGTGGGTTCGGAAGAGGAGATGATTCAGAGGCTACATCTAATCATCTCCACCCCTCTTCATGAGTAGTATACCTGTGTGAGCTGAGTCTTTACTTTCATACATTATCATCGATGTGATTGACTTACTTTCCTGTGTGGACTGGGTTGTGATTTCCTATGTAGACTGGGTTGTACAGAGGCTCATTATTTGGAGCTGAACTAGAATAGATGACTTAGGTAAATGTATGGGCATACACCTAAGTAGAGTTGGTTGATACTTCATGTTTGTATCTTTCCTTTGTGGATTCTGGGAGACCTTTGAGGGTCTCAGGGTCCCTACTAAGTATCATATACTAACCCATGCATGGGATTTGGCCGCACTACGTTGTGTTGGTTGCAGATGACGAACATCACTGATCAAGGTGGAGTCTTGTGGAGCGGGGAGGTACTTGGAGGTGTACCACAAAGCGGGATGTTCATGGAGCGGACGACTGGACCCGAGGAGCTGAGGAGACAATCTGTACCCACCCTTCAGGTGGGATAGATAGAGGATGAATCGATGGTTGATGATTTACTTTACTACTGTCGTACTTTCTTTTCAGTTGTACTGTACTTTTAGTTGGGTTTGTATTCTGGACCATTTATTTTCCAGCACATACTTTTGTACTCAGATTACTTTGTGTATAACACATCTTTTGTACTATGTTGTGTTTCTTTATTTTTATAAAGGTAATTCCTTCACTTTTTTCGAGATTTACACCTTTGGGGCTAGTCGCCAGCCCCTGGCCTATTGAAGGCAGGCTTGGGATTGTCACGACACAGACCCCGAGGACGGGTCGTGACATGGTTTGAAATTATATTGTTTTATATAACTAATATTGTTTTATATTTGGTAAAACTATCAAACAATGACATGATTACTCAATTCATTAGCATCTCATATTTATTTTGAAATCTAGAAGTTTATCTCCAACAATATTTATAATTTATATATTGTATTCTACATTTCAATTTACACATTTAGATTATCAATAAAATACACATTCATTCCATTCACTATTTATATATAGTTCTCCTGAGTGTTTATCATTGTACATACATCACAAAAAAATTTCATAACATATCTAGTGTTCATCCAACTCATTTAGATAATTTCACCCAGAAAAACATAGTTTAACATTCATAAATAATTTAAGAATGATTATTTCTATTCTCTATTGAAAATGTGATGATCATATTGAAATCGTAATCAAACTAAATCATTATACAAATAAAATCCTCGAGTTTAATATATTTATATTATTTTGAGATGGATAAAAATTATTTATGTTTCAAAAATTAAATTATTTCAATAATAAAAAATATATATATTGATATATACTATCAATCCAATTAAAAAATACTACTACTATATATTTATATTTATATACATTATGGAAATTATATATATATATAAATTATATATATATATATAAATTATATATATATATATATAATTATATATATATTTTCTATGTTATATATATACAATATTACATAATGTATATATAATTATATATGCACACTCTTCAATGCAAATTTACATAATGTGATAATATATGCATGTATAATTTTTTACAATGAATACCTCTTCAATATATATTTTATAAACTTGTAATGTAAAGTATAACTAAGTACACATATGAGTGAGTTATATAAAGTATATAAATTATTGCAGTAAATAATAATCATATTAAACCTAATATAAACTATCTATTTTTGTATAATTTACATTGTACATATTGTATTTATATAAATTATGAATGTAATATATGCATATATGTGTGTGGGTACATATGTAATATTTAGATAATAGATATACAAACACACAGACATGCATAATATATTATAATATAGTGTATATATATCTATCCAATATATATATATATATATATATATATATATATATTATCACAATGGGTCAGTATTAGATTTAAATAAGAAATAATAATATATATATATATATATGTTGATAAATCTATTATACATATATATGTATATTATATATATGTACATATAAACAAAAACATCCATCCTCCCATACATACATACATACATAAATTAATGAATGCAAGAATACACACACCCACCCATAAACCAATAAATTTATACACATTAGAAACTCAAATATATTAGTGTATCAATAAAAATATAACTAAACAGATTCATAAAAAAACATATGTGATGTATAAATTAAAACAATCAAAGATTATTTTGATGAATTATCTTTTATAAAAGATACACTTAAAATAATAACAATGGTATATTCTAAAATTTTTAAATATAACATTAGACAACAATTATATATTTGGAGACGATGAATAATTTTATGATTATGAATAAAAAAAGTCACACCCTTTATTGTATCATAACCTAAAAGCACTGATAAAGGATATTCTTTATCCCAAAAAATTTCTAAACAGATACTGATAGTTTTTTCACTTTATCCCATTTCATAGTGCTTATTTTATCATCTATAAAATCCCTCCTATAATAATAAAAAAAATGTAGTGAAAATTTAGAGAGATTTTAACTCTGGAATAGTGTATACAAAAAAAAATCAAAAAACCCACACCCTATTACGGATCTTCAAATATATATATATATATGTATTGTTTTCATTTTTCTCTCTCAATGTGTTCGAGTTTTTATATATGTATGTATGGAAAATGTGTCGAATAAAATCACTTGAATGGTGGATAGACTAGTGGGACTTCATTACCATAAGTTCACCACCCAATATTACAGATTATACGAATTATAAGTGATAGATGAGATATCAAAATTGGGCAGAGTGTTCCTTCATATATTAATGAGAAAAAATAACAGTTTATATAATAATAACATTCAATAATAATGAGTAGTACCACATGAAAATTATATCCATGGGCTGATATTGGATACCTAATATATATATATATGGTTAAAAAATGAACTATAGTATAATTTTACAAATTCAAAAATCAAAATTTGAATCAGATTATTTCCAATAATGTATATAAATTCTCTAAATACATAGGAAATAAGGATACATGAGATACAAAACCAATATTTTATTCAATGAATGATCCTATACACTATTCATATGATGATACTACATATCACCTATTGAATTTAGGTCCCATTTCATTACCTATTCATCAAACCAGATAGTCTTCGGGTTCTATGGGATTTCCATACATGGTGTGATTGTAACTCAGTATGCTAGCACGAATGGTTTACAAAATAATAATAAAAAATAAATGTGTCTTCTTTATAAGATATTATAATAAAATAGGTGAAAAATCATTTATAAAGATGGATTGAATAATATAAAAAACATATGGGACCACACCTACATTGAAAAGTTTCAAAATTAATCAAAAAAACTAGTTATAGAACATAACTTTAGATTAAATGAAAAATAAATCTTTATCCCACATATATTGGTGAATGAGTTATCACAAGTCCTATAATTATATTATTATGAATTTCACCACTACATGCATCCACTAGGTGAGTAAAACAACACCATACCATTTCCCATTGGTAAATGATACATCGCCACCACATATTCTATAGGTGGATAAGTCATCACCTCAATACATCCCCTAGGTAAAAGATATAACATCACATAAACTTGTGTATGTGTAAAAAATATCATAGTCACAACTTCTCTTGGTGGATGACTAATAAACATAAAACCTTCTCTAGGTATTTGAAATAACAACATCACATCAAATATCCTCTAGGGGTGGATGGTCTACCCCTAAAAAATAACCTTCTATAGTGGATTGGTTTTCAAAATTTTTTAAAAACATGTTAATGATTCATAAACAAAAAAATAAATATTGGTTAATGATTAATCACTATAATTACATGGAATATATGGTCACATAACCTTTATAAATATCTACAAATGGGACAAATATTCCCCAGTGAAACTCATTCTCATCTTTCCTTGTTATAGAATAGTTTAAGACACCATAGAACGATATTAATGTAAATTATCAAGAATAAAAACCATTTTTGGATTATCATTCACATATCTATAAGCACTTTTATAAGTATTAGGGTCATTAGAAACCATGGTTTCATTACATATAATAAGGAGAACCACTAGTAGCACTCTGGGATTTCAAAAATTCTTCTATATCCATAATAAATATGTTAATATTTCAAATATTTCATTTTATATGTTTAGATAATTTAAATAGATTATGAAATAAGTCATACAATATGGGAATTTTACCAACATAACATTAATCATTCCTAATCCAGAAATTGTAACAAATGCACTTAAAACAAGTTTTTTTTCACAAATTTGATTATTACTCACTATGAATAAAATATGTCCATTAAATGGGATAAAATATGTAGGGTAAAATAGATATAAAGAAGAAAATATCATTACTCTGATAATCCAAAGATAATATTCAACCTAGAAGATACATTATATAAAAAAACTAGTAACTATGAAGATTAACATGAAATGGAAATCAATATGTAAAATCTATAATATGAAAAAAGAAATAAGTTTGGTGAAGTGATAGTTTAATGGTTAAATGATTTAGTAAATATATATATATATATATGAATGAAATATAATTGATGAAAATAAATTCATTTCAAATAAACTCTTTATAAATATTTTAATTGGTCGTAGATCCATTTAGTATATTAATGTCACGTTTTCTTATGTAGTAAATTTTTAATAATACAAAGAATAATGAAATAAGAATATAATGTGAAGATTATATATATATATATATATATCTTTGTGTGTTACGTATAAATATTATTATTTTATTTATATATTACATGATGTATACAATAAATTCAAAATAAAATTTCTATATAAATAGAATATAAAAATTTATATTTTTGATAATAAATAATTAATTAACCATATTTCTTAATCCAATTTAGTATTTTAGTAATATTTATTTCAATGAAATTATCTATTAATAATTTCATATTTGGTCTTAATTCATTTATTGGAAACATTTAAAATATTATCATATATTTACAAATAAATTACAATCAGAAGAATTGTAAATTGTTATGAAATAATATTTAGAACACATAATGGTTATATAAACTTATTTTTATTAAGATAATTTTTTTTATAATTTATGTTTTCCATTTAAAAAATAAAGATAAAAAATTAAAAATTTCATTCTTGGTTAACAGTATAAAAATCGATTTGGCTAAACAATTATCTTTTATAAAACATGAATGAATGAAAATTTTAATAGAAAGATTGAATAAAAATAATATATATTTCAAAATTTCTTCAAATGATTTAAATTAATTATTTTGGATTTAAAAAATACAAGTTTAATATTTTTGAGACTAAAGGAATAATTAAAACTAAAAATGTTTATAAGAATGTATATAAAAAATTAAACTTTATCAATTATAAAAAATAATTTATATATGATTTTATTTTAAAATTGAAAAATTATATAGGATTTAAATTTTAATTTTAGGAATAATTTTAATATTAGTGTGATTGATGTTAATTACTTCAGTAACTGTTAAATAATATCTTTAAGTGAATTATTTTATTATTATAGGGAAATTTTTATTTTATAAATAATATTTTTTAATTCAAATTATAAACATAATATTATTTTCATAAATATATATAATTATTCCAACACTCATTCATTTTGTAATTAATATTACATAATTTTAAAACACGTTTTAGATAAAAAGTTTTTTTTCTACAAAACGATTTTTATTTATTATAATTTATAAAATAGAATCTATTTATCTCATATTTAGAAACTAAAATAGAAAAAAATGGGAATAAATTTATTTTAAAAAAATAAAAAATTTGCTACCAGGGATAAAGGATATATATATTTTTAATAATATAAATTACTTAGTAAATAACTAAATAATAATGAGAAAAAATTATTATGTACAAACCATTTATAGAAGACTTAATTATGCTTAAAATATGGAATACTTTATTTATTAGGGAATTATAGACCAAATACCACACAAAAACCCATTATTATAAAATTTTAGAGTCATTAAATAAGGACAAATTTCTTCATATGTGGGAAGGGTAAAGGGTATTCTCAAAAGTCCTTTTTTACATCAAATATAATAGGGGATCTCATCGAACCATCCAATGCTATACATCCCATTATAATTTTCATATAATCTCTACCCAAATTTACCTCTATATGTGGAAGTTTTTAGTACAAAATTGTCTCGAATATAGATTCTATCTTAAGATATTGTTTTACAAGAAAATCTCTAAGAGACGATGAATTATGCAACATAAGAATTACATTCATTTTAATATTTTCAATAATACTCCTTTTAAAAATAAATTAGATACCAAAACAAATAATTATATAAGTATAATTATTATAATTATATGAGTCTAATTATTATAATTATATGTTATTCTATTAACTAAATATCCATTTTCTAGTCCTCTCTATATGTATTGAAAAACAAATATGTTGTTAGTGTGTTGCGTGGATTACTACCACCTCATAGTGACATCTTATGTATTTTATACAACCTCTCATGGTAGGTAATACTTTTTGATATTTAGGAATAAATATGATTTATATAACATAATTGCTATTTTTTAATTTAATTTAATCATATACCATAATAATATCTTTTTCATCATGAAATTATGATTTTAAGAGTTTGCTTTGTGGACTACCACCTTTACAATGGAACTTTTTTTGTTTTCCCCCTGATTTTCATTATTTATCCAAAACAATTGAAATATGTCTCATAAATATTGATGCATATAAATAATATCATTATTTATTATATTTAAATTATATAATCCATTAATAATACTCACCCATCGAGACATAATGATTTAACATTTGTGTTTTTTTAACTACATACTTAAATAATTTTATTTAACTATAAGAAAGTTGTCTACTAGAACCCAAATACCAATATTATTATATATCATTAAGAGTTTAATTATTGGTTATTTATTATGGTATGGTTATATTATTTTATAAAATACTTTTAAAATATTATTTTTAATATATAAAACTATCGAATCAATTAGGAATCAATTAAAGTTATACACAAGATAAAAAATTAGTATGGAATAAATTGATAGAATATAATAATAAATGGGTTGTATTAAATTTAATATAAATGAATAAATGTAAACATAGGGTATCAAAGAAAAATAATTTTATTATTTAGGAGTTTAGTAACACGGGAAGTGTGATAATATAACAAGGAAATTGTTCCTTTCTCAATCACCATTTCTCAAGTAATGCATTGATAATATACACCAATATTCCTTCGTATTTTCGAAATAATTTATAACAGACATAATTTATTAAATTACTTTATATATCATTTTAATCCATTCCATTCATTCTTTTCCTTACAATGGTATATTGGTGTCGTCTTCCCAAAAATATAAGGGTTTTAGATAACTCAATCTACTTAAATGAGTTATAATTTTTTTAATTGTTCATTTTATTTCAATTCCTATGATGTAAAATATTTATATCCGAGGGGATAAATTTGTACTTGAATATTTCTTATTGATGTGTTATAATATTTCATGGAAATATAACTATGACAAGAATAACTCCCTTCCCCGTCAACAATGATTTCTCAAACTTGTTCATGATTTCACTTCCCATCAATGTAGACCTTTAAATTGGAAATATAATAATTTATTATCACACATGAAGATAACTATTCCCTTCTACCATTTTGAAAATTATTTTTTTATAATTTATACATACAAAGTTTCAATTGAAACAATGGTTTTCTATATATTAAAATGTGTTTATTCCATGATAATTTTTTCGATTTTCCATACCATCCACTTTACATTTGAGTCCCACATTTTATCCCATATCTATTTAATTTAATTATCCTAAAAATGTTTATTTTTATATGTAATTTTATCACATGTGTACCTAATAAATTATATTCTACATTAATTTTATTATACATTTTTTTATTTCCCATCATATTTCTATCATTTTAGTAAAATCAATCTAATAGAAATTTCATATTACTTTTTACAGGTCAGGAATGCTTCCAATGAATTTTTTTAAAACCATTAATAGATTACAAAAATGATTATTATTTTATTCATAATTTTTTTAAATTATAGATTTATTGAAATTAATAACTTCTTTCCTTAAGTTAAAATATCATTTTTTATGAAGCTACTTCCAAATGGTACATTATTATTAATTGTTTTTCTATATCAATCTAAGAAATTATTTATATTTGAATTCAATATTCAGGTGTTATAAATATTTTTCATATATGAATATCTATAATGATATAATTCCTTATTATTTTTTGAATCCTTATTATTTGGATTAAAATCTTTCATATAAGTACTATTATGTAACCCAAATAGTTCACATGGTTTTTAACATGACAAAGATTGATGTATGATTTATTATAATAATGTGGAATATATAAATTTGAATATAAATTATGGGATGGGTGGGAAAATATTATATATCCCTTAAATTCATTGGGTAATGAATTATGGCCCATGAAATGTTTTGTAAGGGACTAGGGAGTGAACCTAATAATTCAGGAAATTTTTTCACTCTGTTTATTTGAACAGGGAGTAAATGCAATCTACCAAATATTTTTTCCACATTTTTTTAATGGTCATGGGAGTGACCCTATTATTATGTTTATAATATCAAGAATTATGTTTTTCCACATATTCCTTGATTTCATGATCTGACTATGTAATTTAATTATGATATATTTTCAATCTCATGATCATCCTCATTATAATATCATTTTATACCTATTGAATCTAAAATTATAATTTATTTCAATATTTACTACATTTTTTGTTTTCTAGATCACCCAATTCCATAATTATTTTACCCAGGTTAACCAAATAGGTTTAGATTAGTTGTTAGAGTAAAGATTAGTATAAGGAGTTTTAAATAATGTTTATGTTCTTTTGATCTAGATGATTTATTTATGTATATAATCATATGAAGACACCAATCCTCTAGATCATTTTATTGTATATTTTTGAAATGTATGTTAAGAGTCATGGAATAATATTTATATATGCACTGGTTCCATGTAGTTGGAATTATAGCATGTTTTTGTCTCAAGGGAAAATCGATTCCCAATTGTTCTTGGAGCCCTAGACATTTATTGCCAGCCTTTGGTGCCTTGGAAACGTCGCCTAAGGCTAAGTAACCCTCATCGCCTCCTCATGACAATGAGGTAGGGGCAGGGTGTTACTAGTGGTATCAGCTTGTTCGGTCCTTTGGAGTTGATTTTTTTATTTTGATTTGACATTAGTCCTTGGTTATTCCTTGAGTCGGGATGGTAGTAAGGTGTAGGAATCTCGAAACATGTAATGTATAGCATAAAAGGACATAGCTAACCCTTTTATGATGAACTTCATGTTACCAGGGAGTTGGGTACATTAGTGTTTTGAAGACACTAATAGGCATTAGAAATCTCATTGTCGTGGGTGTGACCAATGAGATGAGCATGACATATATGATAGAAATGGATTCCCTCAACGATACATATTTTATTGGATTTAATGATTTATGGGTTGAATTGAAAAATGGTTTTTAAAATGTGTGAACCTGAAATGTGAATAAACATGGTATTTTGAAAATGGTTGATTTTCAAAAATGGTGCAACATGGGAAATGTGCAGGAATGGAAGGCCTGGTTGAGATTGATTGTTTTGAAATGGTACTTTACATGGTTGATTCGTGAAGTCTATGGAAGGGAGACTCATACTTGTTTTTTCCGTGTTTATAGAAATGGCATCGGGTAAGCGTCGTAGAGACCAACTGGATGTGGTTAATGAGAATGTGGTTGCACTTGAGCCCCAGGTGAACCAACAACTAGTGTAATGTATAGTCCAATCCGTCCAAGCAGTGGGAAGTAAAGATACAGTGGAAGATCCCAAGCATATAAATTATGTGGCTCAGTTTTAGAAGCAGAACCCAGCAGTTTTTGGGGGTGATGCGGACCCAGAAAGGGCAGAGGCGTGGTTGTCCCGAATAAATAGAATTTTTGAATTCTTGTGAAACCCATCCGAGCTGAACGTCAAGCTAGAAACATATAAGCTATATGATCTTTCCCTTAAATGGTGGGAGTTAGTAGACCAAGCAGGGAAAAACCAGGTTATGACATGGGACACCTATGAGGAATTGATTAATAAACAATTCTACCCTCATAAGTTCAAGATTCATTGTACAAATGTCTTTTTCAGTTGGAAGCAAGAACATATGTTGGTAATGGAGTATGTAGTTAATTTTATGAGATTAGTGTAGTTTCCACACGAGGTGGTGGTAGCACGTTGCTAAAATAAAAGATTTTTGAGGTGGGAATGAGGCAGGAAATCCATTCTAAAATAGTGGTGATGTGTATTAGGGACTACATAGAAATGGAAAAATCGAGCCTCGGTATCTGAGCGAGATCTACTTGGAACTCCGGGCGGAGGAAGCGTGGTAATACCCATAGGTACTAATGGGAACTCTAATGTTGGGTTCAAGTGGAAGAGGGACACATATTCCTAGAGCAGGAGCACGATACAAAATGTGACGACAGGATCGGGGAACCTTCCTCCGAAGTCCCAGAGTAAATTTGGATGTTTTCACTGTGGATTATGGATGCATATCAAGAGGGATTGCACGACATAACCCAGAGCATGCTATAGTTATAAGAAAATGGGGAATCTCCAGCGCTACTGTAGGAATTCTCTGAGGAGAAGTGTGTGTGACACTCCGCAAGGATCACAGGCGTCCTATGCTTCGACGGGACGAGGTCAGCAGAATACCCCTTGTCAACAAGGTAAGGTTAGTCAGGGTGATTCTATGAATACCATGACGCCTCAGCAGGACTGTAAAGAATAGAGTATGGCAACAAAGGCCTTTTTCAGTTCTGATCAGGTTGGGATGGATGATCAGTCGGGACCATCAATAGGGCGAGGTATGATTCTTTTAAATTCTACTTGAATTCAAGTGTTGTTTGATACAGGTGATTCACAATATTTTACTGCTGCACACATTTTTGAGTTGTTGGGTTTAAAGTTAGAGATAATTCCTTTGGTTTTGAAACTTCAAACCCCTCAGGGTAGAAAAGAGTGTCATGCCTTATTGTATAGATCATGCTGTATCATTGTGGGGGAGATTGAGATAGTGTGGGATTTCTCAATACTTGAGAAGGATGGATGTGATGCAATCTTGTGCATGGATTGGCTAATAGAGTTTAAGGACCACATCGATTATGATGCACGAACCGTGAGTTTTACGACACATGATGGCGTTGGACATCTCTTTAGAGGAGAGAGGCCTGAGAAGCAGGTTACAACATGCTTGTTGGCACCGGAAGTTGGCACGTTACTATATCAGTTGGCTGTATTGTCGTTGGAAACTATAGTGGATGTTGGGAATCATGTTCTTCCATCAGTGGTCGATCAGTTCATGGATGTTTTTTCCAAATAATTATTCGGGTTACCTCATGTAAGAGAAGTGGAGTTTACGATTGACCTCCTTCTGGGGACCACTCCTATCTCACTTCTGTAGTACCGGATGGCACCTGTAGAATTGAGGGAGTTCAAAGTCCAGTTGGTGGAGTTAGAAAATAAAGGATTTATCTAGCCTAGAATATCTCCATGGGAAACGCCAGTATTGTCAGTGAAAAGGGCTGATGGAACTTTAAGAGATTGTGTTGATCATTGTCGACTTATCCACGTGACGATAAAGAACATATATACACTTACATGAATTGATGACCTGTTTGACCAGTTGTGGGGAGCCCAGTGGTTCTTCAATATCGACCTGAGATCGGGATATCATCATTTGTGAGTAAGGAAGGAGGATATTCCTAAAATATCTTTCAGAAGTCGATATGGGCATTATGAGTACGTTGTTATGCCCTCTAGTCTATGGAATTCACCAGTAGTGTTTATGGTATTTATGAGTCAGAGATTTCAGAGTGATCTGGATTCATTCATTGTGGGGTTTGTGGATGATATTCTCGTTTCTTCAAAGACAAGGAAGGAGAATGAAAAACACTTGGCAATAGTGCTAGGGATCTTGAGATATCATCAGTTGTATTCCAAATTATCAAAAGGTGACTTTTGGATAAATGAAGTTTTTTTCTTCGTCATGTGATTTCTCAAATGGGTGTTTTAGTAGATCAAAAAAAGATAGAGTCCAATATCTTGTGGAAACCACCAAAGAATGTGTTTGAGATACAGAGTTTCCTTAGTCTAGCTGGATATTATCAGTGATTTTTGTGTGACTTTTCACTGTTGGTTTCACCAATGATAGCTTTGACAAGGAAGAATCTTCCATTCTAATGGAATGAACAGTGTCAGTAGTGTTTCGAAGAACTAAAGGGTCACCTTACATCAGCACCAATCATTGTTTTTTCCAGAACTGGGGAAAGGGTACATGATGTATTGTGATGCATCAGGATCAGGGTTGGGGTCCGTCCTCATGAAAGGGGATCATGTGGTTGTGTATGTCTCACGACAGTTGAGGGTGCATGAGAATAACTACCCATCTCATGATTTGGAGTTGGCGGTAGTGGTCCATGCTTTGAAAACGTGGCACCATTATCTCTTCGGTGAGAAATTCATGGTCTACACGAATCATAAGAGTTTGAAGCACAGTTTCTCACAAAGGGATCTAAACTTGAGGAAAAGGAGATGGATGTAATATCATTAGATGTTTTATTTGACATAATGTACACACCGGGTAAAGGAAATTCGGTGGCAGATGCATTAAGTTGGAAATCATATGCTCAAGTTGTGAAGCAGGTATCAAACCAGTAGAAGTTGATGTCAGATATAGCTGATATGCGGTTGGAATGTGAGGACCAGGGTGAGAGAGTGGTCTTCGTTTTGGTTATGTTGATTCCTTAATTGGTTGGCCTAGTTAGAGAGGAAAATATATTCGATCCTGAATATGTGACCACGGGGTTGAGAATCAATTGTGGGGAGACCATTGATGGTTGGTAACCTAATAAAGAATCCATTTTGTGTTTCTGGAATCAGATAATTGTACCGGTGGCTTGTTAGGATGATATTCTTAGGGCGTACCATCATTCCAGGTGGGATGTTTAACTTGGAATTCAAGAGATTTAAAAGGCATTGAATGTGAAGTTCTGGTGGGTTGGAATGAAAAGAAGTGTGTCTGAGTTTGTTTCACAATGCTTGACTTGCCAGCAGGTCAAGGCAGAGCACCGGAGGCTAGCGGGACTGTTGTAGTCTTTACCTATCCCTGTTTGGATGTGGGGGCACATAGTGATGGATTTTGTCACAGGTCTCCAAAGAACGGTCAGAAAACATGATGCCATTTGGGTGGTAGTGGATAGACTAACAAAGTCTTCCCATTTCATCCCAATTCGTGAATCTCATATGGTGGATGATCTGTCCAAAATCTATATATGGGAGGTGGTAAAGAGGCATGGTGTTCCATTTTCGATCATATCAGATAGAGATCCGAGGATTACATCTTGTTTTTGAAAATCATTGCAGAAAGCTTTGGGAATAATGTTGACCATGAGTGCGACATATCACCCTCAGATGGATGGTCAAACAGAGAGGACAATAAAAACGTTGGAAGATATGTTGCGGGCTTGTGTGATGGATTTTGGTGGCTCGTTGGAGGAGCACCAATCCTCGGTTTAATTCTCATATAATAACAGTTATCAAGCATCCATACAGATGGATCCATTTGAATCATTGTATGGGAGGGCGTGTCTTTCTCCATTATGTTGGGTGGAAACGGTTGAGTCTTCGATAGTTGGACCGAGTCTTGTCCAGGAGACTACAAAAATGATCAAGATAATCATGAAGAATATGGTGATGGATTAGATTCATCGGAATTCATATACGGTTCATCGTAGACAACCATTGTCGTTCAAGGTGAGAGATCATGTCTTCTTCAAGATTACTCCTCGGTTGGGACACCACTGGTTTTGGAAACATGGAAAGTTATCATTAAATTACATTGGAACTTTTGAGATTGCTAAGTGGGTAGGTGAGGTGGCTTATCAGTTGGCTTTTCCACCTAGGTTTAGTGCGGTACACAATGTGTTTCATGTGTCACAGTTGAAAAAGTATCAACCGAATTCAGGACATGTTATTCGATGGGATCATGTTTAGCTTGAGCTGGATATTTCATTGGTGAATGTGCCAGTGTGGATTATGGTTAGGAAAGCGAAATTATTGCATGTTAAAAGCATCGGACTAGTCGGGTTTTGTGGAAACATGGACAGATCCAGGAAGAAACTAGGTAACAAGAGAAATAAATGGTCGAGTAGTGGCTTGAGCTCTTTCCGCAAAGGGCGAGGTCACTACTTTCCGAGAACGGAAAGTCCAATGGTGGGGAGAATGTAGTACCCCCGGTTTGAGGTATGTCACCTTTTTTATGATTTTATGAGTTTACGGGAATGGGATGAGTTGGGAAATGGTAGGGAGAGTTTGGAATGTTTTTGGATGAGTTTCGAGGCTTTTAAAGGGGTGCACGGTTTGATCATGGTTATTGTAAACCGTGCGGATGATCAATGAAACCATGCAGGGAGAGGAAGTAGGCTATGCATGGCCTGCACATAGTTTTTCAAACTGTGCGAGGAAACCGTGCGGGCACCTACTCGCAAGGAAGTGGCATGCACATAGTTAGCACCTGATTTTCCAAACCGTGCGGGCTAACAGTGCAGCCACATAAAGATGGGGTTTTTATGTCCGGTCTCCCTTGGGATTTACCTAAAACACTCCTCTCTTCCTCCCGCTCGAGCCTCACTCAAGATTTTCGGTTCTCAGGTGATTTATTTGCTCTCCCACTATTTTTGGAAGGGTTCTGAAGAGGATTCAATAGGGTTTGTTGGCCATTCCTCCCAGGTAAGTCCCCTATCATGGTTTCTTTTTGTTTTCCTCTAGATCCGCTCTTCCCTCCATATTGGTTTTCTAGATATACAGTTTTTTTGTATAGATCTAGGATTTTGGTGGCATTGGACGATGTTTTTAAGGCTTGTAGGTGTTAGGTAAGAGGATATAGAGAGGTTTTGGTGGTGCGTTCACCGGTTTTGGAGGTGCAGTTGCGTGTGGATAGATTTCTCGGGAACCCTAAAGGTAGGTGGCCTCTCACTCGACTCCACAAGGTGGAATCGTGTGGTGAATTTACAATTAAATTGTTTGTTTTAGATTTAATTGGTAAATAATGTGGAAAATATATTGGAAAATGTATGAGTGACGAAATTGGGGGTTTTTGGCATGAAATTTGGATTTTTGAGTGAAAATGGGTTTTGTTGGAAATAGGTTCAGTTGGATGATATTGAAATGTTGATTTTAAAATGACATTGATCTTAATCATGATAATTGCATGTGATGGTGTCTTCAATAATGTGTGATCTTGTGTGGCTTGTGCTTGTGTGGATATGTATGGGATGTTGTATTGGATGTGTTGTGATGTTGTAGAGTGGTCGAGAAAGTGCGACAATAATCCGGGAGATGGATGGATAATGGACGAAAGGGCCACCATCAAGGAACGTCGCCGAGAAAGTACCACTTGTCAGGTCGTGAACGGGTTGGTAAAGAAATTACCCCCTTTTTTGGTTTATTTCTTGACTATGTTATGTATCTAGATGGGTCTTGTGAGTGAAATATGAACATGGTAACCGTCGTGTGGCTTGGTTGTGGTGGATTTCCTTTGTGTGTCATGTTTGGCTTTTGTAATCAGTTTTCAAATGGAATTTTTTTTTATATATTGTTGTATATAAATGTTCGAACGACTGATCCTAGTGGTGTGTGTAGGGATGTTGTTTGGGGAAATTCTACTGAGTAGTTAGACTCACCTAGTACATTGGCACGTTGGTGTCTTTGTAGATGTAGTATACCAGGACATGGGCCAAGGTAAGGTATATCAATCTATTAGCGGAGCCTCATGATGCTTGGTGGTGCATGGAGTTTGGTGCTGGAGTGGAGCTGTGGTGGTGTTGTGGCTTGTGGTGTTTTTTTGAGTCTTCTGCATTATACTCTGATGTTGTATTGGGTTGTGTTGACATGTATGATTTTGGATTATCTGGTTGTCTTGGGTAATGTATGAGTTTGGTTTTGTTGACATGCATCATATAGTTGTTGTTTTTTGGTTGGTTTTTTCCCAAGGTAAAATCAGTTCCCAATTGTTCTTGGATCCCTCAGCATTTATTGCCAGCCTTTGGCACGTTGGGAACATCTCCTAAGGCCATGTAACTACCACCGCCTCTTCAAGACAATGAGGTAGGGGCGGGGTGTTACAAGCTATTTTAATAATTCTATGATTAGTATTTAATACTCAAAAAAACAGGTTTAACATATATAATCCTCCCTATTAACCATCATTGACCTAGTATATGTCTTGGGGATCTCTAGGGTTTCACAGTTCTATTTTAATTTCTATTAAACAGATCATTTAACTACGGATGATATGTTTTTCCCACATTGGTTTTTTTATTAAATCCATCATGTTTCCACTATTTCTATTAAAAATGGATATGATTTTGAGCTATTCTATAAGAATCTGTAGGTCATGTTTTTATATCTCTTGATTCTATACTGGATCTTCATGAATTGTTCACCAAGATTATGGATATCTTGTTTTCTATGTGGATATAAACCTATGAAAAATAAGATATGCGGTATTTTATCCACTATAACAACCTTATGTCTATATAAGGCCATTTATATTTTTTAATGGATATTATGGATATCATATTTGTTTCAATTTTCTTCCATTTTATTATTGTGTGTGGATACAATTTTGGTTATTGTGGAACCTAAGTGTTAGTTGGGTGGTTCTATATTTTATATTTTTTATAAATTAGTCATTGTATATGGTTTTTAACTGGATTCAAAAATTATAATTTTCTTGATAATTGGTCTTCTTGATATGAATGAGTAAATGAAATTTGGTAGAATGTGTTCTTTCCCATGATATATTATATGATTTCTTTTTCATATTATTTGTAAAGAAGTTGTGACTTTTGTTTTCAAAGAATGATTTTGGATGAAAAATGGGTTTTGGAAGAACAATTTATCACACCCTTTTGTAGTTTTTTTGAATCATGCAATACATGGGATCCTTGGGCACCAATAAGGTGGTTCAGTACTGTATCCTGGTCATATTATTGTAAGGGGTTCACTCATATAGAGTTACTATCTTCTGTATTCCATATACCATAATGATAATATTATCTGATATAGTAGTTCATTTTCTCATGGCGTTTTTATCTATTCTCATAGGTAATATTTCCTTGGAAACTGCTTAGTTCAATATTTCATGATTTATTAATGACATGAGAGAGAAATTTCTACCGATTCCTTAAGTTATCATACATGGGATCCCTGTTGTGATTTACCATCATAATATTTTTTTCATTGATATAAAATGAAATTAATTCTTTGATAATTATAAAATGGATAATTTTAAATGTTATGAAAAAATTTATTATCTGTAAATTATTTAGAAATTTGGAAGGGTGAAATGATCTAAAATTATTTTTATAATAATTTTAAAATTATTTTATCATGCTATATTTTTCTATCATTGACCATATTAAGATTATTTAACATTGTCCTTATATTGAACACATTGTTTGGATCTAATTTTTTATAATTTTATGAAACCATGAACATAACCTTAGACATGTGTAGATATGGAATGGTCTAATATAGGAATGTGAATGACACTATAATGAGGATGGGAGGTTTCATGTCCGCAAGGTATGGGTTACTAGTGGCGAAATATGGATTGTTTCCCTTCTAACATGCAGATTAGCAACTAGTTTGACTTGAATTTTTGGATTTATCCTTGTAAATATACCTTGGGTTTTATATTGCAATTTTAGTTATAAACTAACCTTTAATATTTTATTTAAATCCAATATTTTCATTTATTTTATCTTTTATTTTTTATGCCATGAATATTGTATAAGTATGAGAAAATGGTTTTTAAAGCGTTTTTATTAGATACCCCAAAGTGATAGTGTCTAGGTTATTGGGACCATTAATTACCATTATTTCCTTTCTCTATCTGGTTTAGATCATAGATTTATGTGTTTTCCAGTTACGGTTGTGAAAATTTGGTATCTAAGGTATGATTATCCTCAAGTGTTATTGTCTTTATAAGGTTGGTAGATATTAAATAGACATTTTGATACATAATGAGCGTGTTTCAAGTCAGTTCATATCCATCACACATCATGAATAAACTTATGTAACTACAGGATCATGGATTGTGTGTCTCTTGTGTTGGGTTTTAATATTGGTATAGTTTTTTCATATATACTTTTGATATAAATTGATTTTGTTTTTTTATGATAATTTCTTTATATTTTTATTATATATAATCAGTCATGTGAGATGTATTCCAATAAATTGATAGGGGGTGAGGAGGGAAAAAATAATCTAGAGGAACATAATTTTATAAAAATATATTATAGGTTATCATGTAGGTAATTAATCACATAGCCCATAATGTAATGCCTATTCAAAACTATGACAAATAGTCTCAACCATGTGATGGTGGAGACATGGATCAAGCATAAGAGTTTTTATGAAATAAATTCATACATTTAAGGGTATGAATAATCCTTAGTATATAGAGTAAATGATATGTAAAATCTATATGGTCCTTAACATCATGGAATTAACTGAATATATCAATGTCAATTGAAAACTATTTAATATTGAGTGTACATTATAGAGTTAGTGTTACTGTGTGGTTTATGTAAATTTCCAAGTGATATTTTTTTTCGAAACACTTCTAGAAACATTTCAATGAGTATATATTCCAATAATATTTTATGGATGAAAATTCAATTGATTTCCCCTATTTTAAGAAAGGATATCATTCAAGAACAGAGTACACCAACAATTATTCTTAGTTATATCATTTTTCTCTTGAGGTTGTGGTAAATGATAAGATAAATGCTCAGAAATACTCTAGGATTATAACATTACACATGATCATCGGTCTATTTGAATAATCTATATACCTATACATAAGTTGTTGATGTAGACATGATTGAAAACATTCATATGGGGCATGTAAATATTTTTTTGGGTCTTTCCTTCCACCCATTGTAAATTCTATTGGCACAAATGGTATGAAAATTATGTGGCATGATAGTCTCAAGGGGGTGTTAGTGGTTCCTAATAGTGATATTTTTCTACTGTATCATAAAAAAGTATTAGTGTACCCTTTAATTTATAAATGTTTATAATTGTGTGTGAACCCAAAAAACAATTTTCATTCCTCTAGAGAAAAACATATCATATAGTCTCTGAGGTTATCTTTATAGATTATTTGAGGATTTTACTATTCCTTGATATATTCAGATATTATCATCAATAATGGAAAACATAATATAGATAGGAGAATCAAGGTGAATGGGTCTCCAGTCATAGGTCTCCTGAGTGAATCAATTTTTATAGTGTATGAGTTTTCTAGAAATTTTTATGTGGGTCTGGAAATTGTGTGAGGTAAAAATGATTCATCATCTATATGAAATATGTTGTTTAATACTGATGCCTTATAATTATTTATAATTTTCCATTTTTTGGATTTGTCAAAACCTATGACTGAATTTTTTGTATTTTTATCATGATAGAGAATCCTCTTGATAATATTAATGTGTAGGGTTTTCATTTTATTTCATATTTTAATTTTCTATCTAGTTCCGATATATTTTATAACTTTCTAGTTATTTATCAATATATTTTTGAAATAATCAGTTGTTTTTTTGTTTATTGGTCACCGAGATTATATTTATTTTTATCAGTAATGAGTACTATGCTCTACTATCGATGACTAATCTATGGTGCATCAAGGATAGTGTGACCCATAGTCTACTCATGTATCACCTTTTCTTTTAGTGAATTGGATTATATGGTCTACTATTTATGTTTATCCCAATATTTTTTATTCTCATTTCTATATTAACTTTTTTGGGAATATCTTGTTGTTTTATCAGAAGCATTATCTAATCATCCTTAAAAAATTGACGTAGAGTGCACTATTGATCTAATTCTTTATACATGGACTATTTTTTATAAAACTTATTATTTGATAACAACTAATTTTTAATATATTAAGATCCAATTATAAAACCTATTAGAGAAGTGATTTTTCTATGCAAGTGTTTCAATATTGGAGGAAACTGTACTAGGAAGGATGATGTTTCATTGTGTCCCTATACGAACAATCACAAAATTAATCATGTAAGAATTAAAACTTCTAAACTATTTCATAAGTGGACTACTTTTTTGATCAGTTAAAGGGGAAAAGTGTTTTCTGAAAATTGATCATTAGTAGGATTATTATCAACTCAGGGTTATATAATTTTATATATTAATGAATGCTTCCATTATCTGGTAGGACCATAATGATTACCTTGTAATTTATTTTTTTTCTAAATAATGATCACATATTGTTTAATGCTTTTAATAATGTGATAATATTATAGTATCTCAGTACTAAAATTTTGGTATTTAAGGTTTATGATAACATGGCATATTCAAGAACTGATAAATAGTATGAGTGACATATAAATTCAATTTTGGTATCCTAATATTTAAAAAGTTTTATGAAAATATTTTAAAATGAAATTTCTCGAATAGAGAGATGATTTTATTAAGGCCTATGATTTCATAAAAAAATTTCTCTGTTAATCATAACAAGGTGAAAGGTGAATTATCTTTCGATAACCCATAAATGGTCTTAAAGATACAAAAATTCATAGAAATAACAAGGCACTATTATGGGGTGGGGTTGTAAAATATTTCTCAAAGGTAAAATCACTATTTAATACTCTCATCAAGAATTAAACAAAATTAGCATGGTTTGATAAGTGTCAGGATTCATTTATTGATTTAAAAACAATTTCTAGCAATGGGTCATATTTGAATTTTATCATAACCAACTATGTAATACATAGTATGTTGTGTTGATACTAGTTTAGGTCCTAGTTCGTTTTTTATGATGAATTTTCATATGGGTATACATTGTTCTCATTATCATCATCGACATTAGAAGAATTACTTTTCACAGAAATTAGTGCTCACTACTATTATGTATTCTCATAAGTGTTGGAGGAAATAAATTTTCATTGGTGAGATTAAAATTATTTTCAGATGAAAATATCTGGATTTTTATCTTCTCTTAAAAGTAAATAAAACTCATGAAGAGGCTATATGTGGAAAACTCTATATGTTTTACTTTTATTTCACATAAACCACTAGGTAAGAGAAATGTTATTAGTCAAAATATCCATAGACAAATTGTTTATCACTTTTTATTTCTATTAAATGTTGATTAAAACCATATAAATATTTTCAATTAGTAATATATGGATGTGAAATAGGATTATTTAGTTGTGGTTATGAACATGGATTTGTTTTTATGGTCTCTCAATGATGTGATTCTATATGGATAGTAGTAGGGTGAATAGTTAAGATGATTTTGAAAATATAGATATAGTGGGAAGGTTAGTATTGGTGAATATCTTCTCCCTGATATAATTTTTTACATTGTGAATTATCATCTCATCCATTTATTGAAATGAAATTTAGTGATGTATTGATGTCATACATAAAAATTTTCCATTAATCCCAGACCGACAATGATGTACCCTGACATGAGGTGATGTTATAGTTGGTGGTGTATGAAGTGAGACATTTCTTCTTTTTCCCATTTTTATACATTGCAATATATTATGGTCGAGAACTAAAATCCATTTTTCTACTTTATCCTATTTCGACCCAGTATGTAAATTGGATTAGGTTTACACGTAAATCATTGTTGGATTACCATAGAATCCTACAGAATGAATTATATGTGGGTATTGATTTATTGGTTCTTTCGAATTGATCAATTAATTATGATTAATGAAATTACCATTGTTGATTATTTGGGATTTTTATACTTGTAGGAAATCATAATGATACATGGGGTTCCCAATATTACTATCATTGATAGGGAACCTTAAATTATTAATTAATTATTCCAAATTTCCCATGATTTGAAGGGGATCATGTCATGTTTAGTAAAATATATAATCTAAACATGTTTACCTAGATTTTGTGATTTACATAGATTCTATAAGTTATTATCTATGACTATTTAGAGGATTTCAATGGTACTTTGGAAATCCTTACGGGACTAGTCAGGTTTTGTAAAAAAATAGTTATTATTCATCAATTAGAATGGATCGTTCAAGTATTTTTATGGTTACCCCTATATGTTTTCTATTATTATGTATAAGGTGGGAAAGGCCTACCACATCAGACTATGTATGATTCAATAGATGGTGATAAGGATTTAGGATAAAAGAAAACAATTGGATTTAGATTTGAGTTGTATGAAATCTTATATATATTGATGACACCATCCTTTGGTGTCTTCTATTAGTATCCAGGCCTTTTTAATTATTTATCGATAGTTGGGTTGCATTATTCTAGAGAAATAGGGGATGTTGGATTTGAAATATGATATTACATATGATATTTTTGAGATAGTTGAATTGCATAGTTATTAGTTTGAATTACCTGCTTTGTTGATAGTTATTCAAGATTCTTTTCAAATATATCATCTCAATAAGTATTATCAAAATCCATATAATGACCTAAATTAAGAGGATATTTATTTGGATCATATAATTTTAGTTTTAGAATAACCATTGGTTATCATTTTCAATCATATGAATGTCCTATGTGGGAATTATATCACATCTTTTAATTTGATAATACAAGAGAAAATAAATTCACATAAGACCAGGAAGTGTAAATCATTGGCGAGTGATTAAAGTTTTTTACACATTACATAGGGCTTCTCCTATATATTAATTTTAGTGGTTTAAAATTCCTATGGTGTGGATAATTGTGAATCTCTACATTACATTCTGGTATAATCCCTTTTAGATATCATTTTTATGACATTCACTTGTTTTGGAACATGTTCATTATTTAGAATAAAGTATGATGGGATACTAAATGTGTATAGAAAATATGGTGGATTAATTAATGGATAAAAAAATTACCTTAATATGGTTAGATAGTGATAGATTAATTGGTTTTATATCGTATACATACTCTACCATCAATCTATTGGGAATTTCAAAGGTGCATCTGGTTTTCCTATTGCCACCTGCGAGACAGTTGTTCCTAGTAGCTAACGAGTGTCCTATGGTTGGGTCGAATTAATAAAGATAATATTTTTAATTTATTCCAATTATAATATCATTTAATATATTTAACCCCACATCAAATCTAATTATCTATAAACTAATTCAGGGGATCAATTGGGTGAGCTTGCGCTCTCTCAATCATTACTTCAAGGTGCATTGATCTTCATTTGATCGATGGTTACCAATTTTTTATGTTTAATCGAATCTAAATTGATTCTACTATTTTTCAGGGAAATAAATATTAATTAAATAAAAAATATCATAATTTTTCAATCATGCTTTTTATAATTTTGATCACTTATACGTTTATCTGTCATTTTTAAACCATATGCAAAATCTCTTGATGATTTTGTCATGGCACTTGTGACATTTGAGTTATTTATTGATATATCTACAATTGTTATGTTATTATTTCCGATACCAAATTATAATATTATGGAATAATTTGTTTGGTCCTCCTACCATTTTCTACAATGTTCACATTCATTCTATTGTGTGGACTGATTTTTGGTTGACATACGACACATGTGTGAGGTGGGTGATTTCGTCTCAATCCTTGGATTTATGAATCATTCATGCACATCAGTTTTAATCGTATTTTATAAATGATAATTGGTATTCCACCTTCTTTTATTTAAATCTTTATCTAAATATATTTTGGTAAAAATTGGTTTCCCCTTATATGTCTAAAATAATGAGGGGTTCAAAAAAAAGTATTGGGTTGTGAAATTTGTTTTCAGATCATTTCATGGGATAGAAATAATGGTTATAAGGAATAAATATTTAGATACATGATAATAAATATTTGAATAATTATTACAAATGAATAACATGTATGACATGGTTACCTAAGAGAGGGTTTATTATTGGGAATTTTCATTGTTTCTATAGGGGGGTCATTCATGGGGTTTTCCTCTACTCCCTAGGTTATGTGTCATATAGAGATAATTAACTAAATACATTAGGAGTAAACTCATGGTGTATTAAATTGTTTCATATTTCCTATTTCTAGGGAATTTTTCTTGTCCACTATGATATGTTTTATTATCGATGAGTAACATACCTAGCTGGTCCACACCAATTTTATCATAGGTATGATCTCAATTGTTCTCTAGAATTTATTTTCTTGGATTTGATATAGAATGAGATTAATTATTTTATGAATGTATAATGGTTTATTTCAAATGTTAATTTTATCATTATTATATGTAATTTCATAATAAATATAGAAGAGGAAATTTTTACCATGTTTTTGATATAAATGATGAACCTATTTAAAAAAGAGTTGTTTTTCTTAAAATTTTAATATTGGGATTATTTGACATGGAATCGATATGGAACACATTGGTGGGATCTGACTTATCCTATTTAGAACAAACCCTGGACATTAACCTTAGTGTGTATAGACCTTGTTCTAACTAATGTTGGAAGGCGAATTAAACTATAGTGCAATGGATAGGTTTCTTGTATGCTGCCTAAGGGTTAGTTGTGGTGACATGATTTGATGATTCCTGCATACCATATAGATTATTTGTTAGTTTTTTACTTGTTTTTATATTTTTATCTTTATATTTTTTTAATATTGTTTAACAAAATCTCTCCCTTTTAATTTTTAAATTTATAGTTTATTTCAAACTTTAATTCATATTATATTATATTTATATAGAAAATTTTTATTGTTTTTGGCCGAGAAAATAATTACCTTAGGTTGTTTTTAGATGCTCTAGTGATAGTTGGTTGCCCACGAGGATCGATGATTCCCTTTGTGTCTAGTAACATTTATGTTTGAGCCCAGATTAATTTTTTTCCCATATAAAGTCAGGATGTTGGGTAAAATGGGAAATTACCAATTAATTCCTACAATCTGAGGTCTACCAAAGATGATATGCATTACTAACGACTATAAAAAATTGGCTAGGGGAATACATATGTAGTAACATCATACGAAGTGGATCCCCATATTTGAGGCACACATACCTACAAATACAGACCTATAGATTTCTTGATGGAATTTTTTTATAGGTTCTATATTATCTCAATGTTGATTAATAACATTATTAAATAACCACCCTAGTAATTTTATAATAAAATAAATCATATAGATTAAAAATTAATGTATTTCAAGATTATGTTTTTAGGAATGGGTATTGTGGAAATATTAATATATTTTACATAAATTTTATATGATTTTATAGAGGGGCTGGTTCCCCCTTTCTAGTGGAAAAATTATATAGATTATGGGAAGTTAATTTTCATAATAATCTATTATATTATATTAATGAAACTATGAGAATAAAAACCCTTTAGATATAGATTATATAATCTCATTCATGATACTGAATAATGATAGACTCTTGGCTCAAATAGTTGGAGAAAAACAAAATATTATATATAATCTTATTCTGAGTAAAGTGATGTATTCCATAGGATAGTAATGTTGATACCCCAATAGAAATTATATTATGATTTTTATATATAAATTATATTCCTTTTTATATTTCTTTGGAATGAAAACGTTAAAATTTGTGGGGGGGGGATTAATTTATAGTGGGGGTGTAAATACACATGTTTTTAGAAATCATGTTATCAATTAAATCAAACTATTTAAAATTATATATTTTTCTTCTATATTTTATTGTAATTTAAATTGATTAGGGTATAATTCATACAATATAAAAATTGAACCAAAAATAATTTATTTCTTCTTTTGTGGAATCCCACTAAAAAATTATATAAAATAAGTTATTTCACACCATGGATTATTAATCATCACAGATGAAACAAATTGATTAAAAAGGAATATATGAATATGAGAAATATGTATAATAATGAATTAAATATTCATGATTAAGAAATTCCAATGATCAAATTTAACCTTGAGGATCTCCAAAATCCAAAACAAATATACAATATGGAATATCACGAAGGAAGGATAATGAATTTAAAAAAATATATATTATAAAATATGATCCATGACTTGTGATATGATAATAGAATGAATGAATGATTTATTATGTATATATAAAGTAACACAATGTAGTCTTTGAAAATATAGATTTTGAATGTATGGTCATTAAAAATATTATTATACCAAAAATATCTAATAGGAATACAAAAGTCATGAATATTTAAGTATTCGGATTAAAATAATATAACTCATAATGAAATATAAATATGATAATCAAATTTTTTATTTATTAATATACATTTATGTGTTACATATAAATATTATTAATATTTTAAAACTATATTATGTATATATAATATTCATGTAACAAATTTAGTATCAATGTAGAAGAAACAAATTACATTTTCAAATAAAAATAATTAATTAAGTGTATTGGATACATAATATTATTTTTATAAATGAAATACTTACTTTTGATAACATATTTTATTATGTATTATATATATTTTCTGAAAAAATAAATTAAAAGATTTAAAATAGTTTTTTATATAAACCAATATATTAACATCATTTAAATTATAAATCGATATGAAATAATACGAACACAAAATGCATAAAAAGTATTTTTATTCATTTTAAGTAGTTTTATTTAAATTAAAATATTATATTTAATATATATATATATTGTAGGTTTAGTTTTTATAAAATAAACTTTTTTTGAATTCCGGATATTACAAAAATCCAAGTATGAATTTTTTAATTTTTATGAAGTATTAATTTTTTTAGTGAATATGAAAATACCGATTAAGCTAAAAAATATCTAATTTATAATACATTAATTACTTAAAATATTAATAAACCCTTGAATGACCACACTTATATAGTTTAAAATAATGATATTATCGATATATTATTTAACACGGAACAAAGAGGTTTTATCAAACTGTCATACAATATGAAATATTATTATTTAAGTATGTCTAATAAAACACAGTTCTTCCATTGATGGTATGAAAAAAAATTAAAAACAGTATAAAACATAATACTTTATTTTTTTATATAATGAAAATTTATTAATTAATTTTTATTAATATATAATAAATTTTATTTAATGTAAATGTATGATTCAAAAATATATTCTCTACCAAATTAGTTTTTATTATATATTTTTTCATAAATGTTGTAACTAATTTACAAGACATTTACAAATTTTACATCCAAAATTTTATATAATCTTTAAAATTAACATTTCATAATTATATTATGATGAATTATTAGTGTTTTTACGAAAAAATCTATTTTTATTAAATAGTAAAAATACTTTTTAAAAAAAACAACCATATGATTCATTAAATAAAAAAGTTAAAAATACAATTAATGTTTTTACTTGGTCTTAAATTAATATAAAACAACTTAATTATAAATATTCTTATTAATTATAAAATCAATAACAACATGATTAATTTTGGTATAAGTTCATTTTTGGGGTAAAATTTTTATATTAAAAATTTATTTCATTAAAATTATGTTTTTATATTAAAATTATATTTTACTATTATAGAAAATTAATGATGCAAAATTGATTCAGTATTTGGAATACCTAGGTTTAAATTTTGTGAGTTATTACCAAATTATTTTTTTCCATTATGAATAGAAATCGTGGTAAATATTTTTCACCACAGTAAATGGTATGTCATGAAATAAAGGTTATAAATAATGTGATAAGGATTGAAAAAATTAGTAAATTCATGAAATTAATGTATTTTATGATATATATTTTACTAAATTCATCTAATATAAAATATATATAATTATGGTTTCATTTCCCTTTGATAATGTGATATATATTGTTTTATGAAATGGATTTTAACAAAATGTCACCCTCTTTATATTGATATATCTTATATGTGGGAATACAGATAACAAAATTAATTAATAAAAATGTTCTTTTAACATAAAGAAATTATTTTTTGGTAATTTTTTTGATGATAAAATTACTTTAAATGATTTCACAATGTCGATAAATTGATTCGTTATAAAATAGAGACAACAATTTAAATGATTTAATTTTTTAAAAAAATTATATTTTTTGTTGAATTTTTAGAAGAAAGTAATTTATTATGTAATTATACATTAATTTATATATTTAATATATTTATATTTTCAATCCATTTCTATCATGATTCCTTGGATTTCCAATTAAATAAATATTCCCAAAATTGACATTAATGATATTTTATGATAATTTTTTTAAAAAATCATTTAGTAATAAAAAATATTCAAATATTACACTTGTGAGCATAAATGTTCTAAAATTCCATCCATTTACTATTTTTTATACACTTGTGAATTTATATATAAATTTAGAACCTTTAAAATCTAAAACAGTTGCCACCACAGTTAAGGTTAAAATGTTTAAGGATGTTAAAACCAATGATAATATTTAAAATTTGACATATAAACATATAAATATTATTTCTTGAAGCTATTGGGACCTTATAAGGTCCTACCATTGAATTTATGGCCATTTTGTTTCACAATACATGACTATGATAAAACATTATATGTAAATATTTTTATCATTCCATGTGTATCTGTTACCTCACTTATTAAAATGATCCTTATCATATACTTTACAAAAAATACTTCAGAACCCATTTTTTGTGAATCCCAACCAAAAGAAATATATCGATTCATTATCAACTTCATATAGACTTTGGTCTTCATCTATGTCCACCTTATGAAGGATTATGGTATAAGTTAAAAGAGGATTATCAAAGAATAAAAAATTGGATCACTCAGAACTTTCAAGGTATATTAATTCTTATAATCCTCATAAAAGTTTGTATCCATCCTAAAAAATGAATAAAATATGACAAATATCTTGATATATTATGATTATTATAAGATAACCATTTTCCACATCCATTTCATCAAAAGGGGAATGGAAGTATTGATCATGCGTATGTGTGGACTACTTCCCCCACATATCATTATGATTTATTATCCATTAAAATATTTCTTCTATGTTTATTATGAAAGATTTTATGAATATATATGATATTCTTAAAATAATTATTATTCTTTAAATCTAATATATTACATATCTTATTACCCATTGACCACTTAAAAAATGATAATGTCACTCGTGCATACATCTAGACTACAACCTCTATGAGGTGATGCGATTCATTTTCAATTTCTTCTATTCATGAATGATTATGAAATTTAATTTAATATATACGAAGTGTAATTACATAATGATTAGAACTGTATAAATTATGAAACTATCAACCATTTCACCACATCAACCTATAGAATTCTTTTAGATAATGAAGTGAACGTCCTTAAAATATACGACATGAAATTAATTGATTTCATAAATATATAAGGAATAATAATAAATTAATTAAAAAGGATAATAACTATTTAATACATAGTAAATTGTTTCTTCATATAGTATAAAATTGATACATGTTTTTTATATATAATATAATGTGCATAAATGGAACTTTGGATGTGAGGTAACATACTTCTTAACTCATGTTCTTTTACTCTGATATATTAAATCAAAGTTTCTATGTTATTACAAGATTATTTGTGTATTTTTTATTTTGAATATACTATGATAAAAAATTTCATCCCTTAGATTTAAAAATAACAACACCCTTTATTAATTACCATGTTTTACTAAATTTTTATATTAAAATATTTTATAGTTTTTAGGAAAAACATTCAGTTATATCACTTATTGAAAATATTCATAATAGGATGAAAATGAAGGACCCCGGGACACCCTGAGAGGGGAGGGGTGAATCAGGGTGACCACTTTTTCTTTTAATGTGATGGATCTTGTTCCCACGTTGGCAGGAACATGTTGAACCTGTATGATGAATATGATCAGAAAGCAAACATTCACATGCACAGAGAAGACACAGCCCTTTTTACTTGGTTCACCACTAAGGGCTACGTCCAAGGAGCATACGCCGACAGGTTGTCGGTCGTACCAAAATCCACTATGCTTCACTAGCGGTAGATTACAAAATCTCGGGTACAGTTACTCTATCCCAGGCTCACTGCCTTTACAATGTTTCAGGGATAGCCCACTGCTCCCCTCGGGTCACTCCCGTTGACTCCCCCTGGCTCACTGCCGTTGGTGAAGTCCCACTCAGTTTATAGACGTGAAGGTCTCTACATCATTTTCAAGAGAATGCTTCTTCAGTTGTATGTAGATGCTCTATTGAAGTCCGATTCTCACCTGAAGCAGAATATCACTTTTCCTCGAATGTATCAGGTAGTCTCCTGGCTTTCGTGCAGCTCTAAACAGGCCGGCGGGCGTTAGCAAAACCTGGAGCGCTTCTCCAAGCCGGACGCGCAAGTCCCAATACGGCGCGCAAGTCCAAACTGGCGTGCAAGTGTCACCAATGCACCTGCGCGACGCTTACTTCCTCGACAAAAAACTTGCGCGGTTCACTTCCTTTCACTCCCAGACCGCCTTGGGCGCACTGCAGACAACTGGCGCGCAAGCTCTGCTTGTGCGACCAAACTACCACCTGCGCGACTCAACCACCTGCGCGACGAGAGCTCGAACAATCTCTCAGCCTTGAACTCCATGAGAAATGAGGATGGGTGGTCCCGTATTTATAGGCAAACTGGACCCCTTGCGCGTCGGCGCGCAAGTCATTGTTGGTACACATCCTGAACATCCACTGAGGATTGACAACAAACACAAACCATATGCCAAATCATGCTTTGAAGACCCTGGTTCCAACAGAAAACAATTTATACTTTGTTAAAAATAAAATTGATCGAAAATATTTCTAATTAGATAATGTTCCTATGGATTAATAACTTTAGTCCATTAGTATAATGTCGTCCATTTATAGAACATGATTAGTTTAGTTTATTAGACTAAGTAATTTTTGGTCTACTATAGTGATTTTATATAATCATTTATATAGAATGTGCTTATTTTATTGGTCTATCCATGTATTTTTTCATATTAATAAAATAGTTTTGATATATAAAAAAATTATTCCAATGAAATATTAACTTATATACTGTAATATTGAAAGTATTTATAAACGTTGGAGCATTTTTTTCATAATTGTGACGATACTAACAAAAGGACACCAAATGAAGATTTATAAAACATTTTTAAATGTTAAGATGGATTTCATTCTTTACCATTGAAAAAAATATCCAAAAATAAAATAATATAACAATTGGATTTTGGTAATAAATAGAGGTGAAAATTTATAAGAGTAGTAAGATTATTTTTTGACCCAACTCATCTAAAGCTTATTATGATGAAACATCTTGTTACTTATTCTTTATCAATATTTAGAGAGTTTTTCTATAGAATCTAAGTGAGTATTTTAAATTCATTATAATATTTTAATTTAATAATTTTTTATTACCTGGGTTTAGATTAATTTATTCTAGGGAATATAAGGCTATTAATTCGGACCAGGTTGATTTTGGGATTTTTGTGCTAGGAAGATAGATCTTATTATGAGAATTGTGATCGAGTGATTTATACGACATGAAAGATGGAACAAAAATTTTGGTTAAAAATATGAATTAATTAATTTAATGTTATTTAATTCATATAAACCAATGGTTATAATGTTCTTATTTATATTATAATGTATTTGTAGATTTTAATTTAAAACGTTGCAATGTTTTGTGTCTGTCGTTTTTTCAATAAATTATTTCTTCTATAAATTTGTTTAGAATAATTTACTTCATGTCAAACTATTTAAATTTTAAATCATGGATAATATTAATGTTTTATTAATAATATATGATAATTATATGATTTATATCTATAATAAATCAAATGATGAAATGTTTTTTAGTCCTAATTTTAGGAAACTATAATCAACAACCATCTTCAAAGAAATTTTTTCACATTTGGAGTCTTTGGTAGTAGATTCTGAGAAGAATCAAGATTATGTTTAAATTATTAATTTTATTGGAATAATATATTATGTAAATAAATTTTTATATATCTTTTAACTCTTAATGTTGTGAAAATAAAACTGTTTTTTGATTATTTTATTAAATGAATCGTTCTCCATATACTTTTTTTGTTCTAATTGTTTTCCAATCACTTATAGTTGAACGTTTTTTTATATTCATATATGAATTTTCATTAAACTGAATAATTTTTTATTTTTGATGTTCTAAAATTTTACGTATACCATATACCTCCCTTATTATTTTCAAAAATAACAAATGAGAATTTGTTAGGTGACATTTTGGTGTGAAGAATTATTATTTAAGTAGTTTTTATAATACTATAATTCTATAAAATCTTCTAGATTTTTTTTGAGTAATAATGAATATAAAAATATATCATTGGGAAAGAATATATGGGATATTATAAGAAGAACGTGGGAAATTTTTTTATAAGAAAAAAAATGAATTGATCAAATATATAATGTGGAAGGAATTTTATATTTTTTAATGTTCATTGTTTTTACCTTTAGGTGTTGGGTACTATTCTTACCATAAATGAGGAGATTTTTTATTAAAATTTAAAAAAAATATATATTCTATCCTTAAATTCAAAAATTAGAACACATTTTTATAAATAACATACATTACTAAATTACAATATCACAGGATTTTATAGTGTTTTCATTGAAGATAACCACTTCTAAAAAATGTTGAAAACATTTAAAATTTATGGATATGAACATTATATTTGTATGGAAATAATATTCTTATTCTATATAATTGATGGAGTTGAGTTCATCATAATGATTGAGTTTTGTCTATCAGACTGACAAAGTCAATTTGATAAGACTCAATGAGTTTAATCTATCAGACTGATAATTTCTAGTCCATCAGACTAAATATGTTTAGTCCATTGGAATAATTACATTTATTTCATTATAATGACCCATTCTGAAAAAATCATACTAACATAGTTATCATCCATGTAAAAAAATTATGCACTATGAAGAATAATGTTTATAATATAATGATCAAAATTATTTATACCAAAAGAAGAATATTTTCAACAATGTGATGATGATTAAAAAATGAAATCAGAGGAATATGTACATAAAATTATGAGCCGTCAAGATAGGCCATATCAAAGGACATTTATATCAACTCTGGTTATCAAAGAATATGATTATTAGAGCTATTATTATAAATAGAGGTGCATTTGTGGAGGTAAGAGAAGCTGACTTTGTGTCTCAACCTGCCTGAATAATAACATTATGTAACATATTACTGCTTATTATTTTTAAATATTGATAGAGTTTTTGTTCAAAAGAATATAAGTGAGTACTGTAAATTACTTATAATATTTTTCATTTTCATTTATTATGTATAATCTTGGTATATATTGATTGATTCTGGGGATATGGAGACTGTAGATTAGAATTTGGCTGACCGAAGGATTTAGGGAAAGGAAGCCATATATTATTTTGAACATTGTAATTGAGGTATTTAATCTTGAATAAAAAAACCAAATAGTATGTTCAAAATAGTGAATTCATTATATAAATATTCTTTACATCATTTTCATTGAAGGATAATGGTTACTAATGTTTTTATAATGATTCTATTAGTTTTAATTAATAAATTTATAATGTTTTTTTTGTTATTTATTCAAGTCATTATTTATGATATGAATTAGTTTAAAATGTTTTACATTTGGTAACATTACTAATGTTAGATATATTGGATAATTTGTGCATCTTATTAATAAAATCCAATGATTATATGATATCTTTGTTCCAAAGATCAACTGTAGTAAATGTTTTTATTAGTTATGATACGTTGAAACTAAAATTCACCCATCCACTTTTAGACATTTTCACAAACATTAGTAATTACATTTGATTATTTATTATACATTTTATGTAGATTAATATTTGGTAAAATTTATTATTTAATTGATTAATTCATACTACAATGTTACAATCATTGTTTCTGATTCTCATCTCACTTATAATTCTGTAAGTCAAATGGAATTTTGACAACAAGATTTTTTTTCTAGTTTATTTATAACCTTATAATATTTTTTTCTTTTTCTCATTAAAATTATATCCATATAAAAATAATTCATTTTATCCCTCTTTAATAATTTTTTAATTCATATATTACCAATGTGGCCACGATTTATTTCACAATCTCACCCTTATTTATGATTTTTTATGTATATATATTTTAGGGGTATTATATGATACTTATATATTAAAATATATTTATTTAATTATCCTAGAGTTGTTTTTATATGTCACATGTTTTCCTATGAACATTTATATATTTCTACTTAATATGACCAAGATGATGATTTTTATGAAAATCTATACATATTACCTATTAGGTCGAAGAACATTTTTTCCACATATATGTTTTTTAAAAATATTTCATGAATGATATAATTTATATTTCAATAATTTTTTACATTAATTTATAAATATATTTTTCTTTATTGAAAATGGATAAATAAATATTATTTTTCATTTTAACCTGATAACACAATTCCAATTTCATTACAATGTTAAAAAGAGAATGTTTTTATGGATTTCACTTAGACAACTTTTTCTATCATTATAGTCAACCTTTTTTATAGATCCAATATAATATTCCATGGATATTTGGAAATAAATTGATTTTCCTAATATTATAGGTATTCTAATATTTTAAATAAGTTATTTCATAATTAGTTTTTTATTTTTCGAATGAAATATTTTGGTGATAATTTAAAATTATTTTCATCATTTTCAGCATCCTTTTATGAGTCTTATTATTCACTGAGATAAAATCTGAAGATACCGTCCACCATATTTCTCTATATGGTTAACGATCATTTTTATTGGGGAAGGTATTGAAATTATTTATAATAGTTTTTTAAATGTGGGTATTTTTTGTTTATTAATATATATTAATTAATATGTATTTTTTGATAATATGATCAATGAATTGGAAAATTAATGTGATGGGTAAGACTATTAATTACAAACAACCTTGATGCATATATATTTTTATGGGACAAAATATGACTGGTATTTAGCATATCATATACACATTAGTTTATGATATCATGGAGTAATGCCTTGCTCGTAATTTTAATATGTATAAAATTATGTATTCAATCATTATGAAATTGGTTATAGAAGTTCAAGCTTTTATTCAAATAGTTATGATATCCATGGAAAGTTTTCACTCTAATTTAAATATTTATTTATAATTATTTGATCATTATTTTTAAAATTAACATTTTTCAATCAATTTTTATTCTTTGATAGTTTTCACTATTTACATTCCTGTACTGATCATATATTCTAACATAGTTATTTTATTTCTTTTCACTAGGATACTAAGATGGGTATTATGAATGATATAGATGGATACTATAGAGGGAATAATAATGTTCTCAAAGAAAATACTATATTTTATTTTATATTTTCAAATGTAATGTTAAATTAACAAAATGTATAGAGATTTTAAGACAAAAAAACTATCAAATATTTTAGGATGAGATCCCTTGTATATTAAAACAACATAGTAGAAATAGAACAAGATTTTAGTTACTAGATTTCAGGCATTTAAACCCAAATTATATATACATTATATAATTATTAGGGAATATAAATCATTTATAAATATCATGTATCATTTATACGATACAACTTTATCATTTTTAAAACATATTCCATATTTCATATTAAAAAATATTTTTATGTTGTTATATAAAAACATATAAATTATCAATTTTTAAAATTAAATTATAAAATTAATTTCCTATTTTAGTTCAACATATTAATATTATTTAACATGTTCAACATAATTTTATTTGATAAATATAATATTAGTATGATTAAAGTAAATTATTGTGATAATAGTGAAAATGTTTCCAAATTAATTGTTTATTAGTATTTTGTAAGTTTTATCTTATCAATATAATTGGTATAATATAAATAATGACAAAAATATAGTGTTTTAACATATATATAATCATATTATCCCTCATTTTATTGGTACTAAATACAATATAATATTTTAAAAAGATAATGAATAAAACTCATTTTAAATTTTTATATGTATATAATATATTTTAAATGAATTTTTTTATATATTTTATGTATTTTATATATTCAATTAGAATAAATTGATATTTATAAAAAAAATACATTGTTTAATAGGGAATATGTTATATTTTTCCAAATAATATTTTAAATTCTCAGTTAAAAACTATTTATAAATGTCAAAATGAAAATGATAAAATGTAAAAACCTATGGTAAAAGAAATGAAAAACATTTAAACCATAAGTGAGAAGTATTAAATGATTATTTAAGGGCCCAATAATACTTCAAAACCCATTAATTCAATTTATTACATTTATTGGAAAATTAATAGTGTAACGATATTGCAGAACAGTAGAGAGTATTCCTAAAAGTACATTTTTCAATTTTAATAATTGAATAATTCACCCTCATTGGTTACATTACCCATTATAATTTACCTTGAAAATAATCCCAAATTAACTCTTCATGAATTACGTTTTTCATCCAAGATATATTATTCTATAGCTGTTATCTAGAGAACACCTTTTCTGAAATGACCATTAATATAAGTTCAAGTCTCCAATGTATGTATTTCCTTCATCATTCTCTTTTTTCCATTATATCTCTATGCCACATATCATATTTCTATAAAAATATAATTAAATTAAAATAATAATTAATATTAAATTTTATTTTCATTAAAATTATAATTATATATTTTTTCATGTGTTGTGAAGAATGTAATAGTCCTTGGTGCATTGCATGGACTGCCGCCTCCACAATTTGAAATACTCCAATTTCATTAAAACCTCTAATTATTTGTTTTAATAATTTTATTGAATATTAAATATTATATATATATATATAAATATTATGTTTTCCAAATTTAAATATTCCATATAGATTCGTTAACATTTATCATGTAATGAAAACCAGAACAATGTATTGTGTACAATACAACCTCTATTATTTAACATTGTTTTCATTATGATAATACCTATAAATCATTAATAAAAACTAATTTCCAGAAATATAAAAAATATAAATTATTTCACAATAATTCTATTATAGTGATATCCTTAAATTCCATAACCACACACACGAATAGATATATAATGTGTTCATGTTTAGGTTGTTTTTCCGCAGATTTTAATAATGTTATAAAACTGTATAATGGATGAATATGTGAAATAATATTCTAATATTACTATAAGATTATTGTAAATTAGATATTTTTTGGTTCTATGATGGTAATATTAAATACATTAATTGTTATTAAAATTTCATCTTTGATTGCTAGAACTAAAAAAATATACTGACATCGAATTAATTTTTATGAAATCATATGAAAAAATGTATAATAAATAAACAAACAATCATTATAAATGGTCAATAATATTATCAAATATATAATATTATATTCCATAATTATTAATATAATAATTTTAATTTTATAATTCATAAAATTATGAGTATGGGGTGTATGAATCTTGAACATGAAATGAGCCTCTGTTTAAATCACCCAACATTGAGGCATGGTTAGCTATTATTAAAGAATATTATGTTGTGATGTGTATATAATATCCGATTGAGTTATACGATCAAAAAATATTTTTCCAAGTTAAAATATCACTTTCATTATTTATAATTATTTTTTTAGATGTTATTTTTATCATCCCAAAAATATAATTGGTTTTCATAAGTCAATATAATTTCTTGAGATATATTATTTATCCTTTCTATTTTCCTTTCATTTGATGTTGCATTAAATTCTATTATCATTGGAGATAAATTTTTATTCAAATAATATTTATTAAAGGCTTTACTTCCTTATTTAATAAGAAAAATTGTGTATAAGTAATCATATCCATATAATCAAAAGAATCTCATCATCTTTGATTATTAACATTCACAACAATATTATGATTTCTCAATTAGAAACATTATTATATATTATCTCATAAGAACATCATTTCTTACAACATAAATTTAAAAATTCAAATATTATTATCCATTTTTATTATGTGGGATGTGAACCAATGGTATATTAAAATATTAAAATGTGTTTCCATGTCTGATTGGTATTTAATGTTCAATTACACCCTATTTACCTTTGAGTAACACATTCTCATTCATTTTATACCTATTTTGGAAAATTTTTTCTCCATAACATCTAATTTTATTTTTTATGTCCCTTACGTATATAGCTAGTTAAATAAACATTTCTTTTAAGAGGTTATACATGATTTTATTTTCCATCAAAATAATAAATTTTATACATACTTGATCTAAGAGAACATTATTGTTTATTATCTCAGATCAATATTAATACCAATAAAATGTTTTTGAACCATGAGTAATAAATAAAGACCCTAATTATTCAATGTATAAATATCTTGGTTCGATTTTTATTTTATGGAAAACTATAATGAATTTCCTACTCAAAAACATCATTTATATATAATGATTCACCAATATGTTATGTTTTTATTCATGCTTCTCTTAGGTTCTTTACAAGACTTATCTTTACAAGATTCCAATTTCAAAAAAACTATTTTCCATTTTAAATATGAACATAAAAAATCATTTAATTCTTTTTTATATATTGAAACCTTTGGATTACCCATCAGTTATGTCTTGAATTAGAATTATGAAACACACTCCCTTCTCATGGGGTTGATCAAGATTATCATTACTTTTTTCTCATATTTAATTTATATATACAATTTTAATTTATTTAGTTTGTGTTACAAGATCTATATACACTTCCATTGAATTTTGGAATACTATCTATCACTTGAGAGGTAATATAAGAAATAATGTATTGAAACAACTCTTCAGTTATCATTTTACACTATGCCTATTGGATTGTGGAGTGTACCTAATACACCATTGAAAATTTTCTACATTATAATGATCTCATTTTGAGATTCCCATGAATTGTTTTATGCTTTCAGGTATTATGATTTTCCTTAATATTAAATAATTTCTTGATCATTTAATATGGATTTGTTATTCCATGTTTCCATTATTATATTCACTTTCCTTATTGTGTCATGTTATTCCACTTAAATATCATTTTATTATTTATTACCATTTATATTCACATATTTGAATTTCTTGATTACTATTTTTATTTTTTATTTTCTGTATTCTATCCTATAATGATTTATAAGACGAATGGGATTTTGAATCCTTATGTAGATTTTTCAATAAATATGATTTGTAATGTTCGAAATGACATATTCATGTGACTAATCATCTAAATAAACAAGACCAATTAGTCATGGGAACATATTTATTAAAAATTTATATTAATAATCAAGGAAGATTATATTTTTAGTTCCTGGGTTTCAGATTAATCATATACGTGATTGGCCTCATTCATATCATTGGATTCCAAGAAAGCATTTAAAGAAAATGTTAGTCCAAGAATTAATATTTTATTCTTCTCTTATATCACGTTTCTCATGAAAAAATAATTAAAATTGATGATAAAAAATATAGAGTATCTACATGGACATATCATGTCTCTATGCATAGAAAAACATAAGTTGATTTAATATAAAATATACAAGTTTATAAAAATGACATTATCTATGAAATTATGTAAATATGAATGAAAATGGAAATACAATTAGTGAAATAATGTAAAATAATGACAGGAGTGATGAACATATCTCATAGGATCTCCATATAAATATAAATGAAAAGATTTTAATATACTATATATAGACCCAGTGGAAGAAGTGTATAAGATAAGGGAGGAAATATTTGTTTTTCCAAAGTGAAAAATGTTAATCATTATTTATAAAATTTTAAAATTAAAAAATAAAATAATCAATTTATATGAAATTATATATAAGGGGTAACCTAAACATGACCACTAGGTTAATGGTGGAACACCCCTATCTTAGGATTTATTTTGGAATGAAATTCTTGTCATGGAAAAATGAAAACTTATAGGGAAAAACAGAAATCCCAATTTCACATAGATATAGGTCAATTTATATGAATAGACATCTTATCATTTCATGACACTCTCTATGATCAAGAATTTGTGGTGATACATCCATCCACAACGAAATTGAATGAAAATATAGGACCATTTCTATTATTATACATCCCTCAACATATTGAAATTCATTAATCTGTTTTACAACCATCTTTTTATAAGATAATATTAGTTTGAAACTCGTATGAAAACTCAAAAACCGACTCCCGACATCCAATGAAACATATATCTTTCTAAAATCAATGAAATAAACATGTAATGGAAACCAATTCATAACATATAATGTGCCGAGTGTTGGAAATAACATCCATATAAAAACTCAACAATAAGTTTATTTACAGGGTCACATAAATATAAATAATTAGCCACTATGATTTTAAATAATCATTTTCATCATAGGAATCTAGAAATAAATATTGTGATTCCATTTCATCTATACAAGATTTTATAACTAACAAGAATAATCTTGGCATGTAGATCAATAGTATGAAGATGTCACTCATTAAATGACATATACAATTATTGCTATATGTCATTGAAGATGATCACATACGATATATGGGGAGATACCAATAAAGCTAATATTTATGGAATATTTGATGCATTAAATTATAAATTTAATAATTTTAATCTACTATTCCAAATTAAATATACCTTCAATAATATTGAATATCCTCAGAAACATGTATGTTATCCTCCAATTATTTTAAAACTGTCGATTCCCTAAATACAAATACCCTCAAAAGAAAACCTGGACACCTACCAAAATATCAAATGAATAGAATATTGAATAATTATACAGCATTTTATAGAGATACGAGATATCAAATAATGAAAAAATATAATTAATATTCCACAGTTTATCATATTTAAGACTTTACCTAATGATAATATACTCCTCTTCCTCTAGTATAGAGGATATCAGAATAACCAAACATATTGTTTCTCAATAGGTTCAATATGGATCAATTTATCAAAATTGTTCATAAAAAAATATCCGAAGAATAACTAGATTATATCGTGATCCATCAAATTTATGGATATGTTCTTAAATGATGAATTATAATTCCCAAATGACCCAATTTTACTAACCATCAATCAAAAGGTGTTATATTGTAAAAATATTTCCAATATATTATATTCCTTCATAAATAGATAAGATAAAATAACCATGAAATAAGATTCTAAATTAGATAAAATAAAATAGGACGGATTAATATTTTACACATCCGATGAACATTAATTATATACATATAATTAAGGAATCATTCCACCTTATTTTGTGGTAATTTTGTGACCTTCATCAATTCATAAAAACCTACCTATATCACATCTCTTGGATGAGGTTAATTCAATAATCAAATCATAAAATCCATTATCAAATCATAACATTATTCTTTGTAATGGGATGAGGCAAGATAATAACTTTAGGTATTTAATTTAAATTTTAAGCAAAATAAAAGTTGAAAAATTTACCTCTTAATTTATTTATTTGTCATGGACCACTAGTACTACTCATAAATGTCATTATAAAACATTGTAATCACTAAATGAATAGCCCATGTTGAGGTATATGAATCAATAATTAGTTTTTTTCACATGTTCATTGGGTATACATAATGAAAACATTTATAAGTTACCAAATTAGTATCATTGGACCAATAAAGTGTTTTATACCTACAATATATATTATCCCCCATAATAAGATATTTTAAATCAATAAAACATCGTTTCTCCACTATATTGATGAGTGAGGATTAGCTTATTAAGGAATTGAGAATAACCCATCCCGAACACTCCTACACGACCTATTCATGGGTATTTATACATAGTGTAATTGTAAAAATGATAAATTTCCATGTAGTTTATTCTATCTAAAAATCGATGGATTGGAGATAGCGGACCCACTATTTAGATAAATATTCAGGTTAAGCTAGATGAATATACTATTTTGGATTATATTGTTGGAATATAAAAATCAATCACCCAGGATACGGTTAAACCAATAAAGTATTTTATACACATTTACATTCAAATATAGATCATGAATCATGGAGTTTTTTTAAAATATTTTCACTTACCTTCACCTATAAGTGGCTATACACCCATCCTAAATCAAAATTACACTATGTTAGACCCATACTGAATCAAAATACAATCTATATTCATTGCTCGAATTGGTTATTTTTATGATGAAAATAGATATCAACGTAATATAAAAATCCCAAAAGTATCTCTCATGAGTGTAAAACAACACAATTTTCAAGACCTCTTTTTTATAACATAGAAATATAGAGATGTCCTGAATGAATATCTAGTACTATCAGTCCATTCCAAATAAGCTATTAATCTAAAAAACTACATTGTATTCCTCCATGAAACTATATAATTGATATAATATATCAATAATGATATTATGTTCTATAATACCACTTTTCATTAGAAGTGTACTTCAATGATCTATAAAGGACACAGGAAGATATTTACATATAATAATTACATTCTTAATGTTCTCAAAACATCTCTATATATTGTGTATTGACATCCCTCAATTTAGAGTTTTCAATAATATCATTTATGAATAAATAAAAAATACCATCTAATTAATGAATGATTCCCAAATTTACATTTTCCATAAACACAACAACATTATTCTTCAAACCAAATGACATCATTAGACACTCATACATTCTATAATATCTCTTAAATGTAGTTAGATAAATATCTGATTTTTTATTACATAGTTAATGATATCTAATATTATAACAATAATAGAGACCACAACAATTTATATAACATATAAAATATGAAATCCAAATGTAAAACATTACACAACTTATTAAACAATTCATTATTCAATCAATATTAATAAGAAATTAAGTGAATCAAATTTTACACATTCTTATAACATAATATGTGAGCACGCCTTATGAATATGACTTCGTTAATGAATACATTTTCCTCTAGGTCCACTATCTTAACCTTTAACTCATAATTCTTTGATTTAGAAACCCAATATAGTATAATTGTTATGGTATCTAAGAATTATGTAATCTCAAAAATTAATTTCATATCTCTCTCTCACGTATCATCACGAATAATAAATATGGAAAATGTCATCAATCTAGTCAACCATAAATTGAAATAAATAAATAAACTCTAATATTATAGAAATAATATTCTATAATACTATCTAATGGTCACCCAATATTTTTGATGCTCATGTCCCAAATAGTGTACATAAAAATATTATTCTTTGGAATTGGTATAATACTCACTTTTTTAAGATTTGAAGAAAACCCTCCAGAGAGAACAATCTATGTATTATCAATAAAAAGTAAACTAAACCATTATCATGATCATATAAAAAATATGTATTTCTAGAATGATAGAGTCAAAAAGAAACTAATTCCCAATAATCAAAATCAACCTCCTAGGATACATATAAAATTAATAAGTTTGTACCCATAATTTTATATCAAAAGATATAGTGGCATACATATACTCTGTTAGTAACCCCACAATATTGATAATGTTTTCCAATATTACAATATATGATGCTATTGTGTCAAATAATATAGAAGACAAGGTATGATCCACTATATTTTTTTATCTAAGCATTAAAGGTAACTCACTATAATTATAATGGTCTCGATAAATAAATTGATGTTCCTCTAAACCTTGTGACCGCTATTTGGTTTCATAACATCGCTCAGGGGAATCACACTAATATAAGTGTTTTCCAATACTATAAGAACCAAATAATTCTGAATAACATAAATTTCTAGAGGAAACCCAACTATGAAACTACTGGGGTACTTCTAGATATGATTATAATACCTCAGTCAAATCATAATTGCACACTCCCACTGATTATGGTTCAATAAATGAGTATATATGTAAGTTTTCCTAATCTCTATAATAGTTTCACTTATTCCCTAATCAATTTATATTTTTTTTATACTCGTTATTGTACTATAATATTAATAATTAATAAAAAATTTCCCTCTAATGGGGAGAAATAAACCTCTAAAATGACTATCCTCATTTCTACTACCCTTGTAAGACACTCTAAGCCTTTAATTCCTATTACTTAATGAACATCCTTGATCATATTAGATATTGTGAACCACTTAGATAATATAGTATAAATAATGTTATTTTCTATAATATGGTATTATATAGAACATCAAAAAATTATTTTAAATGGGATATGTTCATGAGGAATAAAAAATTATATATCAATAAATACACAAAACACGTAACTCTACCTATATCATAAATACAATTTATTGTAAAAAAGAAAAAATATTAGTGTAATTGTTGGCATAGTCGATAACTAATATTCCACTAAATGCGTTATGATTGAATTCCTTATACCTATATAATAATATTTTCTCTAAGAAAATCTGATTAAATAAATAAGGATGAAAATTATTCTTTGAAAGGACTATATTAATGTAAATATGAATTATGAAACACCCCAGTGTCTAGATGGTCAATAATGAATATTGGATAAAGGATTTAACATTATCATGATAGATTTATTTATATTGTAGAAAATGGTCCACTTAAAACTCAATCCAAAATCCATTATCCAATGAACCACCCTCACTATAATGGTCAATCAATTTTAGTATCTGTGACCTAGGTGGAGGGGTTGATAATTGTCATCATTACAGATAGTTGAATTATAATTTATGAATTTTAATTGAATTATGTGTGTTTTATTCATGTTTTGAGTATATTTTTTTATTCTTCAAGGGTGTTAGTTTAGTGTCTTTACACATGTACCTATTTCATAGGTTTTGGTGGAATAAATTAAGAAGTAGGTAGAGGATCACATAATAATAAGTAGGGTTAATTTTGTGGTGGAGTGAGGCACATGTTTATCTTTATATAGTAGGAGGTTGATCAGAAAAAATGGAATGTTATTCACAATGATATCCATATATATATATATATATATGAGTTTTGGATTTTATTTTTTATCATAATATAATGAAAGAAATTTAATTTTAAATCCATAAAATTAGTGTAATTTTTTTTTCAAGAAATCTGAAAGGGGACACAATGAAACAACCAAGAAAAATAATAAAACACTAGGCCGAACAATAGCTGGTTGTATGTGGGTTTTTTATGAATATGGAGAAATAATATATAGTATGATGATTATGTTTTTCAATAATAATTCCCTAAGGCTGTGGTGTTGCACTGGTATGCCTAGAGTAGTGTCGTCAGAATTCCATTAATGGGATATTTTTTTAATGGATGACTATGATCATGCAACAATTAACCATTGTGAATATTTTTAAAATGATATCAATTTTAAACTAACAATTTTTTAATTTTTAAATCCCTTTAGGATCCTTTTTTAACCTATTTAGACGAAGGAAGAGGGTCTCTATTTGGCAGTCCAATTTTACATATTTATGTCCACAAATAAATTTTGTTTTATGGGATTTAAACATGTTGAATGAACGTTTTTGGAGAAATGATTTCATCAGAGCATGGTGGAATCATCCCATCTCACGGATACGTTTTGTGTGTCTTGTATGAGAGGATGCCATAAGCGGTGATCAAGTCTCTTTTTTTTCTATTTTTATATAGGAATGTTTCACTATGAATATATATATATGATATTTTTTAAAATATGTAGATTAATTAGAAATTAATTTAGATAAATAGATTTGTTTTTATTTTCTGTTTTTCAGTCATGGTGAATGTATAGAATAGACCAGAACATGTGGTTCACTACTTTTTTCATAATTTTTCTCATTATTATCATAAGATAATTGGGGGTTAGTTCCATCAGGGAGTCCATTTATAAATCATTAATTTATGTAGTTTTACTTAATATTAACGAGTTCATATGATTATTTTTTATATATTATGTTAATGTTTTCATCATTATTATTTTATACAATTTATTTTTAGGAATAATAATATTTGAAACAATAAACTAGTTTGGGATCTTATCTGCATAATATTGATAATTATTTACATAAATTTTTAAATTTTTTTTGGAAGAACCTTAGTAAAAAATTTATGGATGGAACCCATTTTATATTTTTTTTGTAATGAGTAAGGTTATAATGATATATATGTTTTAATTCATAAATATGTATTTAAAATCGGGGTTTTATATAAATGAGTTTCTTATGGAAAATATTTTAAAAGGAAATTCAGGGTGACAAACATAATTTTGTGTGATAGATTTTATGTGAAATTCCAAAATGAAGTGGCAATTTCTATATAATTTTTCTATGGGGATTTTGGGAAAGAGACTGGAAAAATGAAATGATGCAGGTGCTTAATTTTATTAATGGATTATCAATTGGATTATTACTCTATTTTTATGGAATTCTATAATGTATTTTTTTAATATTTGGTTTGGTAAATTTTATCATTTGTAGATCATGAAATATCTTCTAAATATTATATATTCTTCATACTTCATTAGGGATTCATGAAACTATAATACTTCCATACCATGCAATAAAGTTTATATGTGAACATATGGGAATTCATTTTTGTTATTGAATTAGTTTGACCAATAATATTCTCATCAAGTTTTATATGTTCCTAAAATACTTTGATTTAATATAGTTGACTCATTAAAAGTAAAATAATTTTAAAATTTATTAAATTTGGTAGAATTCCTTTTGATTCCTAGGATATATATGGTCCCATGAAAATGATTACATCAGACCTATAATAAAATATTTGTGATCTGTTGAGACATTAATGGCCTCATGATTTGGCATATGGTTTCGAGTGGTAAAATATTTAAAATTTTATTTTAGTACAAAATATGTAAAAACATAGTGGATGAATATTTGTGGTATTTATTTTTGAAACATATAAGGTATTTCAATTTTATATTATTTTTTGGAATATTTCATTGAAATTGTGATTGGTTATTTCAAATGACATCATTATTAATGATTATGTTTCTTATATATTAATATGAGGTTAATAAATGATTTGAACATGATACGAGTGAGAGATTGGTAGGTTTTTATGTTATCATATAGAGTCAAGAATTCCCCCACCCTTACTAAGCAGATGGGGAATGAGATGTTATTGGGTGGCCTCCCAGAGTGATAGAGGATAACCAAATATATTAATTAATTTCATCCACTGAATTATAGGAGATGGTTTCTAAAGTTATTGTGTGTTATCTATTGAGTGTGTGGGTAGGTTTCATGACAATTATTTGTTCTCCCCTTTAGTGAGTGTTTATAACTTGAGATATTAAAATATGGCATCCCCCTTGTGAGACTTTATGGTTAGAGTTTTTTTCTGTGGCCTCATATATGTGAAAAGGGATGTAAAATAATTGGTCTGTGGTATCCCATGAGTGATAAGGGATATAGGAGATAATTCTTCATGACCACCCCTATGTAATGGAAGACTTTCTGTAAATTGATATTTGAAAATCCATGAGTTAGAGGGTTTAGATATTGTATTGGTAGGAGTCTTCATATGGGTTTGATGTGGGACTATTCCTTGAGATAGAATATATAAATATTGATTAGTTAATTTAGTTTCTATGGGGAGACTATCATCATTATTAAATTACATAAAATAGGTGGGTTGATGTGTTATAGTAGCTTTATAACCACATAATAACCATTATAACTTTTGATGAATGTATAAGTAATGTTATATTTCAATGTGGGTGACTTTCATGATAATTAAATTAAATCTTCTATGTTTTCATCCACATCAACATTATGACAATAGTACATAGTGTGTTGTTGAAAGTGGAATAATCATACTAGGTTGTAGGGATCACCACTTCTCGTATAAGAAAAACAGGTTTCAATATGTGTGACCGAACCATTAGTTTTCTTTTCTATAACTGGTATCTATTAAAGATCGATGCGTGGTTTGGGTAATGTTTTTCTGGATTATGATTTAACAAAGGCGGTAATTTGAGTTGGGAAAGATGCTATTGTTATTTAATTTTTAATATTTATTCTCTATGGGTAAGAGTAAGTGTCCCACTGTTTTAATTATATTAATAATTCATACTATGGGTGCCTAAAAAACTCACCTACTTGTATTGATGTATCATATTAACTATTTAATACATTTATTATATAGGTTATCGGGTAATATCAACAAATTTAATATATATAGGGGTTTGGGAATATTATTATTTGGTTATGATTTGATAAATATTCAACAGATTCAAGGAAAAACCATAAATTTTACATTTGTAATAATTTTCTTCCCCTAAATGTAATAGGCTCCCTCTTCTACTTGGAGTCCAATAAAATATGGGGGAATCACATTTGAAGAAATGAAAAACCCCCTACATTGGATTTATTATGTTGATGTTTATAGAGGTGTTAAAAAGTGGTACCTAATAAAGTTTCTAATTAAGCTATTGTTAGGCATATAGGGAGTTCATATTCTATGGAATGAGAGGTAGACCCAAATACTACTTTTCAAGCACAGAATTGTTTGACACCAATGTTCCCTATTGATGTCCCAATTCATCTCTTTTAACATTATAATGATTAATATGTTTTAATGTCATTTCCAAAGAGAGAGATATGAGGATAGAAATGATTCAAGGGTTTCAAAAATGATTTATTGAGTTGTTCATGAATCATGATAAATGTCATTCTAGGACATGATACATATAAATATGAGATGTAATTTCTAAATATTACCAAATTGGAATCGGTAATTAATTGATACAACATCTAATAAATTTTATTTATTTAAAATAAAAAATTTGTAGTGATTAGATTATCATGGATTAGAGGGGATTTTTTGAATTAATTTTTATTAAGATTTGACGGAAGCTATATGGAAATGACTATATAGATATTGGATAATTACTAAAAAAATTATTTTCGAATGTGAAACCCTAATTATAGGTAATTCAGTTTACATGAAATTGTATAGATATGAATTTTTAATAAATGAATCATGGAGCATGTGACATTGAAATGGTTTTAGATTTTTTTAGTTTTGTATAAAATATTAAGAATGTGGTTTTTTGATGTTGTATTTAATAATGGATTTTGAAAACATGATATATTATAATCGGAAATTTGAATTTCTTGTATAATGATTTTTGGGATTCTATTGTTTTTTGTCATAACCTATGGATTACTAAATGAGTTTTAAAAAAACATGATGGAGATGGTAAGAGTGATGTTATTTTAGGTTGTTTTTAAATAATTTGTCAATATTTGTGTAAATAAGGTTTCTTGGATCATAATGATTGTATTAGGAGTTATATGGTTGTTTTGAGTGTTTTGTGTTTGTTTATATTATCATTATTTGTTGTGGTATTCCCATTTCAACTCAAATACTGTGTGATTTGTTTTATTCTTGAGTTTATAGATGTTATATTTGATTTTTTATTAGTTTAGAGTGATGGATTTATGATTTAATAGTTCATTTATATGTTGGGGGAAACATTGATATATTGACCTTTATTAGTGTAATAGTTTTTAGGGGATCACCATTGTTTCAAAGAAAAACTGATATTCAACATTATATTATATTGGTATTGACATGTTTGAATTAGAACCTTCTAAATTATTTAATGATGGTGATGAGGGGGTAGTTGAAGAGATTTGTTTTTAGATTATAGTGATTTTATTTTTAACATATAGTGAAATTAATCTAGTTTAATGAGGGAGATCATGTCTTCATTTTTTGAAATATTTATTATTTGGTAGGGAAATTTTTTGTAATAGTTAACATTGGTGTTTAGATTTATATATTAGATGTTTATTTTCAGTTCATACCTAAAAATTAGTAATTTAGTGGGGAGTTTACTGTGGGGATCAGTTATTATTTATGGTTAATATATTTTCATTGATTCTTGAGAATAAGAAGTCATAATGTGATGATTTCATAATGGCCGATGTTTTTTTATTATTAGAGAACTAATTGAGAGTCAAAGATTCTTCCTCCTAGTGGATGGGAAAATTGAAAATTTTTAGGTTTTATCTATGTATTGGGGTTTGGATAATGTATTGGGTGTGTTTTGGGGTGTTTTGGGGTTATTTTTTGGAAATATAATGAGAAACAATGTTCATAAGTTTTGACCCCAGAAAACGCATCCACAAAATTTTATGAACATTCCCATAAATGGTCCAGGAGCGTATCTCATTCCCAAAGCTTTGATTTGAATAGTCATGGAGACCAAATGGAGTTACAAATTAGAAGTTATGGTCGTTCGAAGTCGGGGTGCTAGGAATGTCCATCCTGGGCAGTTTTTGGGCGAAGTATGGATTTACATGTGAAAAAGGAGTTTCGTGCAGAAAACCATTTTCACGCGCGGAATATTCTATGCCCATCATTGCTCTCGCATAATATTACATTCCCATCTTGGCGCGTGTGGAATTTTATGCGCACTGCCTTGCAAACAATGAATTTTACTCGCACCGATGCTTGGGTTTCTGCCTATAAATACAAGTGCACCCCCCTTCTTCAAGTGGGACCCAGAGGTCTTCCACCGCTCTGATGCGCGTAAGACTCGAGTTCCCACGCCCGCGTAGAAGACCCCACTCCGGCATTCAAAACATTAGTTTTGCACAGAAAAGGGCCAACCTGCACAGTTTTCCATGCAACACATATTTTTTGCAAGCAATAGTGCCTTTGAGCCCAATTTTTTGCACGTTAGTGCAGCACCGATCCTATTGCATGGAAGCCTTCCCTATTGTGCGCACCCCTTCCTTTTTCATGCAAGGCATCCCTACTTTCCACAATTCCTTCCCTTTTGCATGCACCACCACCTATTGTGTGCACACATATGGTATTGTACGCCCAACTCCTGTATTGCGTGCCCGGCTCCCGTATTGCATTCCCGCCACACCTATTACATGCGCCACACCCCTATTGTGCGCCAACCTGGTGATCTCCACACAACCTCCCCAATTTCATGCTTGCCTGCCCTATTTACGTGCACCCACCTCTAACCTATGTAATACCATGATTTGAGATACTCCTCCGCACACCAAGGAAGACCTTGAGTTGATGCATCTTTCTTGGTTCGTTTCCAATGTCATGAGTTGAGATTCTCATCATCGATTCTCCGAGTACCTTGAGTCGAATCATTCCTCATGAAGCTCCTCCAAACCCTATCACTTGGCTCATATGCCAGGTTGAACATGAAAGGGCCACCATTGCATAAGACCCAACACCAGCCATTCTAGGTGCCTTATGGCAATAGTCCTATCTACACGACTTTAAACTATAGTAATATCTATGTTCCAAACATAGGATGCCTCTTACTCCAAATAAGAGATGCCTTGTGCTCCAAGCATAAGATTCCAGTAGTCTTATTTACACAACTTAAAACAGTAGAAAACCATATGTTCCAAACATAGGATGCCACTTACTCCGAATAAGATATGCCTTGTGCTCCAAGCATATGATGCCAATAGTCCTATCTATATGGTTTTAAACTGTAGTAATCCCTATGTTCCAAACATATGATGACTCTTTCTCTAAATAAGAGGTGCCTTGTGCTCTGAAAAAAAGATGCCAATAGTCATATCTACATGACATTAAACTGTAGTAATCCCTATGGTCCAAACATAGGATTCCTCTAGCTCGATACAAGAGATGCCTTATGGTCCAAGAATGAGATGCCAACAGTACTATCTACAAGACTATAAACTATAGTACTCCCTATCTAACAAATGATATGATTCCTCTTTCCCTATACGAGAGATGCCTTATGCTCCAAGCATAAGATGCCAGTAGTCCAATCTACATGACTTTAAACTGTAGTAATCCCTATGTTCCAAACATAGGATGCCTCTTACTCCAAATAAGAGATGCCTTCATCTAATAGTAGACTTTATGAGGAATCAATAACCATCAATTCCCCCTATAGTCTCGTATCGTACTAAATGATCTCTTGGAAATCACTCAACGTGAATTCCCCCTATGGCCCGCATCGAGGAACTACATACTCTCAGAGGAAGCACTCAACGTCAATTCCCCTTGGGGTCTCGCATCATAAAATTAATGACACTCTAGAGAATTCCTTGCATCCATTCTCCCTTTGGTCCATATGCTAGGTTCTCTCATCCCCGTGTAATATAAACTTGCATAACGCGTGTGTATTACCCAAGTAAACCTCAAGAACTACTTGGATATCATTATAAGGCTCAACATCAAAATAGTACAACATTTCAATTATGTTACAACTAGGCATGGAAACTAGAAGAACACCTAACATGCAATCGAAGTACAGAATACATCCAAAGTACAACAAAAACTACTCTATTTACAAAGGTAACCCTCCACTATAGCAATAAAGAAAGAAACCAATAAATCAAGGGAAAAATAGGAAAACACACAATTATTGTTCAAGGGAATTGGTGAAATAGCACAAGATACTCAATGAATTTCTACATAATGGCACAAACCACCTACCTCGATCCTAGGATATTGATATACTTAAACCAAGATGACTGATTCTCTCCCAAATGTTGTAGATCTGAGAAAACTCCCGAGAAGCTCAACTGATGATATCTTGAGAAGGAGGAGGAATTGGAAAACAATGCTCGAGTATAAGGAAGAACTCACTACTAGGATTCCAACACCATTGACCGTGCTCGAATCGGAGAATAGACGGAGAGGTGGGAACTCGTCAATGATTCATGTATCCTCGGTGCTCTCGAACGGACGTATACTAGAAGAAGACGTTTCTATGCGTCAGGCGCAAGCCCAGTCCATTTAGTGATAAAAATAAAGTACATGTTGTGTAGTATTAGAGTACACAACGTGTACAAGGTCTTTCCGTACTCCACCAAAATTGACCTCCACGTCACCCCTACACCCCGGGTGTGTGGACCAGACACAACCAATACACGGCTTTGAGCGGGAAAAGAGTACACGGCATGTTGCAGGTATTGATAAGGGTAAGCGCCCTTAAACATCTGGTACTTGATTGCATGGAGCTGGGGAGGAAGAGACCAATATTAGGCTTATGATGTTGCTGGAGTTGCTGTTATTTTAGTGCTCTGTTTTACTTGTACTTCAACACATTGTTATGTTTGCGGGTTTCCTTAGAAAATTTTACCTGTTGCATAATTATCATAATTACTATATATTCATTGCTTCTACTATTTGGTTTCAGTTGTTGCGTATTGTTTGTTGCTTCCAGTATTTATTGTTGTTTTCCTTACCTTGTATAACATACTGAATGAGGGCTTAGTTTCCCCAATAACATACCAAGGCCCTCACTACAAGTCGGCAGCCTCTGGCGTTTGGGGAAATGCGCTTGAGGTCATGTGGTGAACCGGGTATGGGGCACCAGTGGAGGGGCTCTGGATTTGGGTCGTTACATCTTGTGGGAACATATGTTAAACATATGGTAATAATATAAAACAAGCTATCTTAAACCATGTATAAAAATTGGATCATAATTGAATGTTAAAACAAAAAATATAATATAAGGATGAAATATCATGGATTTTGAATGGTTAGTGTTGGTAAAAAGGCCATTCAATTTCTCACATGTAAAAAATGAGAAAATATGAACCTTGGAAATTACCTCAGTGGAACTCGAATAAGTAGTGGGCATGGAAAATAAAGGTATAATGATGCTAATTTCAATAAGAAAAATGATGATTTTAGATAAAATGATGAGCGTAAATAATGTTCAACATAATTTTTCATTAATACCTCAATTTATTATATGTAAAGAACATGATAATTATCATAATCAAACTTATACTCCAAGGACTTATTATTAAAGGATTCTGTAATGAAAATAATTGATGTGGAATAATTAAAGTGATTATGTGTTAGATATATATAATCATGTTGTTGAGGTATTTTTTAATGTTATTATGGTTGTAATAATCATGAATCATTTAAGTAATGTTTGGAAATATATTCTATTTAAGGATATGCATGAATATGGCAAATGGTACTAATTACATAGAAACATTATATATTAGAATTGATATATCTTATGAAAAAAATGATTGAGGAGAAGATAATAATTGGTATTTTATTAATATTGAGGTAATTATTTCTAGTAAAAAGTATTTGATATTCTGGAAACAGAAAAGATAGATTTAAATCAAAAAAGGTTAAAAAAGGCAGTTTAATGAATAATTCTATTTTAAGGGTTTTGATTATACTCATGTAAAAATTATAATATCGAAGTGTATTTTTTTAAATAGGTAGTAAGGAGACACCACCCCTTTTTATTATTAACCCAGAAACCACATAATATTTTAGCCAGAGGATATCTCATTACATGAACATCAATGTCCAAGGGGCCCAAGAGGCACATAATACATATCCCATTGCCCGAATGAAATCAATCCCTAACTTCGTAACCCAAAAAATAAAACATTTTCACCCATCATTTCTATTTCCCAAGATGACCACCTTGAGGCTGAGGGTCCCTATCCTCCATCAAAGTCATTCTATCACAAAGCATCTACACCATCATGCATGACAACCTTCCACAAACGCATTAACACTTGTGTTTTCCTATCATTGTAGAACCAAAAAAAATGTCTTACTGTCAATAATGATCCACTATAGAGGTCCTCCTAAGAGGATGATGATGCCATGAGCCCCTCCATGGATGCATCTAACATTTTCCTAAACTGTATTCCTTACAGATAAGGGATACCATCATCTATCAAAGATATCTTATCAATGACTATCCACATCGTCGTCAATGATAGCCCTCCATATATGAATTTGTATATTAGTTTCCCCATAAACATTTATCCATCAAATGATGACTAACCATCAAGTCTATGACTATGTAATGGTCCACCTCTGAGGATGATGATTCCTTGAGCCCCTCTATGTACACCTCCAACCTTTGACTCAACTGAGGACTAGGAAACCAAAAGTCGGGAAAGAAACCATTGTATGTGAAAAGGCCTTATGGTTTCAAATCACAACTAAAGGGGGGTATTTGTTTACTTCTTACAAATAACTTATGTGATGTACTAGTTTTTAGAAAATTTATTTATATTAATTATTTGATGGATCAATAATTTTTTGAATTTGGGTAAAATATTATAGCATTAATATTTTTTGTATTTTGTGCTCAATAAAAATATTTTGGTAAATATTTAATTTGTGTATGGTATATAAAACCCTTCTGTATAACATGTTATATAAAATGAAGTATTACATTCCATGAATATAATAAATCATAGATTTGTTTTGGGATATATGTTCATTTATTTATGCAGTGAATTATGCTGAACATTTTATTGCAAGATTAATATGATCTTGTATTCATTTTAGGAATTATATTACCTTATTCCAAGAATTTATGGATTTATTTAATGTTTATTACCAATAGAAATATCTCAATATCATTTTTTGGAGTAATGTAATCCATTAAAAGTTAATATTGGTTCTTCAAAATTGAAAAATTAATTTAATCACTAATTTTTAACAAAAATTTTATGAGATTGTGGTGAATAATGAATAGTGGATAAAAAATTACATGTTATATAAGTATTTTTCCTCAGATTCATTATGTAGATGGAAAAAGATCACTCAGTTTTAGGAAATGGACCATGAAATAATTATTTTATTCAATTTCAATGAACCAAGGGTATATTATATCTTAAAAAATTAAAATGATTTCTCCTTGGTGTATCTTTTATCCAAATATTTATTTTCACTCCCAAGTAATTTTGACTAATTTAGAAACCTTATTATTTTAAGTCCATTGCGTAACACAACAAGATTTTGTGATATTTAATCAATTAAATTAAATTATTCAATATTTTTCATTACACGCCACTCTAATTTTATCATTCATCACACAAAACAACATGTGATACTTTTATTATTAAAATAAGGTACATTTTTACAAGTTTCAATACTAGGTTATCTTGTGTTAGACACGACGAAAAGGTTATAACGAAACCATGACATATTAGAGATTTTTTTTCAAATGTGGCTTTTATAACCCTGTTGTTAAACCTAAATTCATATATACTATTAAAAAATTTTAATCATTTTTTATAATCATTTTATATTTTTAAAACACATGATGAGAAATATATTATTTTTTGTATAGATGTTATATGTTTCAAAATTTATATTTTCACCAAAAAAGATCTTTATTTATTTTTATAAAAAATAATAAAATTAAAATTTTGAAACTATTTGAAATTTAATTTGGTAGAAAAACAAATTTATTAAATAATCGAATCAAAATTACATGAGTGTGACTTTTTTGAAATTTTCTAAAAAGATTATACTTTTTTAAATAGTAAAAAATCATAGTTTTAATTGAAAGCCTCATTTTCATATAGTTTATTTATAAGGGGTAATTATATTTTAAATTGTTTTTAATGTTAAAATAATTAAATTATTAAACCATTAATATTAATTAATTCATTATAATCAATATAATAATTCATATTTATGTAAAAACCTGGTACACTTTTGAAATAATTGTCTTAAAAATCTAGGTTTCTAATCATGTCAACAAGATTAATTTAAAATTATTTTTTCACCAATTTAAATTTAATATAGAAAACTGGATTACATATATTTAATAATAATTATTTATATTATCAAATATTTTCAACTAAATTCTTATGAAAAATGAATTTTGAACACAGTAATAATTAATTATCACGGTTAGGGAAAAAATGGTTTTATATGCGATTAATCTAAGACAATATGGGTAAAAATAATCAATTAAATTTTATAAAAACATTGGGATGGAAATATTTATAGCATTTCAAAACAAAGGTTCAATAATGGCCTATTTATGACAAATTGTGACATATGAAAGGTATGTGAGCACTCAATTCATTGCAAAAATACAAATTGTATCCTCTACGCCCTTATAAAAGAACACCCTTCCAATATTTTTTAAAACTAGAATTCCTTTTGGATCGTATAAGACCTAACCAAATAGCATCCTAAATTCATTCCCCAAATCCATTAAATATTTTTTTGAAAAAATTCATTCAAAAGAATCCTTTTAGAGAAAACACTTGGAGGATACCTGATGAAGAAGAAAAATTAGTCAATATGGACTTTTGTTTAATATCACCATACACATCATTAAATTGTAATTATTCCATGATAGTATAATATCCTTAGTATCTTCATTATACTAATTCTATTTCATGTTAAAGTAATAACACGGAACTATCTCTACATCTATCAAACGGGTTATAAAATCATCGTTCATCTTTAGGGAGGACAACAACCGTACAAAATGATGCCATAATTTTTCTATTACCACCAATAATATTTTGAAATAATGATTAATTTATTGTTTATAAATATCATATTTTTGATAATATGATTTATATTTACTAATTATATCAAACCTACCTTCATGATTTATATTTTGTTTGAATATGAACATAGCTCTCAAGTATATAGTAGACTACCACCACATGATGTGATGTGATTTGTTTAAATTTTTTTGGGAATGCATAAATTATGGTTTTAATCAAAATATATTATATATAATACATAACCATAACTCTTTAATGATAATATAGGTCATTTAATTTTTCATTTTAATTATGATATGAAAATGTAAATAAATATTTATAAGTTTGTATGACATACTATCTCCATGAATGTAGATGTTTGTTTTACATATCTAATATTAATGAATTACTCTAAAAACATATGTAATAAATATATATTAATAATATATAATCATATAATTTTTTAATTTTATGTAACTATGATCAATGTAAAAATACCAATAATATAATAATATATATATATATATATAATGAAGCATTTTTTTTTACAAAAAATGTAATTTTAACTACAGATTACTAATAAAATGGTACTAAAATGTCATATGTAAATAAAAAATGTTTTGATAAATATTATTATAATTTTTTTGATCTATAGTAAACTTATATTTATTATATAGAAATTTTAATGTTTATGATGTAATTGAAGACTTTAGGTAATGCATTTATGACTCACTTTTATTTTTCTATAAGGCATATTCCACATCCATCGTGTCTTTATTTTAAGTGGTTTATATGCTTTTGAAGATTTTATTTTATGATTATTATAGTTTAATTTTTGGTATTTTTGCATTCATTTTATGATTTACCCTTAATTATGTTAATGATTCAAATGTTACCAAACCAGTAAGGTATTTTTTTTGAATTTTCATTATTTGTGACAAATGTTATGTTATATTCCTATATTAATTAATGAGGTGTATATACGTGACCAATAAAATTTTATATCAAGAATATATTTATCCTTATGATATTTTATGTTTTTTTTTTGTTTTATACTTCCTTGGGGCATATAGTTCAATTTAACTGATGTGGTAAGAGTTTTATATTACAATCTCATCGATTATAAGGATTTTTTATAATTATTCTTCCATTGATGAAATATTAAATTATATATCTTACAATAATAATTAATTTTTAACTCATATAATTATGTCATTATAATACACATGTTCACTTCATTTTCCTATTATATGTTCACAATTTTTGAAGAAGAATATTGTTAAGAAAAAAAATCATCTTTTAGGTCAAAACCCCTCTCTCTTCCAAAACCATGTTTTCTTAAAATGTTAATTTTTTTTGTTAAAGTATTTTTTTAAAATATTTATTAAAATAAATCTTGACAAAGTTTTTTTGAATGATTCAAAATCAATATTCTAATCATTTTTCAAATAATTCCCATTTGTATTTTACCTAAAACATGAAGGGGTTTTATCCTAATATGTAAGTCATTAATGAGACTTGTTGTATTTGAAAAAAATTACCCTATTTGAAACTTACATTATAATTTTTGAAAAAAATTCAATTGAAATGACTTTCAAAATTATTACTATTTTAAAAAAGATAATTTTAATTAATAAATGATATTTTACTCATGTACCCTTTTAAATTATTTTTAAATATTAAACTAAAAATTTTCATGTTATTTTCATTGAAAGTGGTTTCCAAAATGTTTTAGGATTTAAAAATTGATATTTCAAATTATGGATATTTTCAAAGTGACATTATTATTTCATTAAAAATTAATTCTCAAATATTTTTATATACTTTTATATTAGTTTTGGGTATTGTGCATATAAACCATGTACACCCATTTTATTAACTCTCTGAGTGGTTTAAGTTTATTATGATAAATTGTTTTTGAAACTGGTATCTCTTCCACATATTAGACCAATATATAACTCTAATTAATCCCAATTAATTTAATCTTTTAAACTATTTTGAAATTGTGAAATGGTTATGAAAACAATCTCTTTTACAAAAAATTATGATTTGATGAAAATTTTATGAAAAACATCTCAATGGAAGGGTTTTTATATTATGAAAATTTTTGGATCCAATGGCACCCATATGTATTAATATCATTATGTAATGGTTGTAATTTTAAAACCATGTAAAATGGATATTTTATAACCATGTTAGTTGGTAACATTGAAATAAAGGATGAGGGTTACTTTATGACCAAGGACATTGGTCACATTATTACCCATGATGATTGGGAACTATATCTCCATTGAATGCATTGGTTAATGATTTATGTCTCATATTTTTTATGGGATCTGAATGGGGATTGGAATCAATTAAACAACATAATTTTTCTTCTCTGAGAGTCTAAGGAGTGAATGTAAACAACTAGAATTGTTTGGAGAGTGATCACATTCCACTATAAATAAATGTCCACTACATGGGATTGAGATGTGTCCTACCCAAAAGTTTATCCAATTAGGGGGTTCCCTAATATGTTTTGGAAATGATAATTGAGTAATAAGGAAATGATTTTATAATCTTATGTAAATTCTAAAATTTAACGTTTTATACCACGTTTATTATATATTAACATGTTATCTTTGATTTCCTTATGATTCATGTCTTATAAATTTACAATCATTATTACATGACTCAATATTATGATATTTTATATGTGGGGTATTGTTTAAATATTTTATCATACCATTCTCATACCATTATTTTAATGTTATGCTTACATTTTTACCTTGTCTATAGATTCTAGGAAATGTATCTCACCCATTATAATTTTTTCTATTTCCCATGATACAATGAATTGTTTTAAGTTGTAGTGTTAAAGTCTAATATCATTATGTGATATATTGAATATCTTTATGGAATTAAAAATATTATCTTCTATGATTCCAAAGGTAATAAAACTTATGGTCGTCAAACAGTTGATTTTGTAATGTATTTAATATTCATATAAAAATATGAAGAATACACATATTAAAATCCTAGTTCTCTATAGTTGTTATCATAAGATAATTTTTTTATTATTTAAAAACAAGAATATGAAACCTTTATTGATATCCAAAGGTATATTTCCAAGGATATATTAATTGATGTCTCTAATGAGATGTCTAAGGATGAGTCGATGTTTTGGAAGACATATTTTAATATTGGTAAAGGATATAATGAGTGGTTTCCATTAAATTATATGTCTGTCTAGATACAATAAGTGAATGTGGCTCATGAAAATCTAAATTTCTACAAAACGTTTTTGACACTCCAAGGGGATATGATTTTTAATTTCGCAATCCATTTATGATTTTTAATTATGCACATAAATAAATTACTAATATGAATTAATTAGGATAGTTCCATGTTTTCTCCAATTTAGTATAATGTTTTATTATATAGATATATTATAATTAACTTATCATTATTAGGTTGTTTTTCAATTTTATTAATGTTTGTCAACATCTAATTTTTGGTTTTGTTCAATGGATAAAATAAGAAAGAACTATGTAATCAATAAATTTGATGAATAATTTTTAGTTGATAATCCAAATGGGAAGATTAATATGGATAAAGAAGTTTTAATCAATTATCATTAGACTTTATTATCATTATGAACATTCAAAAACACTCATAATACCCAAATATTAGAAGGATATAGTTCAATAAGAGTATGTGTAATGGACACCATTATTGAAATAAGAATCAATTTCATATATTTCAATAATGTGAGAATAATCACTAATGTGAATTTTTTGATGTTATGGTACGATGTTTTCAGTAAAGAAAATATGTTAAATTTTTTTTCCATTTTTTTGTAAAAAAATTAATATTTAGTTAATAAAATGGATAATAATATTAATCTCATTAAAGTATTATCAAAAGATGAATGATTAAAATATTTAAATTATGGGAATTATAAAAACTAATGTTCTATGTTGATAACTCATGAAGAGAATAGACTAGGAAGTATAAGTAATTGTTATATTGTTTATGATGATGATACATACATTTTCATATAAAAGTATGTTATGTTCTAATAGTTTTTTTATTGAATGATTAAATTAATGTTAATAAAAAATTTGACTTGATTTATATTACATAGTGATAAAAGAAAGTCTCAAGTAATATGATGTGGAATCATACTTAATGTTTTGATATGGAATTGGTATGATTAAATTATATATTTTTAGGAATCCAATGATTGTTTTATATTAAAAATGAAAAATATGAGGATTTTTATTTTTATGTTTGTTTGAAGAATTTTAAAAAATATGATAAATGGTACTAATGGATTAGAATAGTTTTTTAATGAGAAGGTGGTATTTTTAAGGAATGATATCCATTAATATTACTGGAATGTAGATATAATGAAAAATAGATGGTGAATATTAATAAGTAAATTGGATATTACAGATTACATTGAAACTGATTAAGGAATAGATGGCCAAAATATTTATTATATCATTGACGAAGTTGAAATTTTTTATTTATTTAAGTAAAATATCAAATAATAAATGTTTTTCATAATTAATAATGATGACTCTATGTTTTAAATATGGATTAAAAATAATTATGGTTTTTCTATCATTCCAAAGAATACAAGATGAAGGTATTCACATGTTTTCTATATTATAATCAAGAGATATATTATTATATATGGTGTATTTTTGTTATGTTTATTTTAATAAATTCATTAACCCATTTATAGATTTTCAATTTTGGAAGGGTTATAGGGTTAACCATTTATGTAATGTTTTATGTTGAACATTATAAGTGGTTTTATACAATAAAATTTTAATTCAACATATGGAGATTTATCTTTATTGGAAAACCGGTGATATTTTTTTAAATTGAAGGAATTAATTTCCAATATATTATTAATATTATATTGTGCTTAAAATCAGAATTACTCATATCTTAGTCTATGAGATGTTGTTAAAATTGATCATGGAACAGTAAAAGGATGAATTGTTTACTATAAAAAAAATATATCAAGTAATTAATCTTTCTTATGTTCAAATTAATGATGGAAATGTAACACCGACATAGTGTACGATGAACAAAACACTGAGTTTCTACAAAAAATTATATATATATATAATTAATTAAATGAGAAAAATATAACCTAATAATTGAAAATATTTATCTGAAAATTTAAAATTAAATTCATAATATTGTTTATATATTTTTATATAAATAAAAAATATTGGTAATAAAAGGCATGGTTTTTGGTGAATTCCTTCTTTGTATATAAACATAATTTTCTCAAATAAACTTCTTATAATAAATAATTTAGTTTTAGAAACATTCATAAATTAAATTTTATAAAATAACAATCTTTTTCGAATTTTGAATATCAAAATTATCCTATAGTTATTTTTTGGGATTTTCCAAAGAATCATCAAACATTGATAAAGAGTGAAAAATACTACATTTTAGTCAATTAGATATTAATTCTAAATGATATTATAAATTTTTAATTATAAAATTTGATAAATATTTCATCTATTATCACAATTGAATTCATTATAATGAAAATCATTCTGAAATGGAATATAAAATCTTAATAATCTTTTTAACTTTTTCTTACATTATAATCTTATTATTTCGTCACATCAATGAGATTAAAAATAATCTTAATTTTGAAACATAAGTTATTTATAATTAAAAACCTTCTTAAAACATGGAATTATGAATAATATTTAGGGTTGAATAATCAAATGATAATATTTGACCAAAATGATTGGTAAATGTTACTAAAATTAATCCGAAGAGGTAAGGCATAATTAAGATTACTTAGAGACTAGTCCTTAAAATTAAGTTTCTAATTGACCTAGACACTTGTAAAAAACTAATTTATGTTATATTTTTTAAATTTATCTCCATTATTGAGTTTATTATTTTTTATAACATTTTTTTGTAATAACATATACACACCTAATATGTTTCAAAAAATTCCATGTGAGTCTTTTTCCTTGGCCGTAAAAGACTGACATTACTACCCCTTCCTCATAACTCTAAAAAAAATTAATGATCATAAAATATATTTCAAATTATACTCTTAAAAATAATTATTTCAACCTTGGACATTATATTTTGTATAATTATTATCAAATAATCCATTTGGAACAAACCAAATAGATTTACTCAAATTAGAGGTATCTTCTTCTATCAATATCATTTCCTTTATTTCAATTATTCAGCCCTTAAAATATTTTATTCAATTTAGGTGTGAAAACACCAGTATCCTCCATATAATATAATTTTTTATGAAATGTTTCTAACCAATCCTTACATACACCTCTATCCAATTGATGTTGAATATATTGTTTCTCTGTACGGTGAACTACTGCCTCACAAAACGATGATTGTTAATTTTCCATTTACAAACAATTATGGTGGAAATAAATATGGAAACACTATTTATATATGTAATATATTGTATTTATTATATATTTATTCTTCTTTGTTACTTTTAAAAAACTATTCTCATTAATTTCCATTTGGTATTAATACCATAATCGTGTTTGAGGAAGTGTGGACTATCACCTCCCTATGCGATGTGATTCGTTCAGAAAAACCATCTTATTTATTTAACATGGGATAATAAACTTAAATAATATATATGATATAGTATTTAAGTTGGAATGATTATATATATATATATTCATTTACAAACTTTCATTTAATACAACAATAAAGATATATACAATGTTTATGCGTACGTTTGACATAACATCACCATGAATGATGTATTCCATCTCATAATATAAAGTCATTATATTATTATAATAAAAATATAGTGTATATTCTTGATATTAATATCATTAATTAAATTCTAGAATCATTATATAAGTATATGTATTATAGATATAAAAAATTAAGAAACATTTGAAGAACAAAGTGAATTTCACCTGAAGTCAAACATTCACACAATATCTTTAACAAGTATGTAATATAAGGTCATTATAAAAACATATATTAAATTATGTAAAATAATATTATTACATAAAACATTTATAATAAGATTATATATATTATACATAATGATTTTATGAGTATAGAGAGATTCAGGACACATGGTATGTGGATTTCATCTCACTTGTAATTTCTGTGAGATACAAGCTATGTTATCCACTATATAGTTTTTTATGGTGTTTATAAAACAAATTATTGTATTAAATTTATTTTTAAATTAAATTTATTGGTATTATTATGCGAATTTTATGATCCTTCTTTCATGGGTTTTAATTTTCATATGTGACCAAATTGGTAAAAAAGTTTTCCCTCAATTTTTAGTGTTTGAGAATCATCTTTGTTTATGCTCCTAAACTCCTATTAATGGTGCATATAATTCAATATTACATGCCATAAAATGAATATAAATACATTAATGATATTATATGATTCATTTAAATTCAAATAATTACATAGATAACTTGATCCCACGATACCAAGTAATATGAGTTTATTGAGACAATTTCATTGCTTTTCAAGATTGTTTATGTTTAGGATTCGTTTTATGAAATCATATGATAAATATCTCATGAATTGTATTGAGTTTAATTATCCTATATTATTTCATTATATACTTATTTATTGGTACAGTTTTATACTCTTTAGTACATAAGAGAATTAAGAACGTGTTTTCATGAAAAACTTACTTTACCCTCTCTTCGGTGGGAAATCTATGTTTTCTAAAAAGGTATTCGACGAATATTTTACAATGTCCCTAAAATATATAAAATATATTTTTAAAATTTTTTTATTTATCAAAAATATTCAAGGGAATATTCTTGTTTCTCTATGAACAAGGATCATTTTTATCTTTTATAATATATAAAAGGAATTCTATTTTGACTTAATACATTATGTATAGATTTACCCACCTTTATTTTCTTGAAGATACCTTTGAAATATTAAGAAGTATAATATTTATTATATTTTTTTTAAATTTAATTTTCAAGGAAAATTGTTTTCAAAATAGTTTAGAGTATATATTTTATGTTTTCAAGTGAAAATATTTTCAATATAATTTCCAAAAATAGTCGTAAAATTCAAGATTTCATTCAATGAAATGGTTTTCAAAAAACTTTCAAGGTTATTTTTAATGTATTAAAGAAAAATTATTTTATAAATGTTTTGATGAATTATTTATATCTTTTCAATGAATTATCAATGAAATTCTTTTCAAAATGTTTTCAATAGTCAATTACAATTTTCTAGAAAAATGGTTTTCAACCTTTTTAAATGATTATTTAAATGGTATTCAAGTACAATTTTTCTCAAAATATTTTGAAGATATTTTTATAAGTTACAAAATTTTTACAAAGAATATGTGTAATTAAATTTATTAAAGAATATTAAAGAATTTTTCTTGGAAAAAGGTTTTCAAAATGATTTCATCTATCCATTATTTCTTTGAAGGATATTTCCTATTAAAATTATTTTCAAATGTTTTTATGCATTAAAAAAACTTTTTTAAACTAGAAAGAATATTTTAATTCTGAATTATTTTTAAAATTATTTTAATAAAAAATCCCAACTAAGATGGAATCTATTGATATTACTCATGACTTTATCAGAAACGATTTAAATGTTCCATTAATTTCTATTCTTTGAATGGTCCAGACTTAATGTATTTGTCATTATATAAATTATTTTTTTTCAATGGTTATATTTTTATGATGTCTGTTGATTTTCCATGTGTTACATACTTTTGAAAACCAACAATCTTCATAGGTTATTTTTTGATGAAATTTTTATGAAACCCATATATTTCACATAAGTTAAAATGTGATAAAATTTTAATGAAACCAATTTAATTTTATGAGATATGATTCGATGTTAATAAGACATATATATTTAGTGGGTCATGATATGATGACTGTTTTATTAACTCGTGGAACATTTATGAATAAGTATTCTAAAAGATGGATGGGACCTTTCTATCTCTCCAATGCATTGGGTAATGATAAGTTTTATATGAGTTCAAATGGTACACATGTTTTAACCCAGTCTAAAAAATAAATTGTTTATACGGATTTTAGACCATGCTTGAAAAAAGTGTGTTCTTATTGTATCCCAAGCTTAAATGGAAGAGTGTACATAGGTAGTATCCTAATCCAGAAAAAAAAGAATGTAAACATGTTGTATCCCATGGAAAAAATAAATAAGGTACTCAAGTTATAGCCCCATCCCTTAAAAAATAATGAATATGGGGTTTAGACCATGCAGAAGATAATTGGGGTACACAAGTTTCTAGCTGAATCCCAAAGTTGGTTGAAGAGTCGTAGCCCAATCCTAACATTTTATAATGGTCTTGGTAGGTCGAACTGACATAAAAGTTTATATTATTATATGTATTCCACAAATTTTATATCTTATTAGTTAGTTATGATTTCATTGATCATGATTTTTATTTCTTTCTGATTCATGTCTTATGAACTACAAATCTTTATCTCATAACTCATTTTTATGACCATTGATTTATTGGGCATGATAATTTAATAATTCAATCATGTTATCATACTCCTATATTCATGTATGTGGTTACATGTCTCCATTATTTACCCTAACAGTGCATCTGTTCTCACTCATTTCTATTATTTATTTTCTCCAGGTTATGAAGAATTTTTTTCGGTAGAATAACTAAAGGTAAATATATTCATGGGAGATATTGAAGATATTTAACTAAGATATAGGATTCTGTTTTCATGTTTCCAAGCACACTAAACTATTATGGTCATTTAGAAAGTATTTTTGAAATGTACAAGTTTTTAATCTAAATGTATGTAATATTCATGTATATTAATATAGGGTCACTATATTTCCAATGAATTGAAATTTACTTTAAATCATTAAAAAATTATGGTTTTTGGTAATTTAACACTTTTACATCACCCACATTCCTATGATCAATGAAATCTATCACATTAATTAATTAATGTTTTTTGAAAAATATTCACTTCCCATACATGTTCTCGTATGTTGAAAACTAGTTATTAATTACTTTAGGTAACCTTTATGTTACCAATGTTCACATTATATGGTGTGATTTTAGTTTTTATGAAGAAAATTTCAACTGAATAACCTATGATAATAGAGGATAATTTCATGGGGGAAATTCATTTTATGGGGCATAGAATTTTACAACAACAGTTTCTATGAAATATTGTTTTCAGTAAATTATATATTTCAATATTATTCATTACACTCAAAAAGAAGTTTAGATTTCATAACATGTAACACAAAGTAAATCATTAATTTTATGCGACAACAATTTAATATTATACTACATGAAACATTAGGTTATGTTGCATTACACATAACAAATATTTTTAAAAACACAACAATATATTATATAAACCAACCCCAAAAATCCCATAGGTAGTGTTATGCTACTATTAAACTAGAATAAGATAGAATTTAATTAGGCCCAAAATGACAGAATAGTTTAGGAGTATTTATAAACTAGATACATACATGAGTCTTGAATTAGAAAGGAATAAAACCTAATTTTTTTTGAGGATGTAAACATTATTGCATCTAGTGTATACTTGTATATATTTATTATTAAATTCCTGTAATATTATATAAATGAACCATAATAATGGTGAGCACCATTTTATAATAGGGTTAAATATAAATGAATAAATAATGAATTAATAAAATCAAATTAACCATGAATGTTAAATAATAGAAAAAAAGTTCATTTTAAATTAAAAATTTGAATGAAATAAATCCATATACTATTTCATAGTGAAAATCTCATTGGTAATAAATAATGAATCAAAATTAAGGAAATGATTAATTATTGGATGTCAGGTCTTCGACACATAAAAATCTATACTATCATGATATATAATCCAGATAGTTTAAAATAATAGGTTGACGAATGTATAATTTGTGCAAATAATTCTTCTGATGGGAACCCATTGATGCATAGATGGGATATATAAATTCCAGTTCCCATCCATCATAAAATGCCTAAATAAAACATCATATCGAGTTATCGATTTAATTTAAAAACAATGATCCTTAACTAATATATATAATGAGTAAAGAATTAAAGTTTATAAATACATCCCCTGATAATAAAATAACAATCGGTGTAATAATAATATATGAAAATGAAAATAGATATAGGAAAAATACATATCCATGAAAAAATATATATATTTTTAGTGTAAATCCAATTTCTAAATGATCAATGGAAATAAAATATTTAAAATGGAATAATAAAATAAATCAAGGAAGTGAATGTTAATACCATACTTGTCTAAATCAATCCTAAACCATCCAGAGGAAGTATAAGAAAACAATCAACACAAAAATATCATATTTGGAGTTAAATAAAGTTTTTTTGACGAAATATAGGAATAATATTAAATGATTTCTAGTTGAAATAACCATTTTTTAAAAACTTATAAAAATACATTACATTTAACATAACATAGAAAAAATATTTAAAAATTTATATTTTAAACATAATATTTAGTCCTTGAAAGAATTATGGTTGGTAAATGCATACATGTCATACAAGGAAAAAAGAACATTCTGTTTTTATGGGAAATTGTTATAGAATTTCTATGATTAAAAACAACAATAAGATTCATTTAAAAAAATAAAATAAATGGTGGTTAAAATTGTCTATAATAAATAACATTTGAAAAGGTAAAATAAATTTTGAAAATGTTTTTACCGAACTATGTTTTTGACGATTAAAATAAACACATGTTTTTGTAAAAACATGTTCAAAAATATTTTGACAAAAAACTCTAAAAAATTGTACTATTACATGGAAACTATCATGTATAAAAATAAGACAATAAAATTAAATGGTTTCATAAAAAATGATCCAATAATTACCTTTTATGGAAATTCATGTATTAACAACTCTGAAAAAAATGTGATTGTCATGTAAACCCTTGAAAATACAATAAAATTGGTGTGATAATCAATAAATAAATAGATTATGAATTTAAAATATAAATAAAAAATAATTAAAAATGAAAAAAAATATTATTATATTTCATTACACAAATAGTCTTATCATATTAACAATAATGAGGATGTTATAAAACCCAAACATAGGAAATTAGTTCATTAAATTGTTATCTACTTTGTAACACTTAATTCAAATATAAACAACCTAAATAATTAAATTTAAAACAAATATTATAATGAATAATTAATTAATCATGATATAATATCTCAAAATTTTAGTATGTACACAGTATATAAGATTTTTTGTTAGTATCAATGAAGTATGTCTCAATGAATAGGAATTTAGATGAAGTCCCTTACTACACAAAAACTATTGAATCACAATCCCCATGGAAGAGGATACTTAAAAAAATTTAAATTCAATGAATATAATGTAATTAATGTTATAATATATCAAAATGGTTTGTTTATAAACCACATAAAACAAGTATGTGGTGAAATTTTTGTATTCCTCATGAAATGAAACGTGATACAAGAATCTCTACCCATGTATTTTATTTCTGGTGAAAATATATTAAACTGATGTATACGGTATTGAAACAGGTCAATAACATTTACCAATTCCATAATAATAGTTATAATATCATATATTATCTAATTATAATATCTTATTCGATGTTTTTTAAAATTATTTCATTATATTTTCTATTTTAGGTGTTAATGTCCTAGATATCCTAGATTGTTTTAACCTGTATTTTTTTCTTCTTACATCGATCTGGATTTCATAATTTATAGAAATTAAATAATGATTTAATTTTAGTATACATTAAAAGTATATTTATTATTAATAATATATAATATGTTGAGACAAGAGATAGATTACACTATCAATGGAGATAGTAAACTATAAGTACGCATGAATGCTATATATATATTTATGTTGTTTCTGAAGAATGAAACATCAATTATATTAATGAATGTTAAAATAAAAATATCATAATAATTTTTTAAATGTGAGATATTTGTTCTAAAATCAATATTTAACAAATTATTTGTATATTGTGAATAAATCACATTTCTTTGAAGAGGCTTTAGTCCACAAATCCTTAGACGAGTTTATCATATTCTGAAAAATTGAAATCATGAAGGTATGTTTTATATAGATAATATAGAAGAATAATGAAATAATAAATATCATAAATATCATAAATATCATATATAAATAATTTTACAATCATAATTACAGACAATGAGAGGTGGTAGTGGAGAAAATGACATCTTCTTGTGAGGTGGTAGTCCACCATACAACAAAATTGTATGTGCATTACCAATAAGATGGAATTGTGAATAATTATTATTTGAAACATTATAATAAAAAATATAAGTATTTATATTAGTATATGGATATTATATATTCATCTAATAATATGATCTGATGGTTTGGAGAAGGAAATAAAATCAATGTGACTATTGATGAATCTTGCTTCATTTTTTAGTAAGCTATTTTAGTTTATACTGAATGACTTCTCTGGTTAGATTTGTTCGTAATGTGAGGATTGTATGTTTTTTATAGGTATTTTAGAGATTATTTTATAATGTTTTTTCCAATTAAATGTTCTTTACATGTGTATATTAGTGGTAGGGGTGAGTACCTAGTTATAATGGAGGAGGAGTGTTATTCTTTTAAAATTTTTATATTAGAATTCCACCAATGATTTCACCATTAAATGAGGCTACAATAGTGTTTGAAAATATATAAATTGATGTAAAGTTTATATATTTAAATATAAAATGTGTATTCTAAACGTTTCAAGGTCATTTCATCTCTTATATTAAAGGTTAAGTCCTTTGTTATGATATTTATTCTCTAAATCTCTATAATTAATTTTAATCAATTTCACTAACAATGTTTTTAAGAAATCAAGGTTATGATATAATAATCTATAAATAATGAATAATCCAAACAATCAATACATATTTTAATATTTTAATCAAATAAATGACATATTTTAATTAAAAATTAATTCCGCAGAGGGAATGACCAAAATGATTTTTAAAGTATAAATGTTCATATGTTTTGCAAGTATTAATATAATTACACTGTGAAATGTAAATTTTTTTTCGAAATTTAATTAAATTTATAATAATATATTTACTTAATTTTTTAAAGAATTTTAATTTATAATTTATCTTTATAAAAAAATGTGAATAATAATAAGTGCTTAACTAAAATTCCATATTTTTAACTATTTAAAAAATTTTGAAACCTCATAGATAAGTACCAAAACATCACTAGACACTGGGACCCTAATATATGTGAATTCACCAATCATTATCTATATTTTCTTCATCCACATTGTTCTAGTAAACTGTTCTCTCCACAACATTCAAGAACTACATGTGGCCTGATTCCCATCATCATAGAATGCATAGTGATCCCTAGAGATATTGTATCATAGACTAGTCATTGATTCAATATGAATCCATCTACTTCGTTAAGTGATATCATCCCAAAATACCCTCATGAGTCTCTATTTTGTTATAATTCGCATTATTTTACTGGAACACATTAGTGGGCCGATATGACCTGGTATCCCAAAACGATGATGGATTAAATGATATCTCAATGCAAAATCCCTGTAAATTTCTTCATCACATGACTAAAAATGTTATCTTACCCCGTATGAATTAAGGATTCTTGTTATGGAGTGATTATTTTACCATGTAACAATACACAATGCTCAATATGGAAAATATAAAATGAATAAACACCAACATCCTCAAAACATGATCTTAAGATATATCCCAACCCCATATTGATTTAGGATGCTTTATATTCTAGTATGGGAAAATTTAATATCATTTTTCGAGAGGGTAACCTGTCTTACACTGGTGTCATACTACAACATGTTTTGAAATAACCAACGTATTTATTACCATATTCATGGGATATATATTGATTCACATAAAGTTCATCTTGGGTCTATCCTAGATCATCGACTCACTATGAGGCCTTTTCATCCCAAACATCATAACATCAAACTTGGGTATATTTTTCATGATTATATTGATAGAGGATGACTTCTACCCTATCTTCATGTCTGGGTATCGATCCTTCATTTCATGCAAACCAAATTTATATAATCATTACCCCAAGTCAATGCTATGAGAATATAAACCAAAAACCACACCTATAATATGAGTTTTATGGATTTCAATTTCCAAGCCGAACATCCCCACCACATGACATTAAACTACAATATTATAAAACATAAAACTGGGATTACTAATATGATTATTTTTGTATGATATTAATTTTACACCATAAAAATATGGGATGCCTCATATTATATGTACGACATGAACCACACATGACCCCATGTCAAATCAGGATTCATCATAATATGTGATGATCTAATATCCTCACTAGAGAGAATGTAACCCTACTGGATTCCATATCCTTCCACACTATATATCATAACTATATATGGACTAATTCACATCCTTATGGGATCTGTAGTAACACTTGAATGCTATATCTCATGATTATCTCTACTATTGACATATTTAATGGTCATTCCCCATTTCTGCTATGATGCTTCACTCTTTCGTCAATTTGGATAACCATTTTCATACATGTATAAAAAATATAGATAATTTAATGGACTCATTCTACACCAGATACCATGTAATATTTGTGTCACTCCATAATGGTTATTAGGAATAACATAGTGGATCCTTTATTTCCAACACATTAATTGTTGGATCCAACATTTATTTGACTGATCACCAAAAAATACAGTTATAGAAATTTTGTTTCAAACATGGTTAAAAGTTTCTCTGTCTAGAGACAAAAGCATGAAGTACATGGAAATTACATTACATTTGTGGAATACTTAATAAATAACAAAAATAGACAGCCAAAGACCGTAATAGTTTAGTGTCATTGTAAACTCGGAATAGAATCTTCTTATCATGGTGGAAGATCTTCAACATCTCCCATTATGATATTTTGCTTTTGTTTCCTTACCAAAAACCATTATTTATATCCTGGGGAAAATGAAACATATAAAGGGTGGGCTAAAATTCTCAGTAAGGGTATGAATGGAGAAAATAAAACAAACCATATATATTTTCACTTAAAAACATGACCATAAAGTTTAATCATCAAAATCATGAGTTGTGAAATAAATCTTGGAAGTACGTAAGGCATAGATCATAATGGAATATAAATCCTGACAAAATAGAAAGGGAAAGAAACATGTAATTGTGTAAACCAATTAAGAACATTATATGATTTCCATAGTATCCAAGACATTGCTACCAAGACAATCATTGTGTACAATGTTATTAATGAACCAGGTTTACTTGTCATTATATCCATGTAATACTAAACAAGATTTTCATTCCATTCTAGCCATGTCTATCTCATGAGATAAAAACCTTTACCCAATGAATTGGAGTGAGATATAGGTCCCACCCTTCTCATAATGAAGTAATTATTTTCTGTGCCACAAAATAAACCGAAATCATTCAACATAACCCAATGAAAAAATGGGTTTCATATACACCATCCCATCATAACATAATCCATATAAAATAATGGATATAATTTAATCATAAAAAAACAAACCATGTAAATAATAGGAACATTATACATGAAACATAACCATATTAAATAATGTAATCATGGATAGAAATAGTTTTGAATAAACACTTGAAATGAATTCTTGGGGAAAATATACATTCTTCTTCAAAATCATTTCCAATTATCAAAATGTCATGCAATTTTAAAAGAAAATAATTTCATTGAAAGAAATCATGAAAACTTGTATAGGATTATTTTGGTAAATAAGGAATTATGAAACTATGAAAAGCTTCTCTTTCTGTATAATTTAAAAAACATTTTCCTCGTACTTTTTACCAGAAAAGTAAAAATGTACCTCGTATGGTTAATAATAGAATGATTTTTCCATACATTGTGGTAAAAGTTAACAAAGGGTAAAAATTAATTTAAATATACATGTATGAATTGAGAATATTTTATGAAAATAGTTTTAGATGATATGGACATGGATGTTAAATATAACCCCTGTAAATACTAACGAATAAACAATCTCAGATAGAAACGATATTGGAAAAGTTACCCAATAACTTATGTCCAATTTCATTTGTATGTGTCCGAGATTCCTATATAGTGAGTTTAAAATTATTATTAACTTTTAAAAGAACCATAATAATATTTACTATATCATATATGATTCAATAAGTCTTTATATTTCCCATTCATTTTTCAATTCCATGTTAATGAAGCATTTTGGTTTAAATCGTTTCATTTATCGTATGTGCGTTGACATGTAATTTTTTTAAATTATTAGTTATATCATGATTAATTACTTCCATAATGTAAAACATGATCTATATATCATATATATTAAATATATATAAACAATCGATAAATGGAACGAAATGCACTGTTCATAGAGACGGTATGTTGTACGTACACAAGTACGTTGTTTTCCATTCCTTATATAATTTAATTATAGTAATTAGATGATATATATTATACATAAATAAAGTATAATTATTTTTTCATATTTCACATTATTATTAATTATATATACTTTATAATCATTCTTGAATGTTTAACATGGAGACTTAATCTCAATGCATTGTGGAGACGGTAATCCGTACGTACGCATGAGAGATGATATCATTTCCATAATTATTGAATGGAATTTGAGTGGACGATATAATATCTAATAATTATTATAATGTTATAATAATCATATATTGTAATTATTTCCACCATTATACCCATCCAAGAACGATGGTGGAGGAAAAACAGATTACACCACATCGTGGAGATGGTATTCCATACGTACGCTGGCGCGGTGATTTCATTTTTCATAGGATGGATAGAATGTGAAATAGGGTGGTTTAATATTTTTAATAACATATAAATATATGATTAATACTGATTTTATTACTTCATAATCAAAAAACTAATAAGGAGTATGTAGAATAAGAAATAAATTTTAAAGAATCGGTAGAAGATATTACCTCTTCCTCGAAGTGCTTCCTTTAATATTCCTCTTAGAGCACTACAGTTGGTCTTTTGAGAAGACCAGAAACTATATAATTTTACTATAGAGGTTTAGAAGAGTAATTTTCATGGTTTGGACGAGCTTGGAGGCTCAAAATAGTGTGAATGGATGAACGAGTTGCTGCCCTTTTATAAGAGAGTAGAGGGGCACTTTCGGAAACCTTCAAAATATTAATTTATAATAAACTCAAACCCCACATAAAACATCTAAAGTGACTCGAATTAGGATATGAGATAATATACGGTCATAATATCATCAACTAATCAAATTTAGACCTGTTTTTAAATTATTTTAAATATTCTCATTTTGATTTATACTTATTTAATCTATTTAATTTTATTTGTTGTAATAATGTTTTAAATTTTAAGTGGTTATAAACACTTATGTATGTGTTTTTAATTGTAAATAATTGGATACATTATGACATGGTCAACCATATAAATTTTAATTTGTAATTTTTAAATATTTTTGTGACTTTTAAACAATTTAATAATGTGTTATTTTTATAAAATATCAATAGTGTCAATTTTCATACTATTCATTCATTTAAATTTAAATAAAATCCACATAGATGATATATTAGAACCAAAATATTTAATAGATTCTAAAAATTTCTTATTCTTCTATAAAATTAGTGGTGAACATTAATTATTTAATATAATATTTATTTTAATATTTTTAAAACCATTTATTTGATATTTCTCTTAATAAAATAATTCTACATCGTTGTTTTATATTTATTAAATATATATATTTTTTTCATAAAAATAAAAAATAAAATACTATGATGAATATAAATATAATATAATTCATAAGAATACTTTTAGTTGAATTTATCTTCTAAAAAACCAATCTTTTAAAATGTTATGTCTATTAAATTATGAAGGTGACAACTTTGGCTTCATTTAAAATAATATAATATAAATGTCAAAATCAGTTTCATATGAATCAAAATGCTCAACAAGTCTAAACATGGATTATTATGGGGTATATATACTCTAAAAATAAGGATTAGTCAAGTTTTTGGTCTTTTTGATTTGTATTATTATTATAATAAAAATAATATTAGTGATTTTTCACTAAATAAATAATATATGCATCATTAATGCATAAACTATTAAGGTAATTATATATTTTTTAAAAGTATAAATAAATAACCGTGATAAATAAAAACATTTTATATTTCAAATGAGTATTTATAATCTAATTTTTATTCAGTATAATTTTATATTAAAAATAATTTTACAATTAAAGTTTCAGTGAGACATATTTATCATTTTTTTAAATAAAATGAATTAAAGGCCTTAATCTCATACAAGTGGGTTCCAATATATTAAATTTCTACAAAACTATGTTTTAGATAGAAATATAATCAACCAATGATATCAAGACAATTTTTAGGGTAATTTTTTAATATTATTTTTACCCTTAATTTCCTGATTTATATGTAACTGTGGTAAATAAAATGTACCGTAGTTACTATTCATAATTCCTAAAAATAAAAAGTATCCTATTAACATAATTTGGACCTACTGATTCCTAATATGGAAACCATTTTTCATAATTCGATACACAGATGTTGGGGTATTTAATTTAAAATTAATCCCACTATTGAGAAAATGGGGTTTATAAGTTAAAACATTGCGAAAGATTGAAATGTTTTTACCTATGAAATCAGTTTAAAATTAATGATAATGACTTAAATTATATAAAATGGTAAAAATATATTCTATTTACATTTTAATACCATCCAATATTATAATTTATCAATATAAATTATCTCGATGAAAAAAGATGTTTTTAATTATAATTTAGCGTGTTTTTTACTATTAATATATGAAAGTTATAAGAAAAATATCAAAAATTTAACAAAAACAAATTTTTATATCCTGATTCCAATGAAGAAGTTTTATTTTTCAAATTGATCTTATTAAAATTTCAAAAATTAGATTTAAAATGGGTGTGCCATCAAAAGGAGACAAAACTGCATTTTTTTGAAAATTACTTCTTTTGTCATAAAAATTAATTTTTTTTCTTATACCATGTTCTAAAATATGTGTAAGGTGAATGAAAATGTTATATAAATTAATAATTTGGTTAATAATATTTAAAACAGATATTTCATAATAATATTATAATAATATATTATTTTTTATTGAAACTCAATATTATGTACAACACATGCTATTGAGGAAGGTCACTCTTGCGTGCAACACAAGCCAAGAATTGTGTTTCTTATAATACAAGATAATACAATGTTTCTTATAGAACAAGCTAATCATGTTGTAGCATGCAACCCAATACATTAATAAAATTAAAAATAATATTTCTCATAAAATTTCAGGGGGTAACAATCTACCCCCATTAAATTGAATTTCACCCTCAAAATTTATCAGGGTTATAAATTGTTTACTACTTAAAATATTAAATCATAGAAACCCACACCATAAAAAGGAATAATAAAACAAAATTTTAAAATGAAAATTTATAAACATAATGTTCACCCAATGTAACTCAGACCTGGGTTTCCACATGGGAGAATATAGGTGAAAATATTGATTTGGAAGAGAATTCTAACCATCATGTTCTGATGAAGAGTGGAAGAGAACATGGCTATGAAAAATAAAATAATCACAAATGAATAAATTTTTTATGATCTAAGGTACAATCTAATTTATTGGATATGAGGGTACTAGGACAAAATTTTGGGTTTTCATGATAATTTCTCTAAAGATGATAATTTCTTCCATAGGGACAAATACTTAATTGATTTCATTGTAACATCATCATTGGTCATTCCATGAATAATTTACACATCATCTCTTATTTAAAGAAATGATGTTTAATTTGTCATTATTGATGTATTAGAAGATCATGTGATAGAATGATAGGTCATTCAATCTGTCACTATCATAAAAAATGTTTTCTCAAGATATTAAATATACATATGTCCATCTATGGTGAGGTTAATATTATATGGTTCCAAAACTAGAATTATACACCATTATCAAACAATTAATAAAATAAAACTAATTTCTACAAACCATGGTATTCTTGTAGGCCAATGGTAGGCGATAAAGGCATGTTTCACTTTGGTTGTGTGTTCGATTCTGGAAACCTTGTCCGATGTGACAGGTTTTCGACTGTCATAAAGGTTATCATTTTTATAAAACTATACTATTATATCATTCCAGAAATAATATCGAAAAATATTTCTCACCTTAAACAATACAATTTGATGTCCGACGTAATCCATTCCAACATTTAAGCTTATCCAAAATACTTCTATCCAAGCTCACAGTAAAAATAAAACAACAATCTGAAAGGTTATATTACAATCATGTGAATACCACCATATATCCCCCATATATCACAACATATATCTTGTTTGTCTCATTTAAATCATGTGAATGCCTTAATCATGTATTACTTAAACATGAATTACCATAAAACCTTAGTGAAAACATGAATACTGTCAAAAATTAACTCTTTAAACATACCAACATCCCAAAAATTCTATATACTAAAATCATGATATCACGTTGTCCTTATATTAGTCCTGAACTCATTAATAATACCCAAAATATAAGTTTCTCCTTATCCCTTCATTATGAGCATATCACCTTCCTTACAAAAATGTTTCAATCAATTTTCATGGTTACATGTACCATATAATTATTGAAAACCACAATAAACCAAAACATAGATATTCCAAAATTTCACGAAACTATAAATGAGATTCCACAACACTATTTTGGAATCTCGTTACATAAACACTTAATCATTCCACCACTTCATTTTCATATTCAACATCGCTAATAGTGATCACATGTGACTTCTCTTTTTTCCTTTGTCTTAAGAGGTTGTTGATGTCGATCATCATTAACCCTTAGATTAGGGCAGTGTTTAGCATAATGCCCCATTTCCGTGCACTTGTAGCATTGATGTGTTGGTGGTGCATTCTATGTAGTATTTGCTCAATTCACATCATTAGCTACCTTTTTCACATTATCTATGTACTCAGCTACTTGATGACCTTATTTTCCACACATAAAACATTTTTAGTCCCTTTAAGACAATCTCCACCACGATTCATTCAACACTATGTGCATAACAAAACATTTATCATCTTTTCACCATAGTTTTTAGATTTTTCCTTGAACTCTATCTTTAATTTCTTATCAATACCATGAGATGTATATGTAAAACCAAGTTCTAGAAATACCTTGATAGCAGGATGCACAATCTCATCGTTGCTACTAATGTCTCTTATAGAAAATTCCTTTCGTATACATGGTTTTATGCCACTGATGAATTGATCAACTTTACATTCAGGTTGGATGATAAATCTAGATGCATACAATGAATGCCTTTTAAAATTCACTTTTTATATACCAACAGATTCAACATACTTTTTCTTAAGCTCAAGGAACTCCTTTTTCATATTTGTATAAAGAATAGGAGGGATGTACTTATTGGAAAAAATGTTCATGAACTCGTCCCATTCCATGGATTCAATTTCATCTCAGGGCCTTGTATTTTTAATTAGTGTCCACCAATGGCCTGCTTCAACTTCTAAAAGGAAAACAACCAAAACAACTTTTTCATGTTCTGAACATCAAAGTATGGAAAATATCTTTTGAATGGTACTAATCTATTGTTCAGCAACAGGTGGATCAGAATTACCTCTGAAAGAAAGTGGGAATTGCATCTTGAAGGACATAATAGAATATTTTTCCCTTCTCTTATCATGTGGAATCCCAGAATGATTTATAGCTTGTGTAAGTATAGAAATAATATTTTTCACTCCATTTCCCATATCATTGGGTTGTTTAGGGGGACAATAATTGCATTGCTTAGTGCATTGATCATTGACATGCTTCCTTCGGTTTCTAGCCATTATCTAAAACCACAAAAGAATAATGTGAGAGGAAAAAATCATACTAGGAAAACAACATAAGAAAGGGGAATACATACAATATAAAACATATTAGGTTTAATCCTAGTTTATTCATGATTGTTATGATAATTATAGGACTGTAACATATACTTATACTAAACCTTAGAGAAATCCCTAGTCAAAATTAGAAATATCTCTAAGGATCTCATTAATGTTTTGGAATCCTTGTTTCCAAAGGTTAACTAAACCTTTCCTCTTATACCAACTTTAGAGACCCATGCTTGACGTACATGGACATCATATTACTTTTTTGGAATTATTAATACATAAGAAAAATAGACACCTAAGGTTTGTAATAGATTAGTGTATTTTGAGAATACAAAAAATTCTATAATGTAACTAGAGAGGTCTAAAATAGGAGTTTCTAGGGGTTGGCTGAGCTTGAAGGCTCAAAGTGGAGTAAAGAGAAGAGGGAGTAGGTGCCCTTTTATAAGAGAGTAGAGGGGCACTTCTGAAAACATCCAAAATATTAATTTATAATAAACTCAAACCCCACTTAAAACTTCCAACGTGACTCAAATTTATATATGATATAAGATATTTTTTTAATCTCATCATCCACTCAAATTGAGACATGTTTTTATTTTATTTTAATCATTATCATTTTGATTCATCATTATTTAATATATTTAATGTTATTTGGGGTAGTAATGTTATTAATTTTAAATGGTTATAAATACTAACTTATGTGTTTTTAATTGTACATAATTGAATACACTATAACATGGTCGACCATAAAAATTTAATTTGCAATATTTAATTATTTTGTGATTTTTAATGAATTTAATAATATGTTATTTTTATATAGTATAAATAGTGTCAATTTTCACACTACTCATTTATTTGAATTTAAATAAAATCCATATAGAAGATATATTAGAAACCAAATATTTAATATATTCTTTAAATATCTAATTAATCTATAAAATTATTGGAGAATATTAATTAGTTCATATAATATTTATTTTGATATTTTTGAAACCATTTATTTGATATTAATCTAAACAAACAAATTACTACAACATTTTTGATAATTATTTAATATACATATATTTTGCATAAAAATTAATAATAAAATATTGTGATGGATGAAAATATAATATATTTTATAATAGTAGTTTTAGTCCAATTTAGCTTCTAATAACACATCTTTTAAAATATTATTTTTATTAAATTATGAAGTTTAAAAATTTGACATCATTTAAAATAAAATAATATAAATGAAAAAATATATTTTAGAATGATACAAATAGATTAAAATAGACACATGGATTCTTATGGGATATATACACTCGTCCAATAAGGTTTGGTGAAGTTTTTGGTCTTTTTGGTGGGTATTATTATTTTACTAAATCTATATTATTGATTTTTTACTAAATAAATAATTTCTGCATCATTAATGTATAAGCTATTAAGGTAATTATATATTTTATAAAAATTATAAATAAATTAAAATGAAAAATAAAAACCCATTAGCTTCTAAATGTGTATTTATAATAGAATTTATATTCAATATAACCATATGTTAAAAATTATTTAATTATTAATGTTTGAGTGAGACATATTTAACTTTTCATTAAATAAAATAAATTAAAGGTTTTAATGTCATAAATGTGGGTTCAAATAGATTCCATTTCGACCCAAGTATGTTTTACAGGGAAATATAATCAACCAATGATATCAAGGAAAGTGTTAGGGTATTTTTGTAATATTATTTTTACCCGTAATTTCCTAATTTACCTTTAACTGTGGTAAATAAGATTTACTATAGTTACTATTAATAATGGATAAAAATAAAAAAAATATCCTATTAATATAATTTGGACCAACTTATTTATAATATGGAATCCATTTTTACATATTTAATACACAAAAGTTGTAGTATTTAATTTTAAATTATTCCCGTTATTGAGAAAACTAGTTTTAAAAGTTAAAACATTGCAACAGAATGAAATGTTTTTACCTATGGTTTCAGTGTAAAATTAATTCTAATGACATAAATTATATTAAATATTAAAAATATAATCTATTTATAATTTAAACCCATTCAATATTATAATTTTACCATATAAATTATCTCAATGAAAAAACATGTTTTTAATTAAAATTTATCATGTTTTTACTATAAAAATATGAATGTTAATATAAAAATATCAAAAATTTACTCAAAGTAAATTATTATATCCTGATTCCAAGGGGGAATTTTTATTTTTCAAAATGAACTTATAATCATGTAAAAAATTATATCTAAAATGGGTGCACCATCAAAAAGTGACAAAACTGCAATTTTTTTGAAAAATACATCTTTTATCTGAATGATTAATTTTGTTCTCATAACATGTTCTAGAATATGTGGAAGATGAATTATAATGTTATAAAATTCAAAATTTGGTAAATAATATTCATAACATCCAGTTCATAATAATATTATAATAATATATCATGGTTTAGTGAAACTCGGTATTGCGTACAACACACGATATTAAGGCCGCTCTTGCATGCAAAAAAATCCAAGAATACTGTTGAGTATTCTACAAACTAATACAATGTTTCATATATCACAATCTAATCATGGATTAGTGTATAACACAAGACATCAATAAAAAAATCTCTCTCATAAAATTTCGGAGAGTTACACTCCACATCCATATAATGATAAAATTTCACTATAAGGGTCTTGGAAGTTTCAATATCCATTTTGGGATATTTATGCCACATTTCCCCTTATTTTTTTCTCCCTTCAAAAGAAATTGAATGCCATTCCACCCCTTTATTGTTGAAACATTATTGGATTTTGAGGGCGTAGGAATTTGGAGGGAGCCATCCCCATGAAAGGTTGACACACAAAAGGAACTTTCGGTATAGAATTTAGGACTTCAACATAGATTCCATGTCCAATAAGATTAACATTAAACTTTGTTAAAGTCTCCCAGAAATGTTTTTTGCAGCACATGACCTCTTTAGACATCAATTTATATATGTATTGTCACTCTTCTACACTACACATACCTGTTTTAGATTACCATAATTTAAAAGAATTATGACCATAAACTACTTTCCACGTCCACAAGGATATGATGCATGGAATGAACTTATTGTCCCTAAATTCATATTAGGTTATCACTCTATGATGATTTATATTTTCTTCTTGGGTATTCATGCCACAATCCAAAACTCTATGACCCAAAAATCAGTTTCAATGGTCTATGCTTCATGACATCAAACAGGGATCCCTAATCAAAGAATCACGACATTAAATTATGTCTGTGTTTTCTTAGGTACTTTTTTGTAGCATAATGTGGCCTCTTAGGGAAAACCATTCACATAGGGTGACATCCATCAATGTCATGCACATTCCTTCGAGGAAAACCACCATGAGGAATATGACTCCAGAATTTTAAAAGTGTGAAAACATCCCATTATATCTCAAATAGAAATAGACCTCACTTGTACCCTTTGTTAATACTGGTTTATTACTCATTAACTCCACACTAAACTTCTTAGGGAGCCCATATTCCTAACTAAATGAACATAAACAAAGATCATGATTCTAATCTTCAAGAATATAAATTGTAAAATTTTCCTCATTGGAATTTTTTGTTTGGATTTCAGTCCTGTTTAACCTACTTTTATATTGTGGTTGTCACCGTGTCACACTATACATATCCTATTAAGAACATAAAGCTACTTCCTAAACAATATGACCTTAAATTAAGTGTCATGTCATAAGTACAACAACCATAATATGTGTTAATGAAATATGTCTCTATGATTTACAATGTGTTAGGTTGCTTCATATTTCCCTCCATTCATGTTGGGATACCTTTTATATATGCATTATATATCCCCTATGAGATAACCTTTTGGAATAATCCATCACAACCATAATGTTTGTTTAAATCACTGCAGATTCCTTTCCCGGTGTGGGGTTTTCTAAGCTTCCCATGACTTATAGTCCCTTATAGGGAGCACTCCCATCATTCTAATCTAATATTTTATCCTCCACTATGTGTAGACCTATGTAATACACAATTTTTCACATATTTCCTTACTTTTGATGTTAATGTACAGCCCAACAACATGGATGGTATATGGGATAACCTCTAGAACCTACAAGTGAAAAAATCATGGGAGCCCAAATGAATATGCCCCACATACAAAGTCCCTATCACATGATGTTAAAATTTTAGATACATCATCCTCACAATATGTGGTTAAAATTATTTTCCATTATCCCCAACATATGACTTTAAACTATGTGTTAATCATCCTCATTCAATGACTTTAAACATCAATCCATCATAGGACCTTTTATGGGAATCCCTTCTCTTTGATGCTAGGCTTGTACCACATTATTCATGTTCATTTATATTCACCCTGTATCCTAGATTATGGTCCCTGTAGAAACCATGTTTGACCTTTTTTCAGAATAATATACCCACAAATTATTCTTCACATCTTTTTGGATTAATTACATGAATGATGGAATCCATTCGAGCATTCCATCAATTCATCTTCATGTTTTTTCTATTCTTATTATATGGACCCTAATCCTCCTCCACATTTTAAATGTGATTCTAATGTAAATGGTGTTTAGAAAAACATTCTCAACTAGAATCCTAGGAGAATGACCAAGAAGACATTAGAAACATTTTCTGAGAGGTCTATATTTCGAACATGATCATCGGTAGAACCAAATTTATTTATCCCAATTCCATGATAAATGGTACAGATGATGAATTTTAGGCATGGTTAATTGTTCTCCTATATAATCTTATAATTTTCATTATGTTATATTTTATGGGTTTCATGATTCAATCTCCCTATTTACATTTTTTTTGGGATGATCTCCATTCAACTAGAGTTACCCAATTTGTGAACTAGAGTTATTTGGGAAAGAAAGTTGAATATTAAGATATCCATGTTATATATTCATATCTCATCTTATCCCTTAAAAATATGGTGTTCAGATAGCAAAATTTGAACCTCAGTGTTCGTTGATTGTTTATAAATCTCTTATAAATTAGTAATTACATGGTTTTCCATTATTTCTCACTCCAAGTAGAAGTCAAGTGAAATTTTTAATTTTCCCAGGTTGGTTCGATAATATGATAGATATGTGATAATAGAATGTAATAAAAAATATGTTAAATTATGTTGAAATATTTAAATTGATAAACTCTGAAAATTAATGAGGTTCATCCACACACTATTTCATATCTTATATCCCGAATAAATCCCTTTAAGGATATTGTTTTGAAATTGTGCACTATAGTCCTTCCTTCCGCTGGAATGTGGCTTCAAAGACCTACCACCACCACCAGAGATCTACCTCATCCTCTTTATCAACAAGGCACATCTCATTGTCTTTGATATAAACCCTATCTTTCTTATCCTGGTACTCGGCTCTATATGATCTAGCCATTTCCTTTTGGTCATCAAACACATCCATATGATCTGTCAACATACTGATTACATCTTCTTTTGAATTTAGGAAGTCAATTAACTCAGACCGCCACTCTAATACAATTTCCAACATGATCCCAACCACTTCCATTGAGCCACTATCAAAAACTGATTTATCCTCCTCTATTTCATAAAAACATGATACTTTCTGAAGAACATTCCAAACAACATCTTGAAAGATATGTACTTATGAAATAATGTATTAGATCCAGCATTAATTTTAGTGTCTTTAGAAGATGCTTCCCTTAGAGGGGGGACTACTGCCAGTCACCCCAAATGTTGAATTTCAAAATAATCTCATCATATTGGAACACATTCTATGTGATTGAACTAAAGAAGTTCATGTCCCCCATGATTATTCCCAAATACAAATGGTGATGGTGAAGAGTGTTGGTGACTGGATAACAATGGTTGAGGAGCTATGGAAACTGATCCGATTTGAGGTACATATGAAATTTAGGAATCAAAACTGGAGTTTTCTTCCATCTTGGTAGTATATCATTATTTTGGGGTTACGATTTAACATTCACAAGAAATCCTATGTGTCATGTGATAATTTGAATCCAAACCCATATTGTTCATTATATCTATTTGGTGTAGTTTATTTTCTTGTGGAAAGTAAATATATAATATAATTTCAACATTGGGTGTGGATATTAGGCATTAATAAAGAATCCAATGTATCCTATTTACGACATGATTCAATGTTCTACTATTTCACATGAAATGATTACACACTAAGGATTCCCTTATTGGGATATTAAAATTATTTTAAGGGAATTCATTAAAAATACATATGCTCGCTAGATTTATTATTAGTGTGAGAAACAAGATATAAAAAGGGAAGAATCTCATTTTCTTCTGTTGTGGGACATACTCATTTAGGCAGTGGTAAAGAAATATAATTAGAATACTTGAGAAGGATATTACCCTACAAGTGAGGTTATGATATATACATTTTATATGGATCATTCACCTATAGATGGAATTCAATGTATCCAGTTTATAAAAGGTACCAAATTCTTCAAAGATTATAGTTGTTCCTAATCAAAATATTGACATGTAATTATTATAAACCCATTATAGCTGCTCTTTCTGTTTTAGAGAAAATGGAATTTCTATGGACTAACATAATTGTGGATAACCATGTCACATTTACAACCCTTAATCTCTAATGGAGAAAGACTGGAGACTATAAGAGGTCTATTGGGTCGGCTTAGATATAAGGGGTACTCTTTTCAAAGATATTGATTTTATAATGTTTCATGAGTATGTAACTCTAGTCCATTATGTACATTATCTACATAAAGTGGGAACTCATAAAAAAATGGGCGAGCGTTTATATAGATCATGTGGGGAAAATATTTATGTATTCATGCTTGATAAGGATAAGATGTCTAAGGATATATACATGTCATGTCTGAGGATGTTTTTCCTACAAGAATGACATGTCAAAGTGTATCGATTTAAAATAGATGAAATTTATAAATATTTATATCTTGCATGTCTGAATTTTTTTTCATGGTCCAATCAGGAATGTTTGAGGGATGTTACATGATTATGCCATAATGTTCAATGTTTTTTATGTGACATTCATGATATATTTAGGGGATCATGCGAACCTTTTTGATATATCCATCGATCATCACTTGATCATGGATTAAATATTCAGATTCCATTACTTGAACTTGATAATCATTTATATATGTCATCCTATGATCAAGTATGTATGTTTGCCTTTACTAACTTGATCTAGCTAACATTCCATGAGGATTTCATATGTACTAGATTGACTTATTTGATGGTTTTTCCCTAAAGTCATTAATATCAAGGCGATGTGTCGTTAACCATGAAAACATATTATAGGGATTCCGTGTGAACTCACTCACATGTACAAGGGATATCACATGAAAAAAAATAAAACTTATGAGGAATGTCATGTGAACTCACTAACATGTCATGTGGAAGTACATGAACCATGTTCACATGTATGAAGGATTTCATACGAAACATGCTAAAATTCATAGATATCATGAAAATAAATATAAATATGCATTGTGATACACCGTACACCTTCACATTAAAATCAATGTATATTCCTCTTCATGAAGATTATATTATTTTAATCATTTTTATATAGAACACCTCATCCATTTTAAGGTGTTTTCCTAATGAGGAATCACCTAATTAAAATGAAAAAATAAATTTCCTTAACGTGATCTATATGACATATTGTGTAACCTTCATGAAATTAACTAATTGATAATCTAAATTATATTAATCTACTTCATAACCCTTTTTGTTATTGACTAAATCTTTAAAGTAGTGGACTATTGAGATCTCATAGTCCTTCACTTTAGAAATCATATATTTACTTCATCGTTTAGTTATTTTTTGTAATATTAATGTAGTATTTTATATTCAACACATACCTTTATTTATGAAACATTCCATAACTGTTATATATCCTATAATCTTGATTCAGTAGGTGAAACACTCACATAAGCTGGTAAAGTATCATATTCTTCACATGATCGAGACAAAAGATGTTAATGTTATTTTACTTATGACATGAGTTAAATTGAAATTGGGTGATCACTTTTTCATTACTAGATTTATTGAACCCATAGATTGTCATAGGGATTCTATTTGATAAAATCAAACTATCCAAGTGATTTTATGAGCTTAGGCTAACATCTCCACGAGCCTTTGTAAGATCAAAAGATGACACATTAACCACATAAAAAATAACATGAAAAAATGAATCTTACATCGATCAATGATCCCATATTTGTCATATTTCATTAAAAAATATCTTTTTTTATTATCAAATCCCTTTCCTCTTGGTCTCTACCAGTGTGTATCATGATTGAGTTTACTTATCTATGGTTATTTTAACGATGAGATGACCATTTATGTGGGCCTTCATGGGATCAATGAACTGAACAAAATAAATTTGTGATATTTTCACATGAAGAACAACCTAACCATCCACACATAATAATCCTTAAATTTTTTGATGTTGTTCACAGATTGACTCGATGGTTGTTAATTGGTTTTTCACTAACATTTTTCATGATCATAATGTATTGTTCAAGGAATTCAAATTATAAGGAGGAATCATCTGAGAAACAACACATGATGGGAATGTACAGTCTATATGGTGTCACACAATCAGTGAAGATAAATTCAAATAACATATCATGTTTTTATTATGTCCCTATAGTCATGGGATTAGTAGTATTACTGTTGGTCACATGACACATATTACCCATGTTATTGATCTACATGTTTCCAAAATTCCTCATGGTTTCCATAAATAGGAAATAATAGTTTATTTATGGTTTATTTAACCCCAATTTTTTGAATCGCCTACAAAAGGTATCTACATATCCCCCCATGAATGTTATAAACAGAGGTATGGAGGAACAAGGGGTCAGTTCAGAGGATGTTAATTACCTAATTATTCCCATGGCCTTCCACTAGATTATATTCTAATAATATATTACTATTTGAAGATACATTTGGTATTCTATGTGGTTCCCTATTAATAGGTGGTTTTAAGGATAACCATTTGAAATTCAATTCAAAACTATAAAGTTCCCATTTTTTTAATATCATTTTATTTCTTCTGAGGGTGAGAACCATTATTGGCATATAATCCAGTGTCCTCTTAACATAATAAATTTTTATAAACAATCTATAGAACCAATATGATTTCAATTCATTAGTAGTTCTATTGATCCTTTTCATTATTCTTTATATACTAGGATATATTACATATTTTACTTGCATATTAAATTATTATATAAATCATTATTCAATTCATGTGACATTCAACTGTCCATTTGATCAAAAAAATTATAATGGATCATGTCATCACATGAATCATAGTGGGTCACATGTATTTGATGATGTAATACATGTAACACCCATTCATTATAGATTTTTTTGATTCCAAACACGTTATAATTCATTCTATTCAAATGTCATGGCCTAGGTGGATTCAATTTCATTGAATTTATAACAAAATTCCCCTACCCATTGGTTTGATGTAAGGATTATTATCCATAAGGATTTATGAAATATCCCCAAAACATCAAAGGTTGGTAATAACTATAAATGAATTCATTAATATTTGGGAGAAATTTACATTTTACGATAAAAAACAACCAAGGTAAACACCAAGAAACAACTATAATATGATGCTAGAAGAAAAAAAATGAAACAGAATGTGGTACCAAAATTAAAATAACCCAATTATAACTATTCACCATATAATTTGAAAATTTAGAAACACAAAACCAATATCAGTGTATAAAGGGGAATAAAAAACAAAAAAACTCAATGACTCAAAAGACCCAAAATCCAAGGATCCCAAAATTCTCCATGATAAAATTCAGAAATACAACCCAATGAATGATGATTCATAAGAAATAATATAATATAATTTTCCTTAAACATTTTATTCATTAATAACATCTACAAACACACCAATGTTCTAATAAAATGGGTGAGTAATGAAACTATTTTTTATTTCCAAAAAGGCATTCCCTAAATAGGTCACTAGTATAGAAATTGTAAGAATATTTATATAAAAATAAACTATAAAATAATTGAAAATTGTTTATATTAGAATATAGAACATTTTCCACACTAAAATATTTATCTCAATACCCAATCCATTTTAATGGAATGAAAAACATCAACATTAACGTCATTTCAAAAATTTATATTGGGTTTTAAACCATTACATTCAAAATTTCCACACATTCAAACCTATATGAAATTAATGAACTCCCTATAATTATGGGTGGTGAGTCATATTTTCCCCAAGATATCACTTGGTGAATAAATTTGATAGTGGTAAATATCATACACCTATAAATCACAAATTTTATGGGGAAACATCATAACCTTATTCATCCAAATTAACATAAATGATCACCATCCATTATGAAAAAACTAATTCAAAATAAACAATTTAAATTCATTTAAATAAAACATCCCTTTTAATAATAAAATTCCAATCAAAATATTTCAATTATTCAAAACCAATCATCATTTTAAAAAATCATTTTAAACTCATGAACAGAAGCATGTTTCACAACAACAAAAAAAATCCACAAATAAAAATAACATCACTAAAGAGGCTTTGTACCCTGATTTTAACATCAATTTCACAATATTTGTACCTGAAATTTTGTTTTAAAATTTAAAAAAAACAAGATAGGAGTGGGTGTCAAAATAATGTTTCAATTTTCATGAAAACACTAATGCTTGGAAAACAAATACATAATGTTTTGTGTCTACCTCCCCCCATCCAAAGACATTTTTAATATATTTTCTAAATAATATTTGAAAAAATAGAGAATTTTTTCCTGATGTAACTGAATCCTTATATTCTAAATCCAAAATAAAAATCATTGTAATGGTAAAAATCCTCATATAATGGGAAACTATAGCCTGTCCTAAATTTTGGAGAAGTGAATTATGATGTACAAGTGAAATCAATGGAAATGAGTGGAAGGAAATATAAACATTAAATAATCTTGAGGAAAAATCAATTTAATAATATATTTCAACTAATTTAAAAAAAATTGAAGTAATTACTCATATTCTAATAAGAGGCGTCAAGAGTGAAGACACCTAACCTCGAAAACAATAATAACACACATTGTTCATAAAAATCCAGTTGAAACATCAAATACTAACTTAAATCATGTCCCCTAACATCAACATAAGAGTATAACCACAAAAGTTTCATAAAAATATTAGACCCATCCCTAATGTATTAGATATATCATTTCCATAGAAGTAATAAGATGAGTCTGAGGAAAAACAACAAATAAAGAACACTTACCACAGAATTCAGGCTTCATTATACCTTAAAACACCAATAGATTTCTCTTAGATCTAGATGAATGGTCTCTATATACCTTTGGAAAAATTTAATTCGTCATATGGTTGTCGAAGAAAAAAAATGATCCACTAAAAATAAAAAAAATATATAATTTTTTTGGATATAATTTGTTTTGTATGATTCGGGTTCATGGTTAGGAGAATTGTGCACTAATAATTAAAATGGAATTTTCCCCAAATGTATTATTTTTCCTAGGTGGCCCTAGAATATGACCAAATCGTGTTCCTACCTAGATCCGAATTCTTTACTATTCTTGTTTTATGTAGTATTTGTAGGTTTATAATATCCATGAACAAACCAAGAACCTTCAGAAAACCACAAAAAAATGTCCTAATGGACAACAGAACAATCCTAAACAAAACATAAACACTTTATATACATTAAATATGTAAATAATGGGTTACTTCCAAAATTATATGGGTTATAAAATATCACCAACATTGGTCGTTTCATCCACAAAATGTATAATACCACTATTTCCCAAAAAGGAATTGATCCATTACTATATTGTGTCCTTATCCTTTTCCCATGTATCTTCTTGAATCGAACCGTGTTACAAAAAACCCATCACTAGATAGATTCTTTTAAAACACATGAATTTTTTTCCTATTCAAAATTTATACACTCATATGAAACAATGAAGAACCATGCTCTAGGTCGATGTCAACCCATCAAATCACATAATATGGTTTTAGATGATACTTTACCAATTAGGATATGTGAAAATCATTATACATTACAATGAAATGTGCTAGAAAATCCAACTGATATTCCACATCACCAACCCATTCATGTATCTCACAAGGACCTATGTATCATGGAGAAAACTAACCCTAATTCCAAAAAATGATTATTCCTAATACTTGGAGAGATTATGAAGAACACAAGATCACTTACCAAGAATGAAAACAAAAATTGAAGACAATCCACATATGATTTTTGTTGGATAAGAGCCCAATAAATTATTTTCATAATTAACGAAGGATTAATCATTTTCTCTTATACAAGTATCATTGAAAAAATACTAACCTATTTCAAGCCAAAAAGTATAGTACAAAAAGGTCACTCAAACAATGTTTCAACAGGATCTAAATGTATAAATTCCTAATAATTGTTGTTGTTAGAGAAAAAGAAATAATAGCATGGGCTCATAAAATCAGAAAATCAAATTCAATTAAAAATCACATGTCCTGTCTTATAAATATTTTATCATACTTTTAGATTTTCAATCTATATAATGATTATATTTTATACTCATAGTCAACTTATTCCTAACTGAATATTATAGGGATATCCAGAAACAAGATGTAAAACACGGGTAACTATTTAATAATTTAGAATATCAAATTCAATGTCTCTTTGAAACTTAACACATAGAGAATTTTTAAAATTAATTCACCATATGAGATTTATGAAATGGGATTAAATGAGAAGACTTTGTGAGAAGATACATTATCACACATATGGAATTATGTTTATGAATAGTCATTGGGAGTTCTTTCACAAAATCCATGGGTATTTTCTCCAATTTCCAAATTAACATAAGCAAAGAGTACAAAAAAACCACTAGTAATAATTGATTTTCCTTAACCTGCTAACTAGGGAGGTATATCACCACAATCTATGAACCTTTTATTTTAACCATAACCAATCAAATGTCTTATTTTAGTGCCTTATACAATTTCTATATTTGAGGACAAACATTATATTTTAAATGGATGTATGCATGATGATGTTTTTTAAAAAACACACAATTATAACCATCTAACGTGAAAGTAAAAAACCTAAACTCTCATCCAATTTCCATCCCTCAATGGTCTCCCACAGCCGAGTTTCGACTTTTTCGCAACACATTCGGAATATGATGTATGTACCTCTTTAACCGTATTAACCAAATAAGAACCAAATCAACATGAATGAAAAATTAAATAATAAACTGGACTTCATAGTCTATGTGCATGCCCACTATACCCGATATTAGATGCCAATGATCTGAAACATGTTTTTTAAACTGACCATATGATTTTTTTTCTTAATTCATATTCTACCTAATTTTCCTTACCTAGTCTGTACCCCAAAAAATATATATATTTAGAGATACTCCATCTATATTCATTGTCTCATGTTTAAACCCCTTTATTCATAAATATGTGTCAATATCTTATAATTCGTAATACTCATTAATTTATCCCCAATGAGGTAATGATGCCATGTTCTCAAGTAATTAACTATTACAACTAACTCCAAATCAGGGGTTGGGTAGTTCTTCTATTGCAATCATAACTATTAAGTTCCATAAAAAACCACAAGATCTATTTGAAAGGTAACAAATCCCAATATAGATCCCAAATCATCTCAATGAACACAAAAAAATTCCATTATTCTTGTAATGTATGGATCAGTTATCATGTAAGGATAACCCTAAACTCTTGGAATGAATATTGATGGTCATCGTTCTATTTTAATGGAACAACTTTCCTTCTCAAACATATCATTGGTGAATAAAATTTTGTAAATTCATGAAAAAAGTGCTTATAATAACTATCCATAAAAGGAAACTATGTTTATCAATGAGTCCAAATACCATTGAAATATATGAATCATCTATTCCAAAACGAGTATGGGTATATTTTTAACACCAAAAGGCATTTACACATACTCATTATGGCCAAATCTACTTAGAGAGGTTGTTTTTGGAATATCCACCTTTCATACCCACAATTAGTGATCCCAAATATTGGTAAATTATAGAGAAACACCGGGCTCCCCATAAATATTTGGAAGGATCATCAATTCATGGAAGTGGATAAATATTTTTTATCATCAATTGGTTTGGATTATAATAATCTACATAGTACTGTAGAGTTAAATACATATTTGTGAAAAATAAGACTGGTGCTCCCCACGTGAATATTATAACGACCCATGATTTACATACATTGTTATTACATAATAATTGAATCATACATATTATAAAATATAAAAAAACTATGACATGACTATATAGGTATATGTCTTATGAAACTGGGAAACATAAACAACTGATTCATAAATCTTATACATTGTCTCCCAATTATTTCATCATATCAAGAGTCCCTATTGGAATATCCCACTTAATACACTTCGTACTGACCTGGGGAAAAACATATAAAGGGTGATCTCAAATTATTATTAAGGGAATAAAATGAAAAATCAATCATATCATATTCATAAGAATATAACATTTTGAAAATATTATCATGTAAAAGTGATCTTAATATCATGACATGGGATAATTCATAGTAGTGAAATGTAATCCCAATATTCATAACATATGGCATGAAACATTGTGCCATACATAGATAATCATAGAAAATCATTTCATACTAGTCAAGACTCATTTCCAATACCATCATAGGAGAAAAAGTCCTTTACATAACCGAGTTAACTTTTTATTCCAGTCCTGTATCGCTGAACTGAATTAACTATCTATTCCAGCCATGTCAATCTCATGAGATATAAATATTTTCCCAATTAATTGGAGGGATATATAGGTCACTCCAATCTCTTAATGAAACCATTCTTATGTATTCCAAAAAATCATAAATCATACCCCATAGCATAACCCATGTAATAAAAATAGGATTCTTAAACATCATGCCACCATAAAATAATATATATAAGATAAAAAGACTTCATAAATATAATTACATCATAACATATTCAAATGAATGTAATAATAGGTATAGAAACCGAACCCTGTATTATCTTAGATAGAAAATAATTTTGATAAAACACATGTACTCCATTCTTGAGGTAAATATCCTTTCAATTTCAAAAATATTTTTCATTTCACAACATGTCATACAATTTTAATCTAAAAGAATTTAATTTAAGATAAACATGAAAACATGTAAAGGAATATTCATTGACATAATGTTCTATGAAATCATGAAAATACTTTCATTAAATATAAGATAAAAAACATTCTTCTTGTATATTGGCCAGAAAAGTCAAAACATATCTCGTACTGAAAATGACAAAAGATTCCTTTTATAAATATTACGTAAAATTAAAAAATAGGTAAAATTGGATTTGAAACATTGTATGAGAAGATGAATAATATTACATATTGGGGAAACCAGGATGTGGATGATAAATATGCCCTAGTAAATTCTGATGTATAAACAATCTCAGATAAAAATGGGATTGCGAGAATTTCCCTAACATTAGGTCTGATATTTTTTGTATGTATCCTAACATCATGTATAATGATTTAAATAATGTCATTTAATTGTTCTAGATTCATATTAATTGTTATTATATCATATACGGTCATATTCTTATCTTCTTCTTAGTAATATTTCATTGCTACATGTTATTCTGGTGTTCATTGCTTTATGTTCTTATGCGTGTTTTGTCGAATGAATTCTTATTCCTCTTTCTAGGTTATTTATAAATAATTTATAGAATTATATTTGAATAATATAAATCATATTTTATTCATTCAATTTGTCTATATAATCTTGGTATAATGAAGTTCACGTAGAATGAATGACATTGCACTGTGGAGACGGTAAGCCGTACGTATGCTTGAGCGACAATATCGTTCCCATAATTTTTAAATGGTATTGTAGTGGAGTATAGAATATATAAGAATTATTATAATGTTATAATAATAATATATAGTTATCATTTACCCCATTATACACATCCATGTACGGTGCTGGTGGAAAATAGATTACACCAGGAAGTGGAGACAGTATTCTGTACGTACGCACGTGCGGTGATTTCATTTTTTGTAGGATGATTAGAAAGGTGAAATAGGGTTGTTTTATATTTATAATAAGATATTAGTTTATTATTGATCTTGATTTTATTACTTAATATTGAAACAAATAATGGATAGGAAGTAGAAGAAGAAATAAATTTGAAAGAATCGGTAAAGTATATTACCTCTTCTTCGACGCACCTCTTCTAAATCGCATCTTAGGGAACTAAAGTAAGTCTTTCAAGAAGACGATGAAATCTAGTATGTTTCTATGGAAGTGGAGAAGAGAAATTTTTTGGAGTTATATGAGATTGAAGGCTCAAAATGGTGTGAGGAGGAGAGGGAGTAGGTGCATTTTTGAAGAGAGGAGAGGGGAACTTTAGGAAACCACTAAAATATTAATATATAATAAAATTAAAACCCACATAAAAACCTAAAAAAATAACACAAATCAGAATATTAGATGGGATAGTCCTGTAATAACATCAACCAATAATATTTAGACATTTTTGTAATTTATTGTAAACCTTATCAACTTGATTTACCCTTATTTAATCTATTTAATTTTATTTGTGGTAATAATATTCTAAATTTTAAATTGGTAAAACTAATTACATATGTGTTGTGAATTGTCCATAAGTGTATAAATAATGGAATTTTTGGCCATATAAATTCCAAATTATTATTTTTAAATATTTTTTCAATTTTTAATGAATTTTATAATATTTTATTTTTATAAAATAACTATATTGTCAATTTTGACACAATTCATTTATTTTAATTTTAATAAAATCCACACAAGGGATAGATTCAAAAAAATATCATATTTCTATTATTTCATATTCATCTAGAAAATTTGTGAGGAAAATTAACTAGTTCATATAATATTTATTTTAATATTTCTAAGACCATTTATTTGATATTTCAATTAATAAAATAATTTCTACACCTCTATTGTGTCTTCATTAATGATAATTATTTAATACCAAAAAATTCTAAATAAATTCTCGTGATGTATGTAGTTTCATTTGATTTATTGAGAATATTTATATTTCATGTTTTATGTGTTTTATCACTAAATTAAAATTATTACACTTATAAAATATAAGAGAGTGACATGTTGTCACTTTCTTTGGTTTTAATAATAATTATATCATTTTCATGGTCAGAATTCCATGAAATGAATCTATTCCGACCCTTATGTTATATCTGTCGATGTTTATTGATCCAAATAGAATCTTTGTAGGTGTTAGGTAAATTTTACAAACTTATTTTTACCATTAATTACCTGATTTTCCTATAACTACAGTAAATAAAAATTACCATAGTTACTATTCATAATGTAAAAAAAATAAAAGTAAAATATTAACATAATATTGAGACATTGAATCCAAATATGGAATCCATTTTTAAAAATTCAAAACACATTAGTTACATTAATTAATTTAAAATTAAATTCATCGTTAAGAAAACTGGTTTTTAAAAGTTAAAACATTGTCAAAGATTGAAGTGTGTATATCTATGAATTCAATATTAAAAAATTGTAAGGACATAAAATATATTAAATTGTAAAAATATATCCATTTTATACTTTAAAACCATTAAATTTTATTATTTATCCATTTAAATTATCTTGATGAAATTTGTTTTTTTAAGATACATTTAGCGTATTTTGACTATTCATCCAAATATGAAAGTTATCAGAAAAGTATCAAAAATTAATCCAACGTATGTTTTTATATCCTTATTCAAAATAAATATTTTATTTTTTAAAATTATACTTATAAACTTGTGAAAAATTATATTTTAAATGGGTGTCCATTAAAAGGCAGTAAAATTGCATATTTTGAAAAATACTTTTTTATAAAAAAAATTCATTTTGTTTTCATCTCTTATTCTATAAAATGTGTAAGATGAATTATAATGTTATAAAATTCAAAATTTGTGAAACACTATTCATAATGGATCATTCATAATATTATAATAATAAATCATTGTTTAGTGATACTTGGTATTGCGTACAATGCAAGCTATCGAGGAAGGTTGCTCTTACGTGTATCGCAAGACAAGCCAGTGTTGTGTGTAGTGAAATATTCCTTTGGGGATTAATATAACATAAGACATAAAAAATATAAATATTTCTCATAAAATCTCAGGGTGTTACATTCTACCCCCCTTAAAATGAATTTCTCCCTTGAAATTCGTCACTTCGTAACAAACCTATGAGGATATCTCTCCTTTATAATATCATCAAGTTCCCACGTATCTTCATCTACTTGGTGGTTCCTCCACAATACTTTTACAATGTTAGTGGTCTTTTCTTATATAACTTTTTCACTATGATCCAGAATCTCTATTGGCTATTTTCACAAGAAAGATCTTGCTCCAGCGGTGAAACTTCTGAGCAAAGTACAGGTAAAGGATTAGGTATGTACTTTCGTAGGATAGATACATGGAAAACATCATAAAAATGAGGGTGATTTGGTGAAAGTTTCAATTGGTAAGATACCTTCCAAAAATGATACAATATTTCGAAAGGACTAATATACCTAGGGCCCAGATTTCCCTTATTTCCAAATCGCATTACTCTCTTCTATGGAGATATTCATAAGAACACTTTATCACCCACTTCAAACTCTAGGTCTTTTCTTCGGTTGTCGGAATAACGCATTTGTCAACTCTGAGCTGCTCTTATGAGTTGTTGAATGGATCTTACCTTTACTGCCATCTCATCAACAAGATCAGGTCCTAATAGATTTCATTCCCCAACTTCATCCTAGTAAGTTGGAGTTATGAATTTCATTCAATAGAGTGATTCATACAGAGCCAGGTGCATACTAGAGTGAAAGATATTATTATAAGAATATTCCACCAAATGTAGGTTTTGATCCCAACCACCTTTGAAATCCATAGAGAAATCTCTCAACTAGTCTTACAATGTTTGAATTTTCCTCTCAGACTGAACGTCATTCTAAGGATGATAGGAAATGATGAAACTAAACTCTATATCTAGAGAATACTAAAGACTTCACCAAAACATTGAGGTAATCCTTGGATCTCAATCAGATATAATATAATGTGGTAATCCATGCAATCTTAAAACTTCTTTTACATATATCCTAGAAATCTGATGAAGATAGAAATCTTCTCTAATAGAAATAATGTGCGTTGAATTCATAATACGATCAATTGTATCCCAGATAGCATTATTGCGTTTCAATGGTTTGGGATTTATGATGATAAAGTCCTTAGTGATGTTTTCTCATTTCCATTCTGGTATGGGTAATGGTTGTAACATCCCTTTAGACTTTAGTCTATCAGCTTTAACTTGCTGACAAAACAATAATCAAGAGGCATATTCGACGACATCTCTTTTCATGCCATCCAACCAAAAGTAATCTTTTAGGTCCATGTACATCTCTGTACTTCTAGGATGAATATATAATTATGAACTATGAAACTCATCTAGAAGCTCCTTCTTTAATTCTTCTATTGTAGGAATAGAGACACAATTCTTGAACATTATTATCCCATCACAATCATGGTTGAATTCAGGGACATTTCTCACCTTCTTTTGAAGCCCAGTAGCCTTTTTCTATGCCTCTTTAATCATCATTTGTACAGATATTTGAACATTTACATGAGAAAGTTAAGATATCTCCCCATTAATTAAAATTTCAAGATCCATCCTTTTTAAATCCATAATCATTGGATCCTTTGTTATCCTCATCATGGATACGCTATCATGGTCTTGTTGACTTAATGTGTTTTCCACCTTGTTCAATTTCCCAGGGTGGTAATGAATTGAGCAGTCATAATCCTTAATCAATTCAAACCATCTTCTCTGGGGCATATTTAGATCATATTGTGTGAAAATATACTTTAAACATTTATGATCAGTATAAATATCACACCTTTCATCATAAAGATAATGTCTAGAAATATATAATGAAAATATTACCGTAGCTAACTCCAAATCATGAGTTGGGTAATCCTGATCATGAATTTTCAACTGTCAAGAAGCATAAGCTATCAACTTATCATTTTTCATCAGAACACACCCCAACCCCTTCTTGGATGCACCACTATAATTACAATCCTTTCTCCACTACAAGGAAGTATGAGCACATGTTCACCGGATAACATTCTTTTTACCTCTTTGAAATTCTCTTTACATTCCTCCTTTAAAAAAACATAACTTTTTTTCGATTCAATTTGGTGAGTGGGTTAGATAATCTTGAAAAACCCTTCACAAAAAGTCGATAATACCCACATAAACCAAGAATCCTTTGGATCTCAGTTACTTTTGTTGGTTTTGACCATCTTTCGATAACCTCTATTTTTTTGGGATCCACAGATATCCCCTCTTTAGAGATTACGTGACCTAAAAATGAAACATTATGAAGCCAACATTCACACATGGTAAATTTGGAATAAATCTTCTGCTTTCTCAGGGTCTTCAATAAAATTCATAATTGATTTTCATATTCTTCCTTTCTCTTTCAATATATAAGGATATCATCTATAAAGGCTACCACAAACTGATCAAGATAGTCCATAAAAAATCTATTCCTCAGATCCATGCCGATAGAAGTGGCATTAGTAAGACCAAATGACATCACTATAAACCCATAGTGTTCATATCTTGTACAGAAAGACATATTTGGTATATTCTCCTTTTGGAACCTTAATTGATGATACCCTGAATGAAATTCAATATTGGAAAATTACTATCATCCGCGTAGTTGGTCAAATAAGTCATCAATGCATGGGAGAGGGTATTGTTTCTTGATAGTGATCTAGTTATGTTCTCGATAATCAATGCGGAGTCTCATTGATCCATCATTCTTCATAAAAAAATAGAATAGTTGTAGCCCAAGGTGATGAACTAGGGCGTATGAATCCATTATCAATATTCTCTTGGAGTTGCTTCTTCAATTTTTGCAACTAAATTGGGGCTATTCTATAAGGTGTCTTTGAAATGGGCATAGCACCAGGCATGAATTCTAATAAAAATCAGCTTCACGATTTGGTGGAAGACTTGGAAGTTCCTCTACAAAGACATCATCAAACACCTATACGATGTGAATATTCATAATCATGAGTTTCCCTCCAACCATTTGAGATAAATAACCTTCATTTATTAGAATCAAGACCCATAATATGGAAGAAAGTTCCACTGGAAGGTTATATTCATCCATGCATTGATAGATGATAATATATTGATAAGGAATATGAGACGTGACTTCCCTTCTTTAGAAATTGATATGAGCTCCATATAATGAAATCTAATCCATACAAAGAATCAGATAAAATTCCACTGTATGAAGGATCACAGGATTTGCAGGAAGCACTTTCCCACAAACTTCAATTTGAGTAAAATTTTAAACTTTTGATGTGAATGTTGTGCCATAAATAGTTGTCACAACTAACTCAACATCTAATTGTTGGGGGTAGTACAATGATACGCATATAAAATTCTTTAGAAATAAAATAGTGGGTGGATCCAGAGTCAAATAAAATATTTTCTACTTTAGAGTGGATAATAAGTGTATATTTCACCACATCATTATCGTACTCCACATTGCCGATAGAAATTGCATGTGACTTCCCATTGTCCATATCCTTAAGAGTATGTTCATGTATATCTTCATCAAGAACCCTTAGATCAGGGCTTTGATTGGAATAATGCCCCATTTCCATGCACTTGTATCATTGAAGAGTAGGAGGTGCATTCTGTGTATCCTTTTTTTGTTCACATCACTAGACATCTTTTTCCCAACACCGTGGAATACAATTTTTTGATGACCTTTACTTCCATACTTTTAACATTTACTTGTCCTTTTAAGACAATTCCCTCTATGTTTTTTTCCAACCCTTAAGCATAAGAGAATACTTATCTTTTTTCAGTGATGTCTTTAGATTTTCCTTTGAATTCCATTTTCCTCTTTTTATCAAACCCATATGACTGATGGTTTACTCGAATATCCATCTTAGCCTTGAGATCACATTGAATAATTTCCTCATAGCTATTGATGTCCCTTATAGCTAATGCACTTCGGAGACTTGGTTTTAAGCCACTAAATAATTGATCAATCTTACTATCAGGTTGGATAATAATCCAAAAGAGTACCTTGAAAAACTTGTATAATTTTCTTCGTAGGTAGCAACAAATTCATCATCCTTTTGCTTCAGTTACAAAAACTCCTTATCCACCTTTATTTGAAGAATAAGAGGGAAGTACTTATTGAAAAATAAATTCTGGAACTTGTCCCATTCCATAGACTCAATTTCATCAGTTTTCCTTGTATTCTTGACTTGATTCCACCATTGATCTGCTTCACCTTCCAAACGATATACTTCTAATATGAATTTATCATGTTCAGAACATTGAATGACTGAAAATATCTTTTTAGTGGTACTAATCCATTGTTCAGCCACAAATGGATATGAAGAACTGCTGAATGAAGGTGGGTGCAGCCTCATGATGGATTCAATAGAATGTTGCTCCCTTATTTACTCATTTGGATGTCCTTCATGATTCATAGACTAAGAATGTTTTGTGAGCATGGGTACAAATTTTTCAATGTAGTTCCCATATCATTTGGTTTCTCAGGGGGAAAATCATTACATTGCCCATCACATTCAGCATTGACACGGTTCCTTCAGGTTCCATCCATTGACCAAAAACAAGAATCACAGTGTGTGAAACACTAATTAAAATAGGAAAACCATATAATTGGAAATAAAAATTCACACATTAGGTCTTATCATAGGTTATTTAGGGCCATTTCTAAAACACTAATATTTTGTTCTATGCTTAAATATATCCTAATGGTTCTTACTATGTATTTCGTAACCTAGTTTCCAAAGGTTGACTATACCATTCCTCTAATACCTACAATAATGACCCATAATATATATACATTGTAATTACTTCATAATTGAAGCATTTTTATTAAAACATATAAAACAAACCATGATTGGACCGTATATGTGTAGTGACTTTAGAAACTTGGAAACATAATCAACAAATTCATAAATCTTCTACATTGTCTCCCGTTTATTTCATCATTTATAGAGTCTCTTTTGGCATATCTCACATAATACCCTTCTTCCTGACCTGGGAAAAAAATATTCATTGGGTGAGCTCAAATTCTCATTAAGGGTAAACAAAGGAAATGACAATTATATCATATTAAAAAGAACATAAAATTTTGAAAATGTTATCCCGAAAAAGAGATCATAATATCATGACATGATATAAATCCTAGTAGTGAAATGTAATCAAAATATTCATAACAGAAGACATGAAACATTTTGTAATACATACATAATCATAGAAAATCATCTCATATTATTGAAGACTCATTCCCAAGACCATAATAGCAGTCAATGTCCATTACAGAACCGAGTTCACTCCTCATTTCAGACCAGTATCACTGAACCAGATTAACTTTCCGTATCATCGATGTCTATATAATGAGATATAAATCTTTACCCAATTCATTAGAGGAAGATATATGTCCCACCCATCTCATAATGAAACTATTCTTATTTGGGCTACAAAATTCATAAATCAGACATCATAGCATAACCCATACAATAAAAATAGGATACTTAAACATCATACCATCATAACATAATCCATATAAGATAAAAGGACTTCATAAAAATAATTCCATCATAACATATTCAAATCAATGTAATAATAGTGATATAATCAGAACCCTATATTATCTTATATAGAAAATAATATTGATAAAACACACGAACTCCATTCTTGAGGGAAATATCCTTTATACTTCAAGAACATTTTTCCTTTCTCAACATGTTATAAAATTTTAAACTATAAGAATTTAATTAAAAATAAAAATAAAAACTTGTAAAGGAATATTCAAGAAAATATTGTTCTATGACATCATAAATATCCTTTCATGTCGTATAATTTAAAAAAAACATTCTTCTCGTAATTTGTTCGAAAAAGTCAAAGAGTGTCTCATAATGAAAACAAGAAAATATTCCATTCATAAGTTTTAATAAAATTTCCCCAATTAGTAAAATTGGATTTAATCAATCAAATAGAGGATATAAATAATATTACATATTGAGGAGACATGGATGTGGATGATAAATATTCCCCAGTAAATTCTGAAGTATAAACAATCTAGGATAAAAATGAGATTGCAAGATTTTCCCTTACCTTAGGTCCGATATGCATCGTATGTATCCGAACCTCCTATATAATGATTTAAATAGTTCCATTAAATTCTTCCAGAATCATATTCATTATTATGATATCATATATGTTCATATTCTTACATTAGTTTTAGTAATATTTCATTGCTACATGTTATTCTAGTGTTCATTGCTATATGTTCGTATTCCGGTTTTGTCTAATGAATTCTATTTCTTATTTTCACTTATTGCTACATCATTTAAAGAATGATATTAGTATAATATAAATCAGATTTATTAATTCAATTTTTTTATATAATACTCGTTTAAAGAAGATCATGTAGAACGAACCACATCACACGGTGGAGACTGTAAGTCGTACGTACACACGAGTGAAGATATCGTTCCCATAATTATTGAATGGTATTGGATTGGATGATAGAATATATCAGAAGTATAGTCATGTTATAATAATAATATATAGTTATTATTTACACCATTATACCCATCCAAGTAACTTGTTGGTGGAAAACATATTACACCACGTCGTGGAGACGGTATTCCGTACGTACGCACGCTCGATGATTTAATTTTCTATAGGATGGATAGAAGGATGAAATAGGGTTGATTCATATTTATAATAAGATATATGTATATTTGTGATATTTATTTTATTACATTATAATCAAACAAATAAATAATATGAAGTATAAGAAAAAATAAATTTGAAAGAATCGGTAAAGGATATTATCTATTCTTTGACGCGACTCTTCTAAACCTCCTTTTAGGGAACTAAAGTTGGTATTTCAAGAATACCAGGACCTCAAGAATGTTTCTATAGAAGTGGAGAAGAGAAATTGGTAGGGTTTGGCCGAGAATTAAGGCTCAAAATGGTGTGATAAGGATAGGGAGGAGGTGCCTTTTTACAAGAGAAGAGAGATGCACTTTTGGAAACCTCCAAAATATTAATTTATAATAAAATAAAAATCCATATAAAAACCTCCAAAAATGACTAAAATCTGAATATTAGATAATATAGTGATGTAATATCATCATTTGATAAGATTTTGACTTGTTGGTAATTTATTTTAATCCTTATCAACTTGAATTATCCTTATTTAATCAATTTAATTTTATTTGTGGTAATAATATTATAAAATTTAAATTTTTATAAATAATTATTTATGTGTTGTGAATTGTCCATAGTTTTATAATTTATGAAATTATAGGCCATATAAATCTCAATTTATAATTTTTCAATTATTTTGTGATTTATAAGGGATTTTATAATATGTTATATATATAAAATAACAATAGTGTCAATTTTGACCGTATTGATTTATTTGAATTTAAATAAAATACACAGAGGATCTATTAAAAAAATATTTAATAGTTTTATAACATCTCATATTCATCCAAAAAATTTGTGGAGAACATTAATTAGTTCATATAATAATTATTTTAATATTTTTAAAACAATTTATTTGATATTTCAATTAATAAAAGAATTTCTACATCACTATTGTGTCATCATTAATGAAAATTATTTAATCCCTGAAAACTATAAATAAATTATAATGATGTAGATAATTTTATTATCCTTATGGAGACTATTTATATTATATGTTTTATGAGGTTTATCACTAACTTAAATTTATTAAAATTAAAAGATATTAGAGAGTGACATGTTGCCACTTTATTTTGTTTTAATAATAATTATATCATTTTCATAGTCAAAAGTCCAAGAAATGAATCTATTCCGACCCTTATGTGATATGGGTTGACTTATATTCATCTAAGTTAATTTTTACAGTTGTTAAGGTAATTTTATAATCATATTTTTACCCTTAATGAACCGATTTACCTTCAACTATAGTAAATAATAATTACCATAGTTACTATTCATAATGTCAAAAAAATAAAAGTAAACTGTTAACATAATTTCGACATACTGAATCCAAATTTGGAATCCATTTTTCAAAATTAAAAACACAGAAGTTGTAGTGAATAATTTAAAATTAATCCTGTGGTTAAGAAAACTGGTTTTTAAAAGTTGAAAAATCGTCAAAGATTGAAATATTTTTACCTATTAATTCAATGTAAAAACTAATGGTAATGAAATAAATTATATTAAATAGTCAAATTATATTATATTTATACTTTAAAACAATAAACTTTTATTTTTTAACCATTTAAATTATCTTGATGAAAAATGTAGTTTTTCAGAAAAATTGAGCATATTTTTACTATTCATCAAAATAAGAATATTGTTATAAAAGTATCAAAAATTTATCCAATGTAAATTTTTATATTTTGATTCAAATGTAGAAGTTTATTTTATAAAATTTTACTTATAAACTTGTCGTGAACAATATTTAGAATGGTTGTGCCATCAAAAGGCGGTAAAACTGTATTTTTTGAAAAATACTTCTTTTATCAAAAAACTGATTTTTTTCCATATCTCATTCTAGAAAATGTGTAATATGAATTATAATGTTATAAAATTCATTATTTGTTTAATACTATTCCTAATGGATAGTTCATAATAATATAATAATATATCATTGTTTAGTGAAATTCGTTATTGCGTACAATGCAAGCTATCAAAGAATGTTGCCCTTGCGTGTAACACAAGAAAACCCTATCTTGTGTATAGAAAAAGATTCCTTTGGTGTTGAGTATAACATAATACATAAAAAATATAAATATTTCTTATAAAAGTTTATGGTGTTACATTCTACCCCCCTTAAAATGAATTTTTCCCTTGAAATTCATCACATCGTAATAAACAGATGAGGATACCACTCCCTCATAATATCCTCAAGTTCCCATGTATATTCTTCTAATTGGTGGTTCCACCATTATACGTTTACCTAGCGAGTGATCTTGTTTCATAGTATTTTTTCACTATTATCCTGAATCTCTATCGGCTTTTCTTCATAAGAAAGATCTTTCTCCAGCGGTACAACATGTGATCTTAGTACATGAGAAGGATAAGGTATGTACTTTCTCTTAATAGATACATGGAACACATCATGAACTTGAGAGAGATTTGGTGGAAGTTAGAACAGGTAACTACCTTCCCAACATAATCCAGTATTTCGAAAGAACAACTATACCTAGGGCTCAGCTTTCCCTTCATTCCAAATCTCATTACTCTTTTCCAAGGTGATATTCGTAAGAACACTTTATCACACACATAATACTCTAGGTGTTTTCTTCGGTTGTCAACACATATTTTTGGTCGACTCTCTGCTTCTCTTATGTGTTGTTGATTATATCTGACCTTTTTTGCCATCTCATCAATAAGATTAGATCCTAATATCTTTATTTCCACAACTTCATCCCAGTAAGTTGGAGTAATTAATTTCCTTCCATAGAGAGCTTGATACGGAGCGATGTGAATAATAGAGTGAATGATATTATTATAAGAAAATTCCAACCATGGTAGATGTTGATCCCAGCCACCTTTGAAATCCATAGATCAAGCTCTCAACATGTCTTCTAAATTTTGAGTAGTCCTCTTAGACTGACCCTCTATCAGAGGATGATAGGCAGTGCTGAAACTGAACATTGTATATAGAGTATGCTGATGACATCACCAAAATATTGTGGTAAACCAAAGATCCTGATCAGATATAATATAAAGTGGTTCTCTATGCAATCATACCAATTCTTTTACATATATCCTGGGAAGTTGATCAAGAGAGAAATCCTCTCTAATAGCAATGAAGTGCACCGACTTCGTATGATGATCCACTATAACCCATATATCATTATTGCTTTTAGATGTTTTTCGAATTCCAATGACAATGTCTATAGTGATGTTTTCCAATTTCCATTCTAGTATGGGTAATGGTTGTAACATCCCTTTAGACTTATATCTCTTAGCTTTAACATTCTGACAATCCAAGCATCGAGAGACATATTCGGTGATATCTCTTTTCATGCCATCACACCAAAAGTAATCTTTCAGGTCTCTGTACATCTTTATGCTTCCAAGATGAATAGAGAACGAAGAACTATGAGCCTCATCTCACACCTCCTTCTTTAGTTCTTCTATAGTTGGAATAAAAGCATGGTTCTTGAACCATATTATCCCATCCCCATCAAAGATGAATTCAGGAACATTTCTCACCTTCTTTTGAAGCCCAATATCCTACTTCTTCACCTCTTTAATCTTCACTTGTATAGATGGTTGATCATTTATTTGAGAAAGATAAGATATCTCCCCTTTCATTAAAATTCCAAGATCTGTCCATTGTAAATCCATAAATATTGGATCCATTGTGATCCTCATCATGGATAAGATAGCACGGTCTTGCCGACTTAATGCGTCTGCCACCTTGTTCGGTTTCCCTGGGTGGTAATGAATTGAGAAATCATAATCCTGAATCAGCTCCAACCATCTTCTTTGGCACATATTCAGCTCCATTTGTGTGAAAATATAGTTTAAACTTTTATTATCAGTATTAATATCACACCTTTCATCATAAACATAATTCCTCCAAATAATTAATCCAAATATTACCACAGCTAACTTCAAATCATGAGTTCTGTAATTTTTCTCATGGATTTTCAACCATCGTAAGGCATATGACATAACGATATCATTTTTCATGAGAACACACCACGTCCCCATCTCGGATGAATCACTATAGATCAGAAACCTTTCTCCACTATAAGGCAATGTGAGCACAGGTGCACTGGATTACTTTATTTTTAGAACTTTAAAATTCATTCACATTCCTCCATTCAAAAAAACATAACTCCTTTTCGAGTAATTTTTGTGAGTGGGTTAGATAATCATGAAAAATCATTCAAAAAACGTCGATAATACCTAGCTAAACCAAGAAAACATCGGATCTCAGTTAATATTGTTGGTCTTGAACATCTTTTGATAACCTCTATTTTTGTGGGATCCATAGATATCCCCTATATGAAGATTATGTGACCCAACAATGAAACTTTTTAAAGCCAAAATTCACAGTTGGTAAATTTGGCGTAAAGCTTTTCTATTTTCAGGGTCATCAATAGAATTCTTAAGTGATCTTCATGTTCTGACCTTCTCATTGAATAGACATGGATATTTTCTTTAAATACTACCAAAAACTGATCAATATAGTCTATAAAGACAATTAATCATATTCATGAATATAGAAGAGGAATTGTTAATACTAAATGGCATCACTATAAACTCATAGTGTTCATAACTTGTACGGAAAGTTGTCTTTGGTTTATCCTCCTTTTAACCCTTAATTTATGATAACTTGAATGAAGATCGATCATAGAAAATTATTTATCTCCACTTAGTTGTCAAAATAAGTCATCATTGCATGGGAGATGATATTTGTTCTTGATAGTGATTTTTTAAGTTCTCGATAATCAATGGAGAGTCTCATTGATCCATCTTTCTTCTTAACAAATAGAACAGATGCTCCCCAAGGTGACGCAGTAGGGAATTTGAATCCCTTATCATGATTCTCTTGGAGTTGCTTCTTCAAATTCTACAACTCAATTGGGGCCATTCAATAAGGTGTATTTGAAATTGGCATAACACCCGGTATGAGTTCTATTGAAAACTCAACTTCACGATTTGTTGGAAGACCTAGAAATTCCACTGAAAAGAAATCATCAAACTCTCGTACAATGGAAATATTTTTAATCATGAGTTTCTCCCCAACCATTTTAGATAAATAACCTTCATTTATTGGAATCAAGACCCATAAGATGAATGAAATTTCCAATTGAATGTTATATTCATCCTTGCATTGATAGATTATCATAGATTGATCAGGAATATGAAATGTGACCTCCCTTCTTTAGAAACTGATCTGAGATCCATAAAAAGTATGCCAATCTATACCAAAAATCAAATCAAATTCCACAATATGATGGATCACAAGATTTAGAGGAAGTACTTTCCCAAAAACATCAATTGGAGAAGAAGTATAAACTTTTGATGCGACTATTTTGGCAACAGGAGTTGTCAAAGCCTACTCAACAACTAATTTTTGTAGTAGTATGGTGATACCTTATAATTTTTTTAGAAATAAAAGAGTGGGTTGATCGAGAATCAAATAAAACATTTTCTACTTTAGAGTGGATGGTAAGTGTACCTTTCACAACTTCATTATCGAACTCTACATCACTGATAGAAATTACATTTGACTTTCCTTTGTCTTTGTCCTTAAGAGTTTGTTGACATTGATAATCATCAAAAACCGTTGGATCAGGGAATTGATTGGAATAATTTCCCATTTAATTGAACTTGTAACATTGAAGTGTAGGAGGTGCATTCTATGTAGCCTTTTATTTGTTCGCATTAGTAGACATCTTTTTCCCATCACTACGACATTCAATTTCCCAATGACCTTCTTTTCCACACATATAACACATACTAGTCCCTTTAAGAAAATTCCCTCCATGTTTCTTTCCACACTTTTAGCATAAGGGAAAACATACCTTCTTTTCAGTGTGGTCTTTATATTTTCCTTTGAATTCCATTTTCCTTCTCTTATCAAACCCATATGACTGATGGGTTACTCTAATCTTCATATCAACCTTGAGAGAATATAGAACAATTTCCTCACATCTATTGATGTCCCTTATAGATAATGCTCTTTGGGGACTTGGTTTTAAGCCACTAATGAATCGATTGATCATACTCTCAGGTTGGCTAATAATACCAGAAGGGTACATTTTGTAAAATTTACTTCGTAGGTACCAACATATTCATCATCCGTTTACTTCAGTTCAAGAAACTTGTTCTACATATTTTTTTGAAGAATGAGAGGGAAGTACTTATTGAAAAATATGTTCTTGAACTCGTCCCATTACATAGACTCAATTTCATCCCTTTTCCTTGTATTATTGATAATATTACACCATTGATCAGCTTCACCTTCCAAACGATATACTGCTAAGATATCTTAAACATGTTCATAACATTGAAGGACTGAAAATATCCTTTTTGGGGTACTAATCCATTTTTAGCCACTAATGGATCTGAAGAAACACTGAATGAAGGTGTATATTGCCTCATGAATTATTCAATAGAATCTCTCTCTATCCTTTTATAATTTGGAATTCCTGCATGATTCATATCTTGAGAAAGTTATGTGGGCATTGCTACATTATTTTTCATACCAGCTCCCATATCATTTGGTTTCCCAAGGGTACAATCCTTGCATATCCTGTCGCATTCAGCATTAAGATGGTTCTTGTGGGTTCCAGCCATTGACTAAAACCAAGAATAATAGTGTGAGAAACACTAATTAAAATAGGAAAACCACATAATCAGAAATAAAATTTCAGACATTTGGTCTTATAATAGGTTATTCAAGGCCATTTCTAAAACAGTAATTTTTTTTCTACGATTAGACATATCGTTATGGTTCTTACTAAGTATTTCTTAACCTAGTTTTCAAATGATGACTATATAATTCCTAAGATAACAACTACAATGAAAAATACATTGAATACAATGTTATTACATCAGAATTGAAGGATACTTATTTCCACATATAAAAAAACCATGATAGGACATTATATGTATAGTGTCTTTAGAAACTGGGAAACATAAAGAACTTATTCATAAATCATCTACATTATCTCCCATTTATTTCAAAATATATAGAGTCCCTTTGGGAATATCTTACATAATAACATTCTATATAACCTGTGAAAAACATACAAAGGGTGAGCTCAAATTCACAGTAAGGGAAATCAAAGGAAATATCAATCATATCATTTTCTTAAGAACATAACATTTTGAATATCTTATCCTGCAAAAGAGATCATAATATCATGATGGTATAAATCATAGTAGTGAAATGTAATCCAAATATTCATAACATAAGACATGAAATTTTTTTCATACACACATAATCATAGAAAATCATTTCATATTAGTTAATACTCATTTCCTAGACCATTATAGCGGACAAAGTCCATTTCTAAACCGATTTCACTCCTTGTTCTAGTCCTATATCACTGAACCAGATTAACTTGTCATTCCTTCCATGGTTATCTCATGAGATATAAATCATTACCCATTGAATTGGAGGGGTATATAGGTCCCACCCATCTTATAATGAAACCATTCTTATGTGTTCCACAAAAATCATAAATCATACATCATAACATAACTCATGTAATAAAAATAGGATTCTTAAACATCATTCCATCATAACATAATCCATATAATATAAAAGGTCTTCATAAAAATAATTCCATCATAAAATAATAAAATCAATGTAATACTAGGTTTATAATCAGAACCCTATATTACCTTATTTGGAAAATAATCTTGATAAAACACATGAACTCCATTCTTGAGTGAAATATCCGTTCTACTTCAAAAACAATTTCCTTCCTCAACATTTTATACAATTTGAAACTAAAATAATTTAATAGAAATTAACCCTGAAAAATTTTAAATTAAGTTTCATGGAAATATTTTTCTATGAAAAAATAAAAAAAATTTCATTCTGTATATGTTAGAAAAACATTCTTCTCGTAATTTGGCCGGAAAAGTCAAAAAGTGTCTCCTACTGAAAATGACAAAAGATTCGTGTCAAAAAGTTTACTAAAAATTCACCAATAGGTACAATTGGATTTAAACAATTGTATGGGGATATAAATAATATTACATATTGAGTAATCATGGATGTGGATAATAAATATGCCCGAGTAAATTCTGAAATATAAACAATCTCACATAAAAATGATATTGTGAGATTTTCCCTTACCTTAGGTCTGATATTCTTAGAATGCACCCAAACCTCTTGTATAATGATTTAAATAATGTAATTTACTTATTCCAGAATCATATTCATTGTTAGGATATCATATATGGTCATATTTTTATCTTCTTATTATTGATATTTGATTGCTTCTTATTATTCGGGTGTTCATTCCATTATGTTTTTATGCATGTTTTTTTGAATGAATCCTTATTCCTAATTTTAGGATATTGCTACATCATTTACATAATGATATTATTAAAATATAAATAATATTTATTTTATCAATTTGTTTTTATAATCTTGGTTTAATGATGATCATGTAGAATGAATCACATCGCACCATGGAGACAGTAAGTCATACGCACGCACGAGCTATAATATCACGTCCATAATTTTTGAATGGTATTGGAGTGAATGATAGAATATCTCAGAATTATTATCATGTTATAATAATTATATATATTTATTCTTTAAACCATTATACCCATCCCAGTAAGGTGCTGGTGGGAAACAAATTACACCACGACATAGAGACGGTATTCTGTACGTATGTACGTGCGGTGATTTCATTTTCCGTAGGATGGATAGAAGGGTGAAATAGAGTTATTTCATATTAATAATAATATATAAGTATATGAGTTATAATGATGTTGTTTTTTTATATAGAAACAAATCAAGAAGAGAACGTAGAAGAAGAAATAATTTTGAAAGAATCGGTAAAGGATATTACATCTACTTCGACACGTCTCTCCTAAACCTCCACTTAGGGCACTAACGTTGGTCTTTGAAGAAGACCAAGGCCTCTAGTATATTTCTAGGGAAGTAGGGAAGAGAAATTGGTAGGTTTTGGTGGATTTTGAAGGATCATAATGGCGTGAGGATTAGAGCGAGATGGTTCATTTTTATAAGAGAGGAGGGCACTTTTGGAAACCTCTAAAATATTAATTTATAATAAAAACAAAACCCACATAAAAACCTCTAAAAATGACTCGAATACAAAGATAATATAATATATGGTTTTTATTTCATCAAAAAATAAGATTTAGACATGTTGGTAATTTATTTTAAACCTTATCAACTTGATTTATACTAATTTAATCTATTTAATTTTATTTGTCGTAATAATATTCTAAATTAAATTGTTATATATAATTACTTACGTTTTGTGAATTGCCCATAATTGGATAATTTATTACATTTTAGGCCATATAAATTTCAATTTATAATTTTTAAATATTTTTTGTGATTTTTAATGAATTTTATAACATGTTATGTTTATAAAATAACAATAGTGTCAATTTTGACATTATTCAATTATTTGAATTTAAATAAACTGCACACAGATGATATATTTGAACCAAAATATTTAATAGATTACAAAAGGTAATATATATTTATATTTTATTTGGAGAACATTAATTATTTTATATAATATTTATTTTATAATAATTAAAACTATCTATTTGATATTTCAATTAATAGAATAATTTCTACATCACTATTTTTCATTATTAATGATAATTATATCATCCCTAAAAATTATATATGAATTATTATGATGTATATAATATTATTATCTTTATGGATACTATTTACATTATATTTTTATGAGGTTTATTACTAATTTAAAATTATTACACTTATAAGATATAATAGAGTGACATGTTGTCACTTTCTTTGGTTTTAATAATAAATATATCATTTTAATGGTAAAAAGTACATGAAATGAATCTATTATTTTCATTATGTGATATGGGTCAACCATTAGTCATCCAATGGAATTTTTTCAGGTGTTAGGGTAATTTAATAATCTTATTATTACCATTAATTACACGATTTACCTTTAACTGCAGTAAATAAATATTACTGTACTTACTATTCAGAATGTGAAGAAAATAAAAGTAACATATTAACATTATTTTGACCCACTGAATCGAAATATTGAATCCATTTTTCAAAATACAAAACAATGAATTTGCAGTAATTAATTTATTATTAATTCCATTGTTAAGAAAACAGGTTTTTCAAAGTTAAAACATTGTCAAAGATTGAAATATTTACCAATGGATTCAATGCAAAATTAACGGTAATGAAATAAATTATATCAAATGGTAAAAATATATTCAATTTATACTTTAAAAACATTAAATTTTATTAGTTAACCATTTAATTTATCTTGAGGAAAAATGTTGTTTTTAAGAATAATGTACCGTATTTTTACTATTCATCAAAATATGAATGTTATTAGAAAAGTATAAAAAAATTATCCAAAGTAATATTTTATATCCTGATTCAAAAGAAGATATTTATTTTGTAAAATTTAACTTATAAACTTGTCAAAAATTATATTTAAAAAGGGTGCTCCATCAAGTGGTGGTAAAACAACATTTTTTAAAAAATACTTCTTTTATCGAATAATTGAATTTGTTTACAGATCTCATTTTAGAAATCGTGTAAGATGAATTATAATGTTATAAAATTAAAAATTGGGTTATTACTATTATTAATGTATAGTTCATAATATTATAAGAATATATCATTGTTTAATAAAACTCGGTATTGTGTACAATGCAAGCTATCGAGGAAGGTTTCTCTTCCATGTAATTCAAGCTAAGCCAATGCTGTGTGTAGTTAATGATTTCTTTAGTGTTGTGTATAACATAATTAATAAAAAATATAAATATTTCTTATTAAATTTTAGGGTGTTACAGACATTATAGTTCGAATGTAATACTTTTCATATGTCTATTTTAATAGTACATTCAATTCCTATAATTCTGTTGATGAAATTTGATAAGAATGAAGTAAAATATGATTGGTCCACAATAAGAGCTCTATTATAAACTCTGCTTATCTATTGGGTGGAATCCTTGAGAAATATTCATCAAATAAATCTGTAATGTGACTAAAAATGATGTAAAAATATTAATCCAAATCTCATCCACTAATGTCAAATTTAATGATTCCAAAAAGTATTAGATCATTCCAACTGCTAGTTCTATCAAGCCCGATGCCCCTAAATTTATATATGTGACATCATCATCAATTTTAAAACTTAAACCACAAGTAAAATAGTTGATGTGATACATGAACAGTATTAACCAATCCATAAATAGGATTATTTAATAGAGATCCATCTCAAGAAAAATAAATTCCCATATCATCTCATCTACATTAATATTATTGGAACATTATTTTAACATAAATCTATGACATTATCTTTGATGAGAGTCATTTTTTGATTCAAATAGAAGACATCAATAAAACATTGAAACCATGGACATAAATATCACTATATGTAATAAAATAATTTTCTACACCTAGGTTGAAAAAAGCATTAATAAATGTTGTTTAAAAATAATTGTATATATCACAATTGATGGTTCATTTTGATAATCCATAATAGCATTTCCATATCTGTATATCTAATTACTCAATTAAATTTATTCATTGTTTCCCAAATGATATTTTCCTTGTTGAGTAGTAATGAAGTTCAAATAACCACCATGGATGCCTAGATTATATTGATAAGAGACATTCTAATGTCCTTGTCTGGTCGAAGCACACGACTTTTGTGAAACATGAGATGTGTCCCAAAAATCCATTATGAAGAGCTACGATAATATTTATAAAGATTCACCATTTGGTATCAATTATTATTTGATATAGTTTGTACTATATAATCTTGAAACAAGTGATAATATATCCACACTAAACACATCACGGTGTACTCATATGATTAGGAGGAAGATTCAGCGACCCATCTTTCAGATTTTGAGTAAATCCACTACCTATGATATAGTTGTCCCACTTCTACATATTCACCTCAATAATGTTCACATCATTTGTTGTAGGTATCAACATACTCCATTGACCATAGGTTATTGATATGTATCTTTAAGATATCATATCTATATTGAATGTCTTTACATAATCAATTATAAAAATCATGTAAATATTCAATCAAATCTCCTTTCATGTCCTTTAATAATAAATATGTGCCTTGATAGATGAACAAGAAGATAATTTGGTCCCAATGAATAAAATAATTATATATTTATCTACAGACATTACATTGATTTATTATTCTACATTATTCTAAAAATGTCTCTTATTCGTGATATCCTGAATGTGTGACTATTGAGTTTTTTTGAAAAAGATTATTCAAAATCATCCAATGAAATATCATTGTCCAATTTTTCTTAAACTACTAAATCCCAAAACTGGTGTTTAAATGTTTTCAATATATACATGTTCCAAATGACATTCAACTCTTCAGGTGTGCCTTGAAAATTAGAGGATTGAATCATCTTATTCATTCATAGATTTTCCTTATCTAGTTTAGAATCACACTAAAATATGGATGGATTTATCTTCTGGAAATGAATGTAATGGTTCACATAATATGGATAATTACCAATTGTTTCCCCTAAAAACAATATAAAAATAATATACTATACTCTCAACCATATATTTTTTCACCTATGGATCTGGTGAAACAATATTTTCTATTGCTTCTTTCAGTTGGTTTCTATGACAACTATCTGGTGCCATTTCAATAAACAAAACACTCACCATGTGTTTCTCTCTCTAGAAACTCACTAATAAACATTTTCAAATTTACCACATCAATAATATCACAAAAATGTTTTAATAAATTAAAAACTTTACATTATAACCAATTTTTTAAAACCCTACAATGTTATTGAAAATAAATCCATTTTAAAAATACACATAACATACCTTTTAAAAAATGTCACGTTTTAATTTTTTTAAACTTTAAAAAACTGAGAACATTTTCAACAAATCACAACTCATTACACAAAATTAAATGTTCTCTCCTAGTGTTATTTCATTTCTATAATACAATGCATACTCATCTCATTAGATAATCCCACAACAATGATGTTACAATTCGTAGATGTTTCTCAAAACACTCATGTATCTGAACTCCCTCGTAACAAGGTGTTTATCATAAATAGGTCAGTTATGCCTCTTTATTATCAACATTTCATTTTAAGATACTCCTACTTATTTTTACCAATCCAATTAATAGAAAATACAAAAATGAATTTCCAACTCCATTACTAACACAATTAATACCCCCAGACTGAACAGTTTGATACCACTAGTTCGAAAATGAATGACTGCCTAGCGAAGACTGATGCCATCTGTAACATCCCACACCTACCCATTAGAATGAAACATATCAATATTTCTTCCAGTACAATGGTGAAATTCACAAGAACCCAATGGATATCAATAAATTCTAATGGATTCATTTAATGTTGGGGGACAATTTTCAATTTTTTATATAAAACAACCAACCAATGTAAATAAAAAAAATAAAATATGATACATGAAAACTATGTAATACATCTCAATGTAATACCAAAATAACATTATATAGACAATAACCACACAATATATTAGAGTAAATATACAAAAAAACCACCACCAATATCAGAGTACAAAGTGAATCGCAAATCCAATAAAACTCATGGACCCAAAGACATAAAATCCACAAAGTAAAAAATGTTCAAATATCTAGATCCACAATACGTCCAGAATTTTCAAGATGATACACTAAATAAATGAGATACATTTAGATTACATGTTTCTTGATGAAAAATATTTGAAAACACACCAAGTCCCCATACATGGGTGAGCAATGAATATCATAAGGATTTTCATAGTTAACTTCCTTACGAACTCCACTATGACATAACATGTTAGTACATATATATATATATATAAATTATATAAATTTTTTATAAAAGTTTATATTATAATAGAATACAATTTCTATACGAACAATATTATTTCCAAACAAAATCCTTTTTTCTAAAAATAAGAAAAAAAATTTAAAAATTATTTTACAATATTCTATTTTGGTATAATACATTACAATCCACAAGTTCATATGTCTAACTATTTAAGCATATGTGTATCTCCCTAGGATCATGTGTGTAGAGAAATCCTTTCACCAACCCATAACTTGGTGTACCATTTTTTATTGTTGTAAATTCATATCCTTATACATCCCACTTCTTCTAGGGGGAACTTCAAACCTTATCCGTCACTGTGTACATGTTCAGAAACTAACCATTTTTCCAAAAAATTCCAAATCCACCATTTCAGTCCGGTTTAATAAACCATTAACTTTTATTGAAAACATTTTAATCAAATCATTACAATTAATTAAAAGAAATCCATATTTTGAAACATCATTAAAAATATATAAACTAAATAACTTTTCATAACAATCAAATTCCAAACATACACAAACTGTCACAAAAAAAGGGTTTCAACCTTTATCTTCATATAAATTCTAAAAAAAATCAATATGTTCAGTTAATTTGAAAATAATCCCACACATTCTAATTATAGGAGTATGGAATAAAGCCACCAACCATAGAAACTCTGAAAAAATAGTATACCAACACTAATTATTTCACATAAAAAAGTTCAAACTCCAAGAAACAACCTCAGGTATTGTGCATTAAAATAATAAAGTCCATATATTAGTAAAATTGGATTCAAATTAGTTATATTAAACACAAAAATAAAAGATATATCATTAAAATTGAGTATAGAAGAATAACATAAGTAAAAACAGTGTTGAACATATTGTTTCCGACGCTTTCGCCGGGGCGCGCACATCTGTCCGTGGAGGACGCACAGCTATTGCCCCACATTCCCGCTTTCCAAAGGCGGGTGACATTCATTCCTTGTTCAGGTACGTCTACTCCTTGATCGAAACGGGATGATGGGATGTCGGTTCTTCCTTCCGTGGATTCTTCCTCGGAGCTCATTACCTAGTCCGGGTCTCCCTCATAGATTTCATACGTAGTTCGTGAAACTCTTCCCAGTGCCATGTTTCCATGGACGCCAGTTAATTAAACTACTTCCATCAAGACTTTCCATAGGGTCTTGACTTGGTAGCGACCTTCGGTCGGAGTAAACTGCAACATCAGGCATGTCAGGGAATCTCTCGGTGCATGGATAAAGGGGAACCTATATTCTTCCTCATAAGAGGGCATCTCAAGGGTGCATAACCCGAAGAATGTATCTGAGGTTTTCCTCAGCTTTTCGTGTTTAACACAGGGTATGTTGCAAGATTAACGTCTAGCAGAGATGGTTACACCAAACGTGTGTCATCCGAGGTTTTCCTCAGGCATCTCATGTTTATCATGAGGTAGGCCGCGAGTTTAACGTCTTGTAGAGACGAAATGAGGGTGATCAGAACGTCCCATAGAGACGGATCAGATTGGTATATCCCAAAGGGAGAACATCTAGAAGATGGATGGATCAGAATGCCCAATGAGGACGGATCCGAGGTAGTGCACTCCCTAGAGGGGAAAAGGGTGACGAATCGGGGTGTACACAGAGGATAGTGACCCGAAGATATGATGGGGCTTACACGTGGAAAGCGGCCCATGAGCCGCTAGGAGCAGCGAGGAAGTGGATGACATGATTCCACCGGGATGTGGTGGCCCGGGTGAGAATCAGGATGGGTGATGGATAAATGAAATGAAGTGGAGGGGGAATGAAATGGGACCATCGCAGGGGCGACGGTGAAGTTGAGCTTGAGCCTTGAAGAGGCTTCCTACGTATCCCCGTGGCAGGGAATCAAAGTCTGCGTAGTTCGGGATGGTGCTGGTAAACTAACGTGAATGTGGACCTTGGCCCGATGAATGTCGTCAGTGAACCAACGTGAAGGTGGACCTTGGTCTGATGGGCATCGTCAGCGTACCGACATGAAGGTGGACCTTGGTCCGATGGGCATCGTCAGCGTACCGACGTGAAGGTGGAACTTGGTCCAATGAGTGGTGGGAATGAACCACTGGGAGGCTTCCTATGTACCATGCCTTGACACAGATCAAAGTCCTCGTAGTTCAAATATACAGGACAAGGGGGGACATACAGTTTAACGTCATGCTGGACGAGGGCAGGGTACAGTTTAACGTCATGCTGGATGAGGGTGAAACTCGATGTGAATTAATGACCGAGCAATGTTGATTGAACCTCATGGAGGATTCCTACGTACCATGCCTTGACATGGATCAAAGACCTCGTAGTTCAGGTGGAAATGGGTCGCAGCAGCTTTCCACTGGACCAAAATGCGGTTTAACGTCATGCTGGACCGGGGTGAGACCCGACGTGAAATGACGGGTGGGCTTGAACCTCATGGAGGCTTCCTATGTACCATGCCTTGACATGGATCAAAGAACTCGTAGTTCATAATGGATTCTCCGGTGAACCGACATGAAAGTAGACCCGGGGTCCACTATTGGTGGGCTTGAACCTCGTGAAGGCTTCCTACGTACCATGCCTTGACATGGATCAAAGTCCTCGTAGTTCATAATGGATTCGCCGGTGAACCGACGTGAAAGTAGACCCGGGGGTCCACTATTGGTGGGCTTGAACCTCGTGAAGGATTCCTACGTACCATGCCTTGACATGGATCAAAGTCCTCGTAGTTCGGATTAGGGAATATAGTTTAACGTCGTGCGGGACGATAGTGAACCCTGACGTGAATAAACGACGGGCATTGGGTGTCGCTGAGCTGACGTAAATGAGGGACCTTGGTCCAATGGGAGATGGGGGCTTGGCAAACCGACAAGAAGACGGTTTGGGACAATGTTTGTAGGGCTTGAACCTCAGGGAGGCTTCCTACGTACCATGCCTTGACATGGATCAAAGTCCTCGTAGTTCGGATTGGGAAATTCAGTTTAACTTCATGCTGGACGGGAATGAGACCCAACATGGATGAATGACGGGTGGGCTTGAACCTCATGGAGGCTTCCTACGTACCATGCCTTGACATGGATCAATGAACTCATAGTTCATAAAGGTGAGGGGTTAGGGTCGGTGCTCACTCTAAGCCCACGTGAGTCATGCTCGTTGTGAGAAATAAGAGGTTGCAAAGACCGGACGATCACGTCGCGAGGGGTGTGTCCGTGAGAAGCGAAAAGGGGCTTACGCGTTGGGCGGCCCATGTTGTTGGGACTTACTCCAAGATGGAGGCCCAAAGAAAAGAATGATGATGACTTTGGGCTTGAGCCTTGAAGAGACTTCCTACGTACCATGCCTTGACATGGATCAAAGACCACGTAGTTCTTCTGATGACGGCTTCCCACCAATTGGGGGTTTCAACGGCTTACCGCTGAATGGGGTCACAACGGCTTACCACTGGATAAGGATGTCAACGACTTACCACTGAAAAGATAAATCAACGGCTTACCGCTGATTGGGATCACAGCAGTGGTTGGAGATTATGAGAGGAAGCTGCTCGGGTGCCGCTAAGGAGTGGCAATGGTGAATGGGGCTTACACTAGGAAGCTGCCCGGGTGCCGCTACGGAAGGACAATGTTGAATGGGGCTTATGCAAGGAGATGCACGGGTGCCGCTATGGAGCAGGAATGGTGAATGGGACTTACGCTAGGAAGCTGCTCGGGTGCCGCTATGGAACAACAATGGTGAATGGGGCTTACGCTAGGAAGCTGCCTGGGTTCCGCTATGGAACGACAATGGTGAATGAGGCTTATGCAAGGAGCTTCCCGGGTGCCGCTATGGAACGACAATGGTGAATGGGGCTTATGCAAGGAGCTTCCCGGGTGCCGCTATGGAGCAGCAATGGTGAATGGGGCTTATGCAAGGAGCTACGCAGGTGCCGCTATGGAGCGGCAATGGTTAATGGGGCTTACGCTAGGAAGCTGCCCGGGTGCCGTTATGGAGCGGCAATGGTGAATGGGGCTTATGCTACGAAGCTGCCCGGGTGCCGCTATGGAGCGTCAATGGTGAATGGGGCTTACGCTAGGAAGCTGGCCGTAATGTCTTCCTCACGTCTGGCCATGAGGGCATCCCAACTCACTAATGAATTGAGGCCTTCACCTATGCACTGGTGCACATGAGGGATAATGCCAAGGGGCATTGGAATCATGCCACTATAGTCATGGAATTGAGAATCTCACGCCTGGAGCATAAGGAATCTCCTTTTTGGAACAAGAGGCATCCTATGTTTGGAACATAGGGATAGTACTACAGTTTGTAGTCATGTAGATAAGACTATTGGCATCTCATGCTTGGAGCATAAGGAATCTATCGCATAGGGCAAGAGGCATCCTATGTGTGGAACATAGGGAGAATACTACAGTTTAGAATCATGTAGGTAGGACTGTTGGCATCTCATGCTAGGAGCATAAGGTATCTCTTGCTTAGAGCAAGGGGCATCCTATCATTTGTTAGATAGGGAGAATACTACATTTTAGAGTCATGTTGGTAGGACTATTGGCATCTCATTCTTGGAGAATAAGTCATCTCTTGTATAGTGCAAGAGGCATCCTATCATTTGTCAGATAGGGAGTACTACAGTTTATAGTCATGTAGATAGGACTATTGGCATCCCATGCTATGAGCATGAGGCATCTCTCGTGTAGGGAAAGAGGCATTCAATGTTTGGAACATAAGGATTACTACAGTTTAGAGTCATGTAGGTAGGACTGTTGGGTAGAAGGATCCTAGAAATGGTTGGTGTTGGGACTTACGCAAGGGCGGCCGTTTCTGGTTGAACCTGGCATAGGAGCCAAGTGATTTGGTTTGGAGGAGTTGCCTGAGGAATGGTTCGACTCAAGGTACTCGGGGAATTGATGATGAGAATTTCGAATCACGACATGGAATGAAACCCAGAGGAATATGTCGACTCTAGGTGTAACACGGTGTGCGGAGGAGTGTATCAAATCATGGTATTCCATAGGTGGAAGGTGGGAGCGCATAAGGGCGCAATGGAAAATCCCGGCATCCCAGCCCGAAAAGTTCGTGGTGCGACTCTCCATTTTTCATGGGGGTCTGTGATGGTAGCGAAGGGACCTGTGGGCGCGAAGGTGGGATCCTCGCGAAGGATAGGTCTTCACGAAGCTGCTTCGCGAAGCATGGCCTCGCGGAGCAATAGTCTCTCACGGAGCAATGTTCACGCAAAGGAGCTTCGCGGAGCAAAGGTCTCGCGAAGTAGCTTCGTGGAGCAAAGGTGTCTCGCGGAGCTTGGTCTCGCGGAGCAGCATCGCGGAGCATGGGCTTGCGGAGCAAAGGGCCCTCGCGGAGCTTGGTCTCGCGGAGCAGCATCACAGAGTATGGGATCGCGGAGCAATGGTCTCTCGCTGAGCTTGGTCTCGCGGAGTAGCAACACGAAGAAAGCTGCTCGTGGAGCATGGCTTCACGGAGCCACAATGCGGAGCTCCGCTCGGCCGCCCAAGGGGCGAAGTGGCCGTGGCCGTCCTCCTGGAGAAGAGGGGTGAGCTGGGTATTTATAGGCAGGGGCGCCACGAAGAAGAACTTCCGCGCCGCCTCAGGAGCTTCGCGGCGCGCTCGCGAACGTCAAATTCGTTCGCCGAGAGGTACCACCACCGGAGCTTCGCGGCGGGCTCACGAACGTCAAATGCATTCGCGGAGAGTTACCACCTCCGGAGCTTCGCGGGACCGCGATGCTCGGGTGCTTCGCATCGGTGCTTCGCGAGGGGTCTTCGCGGCGCATCACGAACGTCAAAAGGGTTCGCAGAGCCTCTCACCTCATTAGTTCGCGGTGGCGCTCCGCGATCACGGAGGGGGGCTTCGCGAATGGGCTTCGCGAACCAGATTTCCAGCCAAACTTCAAACGTCCATAACTCCTAATCCGTAGCTCCGTTCGGGCCCTACGACCTACCAAATAAAAGCTTGCGAAATGGACTACGATGGTTGATCATGTATGGAAGCATTTGGAAAATTTTGGGGACGCGTTTTCCTGGGTCTACACATATACTTACTTTGTAATCCAAAAATTAATACACTAAGAAACATCAAGAGATTTCTCCAAGATCATGAGGAGTGGTATCCCCAGAATTTGGGTAAGGGGTTATTCATTTTAGGGATGACCTCGGGAAGAAACAATCCATTATGGAAAAAAAGTGATAGATAGCTAATTTTTAGATATAATTGTTTTAGTGCATGGTTAGGTTGAATAGCTAGGAAAACAGTCTCTTATCGTGAAAATGTCTATATCCCAAATTTCAAAGATTTTCCAAGTAGGAGGCCTGGTATAATCAATTTTTGTTCCTAACTATGAAAAAATCTAGGTCCAACTTTCTGAATTTTCATTGTTTTCTATACGAGTGAAAAATATTCTACAAACCATGCTCAAATAGTGCACCTCGATAAAATCACACAAACATCCCAAAAGGACTCTTAACCCTCCAAAACATCACCCATACACATTAAATAAATCATATAAGTAACTAAAACATTACTTATGAAATATAGATATTGGAATATACTTTATCAAACATGGAATCCCATAAAAATAACATTATTGTGAACCATAATTCCTATCCCCCTGTTAAGTCTAATCGATCAAAAAGATTTTAAAGGGTATCCCTTAAATGTGACTATGATAATATAATCTCTTTAATAGACTGAATATTTATATATTAATTAGTAAAGATGATTTCAATATTCATTCCTCCTAAAAAAAATTTCAACCTATTGGTATTCATCTAACTTGGACCGTATTTATGATAATTTCAGTAACCATAAGCTACTGATTGTAAAAAAATTCAAGGGGTCATATTACTAATTTAATCAACTATTCACAAGAATAATTGTTTTTATATTAATAAATATATTATTTAAATATTAAATTAAAAATACATTTATCCTATTTAGAAACCCCAATAATTGGCTGTATGTTGAAATGGGATATGTAGCAATTAAGAAATTTTAATGATGAATAGGAATTTCAATTTTTGGTTTGATAGATATATAGATATTTTCAGATCAATTTCACACCATTCACATATGTTATGAAATTTTATTTATTAATTCATCTTGTACCATAAACTGGGACTCTTTAGAGAGATTATCATTATCTATATTCCCAACACCAACTATTTTCATTTGACCCATGGTGAGGAAGGGATCAGTATATGGGTCATCTAATAACAGGGAGGAATAACTCTACATTTTGAGATGTATGATGCATTCCTCCATGACATAGATGGTTGAGATTACCTTGAATAGACTCTAGCCTTGACTTGAGATAAGAAAAATATATACATTGAGAGGTTAAGAAAAGATATAAACTGATGCTCAATCATTTATTTCAATGATTTGACCAATATCATATTTTGTCGATGTATGGAATAAAATACTACATAAATCCAGATATATTCACATGAAAAATATAAAAGGATATAATATGATCACATTAGAACAATCTAAAGGCTTAGATGTATAATTTTTTGGAATATATGGTGAATCATAGTGTGTATTCACATCTCCCACTAGGAGGATTTGTTTTTCCAAAATGCATGTATTTTCCCTATGAATAATTAATGTCAAAAAAACATTTTGGGACATTAGTGATGGATTAATGACTAGAATATGAGATTCAAACCAATCTATGTTTACCCAAGTAAATTTATATTAAAATCCCATATATATTCAACAAACTATTATACAGCTCCATATTAAATGGCAGAAAGTGTTTATATTAGGATGGATATTAAATGAATTAAGGTTCCATAGGTAGTAGAATACAACTAAAATTAATCATTACAAATTAACCATTTCTCTAATGAATGTATTTGGGGTTGAGGTGATGTCCGTAATCATCTATGAGGCCATCAGCACGTTGATAAAAACATAACTATTTAAAATTCATTCTATAACATAGACATTATGGGATAATCATATATGATGGAAGTTGTTTCTTTGACGAAAGGTCAAATAAATTTTATTTATAATATGAGATTCTTGTAGCTCACAAATGAGGAATAATTATCAATGATCCATATAATCCTTAAATGTGTAGTTGAAAGTTCTTTTATATTAATGTATTATTTTCTCTTCATTTTACTAGTGTGTGAGTAGAACTCGTTACCAAGATTATTATTAAATTCAAGAAGAATTTTACCTATGAAGAATCTATTTCCAAGATTAAGTAACCAAATGTTGATGCATACTTTTTTATCTCAAGACTATGTCCATGTTTGGATGGAATCATACCAGGCTATATTAAAGAGCCAATGTGTTCGATGGGTAGATAATAATTTTTCCACTTCAAACCCCATGTCCATCGAACTGATGGAAATATTTCAAGACTATGGAGAACATTTAATAAATTACTAAATTAAGGAAAATAACCCTCTAATGATGTGGCAGAGTAGGGTGTGGAACCCATGCCCTATGTTTCATTAACAATTGATGTTCTTATTATAGGCTGGTTAGAGAATATCAATTGTGAGGGGAGAGTAGTCCAAAATAGTCTATTTTTTACTTCATCGTTAACTTGGTCATGCCTTCTGTGAATGGATATGATAACTAAATTTATCTTAACATCTATTCCTCATAATAAAAAACCCCATATGAAATTCACTAATTGTGGGATGTCAGGAAATCAAAATTTTCACCAAAATCATTCTTTAATTATAGAAACACTCTAAGAATTGATTCATGGTAAACAAGAGTCTCTCTTCCATATTTTTCACAACCTACGTGTTCAAAAATTAAATTTTCTGAGATTTTATGAAATAAAACTATAGATTATAATATTATGACAATAAATATCTAGTTGAGAGAATGTTTTTCCTTATACGGTCAAAATAATTTTCTATTTTAATATACTATGGATTACTCTAAGGCACCAAATAAAAAAATGGGACAATCAAATAATTTCTTTTTTAGATGAGTGAAATTGGCAGATATATAGAAAAATATAAATTGTTCCTTGATATTATGAATTATAACATCAAAAAGATTCCACATTATTGGATACCATAGGAAAATTGGATCCATATTGATCCTCCTCGAGTTAGTCTTATTGATCACTAGAGGTGGAAGAAGAAATGCAGTGGGTGGTTCTTTAACATTCAATTGAAAATCCCTTCTATATTTTTATGATTTGGTGAACATAGTAGAATTTCTGTAACAATGATATTTCTAAATGCGCACCAGGGACTCTAGAGGAAACTCCAAACATTTGTGTTTATATAGAACCAAGGATTAATATACATGTATATTAAAAAACATTATATTAATATTTGACACATTAAAAAATTATATACCATAGGAGCATAATAGTACTGTTTCTTTGGAAACATTTAACTAATTCTTCATATTTTTTTACTGATATTATAAACAACCCTTAATGACCTTTCCCATTATAAATATGACATAAAAACATTTTCAATAACATTGGGTAATGAAACATAAGAATGGATGATCTCAAATGATAAATAATGTTAAATAAAAGAGATATATAAGTATTAAATAATGTTAAGTGTTTTAGAACATGATAGTAACATTAGAAAATCATACACTTCATATAATAGAGCATAAAAGTGAATCATAGGATATATATTGGATGTTAATTAGACATGAAACATAATGTAATATAGGGAATATGTAATCAATGAAAAACAGCGTAAAAATATAAGGAATGTTTTCAGATACGGAGGTGAATATATTTATTTCCATAGTAGTAAGGATTATTTAAAAAGTTATATTAGTGGATTGGGTTCACTCCCCATATCATCTTGTAAGTCATGGATCACTCCCATGACTATGTAGTGGTCATGGTTCACTCGAAAGACCATCTTAGCATACAACATCTGTTTCTAAACCAAGTTCACTCTTCATTCCACACATATAGATCTAATTAAATAAAATTATATACCTATTGAATCAGAGATTTATACAGATCCCACCCATCTAAAAATTAATTCATACATACATGTTCTATAACACCAATAAAAAATCATATAATAACCAATGAAATTTATTGGGTATCTTAAAAATTCCACCATATCATAATCATTAGAAGGTGAAAGGTTTCATAATGATTTCATTAATGCATAACCTATAAAAATAATAGAGTTTAATAAAAAAGAAACTATTAAATTGAAATGGGAATCATAATCATATAAACGATGAAATAAAATCTAGTTTCATAAACTTATAACCCGTGAAAGAGAAACTACTTTAATAGGAATCAGGCCATCAAAACATAAACTATTCAAAGAATGAATACATATGGAGCCCTTGGAAAATATCCCCAAAAAAGGATTTAGTGGCAACAATAGATGTGTTCTAAGATAAATAATAATTTGAAATATATATTTAAAAACTTTTATAAGGATTATTATTTTTTCTTGGGGAACATCTATATTTTTAAAATGTAAATCCATTTTAAAGTCATATTATTTTAATATAAGCCTCTAAAATTATAATGTGATCGTGGAAAAATTTTGAAAACATTTTTTGCAGAATATTTATAAAGTAACATTGATTGTATTTTAATTAAATTACCCTTGGAAACATATAAAAAAATATTGGAATTATTTTACAAATATTTTTCCATGAAATATAATATTGGAAACATGAAAACATTTTTAAAACCTTTATTTTTTGAAAAAATATAACGGAATCATAAAATTATTTTGAAAACCATTTCTAGTGAAAATAACATTGAAACTTATAAATATCACTTTAATTTTTTTTAATAATTTTTTTTAAAAAATATACATGAAAAAGTAAATATTAGAATATTGAAAATATTTTGAAAACCTATTTCTTTAAAAATTATTTAAAAATTTATAATAAAATGTATAAAACGTTTATAAAAACATTTTATTTGATAATACTTTTAAAACATATAATAAATGATTGAAAACTAAATTAAAATCATTCTGTTTAATAATAAGTAAATAATAATAATTTTTGGATTATGAATAATTTTTTTAAAATCACATTGTAAAAATGAAATGGAATCTTCTGGGATATGAAAGTCACGATTTAATATAAATATATACTTGTTGAATAATCCATTAGAATAATAAGATGTCTAAGGAAGTTCCTAGATGAAAAATACAAGATGAATCCTTTTAAAATCATTTGTATAAAAGGAAAATAATGGGTAAAAAATGAATAAATAAAATAATAATATGATTGTATAACATATTTTAATAATTATAGAAAATAATGATTTGAATTAAAACATATTTCCGACGGAAGATAGAAATAAATTCATATTTATGAAAATTCATTTTGTTAATCATCTTAAGGAAATAATAGTGTAAAATTGTACCACTAAATGATTTTATCTGTAATATCCATATAAGAAAAAATTTTATGTTATATCCTGATTTAAAGATCAATGGATTTCATTGTTGGATGCATAATCATAAATAATCTCAATAATCAATGATATTGTTGAAATAAATTATTCAAAATTTGATAATATTGAATCGTAATCCCCACAATATATAAACATTACAAGAAGATTAAATTATCATTAATATAATTATATTAATGATAAAACAAGTCAATGGGTCATACATATAACTTATACAATAATATATGTGCAAAAGAAAACGCGTGTCTCAAAAAAATGAAGAAAATAATACCTTACCGAATTGGGATTTTTCAAACCATACACCGCATGAAAGATATATATTAAAAAGGGAATTTTAATACAACTAAAATTAATTATAAAAATCATATATGAATTTTTTTTAGTATATACAACAAAAAAAGAAAAGAGTATTGAATACGATATCAGTCTCAAAGAAATAAAAGTGAGACAGGAAAACCCTTACAATTTGATTATCTTTTGAATCATTACATCTGTGAAATAATGAAAAAAATTCAAAAGTTCTATCATGAAATAATTTATATTCATGATATATCAATTTATAGGTTTGTATATACTCCACAAAAAAATTACAGGTGAATATATCAAACACGTCACTAAAATATATGTGAGTTGGGAAAACCCTTATCTTATATCATGAATTTCTTCGTAATTGTTAAAAAAATACCGTATTATAAATATAAATTAATTATAAATATAGAAAAGAACATTATTATTATATATCACACCATAGGTTATTTTATTGTGTCATTATATTACCAATTTTTATAAAATTTCATGTTAATGTTACGTTTCAGGTAAGAACATCTTTGTTTTTTTTGTATATGTTTTGAAGTGTTATTCTTGATCCTCTTAAACAGATAAAAATTTAATTATTTAAAATTATAAATAATTATTTAAAGATAAAATATTTTTATTTATGATATTATTTAGAAAATAGTAATTCAAAATAGAATATACTATACATGGAGACAATAGGTCATAAATAGGCATGAACATAGTTTCTGATTTCTTATAATATTGAATTAAAGAATTTAGTTTTATTATATATATATATATAATTCTATAATAACTATTATTTCATATATGTGATATACTTTTAATAAACCCATCCATTATGAATTTCATTAAAAATATCAATGAATCACATCGTTCTGATGTGGCGGTAGTCCACACATCCAGAAACGTTGTTATCATATTCCAAAAGAATAGAAACCTTTGAGGTATGTGTTATATAATAATTTAATATACATAAATACATCATGAATATCAAATAAATAATTTATAAAAATTAATTCCATTATTATTGTGAACTGTATATATTGGTAATGGAAGAACAAACCACATCAGTTCATTAGAAGGTGTCCAACAAGCGCACTAACTACGATTAAATATATCATTTGATGGACGTGTGTGTGAGTGTAGGTATAAATCAAAATATAACAAATATATATATATTTAGTACAATAATTATATTATATAATATTTGTATCATAATTATATAGGGGGTGGAGAATAAAATAAAACATATGTGGTTATCAGAGGATGTCACATATTCTTTTGGTAACACATTTTTGATTCCACCAAAGGGAGTACTTGGTTGTATCAATTAAAAAATTTAATCATATAGGATTAATATTGGGAAAATATAAGTAGATATGATATGTTTTTTTCCAAGGAAAATGTCTTTATATATGTGAATAAATTATGGGGATGAATTTCCTTTTATAGTGGTGGGGGAGTTTCATTACATTGAATATAAAAGGTAATCATTATTTAGTTGGATATGTTACATATGGTGCCTCCAATAATGATTTATTATATATATATATTATTATATAGTCTAAAATTTATATAAAATGTACTTTTTTACATATTAATATTATATTTTTATCGTTAATTTAATATTTCTTCACTAACTAAACTCATTTTTACCTTATTCATAGTTATTAATTTTAATTACATTTAGTAATTTTTTCATAAACTATATTTAACTAAATTGAAATTATATTTTATTTTTATAAATAACATTGAATTAAATTTTACATATTCAAATAAACTATGTGGTATAAATTAATTATAATTTAAACACAAAGATGAGATGAGAATACGAGTTTTAAATATGAGAATTTTAAAAATATTAGAATGTTTTTATATGCACATTCAATGTCAAATTTGTTTTGAAGGACAAAATTATTTTATTTTATTTTTGATTAATATATTTATTATTTAAACCAAAATTAAAATATATTTTAGTTATCAATCTAAATTAAATGAAAAATGAATTTTTAATTGAAATTCAGTTTTTGTCCTTATTCATAAAAAAATGAAACTCCTCAGAAAAATACTAAAACATTTCCCAAATTAAAAAAGGATATTCATATTTCAGTAATAATTTTCATTAATTTATATTAAAATTATAAAATTCTCCATAATTATATTTATAATAAGTGATCAATTAAATGACAATAAAATTACATTTTAGAAAATTTCATCTTTTTATTCATAAAAGTGGACTTATTCTTGTCTCTTTTCTAGAAAAAGTAATATTTACATTAATAAATTGGATTAATATATATATATATATATATATATTAAATCACTTATAAAAAGTAATCAAATTATATTATTGACATAAAATGTGTTTTATTTCATAAATATTGTTTTTCAGTAACATATTTGCATTTTCTTAAGGTTTAATTTTAATTTCTAGATAAACGACCACATACTTATTAATTTTTTACACTTTTATATATCATATTTTCCTATGTTAATTATTATAATTCATATTCACCACTAAATTTCTAAGGGAAAACTTTCATAATAAATTATTAATAACATTAATAGTCCACTATTAAGAAGGGAATGTTTGAACCATAACGGTTACCCAAAGATACTCATAATTGGTTTTCTATATAAAAAAACATAGGTTTAAAGTGAAAACATTGACATAGAAGAGAAATATTACTGTCTTGTTTTAATGGAGAATGATAGAGACCATGGTTAGGATAATAATAATGATCACAGACCCACAATCCAATATTCCTTAAAAAAGTAGCATTGATATCATAAAATATTATTAGAAAAGGAAAAAATTTATTCCATGATATTTTTTATAATCATGAACAATTTTTTAAAGGGTATTTAGTTAAATGACATTATTCCATTTCATATACACAATATCACCATTTGGTTGTGTTTTGAAAAATTTCGGCATTATCTTATACCCCAATAAAGGTGGTGAATATTTGGTGTCACATGTTTAAATGTTTCATAAGATCTCTATGTAGATTGATAATTCCTTCCATCTATAGTCATTTTTCATCAATGAATAATAGTTATCACAAGTTATGGAATATCCATCGATCATCATATGGAGAGATAATAATATAAACACTAAAACCGCGCATGAAGTTTACGTTAATCTACTCCATAAGTGGTAAACATTGTAAACCATCTAGAAGATGAAAAAATATTGATAAGGTTACCAAATTAATCAATATAATATTAACATTTACCCTATATATCATACTTATCACATACCAAACATGTCAATACATTCATCATGTATTCTCATAAAACATGGTATGAACCTGAATTACCATAACTTCTTGTAGAAAAAAAATGACGTTTATTTATCCGAATGTTTATTCAATATGTTATTAAAATGAAATATCCTGTAAAATCTATCCATGATATCATAAACAAGTTTTTTATCCAATCCTTAACCTATTTGAAGGAAATTAGAACATTCTAATTTACTCATTCATATAAAACATATCTTAATCCAAACATCACTATGTCAATATTAGGAACATATTAAGGGATATTTCTCCATTAATAACGTTGGTTCCATGGATATTACCTTTTCATTAAATCAATTTTATATTATATTAAATACATTCAACAGAATCTACTATATCATTAGATAAAATAAATAAATGAACAATCCTAAAACATAATAAAAATATTGAATCAATATACATAAATAATTCAATTTTTAATCATGAATGATTTGTATCTGAAATGAAAGTACATGGTTTATAAGTAATTTATTTGTTAATGGCATGGATTTGAGTAACTATAATGTTCTCTATAGTTAATAAATATAATTCATTGATAATTTTTCAATTATTTATCTTTTTTCCACAGATGTAACATCTTAACCATATTTGAGGTTTTCCTCTCCATTCTACTTCCCATTTTATTAAATTATAGAAATCTAACTATTACTTACATGATGTTTATTCCCACATGAACTCTATGAAAACCTAATCATCCTCTTAATAAACATGTTAGAAATCTATCTAAAGGAGACAATATTAATCATAAAACATGATAGTAGATTTGGAATAATGGATATATCATTATCTCTAGTTATCATAATCTTTTTAAACTCATAGTCTTATAATATCCCATAATATTTCATGTAGGCATGACCCCTTATAGTTTTAACTGTTGAATAAAATAAAAAAAATATTATAAATACTAATCATAGTGGAAAAAATAATATATTCATTAAAAATAACTTACAAGATGTAAAAAACATGACATCTATTTTAATCTATAATGACTTCAGTTTATCCTCCATCATTTATAATATTATTTTTAAAAAATTATTTCTAACGGTTGATAAAAAGTTTCTAAATTCACAAAACATATCCCCCACTAGTGTAAGACTTTGTGTGATAAGGGCCCATTACTATCAACAAGTTCCCGATCAAGCCTAGCTAATACAATGTTTCCTAGTTTGTCACACCTATGTACATCAAGGATATATCCACATCTACATGAATTATCATTAAAGGGATTTATTTTCTAGAATCCACTCACAATACCCTTTACTAAAATTGATGGAAATTTTCATACTCAATAAAGAAATCCATTGACATATCCTTAGATACATACCTAGACACAAACATAGAAATATCTTTAAAGATCTAACTTATTTTTCTCAATATTTATTATAAAGGTATACTAATCAATAACACTAATAAAAATATAGAAACCCATGCATTACATGTATGTATATTACCTCATATTAGATAAATTTCCATCATAATACAAAAGTAAATTACCTAGGACCGTAATAGTTTAGTATCCCTAGAAACATGGAACACTTTATTCTTATTTGGTGATAGATATTAAAAATATATCTTAAATATCATCCCCTTTATTAATAATATATAAATACTTTCTTCGCAACATTTTCTTTGGAAATATAAAAAAGGGTGATCTCATATGCACAATAAGCGCAAATGAGGGATATAAATAATCATAACATAAATATATTGGCATGAGAACACGAGAATAACATTGTAAAATCATACATTGTAAACCAAAGAATATAAAAATGAATATTAATATATATATATATATAGGGTTTTTATCAAATATGATTATAAAGGAAATCCATTGCATAATAAATGAATTCATCATAGAGTAAAAAGTTATTAGATTGTTGAATACTAATAAAAATATTAAAATATTACCATAGTAGAAAAAGAATAATTCCAATGCCATATTAGTTGAATGGGTTCACTCCCAAAACTATATTGTTAGTAATTATTCACTCACATGTCCATATAATTAGTCAAGGAACATTACCATGACCATATATGCGGAAAAAATACTTTACCAAATCATGGTCATTCGGCATTCCAAACTTGTGTATTGTATTATATATAAAACATTTCCAAATTCATTGGATGATAATATATGTCCCCCCATATTTAAATTAAATCCTACATACCTGTTTCACAAGGTTATAGAAAATAATATCATAACTCATGAAATTAAATTGGCATTATAAACATATAATCATATAACAACCATTATAGAAGAGAAAATTCTTATAATAATTTCATCAATGAATCAGTTATGAAGAAAGTGGGCACCAAAATAAAAAATTCCATGAAATATAAATGAGTTTAATAAATATATAACAATTCAAATAGAAATTTTTTCCATTAATATATAACCTATGAAAGATAAACATGATTAATAAACATCATATAAACAAAAAAAAAAATAATTCAGAGAAGGAATGAGAATTTTACCCATGAATTTTATCCTTATAATGTAAATAGAGACACAAAATGATGTCACATTAGAGGGAATGTAATTATAAATATCATTTAAAAACATTTATTAAGGAAAATATCCCTTAATTTTAGAAATAATGATCTTTTTATAACCTAACACCTTTGAGAACAAATTTTATATTAATGTACCTATGAAAACATAAAATGGAATCTTGAATTTTGTTTTGAAAACATTATTCCATTGAAAATATAAATGAAAAATTAATAAAAGTAAAATATTTTCCTTCAAAAACATATAAAAGATGAATGAAATGTTTTTAAAAACTATTATCATTTGAAAATAATAAATAAAGCATGAATACATTATGAAAATATTATTTAACACATTTAAAAGTATCATGATAACATTTTTAAAACATTTTTTGTTGAAAATTGACATAAAACATATAATGGAATATTGAAAACATTTCAAAAACCATTTTAAAAAATTAAATAATTATAGACATAATGTAATCATGAAGATATTTTGAAAACCATTTTTTTAAATAATTTCAAAACACATAATTAATACTAAAAAAATAAAAACTTATTTATTTGAAAAATTATTTAAACCATATAATAAAATATTGAAAAACAGCATAATTTTTTTTAATTTAAAGCCACTTTTAAAAAATTAATTTTAAAATATTTGGAAAAATATTTCAATAAAAATAACCATGTAAACCTGAAAATAATTGTTTTAGGAGATATTAGTCATGATGGAGGGTAAATACATATATTCTGATTATATCATTTTCAAGATAAAAGTTTTAGAAAAGTTCTTTGATTGGAAGAAAAAAAAGAATATTTTTTTATAACATTTGTTAAATGGGTATAACAATATTTGGAATCTATTTTAAAAGTAATAAGATTATTTTATAACATTTTTTGTCAATTGTTTAAAAAATATGTTTTATAAGAAAAATTGATTTCGAATCAAAATATGAAATAAAGCTTAATTTTCTAATTTATTTAAATATATTAATTAAAAATAGAGGGAAATTGATTACATTAAATGAATATATGATTAGTAACATAAGGATAATATGATTAATGAGATATATAGATATATGGATTATAATATTTCATCTATGGAAGTATAATAATAAATATTCCTAATAAATGATGAGATTTTAAAAATAAATAGTTACCACTTTGGTATCTTCGAATCACAATCACCAGGATATGATAACATTACATGAAGTATAAAATTATAATTTAAATAAGTATATTCATGATAAAACCTATCAATTTTAATTGTAAATACCTTATAAAATAATATATTTTAATAATATAACATCTGTCACAATATAAGAAAATGGAGACAATGTTACCTTACCAATTTAGTATTTTTCTAGAAAAAAACCCCAAGAAATATAGGCCAGTAAAGGGATTTTTAAATAACCATAAATTTGAGGATATTAAATATATATTTTATTATTTTATAATATGTAAAACACATTAAATAAATAGAAGGTCAACATGGAAAATTTCTAGCAGAAAAAAGTGACACTTGAAAACTGTTAATACTTACGTAACTTTTGAATAATGAGATTTATAAAATAATAAAATAAATTTAATTGTTTCATATAAAAAATATTTAAGGATTTAAATGATATAAAATTTCATATGATATTATATACACTATATATAATGAATAAGTGAGGAATATAACATATATATCACACAGAAATGAAAGTGTGATGAGAAAACATTGACACTAAGACCTTAGTTTCTCCTACAAATTCAAAGAAAAATTATAATAAATATAATTATATTGTAAATCTATTATATAAATCTATTATTATATATCATACCATATGTGATATTTGTGACATTATATTACTATTTTATTATAAATTTCATGTTAAGGATTTATATAGTGTAATAACCATATTATTTTTTATATGTTTTGACATGTTATTATTGATACTTATTCATAGATAATGTATGAATTAATTTTAATTTTTTTAAAAATATTTAAATATAATAAATATAATTTATATAAGAATATATAAAAATGAGTGACATGTACAAATATTAATAGGAATACACCATTCAAGGAGACAGTGGGCATTACATACATAGGAATGTTGTTTCTATTTTTTTATTACATTGAGAGAAATGAAAAATATTAAATATATATATATATTATCATTAAAGTGTAATTATTATATTATATATTCATTATATTTTTACATAAAACATCATTAAAACATTATAAATAAGTTTTAAAGGAATCACATCTATTGGTTGAGGAAGTAGTCTACAATACACAAACAAAGTTATCATATTCCGAAACATACAAATCATGAAATATGTATTCTATAATAATTAAATAATAATAAATAAATAATAAATATATAATATATAAAGAAAAAAATAGTAATTAAATCATTATTCCCAAACATTATAGGTTTTAATTGAAGAAAAAACGATATCAGTTTGTGAGATGGTACACCATTGTAGACACGAATGATGACTTTATATACCATTTCATGGAAGTGTGTGTGAGTTTTGGTATAATAATTTAACAAAACATATCATTATATTCATTATTCTAATGTTTTTATTAACATTATATAATATAAATTCATGGTTTAGAGAATAAAATAAAAAAATTCTTATGGGAGGATGTTACCTATTATTTGGCTAACTTCATTTGGCTTACAATAAAGGTATTTTGTGGTTTCCTTTGTGAATATATTTTAGAATCTATTTCTAAGAAAGGTATGTTGGATTGTTATTTTGGTAGTTTTTTATAAGAAAAAAGGATTTATATGTGCGAATAAGTGAGGACGGTGGGTTCTATTTTATAGTGGAAGAGGATGGACATTCTTGTAAATATAAAAAGGTAAACTCTTTTGAGATGTATATCTCACATAATGTGCCTAAACAAATGGATAATTAACTTTAAAATTGAAGGTATGGTTTAAATATGTATATAAAATTGTTTTGGACATGTTTCTATGTTATTTATCCCCTTTAATAAACGTTTCACCACTAACTAAACTGAAATTTTAATTAATCATGATAATTAATATTAATTATACTCACTAATATTTATAGTAGAAACTAATTTTACATTACTAGAAATTATATATTAAGTATATTATAAATCTGGAATCATTTTTTAGAAATTATTTATGAGTAAGTGTAATAAATTAAATAAAAATTAATCTCACATATGAGATATGGCTTTGAATTTTTAATGTGAAAATAACCAAAATATAGATGTTGTAATATCCATTTCAAATGGAAAATAATTAAAATGATTTAAATTGGATAAATTGATTTATATTTTTTATATTTATCCATTGAATCAAAATTAATATTCAATTTTACTATATATAAAAATTTAATAAAAAATAGTTTTCTATTAAAATTTATTATTTTTCACTATTCATCATAAATTGAAATACCTCAAAAAAATACCGAAAATTTAACCAAATTGAAATTGATATTCTGCCATAAAAAATAAAATATATTTTTTAAAATTATAATAATTAAATTGTAAATCATTAGATTTTAAATTGATACTCTATTAAAAGGTGTCAAATTACCTTTTATAAATATCTGTATTTTTATTCCTAAAATTTGATTTATTATTATTTCAGGTATAGCATACAGAAAATATTAACAATAAATAGTTAAATTAATGTAATATATATATTTATTTATATAATTGAAAATAATATATATGAAGTTTAATAATTAATTTATTGACATATAACATGTGTAAATATATAAATATATTTTTCCAGAAAAAATTACTTTATTATTAAAATAATTTTATTTTCATTTCTTTTTAGTTGGTCACAAGATAATTATAATTTTATACATTTATATACCATATTTTCAAAATATTAATAAAATATTTCAATCCACCATTAAAATTACTAGGTTAAAACTATCATAATATTATAATAATAATACTAATAGTATAGTGTAGTCTAGAAAAACAAGGTATGGTGTCTCACAAATGATATTATAAGAACTCATAATTTTATAAAACACAATCCAAACATAATGTTGTGTTTATATTAAGATAATATTTGAGATTCATGTAGTGTAATATCGATTTTGTGGTTGCATAAAAATGAATAATAACATGGTTCTTTTATATAATAAAAGAACTATTATATGTTTTGTGATGTATATAATGTTGAAAAGAATAAATTAATATAGGTTTTTTTTCAAAAAATAATGTGGTGTCACATTCTACCCGCTTAAAATGATCTTATCCCTTGATATCCAATTGGGTAATCAAATGTTTAATAATTGAATGTTTTTTTCAAAGTGACATGCATCTTAAAAATGAATAATTATACTACCTTTAAAAAGAGAATTATGGGATCATAATAGATTCCCAATGTAACTCGTAACTATATATTATACTAGTAGAAAATAGATATCATGTGAAAACCTAAAAATGGAAGTGAAATCTAACTATTATGTTCTGATGTATATTTAAATAGATCATGGTTAGGAGAATATTAATGATCAGAAATCCATAATACAAATATTCTTGAAAAATGAAATTGATATTATAGAAAATAATGATAACATGAAAGGATTTTATTTCAACACCCATTCTATGACGTTGAATAATTTTAATAATGAGATATAATTTCTTGATTTGAATCCATTTCAATTACACAATCCAACCCATTTATTATGTATTAACCCTTTTTTACTTCATATCTTACTCCAAAAAATAAGTGTGAATTTGTTACGGATGAATAAATAATGTGTAATAAGATCCATAAGTAAAATTAAAAGTGAATATATATGTAAATGTTTAACATAAAAATGTTCAAGACAGGTTATCCGGTATAACAAAATTATCATATATAGATAGAGTATTTTTATCTAAAACATCATTTAATGTTTACCTCAATCTATTTCATATGTGTTCAACCATTAAACCATTATTAATGAAGAAAATGAAAAACACTAAAAATAAGTTCAGTAAATTTCTCATATCCATTTTAACATTGATCCCCCCATATATATGATTTTTTACAAACCAATACATGTCAGTACATTCAAATTTAATTATTTTTTAACATGTTAATATCCTGATTTATTATAATCCATTCATGAAAAAATCCTTTTTTCATTATTATATAGTTTATTTGATATATTATTTAAATCCAAATATTCTATAAACTCTTTACATGATATCCTAAACCAATTTTCAACAAATCATTAATCATTTCCATGATAATTTGTACCATCAAATTTACTTATTCTTATACAACATATCTGTATCCATTTATCACTATATCAATGTAAGAAACATGTTATGTGTTAAATTTCATTTAATAATGTGTTTCTCATGAATATAACCTTCCCTTAAATAAATTCTATATTTTATAGGAAATATTTAACAAATTCTTGTAAAACATTAGGAAAATACAAAAAAAAATCAATCCTTGTATATTTCATAAATCATGAATCAAAATACATAAATACATAAATCCATCCACTTTAATGATTGACATGGGATGGATCCTTATATTTTTTATGAGTTAAATCATAAGTTAGGGCATTGATCTGGTTAATTCCCATTTCCTCCAATTATATGACATTTATATTTTTAATAATTTATCACTATATTACCTATTTTCCTTCAAAGATAACATTTCCCCTCGATTTGAGGTTATTGTCTAGGTTATTATTAAATATTGGTTGAAATGATGGAAGGAAAATATTTTTTTTATAAATGATCATTCCAACATGAACTATCATAAATTCTAATCTTCCTCTAATTTGATATGTTAGGAATGTCACCTAATATAACATTGTCAATCATATAAGATGATATATGATTAGGAACTATAGATATATCTTCTTATCTAGTAATAATACTCTTTGGTTTCTAATAGTTAATTAACATTTTTTTAATATTCCAAGATAACATGATTCCCTTTATATCCAACCATTAACTATAACCAATAGAATAATGTGAGAAACAATAATCATAGTATCAAAATGACATATTCCTAAAAAATTGCATACTCATTGTCTAAATAATGAAATGTTTTATTATATGACACTATAGGTTTAGAGTTTCTTATTCATAGTCAGATATTGTTAAAATATTTTGTGATGGATCAAAAATAGTTCGTGAATTCCAAAATCATATCCCATTGTAGCATCAAACCATGTGTGAATCAAGGACCATTATTGTAAACCAATTCTCGATCAAGTCTATCTCAATACAGTGTTATTGTGGATATTACCCCTATGTACATTTATTATTGATACAAACACATTTATATTATCTAGATAGGGATTTATTTTTAGGAAACTAATCATTTTATCCTTTACCATAATTCTAGTACATATTCCAAAACATTAGTTTATCCATAAACATATTCTTATGGACAACCCTAGATATATAAATATAAATATACATGTGATATATTTAAATTTGTATCACCCCAGAGTCCCATAGTTTACTAATACTTTCTATTGATACTAAATATAACACCCATGAGTAATATTTATGGATATTACATAAATTTTGATGAATAATCATTATATTTCTAAAATACATGTCTGAGGACTATAATAGTTTAGTGTCTTTGAAACATTATAAAAATTTTATCTATGTTGGTATAAGATATTTAAAATCATCTGTAAATATCATAAAATTTAGTACTACTACTAATACTTTCTCTATAAATTGGATAAAGGATACATAAGAAATTATGAGACCATAAACACATTATTTTTAAATAATGGAGATACATAAGCATAACACAAGAATAAGGGTATGATAACATTCTAATATAATTGTAAAATAATACCCTACATATCAATAAATATATACCATAATCAAGGAATAATTATTGAAATATAATCAGACACGAATTATAAATGAATTATGATAATAATCAATGAAAATATAAGATATTCATATTACATGGAATTGTGGAAGATAATTAAGAATAGTGATTGACTTTCATAGTGGTAAAGCCTCAATAAAAAGGCCATATTTATTTAATGGGTTCAATCCCAATACATTATTGGCAGTCATGGTTTACTCCCATGACCATATTAGTAGTCACGGTTCTCTCTCAATACAATCATATTAAAAAATTTCTTTTAATGAACCATGTTCTCTCCCTATTCTAGTCATTTCAATCTCATGAGATATAAGTGTTTTCTAAATTCTTTGTACAAAGTAAGAGGTCCCACCCATATTATTAGGAAATCATAGATACATGTTCCACCATATCATAAAAAAATAATATTCTAACCAATGAAATTAAATGGGTATCATAATCATGTCCTTATATCATAACATGTATTAATGAGACATGTTTCATAATCATTTCATTAAATAATTTCTTAAGATATTAAGTTGTTTTAATAAGCCTATAACCCATTATAGAAAATTAGGTTTCATAAAAATGTAACCCAATAAAAAGATATTTTTTCATAAACATATAACATAAGAGAGATAAGAAGGTTTCATAAAAACCATACCATCAAAAAATATACAATTTTGATAAATTATATGAATGTAATAATTTTATCATATCTGAGGAAATTCATGAGTAACACCAAAGGGCACATTATAAGATACAAAATAAATTTTAATATATTTGGAAATCATCTTGTGAGTAAAATATTTCTTATTATTTGAAAAAAACTCTTTTTATGACCCAAAAACATTATAAAACAATTTTCATTGACGATAACTTTAAAAACATATAATGTAAGATTGAAAATTTTTTGAAAACTTTTTCCCTTGAAATATTATAAATAAATAAAGAAAAAATAATTAAAAAGTTAATAATGGGTAAAAATGTATTTAAAAAATAAGAAGATAATATAATAATATTTTTCAAAATCATTTCATGAAAACAATGTTTTCAAGGGATATAACATTTCAATGAATAGAGAGTTAATGATAGATTTAATAAAATTCTATCATTTATATTTAGCATAAAAACATAAAAAATGACACCATTAAATCTCTTTATTATGAGAAATCATTTGATCTGACAATTAATGAGATATATTGAGATATGGATCCTAAGAATTCATAATTGAAAGTATAATCACATACAATCCTGATAAACGATGAGACTGTAAAAATAAACTGTATCCACATTGGTAACATTGAATATTAATCCAAAAATATAATAAAATTAAATATTGATTAAATATTAATGAAAATATAGATATTACTAATAAATCGTGTCATGTGGTAGTATATAGTAATTATAATATAATATAGTTGCATAACATATCACATTTCTCAAAGATGGAAACTAGAGAAAAACATACCTTACTGATTTGGAAACATTTATACCATAAGCGCCATGACTGTTAGATCAAAATGGGATATTAAATTTCCAATTAATATTAAGATAATAATAATATAAAACATTCCTGGTAATTATATGTACTAAATAATATTAACAATACTTTAATTTGGCATATGTCTGGAAGAAATAAATGTGAGACTAGAAAACCAATACAACTTGAGTTTCTTTTGAATTATGATATCCATGAAATAATAAAATATATTTAAAATTTGATATCATGAAATAAAAGATATTTATTATATAAATTTTCACTAGGTTGTACATGATACACACGTAAATAATGAATGGTTATTATAGCATATATCTCACATATATAAATGTCACATGGGAAAACCCTTAAATTAAGTCTTAATGTTCCTTGTACATGATGAAATTTTTCATATAATAAATTTATGTTTATTATAAATATAACAAAATACCATTTTATTTTATATCATACCATATTTAATTTTATTAATAATTTATATTATCTATTTATTAATAATTTTATTTTAAATTTACATTTTGTGTAATAAAATGTTCGTTTTTTGTATATTTTTTGACTTGTTATTATTGATCCTATTAATTAGATAATGATTTAATTATTTAAATAATTTATGAAATTATTTAAATATCATATGATTTTTTTATATAACATTTTATAATATATATATATATATATATTAACTTGAATAATCCATTAATGGAGACAGTAATCCAAACGTACAGAAGGCCAATGTTTCTATTTTATTATCCTATTAAATTTAAGAATTTAAATGAAATATGTGTTTTATATAAATTATCCTATAATTATAATTATTATGTCATATATATCATTATAATTTACTAATTCAATCATTAATACATTCTATGTAATCTGTGAATTAATCATGTCGCTTTAAGGAGGTGGTAGTCCACATGTCTACAAACGAAGAAAATATATTTCCAAAAAAATTGAATTAATAATGTTATGTGTTATATAAAAATTTCTTAATCATAAATATATAATATATACCATATATATTATATAAAAATATAATTTCCATAATTATTCTAATGCATTAATGTTGTTAATATAAAAAATAATGACATTGTTTTGTGAGGTGGTAGTATGCTTTACACACGAATGATGGTTTTATGACCCATTTGATGGAATTAAGTGTGAGTGTAGTGTGAAATATTTACATATAATAGTCTCTATATATTTATTAATTTTAGTTTACTATATAATCAAGATATAAGAAAAATTTAGTGGTGGAGAATTAAATAAACAAAACTGCTTATGGGAGGTTGTAACATCTTCTTTGGAAAAAACATTTTGGTTTGCCCCATAGGCATTATTTGGTTGGATTTCGTAACGAAGTGAGGAATATCTATTACAGTGAGTGTAGTTGAGAGGATATTTTTTCATTATTATTTTATACAAATAGAATTATTTGTTTAAATATTTAAGGGTGTGAGTTCTCTTTTATATTATAGGAGTTAATTCTTCTAAATATAAAAATGTAAACACTATTTATTGTTTTCCCAAACATCATGTTCCAAAAAATAATTAATTTCATATAAAAAGAATTATATGGTATAAATATATACATAAAATGGTGTTTAGAAGTTATTATAGGTTATTTGGACCCTTAATTGTATGTTTTACCACTAAGAAACTCATTTTTATAGTAATCACTGTAATTAATTTTAATTATTTCCCCTAATATTTTTTGGCCAAAAAATATGTAGAACATAATATATTTTATATATATTTATGATTAAAAATATGATATTCATTTTTATTAATTTTAAACAGATATGTGTAATAAATTAATTTAAAATTAAACCCTTCGTTTAGATGATAATATATCATTATAAAGTAAAATAATTAAAAATATTGAAATTATTTTATATCTAATTTCAACGTGAAATTTATTGATATGAACTAAATTTGATAAATTTATGAATAAATTATATATTTATGACTTATACCCAAATTATATTATAATTGAACTATAAAAATAATTTATATTGAAAATTAGTTTTTCACGAAAATTTAAGGTTTTTTCTATTCATCAAAAGATGAAAAATCTCATAAAATTACATATATTTTACACAATGTAATTTTTTATATAATATGTGAAAAAATTATTCTTACTTATTCAAATAAAAATTATAAAATTTTAGATAACTAGATTTAATATAGATGAGCCATTAAAAGGTGGTAAAATAACATTTAAAAAAATATACTTTTTTATACATAAAATTATATTTATTATTATCAATTGTACATAAAATTAATAAAATTATTAATAAATATCTGATTTAATATATATATATATATATATATTTCATTTAAATAAATAGTAAAATGTTTTTAATTCATTTTTTGTGGTATAAAATGTTTAATTTCTTAAATATATTTTTCCGGCCAAAGATTTATATATTTTTAAATTGGGTTTCTTATCATTTATAGTGAATGGGAAAGAAAATAATTTTTATTATATAATTTGGTAAACAATATTAATATAATTTAGCTAATATTTTTTATGAAAACAATTCCAGTGCATGGGTTATTTCCATCAATATTTTTTGATAATTATATTAATAGTACATTTCATATTGGTTAAATTATGTCTTTCTCGTCCCATATGTTATCAATGGAACTCAAAATTATATTTAAGACAAGGAAAAATATTGTTTCATGTTCCAAAAAATATTCAAGGAGTTTCATTTAGCACCATCACGACATGGTTTTGTTTATAAAGTAAGAATAAATTGGTGCTTTCACATGACACAAGTTATATTCATTATTGAGTGTAATGAAAAATATAAAAAATAATAAATTAATTTGATCAAGAAATTTCAAAACATATTGGGGTGTTACATATTATTCCATACATTGTATAGTATTAATAATAAACCTATTTTATGTTCAAATACTTTCATACAAATTTTCTTAATTTAATATATGCAGGTAATATCATAAACTTTAAAATTTATTGAACAATAATTAAATTAATCTCATTATAATTACATGTGAATCTAATATTAAAATCAAGAGGTCAAATGGTAGTATACCTTTAATTATAATTTAACAAGAATGATAAAAGTAATAATAATTTTTATTTATATATCCACACCTATCCATCCATGATTATCTAGTTTAAAATGGTTGATTTCGGTAAACAAGTCCAAGAAGAAGAGTTTCTAATTTTTAACTATGTCAAACGACCTAGAAAACATTGATTATGTTTTTGTTGGAATATATAATGGTCCTAAATGTTTTGATTATAATTTTTTCAGAACTAATGGTTTTCTAATGAAATAATATAATATGTTAGTGGGTATGGACTCAAAATTTTATCAGGTCGACCATTATGAGTTTTCAACTTTTATTTCCCCCCATTTTCTATTTGAATATTTCTCAATAATTCATCGATCATAGAGGTAACATGTGTAGAATTAAATGACTCAATATTTAACCATATTATCATTTTATGTTTTTTCAAAATGGTGAGTATTTTGTCACTTTTTTTGGAAATTCATTGTCCTATAAGATAGACAAATGATGTGTGGTGGATTGAGGTAATCTTTTTTAGACCTTATGTTGTCGTAGTTTAGGGTATTATTGTTAAAAACCCCTATTAATATATTATGTGGATTTATTTATTAGAAATTCTATTTGTAACAGTTTAGGGGTTTCAAACTAATACCTTTTTTCTATGATAGCTTATGGTTTTCTAACATATACATTCATTTATTTTAGTTTTGGATCTTCATTCTTATAAATTCTATTTATATATATTACGATGTTTTACCTTAGACCATTTTTTTATTTTATGATCTTATATTTCAAAAATCTATATTATTTTGTATATGGATTTCTAGAACATACCATATATTAATGTATATTATGGCCTTCTAGATTGGATCATCTTTCTTTTATTTAAGGGGTTAAACTCAGAATATAGGTTTTGGTAATTTATGATATTATCGAGAAGGAATTCTATTTCTATTGTTTATTGTTTTGAAGGATAGAATTATAGTTACTTTATTTTATAGTCATCCAAACTAGAAATTATTAACCTATATTTAGGTAACATACCTTTTGAACTAATCATTTTTTAGTTCAATATTTTCTAGATTGGAACCACAGCTGCTACTATTTATGGTTTTGATTGATGAACCATCAGTTGTAATAGTATAGAGACTTATAAATAGGAACTATTGTTGTTGTTTTGTCAGGTTTTATAGAATATAAAATATGTTATTGTAGATTAAGGCCATATAACTATGAAAATCTATTTCATAAGAAGTTTAAGATATAGGGGACTCATATTCATAATGTTTTTTAACACATTACATCATAGTTTAGGATATAAGGAATGGATATTCATGGAGGATTGAGAAACCATGATTTCATAAAGAATTTATAATGTATATTAATTCATGAAAAATTTTGACACCCTACATTATAACATTAGTTATTAATGATGAGAATTCATAAAGGGTTATCACACCCAACATTCCCACTTTTATGGTTCCAAATATATAGGGAGATAATTATTAGGATAATGAATCTACATAGGTAGTTTGATTATGGGTTTTTTATTTCATAGCCGTAGAGTTTAAACCTTGGGTAATGTCATGAAGGAGATATTTCATGGACTATAATAAAACATTCTAAGGTGATGAGTTATTCAATGATGTGATGAGTATCTTTATTATTAGTGTCCCTTTCATAAAATAATGTTATTCCACATGTTTATGGGTCAATGTCCCTTATTCATTAGTCTACATAGGCTTATATGCATGGAAAACAAACTAGTTTTAATTGAACACAAACTTTAATGATTAATTATCAATAAATGGGTAATTATAAATTATAATATAATTTTTTTAGTATGATATTAATTAATATGGATATTGAATATATTCAAAATAAATATATATTTAGTATAACATTATTTTTAATTTTTATTAACTAAAAAAATATTTGAGGTAATGGTTTATGATCTCAATTTTATTTATGTAATATATATGCCATATTCTAAAATTTTTTGTGGTATAAATAGTCAAAAAATGAATTTTATAATTAATTTATTGAAAATAAAGGGGATTTAAAAAGCCATAAAATATTGTCCCTTATTATTTCAATTTTATTTAGATATTACCAATGCTATTAAGGGTTTATGTTATAATATCATTTATCTTAGGAATGTTTTTGTTAAATTTCCATTGAGAAAAATTATATGATTTTTATCTACTATAGCTCATATATTTTCATATATTATATTGATGTCTATAATATTCAAGTATTATAACAATTTTTACTATTATTTAAATTGATCAATTCATTTTTTATGATAAATAATCATTATTTCCTCTAGTATTGATAAAATTCTTCTTCTTTATTCATGTCCTTAAATTGGATTTAAAGGATGTTAATTTATATTATTCAATTATATTAATTTAATATAAAAAATATTTTATTTTATTATTTTATTGTTTTAAATGAAAAATTTAAGTTGTTTTATGAATTAGAAAAATATAAATTTTAATAAAAATAATTAATGAAATATTGTTTTTCTTGTGAAAAAATCAATAAATATTCTCATAATCATTAACATTATTTTCATTGAAGCCTATATTAATGTTTTTGATCATTTTAGAAGATGTTTATTATTAATCTATTTGTAAGAACTAGTTTAGGTATTATCGGAATAAAATAACATTTTTATTATTTTTTCATAGAAAGGATTGAATGTTCATTCCAAGGTATTATTAGTCCATGATTACACCCTTTAATTATTTTTCACTATTCATTGGGGATATAATCATATGATAAAATCCACTTTCATTAGAGAGTTGGATTTTGATGATGATAATTTATTTTTTATTCTTTGAAACACATTTATTTCCCATGGGATAATAAATTTATATAAAATCTTTATGAAACATTTGTATTTTTCTTAGTTTAGACATTGTTTATATGATGAAATGTTTTATAAATCCATTTCCTTTCAAAATATTGTTGTATGATGATCTGATAATGATCTTATAGAATATGTATATATATTTTTCATAATGTGATGGGTGGAAATGAATCTACAGCCTTTTAAGGTGTTGGGTCAAGATGAACACCTAATGGAATAACTTTGTTTTTTGTGATAATGGTTTCTTTTTCACAATATAATTCATAGACCTAATTTAATGTCTATATGTTTATATGTATACCTTGTTTCATGTCCATATGTTTTTGGGAGAACATGATATATTTTCGATAACATTCTATGTGAATTAATTACTATTTATACATGTTCATAAGGTTATATGATTACATTTTTCCAAATTCAATCGTTTATGATACTCTCTCATAGATAATGATTTATTATACAAGATTCCACAATGTTATAATTTTTTTACTTTTGATATGAAAAATATTAATATAGTGACTCATAATTAATGATATTATTTGATTGGGAATAAATTTATTGTATTATTATATTGTTCCCATGAAATAATGATCACATATGTTTATTGATTTAAATCTATTATCATTGACATTAATAATAAATTTATGTCACCCATCTTATATTTCCTTTCCCAATCTTATAAACAATTATGTTAAAAAAGGAATTACTAGAATATTATCATGTGGGAGATGATGAAAACATAATGTGGAATAATAAATTCATGGTAATGTGGGAAAATTTATAACCTAAGGAAAATGAAATTTTTATACATGAATTATTCATTAATTATTAAAAATTAAATTTATAAGGTCATTGGTTAAGTATGCGATACCAAATTTCAATTTTTATTTATATAATGTATTTCTACAATTGATTCCTCATTATTTGTATCATGTCTTGAAATACAATGATTTTATTTTTTCACCATATCGGGGAGTTATAGATTGTGATTGTCACACCATTATCATTTATAAAGGATATACCTATCTTAATCTATAATTGTTAGAACTATTTCAATACTATACCTTTAATCCATTTAATTTATAGTAATATATTATAATTATGTTACACAAATATACTTTATTTTCATCATTAAATATTATGATATTAAATTTATTTCTTTCTAATTGATTCATAGTGATGGGGTTGATAACCCATTATTTGTTCATAGTTCATAAATCCATTATTCATTAATATAGGATAATAATTGTCTTTTAATGATCATATAATTCTCATTTCCATTAGTGAAGTACAAGGATTTTTTTCCTGTGGAATGAAATTAGGATAAAATGTTGCAATATGTTTATTATATTAAAGGATGAATTCTAAAAAATATAACAAATATTTAAAACAATTTTCTAGAATAAAATAATTTATATTCAATTATTATAACATTATATTTATTTTATATAATATTATGTTATTATTCATGACATAAACAATATATCATCTAATCAATGAGTGGAAAACCCAACATAAATGATAGGATTTTATAATTATTTAATGAGTACGGAATTGTCATTTTATTTTGTCAATACATAATTTAAAAAATATTTTACCTTCTCAAAAATAACATTCACCATCATTAAATTCATTATTAGAACCATCCAAGTGGGTTAGTGATGTAAATAAATTTTTTCCAATTCAAGGCTCGTAGTCAGCACGTACAAATAATTAATGGTTTAATTTTTCAATAAATATGACAATGTTATTTTATTTGAAAAAATATAACCACTAAATCATTATTATGAAAAAGGAAAAATATTTAGAAAAAAATACACCATTTTTATATATGATATGTGGTGATGAAAAACAACCTACAAAATTTAATGGAGGCATTTTTTTCACATACCCATGATTTATTTTGTTTTGTTTTTCTAATTTGATAGAAAATATTGAATACATGATGTTCCACTAATATAAAAAAATATTATTATATTAATAGGAGTTCATTTATTTATATTGTGGAATCTATTTGTTTCTTTCAAGAATAATATTACGAGGAAAACATTAAGGAGCTAAAATATTCACAGTAAGAACATTATATTTCACTTGAAAATATCATTGAAAATTCTGAACGTAGGAAAAAATATAGAGACTATAGGAATATTTATTTGAAAGAGGGTACAGGAAGGTAAAAAATATGTTATTTTACATTCCAAATTTGTTGTGAAACATATTTCTTAAAGTTTTTCATGTAATCAACTTTCATACGTGAAGAGAGTTATAATTTTGGAAGTACAAAATTGATTTCAATATGTTTATGTAATTATTAAAGGGAAAATGATCATGTATAAAATAATGGATTGGAGGATTTTTGGAAGTTCCACCTCTCATAATAAAATTATATTATGATTAATTATTTGTTTTAGGTTATTTAGACTTAGTAAAACTCATTTAAAAATTTTCTATTTTCATAATTGTTTTTAATGATTTTGACATTGACAATTAATTTTAATAATAAATAATAGAATTTATATTATTAGATAATTTTGAAATTTTAATTAAAAATATATAGAAAGATAATTATCAAATAAAATATTTATTTTAATAAAATCTAACTTCATAATCTATGAATCTGATACTTAAAATTAGTGTTTATAAAAATTGTGTTTTAGGATTAATATTTACTTATAGGGAAAAGTTTCAATGATATTAATTTATATGTCATATATTGATTTATTATAGAACACATAAAAGTTTATGACATTAAAATACATCAAAAAAATTTTAACCTAGAAATTGAAAATTTTAAAAAAAAGATTAAAAAGTGTTTTTAAACTAAAATAAAACGTTATTAATGTTTAAATAAATTAAAAATATGATATAATTTTTAAAAAAATTATTTAAAATTAAATAATTTTACTGTTTATTATAGGATTTATTATTAAAATATTATTAAATATCTATTTCATTCATATATAATAAAAAATTCAAAAAATATACCATTTTTTGTAAAACTAAATCATCACTACTCACCAATGTTTAAAATAATTTAATATAAAAAAGATTAGAAGAAAATATTGATATTATTAGCTAAAATATAATGTCTATTTTTCAAAATAATATTTAAAATTTTATATATTGTACTTGAAAATAAAAAATAAAAAGTATTGTGAAGTGTGTTTCATAAAAAATAACTATTCTAAAATAATAATCATTTAAAATTTTCAATTCTATAAATTAGTTAATATGTTATTGATAATATATTATTCATACCAACAATATATATTATCTTTAATATTTTTATTTTAGTCAAATAAATGACATTAAAATCCAATTGAAAATATTAATTTTTTAAAGTGACCTTGTTACATTTTTCAATTCATTATTAAATAAACATTCAATTTATATAAAATATATGTGAAAAATAAAATTGTATAATAATATTTAAAATATTATGTAATAATAATATAAATTTTAACATACCCTTTACGACATTCTCTAATTATTGATGTAAAATATATTATTTGGTGGAAATCATGGGTTGGGATTACTCTTATTGGAATCATGTATAAATTTATATGAGATTGAACTACTCTCACATTCAATTTCACTCAAACCATAATTATTGGAATTCATCATGGGAGTGATCATATAAAACCCCTAGTGAATCATACACCTTCCATAACATTTTCAAATGTTCTTCACATTATTGACTTCTCCAATTCAATTAAATTTCATGTCTTTGTGCCTGTAGAATTTTTAAAATGATTTAATATTTTTATAACTGTTTATTTAATGGGTTTCTTTTAATGATTTATCATAATAATTTAATATTAAATTATCATGGTTCCATTATAGTTATCTTATTCATCCAAAAAGGGCTATTAAAAAATAATATTAATATATTGAAAAATAATATAATACAAAATATCAGGGTGATAAAACTTTTTTTTTTCTAAAATGGGGATTTAGAATACTCATATAGAACCTACTATAAATATCACATCAATAGTTGATGTTATTAATTATACTGATAAGGAATAACCATTTGGAAAGTGTGGTGAGGTTTCTCCACCCATTATAATAACACCAATTCTGAAGAAAGAAAATTTAACAGAGTGGTGAGTATCCATATTTTCCTTCAATAATCCCAAGAACTCAATGATTAAAAATATCTTATTATATAATTCATTGCAATTATATTTGAAAATAGTTCTTAAAATATCATTTTTTCAAATCCCATAATCCCACAACTGAATATCAAAATGAGAATGAATATACAATAAAAAATTTGCTCATAATGGATCAATATAGATTTTTAGAGAGAAACTCTATCCTGGAATATGTCAATGTTTCCAAGAGAGATACTTAAAATTAAATATGGTTTTTTCGACCACTAAAATACTATTCAATACAGTTTTTAGAGAATATGTTATCTAATATATACAACTAATTTTGGTGTTTTGAGTGAAAATTCATAAAAATATCAATGATTTATAAGGATTCTATGATGTTGGGGATTAAATAATCATTCTATATATACCACCATGATGACAATTACAAATTTATAATATCTTGCATTTTATGAACATTTATTAAACATTGTGAAAAAAAATACTCTACTACATATCTGTGAATAGTATATAAGTGACAACAATAACATGTGGGACTGGAATCAGATAAAAAATGTGTGACTAATAAAGAGGCTGATTAAATAATCAAACATCAGTTAGATATGAATTTTGCTAAGGGGGAATTAGTAGAATTCCATAATCTGTTTCGAGATTCTCGGATCATTGAGAAGGAGTCTATAAATGTGAAGAGACTTCATGATATAGAGGAAGGAAATGTTTCAATTCTGAATCAATTTAATCAAATATTAATGGAGGTTGAAAATTTATTATGTACACATATAACTTTTTATATAAAATATTCTAATGATTTATTGTCAGTACGTGGGAAAAAACATATCAATTCCCCAGTATCTCTTATTAAATTGATTCAAAACATGTTTTTTCTTGAAAATTTTATATATTTTTACATTATTTGTCTATTAATTTAATCTCATATGTTAATTTTATTCATATAGAGAGTAAAAATTTATATATTCCAAATTGAACACTAAACTAGATTGGATCTTATCATTTGGGGTCCTATAAGATTTCATTCATGTAAATTATTTCCTCCCAAGAGGGTCTCATTGATTGTAATATACATATGTTATATTATCATATAATGTATTTGGTATATTCAGATATATATGATATCCTCAATTGGGGGGATCTTAATTAAGTAAAGGCAAAGTTTCAGAAATCAGACAATAGTTTCTTCTTATTTAGATATGAAATTTGATGAGTCATTTTTATGGGGATCATGATATAGATCACATAGAGAGAGGAATCCAATTTTCAATAGGGATCACAATAGAAAAACTAACAAACCAATGAATTAATAATTAATAATTAAATAATAATTCTTGGAATATAAGGGTGCTATATTTATTTAATAATAAAATGTATGTAGATAGATTATGTTGTATTAAATTAATATTTATATTTTAACAACCGTCCATATGTCTCTTCTATCCAACCCATGATTTTATGTAATCATTTATGGTGGAAAAATCATGGTTTATGAATTTATTTTTTATCAGTCTTCGCTTTATGTTTTCTTGATGACACATGCTTCATGCGTACGTTATTTTACATTTTCATGTGCATTATTTTCTTTAGATCATGTACGTATCATGTATATTGAACAAAGAATTTAATTTTTACCATTAATATATTTGTGGGTTTTCATCCTAGAGTTACTATATCTCTTTATCAAGGGTGTTTTAGTTGAAGCTTGTTTTACTAATGGACATGATTAATGTTTGAAACATTAAAAATATGATAGTTAGTTTAAAGTAATATTGATTTGAAAAAAATGTCTAGATATTATATATAATTAAAAATGTGGTAAATTGATATGTATTATGGAATTGTACTAGTATGGACAACTATAGAAAATGGATAATCATATTTTTGTTCATAATATGTGGACCATCATTCCATCAGTATAAGATCACAAGAATAGGTAAAATTATGATCATAGAATCAGACATCATATCCTTTATTTTATCATGAGCATGAAAAAGTTTAAAAATAATGTTTATTAATTCCTCTTGAATAGTTTAAATATTTTTTCTATAAATCATAAATAAACGAGTTTGAATAATGGGTAGTGATATGGGATTATTATATATCAAAATTCGACTGACCTAATTGAAAATAATTGATTTATAATAATGGTGTTTCAGTCTAAAAATTGTTGAGATGTTTTATTATATGAATGAAAACATTCGTCTAGATGGGATATCATATTGATGGTGCTTATGAATATACATGTTGATAAATTTAAGCATTTCTAAATAATGTTTCCCATTAAAGGATAATGATATTATTAAAAATAATAATCAAAGGCTTTTATGGATTGAAACATTTTAGAAACGATGATACTTCATGTAATAGAGGGTATTCATGGAGATTTATGATCACCTAAACGTCATGACACAATAACATGAAAAAGTGATTAAGGTGAATGGATGTGATATTTAAAAAATTTATTTTTTATTGAACTCATGGGTATAGAAAGGATGAATCCAGATTTTGTAGGTCTGTATCATGAGACCAGATATATTCCCACCATATATTTTTATGGTAGCGTTTTTTTCCTAATCCAAGAAGATAGAAATAATCTAGACTACGACACATATTTTCCTCTAGCCATCCTTTTTTAATAGACAATATTTATACCACTTTCATCGATTGTTTATTTTCGTCCAATTCAGGTTACCATATTCTAGAGTTTATAGTCATAAAACATTGACCAATGTTCACATATATTATTTTAATGATGCTTCAACAAAAGTGTGATATAGTTCCTCTATATAAGAAAAATATAAAACATGACCGGAATGATTATCACATGTGGTTTACAAGCAATTTTAACTTGATTAAATAGTATAAGGTTATGATACAATGATATAACAACCCAAGGTGATCATATATTTAATTTAAATCATTGAAAAAGGATAAAAATTTTACATTGAAAAAGATGACATTGATATCATATAATTTTGTTATTAGTGTTTTGAGAACCAATTTCATATGATAATAATTTTTCCATTATTAATAAAATTTAATGATAATACAAATCTTCTACAATATTATTAAATTTTTTCACAAGATATAATTATCTTCATTACATTGGTAAGGGAAATATATAATATAAAAAATTCCAAATACACCGTATGTAAAACAATTTGAAATTCCATATATGTTTGTATTTATAGAATTCGAAAAAACACAAGGGTGCAAAAAATTATTATTTTGGATATTATGTAATAATATGTGTTTTCTTTTAAATTATAAAGGATGATTATTTAATCCAAAAAGAAAAAAATTGTACAATGAAATAATTGTGTAATATATATATATATAAAATATATTTTAATATGGAAATGATATCATCATTTTATTGAATCATAAATTTTTGTAAAAAATAAGAAAGAAGAACTTGTAAGAATATGTCAAGGCCCTCTTCTAAGAATATCACAGTGGAAAGAGAGCCATTGTGTATTAACATCAGTCAATATTTGAACAATCATTTTGGAAAATTCCCTAATGTATATTGGGTTTAAAAACCCTTCCATTACAAATTATCTCATGAGATATAAACATTTACCTTTTTCATACGAGGGATATATAATTACGGGACCACCTATAAGATAATATACTATTTTTAGGATGACAACTCTAGCACTATAAATGGTATCTCATGAGACGAAAAAAATTCCAAAATGCATTAGTGTGGAATATAATTCTGGTCTCCTAATTCAATTAATTAAAATATTAATATGTATATGAATTCATGTTCGGCATTTGGAAACTAAACCATACGTAAATCATAATAATGAATAATACCTTGAGAAAGATGTGGGTTACATTTAGCATAACAAAATTCTATATATTATTGATTATAAATTTAATAATGAATTAAATTATTTTTCATATTAATATATTAAAAATTAACATATTATTTGAATACTTAGTTCTAATATAATGTAATAACTAAGAATCATTAGAGTTCTAATAATAAGAACTATCCACTTATCAGACAATATATGGAATAATCAAATAAAAATTTTATGAATTAAATAGTGTGATATTTGTCTTTATTCAAAACAATTGATGTTAGATGTGTTTTATATAATAATGATAGGTTTCAAAATATATTAATGGTAAATAAAACTAATGGAGGTCATATTATTAATGGAATAATAAATCTAGATTTTCCCTTATGTCTGGATAACTCAAATCTGAGAATTTCAAAGGGAATATAATATATGTGTTATTTGGAAATGAATGTTACCCTATAACATATATATATATATGTATAGAATATAGAATATAGATATATTTTGGATGAAATTTTTGATAATAATATTATGGATAAGGTAGAAAATTAAAGGGAATAAGTAAATTTAAATTATTAAGGGTGGTTCAAATTATCCATTTTTATGTTTTAAAATAAAATATCATTAAAATACCAAAATGTAAAGGAGGCTAATTATAAAGAACTATCCTTAAAAATTAAATATTTTGGTGACATAAACAATTATTCACTTTATTTATTTCCAATGGTCATTTAGTTTTATATTTTTATTTATTTATGTCATAAATCTTACATAACAATATCATATATTAAAAAGTGGACACTCATACCATGAGTAAATTATGTCCATGAATCGAATTTTTTTTTAAAAAATAATTTTTAAATCCATTACATATCTTAAAAATTATGATCTTGACCACATCTGTATCCCTAGTCATCCTCAAATCCTAGTTAAAACATTATAAAACACGATATTAACATGAAAAATATAGCAAGGGACATAAAAACTATAAATTCATTAGTATAGAGAAAAAACATTAAATCACATTAATTTAATATTAAAAAACACCCATTTATTTGATAACATCACCATTTTTATATAAAAATCATAATATTTCCTTTTTAAATAAAATGATGCCAGTAAGAAATCATTAGTAAATATAGAAAATTCATTTATGTGATAACACATTTGAATATTAGAAAAATCATTCATAACACTTCCAATATAATTATCATGAGAACATAATCATTTCTAAATCCATTATAATTTTATCTAATGCAACTATAAAAAAATCAATATCATGATCACTAATGAGAGATAATGGGTCTCAAACATTTATATACAATGTTATGGATTTTATAATGAATAAAACCAAAAAATATTATTTTGAACCCATGTGAACAACATTTTATATTTCAAAATACACATTCTTTATAAAAAACCCACCATCAATAAAAATATACATAGATAAAATGGAAGGGGGTTTTAATTTGAAGTAAAAATGAAATAATATAGATTAATAAAAATATAAAATAATGATATTGGCTGTTACAAATGTCATTGTGTCTGTAAATTAAAAAAATGAACGCACTTTTTATATTTTTATGTATTGGATGATAAAATAATACATAATATATTCCACTTGAAAACAATTGAAATAAAGTCAATTGAAAATACGTTTTCCCATTAAAATTTAATTTTATCCATAAAAATACATCCTTAAATTAATTTTATGAAAAAAATATGGGAAAAAATTATCTTAAGGGGAGACAAAAATTGGATTTTTAATGAAAAGTCCAGAATTAATAGTCCAAATCAGAATATGTATTTTTTATTTTCAAGAAAAACAAACTTATGTTGATTTTTCAATTTATTATTTTAAATTTTCAATTTTATTACTCCTTTTTTTCTTTCAATACCATGATTTATTCAATTGTTTTTTATCAATAAACATCATATCCAATGTTTTTGTGATATTCTGATCATATATGAAAAATTAGTTCGGTATCTTGACAATGGTCAATGTGGTAATTATTAAAAAATATCTATAATAATAATAATGACATGAAATCAAAATTTATATATAAATAGTTATTTTACATTAAACTATGAAATATGGTTTAAAAACAATGTTACAATCATGTAGATTTCAGGAAGTACATATATAGGACTAACGATTCCATTTTTCAATGATCATTATAAATAGATAATATATAATTTATTTATTTAATTATTGTTAATAATATCATATTAATCCTTTAAATGTACTGATTTATATCATTTATAATTTGTGGTGATGAAAAAAACAAAAACTTTTCATTATTGATGTGCTATTTCACACGTACGCATTAACGACGTTACCATTAATTAGATATTGTAATGTTAATAAATTAAATGATATATTTAGTATATAGTATGATAAATATGTCAAAATTATAATTTATGAATAATAATTCAATCAATATAATCCATCCATGAGATTTTGTGATTCAAAATAAATTATATCAGTTTTGAGGCGGTGGTCCACCATAAAAAAAGATTGATGGGTTTTATTCCCCCGTGATTGAATATGATATATAAATATAGCGTCCCGTTAACATTGAAACACATAAAAATATGGAATGTATCATTTTATTATCACCTTAAGGCCACAAATGTTGACATTCAACCTAAACAATGATCCATAGAGTGAGGGTAGGTATTCTAAAAGTTATTTTGGTAAGAATTTTTTAAAAATAATTTGTTTTAATCTGAGAACTAACAGCAATATTATATTACCTTTTATAAGACATTGGAGGTTACTGAAAGTGTTTAAAAAATATTAAATAAAATAAATTGAAATTAAATTACTAATGGATCTAATCAAATTTACATCAAAATTAGGATGAGGAAGATTTAGGATAATATCATGCAACAATAATTTTTCTAATAAGTAAAATTAAAACAAAATAATTAAATGCTTCCCCGAAAATCATGGCCATCATGAAAATTCATGGATATCATTAATTATATCAAATTTTATTACATTATATATTTAAAAAAATACTTGTTCAATTTTTTCCATTATTCCAAAAATTACTTCATTACATTGTAAAAATATTAAATGTAATTATTTATTTAAAAAAATAAAAGAAATTACCACAAATAATTTTAATCATTTTTCTTTTAAAATAATATTTATAACTGAACATTTACATTTTTAGAACTATATTATTAATATTATACTTACCAAAAACAATATAGTGAATTTTATGACTTTCAATTAAATATAATATTATAAAGGTTTTAATCACCTCATATTAGAAAGAAATATACATAAAACTAAATCTTTGTTGATTATGGATGAAATAGTATCATTAAAAAATTAATAGACATGTTATACGGTCCTTTTACGTTTATTATCATTTTATTTTTTACATTAATTATATGATTTTTAATTTATTATGGGGAAAAAATATTATAGTTACTATTCATATTGAAAAAAATATAAGGGTCCTATTTAATAATATTTTCCCTGATGATTCCATACAAGGAATCTATTTTTTATGATTCAAAACATTTATGTGGCATGATTCAATTTAAAATAATGCAAAAAAATATGATAGAAATCATTATTTTGAAAAAAAGTACTTTTTCACGTAAAAATATTTTAATGATCAAATTACATTAAAAATAATTTAATTTTTTTAATTATTTAATATCATACCAATATAATTTAATTATAAAAATCATAAAAATTATATTTTAGTTTTATAAATACATCAAAATAAATTAAATTTTATATAAAAAATAAATACTTCGTTACTATCCACTACAAATTTAATATTATCAGAAATTTCTTAAAAAACATGATAAAATAATTTTGGAAATATTAATTAAAAATAGAAATTATTTATTTTAAATAAAATTTGAATAATTTTATAAGAATTTTATTTAAATAAATCAATCAAGTAATAGAGTTTGAAAAACTATTCCATTTTAATTAATGAATTCAAATCATGTCTATGTTGAGTCAATAAGGTTTTCCTTATGACTTTTCCATTCCTTCTTGTTTTTAAAATCACAAACACCTTATCTTTATGGAAAATTATTTTTACCCCTATTTTTATTTTATAAGGAAAATTTATATTCTAAGGAAAATTATTCTTATCATATTTTCATTATCTATATCCATATATTTCTTAATTATAAGAATCAGATTCATTTCTATATTTTTAGAATCGTTTAAAACTTTCATATGAAGCTTTCTATTTTAGGCTCCGAATTCTGGATGGGATCTGTAATGAAGATCAACTCCGAATTCTGGATATGAACTCTAATAAAGTTCCACTCCGAATTATGGATACGAACTCTCATGAAGTTCGACACCAAATTCTGGTGACAAATTCTAATTACGAATTATCATTAAAAATTCTAATGACGAATTCTGATTACGGATTCCCATTACGAATAATGATGATGAATTCCTATTATGAATCCTCATTCCAAATTCTCCTATTAACCAGAATCTGATTATCATTGCTTTATAAACTTTGAATTTATTTAGACTCTGAATATTATTTTTGGTTAGACTCTGAACGTTCTTTTTTATTACACATTTATAATTTGTCTACTCATTTATATTTTTATTACACTCCGAACCTTCATTCCGAACATTTGAGTTAGACTTAAAATGATGTCTTACATTCTGTTACACATGTTTTGTTATAAAACGATGTCGTCTATTCCATTATAAACTAACCGTTGTCCAAGTGACATGTGTACAGGACCCTCTAAATTTTAAGGAAGATATGACCATTAGAGGAGGGAGCTGACATTTCCTATTAATAGAATATAATTTGAAAGAGCTCAAGATGACTTCGACAATGTTCACACATGCTGTTGAAGTGATTTCTTAAGAGAGAGTCTCTTATTAACTCTCATCTTTGTGCAGGAAGTTGGAACTACTTGTTCAAACATATCCCTATGCATATTTGCTTCACGTGACTCCAATTGTTTGTGATCACAATTGAGGGCTTCTGGGGAAAGGAAGACAGAGGTTTCCAACACATTGATGTTGATGGCTTCCTTGCTGAGGAAGACAGAGGTTTCCAACTACCACGAAGTTGAGGGCTTGCAGGGATAACAAGACAGAGACTCCGATCATTTTATCGAGGGCTTACCTAGGTGTGGGTAAGAGAGAGATTATTGAAAGTATAAATCAAGGGACCTTGGTCCAAGGTTATTGGATACCCTTCTCTTTGGGTTAAAAGATTTATATCATGTTACTGTTTTTCTTATTAGATTATTTCTGTTGTGTTTGTATATTAATGAATGTATAACCATATTGTTCTTCCTTAATTTTTTACTCTGTTAATGATAGATTATATATTCATTAAGGAAGAATATCATTTTGTAATCTTTTAATAATATTAGAAGTGTTGTGAATTTTCTCATGTTTAAATTTTTTAAACTTATCTCTTTCCTTTGTTTAAGGAAATCCTTTTTATTGGTAATCAACTTTATAGGTTCCAAAGGAAATTTTTAAAGTATACAATTCACCCTCCTCTTGTATTGTATGCATATTAGATCCTACATTTTAAATAGTTGAGAATATAATACTCACATATGATCTCACAATTGGTATCAGAGCATTGTTTCAATCTGAATTAATCTCATAATTAGATTCAGAAGGAAATTTTCCGGAGTTCGTTGTCACGACCCGTCCTCGGGGCCCGTGCCGTGACTACCCCAAGCCCGCCTTCCATAGGCCAGGGGCTGGCGACAAGCACCAAGGCGTAAAATCCCAGTAAACAGGGAAGGCATTGCCTTTATAAGTAACAACCACACAGAGTCAGCAAGCGGAAAGTAAAGTGCAGAAAAGTAAAGGGGCCGGAAATACAAGCCCAACTGTAAAGTACAACTGAAGAGTAAAGTACTGCAACTGAAGAAAAGACGGCGGCCTCGTGTCGTCCACTGGCAATCCCACCTGAAGGGTGGGTACAGATAGCCTCCAAGCTCCTCGGGCCCCACGTCCGCTCTGAGCACGTCCCGCCCAGTGGTCCACCTCCAGGTACCGTCCTGCTCCACGCCCCAACCGCGATCAGCGCTGTCCGTCGTCTGCAACCAACACCATGAAGTGCGGGCATGGCCCGTGCAGGGGTGAGTACAACTACTCAGTAAGGACCCCGAGACCCCCGAAGGTCTCCCGAAATCCACAAAGGATATAGCACAAAAGAAAGATGCAATCACGAAGTAACATCCGACTCGACTTAGGTATATGCCCATACATATACCTAAGTCCCCAATTCTAGCTCTGCTCACGAGCTCAAGAACAACTCAATCCACAAAGGAAAGCAAGACTCAAATCCACAAAGGAGAGTAAACAGTAAATCCACAAAGGATGGTTCAACACAATCCACAAAGGAGAGTAACATAAGATTCAGCTCAACCAGGTATACTTTTTCAGATGACGTCAAAGATGATCACTGATCCATCTAAGTCGTCGGACCCACGAAGGATCGATAGGTACTAACCCCCGCAGTAGACCCACACAGGATCGGGCTCACACAGAACCTGTAGGCAGTGGCTCACACAGAACCGGTAGGCAGTGGCTCACACAGAACCGGTAGTAGGACCCACATAGGATCGGGCACTGATCCGCGTAGGATCGCTGAGTGCAGTAGTCGACGCAGTCCACTGAGGATCTCTGCACAGTCGTCGCCGCAGTCCACGAAGGATCTCTGCTCTGCCGTCGTCGCAGTCCACGGAGGATCTCTGCTCTGCCGTCGTCGCAGTCCACGGAGGATCTCTGCTCTGCCGTCGTCGCAGTCCACGGAGGATCTCTGCTCTGTCGTCGAGGTCACAGCCAGCACTAGGGTTCCCGCACGTAGCGAGCTCGTTTAGGAGGGTCCGCTCCACGAGCCGAGGGGCTGATACATCAACTGACACGTAGTCCGAAGTTGATGTATCCAAAAGTTCCGTATCGACAACAGGATCTCAACGCGACAGACGGCGCGTCAATCGGACGCCCGGTCTGAGAGTTATTGGCATTTTCGTCCCAGGGGCCCGGTTGGTTTTTTTAGGGAAAAACCGACCCGACCGTACTCCGCCTGTATCCGATCCTCGGGCGGAGTATGCCAAAAGTTCCGTCTCACTTAGAGGAAACTACCACAGCTGACGGTACGTCGTTCGGACGTCCGTAGCTCAAGTTATGAGTGTTTCCGCTCCGAGGGCCCGGTTGGCTTCGTGTACGAACCAACCCGGCCGAACCCAAAGTCTTCCGAAACCTTGAGTATAATATACCGAAACGACCGTCTCGATCCAAGGATCGCGTAGCCGCTGACGGTTCGTCAATCGGAGGTCCCAGGCCCAAGATATGGGCGAAAGACCGTAGAGGGCCCGAAACGGGGGTACTGGGCCCGGGGCGACCCGGCCCGAACCGCCCCCTGGGGTCGGCCGAACCGGGTCGGCCCGAACCGGGTCGGCCCGACCCGGCCCGAACCGGCTCGGCCGGGTCCGGTCCGGCCTGGGCGCGGCCCGGCCGACCGGACCGGCCGGCTCGGCCTCGGCCGGGCGGCCGAACTGCCGCCGCCGCGGGGTTGAACCCGCGGCTTGAGAGAAACCGCGGCCCCGCGGGGGCCGCCTGTCACGCGGACGCGGCCGGGCCGCCGCGTCTGTCCCGGTTCCGCGCGGCCGCGGAACCGGCTGCCGCCGCCGCCGCGGCTTCAGCCGCGGCAGAAGATTTCCACGGCGGCGCGCCTGGCGCCGCCGCCTCCGGTCGCCGGCGCCGCCGCGCCGGCGACCCGCGCCGCCGCCTCCTTCCGCGGGCCGCCGGAGATGCTCCGGTGGCCCGATTTCTTTCCCGTCTGCGCCGATGCTCCTCCCGGGGGACGATCTTCACTGCGGGGCCAACAAATTGCCCTTGCCGCACGGTTCGTCGTCGTCCGCCAAATCCGCGCAAAAAGAGGAGATCGGCGGAGGGTTGCCGGGTCTTGTTCGTTAGACCCGCACCCTCCGCGTTAGTCATAATCCACGGGAGGAACAATAAAACAATCAACAACAATTTTAAATGTTAAAATTGTTCGAAGATCATGCTTCTTTACTTTAAAAGAAATAAATCACGGGAAGGAAAATATTCCAATCAACCCTTACCTTATCGTCGTCGTCGGATGAGGGGTCGTCGCGGAATTGCTCGTCGCGGAAGATGGAGATCGCCGCGTCGTCGCGGAATCGCTCGTCGCGTCGCCAATCTCCGGATCAAGATCAACAGATTTAATTAGTTTAAATCCGTTGATATTGAAATTAAAAAGGGAGAAGAAAAGATCTGATTCTCACCTTTGTTGCCGAACGAGGGTCGGCCGCGGAAGAAGAGGCGTCGCCGAAGAACGTCGCGGGTAGATCTCGTCGACGTCGCAGATCTTGGTGTGCGTCGTCGAATTCCGGTCGCCGGCGTTCTTCGCGTTCTTCGCGTTCTTCGCGTTCTTCGCGTTCTTCGCGTTCTTCGCGTTCTTCGCGGAGAGGGTGGAGGAACGAAGATTCTCTCAAATCCTTTCCAAGGATTTTTATGTTGGTCTTATTTTATAAACATGCCAACACGAAACCGGTTAAGAAACGATCCATCAATTCGTTGAATTAATTCAACGAAAGAAACGACCCATTTAATTCACGAAGAAACAGTCCATTTAATTCACGAAATAAACCGCCCAATTAAATGGTCTGTTAAGAATTAAAGAAAACGCGTCGGTTGACTTTTCAGTTACTTTGACGGGTTTTCGCGGGTGCGTTACTTAGCGAAAGAAACGGCGGGGCTCGTGCGGGTCCCACCGCACAAATATCCTACCAAGGGGTAGGATATTTCTGGATAGCATCCTATCTAGTTCAACTCAGTTCAAGCCGTCTTTAAGTGACTTCAAGTGGCTTCCAAGCAGCTTAAGTGAAATAAAATAAAGTTGTCGCACAAACTTTATTTTATTTCTGACTTAAAGCCGTAAAATTTAAAAACCACGTCTGAGCAAATGCAACTCCGGAAGAGGCGTTTCTAAGCAAATACCGGCGCTGCGATTTCATCGGTGCCCTCAGAATTCGATTCCGGGCACCGGTTCAAAAGATAGAAAAACCCGCTCGTCCGTTCACTGAACGTACCCGAGCCAAACTTCGGAAATTGATTCCGGGCACACCGGGCCTCGGAATCAGGTGTCGTCTGAAGCTGCGCTCTTGTAAAATTCCAAAGAAAATTAAGAAAAAAATTTCCTTGAAATTTGCGGGTCTTTACATTACTCCCACCTCAGGGCTTTACGTCCCCGTAAAGATACATCAAAACTAGGGGAACAAATGGGGGTACTGAGCACGCATCTGAGCCTCCCGCTCCCAAGTGCTCTCCTGGAGGTTCCCGTGCTGCCATCTGACGCGCACAAGAGGAATCGACCGCCCACGTAGGACCCGCTCCTGTCGATCCTCGATCTCCACTGGAACCTCCGCAAAAGTCGTCCCATCGTCCACGTCCAGCTCCCCAAAGTCGATGATGTGCGTCGGGTCGTGCACGTATCTCCTCAGCTGAGACACGTGGAAGACGTCGTGCACCCGGTGCAACTGAGGTGGTAGAGCCAGGCGATAAGCCACCTCTCCTATCCTGCTGAGGACCTGGAAGGGCCCGATGAAGCGTGGAGACAACTTGCCGCCTCGGCCAAATCTCCGTAAACCACGTCGAGGTGAGACACGCAAAAAGACGTGGTCGCCATCCTCGAACTCCAGTGGCCTCCGCCTCCTGTCAGCATATGACTTCTGCCGGCTCTGAGCTGTCCTCATCCTCTCCTGGATGATCTGGACCTTCTCTGTCGTGGCTCGGACCATCTCTGGTCCCACGAGTGCTGACTCCCCAGGGTCTGTCCATCACAACGGTGATCTGCAGGGTCTGCCGTACAACGCCTCGTATGGTGCCATCCCGATGGTGGAGTGGTAGCTGTTGTTGTACGCGAACTCCACCAAGGGTAGGTGGTCCTCCCAGCTGCGACCAAAGTCGAGAACACATGCACGGAGCATGTCCTCGAGTGTCTGTATGGTCCTCTCCGTCTGTCCATCCATCTGAGGGTGGAAGGCTGTGCTCAGATGGAGCCGCGTCCCGAACGCCTCCTGCAACCCCTTCCAAAGCCTGGAAGTGAAACGAGCATCTCGATCGGAGACGATAGACGATGGAACACCGTGAAGCCGTACGATCTCCTGGACGTAAAGACGTCCCAAGCTCTCTACTGAGCCCTGCTCTCTGATGGGTAAGAAGTGTGCCGACTTGGTGAGTCGGTCGACAATCACCCAAATGGAGTCGTGACCTCTGGAAGTGCGTGGAAGTCCAGTCACGAAGTCCATAGATATGCCGTCCCACTTCCACTCCGGGACCTCCAAGGGCTGTACCAAACCTGCTGGTACCTGGTGCTCTGCCTTCACCTGCTGGCAGGTGAGGCATCGTGAAACGAACTCTGCCACAGCTTTCTTCATACCCGGCCACCAGTGCTGTCGCCTGAGATCCTGGTACATCTTCGCCACTCCGGGATGTACCGCCAAGGGAGAAGTGTGAAACTCTCTCAGCACCTCCTCTCGTAAAGCGACTGGTACGAAGGTACGTCCTCTGAAAAGGATGTCGTGCTCTGCTCCAAGGGAGAAACCATCAGGCGCCTGACCTGAGGATATCAGTGCACGCCGGGTCTCACAGTCAGCGTCCCCACACTGAGCCTCTCTGACCCGCTGTAGAAGTGGAGGAGAGACTGTGAGAGACTGAAGGAAGGCTGTTCCGTCTCTATCCACGAAGGATATCTGCAAGGAGGCTAGCTGCCCTGTCGCCTCCTCAAGTAGCTGAATGCCCGTCCTCCTGCTGAGGGCATCGGCTACCACGTTCCCCTTCCCAGGAGTATAGACTATCTCAAAGTCATAGTCCTGGAGGAACTCAAGCCATCTCCACTGTCTCAGGTTCAGGTCCTTCTGAGAGAAGATATACCTGAGACTCTGGTGGTCAGAAAAGACTGTGAAGCGCTCGCCCATCAGATAGTGCCGCCAAGTCTTCAGAGCGAAGACCACTGCTGCTAACTCCAGGTCATGAGTGGCGTAGTTCTGCTCATGCGGCCTCAACTGACGTGATCCGTAGGCGATCACGGCCCGCTCCTGCATCAGGACGCACCCGAGTCCAGTCCCTGATGCGTCGCAGTAAACTACGTACCCAACTCCCTCCTCAGGCAACCTCAAGATAGGTGCGCTGGTCAATCTCTGTCTCAGCTCCTGGAAGCTCTGCTGACATCTGTCTGACCACACGAAGGGTTTCCCCTTCTTCGTCAAGGCTGAGAGTGGTGCTGCAACTCTGGAGAAGTCTGGCACGAATCTCCGATAGTATCCCGCTAGGCCCAAGAAGCTCCGCACCTCTGTCACGCTCTTGGGTGGCTCCCAAGCTAGCACTGCCTCGATCTTCGCGGGATCCACTGCAACTCCCGCCTCAGAAATGACGTGCCCCAAGAAATGGACCTCACGTAACCAGAACTGGCATTTTGAGAGCTTGCCATAAAGCTGGTGCTCTCGGAGTGTGTCTAGCACAACTCGCAGGTGGTAGGCATGCTCCTCCTCAGTCGCCGAGTATACCAAAATGGCGTCAATGAAGACAACGACAAATCGGTCGAGGTATGGCTGGAAGATCCTGTTCATGAGGCTCATGAACACCGCTGGAGCATTGGTTACGCCGAACGGCATAACCAAGAACTCATAATGGCCATACCGACACCTGAAGGCCGTCTTCTGCACGTCCTCGTCTCGAACTCTGAGCTGATGATAGCCTGACCGGAGGTCTATCTTCGAGAACCACCGCGCTCCCTTGAGCTGATCGAAGAGGTCATCAATCCGTGGCAGCGGATACTTGTTCCTCACTGTCACCTGGTTCAGGCAACGATAGTCGACACATAGTCGCAAGCTCCCGTCCGCCTTCTTGGCGAACAAAATCGGGGAAGCCCAGGGTGAAACACTGGGTCGGATAAACCCCTTGCTCTGCAAGTCCTCCAACTGTACCCGCAGCTCTCGAAGCTCGGCGGGGGCCATCCGATATGCTGGAGTAGATATCGGGGCTGTCCCGGGGTACAAGTCGATGTAAAAGTCCACCTCTCTACGAGGAGGTAGCCCTGGAACGTCGTCGGGAAAGACGTCCACGTACTGGTCCACCACTGCAGGAAAAGCCGGACTCCGCACATCCACTGCTCCTAGGATGAGGCTAGCCAACTGATGAGAGATGGGATGCACTCTCCTCCGCGGAAGTCCATCCTGTGCTGCAAAGGTTCCCTTCTCGCCGGTGAAGGTAAACCTGCTCCCGTCGGTGCGAACACATCGCACCTTGCGCCTAAAACAGTCGATCTGGGCATGAACCGTGGATAGCCAATCCATGCCCAAGATGACGTCGTAAGGCCTCGACGCCGCTACAAGGAGATCCCAGCCGAAGCTCTCGCCTCCTAGAGTAAGCTCACACTGCCGGCACCAGTGCGTAATCGTCGAGTCCGCTCCCGTAGGAGTCTCTAGCCGTAAGGATCGAGCCAACGGCTCAGTCGGAATCTCCGAGCTCCGAACAAGGGCAGAGGCTATGAAAGAGTGACTCGCTCCTGTGTCTATAAGTACTGCAGCAAGGGTGGAATAGACACAGATCGTACCTCGAATCATCTCTGGCATGTCGGGGTCGTAGGCCTCCACTGCCTGGAGCTGGGCCTGTCTCTGCCCGCCAGCTCCCTGTGGTCGAGGTGGCCCTCCTGGTGGTGGTGGGGGTAGAGCCTGGAAGCGTCGCCCACCACCCGCTGCTCGGCCAGCTCCTCTGCCTCGTCCGCCTCCTCCCTGCGGACCGCCACGGTCGACCCTCTGCCTCTGCCTGGGTGGCTCCTCCACCGTCTACTGCTCCTCTGGTCGGCGAGTCGGGCAGTCACGAGCCATGTGACCCTGCCCGCCGCAAGAGTAGCACAACCTGCCTCTCGAAAGGCTGGCACTCCACTGTGTGCCCTGCACCGCTGAGCCGGTGTCCTGAGGCCGTCTGCGAGGGGGTCTGGTCTGCCTGGACCCGTGAGTCATCCGTCGGCTGCCTGCTGCCGATGACTCAGCTACCTGCCGCCCTGCGCTAGGTCTCGCTGCTGAAGAAGGCTCTGCCAGGAAGCTCTCGATCAGGAGGGCTCGCTCCAGCACTCCCGCCTGGGTCGGAATGCTGAGGGAGATCAGCGACGCCCGAATCTCCTGTCGCAAGCCCTGCTCGAAGGTCCGGGCCCGGAAGAAAGGATCCCGTACCATGTCGGTCGAGTAGCGAGATAGGTCCGTGAACCCCGCCGCGTACTGAGCGACCGTCATGCTGCCCTGGCGCAGCTGGAGAAGCTCCTGGATGCGCACCGCTCGGAGGGTGGCCGGGACGAACTCAGAGCGGAAGAGGCTCTCGAAGTCCGCCCAGAGCAAGGATGCCTCATCGTGAACCTGGAGCATCAGGCTCCACCATCGTCCTGCCGCCGCCTGCAGGAGGCTCGCTGCGAGGATCACCATGAGATCCGCTGGTGTCCTCACTAGCCTGAAGATCCGTACCACCGCCTCTAGCCAGTCCTCGGCGGCCTGGGGGTCCGCCTCACCGCGAAACCTGGGCGGTCGCTGGCTCTGAAACTCATGCAGTGCCCTGAGGCGACGTGCATCGTCAGCGTCTGGTACTGGTAGCATCGGTGGCTCGGCGGGTAAAGCTACCGCCGGTGCCATAGCTGGCAAAGGGCCCTGCACCGAGGCCTCGTCGCTCGGTGGGCTGCCGTCGCGCCCTACACTCGGAACCCTAGCTGGCAGTCGTCGCGGGGCCATCCTGAAAAGGAGAACAAGAGCACCGCAGTCAGAACAGTATACCTGGTGAGCTGGCACAAGTAATCACAAGGAAAACTTGAGACTTTCATAAAGCAGATCAGTATACCCGGTGAGCTGACACAAGCAATCACAAAGAAAACTTGAAACGTACACGCAATCAATGTTTTCATGCATTAAGTCGGAAATCAGGAGTCAGGGTCCTGGTGTATGGATACGTCGGCCGCCGCACCAACACTGGGCTCCCTGAACTGATAACCACACTCAATACACTAAACACTATTGCTTCACATAGAAAGAAAGGACGATCAGAGTCTGCGGTAGAACCGACCGCCTCTGATACCAATTTGTCACGACCCGTCCTCGGGGCCCGTGCCGTGACTACCCCAAGCCCGCCTTCCATAGGCCAGGGGCTGGCGACTAGCACCAAGGCGTAAAATCCCAGTAAACAGGGAAGGCATTGCCTTTATAAGTAACAACCACACAGAGTCAGCAAGCGGAAAGTAAAGTGCAGAAAAGTAAAGGGGCCGGAAATACAAGCCCAACTGTAAAGTACAACTGAAGAGTAAAGTACTGCAACTGAAGAAAAGACGGCGGCCTCGTGTCGTCCACTGGCAATCCCACCTGAAGGGTGGGTACAGATAGCCTCCAAGCTCCTCGGGCCCCACGTCCGCTCTGAGCACGTCCCGCCCAGTGGTCCACCTCCAGGTACCGTCCTGCTCCACGCCCCAACCGCGATCAGCGCTGTCCGTCGTCTGCAACCAACACCACGAAGTGCGGGCATGGCCCGTGCAGGGGTGAGTACAACTACTCAGTAAGGACCCCGAGACCCCCGAAGGTCTCCCGAAATCCACAAAGGATATAGCACAAAAGAAAGATGCAATCACGAAGTAACATCCGACTCGACTTAGGTATATGCCCATACATATACCTAAGTCCCCAATTCTAGCTCTGCTCACGAGCTCAAGAACAACTCAATCCACAAAGGAAAGCAAGACTCAAATCCACAAAGAAGAGTAAACAGTAAATCCACAAAGGATGGTTCAACACAATCCACAAAGGAGAGTAACATAAGATTCAGCTCAACCAGGTATACTTTTTCAGATGACGTCAAAGATGATCACTGATCCATCTAAGTCGTCGGACCCACGAAGGATCGATAGGTACTAACCCCCGCAGTAGACCCACACAGGATCGGGCTCACACAGAACCTGTAGGCAGTGGCTCACACAGAACCGGTAGGCAGTGGCTCACACAGAATCGGTAGTAGGACCCACATAGGATCGGGCACTGATCCGCGTAGGATCGCTGAGTGCAGTAGTCGACGCAGTCCACTGAGGATCTCTGCACAGTCGTCGCCGCAGTCCACGAAGGATCTCTGCTCTGCCGTCGTCGCAGTCCACGGAGGATCTCTGCTCTGCCGTCGTCGCAGTCCACGGAGGATCTCTGCTCTGCCGTCGTCGCAGTCCACGGAGGATCTCTGCTCTGTCGTCGAGGTCACAGCCAGCGCTAGGGTTCCCGCACGTAGCGAGCTCGTTTAGGAGGGTCCGCTCCACGAGCCGAGGGGCTGATACATAAACTGACACGTAGTCCGAAGTTGATGTATCCAAAAGTTCCGTATCGACAACAGGATCTCAACGCGACAGACGGCGCGTCAATCGGACGCCCGGTCTGAGAGTTATTGGCATTTTCGTCCCAGGGGCCCGGTTGGTTTTTTTAGGGAAAAACCGACCCGACCGTACTCCTCCTGTATCCGATCCTCGGGCGGAGTATGCCAAAAGTTCCTTCTCACTTAGAGGAAACTACCACAGCTGACGGTACGTCGTTCGGACGTCCGTAGCTCAAGTTATGAGCGTTTCCGCTCCGAGGGCCCGGTTGGCTTCGTGTACGAACCAACCCGGCCGAACCCAAATTTTTCCGAAACCTTGAGTATAATATACCGAAACGACCGTCTCGATCCAAGGATCGCGTAGCCGCTGACGGTTCGTCAATCGGAGGTCCCAGGCCCAAGATATGGGCGAAAGACCGTAGAGGGCCCCAAACGGGGGTACTGGGCCCGGGGCGACCCGGCCCGAACCGCCCCCTGGGGTCGGCCGAACCGGGTCGGCCCGACCCGGCCCGACCCGGCTCGGCCGGGTCCGGTCCGGCCTGGGCGCGGCCCGGCCGACCGGACCGGCCGGCTCGGCCGCGGCCGTGCGGCCGAACTGCCGCCGCCGCGGGGTTGAACCCGCGGCTTGAGAGAAACCGCGGCCCCGCGGGGGGCCGCCTGTCACGCGGACGCGGCCGGGCCGCCGCGTCCGTCCCGGTTCCGCGCGGCCGCGGAACCGGCTGCCGCCGCCGCCGCGGCTTCAGCCGCGGCGGAAGATTTCCACGGCGGCGCGCCTGGCGCCGCCGCCTCCGGTCGCCGGCGCCGCCGCGCCGGCGACCCGCGCCGCCGCCTCCTTCCGCGTGCCGCCGGAGATGCTCCGGTGGCCCGATTTCTTTCCCGTCTGCGCCGATGCTCCTCCCGGGGGACGATCTTCACTGCGGAGCCAACAAATTGCCCTTGCCGCACGGTTCGTCGTCGTCCGCCAAATCCGCGCAAAAAGAGGAGATCGGCGGAGGGTTGCCGGGTCTTGTTCGTTAGACCCGCACCCTCCGCGTTAGTCATAATCCACGGGAGGAACAATAAAACAATCAACAACAATTTTAAATGTTAAAATTTTTCGAAGATCATGCTTCTTTACTTTAAAAGAAATAAATCACGGGAAGGAAAATATTCCAATCAACCCTTACCTTATCGTCGTCGTCGGATGAGGGGTCGTCGCGGAATTGCTCGTCGCGGAAGATGGAGATCACCGCGTCGTCGCGGAATCGCTCGTCGCGTCGCCAATCTCCGGATCAAGATCAACGGATTTAATTAGTTTAAATCCGTTGATATTGAAATTAAAAAGGGAGAAGAAAAGATCTGATTCTCACCTTTGTTGCCGAACGAGGGTCGGCCGCGGAAGAAGAGGCGTCGCCGAAGAACGTCGCGGGTAGATCTCGTCGACGTCGCAGATCTTGGTGTGCGTCGTCGAATTCCGGTCGCCGGCGTTCTTCGAGTTCTTCGCGTTCTTCGCGTTCTTCGCGTTCTTCGCGTTCTTCGCGTTCTTCGCGTTCTTCGCGGAGAGGGTGGAGGAACGAAGATTCTCTCAAATCCTTTCCAAGGATTTTTATGTTGGTCTTATTTTATAAACATGCCAACACGAAACCGGTTAAGAAACGATCCATCAATTCGTTGAATTAATTCAACGAAAGAAACGACCCATTTAATTCACGAAGAAACAGTCCATTTAATTCACGAAATAAACCGCCCAATTAAATGGTCTGTTAAGAATTAAAGAAAACGCGTCGGTTGACTTTTCAGTTACTTTGACGGGTTTTCGCGGGTGCGTTACTTAGCGAAAGAAACGGCGGGGCTCGTGCGGGTCCCACCGCACAAATATCCTACCAAGGGGTAGGATATTTCTGGATAGCATCCTATCTAGTTCAACTCAGTTCAAGCCGTCTTTAAGTGACTTCAAGTGGCTTCCAAGCAGCTTAAGTGAAATAAAATAAAGTTGTCGCACAAACTTTATTTTATTTCTGACTTAAAGCCGTAAAATTTAAAAACCACGTCTGAGCAAACGCAACTCCGGAAGAGGCGTTTCTAAGCAAATACCGGCGCTGCGATTTCATCGGTGCCCTCAGAATTCGATTCCGGGCACCGGTTCAAAAGATAGAAAAACCCGCTCGTCCGTTCACTGAACGTACCCGAGCCAAACTTCGGAAATTGATTCCGGGCACACCGGGCCTCGGAATCAGGTGCCGTCTGAAGCTGCGCTCTTGTAAAATTCCAAAGAAAATTAAGAAAAAAATTTCCTTGAAATTTGCGGGTCTTTACATTAGTGTCTCAGAATCTATTTTCCGGAGTCATAGTTTCTTGGATTCACTTTTTCTTACATCATCTTAACTGTTATATTTTTTTCTTATATTTTTTCGGAGCCACATTATTTGTAATCATATATTTTCTGTTACATTACGAACTTTTGTTACTAACAAGCTTGTACTTTGAGGATATCTTAAGGATGTCAGGTATGAATATTGGGTTTATTGACAACATAAATCATTCTAGACCTCCTATCTTTGATGGGAATGATTATGAGTACTGGAGAGATCGAATGAATACGTTTTTGATCAATACTAGTGTAGAAAATTTTATAATTCTTACTAGTGGTTACAAAATTCCTGACAAAGAAGTCAATACTTTTACTAATCAAGAGAAGAAAGAATATCAACTGAATTACAAGGTACGCAATACTTTATTATGTTCTATGACCAGGAATATATATATCCAGATATCTTCTTGTGAAACAGGTAACTGTATTTTGATGAAATTAGAAGTCAAAAATTTTGGAACATCCAAGGTTATAAAAACAAGAAGAGCAATGCTTCGTGATGAGTATCATGGTTTTGTTTTTCCTTATAGAGGTCATGTGTGTAAAGTGCATCAAAAATTTATGACAATTGTCTATAGTCTACAATCTATGGGAGATAAAGGTCTTGATGATGAAGTGCTTGTTGATAAGATCATTGATATAATTCCAAATGAATGGTAATCGAAGAGAACAACTATTGATGAAAACAAAAAAGTTTCCTAGATTACTCTTGATGAGCTTTTTGGAACCCTTTTACATCATGAGACAAGAATTGAAAAGAGATGCTGACAACATCAAAAAAGAAGAATGGTAATGGTAGTGTAGCCTTTGCATCTAAAGTTAAAACTCCTGCGGGAGTTACTAGATCCAAATCTAAGAAGGTTATTATCCAATATGAATATAGTTAGAGTGACGTCTCAGAAAGTGAGTTTTCTAATCTTGCTCGTAGGATAAAGAAGATAGCTGGACAAAGAAGTTTCCAATCCAAGTATACGAAGATGGAAAAGAAATATTCAAAAGTTACATTCTATGAATGTAAGAGAGCTACACACATCAGACCAGATTGTCCTTTGCTAAAAAAGAAACAAATAAAAGAGAGTAATTCTGAAAGGAACAGAAAGAAGTATTACAAGTCCAAATCTAAGAATGTCTTGAAAGCCAATGACACCAAGAGTGCCAGTGGTGGTGACTCTTCAGATGAATATTCTAATTATGAATCTTCGAAATTGAAGCATCTTGATCTTATAGCCAGATTACCTATCGAAAATCATTGATTTATGGCTATGGTACACAATGTTGAACCATTGACCAATGTTTCCTTAAATGATAATGATAGAAAATATTATAACTCTTTAGATGAAGAATCCTTTTCTGATGAAGAAAATACTTTACCAACCTTTTAATAAGTTTCTAGGTTTGATGAAATTATTTGGATTGATAATTCAAAACTCAAAAAAAAAATTAACAAGGAAAATTCTAGGAATAGTATTCTTACTAAGGAGATATCAGATCTTTCTAAAGATCTTGATAATAAAATGCTGATTTTATAAGTATTTTAAAAAGTCATGAGGAAGTAAATTCTGAAAGGGATAAACTTTTTAAAGATCTAGAAAAAGTAATTTCTAAGAAAAGTGTTATTGAGCCTAGCTCTAATTTCAAATCTAATGATTTTGAAGATAAAAACTTGGTTATAAAACCCAAGTCCGAAATATTTTATTTAAATATGTTTTTGTCGATCTTTACCCTAGTTAAAGAAAATTTTGATAAGATGTATTCACAAATATGACCTTTATGAAACAAATCCGGATTTGGTTATACCCATGAAAAACCTATTTTTAATAACATTAATTTTGTTCCTCAAAGTGCCCCATTTTTTACCAAATGTCAATGTGGTGGTCACTAGGCAAAGAATTGTTCTTTAAACAAAACCCAATCTCTATGATTTCATAAATCCTATTTTACTAAGAAAATGTGGGTACCAAAAATTTTATTTTCTAACAATCTCAGATCCAAGTATGTTTGGATTCTGGAAGTCTAATTAATTTCTTGTTTTTTAGGAAAATAGAAAAAGTGCCAACAACAATTTATGGTACATGGATAGTGGATGTTCCCGGCACATGACTGGTAACAAAATCTATTTTGAAAATATTATCAAAATGAATGGTGGGAAAGTAACCTTTGGAGATAATGCTCAAGGAGATATTGTTTGTATAGGTAATATCATTCTTCTGGGAAAAACTCTTATTTCAAATTTTCTTTTTATTAAGGGTCTTAAGAACAACCTTATTATCATAATTCAATTATGTGATGAAAGTTACCTTGTGAATTTTAGGAATCATAAATGCATAGTTCACAATTCCAAGGATGAATTTATTCTCTCATCCCATAGGCAAGAGAATGTTTACACATTGAACATAGAAGACCTACGGAGCCAAGACTTACCTTGCCATAGTGTAGTGGAAGATCATTCTTCGGTATGGCATAGAATACTAGGACACTGTAATCATAGAAACTTGTGTAAACACTCTAAGAAAAAACTTATTAAGGATCTACCAGAGCTTAGATTTGATTCTTCTAAAGATTGTGATCCCTGTCAATATGGAAGTAAACATAAATCTAGTTTTAAATCTACTGGTTAAGTCTCAATGACTGATGCATTACAGTTAGTGCACATGGATCTTTTTGGTCCAATAAAAACTATAAGCATTGGAGGAAAATACTATGTATTTTTTCTGGTTGATGATTACACTTTATTTACATGTGTCTATTTTCTAGCAAAGAAGTTTGAATATTTTTCTTATTTCAAAAGTTTTATATCCCTAGTCAAAAATGAGAAAATCCTTTCAATGAAAACTATTCATTGAGATCATGGAGGAGAATTTAAAAAATCGGATTTTAAAACTTTTTGTATTAGTAAATGTATTAATCACATCTTTTTAGCACCTAGAACTCCTCAACATAATGGTGTAGTTGAAAGAAGGAATAGAATTCTTCAAGAAATAACTAGAACCATGTTGAGTGAATATTCTATAGTCAGACATTTTTGGTCTGATGCTATAAGTACTTCTTGGTACAATATAAATTGTGTTTTAATAAGGCCATTTCTTAATAAAACTCATTATGAGTTATGGTTTGGTAGAAAACCTAGACTTTCCTACTTTATGGTTTTTGTTTGCAAGGTATTCATTCTGGATTCAAAAGATAATCATCATAAAGTTTCACCAAAATCTGATAAAGGAATTTTCTTAGGCTAATCCACAACTTCTAAGGCATATAGTGTCTTTAATAAAAACTCGTGTACCGTTGAGGAAACAGTACTCATGAAATTTGATGTGTCTATCCTTTTGTTTTCAAACCATCCCAATCTAAATCTTCGGATGTGTTTTAAAAAACTAATTATCAACCTTTGAAAGAATATCCTTCTGATAAGGAAAATGTCCAAGAAAATATTTCTGAAACATTTACCCCAAAAGACTTTATACCTTATGTTGATGACTAGGTTTTACAAAACCCAATTCAGTCATTTCTGGAGAATCATCCTAGTGATAGTATCATTAGTGATGTAAATCAACCTATAAGGACTAGAAGTTCCGTATGAAATGAAATAGAACATCTAGCATTTCATTCCCAATTGGAACCAAAAAGCAATGATGAAGCTTTAGGTGATAATGATTGGATAAAATCTATGCAAGATGAACTAAATGAATTCAGATGGAATAAAGTCTGGACCTTGGTTGAAAGACCTAAGGAAAATTCTGTTATTGGAGTAATGTGGGTCTTCAGAAATAAGTGTGATGAAAAAGGAATCATAGTTAGAAATAAATCTAGATTAGTCGCTAAAGGCTATAATCCGCAAAAGGGAATAGACTATGAAGAAATTTATGATCCAGTAGCTAGACTTGAATCTATTGGTATCTTACTTTCCTTTGCAGCATTCTTAAATTTTAAAATTTTTCAAATGGATGTGAAAATGTTCTTTTCTTAACGATTATTTTTAAGAGGAGGTTTTTGTTGAACAAACTCCTGGATTTGAAGACACAAAACATTTTAATCATGTTTTTAGACTTACCAAAGCATTTTTATGTCCTTAAACAAGCCCCATGAGCATGGTATGATAGACTAACAGGATTTTTGCTTCAAAATAACTATGTTAAGGGAAATGTAGATCCAACCCTTTTTATTAAGAAAGATAAGAAAAATGTTTTGATTGTTCAAATATATGTTAATGAAATCATATTTGGTTCAGCTCAGCAATCCGTAACTAATTATTTTGTGGAACTAATGAAATATGAGTTTGAAATGAGTATGATGGGTGAATTAACATTTTTCCTTGGTTTTCAAATTTCTCAAAAACCAGAATAATCCTTTATATCTCAACATAAGTATATTAATGATCTTCTTAAAAAGTATGGATATGAAAACACTAAGAGTATTAGTACTCCCATCGGTACCCCAAACACACTTGATATTGATGAAGCTGGGAAACCAGTGGATCAATCATCCTTTAGAGGTATGATAGGAAGCCTACTATACTTGACAGCTAGTCATCCAGACATGATGTTTTTAGTATGCTTATATTCCAGATATCAATCTAATCCTATGGAATCTCATCATAAGGAAGTGAAAAGAATTTTATGCTACTTAAAGGGGACCATGGATTTAGGACAATTTTATTCTTCTGAAAATGATTTTGTTCTAAAAAGTTTGTCTAATGGTGACTTTGGTGGATGTAAGATGGATTGAAATAGTACATCCAGATATTTTCATTTCTTAGGAGATTCATTAGTTTCATTGTCATGCAAGAAGCAACACTCAGTAGCACTTTCCACTACTGAAGCTGAATATGTAGAAGCTGGAAGTTGTTGTGCTCAAGTGATGTGGATGCAACACACACTCAAAGACAATGGTATGAGTTTTACCAAAAAAAAAATTTTGTGTGATAAAACAAGTGTCATTTCCCGTAGTAAAACCCTTCACATCACTACCATGCAAAAATCATAGATATTAGGCATCACTTTCTTAGGTATCACACACAAAAAGGAGATATTATTCTTTAGTTTATCGAAACGCAAGATCAACTTGCTGATATTTTTACAAAATATTTTCCTTATGATTGATTTGAATACATTAAACATAAGATAGGAATGATAACCATAATGTAATCTTTCTTAATTAAATTTCTGTTGAAAAATTCTCCTTACAGTAATAAACTATTTTTAATAGGTGGAGTAGATATGTTTATTATTTTATTATTTTTAATGAGTTTTTACAAAACAAATTCGTACTTAAATGTTCGGAATGAGACATTCATACTGAGACATTCATAGTAAGATTTAGGTATTGAGACATTCGTAATGACATTCTCATTCTAAAATTATTGTAATGAAATTTTCATACTGAAATTCTTATAATGTATTTTAGTTTTTTTATTTTTTTCGTACCAAGTTTTCTGTACTGAGTTTTTCATTGAGTGTTTTTAAATCTACGTCTTTTCGTTGTAATGATTTTTCATAGTCAATTTTTCTGTAAGAAGGATTTTATCCATTATGAATAATCCTCATAAGCAAATCCAAAAGGTATGATTTCATACACAAGTTTTCGTAATCATACATTACTTGCTGGTGCTTTCTTATATTAGGTTTTCAGATTCTAGTCTTCTTAAATCCTTGTTTAAATAAAAACCTAAAAAGACCAGATTCAAGTTTTCATGAGAAATGGGTTTCAACCGTCAGATCTGATCTCAGTATTTTACAACAATTCGATCAACCGAGGAAGATGAACCATTATATTGATGCCTATATAAAGGGGACCCCAAATGGTCGTCCCACATCAGTTTTTCAAGCTCCAGCATCCCGAAGACCTGCCTCTCCATTTTCAGGACGTTCAGATCTTCAGAAATCTCTATTCTGAACTTCTTAGAAGTATTAAAATCCGAATGTCTGTGTAAGTAACTTCTCAAGACATGTAAACCTCTATGTTGATTTCCATGTGTTTAGTATATAGAGAAAGGTTTGTTCACCCTTATTTATTCAACAATTACGATTCCCCTATCTCCAAGATCATAAAGCTTAATGGATGAGAAGATGTTGCTTTGTCAAAACAAGGGAATAAAGATGAAGTATATTTAGAGTTTCTTTTTGAGTTCTATGAGACTATGTCCTTCTTTAAGGAAGATTATAGGGAGAAGTTTTCATTTATGTCCTATGGAAAGACTTATAAGCTTTCTTATGACAAGGAAGCTAGCTTGGTGGGGCTGACCTATAAAGGGGAAGCCGAGTTCATCACTCATTTTTTTTCCAGATTCAAAGGGAAGATTCAACAAGGAAAAGGCACTGGAGACTCTTAGACTGTCAGATGACAAGGCTCCGAAGATTGCTAGTCTGTCTACGAATTTTCGGATTATAGATTTATGGGTACGAGGATTTATTGTATTGAGAAAGGGTGACAATGACAGTTTGAAGAAGAGTGAGATCTTTATCCTAGATTTTCTGATAAATCTACAAAAGTGTAATCTAATGGGGCACATTCTTATTACTATTGAGAATGTTTATAAAGGGAATCTAAGATCTCAGATCGTAATGTATCCAAAAATCATCTCGAAGTTAATAGTTCGGTGCCTTAAGTCTGTCAAAGAGGCTTGCAAGTCTAAGCCAAAATCTTGCAAAATTATGATATTAAGTGATGGTACCCTTAAAAGGATGAGCGTTGCTTTCGACAATAATATTAGTGAGTTCATTGATATGCTAGTTCAAGAATAAGGGGTTCCGAAAGTTGCTGAACATGAATCATCTAAGCCAGTGAAGAAGATAAAGATGAAGGAAGATGAAGTTGATGAAGAGAATCATAAATCTAAGGAAGTTCATTCAACACCTCCAAAACCGAAGAAGAAGAATTCTCACCCTGATGAGGTAGTTTCTATGTGGAGGGAAGTCAAGGAGAAGAGAGTTCATGGGGATCCTTAGTTTGACTTAGACCCTGCGGAGGCTAAGGCCTTGAAGGAAAAAACAGCGGATGAACTAGAAAAACAAGTGAATCAAAAGAATCTTAAGAAGAAGATGTCTAAAGTAGAGGTTATTCAGACATTGTTGATGTTTTATGAGATGGCCTCTGGAAAAATTCCAGTCCCACGATCATTCTTGGTGGAATCTCTTCATTAGACTCCATGAAGAAACTATGTCACTCCAGAGAAGATAAAAGCCAAGCATGTTGAGGAAGTTGAGCAGTTTGAGCGAGTTGAAGAGGAATAAGAAGTTTCTGAAGGTAGTGGTGAGACGGGAGATCTAATGGAACAAGTATAAGATTATAATGAGACACCTTTAGAACATTTTTTGCTCCAAACTTCAGATACTGAGTCCTCTTTGTTAGTCACTCCAGGGAAGGACAAGGAAAAAGGAGAACAAGAAGTAGCTCATCATGGAGGGGAAGAACATCTTCTACATGATATTCCTCAAATAGAGAACGTAGAGGATGGGTCTAAAAAAGATTTTGTTGATGAAGACAATATTGTTCAGGTGTCTCATAGTGAACAGAAAACTCCGGAACATGAATTCAATCAAAAAGTGGACAAGGGAAAGAAACTTGTTGTCGATACCCCGAGGTCAGTGATTGTAAAGAGAAGAGAAGATGGTGGTTCTTCTAAGAGAATGGTTGAGCAATTTGAAGAGGAAAATTCTCCAATAAAAGTCTCAGATTCAGAGTCATCTTTGTTGAGTCATGACTTTGTTGTTCAGTCATTACAGAAGTTGGTGGGTTCTATTACGACCTTCTCAAGTATTGATTCAAGATGCAAAATTCTCCAACATACTTTGAATCAGAAAAAATACTCCGTATCCATGGTTATGGATAAATGTGTAAAGATGGAGGCTCAGTTCAAATATTTTATTTTCGGCTATGAATCCCACAAATGTTCTTGTAAGAAAATAACTAGTTGGTCAAGGAAAACCGTAGATGAGATGAGGCTCTTGGATGAGTTCGACGATAATGTTAAAGATGCATTTGAGACAGAAGAAAGGAAGCTAAATGATCTTACCTCCTCCTTTGAAGAAAAGTTGAAAGCTGAGAAGAATTACCGGATTCAAGAAGATAGAGATCTGAATAGGAAGTTGATTTCTGTTTCTCAAAACTGTTGGAATGAAAGGGATCGTCAGATTAGGTTGAAGAGAATTTGTTAAAGAAAGAACAAATTTTTAAAGCTTAGGATAAAAATCTTGAAGCTCACGAGGAAAATATTTAAGCTCAATGTACAAGAATAGTTGTGTTAGAGAAGCAAGCCGAAGAAGACCATAATGACTTGAAGAAGATAAAGACTATTCTCAAGGGTCTCATGTCGAAGGAAAAAGATACAAAATAGAAAAATCCTATAATTTGTTGTATCTTAGCATCCTTGTTTTTGATCTTTCAGACTTAATGAAAATCTTTCTTGCTCATCTCTTTTATTGTTGTTACTAATTTTTCAGGTACTTTGTTATATGTTCCATTCCCTCGAATTCTTTATAAAAATCACAAAGGGGGAGAAGGAAAAAGAACCTTAAAAAACAATGGGAAAGAAAAAGAACTCTAATAGAGTTCATCTAAGGGGGAGTGTTCATTAAATAAGACATTATTATTCTTAATGAAATACCATTCAGGAAATCCAGAATACGATCCTTAGAGTTTCAAAGCCTAAGGGGGAGTTAGTCGTATTCATCAGCATCCTTAAGAAAAGGGAGAAAAGCCTTAATGTTTTTTTCTTAGTCCTTAATTTTTGTAAGGACTTTTTTGCTTTCCAAAAAGGGAGATATTGTTGAGTCAATAAGGTTTTCCTTATGACCTTTCCATTCCTTCTTGTTTTGAAAATCACAAACACCTTATCTTTAAGGAAAATATTTTTTACCCCTATTTTTCTTTTATAAGGAAAATTTATTTTCTAAGGAGAATTATCCTTATCATATTTTAATTATCTATATCCATTTATTTCTTAAGTATAAGAATCAGATTCATTTCTATATTCTTAGAATCGTTTACAATTTTGATATGAAGCATTCTGTTTTAGGCTCCGAATTCTGGATGAGAACTATAATGATATTCCACTCCGAATTCTGGATGTGAACTATAATGAAGTTCCACTCCAAATTATGGATGATAACTGTAATGAAGTTCCACTCCGAATTCTCAATGATAACTGTAATGAAGTTCCACTCCTAATTCTGGATGAGAACTATAATGAAGTTCCACTCTGAATTCTGGATACGAACTCTAATAAAGTTCCACTCCGAATTCTGGATACGAACTCTCATGATGATCGACAATGAATTCTGATGACAAATTCTAATTACGAATTCTAATTACGAATTCTAATGACAAATTCTGATTACGAATTCCCATTACAAATTCTGCTGACGAATTCCGATTACGAATTCTCATTCCAAATTCTCCTATTAAATAGAATCTGATTATAATTGATTTATACACTCTGAATTTATTTATACTTCAAATATTATTTTTGGTTAGACTCCGAACATTATTTTTTCTTTCACGTTTATAATTTTTCTACTCTTTGATATTCTGCTTACACTCCGAACCATCACTCCGAAGTTTTGAGTTAGACATAAAATGAATTCGTATATTCTGTTACACATGTTTTGTTATAAAATGATGTTGTCTATTCAGTTATAAACTAACTGTTGGCCAAGTGACCCGTGTACGGGTCCCTCTGAATTTTAAGGAAGATATGATCGTTTTATGTGGAAGCCGACATTGCCTATAAATAAGAGCTCATTTGAAAGAGCTCAAGATGACTTTGACATTGTTCACACATGCTGTTGAAGTGATTTCTAGAGAGAGGCTCTTATTAACACTCAACTTCGTGCAGGAATTTTGAACTGCTTGTTCAAACTTCTCCTTGTACAGATTTGCATCTTGTGACTCCAATTGTTGGTGATCACAATCAAGGCCTTCCGGGGATAGGAAGATAGAGGTTTCCAACACCTTGATGTTAAGGGCTTCTTTCCTAAGGAAGACAGAGGTTTCCAACTACCTTGAAGTTGAGGGCTTACGAGGATAGCAAGGCAGTGACTCCGATCATTGTATCAAGGGCTTACCTAGGTGTGGGTCAGATAGACATTCTTGAAAGTATAAATCAAGGGACCTTTATCCATGGTTGATGGATACTCTTCTCTTTGGGTTAAAAGATTTATATCTTTTTACTGTTTTTGTAAAAAGTTTATTTCTGCTGTGTTTGTATATTAAGGAAAGCATAACCATATTTTACATCCTTACTTTTGTACTCTATTAAAGTTAGATTCTATACTCTTTAAGGTAGAATCTCATTTTGTAATCTTTTAATCAAATTAGAGGTGTTGGGAATTTTCTTAAGTTGAACATTGTTAAACATAGCTCTTTCCTTTGTTTAAGGAAATCCTAGTTATTCGTAATCAACTTTAAAGGTTCCAAAGTAATTTTTAAAGTATACAATTCACCCCCCCCCCCCCGCTCTTAAATTGTGTGCATATTTGATCCTACATTTGATATAGTTGTGTATATCATACTCACATATCATCTTACATTCTATAATGATTAAACCAATATAATATCTAACTTATAAATATTTATATATATTTAAATGTATTTATTATAATGTTAACTATGTTGAAAAATTCTTCTCACTTTTTGAAATTCATTCATCACAATTACAATCTTTTATAAAACCGGTTGGGATATTATTCCCTATGATAATTTTCAGACTCCCATGTGGATTTATAAACTGTATGGATTTTCTAAAAATACTTGACATTGTGAATTACCTTGTTATAAAATGATTTTACTCCAATGTAATGAAATTCAATGTACGACACTACATATGATATTTTTTATTCTAAATAGACTATCTTAAAACTCAATACAATTGATGAATCTGGAGTACTCTTTCATAACATTAAAACATGAAAAAAAATTATATACAAAAAATACAAATAGAGGAAAATAAAATCAGCTGTAATATAATCTCACATTATCTTGGATTTAATATGGTCCAATGAACCATGATCAAAGATTCCAATTTTTATAAAAACACATAACACATTTCCACGGATGTACAATAAGAAAAACAGTATTATCATCTTTGAAATAAATATTATTCATTATATAAAATTTCAAATATTTATTCTTCCTTATGGAATTACCTTTACTGTATTAACTATTTCCTCTACAATCCCAGTCCCAAATTCTCCCTCTCTTTTAATCCCAAAATTTATTAGTCTAACATCACCTTCCATATAAATTCCAAAAATGCTTCAACTGAAAACATGAATGATAATTATTATTATATAAAAACTTAAATAAATTAAGATTCATATTAAAAAGACCATATTAACAATTAAAAAAGTTTGATGAAATTATTCCATGAATTTAATAGTTTATTTAGGATATCTAATATATAATTGGTAAAATGATATACTAAAATTTGTTTTTGTATCTAATAAATTATCATGTTTTTGCTTCAAACAATTAAAGTGAACCTTGTATTATATTATGATACGACAAATAGTGGTAGTCCATTTTAACTAACTATCTCTATGTGATACAATTGAGAATGTTTATCCAATATATATATTTCCTTGAATGGGAATAAAATGGGTAGATATAGGTAATTAATATATAATAACCCATATCACATTATTACTCAGGATGTATCTTGTAATCCATATTGAAATCCATGGATTCATTTTCACTCTTCCACTTGGCTACTATAATAGTATAAAAAACCACCATGAAAATTGTATTTCTGATTTAACATGTAGAAAATTATAACATTTTATGATAATTTAATCAAAATATCTTTTAATACTATCCCATAAGTAATAACCCTGAAGGCCATTATAAATCTTATTACTATAATGATGAGTGGAATATCATTATTTATGAGCTTCTGTAAACATGAATTTGCACAAATGAGAATCTAAAGGCACACATATTATATTTTTAGACTCTACAAACCTTCTTTTTCAACAATAAATTTAGAAATAATTTCCTCTGTAATATATGAAAATTTTTCTTATAACACATGGTATTCCTTTTGTTCATGGTTAATACAATTATTCAAAGTCAACTAAAATTAAATTAGAATAATAAGGGAGGACAATATAAGAATATATTGTTGAAAAAAACATTAAATCATTAAAGAGAGTCATGTAACAAATAGATCATGGTTAATGTATCATGATTTTTCTAACTCAAAGCATCAGATATATTATTCCATTTTTTGTATAATAAGTAATATTTAAGATATAATCTATAATTAGCTCTAGCTATATTACCTATCTCAGGTCAAATCTATATGAATGAATATATAATTGAAACTATTTTATTGTTAAATATTTAACCCATGGATACATGTAAATGACATAAAAATTTGTAATGAAAAAGTCACAACATGTAATTTCATATCATGTGTAGGATAAATTAACTTATGAGGTTTCAGTTATTTCAAAAAAACTAATTACTTGATAATTATGCATCATAAATAAAATATTTCCTTTTAATAATTCCAATATATGTGAAATTATCCACTTATATAAGGAATGTATAAGATTATAGCATTTAACATTATTCTAATTTCCCTAATAAATCATCACATTCTTACTTCAAAATTATATTAACTCCCAATTGAGTTAACTTATTCAGTGGGATATATAACCAATAAAATTTTTAAGCAAACCACACCTATTAAAATTTTCATCAATGAAATCAAAAAATATATGTGAAATTAGTAGGTCATGTCCACTATTCAATAACATTAGTGGTCCTAGAGTCAATACCTATTACATATTAAAGAAAAATAATTCAATTTAATGATTTTTATTTAAAAACAATTGTATACATATTAAATAATCCATACATTTGTTTTTATTTTAAGGTCTGAAATATTTTCCCTAATTTTATTTTATGATCTCAAAAACCATTATAATACACCAATATTTCATTAATAAACACAACAAAAACCATATCCAAATATTTGTGGATTAATATATCCATATGACCCATAAATATATCATGTTCATTAGATATCCCAATGGAAATATGTATAAAATCATTATTCCCAAATTCCATCTCAAATGATGTATCAAAATGTTCTACCAAATTTAAATTAATCTGATCATACCACAACCTGAGATCGTTAGTTGAAAAATACTTTTCCCTCATGGGATTATAAACAGAATAATTGATATGTAGAAAAGGAATATTATTAGATATAATGATATTATTTAATGTTATATAATATATGAAAATACTTATAAATATATCATTATTTTTATAAAAAATATATAATCTCTATGGTGATTTACATGGAGGAATGAAACCCTTTTCTAGAAACATGTAAAACTGATTATTAGACTTCCAAATGTTATTAATAATTTATACAATAAGTGGGATTAAAATTTTCTCAGAATTAGTTCTAATTCAATAATTATCTCATCCTCTTAATCTAGAATAAAATATTATAAATCACTTAAAAATACATTTAAATATTCATTCACATAAAATATAACATTAATTTAAATATTTTCATGGTTTTCTAAAATACATTCCTTGTAACAATCATTTCACTTTCTAATCAATTTCATATATTCTTAGTATGTTATAAAAAGTATGAAATCATTGATGAAAACATAAATGTATTTTAAATCAATATTAGAATTATTTGTTTAATTAAAATCCAAAAAAATATCATATCAAACTCTACCATGGTATGTTAAATAATAACTAATGGAATGAAAAGTCCACTAAAAAGAAAATTTCAATAACTCGTGGTTGATTTTTTATTTCTAGAAAACGTTTTCACCAAGTTTTCTATCATACATTCATCATGTTATATTTCTAGTATTTTGGAAAATGTATCAAAAATTTAATAACATGAATATACAATGTTAAATAGTGTTTTGGAATAATTTGAATAAAAATGTTACATACTTTTCCCCAATTCAATAGATACTCTGGAAAAAACCAGAGTAGTGGAAAAACATTTTCTTACAGCTTTATACATTCAGTATTGATGATTTATATACTAAGTATCTAAAATTGGACACATCGTTGTATAATGAAAAAACTCATTACAAATGAATAAACAAAAAAATGGATTCCAATCAATTATTCCATTCTTTGATTGTCCAGAACATTTTTCTTTTTTGTCACAAGACCTATGACCAAATATACCATAAAGGTAATACATTCTTAAATTTACCACACCTTCCCACTAATGTTTTTAACTCACCAAAAAGAAGATGGAATATTTATTTTTTATATCCATATTTATTTTATTAATGGTCCCTAATTTTGTTCCATACTTAATAATGTTCTCTCCACATTGTTAGGGAGTACCTGATCATCAGAGAACTTTATTTCTACATTCAAGGATTACTGAAAAATCATCTCAATACTTTTGAAATTTTGTTAATATAATGACCGTAAATATCAAAATTAGAACCATATTTAATACAAATTAACTTTTCAATAATGATACTTTATAAAATTCAGTACATATCTAGCCAATGTTATAAAAATAACTTGATGAACTGCTAAAAACATCATCCATTAACCTCATTTCCATGAATAGTATATCCATCATGATTTATTCAACATTACAGAATCCATTATCAATTAAGAAATACTCAAATGTGCATCATTCTATGGAATAAAACTCATATCTCCCTTTTCAATTCTTAAACAAAGACCACTATTTACTATCTTCACCTTCAAAAGGATAAATGAAAAGGATTAATATTTAATTTTTCAAAAACAAAATGACATAAAATAAAATATCATTGTAATAGATCCATACTTTGGATACAAATTTTTTAGAATATCCCTTAAATTATATTGTGTTTTGTCTCAAAAAATGATCCACTATCATTATGTTTCTCTTTATTAGATGAGGATAATCACCAAAAATGAATTTACCCCAATTAATAGATTACCAATGAGGGTTCATCATAGTAAAAACTAAATATTTCAAATTATAACCATTCAAGGATGCTAATTGGGATGGAAATTAACCCAATTGTTAATTCCTACAATTATATCATTGTTTACTATGAATAAATCCATTCAAAATCAATATAGTTTTTTTCCATGAACATGGTTCTCTTAAACATATATATCTTTTACAATAAACTATTTGTATAATTATTTTTGGTAATTCTATTATAATTATACTAATCCGTAAATATATTTAAACCTTTTATGATACCATGTGTATAGAGATTACCTTAAACATTGCATAATCTGATGACTGTAAAAAAAAATTAAATTTATTACAATACTATAAATCTTTTAGTATTAAATATATTAATATTTCAGTCATAAAACATACATAACAATACCACATATTAAAAAGTGTATACTTTAAATCATTATCACTTTTCCCACTGAAAAGATCTTTTAAAATGAAAAATGTTTTCATTTCGTGAAATATATTAAAAAATATGATCATTACCACATAAATGTTCCAATTAATCATTAAATCACTAGGAAAAATAATTTTAAATATATGATGATAAATAAATTCTCATTACATGACATAATAATATACAATTTATTTGTCTAGTATAAAACATGAAAACTGCTGAAAATAATTTTCATAACCGTATACATTTTATTTTAAAAATATTCTATCTTCGTTATAAGATAAATATTTTGTATTTTGGGATCAATTTATTTTCATTCAATCTCATTATCATGAATAGATATTTTCTTTAGGTTCCTTTTTGAGTGATAATCATAAAACTCTTTAAAAACTATAAATTAGAATGACCATTTTACCAAACCCAATATAGTTTTCTATATAACATATTTTTTACCCAATTTATTAGATAAGTATCTACATGTTCTTATAATATAAGTTATATTTGGATCAATCATGATCCATAATGGGGATCAAAACATCAATAAAAAATACAAGGACCATGTAATGAATAAAAACCATGGGAAAATATTTTAAACTCATTTGAAAAACATTTTAAATATAGAAATAACTATTCTTCTTAGAAACACATTCGTAACACAGAAATACCAAAAAAATGGAAATATGGTTTTTTTAGAATATAACATGAAATATTATAGAGTAATTCCATAAAGAAATAAGGGTTATAAAGGTGGGAAATTTCTTTTTCATTTTATATGTTAAAATAAAACACTTCTTTATTTTTGTAGCGGGTATTAAAGACTTCCAAAAAAATGTTCCTTTTCAAACCATTAAAATAAATTCAAAGGAATAATAATGTTTCAATTATTATTTCTTTATATTCATATATATGTGTTAATAATTTTTTAAATTTTTGGTATAAATGAAATGTTGGGTTTCAAAGGGAAACATATAAAATGTATATTTAATATATTGTTCTTTACCATGAATCTTAATCATCACATACATAATTTGTAACCCTAAATCTAAAATATATTTTAATTTCATTTATTAATAAAGACATTTTTTGTTCCTTATTATTAATTTTTCATTTTATACATTGTTTTATATAATTTCAAAATTAATTAAATTCATGTCAATATTTTTATGATATTTTGATCAAATATCTAAAATGAATTTAGTATGTTTTCCAGGGTCAATGTTCTCATTATTCCACCACACATAGAATAATAATCAAAAAAGAAATATTAATTTAATACATTATGTGTAATTTTTTTATACATTCCTTAAATAGGGAAATTTAAAATTAACTAAACTACAACCAAGGAGACGTTAGGGCATACGTAGCCATGAGAAACCATTCAATTTTTCAATGATCATTTTTTAAAGAAGGTAAAAATTATTTCAGTATTAAATGATGATAATAATATTCAATATAATATATACCACTTTTAAATTTACATTTATATGTATCCATTTATCGTGGTGACTAATCAAAACCTCATTGTTTCTTGGAGGTTGTAGATAATATGTACGCATAAACGATGTTATCAGTTTTCTACGAAGGGAAGTGGTAAAAAGGTAAATGATTATTATATATAAATAATGATATATATATATATATATTCCATTAATATAATTTAGTAATATTAATAACATTGTTACAATCCTTCAACAGGATATGGGGATGGAAATGTAAGATAGCCTCCTTTGATTGAATGTTTTTGATATATAATGTTGTTATTCAATTAAATAATGAAATTATAAATTAGGGTACATATTATTCCAATAAATTTGGGTTGTTGTTGGCTGATTCAAATTAGGTTTGAAATGCCACGTAAAGAGAAGAATAAATTCCATTACATAAGAGAGGGGAGGGGAACACTTGAAATTTCACAAAATAAAAAAATAATATATATTAATTTTTAATTAATAATTTATTGAAAAGTATTATATTAAAATATATGTTGTTACTAGATAAAACTAATCCCATAAATAATATTTTACAATATTTGACCATAATTTACCATTATCTGTTTATTTAATCCTATCATTAACCATTTCACACTAACTGTGATGAAAATTATTTTAACATTTTGAGGGCCAATATAGTTACTATAAATGGAAAAACTGAATATGAATATTCCATGTTCGATATTACTAACAATATAAATTTTTAAATATATTATTTCTAAAAATTTTATAAACATTAATTGTTTATTATTTATTATTATATACCATCAATGTTTATTTTTATAAGTACTATGTAATTTGGTTTTTATAACTTCATGAAAAAATGTAATAATAAAACCAAATATTTAAATACATATCTAACATTAATGTTCATATATATAATTATCCAATCACTCTATCTATATAAAATTATATATCTTTTAATACTTATAATTTTATTTATTTTATTTTTTCAATTAATTAAATAACTACACTATGATCATTGTGTAAATATATTAGGTAAGTATTTATTTTCTATAAATAAAATTAAAAATCATCAGAGGAATAAATATCAATAATATTTCACTATAATATTTATAATGTGAAATATCATCTAATTAACAATATAGTAAATATAACATATGTATTAAAAACAAGATAGAAACATTTTAATAATTCCATAACAGAAATATTATATACGTTATAGTTACCTACAAATGGAAAAATACTATATTACAAAATATTTGATGTTTATGGATGAAATGGACTACTACAATAAAATAAATTCATATATTATAATCATTTTATAATCCTTAAAATTTTATTAGTATCAATACAAGAAATATACCCAATATCATTGTATCCAAATTTACAATAGTTATTATTCATATCAAAAAGTATAAATGGGAATTATTTAATAAATTTATACCCAATGACTCAAAATATGGAATGTAATTTTCCATATTCACATATAGATGTAGAAGAATTTAATTATAAATTAAAACATCCAATTTCGATGATAAATCATTTTTTTTAATTTCATTTATAATTAATAAATGTATTTATAATAAATTTAATTATAAAATCAATTTCCAAAATACAATTAGAGAATATTAAATAAAATATATGTAATTATGTTTTAAATAAAATAATAAATTTATTGTGAATTTTAATTTATTTTAAATGAAATAAAATATTTTACAACAAAATCACAAATTTATACTAAATAATTAAAATTCAATATTTTATGAAATTTATCAATACATCACCGTAAGATACATTTGACATGACTAAATAAAAAATATATTTTATATTATAAATTAAAAAATATTTAGCATGAAAAATAAAATTTAAAAAAACATTATAATAATGGAATTTAATATATTAATGTTCTTTTTCATTTTAAATTTTAAAAAACATTTTTATAATGAATATAAGATTTTAATATTTGTCTAATGAATATTTATAGGACAAAAAATGATTTATTATATCCTTACTGGGGATTTTAAGATAATAAAATATCCATTTAGAAATTTTAGGTGGGTAATATGAAATTCAAAAGAATGTTTACATTATTATTTTGATATATAGATAATGTTAAATATAAAATCCTTTTGTAGAAGTAAACAATCATAGGATTAGGATGTTCAAGGTGAGAAATTATAACTCCCAGAAAAAGGGGTTGAGTTAAACAAAACCCACACATCATCACAATCATTCAAACTGAAAAACTATTTAATTTTGAATGTGGTATTATTTATTATATACCCAATTTTTTCTTAATTTTATGAAATAAATAATTCATGAATAGTTAAAAACAGCCAAAAATTTGGCAATAAAAATAATATATGATTAAAAATTGATATAAAACAATCATTCCATGGGTCCTCATTCATTCCATTCATCTGCCAAAAATCAAAGACAAAACAATTATGCCTATTAAAAGCAATATGTATATTCTTATTCATTTATATTTCATATGATTAGTTTCATTTTTTAATGTTTTTAAATTTTTTAATATATATTCCTCTTATGTCTTTTACATAGAGTTTCTCTCTTAATTTATAAATAATCATTTTTTTATTATTTGTGGTTAATGTATTTTTAAAATAAAATAATGATTTATTTAGTTATGTTGGTTTATTTCATATATTTTTACATTATCACAATATTTAGGTAGTTTCAAAGTTTATCACTATTTTTTCCCAATCTAAGAATGGTCCCCTGTTGAATTTTATGATTTTTAATGCTACAATAATTATTTACTATTTACGTTACATGTAGATTTTATAATATTATCATTTTTGAAGAGTAAAAATGTCAAAGAAAAATTATATTGATACATTATATGAATCCATAATATCATCATGTTTTGGAGGTTATGGAAAGTCATATATTTTTACATTGAGGATATGATATGAAAATACATAGATGGTGTTCCCATTTTTTATAAATGGAGTGTGGTGTGGGGGTTTAAAATTAAATGTATTTTATATTAGATTACTAATTTTGTAATAATTATTAAATTTATTATTTAAATAAATATTTTTAACTATCATTATAAGGATATGATGAAAAATATTTCTCATTATTCATATAGGTGGTAAAATGCACAAATACATGACTACATCATTATAACTATAAATAATTTTGGGGTAATTTTTAAATTGATATTACAAAATTATAATAACATTAAATCATAATAAGAATAATTATATTATTATAACTTCATGGATAAAAGATTCTTGAGGTCTGGTGTGAAAATGAAAATAAATAAAAATGTTGGGTTGAGGGGGTTTACCATCCCTTTAGAAATATCTACTTATATGACTCCATTAGGGTCATTATTAATGAATGTTTGGTTGATGACTGATTTATAGATGATGCGAGAGGATTTTTGAGAGACAACGGTATATATTTAGTTGATAAAATCCAATATAATTTGGGAAGAAACATCTTATAAGTGATCAAGTTTTATATGGTCGTGAAAATTTTATTTTTTTCATACTCGTTACATTTCAATGATATCACATCTCTTTAACAACGTCAAAGGTAGTAAATGTGATAAAATAGAGAGGGTGTGATCTATATTTAGTACTCTCTTGTATACATGTTTTTATATATTTATTTTCTATGTTTTATTTCTTTTTACCATTAATATTTAATATAATAATTTTGGGATTTACGGAGAAATATAAATTTTATCCAACATAGTTTATTTTATTATTATAAATTGATTGAAAATATTTATATAATCTGTAACTAAAGATTACAAATTGAAAATAAATTTCATTTAATTCAACTTATGAATGTTATAAAATCATAAAAATTAATTAATATACTACGCATTATAAATATTTTTAAAATATATTTAATGCTTAAAAAATACATTGGATAAAATTTTAAATATTTTATATTTATATGATATTAATTGAATTATTATCAACTATAGGAGGTTTTTCAATCATTAATATCAATGTAGTGAAAAAAATTGTCTTCTATGTAAATATTAAAATAAAATACCAAAATCAATTTTTGTCCAAAATAAATATTTTATATATTATGAAATGTTAAAAATGAGATCTATAAATTCAAAATAGTATTTTTAAATATAATATTTTTACTAACTAAATTTAATTTTTTTTATAAAATTTTAATATTATATTAATTGGGAACTACATAATTATGATGTTAAAAAATTATATTATAATTAAGACAATATATTTTTACTATTTGAATAAAATGAAATGATCATTTTAAAATCCAAAAATTTAGTCAAAATATATTTTTTATAAGTTGAATAAAAATAACGTTATATTTTTTCAATTTCCAATTAATTTTTTTAAATGAGTCATTTAAATTTAAACCCAAAATGTAAATAAAAGAATATTTATAAAATACGAGTTATTATACATTACGCCTTCTTGATCGTGTATCACATAAATTAAAAATGAAATTAGTTTTTTATATATTTTAATATTATTAATTATCATCAATTAACCACAGGTTTTGTTTTTCTAAAAAAATCATAGCACATGGAAATATATTTTTCATCCTAAAAATATTTTAACAAAAATGTAAATATAATTGATCATTAATGTCCCAATAATTAAATTTCATTATTTAACATATATTATAATATTTTTAAAACATTATAAAATAATACTTTAATTATAATATTTTATGTTATTAAAATAAAATATTTTAATTAGAGTTATTAATTTTGGTCTGTTATAATTATTTATATAATATATTATTTCAACATGTTAATTATGAAAAAAAAATTCAGTTTATTTATTTTAGATCATGTATATGAAATAGATGTTTTTAAAATGACTCTATTTATAAAAAATAAATTCTATATATATAGATAGGATTATGAAAATTAATCAATATTTTATCAGTTTTAAAGAAACACTTTTAATTTAAAAAATCTTATTTTTTGATATCACAACATTTGTTTTCCTTTCATGTCATTCGTTTTCATTGAATATTTTTTAATACGAATGATTATTCTTAAAGGAAATAGTAGTAATGATTAGTTTTTATTCTAAATATATTATTATTTTTAATTTATTATCCCCCTTAATTAGTTTAATTTTAATATATGTAATCTTCAATGATGTGTAATAATCCATTCTATATGGTTTATGGGGCCATGTCAGTTTGATGGAATTTCCAATTATGGCTGACTATACATTTTTTATCTTGGACTGTATCTCTTGTGATTTAATCTATAATATTTTATTAATTAATTTGAAGGAATAATGAAATTGTATTTTAATGGGAGGGAAAAAAATTAATTTATCTATAAACATGGGTTTCAACATTATACTCTATAAATAAGATGTCTTCATTTAAATTTAATATCAAACACCAATCCAAAAAACAAGCAATATCTAAAAGGTAGACGTGACTGAAAGTATAATTTCTAGAGAATTATCAAACATAAATATATTTAGCACATATCTGTTTCTTTAAAGTAGTATTATCACATATATTGAGTTTTTATGAATATATCTATTCCTAGAAATTATCCTTAATCGGTATTAATGTATATATCTAATAATTTATTTCTAATTTGTGTTTATAAATATACTTTTTTTTATAAAATATCATATAATGTTATGAATTTTGATTTCATTATATATTGAAATCATTTTTTCCAATACATTGAGGTAACAACTGTATTTCCTATAATAACATTGAATTTATATAAAAAGGATAAAAATATTCATAGGAATCATAATTCCAAAATCCCTGAATAATATTATTTTACCTTGAATAATGTAATTCCACCAAAATGTAAATTTATTTTAATATAAAATCATTAGTGAAATCCAACCTTACATAATACATATAAAATTCTAGATGATGATTATGTTTACATAAAATGACATAAATTTCACTATATATATATATAATTAAAAGTAGTTGAATATGATATTCATTATTTTCATGATCTAAGGGGTTTTTGGTTTTTATATCCATCTTAATAAATAATATATGTTCATTGGTTTACATAGTGACCAAATTCCACACATATAAACCATTGAATTTTTTTGGATCCTTATAAATATTCCATGTTTTCCAAATCATATTACTGAAACACTCCTTTCATTAGTCAGATTCTTGTTAGTTTATTTAATCCATTAATAAAGAAAAAAACAACTTCTATTTCCTTTGTGATAATCCCATATGTGGCTCTTCCCATATTTCTTAAATGATGGTGATTGATTCTTCTCTCTATCGTTATATTCACCAAATAAAAAACAATGATACTCCATCCTAATCCCCATTTGTGTGTTTGAGAAATCAACTATTTATACATTTTTTATCACAATTCTTAAAATCTAATTTGAAATAAAAACATTGTTTCTCACTCTCTCTATTATCCCATTTGGTTTCTCATTGGGTAAATATCATCTTTTTTTATCATTTATTTTCAACATGATTCCATTGGGATTCATCGATTACTAAAACCAAAAGAGATTAATGTGAGCGATAAAAAATTAATATCCTAAAGGAATTACCATAAATAATTACACTAAAGACTATATATTAAAATTTATTACTCCTTAAATCATTGATATTTTCATTCAGTTCAATTGAATTCAGTTTTGAATTCTTCTACACATATTCTAGATAGTTAATCTCAGATCCCCAGAACAAAATACAGATCATAAAATACATCACAAGTGATTGTGATGAGAATATGATTAACTAATGGATATTCTATAAGAGTGTTAAATGAGGTGTTTATATAGGCCTCTTTGTTGTGCGTCATATGTTTATTTAGTTATTAACCAATTCATCCCATTCTAGGACATAACTCTTATGTACACCAATACTAGAATATATATACAATTTAAATTTTTTATAATGGATGTTATTTCAAAAGGAAAAATATTATTACCCTTCATTTAATTTCTTATTGTTATCCTATACAAAGACATAACCCTTAGACATATTCATAGAGGGATCTCTTTTTTTATTGAACCCCAATACATAATAAAGATATGATAATTGTAATATATATATAATCCTCATAGATATCATCTATATAATCATTTTAATCAAACATATCCTTAATTTAAATCATTTCTAAAGGATAATACATAAATCACACAATAAAATCACATGGATTAGGGATTCTGTTTGGTTTTGTTTCATTGATTACTAGTAACATATAACCTATTTATCAAATATTAAAACATTTTTCTATAACCAAAAAATTCAATACCCCATTTTAGATTTCCCAAAAGAAATTAATATATATAAAAAAATTATAAATAGACACATGAAAATGGGTGAAATTAAAAACTAAGGATAATATATCAATATTTCGTAAAGGGTTAGATCATTAGATTATATTTAAAATATGTTGAGAGAGAAATTTCATGATAAAAATAACATTTACAATAATATATATCCCTAAATCATAAAATATGTAAATTTAGCACCCAAATGAAAAAACATGGGCTATAACATAAGAGTATGTAATTTGTAAGAAACATGGAATGAAAAAATAATATCATAAGATCATGAATGGTAAATATGATTAAATTTCTCAGTCGGAGTATTGTAATACTAAAAAGGGGAGGGCATGAATCAATGATACTATTTTTTCTTTTATGATTCATTTCAATTAAAACGACCTTCAACTCCTGTTACAGAATTTAATCCCCTAATGAGAAACAAATAAACTAACATCCAAAGGAGCACAATGTTTTAAATGTTTCACTATTAAATAAGAATAGATACGTCCTTGGTATGGTTTGAAAATGGTCCAATACCATAAAATCCACTAAAAATATTCCTTTTATTATAACTAGTAGAATATACCCTTTCACTCATGTAGTATTATGAAACAACACAACCAGTACACATGCATCCTCTACGAAAAATAGGTTAATACAACTGTTCTTTAATATCTCATGTTAACTCCGCCTCTTTTTATGTCAATAAATCTATTAAATTGTTATTGTATTCATCAATTCCTTACATAGAAGAATGGTAATAACTTTTGGGACACTGATATAAAACCGTATTTCGATTATCCAGAGTCGTTTTCCCCCGGTACGATTCCTCCTAGTATTATTCATACTAAACCAAATTTTCTCACTCTGATTATCCTTCAACAAAATGGAATTGAGTACAATTGGCACCACTTGAATTCATAAATATAATAGTTTAGCTGAATAAATATTGAATTAATTGTAACCACATGAAAAAGATTATCATGAAGAATATAATTGATCTCTTCATCTCTCTAGAAACCGAGATCATCTATCTATTATGTAGTGGAGAGTAAAAGAATTATAATGTACAATGTACATTCTTCTATTTTAGGTGGCCCTAATCAGGTTTAGGTGTGAATCTCAAAACATTTTCCCACTCAGCTAAATTCACCAAAAAATTCCATATCCCCTGAAATCTTAGAATTAATTTTGACTTCTTCACTTCTTCTCGATTCTTCACAAAACTTCTACAATATTCTCCTCTTCTTCATCAGACCGATATTTCATTTGACAAGTTTGATTTAAATTTTTCAGTAATTCATGGGTCTGACCAATAAAGTTTTATTCCTCATGTATACTAATAAAATGATTATCAGTATCGATTTGAATCAAAATCTTGTATATTACTATTCATATCCCCCTTAGTAATTAATTTATAAATATTATTCTCTTTTCTTTTCCCATGAACCACTTGAGAAACAATACATCATTCAAAAACCATTTCTTGAATCATAAATACCTTCCTGAATTTGAATTCACTAAGGATAATCTTTATCATCATCTGACATCTATTGGAATGTATCGAAGCATTCCATTCATTCTAGTAAACACTTTTCATAACAAAACTCTTTATCAAACAAAAAACACTTCTTCTTCCCCTAAAATAATGATGTATCATGACCCAATTGATATTTCTCATGATGATAAAATAAAATAATTCAACTATTAAACCACTTCATGGATTCATTTGAAATAATAACTATGTACAATGGTTTTAGGGTGTGATCATTTATGGTTATGATCATTCTGTAAAGAACTAACTAGCACCACATCATACTCTTTAATCAGCATCACCTTTTCAATTGGAATCCTCTACAATAGTGAAATTTTAACCACCTACTGTAGTGAAATAGTAAACACCTGCTATAGTTACTTCATAACTTGATACTACACAAAACTTATAACCACCTACTTTAGTGAAATTGTATTTATCTTTTTTAGGGAAAACATAACTATATGGTACAGTGAAACCATAAGAACCATCTACAGTGAAAGCATAACTAGCAGATACAGTAAAATAATATCCACTTATTATAGGGAAATTGTAACAACATGTTGTTGAGAAAAAACACCACTTCTTTTCCTTCTACCCAGAATCTAATTTTTTGGGAAAACAATCGATTCTGTCTCTTTCCCTTCTAATCTAAATAGATTATTCAATCAGTGTGGCCTCTTCAATATGTATAAGATTTTTTTGAAAGACATTCAGAACAACATATGTATATCTTATATACACATACAATAAATCTGAATACAATTATTTTCTTAGTGGAATCATCAATTTCACGCCTCGTTTCTTCTAGAAATCATGCATTCTATGTTCTCAAAACAACACGTGATTTATATGAAGTAAAAATCATCGAAGAATGAACACAATTACATTAAAATGTATCATAACATTACATTCACTCAATTTTATTTATTTCATCCTCATACATAGGAAAAGATATTGAATAAACGAGTCTATTTTTTAGAAAACATTTGGTTTAATTATTTTCAGAACAAAACCCAAAAAAATTGTTTATAAAAAAACATACATGATTTCCTTCCTTCCAAATATACCTTGACAAAAAAAAGACACCATATGAATACAAAACCGATTCATCATCAACTTGGACCTAACAATCTACCCTTCTAGATTTTGTTTTCAACCATGTTTCCAACATTTCTAAACCTATTTACTTCAAGGAATAGATTACATATCAATAATTAAAATCCTAGACTAGATAACTCACTGTACGAACCAATAATCATTAATAGAAAATCCATTTTATCCAAAAATTATTCATTAACTGATAATTATTATTTCCCATCACATCAACTAATCATTATATTTATATATTAAAAATAATAAATTTCTTAAAAACACTCCAAAAAATATTTAGAATAGTGAAATCATAAAATAATAATGAATTCACATCAAAGCAGCAACTCTCAATTTTATACAAAATATTTTTGAGATAATACAATTACCCATTTGGCATACAAATACAAAGGTAAGATGAGTGTGGGGATTGGTAAAAATGTCTCAACATTGATGATAACGATGTTGGACACCCAAGTTCAACCTCATTTTTAAGAATGATTCCTTCAATAATTGTTTTGTGAAAATATCATCAGATTCTTCTGATTTTAAATCATACTCCGGATTCAATTCATTATTCTATACATGATCTTTGATAAAATGATATTTTAGATCAATATGTTACTGATGAGAATTTTTTATACGATTCTTGGTTTTATTTTACAATTATTGGCACATCCCAATAGCAATGGTAACATCACATCATAAAGAAATTCTTCCAATTGTGTTTTCATCCACATAAGTTGAGTAGTATCTTGAGTAGTAGTAACATACATAGCTTCAGTAGTACTGAGAGTTACTGAATATTTATTTATTAAATTCCAAAAAGCATAATTGTTTCTATGAATGAATATACCACCAGATGTGGATCTTCGACCATCAACATTTCCTTTCCAATGTGAATCTGAATACCCAAAAATTTCAATAAAATTAGAGATATAATATTTGATTCCATGGTTTATTGTTCCTTTATGTATTTTAGAATTATTTTCCCATTAAGTAAATGTGATTATTTTTAATATCAATCAAATCTTGAACATAAGGTAACAAATTTCACAATGTTGGGTCTTGATGCTGCTAAATTGAATAAGCTTCTGAACTTCTTCTGATACTCATTTTGGTCAACATATTTTTCTTCTCCATATTTACTCAAATTTGTTCCCACTAAAATGGTTGTGGAAATATGATTTAAATTTTCCAATAAAAACCTTTTGATAATTTCACTTACATTCATTTCATGGGAAATGAAAATGTATACTTCTTTTCTGAATTCGTACGACAAGAATGTATTTCATTCCACCCAACATGGAAATTTAAAAAACATTCTACATTTGTTCAAAAAATAATTGACATATTCCTTTATCATTCTCTTAAAAGATAATATAATTTACATAAACAATTATAATGATGGAATACTCAGGAATTTATCTGATGTAATGATTTCAATACAATAATCCTTTTTTAAAATTCATCATTTAAAAGAATGTATCCAACTAGTACTCTGCCCGTTCGATGCACGACACTGTAAAATAATTCTTATTAATAACTATAGATTACTATTTATAAAACATAATAGTTTATTATATGTCTTCTTAAGAGTACTATTTGTAATATATGCGAAGAAACAGTAATGTTTAATGTATTTTAGTCATAAATAAGTGGTGAATAATTATGAATTATAAGTGAATATATTAAAAAGACAACAATATAAAATGTGAAATTAAGATACATCAATTTTAATGTGAAACAGTTTGGAATAGTCAATTATGTAAACCTAACTTCAATATAAACTACATTTAGGAAAACAATATTGCATACTATGAAAGACAAAGTTGAAGAGGAGTTACATAAAGAATAGTTTATCTAATAAAAAAACTGAGACGTGATGAGGAATAATTATAATACAAAAAATTTGATGTCCATGAATTGTGATGTTGTGATGTTTAGACATGTAGTAATTTTCCAGCAAGTAGAAGTTGTTCCCAATTCATTTCATCTTTGCCTCACCAATATAAGATTGGTTGGAATCTTCCTTTTCTAACACATCATAAGAGTACCTGAATATGAAGCATAAGAATAAAACATAAGAATATGTACAACAGAAGTATACAACATAAGAATACCTGAATACGTAGAATTAAGTATTAATGTCACCGTGAAATGGACATGAATGAAATATCACATTCAAATGGACATAAAGCGCACAACATAAGTTTATACATCATAATATATAAATGGACAAGAATGAATAGAGCATTCAGTCCCCCCATCATCATCCTCCCCTCCACTCTCCTCCCCACACCTTGGCCAACCTTCTCCCCAAACACCCCCTCCCCCTGTCATAATCCTCCTCTCCCCTCCCCTCCCCTTAATCTTGCCCAGCCCCTCCCCTCCCCTCCCCTCCATCCTGCCCCTACCCTACCCTCCCCCGGGCCAATATTTTCCCCATGTATCCCCCCTCACCTCTGCTCCCCTCCCCTCACCTCCCCTCCATCCTGCACAGCCCCACCCCCTCCCCTCCCACACTGCCCAAAATATTCCCCAAACAGACCCCTCCCCCCTTCCATCACCCTCCCCTCCCCTCCCCCCCCCCTCTAACCTGCCCCTCCCCTCCCCTCCCCCTGGCCAACATTTCTCCCCAGCAGCCCCCTTCCCCCTCCCCCTCCTCTCCCCTCCCCTCCCCTCCCATCCATCCTACCAAGCCCCTTCCCTCCCCTCCCCTTCAACATGCCCAGCCCCAGCCCTCCCCCCCTGCCCAAAAAATTCCCCCAGCTGGCCCCCTGGCCAACCTTTTCCCCAAAACCCCTCCCCCTTCCATAATCCTCATCTCCCCTACCCTCCCCTCCATCCTTCCGCTCCCCTCCCCTCCCCATGCCCAACATTTTCCCCCAGAAGCCCCCTCCCCCTGCCCCTCCTCTCCCCTCCCCTCCCCTCCACTCCATCCAGCCCAGCCCCCTGCCCTCCCCTCCACTCCCCCTACCCATCATTTTCCCCCAGTAGGCCCCTCCCCCTACAATCACCCTCCCCTCCCCCCTTCCCAACATTTTCCCCTAGCAGGCCCCTCCCCCAGCCCCTCCTCTCCCCTCCCTCCCCTCGCCTCCCCTCTATCCTGCCCAGCCCTTGCCCCTCCCCTCCCCTCCCCCTACCCAGCATTTTCCCCCAAGAGCCTCCTCCCCCTGCCATCACCCACCCCTCCCCTCCCCTCAAACCTTCCCCACCTCTCCCCTCCCCCCTTACCAAAATTTTCCCCCAGCAGCCCTCCTCCTGCCTCTCCTCTCCACTCCCCTACCCTCCCCTCCATCCTTCCCAGCCCCTCCCCTCCCATCCAACATGCCTAGCCCCAGCCCCTACCCTCCCCCTTCCCATCAATTTCCCCCAGCAGCCCCCTCCCACCTACCATCACCCTCCCCTCCCCTCCCCTCCCATTCAGCATGCCCAGTCCCAGCCATTCCCCTCCCCTCCGCATTACCCAAACTTTTCCCCCAGTAGCCCCTACCCCCAGCCATCATCCTCCCCTCCCCTCGCCTCCCCTCCAACCTTCCCAACCCCTCCCCTCCTCTCCCCTCCCCTCGATCTGGCCCAACCCCTGCCTATATGCTAGAATTTTTACATTACCAAAAAATGGGTGAAAACTGAAAAAGAAACTAATGTTTTTAAGAGAAGATGATGTGCCATTTGGAGCCATACCCCTTTAATCATTTCAGGTTTTTAATCACCTGAGATTTTAAAAATAATATATAATAAAAAGTGAAACACATTATAGATAATAATGATATAATGTTCGTTAAAATATAACGGTTTAAACATAAACACTTATTTGAAGTAGATGTTCAATACTCATGTATTCTTCCAAAGAATGTCAACTAATACTGCAATATGAATGTCAATACATGATTATGATTATATTTCAATGGGAAATTTATGAATATGAATGAAACAGTACACAATTAAGAAAATATTTTAGTAAAATGTCATGCTATATAAAGATGGACTCTCTCACATACCATTTAAGAGAGACTTCTTTCACGTACAATCAACTAACAAAATTCTGTGTGTTGGGTTCCATTGGTATGGGGACATCCCCTGGTTATCCAATTCTGCAGATCGAGATAATCAAAGTTGATATGACACATGGTCAAGACACCAAATGAATAATCACCCCCCACATAAAGGAAAAAATAAACTCTCTTTTAACATGATTGGTCCATAAGAAACATGTTTGATTACAATACAAATTTTATAATTTCATCCATATTGAAGATATTGAAAAATGATAAACATATATTTTCATATTAGAGAACACTATATAAAACAATGGTTAAACATGGATAAGAGATAATTAAATAAGAATTTAATAGTCAATAAAACCAGAGAAAATTGAACCCAAAATCTTAAACTATCTGAAATGGTTTTTTGTGTCCTTCATACTTTTTCCATAATTGGATGTTAAAATAAAGACAGATCCTTACTCATGGTTTTATGTGAAGAAAGATTCAATTAATTCATAATTCGAAGCAAAAATTGAAGCATTCAAAGATGAATGCTCACAGTTCAAGAGGAAATTTGTAATTTATGAGCTCTAAATAATTCTGAAGGCAACCTTAGCTAGTCTTGTACTTTCCTCAGCTCATTCTTATCTAAGAACATCCTTATGTCAAAATCCTAGAAACTTATACCTACATGAAGAAAGGTAGATCCTTTAGTCAACTATTGTTTGTGTACCAAGGTTTTACAATATGTTGAATTGTTAAAGAAAGACTAAAAAATTAGTGATGGTATAAGGTGAAGGTTCTGTTTGGTAGAGTTTGTTGACCATTCACAGGCAGTAGAAGGACATGTCACGTTGGTTGACCAAGGAATCAAAGTAAGGGAACTTTTTATTTCAGAAAAACCTAACCTATTTCCTAAGTCTATAAGGAAATTTGTAAGTGGTAAATTTCTAGGAGACTCCGAGAGTATGCAACAACTGCTTAGCGCAGGGAACAGTTGGATACCAACATGCAACATAAAAAAGAAACTACATGAACTTGCAATTCATCACCTAAAAATGTCCATATTATACTAAGGTTTTTTTAAAAAGTTGCTTGGATAATTAGACACCATAATTTGATGATGAATTTATAGATAAGTGAAATGATATCACTACTGCTGTAGAAATTAGTTTGGTTTATTAAAAGGTAATTAATATCAAACCTGTCCATTGAAGATCTCGTGGAAGCCAAATACCCACTGTTAAGTTGAATTCAAAATCCAAGAAATTATTTTCTCGTAAATTCAATACAACAAAATGAAAGAACAGAGGCTATAATTTTATCCTATATTTATATATTAGTGACATGATATCACTATAGTAGATGCAAGGAATTAGGCTTATGAACAGGTTATTAATGTCATAATTTTCCTTTGATGATGATGCAGAAGCGAATAACCGACTGGAAACTGGAATTCGAATCCCAAGATGTTAATTTCCAGGAAGTTAGCTACAACAAACATATAATATATAATTAATGTCATACTTGTAAATTATAAAAACAAAATTTGAAAATTGTTTGAAACATAACATGATAGAACATACAGTGTAATATGATCTTGAGTAATATAGAAATAAAATAATTTGACTATTATAGATTCATGAATATAGGTTTCTGAAAAGGTAAATTACATCATTCATGAGGTGCAAAGCAGATGCTAGTGGGAAGAACCTACTGGAAACCGAATTTTGAAATAAAAAAAATCAGGAATAGTCCACTGTAATAGCAGGAAGTAGGGGGTTGGCAGATTGGATAGATAATTGAAACATAAAATATGATAAATATGCAAAACCTACTGGGAACAGGTAATTTCCAAATAGGAGTAGTATGGGTTTTTGATACCCAGGAGCAGTAGGGGGTTCGTTCAACCTGTAATTGAAAAATAGTAGGTAGTAGGGTGTGTTGATACCTTGGCATTTGGGGGTTAAACCTTTGGGAAAAACCACAATCATTAGGGGGTTAACCCTACTTTCAACCGCTAATTGAAAAAACAGAAGGAAGTAGGGGGTTTTGACACCCTTGAGTAGGGATTGATGCTGGAAAAATGTACTGGCAACTATAATTGAAACATAAAATATTTAGGATGAGTTCAATGTAATCGCAAGAAAAAGATTTTAAAAATGCACAACATGAAAATTTTGAATGGAAACATATATACAATGACAAAAATTGGGTTCAAAACCTGAGTTCACTGATGCATTTTATAAATCATGTCCAATGAAATCTACTCCATGACAGATCTAAAGAATTAGAGATCCATGAGTCATCACCATCATCTCAAATCTGTGTAGCACACACCATGTAGTCAGAAATAACAAATTCATCTTGAACAACCTTACATACCTTGACATATGTTCTATAGTCAGCAACAACATGGTTTCTTCAACTTACCAAGAATGTGTAATATGTCCTCCCTAATAATAAAGACACCTATGACCAGCAGTGGCATATAGAACATCATAATAATAGCATGGATAAATATTCAGCGCTCTGACCAGTTTCAGGTTTACCTCATCATTTGGGGCTCTAATTGGTGTAGGATTTACCTCAATCAAATCTCTTATCGGTGCAGTTTAATGGAAATCATTCAGTACTTCCATCATTCTCCATTAAACACAAAAATTATTTGAGATCAATTACAGTGAATCTCAACAGTCATATAGCATTATTGTTTTTGAATCAAGCCTTAAAGACTTGTTATTACAGAAAAAGACCAAACCACAAACAAACTTAGATTGAATGAAATGAAAAAACTAACAGTGAATACAAAATAACAGTGAATACAACATATCAATGCTGAAAAAACTAACAGTGTATAATATATATTAACATATAAAGCATAATCTATTATAATGAAGTCAACTTCAAAAATAAAAACTCACACCAAATCAACGGGAAAATAACAATGTGTGGATAAACAGAAAAAATAAACCTCCATGGTAGAATAACCAATGATCAACATCATCCAGTGAATAGAACTCAAGTTATTGAGATCAATCATAGAACAGCTCATCTACAATAACCAATGATCACCCTAATCTAGGGAACAATTGTTAATGGAATTCATTTATAAAGACTGTAACAAAAAAGTTCTAAATTATTTTTAGACCATCATTCTCCTCAACATTATAATCATCTTCATCATCAAAATCAATATTCTATAGAAAAAAATCAGAAACCAAATCAATGGTTTGGACCAATACCAAGGCTTGGAGAAAGATTGATTCATATTCACTGAGAACCGGATTGTAATCATCATCCTTACTGTGCTCTTAAATTCTATCTAATAATTATATAGTTAACCAAAAAGTGACCTCAATCGATTAATATGTTATTCATGTTGCAACATTTAATAAATTCAATGTTATATAATCTTTATTTTTATTGAACCTACATAATTATATGTATATTTATTTATTATTATGCCTAATCATATCATCTATCATAAAATTAAAATATATAATATTGAGTAATAATTATAATATTTATCCTATTGAATAATAATAAGCATAGAAAAATGGAAGAATAACTTACTATAGAAAGATGAAAAATATTGGGGAAAAAACTAAAATAAATCATAAAATTAAAATTTTATACTTGTATGGAATAAGAAATTACTATATTCTGAATGGCCCATCACAATTTCTTCAATGGAATAGAGGCGTATAACATTGACAGATAGTGGATGTTCCAAATAAGCTGAAGAGAATTTGGTAATTGCTGCAGGATAAGAACCACATAGCTTTAGTGTATATAATTGATGAAAAACTAAATATTCATTATTTAAAAACATGGAACAAAAAACATATTCTCTCATATATAAATATATAAATGTATTACAGATAATAAGAAATCTATGTAACATAAATGTAAACAACATAATTAAAAATAAAATATAACAATATAACTATTAATAAAAAACTAACATGGAATTTTTAGTTTTCAATCAAGCAACACATTTTCAAATGACATCATTAACAAAAAAAATTAACTACTAAGAAAAATAACAAATGATATTTAGTTTGAAACAATAAAATAAAAACTGAAAATATATTGTGTTTATCAACAAAAAAATTGAAGCAGAACATGTGTTTTTTATCTATAAATAGAAACATCATTAATAAAAAAAATGTAACATTTGAACTAATCATAAGAAAATGAAAATCTATTTTCTATTTAATAGAAAAACCAAATATAGAAAGCATCTTCTATTATAATGAAGTCAACTTCAAAAATCAAAACTCACACCTAATCAAATGAAAAATAACAATGTGTGGATAAACAGAAAAAATAAAACTCCATGGTAGAATAACTAATGATAAACATCATCCGGTGAAATAAACTCAAGATGGTGAGAACAATCATAGAACAACTCATCTACAATAACAAATGATCACCATCATCTAGTGAACAATTGTTATTGGAATTCATTTACAAAGATTGTAACAACAAAGTTCTAAATTATTTGCATACCATCATTCTCCTCAAAATTATAATCATATTCGTCATCGAAATGAATATTCTATATAAAAACAATCAGAAACCAAATCAAAGGTTTGGCCCAATACCAAGGCTTGGAGAAAGATCGATTCATATTCACTGAGAACCTGATTGTAATCATCATCCTTATTGTTCTCTTAATTCTCATCTTGGAATTGATCATTTTATTCCTCATGCATGACTTCTTTTACTTTGGTCCTTCACCCTCATGCCCCTACCCAATTGGAATTAGGAACCTGAACCATGAATAAGAAGATAATATTTAATAAATCACAATGTACTTATGATAATTGTTTGAGAAAGCATATTGATATGGCAGGGTATAACATTATTAAAACAATTAAATAATAAATTCCTATATAATTTATGGCCCCATAAAGATATAGGTTGAAAAAATTTATTAATTGTGAACATAATTTTGTAGAATCTTTTGTTCCATCTTCTCAAACATATTAAACATTATCAGATTTATAACACAATCACTCATGTAATAAAATTTTAATATAAACTACAAATTTAAACTCAAAAGATATCTGCAATGTATCCAAAAAAATAAAAAAAAATACCAGTAAGTAGACATCTAAGAAGAAACTGTTGGATCAAATATATAGATATGTATGTCTATTAGATGGAAAAATACAAGAGGGGGGTGAATTTTATGTTTAAAAACCTTTTGAGTTTTATCACTAAAGAGATTAATTTAAATGATCTTAAACTAATACAAATACAAACACCCACAATTGTATTGAATAGAAAAGGTATGATGTAATGTAATACTAATGAAATGTAAAACAATTATATTCAAGATGAACATAATAATCAGAGTAATATAAAGATGAATGACTCGACCTTAATGCGTATAGAATCAATCAATAATATATGTAATAGAATGGATGTAATTGAAATAATTGCAAATGTATAAGAGATAGAAAAGGAAACAAAAACAATTTCCTTTCTAATACAGATAGCAGCGGAAATGTAAAAGAATTACAATTCTTTTAACACAAAGAGAAGGGTTATCCTTTCACCTAGGATAAAAGGTCTGTCTCACCAACACCTTGGTGAGACCTCGATACGATGATCGGAATGTCCGTCTGCCTATCCCTGACAGCCCTCGATATGATGATCGGTTCGCCCATCTGCCTATCCCCGGTAGCCCTCGATACGATGATTGGTTCATCCGTCTGCCAATCCCCGGCAACCCTCAATTTTGTATGTAATCGTCACCTCTGTCTTTAAATCACATGAAATCCCTCGATAAGATGATCAGATGCACAAAGCCCAAAGCATGAGAGAATTCACAACATCTCTATCTATAACTTGATAGAAGCAAAGTATCACAGTTGTATCACACTTGTTCACTTTTCTATTATCTCAGCTTCAGATGACCTCCTATTTATAGGCCTCGGGTTCCAACGGTCACATCTCCTCCAACGGTCATATTTCTCTGAAAAACTCTGAGGGACTTGGACACCTGGCATCATAATGGTCATATTGAAACAGAAAGCACGACATCGTTTTGATTAGTTTGTATCTTACTCAACGACATCTTATTGGTTAGAACAAGATGTATGAATAAGATAATCAAGAGTACGATTTAAATTAAGCAAGTGTTTTTGACAAAGTACCAAAACAAGTATGTAATAAAAGATATGGGAAGCTGAGTTAATGCATTTTCCATATTCAGTATGATCAGCATTATATAATTGGCATGGTTAGTACGATCAGTATGATCAGTACGATACGAATAGTCAGTACGATCAGCATGATCAGTATGATTAGCCTAGTCAGTACGATCAGCATGATCAGTATGATTAGCCTAATCAGTACGATCAGCATGATCAGTAGATCATTATGGTCAGTACGATCAGTATGATCAGTACGATACGCATAGTCAGTACGATCAGCATGATCAGTACGATACACATAGTCATTACGATAAACATGATCAGTACGATACGATAGACAATGTTAGTAGGATTAACAAGATATTTGTGTTTTCCAAAACAAAACATATAAGTCAAAAGAGGACTTTTGACTCAACACAAACAAATAAAAAATCAATTATGCATTTACACATAATACCAGGAAGTAAGCGAAGAGAGGTTTCTACCAAAAAAATTCATAAACTAATTTTCTGTCTTGAAGATTGAAGGAGCATACATATGAACAGTGATAGTCTGAATTTCATGGTACTGATTTCATTCGATCTAATTCCATCACATAAAAAACCTATTTTTAAATGTAATTCCTTCTCTTGAAATCAAAACAATCCACACATCAATTTCCAGACAAAGAAAACATCGAGAGTAATAGAGGGAAATTACTAAATCCCACTCAAAAAAATACTGACCTTAGCATAGTTTTTTTGAAAAAAAAAATCGGATCAAAAGGATAGGGTTATAGGGGATATTTCAACCATATATGAACAGTGGGAAAGAAATTAATGAAGGATTTCCTATTTGAAGATGTTCTGAGCTTCGAATTAGTTGAGTAATTCGATTTAATTGGGTTGTCGCTTCAGATGAATTCATATGGGTTTGGGTTCCGACAATGAAAAACATATGATGCCGACGAAGGAGCCAAGATGGGATTCAAAAACAGAAGCTGGGAATATGCAAAGATGTAGACCGAATCAGAGGTGTTGCACTTTGGATCGCTTCAAGGAGACAAAATCAACCGGGAAGTGTAGGATTATGTAATGATAACTGTGAGCAGGAGTGGTGCGGGCTGGGGAGATAATTGGGAAGGGGAGTGGGGGAGGGTAATCATGGAGGGGATAGAAAATCCTAGGAGATTTGGGGAGGATATTGAGAACAAGGGAGTGGGATAGAGGATTTGGGGAGGAGATCGAGAACTTGAGTGTGAGATTGGGGATTTGGGGAGGGGTTTGTGGGAGGGGAGTGTCGGTTGACGGAAAATCACGAGCTTGGGGTGGATATTGTTATTATTTTTTAGGGTTTGGAGGGATGAATGGAGAAAGAGGGGTGAAGTGAAAGAATGGTAAGGCGACACGTAAGCAAGGGGAAGACAAGTTTAGTATAGATAGTAGATTTGGAATAACTTGAACTCAGCATTTGTTTTAGGATACACAATTCCTTTTTCAATATTTAGACATAACCTGTATCATTTCCAATAATAAAGACACAAGATTTTCCAATATAAGCCTCTTCTTAAATATCACCATTTTGGAATGAAGATCTGACATCCATTTGAATGATATCATAGCCTCGATGCGAATAAATAGAAAGAATTATTATTTTGGTTTCATGCCTAGCCACTAGGGAAATCGTTTCCTTATTATCAATACCCTTAATCTCTGATTACCATTTGTAAACCAATCTTTCTTGGTTTTTTATAACTTCACCTATTTTATTCATCTTGTAATGGAAGACACATTTTGTGAAAATAATTTTTTTTAGGATTGGGTATGAGTTACCATGTATTATTATTTTTAATAGGATCCAATTATTCATTCATGACTTGAACCCATTCTAGATATCAAAAGTTTAATTCACATCATTCTGTTCTACTTTTGAATATAATGAACTATGTGTAATGGAATTGGTTGTTCTTTTTTGTTGATAATTTTGATGCAGATCACCAATTATATTCTGTACTTCCACGTGTTTCATCAGACATGGCTCATATTTTTTAATTTCTTCCTCATCACTTAAAATATCTCAGTCTAATTCTTCACCTTTATTGGCATTACAATCATTTTTATCCTTATCAGAATTATCTTCTTTAGCATGCTCGACATCTCTGCCTTCTTGGAAATGATTATCTTTCGTAGGGATTTCAATAAATTTTACATCAATTGTATAAATTATTCATATTATTTTGTATTTAAAGAATATATATCCTTTTCCATTCAGACCATATCCAAGAAATATTAAATCTTCACCTCTCTCCTCAAACTTACCATAAATTCCACCTAACTTCTTTATAATAAATAGACTCCCAAAACCCTCAAGTGAATCAATCATGGGTTTTTCCATAAAACAATTCATATGTTGTCATACCTAATTATGGCCTATAGAAATAGTATTTCTGAATGTAAAGAGTAGTACTCATAGATTGTCTCCAAAAGTGATGAGAAAGGCCATGTTCAAGTAACATGGTTCTTCCCATCTCTACCAGGCTTCTATTATTTCATTCTGAAATGCCTTTTTTTGGTGGGGGGTGTATAAAGAACTGTGTACTTATAGAATTATAGGCTTCTCAATATAATATTCAAACTCGTTACTTTTTTATTCACCGCCATTATCAATTCGAAACTGCTTTAAAAAATACTAACATTCGTTCTCTTATTTTTTTCTAAAACATGTAATCATTTTCAAATAATCTAATTTGTGTTACATATGCATGAAACAAGTAATGTTCTCAAAATAATAAATGAAAGTAATGAAATACTTATATCGATTTATTTATTGTTTGCTCAGCGGACCACATATATCTATGTGTACCTATGTTAGGGCTTCTTTTGAATAAAAATCAATATTCCCATGCACACTATTTGTAATAATTCTATTATTAAAGATAGTGAAACACCAATATCTTATTCTCAGTAAATCAATAATGTCTCCAACACTACCTAATTTAGATAACTTTCTCTTATTTCATTGAAACATGTGTCCAAGACTTTTATGACACAAATAATTCAATTCCACAATGCACATGTAACAAAAGTTATATATTTCACCAACTAGAAACAAATTCTATTTTTTGTTGGAATATTATAAAAATAACTCCATCTACATGAAGCTTAAAAAAACCCATATTTTCAAAAGATAACATTGTTATCATCAACAAACAGTTATGAAACACTTACGTATTCTGTTTGAACACATCAATATACCAAGTTTTCTTGGATTTCATATTTTATTTTCCAATATTAGGTGAATGAACACCATTGATTTTATGGACTCTTCATTTACAAATGTTAATATTCATTTTTGAAAATCATTCACATTATTCAACAATTTCATGCCTCATATCATGGGAGATGAACACCCACAATCAAGTATCTAGGGTTGTTCTCCTTTCATGGTTATTATTGCAGTTTCAACATCAAGCACCATTTCTCTATGTTTTACTTGTTCACCATTAACTTTTGTTAATTGAGAATCATTTTTTGAGCAGGAAAGAAAAACATCATATTTTAAGGTTTCTAGGTTTTCCACATCTTCAAAAAATAGATTCCAAGCATTGGAACCTATTTTTAATCCTCACTTAATTCTGTTCAGATTTCTTCAAGGAGCCCTTCTAATTTTTCTTTTACATAAAATATTGAATCCCCCTGAATACCATTCTTCACTAACATGTGAGAAAATATAAATCTTATTGATTAAACCAACAAATAATTAACGAGTTCCCAAAATCAACTATAATACTAGAAAAACCAATAGAAATTGAACTTTCCTTAAAAGATTTTATACTGATCAAGATCAGAAATATTATTCTCACCCACATGGATTCTAATACCACCATCCTAATTATTATGAATAATGTTATTCTTCATGTTTTGTTCTTTACTAGATTTAGATATATTTGAAACATTATTATATTTATATTTTTTTCTATACATTTTCAGACATAGGTTTCCATAAGACATCAGAATTTAGATCATTTTTCATCGCCAAATCAATGTAATTGTTCTTATCAACCATTAATGGAATCTTTTCTTGAACCTCCTCTGGATTCTCTTATCAAGAAAATTTATCAAGGTCAAGGATATAGTTTTGAAAACCTGTGTTTCTCAATTCATCTTCTGATAGTTTTTATTGAGAATTTTCCAACTCTTCTTTTTTTAATCGTTGTTTCACCTATAGATGATCATTATGGTTTGTTTATTCTTAAATATATTTATTCATGTAATTAATTTCATTCAACATATTCAATGTTTCATTAGAAAAACATTCTAGATATCTGTTTGAGGAAAATTCTTCTTCCATGTTTTTATATTTCTTTTCAAGGCTTAAAATTGTTCATAGACACTCTTTCAATTATTCTTTCAAATGATATTCAAGTTGTGTTTCTTCTTACCCAGAATTATTACTTCTAATGATTTGACCATTCATGGTTGAAATAAAAGTATTTTCAATACCATACTCAATGGATATTTCATATTCAAAATCACTCTATTTTTCTTCTTCATCTTTGGAGAAGAATCATCTTCTTTATTGATTTGAATAACCGATTATCTTTTACTTTTTATCCTTTTTTCTTTGATGATATTATTTTATTTCTTTCATTAGTATCACTATCATATTCTTTTTTTCATCAAGGATAATTACCGAAAATGTTACTAACAACTCTACATTGAAAACATTTTTTAAGGGATGTTTCCCTTTGTATTTCCAAGTAGCTATTTCCACATTTTTGGAAAACAAGTTTATGATTTCATTGATTTTTTTAGATACCTCCTTTTCAGAGTCAAAATAACTTGATTAATCTTCAATAACAATATTATTTAAATTTTCTTTCTTCATAACCTTGAAAGACACTTATTTTTTAACCTCCATTTTTCTCTTTATATAATTCTATCTTCTAATACCATAAGTTATAAGAGTGATATGTAAATGACTGAGAGATACTGTTTTAGGATCTCTATCATCCCATGGAGAATTTATTTTATAGAATTTATCTGGTATGATTCTCATGATCTTTTCAACAACTATAGAATCTTTTATATTTTCAGGAAGACATCTAAAATTATATGCAATTTCATTCAACCTTTTGAATATTTCCCCAACAGAATCATGCTCACACATGTTCAAATATTCATACATCAATATCCATAATAGTAAATTTTCCTTCTTCACCTTTTTATTTCCTCCATAAATGTTTTCCACCTTATACCATATACCTTTAGCGTTGGAAACACCATTTAGTCAAAAGATTTCAATTTTATAATGTGATGATAATATAACATTGTTGGCCCTTCCAACATTATTAAGAGACTTTTTTTCAACTGGAGTAAGTGAAACAGTATCATCATTTGGAGGAAACCCAAATATTAAAGGTTCAGGAGCATCATTACTAATATATATAAGATTTATCTTCATTATATATTTATAGATATGATAGTCTTTTCAATCAAATATCAGAATACATTTATTGTTCACACAGTTCATGTAATCCATCAGAAAATAATAACATAGGAACCTGGCTCTGATACCAATTAAAAGTGTCCAGTCATTGAATTTTATCACTTAGAGGGGGAGGTGGTGAATATTTCATACTCATTTTCTTTTGTGATTCATTTCAATAGAAACATACTTCACCACTTGTTAATTATTTAAATTTTTGGATGAGAATCAAATAAACACACATGCAGAGGAAAAAAATCTTTACAGTTTCTATTATTCCATAAAAATATCTAAACACATCGTGTGGATTGGACATGAGACAGTGAAATACAATACAATAGAATTTAATCTATATCTTACTATGATTAGGACATATCATTTCACTCATGTATCACTCTAAAAAAATACATCCAGTGCATGTGAATACTTGTATCACATCAAGTTAATACATTTTTTTGTAACATCTCGTGTTACATGCACCCATTTTGAATTCACGAAATGTATTCAATTATGATACAATACATCAATTACATAATGAGAATAAAACAAATAACATCCAGTAAAATAATAAAAAAACATAGTCTGATAATCATGAGTTAATTTCTCCCAATACGATTCCTCTAAATACAATTGACACTATTCTAAATCTTCTCATCCTGGTTATATTTCAATAGAAATCAATATAGTAGAATCACTACCACTGTAATTCTTGAATACAATTTTCCTAATGAATATACTTTGAATTAATCATCACCACTCAAAAAAATGGTTAAGAAAAATAGAATTTATCTCTTCTTCTCTTTTGAAAGCCATATCTTCTCTCTCTTTTGTAGTGAACATTGCAAGCATCAGAAAGTACAATGTGCTTTCAACTTTTATAGGTGACACAAAATAGGTTTAGGTTGAAATCCCACAAGTTTTTCCCACTCACCTAAATTCACCCAAAATGACATTTCCCTTGAAATCTCAGAATCAATTTTGAATTATTCATGTATTGTCAATTCTTCTCGAAACATCTACTATATTAACCAGTTGTAATTCAAAATCCCATTTTAATTGCTGAGACTGATTTCTGTTTCTAGGAATACATGGTTCTAATCAACTGAGTATGATTCCTCATGTTCATTTCTTAATATGTTTCTCAAAACCAATTTGAATCAAAATATTGTTTATGAATTTTTCCATACCCCTCCAAAATTGATCAAAAATGTTCCTATCATTTCTTTTCTCTTGAACAACTTGAGAAACAATACTTCACTAAAACCCTATTTATTGAATCATGATTACATCCATGACTTTTAATTCATTGAGGATTATATTTAGAATCATCTGAATTCTATTTGAATGTATCGTAACATTACATTAATTGTAGTAAACTAATTTCATCAAAAAAATCATGATCAAAGTCAAATAAAAACTTCTTCTTCCCCACATATCGTGATGAATCTTGACCCAATTTATTTTCCTCAAGAAGGGGACATAAATAAATTTAACTCTTAACGCACTAAATGAAGTCATTTGAAAACAAACTATTGTGTGATCATTTATGGATAGAATCATTCATAGATACGATATTTATGAAAAAAGTAATTAGCACCATCTCTTACTCTTAAATCAACATCACCTTTTCAATCAACACTCCATACTACAGTGAAATCAAAACTATATTACTATAGTGAAATCATAACCAACTACTAATATGAAATTGTGACAACTAGCTGTAGTGAAACTCAAACTACCTGCAGTAGTGAAATCATAACAGAATTCTATAATGAAATCGTAAACAACTGTATGAGTGAAATCATAATGAGCTGTTTTAGTGAAGTCTTAACCTAATGCTATAGTGAAATCGTAAGCATCTACTACAATTATATCATAACCACCTACCATTTTAAAAACAATTCCACCTTTTTTACTACCACTGAGAATCCAATTGATTTGAAAAACAATCGATAATGTCGTTTTCTATTCTTATTGGTATAAATTCTTCAATTGGAACATCCTATTTAATCTGGAAATGAATTATTTGATAAAAAATTGGTAACAATCATTTATATCTCGTGTCTGGATATGATAAATCTGAATAAAATTATATTTTTATTCACACATACATTTCATTCCCTATTTATTCTATTTATATTTCATCACATGTTCTCAATACAATTGACGATTTATATTAAATATAAATCATAAAATAATATTATCAATTAATTCAAAAATGATTAGAAGATACCATTCCCTTAATTTTTATTCCTTCCTTCTCATCTTGATAACAAACTTTTTAAATCCAATATTCTAAATGTCTTACAAACATGGGTATGATTCTTTCTAACAAAAACTAAAAAACAGTTATTTCCCATAAAATTGATGTGATTTCCTTTAAAAAATGTAAATTGACAACAAAAGACAACACATGAATACAAAGAATCTTCAATATCATCTTTTACCTAACATTGGTTTAAAAATAATCATTAAAATATTTGAATGATTCAATGTTCACTTCTAAGAGTCTCATAGTGGATAACATCCCATTGTGGATTGGGATCAGTCTCTATTAATATGAATGTAATGGAACTATTTTCATTGTGTATTTTATTTACTCCCATTTACTCTTAATATTATTTCTTGACATAAAAATATTTACAAAATTAATTATTGGGTTATATATTTATGGTTCCACCAGTTAGATTACCTAGTGTTAACAGGATAACTACCTATTCACCAAACATGGTATCTCAAGATATAAAATCATTACACAATGAATAAAAGGGGAAAATATTTTCAGCCCCACTAAACACAAAATAATTTTCATAGTAGGTAAATTAATAGATGTTATATATATATAAAATTGACCATACATAAATAATAAGAATGAAAAATCCCATAACAAAAATGTTTCCTCTATATTCATGTCATAAAGTATGACCACCTACTATATCATTAGGATTCCAAGGAGAAAAATGAAATCACTTTTTTTAAAATTTATTTATAAAAAATAATCGAATTTATTTAATTATGATATCCCATGTTGAAAAATTTAATAGTTTTATTTTAATAAATGGATTAAAATAACAAATTAGTTGATGCCTGAGGATATGACCATATGATCATTTGTGGATAAAATTTGTTTTTTATTTAATTTTATAAAAAAAATTAATGTGGATGGTAGATATAAAATAATGAGGATTTATTAAAATTGTTTATAGTGAATATGATTTATGAATGAGACAATTTTCATAAAATTTAAATCCATGTTGTAATCCTACGATAAGCTTACATAAAATTGATAATTTTGAAGGGAAAAGAAAATATATATTTACATAAAAATAATGTTAATTTAAATTGTATTTATTTTAAACCATCATATATAAAAAATATGAAATCAATACATGCTATGAATATTGTAGAAAATGAAAAATAGGAATATGACATGTAACTGGGATGTAACAAGTGTGCATAAATGGATCCCTTTTTGGTTTCAAAATACCTTTTTATTGAAATAAATAATTGTAAATGAGGACTAAAAATAATAATTTAGAAATAAGAAAATATAAATATGATGGACATAAGAGATGACACAAAAACATTTTGTTGAATATAATGGATAAAATTGGGGAGAAGGTAAATTATGGGCATATAAGGAATAATTTCTCTAAATAGTTTGATAATTCTTCATAACATTTCCCTAATTTAATGGTAAAGAAATTAATAAATGAGGAATATTTAAATCCAAAGTGTAAATTTCAGTATAGATAAATTTATTATCAAATATAAAATCTTTTTTGGATTGAAACCATCATTGTAATTAGATGTTAAAGATGAAACATTATAACTCGTGTAAAGGGGGTTTGAGTTAGTCAAATCACATACCTCTTTATAATCATTCAAATCGAAAGTATATGAATAATATAACATTTTATGAAGGTTTAAATACCATAGGATAGATGAAATTTATTATAACTATAAATTAATCTATAATATATACTTATTAAAATGAAACCATTGGTGATACAAATCATAACTAAGTGAAACAAAATTTATATTACATACCTCATCTTTTGTTATGATTCCGTCTACACATACACACAGACTCATGAATGAGAAAATTATGCTTATTATAAATTTTCATAAGTTCTTTATTAATCGATTTTTCATATTCTAATATAAATTTTTTAATTAGTCATTTATTTTTAATATAATATATTCTTACACACATTAAATAACATAGCTCGATTAATTTATCTAAAAAAATTCCTATTTTTTAAATGTGTTAAAGGGACCTATAAAATAACATCCTAAAATATTGAATTTTTAGAGAATTTTTCTTTTATGTTTATAGTTATATTATTTTTTACATTTTAATGTTCATCCCAAAATTGACCCAATTTATGAATGTTTCTATTATAATGACATTTAAGGATGTTATTGTTAATATAATGTTTTATTATAAAATGTTAAAATATATTTTCATATATAATCACAATGGAAAAGTAATAGTTTCATAACTATAAATTTTTTAACATATATTGGTATTTAAAATTTTTCTTGTATGGAGAATATACAAGAAAACAATGTTTTTCAATAAAGAGTTAATTTTTATATACACAAACAACAGTATAATATTCCATAGAATATAAGGGGGTGAGGGTATTTAAAAAAATAAATATTATTTAATGTTATTAATAAATTTATAATTGATTAGTTTTTTAATTAAAAAAATATTTTAGACAACCCACTTAATGAAATTATTAAAAATATAAATCATCTTTCACAGAGGTGGTTTTCCTCACTAACACATAGGATATTATAGTTTTTATAATTATTTTTTATGAAGGTATATAATAAAATTATATTATTATAATACCATTTTAGTATATGAAAATTATGGCATTATTAAAAATCACGTGTTTTATTCCAAATCATGATTTTATGCTTGGTATTCTAATTGTTGGTAACTTTAATATTACTATAGCCCTTAATTTTTATTTTTTTCTAATGATAGAAGTGTTGAATTTGAATGTTGGATAAATTTTTTTTGAGCATTCTGATTAAATAAATTATTCCCCTAGCCATAGTGGAGGTGATGGCTTCCCTTGCATCCTCATATGTTAAAAAACCAAATACACAATCTTAGTGCTATGTGTGGTCATTTAATGCTTTTAACAGGTATTTATATTTTAAACCACGACTTTTACATCCACCTACATAGTTAAGTTTATTTTGTGGGGGTAGAATAGAATTATTTTTTTATATCAGGTAATGGTCGGGCCATTAGGTTAGTCCCCTAAGTGAATCCACCATGGAGATGTGGAAACCACCAGGGTTGTGTGATAGTGGTTACATTATTTGATTCACTAAAATGAATCATAATTTCATTAGAGTTGTCACTCCATTAATATGAGAAATTATTTTGTGGTCTTGATGTGTATGTTTTCAGTTTCTGTCTGTCACACCCCGACCATAGATACTCTTTTATTTTATTCTTTCCTTGATGTTGGATCTCTTGGTTGAGGGTGGGGTTGAGTGTCCAAAAAATGTCTTTGTGTTTTTGTGGTTTTGGGTTTCCTATTTTACCTATTATTATTTATTATTTTTGGGATTAAGATAAAGTTTCATGTTGGGGAGTTTCTGACAACCATAGTGTCACTACTTTTTGTTTAAAACTTTTTGGGATTATTGAGTGAACTTCCCTGGTGTATGCTGTTTAATTTGTGGGTTATCGACCAATTTTTGGGGACGCATGGTTTGATCATGGCATGTCCAATCCGTTCAACCTAACCATGTGATGTTTTAGGAGTTTCCACCAGCCCTCACATGGTTTGCGCACAGTCTGAAAAAATGTGCATACAAACCGTACAACCACTTGTGTGCTTTATAACGTTTTATGTGGAGCTATAATTTTTGGGAATCCACCTACAAAATAAATCACTATATGATTTTCATCGACTAGAGGAGCCTCCCCCGAATTCCTACTTTTATTTTGGGTGATTTCAGGGCGATTTCTCAAAAATGGTTGGTGATTCTTCATGTTTCCTTCATAGAATCTCCTATCCTTCTCTTCCCCTCTTTTTTTCCTGGTTTTTCTTTGGGATTTCCTCCCTTGGAAGAAACCTAGGGTTAGGTTTGGATCATGTGGTATGTTTTTCTTATGTCTAGAGTGTGCGGATGGTCTGTGGGGATTAGATATCTCTTCCCTTGAATTTTCATCGCATTCACACACCGTTGAGGTAGGTGTTTCCATGATTTCCCTTTCCATTGAAATCCATTGATTCTTGAACACCTTGAATTAAATTTTAAACAAGAATCAAACCTCCAAATGTATTATAGTTAAATTATTGGTGTTTTTTATGTTGGATACATTTGTTAAAAATGGATTTTAAAAGGATTCTTGATTATGTCTATGTGTTGGTGCCTTGGAAGTGTTTGATAAAATGACTTTTGTTTTATAAAAATGAAGTTGAGCCCTTGTTGTGTTGTTTGTACTTGGTTTTAAATATTTTATTGGTTCAAACATGAATTGGATCATTGATGATGATTTGGGAGCCTATTTATGGCTTTATTATTTATGGTGAAATGTTTTGGAAAGGTCCTACGGGTTTTTGAAATGTTTATGAGAGATATTGCAATTGTGTTGGATTAAAGTGTAGTCGTATTTCTAGAAAAACTTTTTCAGGTATTATTACGGATCTTCAAAGAGTTTCATTTGATGTTCACGCATCCATGGGTGCACTAGGTGCACACATGGATGGGTATTCAAGTGAAAATGATACTAAAAAAGGATGTTACACATAAGCCTTGATTTATCAAATTTTTTCTCTTCTCTCTCCCATAATCATCCTTACAAAATGGATACTAATTTCTATAAACATTATTGGTATTTAATGTGGCTCTAAATTGATTTTTTGTCTCTTATAAATTTGAACCGTGGGGAATTTTGGGACATTGTTGGTTTTAAATGGATTAATAGACAGTTTTTCTGTGTATAAATAGAAATGGTTTTAGAAATGATTTGGAACTTCTTTGGTAAATGTGATTCAGTGCGTAATATTGAAGGCCCATTTCGAATTTTACTTTTAAATGTTATTTTTTGTGTTGATTTTAGATAATAATGTAATTCATAAAATGTGAATGCCCGGTGGGAAACTTTGAACATCTTATGAAATGGTTGAATGTTAAATTGTGTGACAGCCTGGTTGGGACTTTGTTGATATAAATAGATCAAATGTGTATTTTTGGGGTGCTTCTATCTAGGGTAACCCTTTATTGGTGAACGTATAGAAAGAGTCTGTGTTTGGGGTAGGCAAGGATGGTTAGATGAGTCAGGGGTGCGAGGGACTTCCTACTTACATAGTATTATTAAAACCACCATGGGTTCTTGGGTGTCTTTTAGATGATCGTGTGAAGGTTTTTAATCAACGTCTATTAGGCGGTTTGGTACCCCCAAGATTATGTTAATCCAGGAGTGCTTTCCCCTAGATTGGTTAGTTAGGGTGGCCAGTTTGATCTAGACTTAGGAGCCTCACCATACACCTACAGGTGGATCCGAAACCGAGTACATTCAAAGGTATTCTAGGGATGTTTAGGATCACCCATGTTTACTATCTTTATTTACTATTTACTTTATGCTACATTGAATGTTTATTTGTTCAGTTTATTTATTTTCAGTATAGCCATGGTGTTGTTGATTGTTTTTAAATGAAAAGTCTATTTTGAATGTGGAAACATGGTGTGAATAATTTGGAATAAGGGAATGAAATTAGTTTATTTATATATAGAAAAAACCTATTTTTATAGCCTTATTTTCAAACTTGTGATAATGGAATTTTTTTTTTGAAAGGAAACACATGGAATTTTTGGTGATTGCCTACTGAGCTGTCTAGCTCACACGCTACTTGTACAATTTTGTGATGGTAGTCTGGTTCAATTATCCCTTAGAGCAGCGTGGTCTTATGGTTAGAGGTGACCAAAAGTTCACATGTAGACCATGCTAGTGGCCGGTCATTTTATTTTTATGTAGCTTTTGGTTCTTTCAGGGATAGTTTTATTTAGTAGTATTCATATTAGAACATATTGTTCTTTTATTGAGATTCACTTGTGGTTAGCTCTACTATGTTTTCAATGTTGTATATTTTGATCCTATTATTATTGGGATAAATAATTCCATCTTGTTTATATTGATTCCCGAAACTTGTTTCTAGACCATGGGCATTGGGAACTCTATTTGGGCCATGTCGCGGACCGGGTTAGATGTCGGGTCGGATGGAATCCCAGCTTGGTTTGTGATAAAATGGTTTTAGAGGAGGTTATTGATATTTGGGGGTGTCTGGTAGAAGTAGACTAGGGTTTTCGGGACTCACGAGGTAGGTGCGGGAAGGTCATCATGAACCCTTGCTCATTGGGAACCTCGAGTCACGAGGGGTGTATGAGATTGATTCTTGTGTCTTGTGTTGTTTTGGAATTGAGGGATGACAATGGAGAAAAGTCTGGTTATGTTACAACCCTACATGGGGTGGTGACCCTTGTGGATCCAATGTGCCCGGTTCAAGGGCCTCTTTTTGTTATGCCTTACATGGGGCATGGCCCACCACTGTGTTTTCAGGTTAGGAAAAGACACCAGTTCTTCTTTCAAGTAGTTAGTTGATTTCTATGTGTTGATTTGATTTTGGTTTGTATGGGTGTATTGAAAATGAGAGTGTATTTTAAAATGGAAAATAATTTAAATGGATTTTCATTCAATCAAATGGTTTTAAGTTGTTAATGTTGGTTTTGAAACATTAATGATGTTTTGTGATTGAGAATGTGAATGGAATGTGGAACTTGGTATTTCTTATTGACATTGACATGTGTGTGGGTATATGTGATAAGTGTGTATTGGCACAAGGTATTGGACATGGATTTAAACCCATATAATGGTTCATGGGATACCATGGTTTGAGTATTGAAATTAAAGGCTTAGCACAGATTTCTTATAATGGATTTTAAGGAGAAAATGATTTTTGAAAACTAATCATGAAAAATGGGTTATTGGTACTTGTGAATTTTCCTTGTAAGAAGGTAGTTTTGAGTTTTAAAATGAAAATTATGGTTTTTGAAAAAGGATATTCTAGTGGTATTTTTTTACATGGCTTTTGAGCTAGTTGGTTTTAGTTTGAGGTGTTCCTCTTTGTTAGTGCCTTAGTTTCATATTGGATTTGGTTTGTGATTTTCATGTTGTTCAGGAAAGGCCACCCATAAAGGTCCTCAATGTTACTAATTAGTCATGCATTGTTTTCAATTGTCCAAGATTGTATCTGATCCTTCATGGTGTTCGAGGATTGTTAGAATCAATGGAGTGGATTGAAGATGTAGAGTAGGCCTTCAAGTTGTTGGGAACATCTGAGGATGTTAAAGCTCATGTTTTCTTGGGGTTGCATGAGGGTCTATCATTAGAATAGTGGAAGATGGTTGTCCCATCATCATTGAAAGTTGGGATTAAATGGAATATTTTTAAGGTCACTTTCATCCAATGGATCATACATGATTAGGTGAGGTTGAGGAATGCTGTAGAGATTTGGGACCCTCGGCAAGGACATCAGTCAGTAAAGTCTTACGATGTCCATTTTAAATATCTGGTTCCATATTCCTTTTAATCTATGCAAAAATATTAATTAAAAACACATATATTTGATCTGGGGCCTTAATTTAAAGATTTAATAGAAATTACTCTCATCCAGTGAAACATTTTTCAAGAAGTTGGTGGATGAGTAGTTAATAGTTCAACTGGTTTGTTAGGTGCAGTCAATGTTTGTTGGTTCTCATGAAGGTTACCCATTTGGAGAGTAGGGTGTTCTAGAGGAACAATTTTGGAAAAACATTCTATGTCAGCTCTGAATTTTAGATCATCGTACTGTTCACTTGTATGTTTCCAGTGCGGCCGGTTTGGTCACTCAAAGTCGTCTTGTCATATTCCTCCGAATGCCTGTTGCCGCTGTGTACATTGGGGTCATTTGAAGAATTTAGGTAGTTGGTTTTGTCTGAAGAGGAAGGCTTGGTCAGAGGATGAGTTGCTGGACTGTGAGGCAGGAGATGCTTCGGCCATCAGAGCCCCAACCACAGGTCTCAGGGTGAAGCTCGCACACAGTCAGGAGTGACTGGGAGGGGGTGTGAAACCCAACCTAGATTTTTTCTGTGTTTGGATCAAGAATTTTAACATATACTTATTCATATTAAATTTATTTTTTATGTAAAAATTTTATGGTAATGGTGTGGTTTACTAGATCTATGGTAACCCGAATAGTTCAGTCTATCTGAATGTTTCCTTTGAAAGTTTTCATCCTCCTTTGAGTGTGTATTATCTTCATGTAGGCTATTTTCAGGTATAACTTTCGACAGTGCACATTTTGAGATTCCTGAGTTTTTTTTGAATTGGTGTATTTTGGGTTAGGTTGGTTTGGAAGGCTCACATTTCTAGTGTTGGTAGTGTCTAACTGTAATATGGAAGTCCAGCTTTAACCTCGGTCGATGTTCTTGGTTTTTTTGAGTTTCGGGAAAAAATTTCCAGGTAAAGCACAGTTACAGCATGGTTAGTCAAAACCATTTGTCCCCAGATAGTAAGATAGAACCAACTGCATGACCAGTGCCCGACCATGAGGTAGGTCTCATAACAGTGCGGGTTTGTGTCATTTTTGGGCGGAGGCGTTGCAATGGTTGATGCACAATTTTAAAACATTGTGGCCATGTCGTGCGGGGCAACCCTTCCTTCCAGTATTTCGTCCATAGTTTGGTAAACCCTGTGTCCAAACCATGTGATTCATATAAAAATTTTAAATGTTGAAATCTATTTTTCCTCGATGTAGTGTGGCTGTTGTTTGGGGTTTAATTGTTGTACGTATTAGTTGAGTTCTTATAGTGCGGAGAACCCTATTGTGTTCTCCCATCATACTCATTTATTTATTATGGATTCTTTTGATTTGCCGGTTGTGACTTGTTGAGTGAATAGTTATCCTGGGGTTCACGGATTCCCTTTGGTTATTTCAGGGTATGTACATGAGATTTGGTTCACTTTTGGCTAGGTGAGTTTCGGTGGGGCAGAAAGTGTCCTTGGTGGGGAGAATTTCCAAAACACGACAATAGATACTCTTTTATTTTATTCATTCCTCAATGTTGGATCTTTTGGGTTTTGGATGAGTGCCCAATAAAATTCATTCTGTTTTTGTCGTTTTGGGTTTCTTTTTTTAACTATTATTAGTTATTCCTTTTGGAAATAAGATAAAGTTGCATGTCTGGGAGTTTGGGACACCCACAGTGTCACTACATTGTGTTTAAGGCTTTCAGGGATTTATGAGTGAAGTTCCCTAGTGTCTGGAGGGTAATATAGGTGGTTTCGACCAATATTTGGGGTTTCATGGATTGATCATGGCCTGGAAAAGTCGTGCAACCTAACCATGCAAAGTTGCAGGAGTTTTTAGTAGCCCTCCCACGGTTTACGCATAGTTTTTCAACCGTGCAGCCAAACCTTATAGCCACTTGTGGGCATTATAACCTTTTACGCGGAGCTCTAATTTGAGTTATTCAACCTCCAAAAAGAATCCCTATAGGATGGTCATCAAAAAGAGGAGCCTCCCCCTCTTTCCTGTATCAATTTCAGGCGATTAGGGGCGATGTCAAAAGAATGGTTGCTGATTATTCATGTTTCCTTCACCGAATCTACTAACATTCTCTTCCACTATTTGTTTCTGGGGTTTTCATTAGGGTTTCATCCCTTTTCCAAAACCTAGGGTTAGGTTTGGCTCATGTTGTATGTTTTTCTTGTGTCTAGGTTGTGCGGACAGTCTGCGAGGCCTAGATATCCCGCCCGTTCAAAGTTTCATCACAATCACACACTATTGAGGTAGGTGTTTCCATGATTTAGCTTTCCATTGCAAACCATGGATTTTTGAACACTTTGAATTAATTTTTATAGATGATTTTAACCTCCATAAGTATTATAGATAACCTATTGTGGTTTTTTATGTTGTTTACAACTGTTAAAATTGGCATTTAAAAAGATTCTTTATTATTTCTATGTTTTCGTGCCATGAATGTGTATGATAAAATGCGTTTTGTTTTATAAAAAAGTAATTTATCTGTTGTAGTATTGTTTGAACATGGTTTTATATATTTTATTGGTTCAGAGATGAATTATAGCATTGAAGGTGATTTGGGAGCGTATTTATGGCTTGATTATTTGTGGTGAAATGTTTTGGAAATGTCCTTTGGGTTTTTAAATGTTTACGAGAGATGTTTCAAATGTGTTGGTTTAAAGGGAAGTTGTATTTCTGTAAAATATTTACTGGTTATTCATATGGATCTTCAAACGGTTTCATTGTATGTTCGTGCATCCTGGGGTGCAATATGTGCACACATGGGTGGGCATTCAAGTGAAAATGATGCTTAAAATGGATGTTACACATAAACATTAATTTATAAAATGTAGTTACTCCTCTCTCCCATTATCATCATTCTAAAATGGATGTTTATTTCTAAAAATTTTATTTTTATTTAATTTGGCTTTCAATTGATTTTTTTTTTCTTATAAATTTTAATCGTGGTGCATTTTGGGACACGGTTGGGTTCAAATTGTTTAGTGGACCGTTTTCCTTTGTATACATGGAAATGGTTTTATAAATTATTTGGAACTGATAAGGTAAATGAATTTCCGTGCATAATATTGATGACCCATTGGTATTGTACATATAAAGGTGATGCTTTGTGTTGATTTTAGAAAAGAATGTGATTCAAAAAAATGTGAATGCATGTTGGTTAACTTTGAACATTTTATGAAATGGCATGAATGTTAAATGGTGTGATGGCCCGGTTGGCACTTTGTTGAAATGATATGATAGAATGTGTATTTGTGGGGTGATCTTATCTGGGGTATGATTTTATGGTTGATCATATTGGAAGCATCTGTGTTTGGGGTAGGCAAGTGCAGTGAGATGAGTCACTTGTGTGAGGGCCTTCCTACTTACACAATATTATTATCACCACCATAAGTTCATGGGCTTCTTTTAGATGATCAAGTGATAGTTGATGGTCAACCCCAATTAGATGGGTTGGTACCCATTGGAATTTTTTAGGTCATGAGGGATTTGACAATGGATTAATCAGTTAGGGCGGAAAACTTGTTATAGACATTGGAGCTTCACCATATGTCTGATTGTGGTTCCAAGACCGACTACGTCTAGGGGTCCTCTAGGGATGTTTATGATCACCCATGGTTAATATCTGTATTTCTTGTTTAATTTCTGTTACATTGAATGTTCATTGGTGTAGTTTATTTATTTTTACCATAGCCATGGTGTTGTTGATTTGTTTTTTATTTAAAATGAAAAGTCTATTTTGTATGCGGAAACATGATGTGCATAGTTTGTAAGTAGAGAATGTAATTTTTTATTTATAAAAAGTAAGAATACCTATTTTTATAGCCTAATTTCCAAAATAGTGTTTATGTATTGTTTTGGGAATGGAAACACAATGAATCTTTACTGATTGCCTACTGAGCTATCTAGCTCACACCCTACTTGTACCATTCGGTGTCGGTAGACCCGGACTATTTTGAAGGTTCAGATTTTATTTTGGTATTTCTGGTTCGAGTATCTCTTAGAGAAGGGATGTCTTATGGTTGGAGGTGATCAAGAGGTCACAAGGAGATCGTGCTTGTGGCTGATCATTTTATTTTGTTTTAGCTTTTGGTTCTTTCAGCATTAGTTTTATTTAGTAGTATTCATACTGGACTTGATTATTCTTTTATTGAGATTCAGTTGTGGTTAGCTCTGCTGCATTTTCAATGTTGTATATTTTGATCATATTATTATTGGGCTAAATCCTTCCATCTTGTTTTTTTGACTCCTTGAACTTGTTTCCATCCCGCGGAGATAGGGAGCGTCCTTCAGGCCATGTCGCGGACTGGGTTGGGTGTCGGGCCAGATAGAATCCCAGGATGGTTCGTGACAATGCCTATCATAACATTTTATCTAGGTTAATTGTCTGAAAATATAGATTGATGGTGTTCTTGGTGGTTTCTTGGAAATATTTCATTAGGCATCATCTTAGTGTGACTCCATTTCATCATGTATTACTCTCTGTAGTTATTTTTTCATTAGGCCTCTTTTTCTATCTCATTTATAAATCTTCTTGATTTAATAAAGCATTTAATTTCCCATATGTTTTTTACATTCATTATATAGTATCTTTCAATTTAAAACAATGTTTCTTGTTTCATTTTAAATTTATTTATAATAGATTTTTAATTAATGAAATTAGACTTAGGATAGATGTTTTCAAATAATATGTTGTGTCTAATGAAACATATATCTCCTAGTATTTTGAAAAAAATAATTGTCTTTTTGTAGAGGATTTTTATTTAAATGAAATCGTATGAATTGTGTAATTTTAGAAGAATACGTATAAATTAAATTAGGAAACGAATTGTTGATTTGAAATAATATTAATAATTTTGAAATATAATATTTTTGATGAAAAAAATTATTATTGGGTTAAATATGAAATGGTGTGATAAAGACATGATTATAGGAAGCCTGATTTGTGATTGATGAAATGGATTTTAAATGAATGATTTTCCCCATGGTTGAATTCATTAATGATTGTGGGAAGCTGGGAGGTGATGTGAGTAGTCCATAATATTCACTCTATCCATGAATTATATATATACATCAATGGAATGATGTTAAAATTTAAAAATAAAAATTATTGGGGTATTAATATAATTATTTGGGTTGTACTCCAACTTTTACTATTTTTGAGATCTATGGTTGCATGCTCACAAGGATCCAAATTTCACTAAGAATGTGTTGAACCATTAGACTTGATTTAACTAACCCATAGGATTATTACAACTATATTATGATATAAAATTAATTTTATATTAAAATTTTTATGAAACATCTTAATAATTCTTATTTTTATCAATATTCTTATAAATTCAAATAGTGAAATATATTATTATTCCATCATTTTCTATAATTTCCGTTGAAATTATTTTCAAATAATGTTTTATTATGATTTGTGAAAATGTTTATAATGAATTGTTATGTTGGAAACCAATAATATTTTCTGTATTTAATAATGAATATGAATAGTTTTTAGGGGTATCCAACTAAAACAATGATACTCACCCACAACATATTCTTGTAGGATTATTCAAAATATCATTCTTTTAGGTCTAAGAAAAGGGAAAACACTACTTGGTTGTGGTGGGTGTTAATTCTTGGAGAAAATTTAAAGGTGGTAGTGATAGGTTGATTATGTGACCCATCTATTTGGGGATATAATTTTAATTATGTTTTTGGTTTTCCATTCTATTCTATTTTTTGTATTTATCTTTTAGTCGGTACCTTCCATTGTATGAAAATATTGGAATACTAAATGGTTTTAGATTCTTATTTTTTTTCAAATTTTGGTTCTATTTTGTCAAAATAAATTTCCCATGATTTTTATTAATTCCTAGGTACAACTTTTAATCCTACAGGTATATATAAAACCCTTTTGTACTTTTATGGTTTATTTAGGTTCCAATTTTGTAGGATATGTGGGATAGTTCCTTGAAAATTTGTATTAATAAATTGTCAGTCTCTAGATGGATATCGGCATTCCCATTCGTATGAAATGATAGAAAGAATATATTATTGTCAGGATCTAAGCTATAATTTATAGCTAGTATATAGACATATCTCAATATAGTGAAACTTTAATTCTAGTTGGTAGTAATAACAATGTTTCATTGAAGTGTTGTTTGAAATAGTTTTATTATTTATCCGGACTCTGACATGAGATATGTATTGTAAAGTTGAGTTCTATCTAATATATTTAATGTTACCATATCTCTTGCCAAATGATTCAATATAATATGTTGATGTTGTGTCGTACCATTCCCCAATAAATAATTTTATTAGAATTAGTATGGAGATTCTGATGAAACATAATAAATAATCCCTCTAGAATACATGAAATGAATAAATTTAGTAGTGAGCACGGTCTATGAGCTGGTAAAATGGGATTATTATATTTCTAATTTTGATACAAAGGTAGAAAATCAATGGGAAGATATAAATTATTTAAACTATGAGTTTATTTATCAGAAACCACCAACTTTCTATGCTATTAATAATCCTGAAGTAGTGAATGTTAGGATTAGTATGATAGAAATCATGTTTGAGTATTAGAGATCATCGGTTATATTATGTCGTAGAGTGTACTCCTCAAGCATGATGTGTCAAACAATCTATTGTGGGATTAAATGTTTATGTTGAATTAGAATATGGGATTGGAGTAGAAATGTATCATGATATTATTTATTATGGAATTATATCGAGAGACAATATTGCTGGCTATGTCCATGTAGTTTCTCAAAGTTTACTAGGGTGATTAGACTATGAATCTCTACAATAATCATTTTTCCAACCATTAATTTTGTAATTGAGGTTTTTTCAAATGAGAATATGCAGTACCAAATGATTTATATGATTCTTAAACTAGATACTCAGTCTCAGGTCATTATAATAAAGCACACCATAAATGTTATTTTCCTTTACAGGGCTATGATAGAGGAAATTGACATGGATGTAATGTCACAGAATAATATAATACGTGTTACTTAAGTTGATATTATAAATGGATCTGTTAATGGATTGAAAACAAATGAATTATCCTCATGAAGGAAAAATTATTGTTTATTCCAGATATAATTCTTCCTCTAACCCAACTTCTATGCATAGTAAAGATCCCCTGATAAGTTCCCAATGTATTACAGATGGGAACTCAAGGGACAACGTCCTAGAGGAATTTATGTTCCACTAATCATGCTTATATTGAATCAACATGATGATTTTTCCCTGTGTTTACAACTCTACATATATATAAATTTTCATCCATAAATAGATTATTTATCATGTAGTCTGATGCATTAATAATAATTGTGTTATTGCATCATGAATTAGAAATGAATAGAAAACAAAAAACAGTGAATTATTTAGTGGGACGTTATCTGATTAGTATGATAATGAATCTTATGATTACAAATATGTCGTCATTGCTATCATATTTATTTGATTATGATGCCTATCAATCCATTGTATAAACCAAATCTATGGTATGATAAAATCTTCCAATAGTACATATGCATTATGTGAATGAAATTTTCATAGCACCCAAGATGAAGAATGTTCATTGTATTTAATTCCCCTCTTATTTTTACAAATTATTTAATATTAATCTCATATTGGATGTTTTGGTTTTATAAATTTTTTATTTTAGATTATATTAGTGAAATGTAAAGGTTTATTTCACAGAAATCAATTATTAATTTTTATCATTGATATCATTCATTTACAAACCATATTGAGCATTTGAATTTTTTTATGTAGAATGGGACCCAAGGGTTTGCTGAGTTAGACCAACTCATATAGACTTATGTTGGATGATATCATTGTATACTATTGAGGTTGAGAATTTAGTCTACATCAGCGAACATGTACCAGTAGTGGTTGAATTACAAAATATGTTTCTATCATATTTTTATTGACCACCACTATATATGGGGTGACTGTGGGGTGGGGTTTTCTATAGAGAAGGTGTTAGGATATCATTAGTATTTATTCCTATAACCATATGGAACTTTTATAATAGAATGAAAAAATTAAGTTGATGTCTAAATGTTTTATTAATCCTAGTGTGTCACCATGGGAAACTCTATTTCTTAAAATAGAAATATGATAAAATCCTTTTAATATTTATTTATTAATCGAATCCCTATATGGTTATATTATAATAAAAGCTTATTTTGATGATATGGATTTCTTACTGATCAATATGAATGGGTTAGTTGATTCTATAAGATCGATATTTAGTCTGGTTTCTATCAATTTAGTGATAAAGAGTTAAATATTATAAACCCTGCATTCAGGCACTAGTGTGGATACATTTACTATCTCATTATTCCATTTTGTCTAACAAAAACACCATACATGTTTATAAAATTTCTAAATAAAATTTTCCACATTATCTGAAGTATTGTTTGTGGAAGTAATGGGTGAAATCATAGTTTATTTCAAAACAATAGAGGCTCATGTAAATAATTTGGGAGTTCTTCTATTCATATATAACAATAACACAATTTATTCTAGAATATAATTCTACAAATTTGAGATTTGGGTGGTGAAGTTGGCAGAGAATGTTTTCTCAGAAAATGGTATCATTATTTATCCTGAAATGGTGAAATTTTTCATTTAATTGAAGGAACATTGTGTTGTATTCTTGATTCATAGCTACTTTTATATTATTGGGTATTATCACCAATCCATGATTGATTTAACCAAGTTAGATTCTATGTTGACTGCTCTCACATGGAAGTGAGTGAAGTATAATTGGTATTGAAAATGTTAGATTTAATTTGATAAGTTAAAGGTTTTTTCACATCGATTACACTATTTACTCCTCGAGAGGCTGGTAAAGGATATGATCAATTTAATGATGTTTTAGGTTATATAATGGGGTACATTCTTAGGAAAGATAATATAATGAAGTCTGGTGGTTCAAATCAAATTTTCAAAAATATTTTAAAAATATCTTATATATGATCTTGAACTCACATATATGACACACCCTCTTAAGGATTGTTAGAAGAAACTTTTCAAAGAAGATTTCATGTTTAATTTGATCATTAATAATTGATTTATATCTTATCATCAATGTATTTTAATCTCTATAAAATCCAAAGGATGAATTACCATAAATATATGAAATTTGAAATTTCCTATAACCCATGGTTTTGGAAATTTTTTCTTATTCCCTATGTATGAAGTTTCAATCCTAGTATATGAAATAGTCATAATAGGAAAGAATCCCATGGATCTCCATGCACATATTTATTTGGGATCCATGAGGATGATACTTTGTTTCTTAGAGAACCTATTCAGTTGACATCCTCTATAATTAAATTTATCCTCATGGAAAAAACTGTATGATGACTTTTGAGGGATCAAGAATTAATTATATATTGGGTTGACTAATTATAAATGATATTTATCTCCCAAGGTTATAATTTTTATTAGTTAAAACAATTTCATTCCATTTATTATCTAAGGATTTTATAGGGGATTCTCATAATTCATTTTGGGTGGTTATCCTAGGAAAAATAAGATGTTCTATAATATATGAATTAATTTTTGGATGTTTGGTATGAAATATCACATCATTGGATTATCTAGTTGTTATACCTGTTAAAACACTACTGGAATTTTAAACATTACCAATGGTTCAAAACCATTGGTAACGGACTAGAAACTATTGGAATATAGTATACCAACGGTTCCCTCAACCTTGGCCAATTAAGGTGTGAAAATAGGCATATACCAACGGTTCTATGAAAACTGTTGGTATTGGTTTGAAAATAGAAGGTATACCAACGGTTTGGTTCAAACCGTTGGAATATGTGTGTCAAATATAACAAACACTAGTGTTTTATAAAACCATTGGTATATGTGTGTTACACTTATACCAATAGCTATAAATTGTTGGCATTTAGGGCATATGCCAAGCCATAGGGCTATACCAACGGTTCTTTTATAACCGTTGGTATAAACCTATACCAACAGTTATAACAAACCATTGGTATAATTATATAATAGTATCTATACTAACAGTTTTGAAACAGTTGGCATATAATTGCTTACCTCCACAGCAGCAGGCCCCTCTCCCCTCTTCAGACCTGCAACACAACAACCCCTCTCCAGACCTGCAACAACACCAATACAAAATCCCCATCCAAAAATTCAAAATTTAGAATTCATTCCAGAATTTAGATATTTATAAGTTAAAATGCAATAACAACCATAATAGAAAATCCCTAAATGTTATAGGAAATGGAATAACACCTATAAGAGTATTCCAAATTTAGAATTCATTTCCCTTCTTAAACCACAACACCAACACACATAAGAGTATTCCAAATTTAGAACTCATTCCTCACTCAAACCACAACACCAATACACAGAAGAGAAAAAACCTACATGTTATAGGAAGTGCATGGGATGTTTAGTCATGGTATTGGGTTGAGTATCATAAAACCAACATAAAAACATGGTTAGAGTGGCATGGATAATGATACCCATAAGATAGACAATGGTAGTGCTCATGTGCTTAGACCTAAGATGAGTTATAGGAAGCACCTAGGATGTTTATATTCCTCTAATGATTATTTATCCATGTATAAATGGTTCCTAATGTGTTAGTGGGAAACAATTGCCAATCTTGACATATGAGATGGGTTACCGGAATAGCCTACATGTTTTTCAAAGATTTTTCAATTAGAATAAGAGGGTATATGGAAAATATTAATTTTCCCCTAGTTGTGATGTGAGATGAATCCTCATCATGGGTAGTGGGTATGAATATTCAATTAAGTCTTTGGTATTGGATTCGCAAAGGAACTTTGGTTGGGTCCTAGAACCCACTGTTTGAGGATGGGATTGTGGCGATCCATGGGGCTATGGGGTCACCATATGTATTCTTCACCATTGGGGTATTTTTATGTGACTCTGAAACTTATTTTTCAAGAATCTATGTGTAGCCTTGTTTATCAATTTGTTATATGGTATGATTGAGTGTTCATAGGTTTCATATGAAATCACTATATGATTTTTTTTGTTGTATGTTATTTTATAGAATGAACGACCCGTGATTGAGAATTAGAACATGAGTGTTGGTGCATGTTCATAATGGGATGTCGAGAATAATTCCTAATACAATTCATGTTTTTTCCATATATACTATGACCCACTGTGTTTCAATCTATGCCTTGTTAATATTTTCTTCGAAAAACATATAACCAATAGACCATATGTTATTTCTTATCCCTTAATTTCAAAAATCTATGTGTAGCCTTGTGAATATTTTCTGTATGTCAGTTGTTGTTTTCACTTAAAATGTAGTCCGTTTAAAGGAAAAGTGAGACACTTTGAGTGATACCAGGCACATTGTGCCTCGAATTGAGTTGGGGTTGACTCGTACCTGTCACAAATGTTCCGTGGATCGTTGGGTGGGGGGGATGTCCGGGTGGGCTTTCCGGTGGGTGGGGGATGTTTGGGGTGGGGGGGGGGGGAAGTTTGGGGGGTGTGGGGGGCTATCTGGGGGTGAGGGGGGTTGTCCGGGTGGGTGGGGGGTGCTATCGAAGTGTGTTTAGGGCCATCATGGTCACTTGACACCTTCGATTGATGTAACATCTAGCCGAACATTTCCCAATTCACTCACCCTTTGTTTTTGTCCAATTTCATGGCATTCTGAGGTTGTTCGGCCGGTTTCGACCAACCCATGCACGTTTTTCAAGCACGCCAAACACCTAAAAAACAAATATTCAGCGGTGTCGTGAAAACCGCGAGTCCCGAATGATGTTTCGTCTCCTTGTAGACCTCACAAATAATAATTAGGGTGTTTTCGTGTGATTTCAAATCATTCAGATGTAGTTCGGCATGCATTTGACCTTAAAACAAATGTTTCATCCATTTACGACACACTGAGTGCGTTTTCAGCCACTGCGGTCACACGACACCTCCGATTGATGTTTCTTCTGGCCGACCATTTCATAATTCACCCAAAAAAAATTTGTCGTCTTATTTCATGGTATTTCGATGTCTTTGGTTTAGTTTTGACCACCCCACGCACACTTTTGAAGTGCGCCAAACACCTAAAAATCACAATTTCAGCCGTTATGCGCAAACCACATGTATGAATGACATTCCATCACCTCGTACAAAGAACAAATAATACGTAGGATGTTGTTTTGTGATTTCATGTCATTCTGATGTTGTTCGACATGCATTTTACCATAAAACCCTTGTTTTGGCCATTTACGACATGAGGAGTGCATTTTCGTCCAGCATGGCCACACGACACCTCTGATTGACGTGTCATCTAGCTGACCATTTCATAGTTCACCCACCCTTTGTTGACGTTCGATTTAATGGAATTTTGTGGTCGTTTGGCCGGTTTTGTCCACCCCCACATGTTTTTCAAGCGCGCTAAACACCTAAAAACACATATTCAGTGGTGCTTCTCAAACCATGCCTCTAAATGATGTGTCATCTCCTCATACAAATAAAAATTAATAATGAGGGTGTTTTCGTGTGATTTTAAGTCATTATGATGTCGTTCGACATGCATTTGATCATAAAGCCCATTTTTTGGCCATTTAAGACATGCGTAGTGCGTTTTCAGCCAGCGCGGTCACACACCACCTTCGATTGACATGCCGTCTGACTGACCATTTCCAAATTCACCCACCCTTTGGTGTCGTCCAATTTTATGGAATTCGACGATCATTCAGCCAGTTTAACCAACCCCACACATGCTTTTCAATCGTTCCAAACACCTAAAAAACACATATTTAGATGTGCAGTGCAAACCGCGCGTCCGAATGATGCGTCATATCATCGTACACATCACAAATAATAATTAGGATGTTTTCGTGTGATTTCAATTTATTCTGATTTCATTCGGCATGCATTTGACAGTAAAACCCATGTTTTGGACATTTACGACACGCAGAGTGCGTTTTCGGCCAGTGTGGTAACTCGACACATCCGATAGACATGCCATCTACCCGACGATTTCACAATTCTCCCACCCATTGTTTTCATCCAATTTTGACCACCCCACGCACGCTTTTCAAGTGCGCGAGACAACTAAAAAACATATTTAGTTTTTCCACACAAACCGTGCATCCAAATGCTGTGTAATCTCCTAGCCACCTCAAGAATAATAATTACAGTGTTTTCCTGTAATTTCAAGTCATTCTGATGTCGTTCGACATGAATTTGACCGTAAAACCTATGTTTTGGCCATTTACGACACGCGGAGTGTGTTTTTGGCCAGTGCGGTAAGACGACACCTTTGATTGACGTGGTGTCGAGCCGACCACTTCACAATTCACCCACCTTTTTTATCGTCCGATTTCATATCACTATGTGGTCGTTCAGCCGGTTTTGACCACCCCACACAAGCTTTTAAAGCGCGCCAAACACCTAAAAAACACGTATTCAGTCGTGCCGCGTAAAGCATGCATCTGAATGACATGTCGTCTCCTCATACACCTCATACATACTAATTAGGGTGTTTTAATGTGATTTTAAGTCATTCTGATGTTGTTCGGCATGTATTTGATCGTAAAACCCATGTTTTTGCCATTTAAGACACACATAGTGCGTTTTCAGCCAGTACGATCACACGACACCTCCGATTGACATGTCGTATGGCCGACCATTTCACAATTCACCGAACCTTTGTTGTCGTCCGATTTCATGACATTGTGATGTTGTTCGGCCAGTTTCGACCACCCCACATAAGTTTTTCAAGCACGTCAAACACCTAAAAAATAGATATTCAGACATGCCGTGAAAAATGTGCATCTGAATGACATTCTGTCTCCTCGTACACCCCATAATTAATAATTATGGTGTTTCTGTGTGATTTCAAGTCATTATGATGCCGTTCGGCATGCATTTGTTCATAAAACCCATGTTTTGTCCATTTACGACACGTAGAGTGCATTTTTAGCCGGCACAGTCACACGACATCTTAGATTGACATGCCATCTGGCTGACCATTTCACAATTCACCAACCTGTTGTTGTTGTTGTTCGATGTCATGGCATTCTGAGGTCGTTCAGCTGGGTTGGACCACCCCACACATGTTTTCCAAGTGCGCCAAACACCTAAAAAACACATATTCAGCCTTTCTGTAGAAAATGTGGGTCTTAATAACATGTTGTTTCCTCGTACACCTCACGAATAATAAATACCATGGTTTCATGTGATTTCAATTCATTCCAATGTCGTTCGGAATGCATTTGACCGTAAACCCCATGTTTTGTCCATTTACAACACGCAGAGTGCGTTTTTTTCTAGCACGGTCAGACAACAACTCTGATTGACATGACGTCTGGCCGACCATTTTAAAATTAACCCACCGTTCATTGTCATTTGATTTAATGAAATTCCGTGGTTTTTTTGCCAGTTTCGACCACCCCATGCACGCTTTTCAAGCGTGCCAAACACCTAAAAACACAAATTCAGTTGTGCAGTGAAAATCATTCGTCCAAATGATTTGTCATCTCCTTGTACAGATCATGAATCATAATTAGGGTGTTCTCGTGTGATTTCAATTCATTCTGATGTTGTTCGGAATGAATTTGACAGTAAAACCCATGTTTTGGCCATTTACGACCCGCATAGCGCGTTCTCAGCCAGCACGGTAACACAAAACCTCTGATTGATGTTCTGTCTAGACAAAAATTTCAAAATTTCCCCACTATTTGCTTTCGTCCTATTTTATATAATTCTGAGGTCGTTCGTCTAGTTTTGCCAACCACATGCAAACTTTTCAAGCGTGACAATCACCTAAAAAACACAAATTCAGTCGTGCCGTGAAAACCGTGTGTCTGAATGACGTTTTGTCTTCTCGTACACATCTAGAATAATAATTAGGGTGTTTTAGTTTGATTTCAATAATTTTCGATGTCGTTCGGCATGCATTTGACTGTAAAACCCATGTTTTGGCCATTTACGACACGCAGAGTGCGTTTTCGGCCAGCACGGTCACATGGACCCTCTGATTGACCTGTCGTCTATCCGAACATTTCAAAATTCACCCACCCTTTGTTGTCATCCAATTTCATGGCATTCTTGAGGTCATTTGGCCAGTTTCGACCACCCACACACATTTTTCAAGCACGCCAAACACCTAGAAAACACATATTAAGTCATGCCGCGCAAAATGTGGGTTCAAATGATGTGTTGTCTCCTCATACACCTCAAGAGTAATAATTAGGGTGTTTTCGTTTGATTTCAAGTCATTCCGATGTTGTTCGACATGCATTTGACTGTAAAAACCATGTTTTGGCCATTTACGACACGTAGAGTGTGTTTTCAGCTAGCGCGGTCACACGACTCCTCCGATTGACGTGCCATCTAGCCGAACATTTCACAATTCACCCACCCTTTGTTTTCATCCGATTTCATGGTATTCCGATGTCGTTGGCCAGTTTTGACCACCCGATGGTCGGTTTTTAGACACACCAAACACCCAAAAAACACATATTCAGTCGTTACATGCAAATATCGTGTCCAAATGATGTGTCGTCTGCTCTTAAACCTCATGAATAGTATTTAGGGTGTTTTGTGTGATTTCAAGTCATTCTGATGTCGTTCGACATGCATATGACCATAAAACCCATATTTTGGCAATTTACGACACGCAGATTGCGTTTTTGGCCAACACGGTCACACAACAACTCTAATTGATATACCGTCTATCCAACCAATTCACAATTCCCTCAACCATTGTTTTCGTCCGATTTCATGGCATTTCAAGGTCGTTCGGCTTGTTTCGACCACACCACGCACGCTTTTCAAGCACGCCAAACACCTAAGAAACACATATTCAGTCGTGCCATGAAAATCGCAAGTCCGAATGACGTTCAATATTCTTTTACATGTCACTAATAAAAATTAGGGTGTTTTCATGTGATTTTAAATCATTCTGATGTCGTTGCGCATGAATTTGGCTGTAAAACCCATGTTTTGGCCATTTACGACATGCGGAGTGCGTTTTCAGCCTGCGCGGTCACACGACACCACTGATTGACATGCCATATTTCCGAACATATCACAATTCACCCACCCTTTGTTGTTGTCAAATTTCATGGCATTCTGAGGACGTTCAGAAAGTTTCAACCACCCCATGCACGTTCTTCAAGTGTGCCGAAGACCCAGAAAATACATATTCATCCATACCACACAAACCGCGAGTCCAAATTATTTGAGGTCTCCTCTTAAACATCAAGAATAACAAATAGGGTGTTTTAGAGTGATTTTAATTCATTCCGAGTTCATTCAACATTCATTTTACTGTTAAACCCAGGTTTTGGTAATTTACGACACACTGAGTGAGTTTTCGGCCAGGGTGGTCACACGACACCCTTGATTGATGTGTTGTTTGTCCGAAAATTTCACAATTCACCCACCCATTATTGATGACTGATTTCATGGTATTCTGAGGTCATTCATCCAGTTTTGACCACCCCACACGCGCTTCTAAAGTGCACCAAACACCTAAAAATCACAAATTCAGTCGTGCCGTGCAAACCACGCATCCGAATGACATGATGTCTCCTCATGAAAATCAAAAATAATAATTAGGGTGTTTTCATGTGATATCAAGTCATTATGATGTCATTCGACATGCATTTTCTTGTAAAACCCATGTTTTGGCCATTTACGACACACATAGCGTGTTTTTGGCCAGTGCGGTCACACGACACCTCCGATTGAGATTCTGTCTAGACGACCATTTCACAATTCACCAACCCTTTTTTTCATCTAATATCATGGAATTATGAGGACTTTCGGCTGGTTTAAACCCCCCACGCATGCTTTTGAAGTGCACAAAACAACTAAAAAATAAATATTCAGTGGTGTCATGAAAAGCGCTTGTCCGAATGACATTTTTTCTTTTCTTACACCTCAAAAATAATAATTAGATCATTTTCCTAACGTATCTACACAATCCGAACGTGTTTGGTTGGTTTTCCGTATGACGGTTGTTGTTATAACTTAAAATGGTGCTCATTTCAATGAAAGGTGAGACACTTTTAGTGGTACTAGACACATTGCGCCACAGATTGAGGCCATGATGACACTTACATGTCAAAAATGACCCATGTATATTTTTTCTAATGATTCAATAGAATAAAAATTTGTTTGGTCGGTTTTAAGTATTTGAGTTGTTGTTTTCAGTTAAAATCTTGTCCAATTAAAATAAAAGTGAGACAATTTGATTGTTTTTGGAAACAACAGCTCTCGGACTGAGGCGATCATGACTTTTACACTTCACGTATGACCCAAGGATCATTTTCCTAATGTTTCAATAGAATCTGAATGCCTTTGGTATGTTTTTCATATGTCAGTTGTTGTTTTCACTTAAAATTATTTTATTTTAAAGAAAAAGTTATACTTTTAGTTGGGCCGGCCACACTGTGCCTCATATTGAGGTTAGTTTAACTATTACACATCAAATATGACCCATGTATCATTGTGATGATGTATCAACAAAATATGAATGTGTTTAGTCATTTTTCCGTATGCCAGTTTTTGTTTTCACTTAAACAGTTTTCCATTTCAAATAAAAGTGAGACACTATGAGTGTTGCTGGCAACACCGCGCCTCATATTGAGGTGGGGTTTACTCGTACACATCAAAAATGATTCATGGAATTTTTTTTCAAAAGTATCAACACAATCCGAATGCATTTTTTGGTTTTCCATATTTCAGTTGTTTTTACTTAAAAGGTTATAAATTTAAATAAAAGTATGACACTTTGAGTGGTACTGGCCACACCGTGCCTCAGATTTATGCGAGTGGGGGTCTATCTGGGGGGATCCTCGGGGCCATGGGAAGAGGGTGGGGTGGATGTCTGGGGTCTAAGAAGGACTGTGAGTATAGTATCTAAAACTCTATCTTGGTATCATACATCGTGTTCTGACCGGACTGTGAACCACCGTGGGGTGTCGTCCTAGAGCAGGGACAAATCACGACATTACCGCAACGTGACCGCAGTGTGACCATGGCATGACCGCGACGTGAGAACGTCTTGACATCTGCATGACCGTGGAATAACAGAGGCGGGACTAGGGACTGATAGTGCCGTGACCGCGACATGACCGTGGTGTGTTGGCCCGGTCCAACGACATCTGTGTGGAAGCATCCTCCATCCAGGATCACAAATAAATCATATGTAGTTGTCCTTCACTTTATAGAAACTGATCTTATGATATAAAAAAAAACTATTGAATCATGATTTTAGTATGATAAAGATATATATTTTATATTCGTTTTATTTAAAAGTGGCACTAGGTAGTTGAAACTACTAATTGAGAGTCAAATTATCACACCCTAAACTATCATTGCGAGTTTTCGCAGACATCGCATCTCCATTGGTGGGGTTTTATTATAAAAACATGACTTTATTTATCAAATGAAAAAAATTTATAAAAGAAAACTTATTCATGATATGCAATTCAATATAATTATGTATAATTAAGAAAAATGCTAAATTCAATTTAAAGCATTCTTAACTTAAAGACACTTGCATTTTTGGTCAAAAATAAATAGTTATACTGAATTAAAAATATCCATACCAGAGTGAAAAACTAGGTTAAAAAATAAAGAGTTATACCAAATTCAAAAATGTATGGGGTCAATCTTCCCCTGATAAGAATCACCATCACTGTTGTCATCATCAACCTCATCCTCACCACCATCTATGTCCTCTTCATCATCCTCTTCATTGTCCTTATCCTCGCACTTGGACCGATCCCCTCCCTTAGCCCCATCCTTGCCCTTGTCCTCTTCCTCATCCTCGCTCTCATCCTCTTCAACATCCTCTTCATCACCAGGAATGTCATTATCTTGACCACCACTAGAACTTCCTCCTGCTGCATTGGATAATGCACCCATCGATGACATATATCTAAAAGGCCATGCTGGCCTCTAGTGGAAGTGATGAAGACAAAGCTTTGATCAGTTTCATAAATACTTTCTCCCTCATTTGAACCTATTCTTCCAACTCTGTGACCCTTTTTTCAAATTTTATTGCATTCCCATTGACCTGTTCCAACTCGGTAGTACGATAATGGACACATGGAGAGGACCAATACCTCGTCGGGACTATATTCTTACCAGGTCGGCAGCGTACTGGGCTAGAGTGCACATCTACCAAAACCTGATAAAAATGATCCTGTGGCCCTATGTTGTCAGGATCATAGGAATTAATGACCTCTAAATCATCCTGTTAAAATTATTAATAGATTATGAAATTTCAAAATAGATATTAAACATTTAAATAAACAAATTAAAACATACAATCTTTTCTTGTATCAGTTCATTAACCACAATTCCATCTTTTTTCCTTCTACTCGAGGGAAAAAAATTGCTCAAGGGATATGTCCTTCAATATTAAATTTCTTCTTTTATAATGACATTGAAACAATATAAAGTGAAAGAATAATCATATATTCAATATTTAATAAATCACAGAATTTATGTAAGAAACAATAAAAAGGTACACTCCTAAAGAAAAATTATAAAAAACTATATTGTACCAGCTGCCTCTCTTGATCTGACATAGTTGTGCACCCCAATGTGTGGAGGTATTGCTTTGAATTAATGTTTTTTTCATTTTTTTTGACAGATTCCTAAATAAAGTTTATTAATAAATAAGATATTTTTAATGAAAAATATGAAAAGTGTCATTTAAATACCTCAAATGGGGCAAATACCTTAAATTTTTCAGTCCCCCAATGGGTAATCATTTGGTGATATTTCTCTATCAGAAAGTAATCCACCATAGCTAATGTCTCCAACTCTGTTCCCACTCTATCACACCAGCCAACATACAACTCATGCTTATAAGCTCTACAATGTTCTCCTAGCTCCTTGAAATGTGATGGTCATGCACCTTCGCCATCAGGGATGTTAAACTGAATCTGATACCCAATAGTTTAATTCATATAAATACAAAAAAATACTAAATTAAATCCAATATATTGTTTACCCATATTTGTGCCCACACATTATCCTTGACTTCGTGTTATATATGTATCCAAGATAGAGGGATGACTGGAATGATGTTGGAGTATTTGGCCAGCGTCGCCAAAAAACCCGGACATTCCTACCCAGATTTATCAATCATATGTCCGTCATCATTGTATTCAACCATCAACTATGTCTGGAAGATCCATACCACATGCAAGTGAGTACGCCCTCTACCCCACCTCCTATCAGTAGATTAATCACTTATTAATGAAAAAAATATTAGTACATGTTATAAAAAAATAATTTTTCTTATAAAAATTTGTTTGAGTTATATAAAAATTCATGTGGTAGTTGGGTAAATGGGCATCAATGGATGTGAAAAAGACGAAGGAATTTTATGTACAGGTGGAGTGTCCCTTAGTGTATGCTCTTAAGCCACATAATGTGTCAGAGTAGGAGTCGAAGAAAGAGGAATATAATCACTCGGAGATAATGAAACAGAAGCAAATGATGAATCCACAGATGTCTGGCCAATTTGTAGTGGAAACAACTAAGGCCTAAATATTCCGTGGGTCCCTAAATACACAACAGAATCAAAATGGGGTATAGAAGATATTACTTTGGTAGTGTCATAGTCCAATCAGGTATGACCAGTGGATCGTCTAACTCTCACACCAAGAGCCATCGTAACACCGACATCAGTACCAGGAGCACTAAATTATCGTCTAACTTTGATAACACCCCCTCCTACCCCCAGCCTCTGTACTGGGAGCAATATCAGACTCCTCATCAGATATCTCTCGTCTAAGGGGTGGATCCTGAAAACAAATTTAACACAAAAGTAAATACAGGATATTATAAGTTATTGAAATTTATATATTTTAAATAAAATAATCACAACAGGTATGAGTGGAGGAATGCCCATCTGTGTCATGCGATGATTATTTTTTGTCATCTTTTTCTTCTACCTCTATTCAATGGGTGTCATTTCATGCAATGATATAAAAAATATGGAATTAATTAGAATCTGATAACTAATGTGTAACCCAAAAAAATATAGAAAAACCATTCTGATAAAAAAACAAAAAGAAACATAATACTTATAGTGGTTCAAGAGTAAGTACTAGGATACACACTCTGAATGATGTAGGTGAAGCATATAGGTGATAACATGACTGAATGATTCTATATATTTCCCACCACAACTTGGGTTCACAATCAACTGGGATGATTGAGCTATTGGAGTTATCATAAGTAATAAATAGATTTCTTCCAATTGAAGTTGGGATAGTGTCAACTTCACCATCACAATCGTCAAAGACGTGTCTGGGATTTAATTCAATAATTACACAAAATAGAGGATGACGATGATATTTGACATAAAATACAAGATTCACCATTGATGCCAATACATATGGTTTATTGGTGGAAATAGTGTGAGTCATGTCAATAACTCAAAATCCACAATCATCAATAAAGGTTCCTTGCCTCATCATTGAATCAAATCATTGACATTTTATCATTGTGACTCAATCATGCGAGTAATAATAAAAAATTATTATTTTCTCCATGAATCCATAATAAGATACATTTTCAGAACAAGGTCTATTATTTGATGAACTGGCTTAACAGTCTGATGTGGTAGTTAGCATAACAACAACATGATGTGTTCTAATGTTTATTTCTCGTTAAATGATAATAAATTTGTATCCATTGATCACAAGTGATTTACAAGCACGAACCATGGTATTAGGACCAAAATCCAGAGCTCTTATTTCCTCAGAAACAGTGTCTGCAGGAAAACTTGATACCTGAAATATAAACAAAGAGTAAACTTAAATAAATATTATTTTTATTTAGTTATTACAGAAATATTTTTACCTTCAATTTCAACCAATAAGAAAACCCTTTTCCATGCAAAGTCTATTTCCTTATCAGAGATAAATAATGATGCTATCTATATATTAATTATTTATGTTCCCTGTAGATAAAAATAATAATAGTTTTACAAATATTTAAAATTACAAGAGATAATATAAGAATTACATGTACAATTTACATTCTTTATATACTTATCGAACAAATCGGAATTGAAAAACATTGTGCGATGTGCCATCTCTCACTCTTCAAGGCTTAATGTTGTCAATGTATATGATCCAATAATTCCTCCTATCACAGGAAGTGAAGGAAAACCGGGTTTAATTTTCTGATACTTTTCTTTTACATTTCACATTGGTCTATTAATTCTCGTAGTAAGATCATTAAAATACATTGAGTATAAATCCATACATTCTTGGGTCAAGAAACCATTCACAAAATAACTTTATGTATAATTCCTATTACGAAAAAAATATTTCAATGTATAACCATTTATTTTAGTTGGATACATCCAATGGAAAGCAATGGGTCCTCCATGATGTATTTCGGTCAGAATATAGATAGCAAGATGCAACATGCATGTAAAATATTATGGAGGGAATATTTTCTCTAACTCATACAAAATTAATGGTGTCTCTTGCAATAGTTTTTCATGAAGGATTTGGACAATTTCTTAGAACAAAGTGCTCTAAAAAAATAGAAAAATCGAATAACTGAGACTCTCACATTATTGGATAAGAGATGAAGGATTGATATTGGAATCAACTCAAGAAAAATGATGTGATAATCATGAGTCTTAAAATATTTCAACTTCAACTATTTTCTATTGAACCATTTTGATATATTCCATGAATAGACATCAGGAATATTAATAGTCTCTAGCACTTCCAGAAATTTATTTTTTTCAGTAGGTGTCGTCACAAAAGAAGCACACGGAACTTGCCAATTATTTTCACTAATATAGACAAGATGCAATTCTGGTCTGATCTCCCATTCTACCAAGTCACGCCGAGATCGTAAATCATCTTTTTTTCCACTTGACATTTAGAAGAATTGAAAGCAACATTTCAGATATATTCTTTTCAATGTGCATTACTTCTAAGCAATGACCTAATAATTTTGTTGACCAATACAACAACTCAAAAAATATACTCTTCTTCCAATTGTAATAGGTATCATTGGAAACATTTTTTCTCTTTCTAGACTTCATTACATCCTTACCAAATGAATTACTGAAATCTTTCAATTCATTAAGAACATCAATTCTAAACATACACTGAGGTGGATCGTCAGTCTCCATGGTATTGTCAAATCATCGATGATTGTTTCTATATGGATGGTACGTTGGCAAGAATCGTCTATGTCCTTTAAAACTAAAACTATGACGATATTTTATTCTAGTCAATTGAATATTCTTCATAAAAGCAGGACATGTAAATTTTCTTTTTGAGCTCCATACAGACATCATTGCATAAGTAGGAAAATCATTGATCTTTCACATAAGCGAAACAAGCATCTGAATTATATCTTTCGACCATGCATCGAATGAGGGAACACACACATCACAAAGTAGTTTAAAATATTTTATTAAAGTTTGAATGCATACATCTATATCATTATCAGGATCAGAAGAGCAAGATATCAGTATACTCAAGAATGTGTAAGGATTTTTCATACAGAACCATGGGGGAATGTTATAAATGTGTATGAAACCTGACCATGTGCTGTTAGAAGTAAATATCTACCCAAAAAGATAAAAAACGTTACATGAATGACCCAAACTCACATTACGTACTTCGGCTGCAATTTTCAGGATATCGAGAATCAATTTTCTGCCATGAAAATCCATCTGCATGGTGAAACAACTCTTCCTTATTATTTTTTCTCTTGGCTTTATTCCATCACATTTTTACTGATATTTCATCATACCTAAAAAGGGTTTGTAATTTGGGGGTCAATGGAAAGTTTGAAATTACATTTTGTGGCACACGAGATGGTGTTCTATCATCTTTTGGCTTCCATTGAGAGGTTCCACATTTGATATAATCATTTATTTCAGAAGTTTCCTCCGAAAATAAGCTGCAATCATTTGGGGAGGAATGGATTTTTTTAGAATCCATGTTCATCAACTAACTTCCATGCCATATAGTGGATAGAGGGAATATCTTCATCATCGGGACGTAATTCCTTCAAGAGGGTAATAATGTAATCGATTGCAGTATTTGAAATCCCATATATAGTTTTCCCATAAAACAATCAGATTAAAAATTCCAAATTTTTTCATTTTACCACATTGATGATATACTGGAGTCATTGCAACGTCATTTAATTTTTTCACCCTATCAACATAATCATTTTCATTGGATTCATCATGTGTGATTCTATTGAAATCTTGTTGGATAGACATATTTTCCTTCTCATGATGTGAAATAAATGGAAACAGATCATATATAAAACTATCCAATTCAGTCCTATCATTTGGATCATCATCATTTTGACATTCTATTTTATCTCCATTGTGATACCACACATAATAGTTTGTTAGGAAACCATATTTGGTTAAATGATAGCTAACTTCTTCATGACTCAACCATGGTATTCCAACAGAATTAGAACATGTGAAGTGTATGCGTACACTATCTGAAGCCTTGTCATGTGCGAAATCAAAAAAGCTATTCAAATTATTTTGAAAATTGGTTGAAATCTGATCAGTTTCGTATATCCTACTTCAATACATTCTCTAAAAAAATTGCAATAAGTCATTTCAAAGATATTAAAAAATATTTAAGTTCAATAATATAAATATTTAGGTAAATTAAAATAGTATGATTTAAATAAAATCATAATTTACACATTACTCTATATGAAAATAATATTAATAAATACATCAAAATACAGTGTATATTTGAAAATAAGATACATAATTTAGAATTCCAATATAGAAGGATTTCCCAGTAAGATATTGGAATTAGTTCAAGGAATACATAATACATAATGGTATTTTTGGGATTACATGATTTTTATACATTAACTTCTTCAAGGAGATCAGGATGAGGAGTAGGATGAGGATCACATCCAAAGTAGTTATGGCCTCATCAAGTTTCACCTTCACCATGGATTAAATGATCCTAGTTTTGGGTCTATAGATCATATGATGGTATGGTAGAAACACCTATAAAAAGGATACCCAACAATTGTGACATCCCAAACTAGGATTCTACTCATTAGTGACCTGAACCAAGATGGACACTCATTGGAGAGGGACCATCAAGTTCTATTGTGTTTTTTCTCACATACGGATAATGATTTTTGGGAAATTCAGGGTCCAAGGAGGAGGGCAGTGGGCTATCCGGGGTCCACTCATGAGGGTGGGGGGTGCTGTCCAGGTTCCAGGAAGGAGGGGGCTGTCTTGGGTCCAGAAAGGTGGGTGGGGGATGTTCGGGGTTCAGGGAGGAGGGGGGATGTCCAGGTTCTAGGAAGGAGGGTGGGGGCTGTCCGGGGTCCAAGTAGGAGGGTGGGGGCTGTCCATGGTCTAGGAAGGTTGGGGTTGTCTTGGGTCCTGGAAGGAGGGGGGTTGTCCTAGGTGGAGCTGAAAAAACCGAATGGGGTTCCACTCTATAGTTCTAAGAATATATTATCCAAAGATAAAAATATTCCACCTGCAAACATGACTAATTTAAATTAATGCCTACTACAATTTCATGTCATTTAAGGGATTTGAGTTTTGTGAAAAGCCTATAAATACATTGATGTTCGTGAATAATGGTTTTTTGCCCAAATGTGTGTAAAATTCAGTAACGAGGATGATTTATTTCATTTAAACAATGTTATAGAGTATGTTTTTGATGAATTCTTGCATTAACCAGTGTTCTTGTTTATTTTCAAGTGAGGTTAGTGAAGAACCATGTAAGGCATGTCGTTAGAACATGGGTTCTTCCATTTAACCAAGTAGTCTTGAATTTCAGGACTGAATGTGGTTTCCCTGAGATCATTACTACCTACACTATAGTATGTCCAACACATCATGTGGGCATACCCATGAAACAATGACATTTGTAAATATGACATTTTTAGCACCCCATTCATCCAAACATACTTTTCACCATAAGGGATTGGCCTTGTATATTTAGATGGCTATCCATGTCATGTAATGTGTGTACATTACCATGTACATTCCCAAGAAACTAGATTATCCTAGACACCATTTCAACCGTTATACACACCATGTGAACCCTTATACCATATCATCATTATTAAAACAATTAATGAAAACTTACTAAACAACATCACTTTTTAAAGATAATCAAATTGAACATAGATCAATAATAATATTTTATATATCAAGTAAAATGAAGTCCTACTATCTTACATCCTAAATGACCACCCACAACCATGTAAAGAAAGTGTTTTAAATAAGTTATTGATGATAAAAAATGGAAACATTTTGTAAAGTTATCACATTTCATAAAACCTAATTATTATCCACAAATGTACCATATCAACCCAAAAAATAAAATAGAACCACTTATCCCACAGAAAGTACCATATCCATCCATTCTATACAAGTTCTATTGTATTTTATCTCACATATGAATAATGATTTTGGGAATGTAATATAGTGGATCATGAGCATTGTGTTCAAAAAAGGAAGACATCAAAAAATCTTCATTTGTGTGAAGAATAATATTCCCATAGTCCTCTTGATATTTTACCCACACAGTCATATTTTCGAGATGAACTTGTATCCATGAAACCATATGAGAAGCACGATGAAATACATTTGTTTTTCTGATTTTCCATGCATTTTGTGGAACCCCAAATTAGTGAAAATGTTCTTTGTGTTTTAAAAAGGTGATTTAATAACTCATGTATGGTGTTGAAGGCAAAATGATTAATGGTTATATTAGGAAAACTAATGTTAAATAAAATTTTGAATTTAACATTATGTGAATTTGTTTCATGATGAAGGAATAAGTACTACATTGGAAAAGGAGAGGTCCCACAGAGAGTTCGCTTTGTAGATATTTTATTCATAAAGAACATTGGATTATATGGTTATGTATTTCTTATTTATACTGTGAAGAATAATTAGGGACCACATACTATTTTTAAAAGTTCAAGAAGATACTCCATGTTCTATATTGTGAAAAGGATAAGTGAATAGTATGTCTTTATATATATATATATATATAGAAACATGATAATTGATATGTAATATACATAGTGTAAAAAAAATTAAGATGAATAAGATCTTCATATTTAACATGATCATAATGAACGATTGATTTTCATGAAATACAATGAATAAATATCACAAAAATTTCATATGAGTTCATATACATGAAGCTGTAAAATTTAACGAATTGAGATTAAAAAAACCAATTAATCTATAAAATTAGAACACAATAAAGAGACAACATACCCTTATAAATTTATATTCATAATGAAAACATTAATTGGACAATGTGTACACTGATGAAGTGATTTGAGTTCACAATTAGTGGATTAGTGAATCATAAAATTTTCTAAAATCCCTAGAAATAGGAAATACCTATATCCTTGAGAATAGAAATAAAATCCTTGTGAAGTGGTTGAAGGATATCTTTGAGAATAGGTGGAAGGAGTCTAACCTGGATGCTGATCGGATGGAAGAGGTGCACTTGTTCTAGGGTTTCTCAAGGGCCTCTAGGAGTCGGGTAGTTCTTCTGGAGTTGCGCAATCTGCTTCTTCAAAGCTTCTTGAATCGGGGGGGGGGGGGGGGGGGGGGTCACCTGCATTTGTTGAAATTGTGGTTTTTTTGACAACGATCGTTAAAAAATGTTGGTAAAACAATTCTTTCCCAACAGTTTTATAAAACCATTGGGAAAACTCATCTAAATATTACCTTTACCAATGGTTCATAAGAACCGTTTGTAATGAACAATTCATTCCCAAAGGTATGATGAAACCTTTGGTAAATCTCATCTAAATTCAATACTTACCAATGTTTCATGAAAATTGTTTGTAAAGAAAACCTATACCAATAGTTCTTTTGAACAATTGGTATTCTAGTGTTGGGAAAACAATGATTTCCGTTAGTGAAAGGTTTCACTCGACCATTATAAGCATTCAGATTAGATTCATCCAATTCCCATGATAAATTTGATTTTGTATTAGATATTTATTGTTTTTGTTTATATCCTAAAACCTAATCCTTGATGTTATAATTTTATTTTGGTATTTATTTGAAATTAAAAAATTATATCAATTTATTCCTATTTATAACACCTCTTATGTGAAGGATTTGAGAAATCACTAGGTTCATGAGATTTTTATGGTTCATAAAGATATATCAAACATTTCTTATGATAGGGATCCCTACTTAACATATTCTTTCTAGAGTGGTATGATGCATTATATGGTATCCCAAGTAAATTTGACCCAAATTTACCATCCTCGGATTGATGGCTAGATATAATGATCTATATAGATTCATGAAGTTAGGCATAGTTCTCATTTCATTGAATTTGGAGGGGCATGGTATTACTATTGGGGATTAGTTGTGGTTCCTTATAATTATATATATTATACATCCATAAACATTACACCATTTAAATCCTTATATGGTTTAAAATATAATTCTATTATCTCATATATGGAAGTTTTGGAGTTGTCCGTGGTGGGACCTAACTTAATTTAGGTGTTGTGGTCAAAGATCCAAATGATTCATATGAGGATGGCGGCATATCTGTTCCTGTATAATCATAATACAAACATTCATCATCATGATATCAATTTTATAATAGTTGACCAAGTGTTCTTAAGAGGGTCAACACAACCAACTCTTCAACAATAAGAAAATAAAACGATGTTGAAGTCGATAGATTAGGGACCTTCTTATGTCATGGAAGGGACTAGAAAATTGGATTTAAACTTGTATTTTTCACTAAAAATTAATTCCATACATAACATGTTACCCGTGACCTAATATAATAAATATACTTTATACCCATCTCATATTTTGAATATTCTAGACTATGATGTGAAACATGACATGAACTGTATGAGTATTTATTTTTATATTGCTGAATACAAAATGAATTATCCCCATGGTAATTACATACCTTTACTTTGTATTCAATATAAGTGTTGTTCAAAATCTCATGAGATGTTGGATTGTGAGGTGTTGGTGAGAGAGTTGTGGCTTGGTCTCTTGGTGGAATATTCTCCGTAGAAAGGATTTATTATTGTAGAAATCCTTATGGTGGGAGAATTATAGTATAAAGACTTTTTTATGTAATTATACTTAGTATGTTGGTTTATGTTTTTTAATTTGATCCTTATGATTGTTTTCTTTTATTTTTTAACTGTTAAAGGTGAAATTCAATTTAAAATTCATTTTCTATTTTTACTGTTCCAAACATGAAGCAAAACAGTTGTGGTGTCCATTAGATCCTCCTCTAGGAAATAGGAAGAGCAACATTGACAAGTTCTAGTCATGGTGTTTAGCATAGTGTGTGGGAGACCTGATATGTACCACCACTTATATGGATACCACTATGTAGTTGTGGATAGAATATTGGGAAAAATAGATTAGTTCTTCACATAATGGAATAGTTGATCCCAATATCTTTTATCTTTGATGATTCATTACACTGTGGTGGGGAACATCAGGGTTTGGTGATGGTGGTTTGATGAATTTAAATAAATTAATGGTTCTTGATCATACGAAGGATGCTACAATAGCCATGTGTATACTTAATGAGGGTTCTTGGAGAGACATATTTTCATTTTTCCAATATTTAAACATTTTTTCCCTTAATTTTTTCTTGGAATAAATTTTTTATCTTGCTCCATGTTGTGGTTTAGGAACGTTTCATCATTTAGGGGATTAAGGTGATTCACATCCTTCATGGAATATTATCTATAGATCTATGTTCTAGAGGACCAAATCAATTTCTAACCCATCATCAACCTTTATAGAAATTTCATTTTAAATAATTATGAGATTTTTTCGTTCATAATATTGCCTATATCTATTAAAATATTTCTTCCCTATTATATTTCAAATTAAAATATAATTATTATTTTTAGAATCATTTAGGTCTCATGAAATTTTCTTCCAATGGAATTGGGTTTGTGAGGTCTCTTTTTTGTAAATGGACTATAAAAAAATCATTGGATTCCATAAAATGATCTTTTGTTTAATAAATAGATTGATTAATTTATTTGAAGATGATTCTTGATAAACGATGTGATGTTTTTTTGGATTTAAAATGAAATTTTTTTTATTGAAATTAATGATCTTTAAATAAAACATGTAACATTGTATTTTGAAATTAAAAATAACATTTAAAAACGAATTTGGTATTTTGTGAATGATCATTTACTAAAATAATCTTTGATAAATTATTTTACTATAGATTTATTTATATAAATCATATGGGATCTTGGGTGATTCAATAGATAGTAACAACTATTCATGCTAGGAATTTATTCTCTCTGAATAACAATGTATTAATGTTTAAAATTCTAAATCTACATGATTGGAGAATAATTGTTTTTTATTTCATTCGAACTCTAAGTCCATCTAGGATTATGATCTAGGTATTTGTAAATAGCAGCAAAAAAATTTATTTAAGAATTATTAAAACAATGAAACTTGACTTAACTAACCCCAATACATATAGAATTGTTTTGGTAAATGAAAATCATATATTACAATAATTATTTTTGTAGAAATTATTATTCTTGATTATTTTATACCTTCCATTTAAAGGATTTAAAATCCTGTTTTTTATGAATTCTGAAAATTCAATAAATGTACATTTTTTAAAAAATTGACAATATTTAGTTTATTTAATAATATATATTTATGAAATGGAATGTTTTGGATCCTTATGTGCTAGTTCTTCTAACACCCAAAATTTTACTATGGGAACATGTAAAATTTAATTTTCTCGATGCATGAAAAAGAGATAACAATTTAGTGGTGATTTGTGTTCCTGATTATTGAACTTTTGATGTTTTTTATGACATGAAGTGTATGTGACCAACATTTAATGAGGAGATATTAGTTAATGGGTATTTTTGGTTTGTCATATCATTTTATTTTTTATACTTTTTTACCAAGTTTTTCCTTAATATTGATAACTTTATACTGATGTTGAAATATTATGGATTCTTGTCTAACATTTATATTTAGTTTTGATTCGATATTTTATAACAATTATCCTTGATTGTATCTTATTCTCGAGCACCATTCACTAGCCTGTGGGGATTAATAATTCCCTTTATTCCATGTAAGGGTTAGTTTGTGCACATTGTTCAACTGAAAATCAACATTATTTTGTGAAATATTAGATATAGGGAATGCGAGGGAGGGGTGGGGGGGGGGGGGGGTTGGTGAGGTGAGTTAGAAGAAAATAACCAGGAATATTGGGTGGATATAATTATATCTCCATTTTAATGATCACCATTTCTAAATCTTGAAGGATCTTTAGGATTGTTTTTTAGGAAGACCGAGGCTTTAAATAAGCGGGGTGAGGGTTTATGAGAGAATACTGTATTTTTTGGTAGATATAAAGAATTAAAAATTAATGAGAGATGTGTTATAATTGATCACCTTTTATATGTTGGTGGAAAAGAAATGTTTGAAAAATATTGATTTATTTTAAATGTTATAATAGAATTATTAAAATATAAAAGGGATTAAATTTAGAAAGTAATTAAGAGATGATGAACCATGGATGATCCACTGTCATGCACATATTTTTGAATAAAATTTTTCTGAGTTTTGTTTTCCTTTACCTTTTGTAAATAGTTTTACCATTTCTATTTATACAAATGCAATTAAATTTTAAAATATTTTACTTATTCTTTTCATTCAATGTAATTAAAAAAGTATTAAATTATTTAGAAATACTGATTAAAAATATAAAATCCCATTTACTTGTTGGAATACATTCAGGTGATAAAATTTTAAATAGTAATAAATATTCTGTACATGAAATGAAATTATTTTTAAATATAACAATTTTTATAGTCAACAAAATTATAAGGATATTTACGAGAATTGTGATTTATTTAAGATTAAATAAATATTTATTAATTAAATGAGGTTTTTGAATCATTAAAATAATTACAATATAAAATATGGTCTTATGTCAACTTTATTATAAGAATATACAAAAAAAGAATTTTTATCCAAAAAAAAATATTTCTTATTTTTCTAAATGCTAAAAGTGATTTTTCAAAATTCAAAATTTTATTTTTTAAATTTATATTCCTTCCCTTAAAAATGTCTATTTTTTCTATTAATGATGTGTCGCCATTATTATGGTGTGATTACATGTATATTATCTTTTTAAAAATTATATTAGTAAAATAGATTTTTATTATTATTCACATGAAGATAAATTTTCATAAAAAAAATTATCAAATGATAATTTTTATATGCTGAATTAAAAAATGGATCTCAATATATTAGATTAAAATCCTCAAATTATAAATTTTGATATTAAATTAAAATAATATTTATACAAATAACAGCAACAGTTGGAAAAAGAGTTTTCTAAATTTTGTGTTCTTAATATTATTTCTCATATATTACCAATAAAATTAGTGTTAATAAATATTAATAAGTAATATTTTATTTTTTAACCGTAATATATATTTTTTCATAAAAAAATGTAACCAATAAAATTCCAATTTCATTAAAAATACATTTTAAGCCTAAAATGATCATAACGTATATAAAATAAGACGATATATGCTAATAATTATATTTTATCAATTAATTCATAATATACTATTCTTTAAATATAATAAAATAAATATTTCATAATAATATTTATCCATTAAAAAAATTTCGTATTATATATTATATTTCAGATTCATTATTTTTATTTATAAAAAATATTATTTAATGTCTTTAGTAATAACTTATAAATTTTGAATATTTTTTTGATACATGTTTATCGAATTAATGTTTTAATTGTGTCTGTATTTTTAACAGTCTAATTCAATTACTATATATATTATTAATAAAATGATACATTTCATTCTCACTTCTTATGACACACATATTTTCCCATAGTTTCTGTTTTATATATACTAACTTTCATTCCTAATTAATTATTTTATTTATAATTGTTTATTTTGTTATAAAAATGTTGATTCATAATGGAAATGGTGGTCCATGTGAATTTACAGTTGAAAATATTTAATTATATTTCATTTATTATCCCCTTATTTCTTTTATTGATGTAAACATCCTTGATGTGTAATAATATATTATATATATTACATAGTTTCTAGAGAAATCATTGTAATATTCCATTATAATTTAATAAATTTTCATTATCATGGTTTATATACTTTATGAATCAAACCATAATTATGTATTAATTATTTTTATGTAATAGATTATGATTATTTCAAATTTTATGAAAATAAACTATTCGATATGCCACCAATCATATGAGATTATAGAATAGATAAAATAAAAAAATATAACTCAAATTGATTATATCATACCTTTGATAGAAAGTAAAATGAGGGCATGTTGGATGAGGTTGTTCAATTTTGGTGACCAAATGCGGAAACCTACTTTATTATGGTTTATTATTTAAAAAATATTTCATCAATTTAAAAAGAAAACATCATAAAAGGTACAATGAAACATGACTAGTGGGGACACAGGAAAAAGCCCTAGGCTTGGGATGAATTATGGTGTGGTTAGTGAGTTTAGATTGCAGTAAACCTCTCTAATGGTGAAATATAAAACCATATAACCCAATTTATATTTTCATAATATTGTATGACCGAACCCATCAAAACACATCAACCTCAATTCTCAGAGATTCATGCTGTAACTTCGACTTATGTCAGTTCTACCATTTACTAAAACAATATTTTAATATCAAACAACCTTCACCATTTCACAATTCCCTCTATGGTGACATGATCATTGGCTTCCCTTATCTTAAAGCCTGAATCTACACCAACAATCAACCAAACCAAGTATTGACCTTCATCGATAATGATATCATCCAGAACCCATTAAAATACAAATGGGTTAAAATTAATTATATGAAAATAAATTCTATGAATACGTGTGGGGTTATAATGTAGACACATGTATGTATAATAATATATCATTATACCAAAATATAAATTATTATTTAATTATATTTTCATAGTAACATGAAAAAAAAAACGCAGACACAAATGTTATATAAAGAATTAATTATATATATAAATACATCATTATTATTAATTTAATATTTTTATACATAAAAAGATAAGTATTTTTCAATATTAATATTCCATTTAATATTTTTGAAAAAACATTAAATTAAATCCATGTTTAAAATTTGATAACAACTTATTTATATTTTTCTACCGAATTATTTTTTATACTGAAATAGGATATTTATTAATTTTTATATATTCAAATATATATTATTTAACTATATCTACAATAAAAATGTAATATATTATTAAATATTTAAAAATATATTGTAACTGTTATTCAATATAATTCAAACATGTAAATAATTAAATTAAAATTGTATTTTATAAAAAAATATTCTAATTTCAAAAAACAATTAGTTTCTATTCAAAATATTTTTTTATATATATTAAGAGTCTAAATTTAATTATTCAATGATAAATTATACAGAAATATAAATGAGATATATATTTTAAATTCATGAAATGTAAATTTAATATTATTTTCCAGATTATATAATTTTATAAAATCGCTCATATGTATATTAACACACACATATACATTTTTTTTCTAAATCAAGAAACTATATATATATATATATATGAAAATATATAATATTCTTTACATTTACATTATATTCAAAAATTAAATTTTACTCAAAATTATAAATTTATAAAATCAAAATAATGTTTTACAGTCAATATATAATTAAATAAATATTTTTTATGTTGTGATAGAAATAGTGATAATGAATATCCATGATGTGTTGCAGAAAAAAACTCCATTTTTGAGCTGGTGGAAACTAAAACATAATTACGGTCTCTATATTGTCATTTTTTTGTAAAATCTATGAATGTGTTATATAATAATGAAAAATATGAACGCCTCTTTCGTATATTCTATAAAAATGAAATAAAAATATCATTTTTATGATATTTTATAGAGTTGAAATGTTTAATTGATTATTAAAACTTTTAAAAAATTAATTTGTTGAATTTGATTGAGAGTTAAATATAGTTTTAACATTTAAAGATATTCTTTCATGGAACATATCTTAAAAAATATTATATATCGTTTGATGATTATAAATCCCTATCAATTTACAATGAAATGTCTTCTTATAAAATTTTCTCTTATTTATATATGAATTTATTTTTATACTCCTATTTCTAATAACATATTACTCTATGTGTAATATAAAATTTATAATGTTTTGTAAGGATTGAAACCTTCTAAATCATTAATAGATTCACATAGTTAATCGATAAAAAACGAGGAAGGTGTATATTTTCTAAATATAAATAATTGTTATAAAATTAATATTAAAAACATTGGATAGATATAATATATTTATAGGGTTATAATTTCATCATTTATATCATATAGATTGAAATAATAAAAGGATCACAAGTAATAAAGGTGTTTTATAATTATTTATATTATATTTTAATTTGTGTTGCAAACTGTTACCCATTTAGTGTCACCAGATCCACTTACATCTCATTTGGACTATTGTTTGGAATATATGAGGAATATAGTAAATTGGGGTTTCTAGGATCTATGAACCATTTTATTAAAAATGGGAATGATTCATCAAATTATTCAATCCACTGTGTTTTTAAAGGATGAAATTTACTTCTGTATATAAATTATTTTAAACCAAATTTTTTTATGTGAAATGGCCTACAAAAAGTGTATTGAATGTATATAATTAAATATATTATTACACCCTTAGTTGGTTATTATATAAATAAATGATGTTTTATTTGAAAATATAAATTATATAAATAATCCATTATGTTGTCGGGATAAAACTATGTACTTGTTTCAAATATTTAAATATTGAATATTCATCCAAAAATTATTCAACATTGAGAAATAGTATAACATTTCTCATGAAATTTATTATCTCGGGGTAGAACATATAATTTTTTATAAGGAAAATAAATTATTTTTAAAATTTAAATGATATTTTCAACATCAAATTATTTTAATATTATGTCAGTTTAAATTCATTGACGATGTGTCAAATTTGATGGTGACCAAAAGCCATTTAGAAAATATTTATATGCTAAATTTATTTATATAATATATTTTTAAAAATGTTATATATGTAAAATGTGTTTAAAAGTTTAAAAATTATAACAAAATATAATTTATTGAATTTATTATTTAAATATTAATCGAAATTGATATTTAGTGACCATATTTTAATTATTTATAAGAAAATTATATAACATGTAGTTTTTGAAAAATGCTTACACAAATCACCATAGATTTACATATTTATAAAATTTTCTATAAATATAATATAAATTGGAATGTAAAAAATATCTTATTAAGTACTATAGAATTAATAATTTGAAATTTTTTATATTAAATAGTTTCAATTATTCAAGATTTTTATTTATAGAATTTCCATGAGAGATTTTTAAATAATAAAGTATTTATAATTATTAATTAAAAAATTTTGATAAATTTTTCTTTTATGACCACAATTATGAATTATTCATATTTTTGTTTTAAAAGATTTTTATAATTCATTGATATAATTTCTATATTCTGAATTCATCAATAATTAATTATAAATAGTTAAATTTTTTCTTAGGAAAGAAATTCAAATCATATAAGGAGTCATAGAGATGGTATGAAATATAATTTTGTTTTTTCTCAAATAATACATTAAATTATTTTTTATTTAATGAAAATGTGAAAATTAGGATAATGATTTAATTATTTAAATTTTTTATATCTAAAAAATCATTATTTTTATAAATTTATATAAATTACATTGCATCCAAATATATTTACATAGTTGATGGTACAAGATATAAATCTATTGAAATAAAAAAATTTAAAAATAAATATAATTAACGACATAATATTTTGACACTGTCAAACCCCTCTACAACACATAATGTGACATTACATCCAAAATTTATGATTTACATGACTATGATAAAAATAATTGGATATGATCATGCCTCAATTAATTGAACATGGATTTTCTTTTGTGCCAAGAAAATTTAATGGTGACCATAATAAGATTATATGAAAATATATAGTGTACTATTTGAGATATATTTTCCTAGGATACAATAAATATTAGGTCTATATAGAGAGGAAGGTGAGATAATCTATATGATGCATTGAGGAAGGACTTTCCAATTAAACTATATAAGAGTCATACGATATTATAAAAATGATGGTTAACCTAAATATCTATGATACTAGAGAGACATCAAAGAATACTCATTTCAAAATAAATATAGATAATTTAATTATAACGAATGATATGGAAATAAATTCAATCTTCATTTTTTATGTATAATTTAATATATTTTGTTTTTAAATAAATGTAAAATCTGAGAGTTATTTAATAAATTATTCTCATATAATAAATCACATTAACCATATAAAAAATTACTATTATATCTATTAATTAGGGAAAATTATTAATAGAATAAATGTTATAATATAGTACCAGAATTTATTATTTTTTCATAATGAAAAGGTAATGCTTTATATTTTGTACAAGAATATCACTATAAATCTTGTAGATGCCTAAAATGATTGCATTTTTACACTGGGGAATAATTGTTGACTCTAGAAACATAATTTCCCTTTAAAATATAACTATTGTTCTTGAAAAGAAAATTTTTTTGGGTCTATGGAAAAAACCAACAAGAGTTGAAAATAAAAATAGAGTAAGAATGAGCAGATATTGAAAAAATAGTTTTTATAGGACTCTCAAACTATTTTAGCAAAGTGTAATTATTTAATTTAGAATTATAGAAATCAAATTGTCAATGTTCATATATTGTTATTTATTATAGTAATTTAAAAGTATTAGTTTTTTGTCCTAAACTCTATGTACATGAATGATCAAAACAAGGATCAACATTTTCTTAAATAATATGTTGTATCCTTACGTCAATTCATTATTATATCATGCCTATAACATTATCCATCTCCTCTACCCCATCCAAATCCACATTGGAATTATTTTTTTAATATATAGTAACCATTTTTAAATGACAAGTAAAATAAAAATAAAAATTTTAAATATATATTACTATATAATGTAATGTTAGACGTTTTCTTCATGATGGTCAATATTATAAAATCATGATCCAGAAATAATACAATGATGTCACGTATATACAATTAGTTCTTATGTATAGATACAACTAAAAATCATATTTTAGACACCCATAATTATATAATACATGTTTCCATATTGTATGTTTTCATATTTCTTACATAAAAGGGTGAAACCTTTGAATATCTTCTATAAGAATGTTTTATATGGATTTTACATCCATATTTTACTTTTATAATGCTAAAATTTATTCAAATACATAATTATAACAAATAATTTTTATTTTTACCTTCTCAAAGTGAGTCCTAAATTAACTATTCAATATATAGAACCATATATAGATAAAATATCGAAATCTATAATTGATAAAATGTTTTGGTGGAAAACCATATTGACTTTTTCAGACATTATCTTACTATCCCCCAAAGTACAAAATTAGAGAGATATATATTCTTTTAATTTTTTCTCTCAATCTTTCTTTGTCCATGTCGACAAAAAAATAATGCATATTTATGAAACAAACTATGTAATTGTTTTTACCACATTATAACTTCATTATTCTCATTTATCACTATCAATTTAAATTTTCTTCTAACTAATCCATGATGATATTGAGGATAAATAAAACATGAAGTCACTAAAAAAATATGAATGAAACCACTTATCTAAATATTCATAGAAATAATAAAATTGTTGGATAAAATAAAAACAATTAGTTATAAAGAAAGATGTTTTTGGGAGTTCTACAACCACAGATGAGAAGATTAATAATTTACTAGCCCTATATCATTTATGTTATTTATATATCAATATGTTTTAATAATATCCATGATGATTATTTAATCAAAAGGATCACTAATCTCTTCCATTTTATTTTTTCATAAAATTCCCAACAAATTTATTTTTATAACATATATTTTAGCTACTAACAACTCATGTGTCTATTAATAATAAATTTTATTATATATCCCATCTTTTGAATTGATATTATAGAAGATGTTTTCTTAAATTTCTTGGAAGATCTGCCAAACTATTTTTTTAAATATAGTGATGATATTATATATGGAAAATAAATATTGAACTCACATTTTTTATTATGGTTAATAATAACATAACAAATATCTGATGTGTATAATGGAAATATATTTATTATATTTTTTATGATATCTGAATATTTTAAAACATTTAATCATTTAACAATGGATGAATTATATGATTTTTCTAATACAAGATTATGATGTATAAGATATCAATAATCATTTTCATTAAATTTTGTAACAGAGTATTTTTTAAATACATTGTTCTTTTTTAATCACAAATAATCATCAATATTTATGATTGATCCATCCTAAGATTTTCATATTGTGACTATATCTATATTAAATCAATTGTGATTGTGATTATATAATGTATTTAAATATAAATACAATTAACATGGTATGATTTTAATTTTTTGGGTGGTAAAATACCCATTTACCTCATTCATGAATTCTAAATCCCCAAAGCACTATTATTTATCAATACTTTTTACTAGAATTTATTTTGAATGTATTTATTGCTAAAATTTCCCTATATTATATATGTTTGTTACCCTGAAATTTTATATCCAAGTATTTTTAGTAATTTAACATGATTTATGTGAAATTTTTCATTTTTTAAACCATGGTAAAGTCTTTCATCATCACCGAAAAATTATGAATAAAAATTATAATCTTGAATAATTTGTTCTATATCAAAATCTCCACTATATTATATAGAGTATTCTATAAAGTATTTCACAATCTCATCGAAAATTGGATATATGTTTTTAAATAAAAATTGACTCTACATTATAATAAGATCATGAATATAAAAACTATTCTTAGATTTCAATTTATAACAGTGGTAAGTAATTCCATATTGTGTATATTGATGAATAATTCCTTTGATAAATTTGACTAATATGTTTTAACAAAATATTTAGACAAATTTTCAAATAACAATCGATGTGTTTTTATGATTTATGTGGTGTGTTGAAATTGTATGTTATATTTATTATAAAAATAATGGAACTGATTGAATTTTATTATAACAACTAGGACCGAGATACGTGAATAGTAACCAAGAGAGGATCACCACTAACCGTGGTAGAATTATCCAATGCCCATGGGCTAGTGAGAAGTTTCACAAGTGATATTTTATATTTAAGAAATTATTTATAGACTTTTAATAAAAATCTATGTAATTAATTAATTCTTTCAACATACATAAAAAATTATTCAATATATTCGATATTATAGAAAAATAACTACGCAAGTTTTACCCATTAATATTAATATATAATGTGAAACTAAAGATATTTATAAAAAATAAAAAAATATCAATGTATCCAACCCCAAAAAATATTAATTAAATATTAGTAATGATATTTTATAATCAACATAGCAAAAAATACCAGGTTACATAATTAAGGATATAATCATTATGGATCCTATAGAAGACATTCCACTAGGCACACCATTTATGTGGTAATAAAATGTGATGATATTAATGTTGCATGAAAAAATAAAATAATTTTAATTAGCTATAACTTTACATATTCCTAAATAAAATCATTTAAATTATCTATATTTCAACTAGAGTCTACATGCTAGGTGTGACCATGAATACTCGAAATGGAAAAAAATTGTGTGTTAACTTATAGAGTGTTTAAATATGTGCATGAATGAATATGAATAATAATATGAATATTTATATAATTTTTTTATTTGTATCCATAAAAACATGAACGAATGTGTTCATAAAATCTTATAATGGAATACTCACATAAATAATTGAGTCCCTATTTTATAACTATACATACATATACTGTAATTTTCCAAGTAAGTAATGAATAATAGATATTTTTATCCATTTCTACTAATGATTTAGATAGTGTTATAGAGGCTTAAAATGAGAATAAATCCAATCTTAAGCATGAAAAACACTAATATTTTGAAAAGATTGTTTTACTGCCCTTTGATGGAAAACCATTTTTAAATCAATATTTTAACCCTTTTATAAGCTATATTTGTCAAAATAAACTTATTAATTATTATTGGGACATTTAAATTTACAATGGATAACTTTTTGGTATTTTTTAACAATGTTCATTTTTTAATGAATAGCTAAAAATACTGTATTTTACATCAAAACTGCTTTTTCATCTAATTTAATTATATGGTTAGATTATATTTTGATTCGGGTTAAAATTTCAATTAGAATATATTTTTACCATTTATTCCAATAGTGGTTGTTGGAATTAATTTCACTTTGAAATTGGACATAAACTAGTGTCAATATTTTGATAATTATTGTTTCATAAAAACACGCTTTTTTCTCAGACAGCTGGAATTACTTATTAAATTAATTAATGTAACTTATATGTTTTGAATTATTTAAAAGAGACATCACTTTTGAATTCAGAATATCAAATATAGCATAGGGTGATGTTTTGGTATTTTTCTGAAAAACTTCAATTTTTGATGAATAGTGAAACCACTATGTGGTACTTAAAAAACTAATTTTTCGTTTAAATGAAATTTTACTACCACATTATTTTGAATTTAAAAAATCCAACATACATGGTTGTCACTAATAAGTAAAATGTGGTTCAATGGGATTAAAATTACTTTTTGGTGAATATTAACTTTCTTTGTTTTTAATCTTGATTAGAGGTAATTAGTGTCATTTAAGGAAAAAATGATATTATAATAAAATTAAAATACCTAGACACAAGTCCTACCCTTATTGGATGTGTCACGGGTGACCAATACAACCCATGGGTCTATTTTTGGGACCCCATGGAGACACTTGGGTAAGATAAAGACATTGATTCCTTTTATTTAAAGTGATAGTAAAAATGACAAAAACAAGAGTTATTTTACTAAACCAATTTTTAAATGGGGTTATAAAAGTCATATTTTTTACTATAAATATTAATTAGAAATATAAAAATATTTCCTACATCATATTATTTTTTTATAATTTTTAGACATTACATAAATTAAATTATTTATTACACTATGATGATGCAGCGATTACCTCATTATTTAACGATTTAAATAAAATGAAAATATAATGTAAAATATAAGACCTAAACTTTTCAAAAACCTATTGGATGGGTGGATTTAGAACCCTTATCACCTTATCCTCAAAATTTATAATTTTGGGACCTTTTGTATCTGATAATCATTTTATAACAAAGTATCTTTCCTTAACATTCCAAGAGTGCCCCTCCTCTCATCTTATAAAAGGACCCAACCTCTACCACCTTACCCACACTTCCAAACCCTTTTTCTCAGCCAACCCTAGCCCATTTTGTATCTCCACATACCTCTCTAACTCTTAGAAACCTTACGTTGGGCAGATGTCTTCCCAAGGAAGCCTTTTCACTTGTGTTCTTATGTTTTATTTTGCTTCTCCAACACCCTAATATCATTTTATTCATTTCTTTTGTAACAACACCAGTATCATCAATATACTTGGATGTATTTATAAGAAGTATTCGGGCTACACATACACACACCTACATCTAATGGTTAAAAACATAATGTTTCCTTGGATGGAAAATTTCTACCTCAAGAAACGATGATTGTTCAATATTCTTTTAACACCTTCAAAGGTGTCCATTAAGATGTAACTATATCTATATATTTTATATAATATGTTTATGTTTTACATATGATTCTATATTTTTCATTCAGGGCATACCTTTATGGTTTCCATTATGGGTAAACGCGATATTTTCATTTTAGGAAGTGCGGACTACCACCCCCTCAATGTGATTTGATTCGTTAATGCCATATGTGGGACGTATAAAGGATTTTATTAATGATATTATGTATGATATTATACTGTAATTATAATATAACTTTATATCATTATAATTCCATTCCATAAAATACGAAATAGAAATGAAAGTAGCGTTCATGCGTACGTACGACTTACCGTCTCCATGAACGGTGCATTTCATTTCTTACCTCTAAATGTTATGTAATATTATAAATGCATGTATATAATGGATATATATGATATATATGATATCTACCTAATGAGTATAACTCTGGATATAATGGATACATGAACAACTTGTAATTATAGAGAGTTTATTTTTGACTCATGTACCAATGATTGTTAAAACGACCGTTATTAACTTAAATAATTAGATAGTGTTCATGACATGTCAATAAGTGATAAAAAAGGAATAATGAACATGAAAAAGGTTATTAAACAAGTAGAAATTAACTCATGTTTATTATTCAGGAGATTAAAGAACAATCAAGTCAATTCAGATACGAGGTAAGTGAATCCGTCTCAATCTCCTTTCGTTGAGGCATATTTTGTTTTTATACACAACTTTCTTTTATATGGTGTATAAACCCCTTTGACTTTTTATGTTTATTCAAAAGGAATATTTTTTATAAAAATTGTTTTACTAAACGAAAAAAGGGAATGTTTTTGTCGTACGTATGCGGCAACAATGACTTCTCTGCTGCCGTGGCCAATATTTGAGTTTCGACTTCCTCTACAAGCCATAACTTTTTTTTAAAAGAAAAAAAGATACCATGTTTTAATTTTCTTCTATTTTGGTATTGAAAATGATTTTGGTAACGTTTTTATTATATCAATGTATTATTGATATATTTTGATTGAAATGTGGAAATGTTATGTTTTCTTTTATGCATGTTTTATGTGATACGATTATATTATGGTTCTTGGGAATTTTTATGAATACGGGTGGTTCCGTGATAATCTAATGGCGGGTGAGCCCGATATAGCTCTCCAATGCATTGTGTAACACGAAGGAGTTAAACGTTAAGGTTTTTCTGAAGAGATTTAGGGAATATACTGTGATGGGTATTTAAAACGTAACCAAGAGGGTTACTCCCTACGTAAGAATGTTATAAATTCCTCAAGTTACCTTTATGTCTTATGATTTCTATGATTTATTCATGATTTGATGGGGTATGTTAAAGTGCTTATGTTTTATGAGTAGAGTATAATTTCATTTATTCTTATGTATACATGTACCCATGTTTCCTTTCGATGTTTTTATATCCTTACTGAGCTTTTTATGCTCATCCCAAGTTTTTGAAATGTTTTACACATGTAAAGGGAAGGGTACATGATATGATGATAGTGTAAAGGTAGTTTTAAGAAAGAATCCATGTTTTATTTTAAATATTTTTCCATTGATGGGAAAACATGAATACTATCGTTTATTGTAACCACTTTGTTTTAATGTGGTATGTAATGCATGTTTTATGATCTAATTCTCTAAAACTCTAAACCTAAAATGATCCTTAAGGTGTATCGTTGAAATATCTCAAGATTAAGTTATTTTTAAGGATGGGGCCTTATAGTTAGTATCAAAGGTCAGTTTAGATAAAATTAGGAGATAGAATTAAATTATTTGATTATCCAAAAATATTTTTTTATGGTCAAGTTGAAATTATATAGAATTTAAGGATTACCATGATGCTTCATCTAAGACATGTTTGTTCAGAATGGTTTTCCACAGAGGAAACATAGAATAGTGCTAGAAATGCATACAGAAGGAAATAACATTCCGAATCAGCAACCTGAGATGGTTGGGATTGGAACTGAACAGTTTGATGCAGTAATGGCACAGTTGACTCAAGCGATAAATGGTGGCGGTATCCATACACGAGATCAGCCAGATTGACCGCAGAGGAACATGTCAGTGGTGGAACATTTCATGAGGGAACATCCCCCATCATTCAGAGGATCATCTGACCCTGTCCTAGCTGAAGGGTGGATTAAAACACTAGAGATGATTTTTGATGTCATGGTGTGTTTAGAGAATCAAAAGGTTAGTATTGCTATTTACCATTTGGAGGGTGAAGCAGATCAGTGGTGGTCAATGGTTAAAAATATCCGGGACGCTGATGATATTTATTCTCTCGTCTAGGATGATTTCAAATATATGTTTCTTGAGAAGTATTTTCCTAAGTCTGTTCAACTTAGGATAGAAAACCAATTATTTGAATTTGGGCAAGTGGAAGACTCAGTGGCAGCTTGTGAAGAAAGGTTCACTCGATTGGCAAGGTATTCTCCAAATTTTATCCGAGACCTTGATAGTAAAATCAATCATTTTTACTCAGGATTATATCAAAAATATCGAACGTAATTATCTTCTTGTGAGTTCATAATTTATGAAAATGTTGTTCGATGTGCTGAGAAGGTGGAAATGGAGTTTGCCAATGATGAAGTGTTCTATAACAACCTGCAGATGAAGAGACCAAGGTGGCAAGAGAAAGGAAAGATTTTTTCAAAATAGTCTGATGGTAAGAAAACTAAGTTTCCAGTTTGTGATAAATTTGGTAAAAGGCATGATGGGGAATGTCTTCTGAATTCTGGAAAGTGCTACCGATGAGGTCAGATGGGTCATAAGGCTCGTGATTGCACTGAAAAACATCAAGGTGATGGTAAGTCCAAATTTGATTTATAGTTAGTGAAATGGTGTAAGTGCAATGAGATGGGTCACTATGCAAATGATTGTCTGACAAAGATCTTGAGTGATGGGAAGCAATTAGACTATAAGCAGAAAGGGGTGGTGAAATCCATTGCAACTACTTCAGTAGATGTCGGTCCATCAAATGAAGTTGTATCAGGTACTTTGTTTGTTTTTCAGAGTAGGCCAGTGTTTTGTTTGATTCGGGGTATACACATTCTTTAATCTCTAAAAACATTTCTAGTAAAATGGGAATAACATCTCAATAAATGACTCTTGAACTTGGGGTAAAAACACCTGGGGGAAATGTTGAGGCAAAAAGAATTTGTAAGAATCTTCCTATCCTTATGTGTGGAAAGAACCTACTTGCGAACCTTATTGTTTTACCTCTAGTAGAGTTTGATGTTATCCTAGGTATGGATTGGCTCTCTATTTACCATGCTAAGATTAACTGTTGAGATAAATAAGTTTCTTTTTAGAAAGACATTCAGTTTGTGTACATTAATGAACCCTTACTGATTAAAATATATCAAGAGGCTGAGATACTTATAAAATATGTAAATGAATGTTACCATGCACACATCGTTGAAAATAAAGGAATTTTTCAGATTAATGATGTGCCAATGGTAAATGAGTATCCTGATGTTTTTTCATGATGAGTTTCCTGGAAAAATACTAGATCGGGAAGTTAAATTTAATGTTGACTTAGTTCCTGATGCAGAGCCAATTTCAAAACCCCCTTTTCAAATTGCTCAAACTGAACTTTTAGAGTTGAAGGAGCAATTGCATGATTTATTAGAGAAATGTTTTATTCGACCTAGCACATCACCATAGGGTGCTCATATTTTATTTGTTAAAAATAAAAATGGTTCAATGAGACTTTGCATTGATTATAGAGCCTTGAATAACATCACTGTTAAGAACAAATATCCTTTGCCTCATATCGATGATTTGTTTGATCACCTCCAGGGAGCTCATAATTTTTCAAAGATTGACCTGAGATCGGGGTACCATCAGATGAATGTAAAGGAAGCAGATGTTCTGAAGACTACGTTTCATACAAGATATTCCAATTATGAATTTGTAGTGATTCCTTTTATGTTAACCAATGCACCTTATGTATTCATGGAATTATTGAATAGAATTTTCCATGAGTTCTTGGATAATTTTTTGGAGGTTTTCATTGATGATATTTTGGTGTTTTTAATAGAAAATATGAGCATGAAATACATTTAATGGTTATTTTGAAAACCTTAAAAGAAAATAAAATTATGGGAAATTTAGCAAGTGTGAGTCTTGGTTGCAAAAAAATTATTTCCTTGGTCACATTGTTTCTAAAGATGGGATTACTATTGATTCTGCAAAAACAAAGGTTATTAAAGAATGGCCATGTCCCACAAATGTAACAGGGATTCATAGATTCCTTGGTTTGGCAGGCTATTACCAAATGTATGTTAGAAATTTTTCACGGTTATCTAGTCCAATGACTAAGATAACTCGGAAGGGTGTTAAGATTATCTGGAAAAAATAATGTGATGATTGTTTTCGGGAATTGAAAAGAAGATTGGTGAATGCCCCAGTTTTGGCACTACCTTCCAGGAATGGTGAGTTTGTTATCTACAGTGATTCTTCATTGAAAGGACTTGGTTGTGTCCTAATGCAGAACAGTCGGGTAATTGGTTATGCTTCACGTCAGTTGAAAACTCATGAGGTAAATTACCCTACACATAATTTGGAATTAGCTGTTGTTGTTTTCGCTTTAAAAATTTGGAGGCATCATTTGTATGGAGTAATGTGTGAAATATATACCTGTCACAAAACTTTAAAGTATATATTCACTTCGATAGAATTGACCATGAGACAGAAGAGATGGCTATACTTAATCAAGGATTATGATTGTAAAATTCATTACCATCCAGGAAAAGAAAATAAAGTGGATGATGCTTTGATTCGAAAACGTAATGCATCATTAACAATGTTGCGTTTGGAACGTGATCCTTGGGTTATGGATTTGATGAACTTTGGAATAAAAGTTTTTGGTGCAGGATGTTCTTCTATTTTGTTTCAGGAATCAGTGAAATCTTCTTTATCAGACAGAATCAAGAAAGCACAGAATCATGACAGTGAGTTGCATAAAATGGTAGAGCTGGTTCAGAAAGGTAAGTTGCCTGAATTCAACATTGATAATTATTGTGTTTTGAGATTTGGGAAGAGATTGTGTGTGCCTTTTGAATTATAGTAGAAGAGATAGTTGTTATATGAAGCCTATAGTCCTTCGTTTTCAGTTCATCCTTGCAGTACTAAGATGTACAGAGATCTACAGGAGTATTACTGGTGGGATGGAATAAAAAGAGATATTGCTGATTTTACTGTGAGGTGTTTGACAAGTCATCAGGTTAAAGCAGAGCGGCAGTTACCAAAAGGGATGCTTCATCCTTTACCAGTTCCAGAGTGAAAATGGGAAAATATATCCATGGACTTTGTTGTGGGATTACCAAAGACATCTCGAGGTAATAATGCAATTTTGGTTATTGTTGATCGCTTGACTAAATCTTCTCATTTCCTTACTATACGTGATACTTTTTCCTTAGATCATATATCCTATTTGTATCTTAAAGATATATTCAGGTTACATTTAGTTACTCTCTCCATTGTATCTAACAGTGATCACAGGTTCACTATTAACTTTTGTAAAGGCCTTCAGAATTCATTTGGCAACGAATTAAATTTTAGTATAGATTTTCTTTCCCAATCAGATGGGCAGTAAGAACGAACAATTTAGACATTGTAGGATATGATACGTTCTTGTTCAATGTATTATTAGGGATGTTGGGACCAACATCTTTCTTTGGTTGAGTTTTCATATAATAACAATTTTCATTCTAGTATACAGATTGCACCATTTGAGGCGTTATATGGGAAGTAGTGTCGAACTCCCACTTTCTGGGATGAAGTGGGTGAAAGGAAGCTGATGGGACCAGAATTGGTAGAAGAGTTGGCAGAAAAAGTTTAGCTGATACAAAAACACATGAGAAAAGCTCGGAGCAGGCAGAAGAGTTATGCGGACAATAGGAGGAAAGATCTCTCTTTTGAGGTAGGTGATCATGTTTTTTCAAAGTCTCACCATGGAAAAGTGTGATGAGATTGGGTAAGAAAGGAAAGCTGAGTCCGAGGTTAATTGGACCATATGAAATTCTGGAGAGAGTTAAGTCAGTTGCTTACCATGTGGCTTTACCTCCGAGTTTATCTCAGGTACACAATGGTTTTCCTTTTTCAATGTTAAGGAAGTACATGCCAGATCCATATCAAGTTTTGAGTCCAGAGGTCGTTCAGCTGGAAGAGAACCTCTCTTATGAGGAACAACCAGTCCAGATTCTTGACCATATGGAGAAAGTGTTACAGAATAATTTTATTTATTCAGGTAATGGTTTTATGAAAAAACCACAAGATTGAAGAGGCAACATGGGAATCTGAAAATGCAATAAGGGCTAAATAGCCCCACTTATTCGATAATTAAATAAATTGTAGGGACACAATTTTATAAAGGGGGAAAGGATGTAACGTCCCAAGTAAGTAATGAATAATAGATATTTTTATCTATGTCTACTAATGAATTAGATAGTGTTTTAGAGGCTTAAAATGAGAATAAATCCAATCTTAAGCATGGAATACACTAATATTTTTAAAAGAATGTTTTTCTGCCTTTTGATGGCAAACCATTTTTAAATAAAACTTTTGAAAATTTTATAAGCTCTATTTGTCAAAATAAACTTATTATTTATGATTGGGGCATTAAAATTTACATTGGATATCTGTTTGGTATTTTTCTGACAATGTTCATTTTTTTAATGAATAGTGAAAAATACTGCATTTTACATCAAAACAGCTTTTTCATCTAATTTAATTATATGGTTATATTATCAATTGTTTTTGTATTAATGTGAAATTATAATACATTCTTACCATTTAATCCAATAGTGGTCGTTGGAATTAATTTCACTTTGAAATTGGACTTAAACTAGTGTCAATCTTTTGATACTTATTGTTTCATAAAAATACGCTTTTCGCTAAGACAACGGGAAGTAATTATTAATATAGTTAATGAAACATATATGTTTTGAATTTTTTAAAATAGGCATCATTTTTTAATTTGTGATATCAAATATAGATTAGGGTGAAGTTTTGGTATTTTTCTGAAAAACATCAATTTTTGATGAATAGTGAAACCACTAAGTGGTACTTAAAAAACTGATTTTTCGTTTAAATGAAAATTTACCACCTCTGTGTTTTGAATTAAAAAAATCCAACATACATGGTTTTCATTAATAAGTAAAATGTGATTCAAAGGGATTAAAATAACTTTTCGGTGAATAGTAACTTTTAAGTTTTTAATCGCGATTAGAGCTAATTAGTGCAATTTAAGGCAAAAATGATATTATAAAAAAATGAAAATACCTTGACACATGTCCCTACCGTATTGGATGTGTCATGGCCGACCAAGACAACCCATGGGTCGATTTTTGGGACTCCATGGAGCCACATGGGTAAGATAAAGACATTAATGCCTTTTATTTAAAGTAAAAGTAAAAATGACACAAACATGAGGGATTTTACTAAACCAATTTCTAAATGGGGTTATAAAAGTCATATTTTTGGAAATTAATATTCATTATAAATATAAACATATTTCCTACATCATATTATTAATTTTTTAATTTTTAGACATTGAATAAATTCAATTATTTATGACACCATGATGATGCAGTGATTGCCTCATTATTTAATGATTTAAATAAAATGAAAATATAATGTAAAATATAAGCCCTAAACTTGTCAAAAACCTATTTTATGGGTGTATTTAGAACCCTTATAACCTTATACTTGAAATCTATAATTTTGGGACCTTTTTTATACGAAAACCATTTTATAACAAAGTATCTTTTCTTAACTTTCCAAGAGTTCCCCTCCTCTCCTCTTATAAAAGGCCCCCACCTCTACCACCTTACCCACACATACAGAGACTTTTTCTTGGACAAAACCTACCCATTTTGTCTTTCCACATCCCTATATTACTCTTAGAAGACTCACTTTTGGAAGAAGTCTTTCCAAGGAAGACTTTGAGCTCAATTAAAAAAGAGTTACCCGATTTAAAGGTAGTGTCATCTCTTGTGTTCTTATGTTTTATTTTGCTTCTCCAACCCCATAAAATATTTTTATTCATTTCTTTTGTAACAAAACCAGAATTGGGAATATACTAGGATGTTGTTATAATAAGGATTAGAGCTACACTTACACACACCTACATCTAATGGTTAATGAACATTCTGTTTCTGTGGATGGCGAATTTCTGCCTCACAAAACGATGATTGCTCAATATTCTTTTAACACATTCAAAAGTGGCCATTAATATGTCACTATATTTATATATGGTATATAATATATTTATTTAATACTTAAGATTCTGTATATTTCATTCATGGAATACCTTTATGGTTTCCATAATGGGTAAACGCGATATCTTCATTTTAGGAAGTGCGGACTACCGCTCCCTCAAAGTGATTTGATTTGATAATGCCATATGTGGGACATTTAAAGGATTTAATTAATGATATTATGTATGATATTATACTGGAATTATAATATACCTTTATATAATTATGATTCAATTCTGGAAAATACGAAATAGAAATGAATACAGCGTTCATGCATACGTACAGTTTACCGTCTCCATGAACAGTGCATTTCATTTCTTACCTATAAACATTATGTAATATTATAAATTCAAGTATATACTGGATATATGTGAAATATATGATATGTACATCATGAGTATAACTCTGGATACAATTGATACATGAACAACTTGTAATTATAGAGAGATTATTTTTGACTCAGTACAAATGATCGTTAAAACGACTGTTATTAACTTAAATAATTACATAGTGTTCATGACATGGAAATAAGTTATATAAAAGGAATAATTAACATGAAAAAGTTCTTAAAAAAGTAGATATTAAATCATGTTTAATATTCAGGAGATTAAAGAACAATCATGTCAAGTCGGATACGAGGTAAGGGAATCCGTCTCAATCTCCTTTCGTTGAGGCATATTTTGTTTTATACACAAATTTCTTTTAAACGGTGGATAAACCCCTTTGACTTTTTTGGTTTATTCAAAAAGAATCATTTTTATACGAATCATTTTACTAAATGGAAAAAGGGAATGTTTTTGTCGTACGTATGCGGAGACAACGACTTCTCCACTGACGTGACCATTATTTTAGTATCGGCTGCCTCTACAAGCCATAACTTTTTTTAAGAAAAATAATTACCCTGTTTTACATTTATTCTATTTTGGTATTAAAAATGGTTTTGATAACGTTTTCATTATATCAATCTGTTATTGATATCTTGTGATTGAAATGTAGAAATGTTATCTTTCCTTTATGCATGTTTTATGTGATACGATTATGTTATGGTTCTTGGGAATTGTTATAAAGATGGGTGGTTCCGTGATAAACTATGGGCAGGTGAGCCCGATATGGCTCTCCAATGCACTAGGTAATGAAAAGGAGTTAAACGTTAAGGTTTCTCCGAATATATTTTGGGAATATACTATGATGGGTATTCCAAACGTAAACAAGAGGGTTACTCCCTACGTAAGAATGTTATGAAAGCCTCAAGTTACCTTTATGTCTAATGATTTCTATGATTTATTCCGGATTTGATGAGGTATGTTAAAGTGATTATGTTTTATGAGTAGAGTATGATTTCATTGATTTTTATATATACATGTACTCATGTTTCTTTTCCATATTTTTATATCCCTGACTGATCTTTTTATTCTCATCCCATGTTTTTGAAATGTTTTTCACAGGTCAAGTGAAGGTTACATGATATGATGATAGTTTCAAGGAAGTGTCAAGAAATAATCCATGTTTTATTTTAAATATGTTTCCGTTGATGGCAAAAAATGATTACTATCTTTAATTGTAACCACATTTTTTAAATGTGGGATGTAATGCAAGTTTTATGAACTAATTCTCTAAAACACTAAACCTGAAAATATCCTCAATGTGTATTCATGAAATATCTAAAGATTAAGAAATTTTTAAGGATGGGGACTTATATATACATAGATAAATTAATAATGAATTAGAATTGGAGTGAAAACTGTAATCAAGACACAAATATACCACTAAGTTCATAGTGTCATGTAACTATTATTTTTCAACATCAATCCTTATTTTTGAAAGGGAATCATGAATACAAGTATGGGAAATCATGTAGATCACATTTTTTTTTTGAAATGGGAAAGGGTTATGCCCTATCAGGGAATTGTAATACAATCCCATTACATTTACCTATAAAAAAAATATGTGCAATACAATATTTTACAACATATAAAAAAATAATATCACCTATCAACATGATCCACATATAATAAATATTATTTTTTGGTGAACATTTAGTTATTTAAATATCATTCCTAATGTAACATTGTAACAAACAAAAACAATAATAAATTGTTTACCTTTATTATATAATTAATAAAATATATGCTATTTATAGAAAAAATATAATTACTAATATAATCCATGTATATATTACCACATTAAATTAAATTTATAATATTGAGATCAATATATACAGGGCATAACAAGTGACATAAATACATGTATATTGTATAAAAAAGTTGGCGTTAAGATTACTTATCCCAATGTGATTCTACATTTGATAATATAATATGAAAAAATATACATCTAAATGTTTTACAGAACAAATTTATATTTACAAATGTTATCCCAAGGAAATATTATATGACTATAGACGTGAATACTTATCCCATATAAAATGTGCCAAATTCAGTTTTCTTAAAGAAGTATATATAATTAAAAAAAAATTATATTGAAGTTTTATGATCTTATAGTTCATTAAATAAAAATATATAATTTTAATTTGTCAATGTGTTTCAGATTTCTTGATCAATTCATTATTGAAAGAAATCATTATTCATTTGTTTTATTTTAAACATTGTAAAAGTTATTGAAACTAAATCATTTATTCCCCAATTTTATCTTAACTTTTAAATCCTTATATATTATATCTCTCAACAAAGGATAAACATAGATATATGACCTATTACTCCATCATGTTTATATAGGTTTTAGTTATTTACTTTGTAGATAATGATAAAATCTCAATAATATGATGTTTAATTTATTTAATGTGTTGATGTAAAAATGTATATTTCAAAACAATTATACACCTATACTATAAATTTTCTAAATTATATGAAATAATTATGACTCAAAATGTTATATATTATTTTAACTATGTCAAAGATGAGTTATTTTTTTTGACGATTAATAAAAATAACATTTTATGGAATTCTTATATAAGTGTAATATAAAGTAACATTATGGATTGTAAATCCATTTGGGATTTTATGGAATTCCATTGATATTGAATATATAAAAAATGCATTTCAACAACTAATGAACTAACATTAACCAATAATTTTTAGAGTATATTTAAATTTATACAAATAAAACATAATTTATATTTATATAATGTAATATATTTATAAATTATCCTCTATGAACAAGTTTAATTCGTAAACATATATTTAAATTATGATGGATTATACACATTAAGTAATAATTTAAAAAAATTATAGATCCTATTCTTGAACCAACATTTCATAATATTTAAAATCAATTTTTCATGTAATGAATGTATAAAAAAATGATTATTTTAATTTATTAAAAATCTAAATGAATTTAATATACAAATAATAAAAAATATAATTTAAAATAATTCATTTATAGTACCTAAAATAAATGATAATAAATTATTAATAATTTGGAAAAAATGTGATTGAAATAGTGTATGAATAATTAATGAAATGACTTAAGTGATTTAGAATACTTACAAAAACTAGGAGAACAAGTAAGTAACTTGGATAATCACCAAATAATATTATAAAACAATGATATTTATTAATATAATTATATTAAAATAAATTTATTCTATTTGATAGCTTCGATTAAACAAAACATACAGTTTAAGTAAAAATTAATTTACAAATAAAATATCATAAATTAAATGGAATTATTATAACATTTATGTATTAATCGGTGGGAAATAATATTCATAAAAAAATTCTTAAACATATTTGTGATGACCCGGACCTCTCCGCCCCATTCGTTTGTCAAAAATAAGGCCACATAGTGTTCTGGAGTGTAAAATGGACTATTCCCACACTTTCCAGATGTTTGTAAGTACACGCCGTGTAGTGCGAGTACACCCCATGTACGACCTATCTAGGTATACCCCAAGTTCAAGGCCGTGTCCTTGCCCTGTGAAAGAAATGAGTATATGTTGTGTACCCCAAACTACACGTCGTGTACCCCCTCGCTGGGTATACCCTGTGTGGAAGGCAGTGTCCTCGCCATTTGAAGTAAACGGGCACACGACATATACCCTAAACTACACGTCGTGTAGTCCCTACCCGCGTACGCATTACCAGTCAATGGTAGTGTGTCGTGTTGAAGCCATGTCTTTGCCGTGTGAAATAAATGGGTACACTCCGTGTGTCCAAACTACATGTCGTGTTGTCCTTCCCCGCGTATGTGTTTCCCTCAAACCATGTGTTGACAAGTCAATGGCCACGGAGCCGTGTTGGAAGATACGTGGAAATAGTGTGAAATGGCCGAGTACATGCCGTGTACCATAAAGTACACACAGTATAATTTTTCTTTTCTCGCCAATAAAAGGAGGGGTCCCCTTCTTCTTTTCAACACACCCCTCTCATCCCCTCTCCTCTGAGCAGAGTTCTCCCAATAGACTTGAAGGCTCTTTTTCCATAACTTCTTCTTCAAAGATCCTATTTATGATCTGTCAGTGGCCATGGGATCATAACAGAGAGGAGGAAATTCTAAGCATGGATCAGTTGTTCTTACTTTGGTCAGTCGTTTCTATCTTCTACCCGAGGAGGGTTTTTTCGGGACTCGACAGAAGTGACCGACACCGATGGACGACTTCTAAAGGTGATCTGTGGGAGCATTGTTATCAGATCCTGTTGAGGCAAGGATCTTACCTTCGTCTCTCTAATTTTTGCGTCACGAGAGGTGGGTGTCCTCTTGTTTACATGAAACACATTTAAACCAGTTTAATAAAGTTAATAACTGGCTTACATAACGGGGATGAGAAGTTTGTGAATGTTGTTACTAGTTTATATCCTGTGATATTATGTTGTGAATTAAATAGGCTTATGACAACTGAAAATCACAGTCGTTGGGAGCCTTTTCTTGCACAATTAAATGTTTATCTATCTTCCTAGACCATTTTTGTGAATGAAACATTGTGGAATATGGAAATTCTTTAATCATGTAATGTTGGATAATTAAAATCTGGAACCCTTGTCTGATCACCCCAATTGAACAAAATGGAATAATGAACATGTGGGTATTGTCTTGGTTACGTGGCATGTGATGGGGGTGTTTTGTGCGTTGTTGTGGATCAGGTGAGAAGTGGGGCTATGATTGACTTGGTTATGGTTTGGTGTGAATGCTATAATGGTGACGGGCAGTGGGGCTGCGATAAATGGTATTAAAGAAATGATGATGTATGGTGTGGTTGTGGTTTTGATGGTTGGCAGCGAGGATGCAGAGATGGGTTTTAATGAGAACGGTCTATGGGTTATGAATAATAAATAAAATGTGGATGAGTTAATGAATGGTGGGGAATTATTGTGGAAAGGGGAATAATAGTTAATGGGGTTGGTTGGTTAATAAGAAAGACTTGGTTGTGTTGCTTGTGTTTTCCTAACTTGATTTGTGGATGGATGTGATCTGTTTTATGAATGATCGATGCGGTTAGTTGTGGATAGTTTCCGAGAAGATAAGGAACTAATAAACTAATTCTACTGAAATGTGAAAACCTAAATGGGGTTGGGGTTGTTAACGGTATGCATGCTTCGTAGTAGCAGTGCCGAGGTACATGCTCATTTTCTCTGTTTAGAAGCCATAGGTTTGGTTGTTTGTTTGGTATATATATATATATATCAGTATCTTTTGTGTTTTATCACACCCCACCCACGTTTAGCACATAGTGCTGAACACTCCCATTTCATGGGAGAGGGTGTTTTCCCATTAGTTACTAGCTCTTTCTTGCTCCTCCTTCCCAAGGATTTGATGTCTTGAGGTGACCATACACCTAATAATCTTCAAGTAGGTTTCAATTGGGGTGGATTGGCCCAAGACTCTTCGAGAAGGCTTACTATTTCCCAGGAACCTTTGGGATGAGGCCCAGGTGTGTGCGGGCGGGATACGAGGTTGTGAGGCCTAGGTGTGTGCGGGCGGGATACGTGGTTGTGAGGCCGAGGTGTGTGCGGGCGGGATACGTGGTTGTGAGGCCCAGGTGTGTGCGGGTGGGGATAGTATGGAAACGTCAGGATGTTCACCGTTAAAAAGAGTATCTAACTAATGGGAAATGATATGGGGTGTCCGATACTCTTTTTCTTATATACTACTACCTGTTGTGATTGTGTTTTTGGTGAGTGTGGCTGGAGAGGTTGGATGGATAGAATTACTTTCTAGGTTTGTTCTGTTGTTCTCACGAGACATTAGGATGTCTCCCCACTTGTGCAGGAGAGCTTTAGGTTTACCTACTAAGTATACTTGTATTCTCACCCTACGTTTACTTTCAAGTTTCTAGGAGGACAACCAGGGCCGTGCAGGACCCTACTAGTTGGACAGTGGGAGTTGTTGCAGTTGTTGTACTCTTGTTTTGTTTTGGTATTGTACTTTTGAGATTTCTTGTACTTTTACCTTGTTATAAAATTGTTTAAACATGCATGTGGGCTTGGTTTGGGGTTATTCAATACACTTGTTCTTTTCTTTTTTTTTGGTTGCTGAATTGTCCAATTTTCTGATCTTAAAATAATCTAAGTGTAAGGCTTCCCATATTTGTGAAAATTCATACCCTTGGTGCTAGTCGTCAACCCAGGGCCTACTAAAGGCGGGACTCTGGGGTTATTATCTCCCTTCCACCATTGCTAGCTCATGAGGGGAATCTTTGGTGGGAGGGGGTCGTGACAGAATGGTATCAGAGGTGATGGTTGAGATATAGGATAAAGTCTGGAGTAAGGCACAGTGAGGATTGCATGGGATGGTAGGACAACCGTGTTGGTTAATCTTGGTGTGTGACATAGGCCAGGGAAGACCGGCTAGGACATAGGATTTTAGGGGCCATGTGATCTGATGCTACGACTCTAAGCCTAGAGAACGACCAAGTGAGACCACATTGATTACTGGGTTGAGACCCTAGGGAAGGCACATGAATAATCATGATTTTGTTTTACTTTATTTGGGCGTTCTGGGAAAGAAATTCAAATAATGTGATAAAATAAAACAAACTATGAAAAATATCCTTACTACTTGGGCTTAGGCGATCCTTGTTTACCGTAAATCTATGGTGCCATGTTTTCATCCCCGGGTGGCTCAGAGGGCCGAGGCCTAGCAGATCCAGGTGGTCGATCAGTTGAGGATTGACCGAGAGGAGGAAGATAGCCAGTGGTAGAAGACTCTCCGTTCATTCCAGCGGCAGACCCTCAAGATGGATGAGGCTAGTACTTCGGATACGGAGCTGGATGGGTGGCTTGAGGACCTAGGGATCACTTTTACCTTTATCCATTCTCCGAGGGAGTACTATGTTCCCCTAGCAGTCAGTCAGCTGAGAGGTGAGGCGTGATCTTGGTGGATGCTCTACCTTGGAGAGAGGATAGAGGTAGAGGTTCCATGGGCTTACTTTGAGAAGGAATTCTAAGAGGAATTCCTTTCTTCAATGATCAAGGTGGAGAAGCGGCAGGCGTTACTCTCCCTCTAGTAGGGGAGTATGTCTGTACGAGAGTTGGGGATCATGTTCAAGGAACTGCTACGCTCTGCTCTGGATCTCTTTCTGGATGAGGAGTCTCGGGCGAGACGTTTGGAGGAAGTGCTTCGTCCTTCGCTCCAGTACGCTGTCACCCCCTTCAACCTTCCGGCATACTTGGAAATATAGAAGAAGGAAGAGGTTGTAGAGAGGATGAACTCGCTGAGAGGTGCCCCACGTGAGGGGTTCCAGCCGGGCTCGTCGAAGGGGAAGGTAGTCAGCAGCAGGTCTCTTGGGACGGGACCTTCCAGGTTCAGGCCAGTGGGGAGTAGGCCCCAGCAGTTCCATTTCATATCTTTGGGTCCTCGCCCCTTTTTCATGATCCTAGGACCGAAGTGTTTTTCTTGTGGAGGATTCGGTCATGTTCAGATCGGTGCTAGACCCGAGCCCCTTACGGTGGAGGTGGGATGGTTCAGCGCCCACCTTAGTAGCACCAGTTGCTGGTGAGGCCCTTCCAGCAGCAGCAGGACCATGCTCCTACGAGGGAAGACATTTTGGGAGGAGGCTGACCTCAGGGTGCTCCTCAGGGACCTTGACTAGGGAGTTGTTGGGGAGATGGATGACATTAGAGAGGCGTAGGAGATGGGCGTGGACAGTTGCACACAACAGAGTTGACAACTTCAGTAGGACCAGAGGTGGTGCGAGGTAAGATTTGTTTGTTCAGCACTCTTGTTTCTATTTGTTCGATTCGGGTGCTTCACACTCCTTTGTTGCACCTAGTCTAGGCCACGCTCTGGGACTAGACGTAGAGAGAATTTACATACCACTGGTGCTGAGTACACCAGTTAGGGGCCAGACGAGCATATCTTGTGTTTGCCGGCGATGTTGGATGACGTTGGGACCACATCGATCTAGTGGGGATCTTCTTCTGTTACAGATGCAGTCGTACGATATCAGCCTAGGCATCGACTAGTTGTTTTATGTTAGTGCTGTTATCAAATGCATCTTGATAAGAGTCGTGTTCTTCGACATGGATGGGTAGTGCGTATCTTTTGATGGAGAGAGGATCTATCAGGCGGGAAGTCAGCGTGTGGAGCCTCACCTTTCTTTGTTAGGCGGGTTATCAGTGGTTCCAGCTGATACAGAGATGGTTGATGTCCCAGAGGTTTTTGGGGAGTTCCTCGGTGTTTTTCCCAAGGAGGTTGTGACACTACCCCCCCCCCCCAACGTGATGTTGAGTTCGGGATAGACTTACATCATGGTGCCCGTCTGATTTCGATGACCCCTTATCGGATGGCACCTTCGGAGCTGCGGGTGTTGCGGATTCAAATTGACAATCTGATGTAGAAGAGTTTTGTTCGACCCAGTGTGTCACCATGGGGTGCTTCAGTTTTGTTTGTAAAGAAGACCGATGGTGATATCAAGCTATGCATAGACTACTGAAAGTTGAACCAGGTACCGGTCAAGAAACGTTACCCCCTTCCAAGGATAGATTCGACCAGCTAAGGGGAGTAGGATGGTTTTCTATGATTGATCTATGATCAGGATATCATCATCTGAGGGTAAAGGAAGGTGACATCTCAAAGATGGCTTTCAGGTGCAGGTATGAGCCATTCGATTTTGTAGTGATGCCGTTTGGAGTTACGAATGCACTAGCTGTGTTCATGGGAATTATGAACATTTTCTTCTGAGAGTTTCTGGACCAGTTCATCATTGTGTATATCGATGACATCCTGATCTAATCATGATCAGAGGAGGAACACATTGAGAATCTTTGGGCAGTCTTGGATGTCCTTCAACACCACCATCTTTATGGGAAATTGTCGATGTGTAAGTTCTTGATACAAGAAGTACACTTCCTTGGGCACGTGGTGTCTGAGCATTTAGTGTCAGTGGACCCATCAAAGGTGGAGGCAGTTTTTTATTGGGTGGCACCCAAGAGCATGGCAGCAGTTTGTAGTTTTCTGGGGTTACCAGGTTACTATCGGAGGTTCGTTTCGTTATTCTCTCGAGTTGCTGCTCCATTGACAACTTTGACTAGGAAGAACCAGGTCTTCCTATGGAGAGAGCAGTGCCTGAAGGAATTCAACTACATGAAGGAGAGGTTGGTCAATGATCCCGTACTCAGGTTTCCAGAGGAAGGGTTGTTTTATGAGGTATTTTGTGATGCTTATGGCCTTGGTCTGGGGTTCATGGTGATGCAGAAGAAGGGAGTGATCTGTTATGGGTATAGGCAGTTTCACCCTCATGAGCGTAACTATTCCTCCCATGACCTGGAGCTTGCAGCAGTAGTGTTCGCATTGATGTTATGGCGACATTACCTATTTGGGGAGTGCTTTGTGCCCTTCTCATATCACAAGAGCTCACATTATATATTCTCCCAGCGTGACTTGAACCTGCAACAGTAGAGATGGGTCGAGATTCTCCAAGACTATGACTTTGAGATCTCTTACACTAAAGGTAAGGGAATGGTTGTGGCTGATTCCCTGAGCAGGAAATCATGCAGGGAAGTGGTTCGGGAATCCACTGATGCTTGGAAAGCGGTGGGAGAGTTGGCTACCTTGCACTTGGATGCAAGGGTAGAGGGTGTTAGAGGCTATTTGTTCCAGATGACGGTGCAGTACTCCTTGTTGCAGCAGGTGGAAGAATATCAGTGGAGGGACAGCAAGGCAGAAGTAATGCGGGATCTTATTGTTTAGGGGAACGCTATAGAAGGATGGTCAGAGGACTGAATAAATAAGATGCTTTTCCATGGAAGGCTTTTGGTTCCGGAGGTGATGCATGAGGGAGTTCTCCATGTGTTCCATATCTCATCCTTGGCGGTACATCCAGGAGTTTCAAAAATGTACTAAGGCCTGAGGGAACAGTTTTGGTGGCCAGGGGTGAAACGAGAAGTGGTAGAGTTTGTGGATAAATACCTAGTGTGTCAGCAATTGAAGATTGAACACCGTGTTCATAGAGGTTTGTTGCATCCTTTAGATGTCCCCTAGTGGAAGTGGGATGAAATCTCAATGCATTTCATCACAAGACTACCATGAGCTCAGGGTGGTTAGGACACTATCTGGGTAGTGGTGGATCGACTGACGAAATCAGCTCAATTTGTAGAAATTAAGGAGTCAGGCCCATTGAGTACCTTAGCACATAGGTACGTGGATGAGGTGGTGCGTTTCCATGGGGTTCCGAAGAATATTGTCTCAGAACGGGATACTCAGTTTATCTCACGAGTCTGGAGGGGGTTACAACATGATATTGGCACCCAGCTATGCATTAGCACTACTTTCCACCCCCAGATCGGCCGGCAGACAGAGTAGACTATCCATACATTGGATTACATGCTGCAAGCATGCATTCTGGATTCCAGAGGGTCATGGGTATGACACCTTCCTTTAGTAGAGTTCTCCTACAACAACAACTTCCACTCTACTATTGGCAGGACACCGTTTGAGGCCTTTTATGGAAGTCCATGTCGTTCACCCATTTGCTGGGCAGAGGTTGGCGAGACACGTGCCCTTGGGCCAGAGTTGTTGCAGAGTACCACAGAGAAAGTCCAACTTGTACGTGAGAGGATGGAAGCGGCTCAGGACCGACAAGAGTCTTATGCTGATCATCAGAGGAGGACCTCGGAGTTTGAGATGGGAGATCATGTGTTCTTCAAGGTTTCCCCTCGACGGGGGATGCATAGGTTTGGTAACGGGAGCAAGCTCTCACCTATGTTCATCAGAACTTTTCAGTTGCTGAGGAGAGTCAGCGAGGTGGCATATCAGCTAGCCCTTCCACCTCAGATGGAGATGGTTCATGATGTCTTCCACATCTCCTAGCATCATCGATACATACACGACAACTCTCACTTTATCGACTGGGGAGAGTTTGATGTGGGAGGTAACCCGACCTTTGAGGAACGACCAGTCAGAATTGAGGATCATGAAGATAAGGTGCTCTGTAGACGAACCATTCTATTGGTTCGTGTGTTGTGGAGGCATGGAGGCCTTAGGGAGAGCACTAGGGAGGGGGAGACACATATGCACGCTTAGTACCCAGAGTTGTTTTGACTTGTGTTTTTCCCTTGTTCTTCTAAGCTTTGTTTTGATGTTATACTTTGTACCTTGGATGTATGGAATGGTTTGCATGTCGGTTATGAGGACTTTTGTTTCCTTGTTCTCTAATAGTGTGTAACACGTCCGGGTGTGTGGGGAAAGGAAAAACCTAATCCATAATCGAGACTCATTAATGCGGATGCAATTGAACCCGTGCAGGCAAGTTAGTGCTGCCAAAAGTGGATAATAAATCAACATAGGAAAAGTAATTTTTCCCCAAAACACGTGTTTAGGTAGTGTGTGGGTTGTGCGGTGTTGGGGGTAGTGTGAGTTGGAAAACAATTCTAATATATGGAAGTGGGAACACCCTATTCTTAATCGAGACGCATTAATGATGGTGCGATTAAACTCGTGTAGGCGAGTCAGTGCCGCTTAAAGCAGATAATATCTCAACATAGGAGAAGGAATTCCTAACACCTATAATTTGATTTGATGGTTCTGTTCCTGTTATAACATGGTCCCTAAGAGGTATCTTGTTGGGTTCCTCTAATATGGTTTTGAATTCTCAGGGAAGAGAATGTTTTAAGAGGTATCTGATGTGATGGACCAGACCTCTCCGGCTCATTCCATTGTCAAAAATAAGGCCATGTAGTGTTCTGGAGGGTAAAATGGTCTTTTCCCACACTTTCAAGAATTTTGTAAGTACACGTCGTGTAGTGTAAGTACACGCCATATACCACCTTACCGGGTATACCATGTGTTCAAGGCTGTTTCCTTTCCGTGTGAAAGAAATGAGTACAGGTCGTGTACCCCAAACTACACACTGTGTACCCCCTCGCCAGGTATACCCTGTGTGGAATGTCGTGTCCTTTCCATGTGAAGTAAATGGGCACACGCTGTGTATCCTAAACTACACTCCATGTAGTCCCTTATTACGTACGCATTACCAGTTAACGGCTGTGTGCTGTGTTGAAGCAATGTCTTTTCCGTGTGAAATAAATGGGTACACGCCGTCTGTCCAAACAACACTCTGTGTTGCCCTTCCCCGCGTATGCGTTACTCTCAAACTGTGTTTTGACCATTTAACGGTCGCGGAGCTGTGTTGGAAGACACGTGGAGACCGTGTGAAATGGCCTATTACATGCCGTGTACTTTTTATTTTCTCGCCTATAAAAGGAGGGGTCCCCTCCTCCTTTTCAACACACCCCTCTCCTCCCCTCTCCTCTGAGCAGTGTTCTCCCAAGAGACTCGAAGGATCTATCTTCAATAACTTCTTCGTATGAGCTCCGATTTACGATCTGTCTGTGTCCACGAGATCGTAATGACGAGGTATAACTTCTAAACTTGGATCCTTTCTCCTTCCTTTAGCCTTTTTTTCCAACTTCCACCGGAGGAGGTTTTTCCGGGACTCGACAGAAGTGACGGACGCTGACGGACATCTTCTAAAGTTGATCTGGGGGAGCGTTGTGATCAGATCCTATTGAGGTAGGGATCTTACCTTCATCTCTCTAATTTGTGCATCATGAGGGGTGGGTGTACTTTTGTTTACGTGAAACACATTTTAACAAGTTTAATAAATATAATAATTGGCTTACATAACGGGAATGAGATGTGTGTGAATGCAGTTACTTTTTTATATCCTGTGATATTATGTTGTGAATTGAATAGGATTATGCGTACTAAAAATCACGGTGGTTGGGGGCCTTTTATTGCTCAATTAATTTTTTCCCTATCTTTCTAGACTATTTTTATGCATGAAACATTGTGTAGTGTAGAAATTGTTTAATCACATAATGTTGGATAATTAAAATCTCGATCCCTTGTGTGATCACCCCGGTAGAACTAAATGGAATAATGAACCTGTGGGTGTTGGCTTGGTTATGTGGCATGTGATGGGGGCACTTTGTGGGTTGTTGTGGATCGGGTGAGCAGTGGGGCTGCGCTTGACTTGGTTGTGGGTTGGTGTGAGTGCTATGATGGTTATGGGCAGCAAGGCTGCGATAAATGGTATTAAATGGATGATGATGTATGGTGTGGTTTTGGTTTTGGTGGTTGGAAGCAGGGCTCTAGAGATGGGTTTAAATGTGAATGGGCTATGGGTTATGAATTATAAATAAAATCTGGAAGAGTTAATGAATGGTGGGGAATGATAGTGGGAAGGGGAAAAATAGTTAATGGGGTTGGTTGGTTAATAAGAAGGACTTGGTTGCATTTCTTGTTTTATCCTAACTTGATTTGTGGATGGTAGTGATATGTTTTATAAATGATCGATGTGTTTAGATGTGCATAGTTTCCTAGTAGTAAAGGAACTAATAAACTAATTCTTATGAAACGCGAAAACCTAAATGGGTATGGGGTTGTTTGTTGTATGCATGCTTCGTAGTAGAAGTGCTGAGGCACATGCTCAGTTTATCTATTTAGAAGCTATAGGATGGGATGTTTGTTTGCTATATATATACATCTGTATCATTTGTGTTTTATCACACCCACCCATGTTGATCAATTAGTGTTGAACACTCCCATTTCATGGGATAGGTTGTTTTCCCCTTAGTTACTAGGTCTTTTCTACTCTTTCTTCCCTAGGGTGTGATGGATTGAGGCGACCTTTCACCTTAGACTATTTAGGTAGGTTTAAATTGGGGTGGATTGGCCCATGTCTCTTCGGGCATTCTTATTATTTCCCAAGAACCTTCGGGATGAGGCCCAGGTGTGTGCGGGTGGGATATGTGGTTGTGAGGCCCAGGTGTGTGTGGGTGGGATATGTGGTTGTGAGGCCCAGGTGTGGGCGGGCGAGATACATGGTTGTGAGGCTTAGGTGTGTGTGGGCGGGATACATAGTTGTGAGGGCCAGGTGTGTGCGGGAAGGATACGTTGTTTTGAGGCCCATGTGTGTGTGGGCTGGCAGAGTGGGGCAGCATCAGGATGTTCTCCGTTAGGAAGAGAAGCTAACTAATGGGGAATAGTGTGGGGTACCCAATACAGTTGTTCTTATATACTACTACATGTTGTGATTGTGTTTTTGGTGATTGTGTTTTTGTTGAGTGTGGCTGGTGAGGTTGGGTGGATAGAATTCCTTGCTAGGTTTCTCCTGTTGTTCTCACGGGACATTAGGATGTCTCTCCACTTGTGCATGAGAGCTTGAGGTTTCCCTAATGAGTATACTTGTATGCTCACCCTACATTTACTTTCAGGTTTCCAGGAGGACTATCAGGGTTGTGCGGGACCCTACTAGTCAAACAATTGGAGTTGTTGCAGTTTTTGTACTCTTTTTTTCTTTTGGTATTGTACTTTTGAGCTTTACTATACTTGTACCTTGTTATAAAATTGTTTAAACATGCATGTGGGATTAGTTTGGGTTTATTCTATAAACTTGTTCTTTTCTTTTATTTTGGTGGTTGACTTGTCCTATTTTCTAATCTTAAAATAATAAAAGGGTAATTCCTCCCATATTTGTGAAAACTCATACCCTTGTTTCTAGTCGCTAACCCGGGGCCTACTGGAGGTGGGACTCGGGGGTCATTATCTCCCTTCCACCATTTCCATCTCATGAGGGGAATCTTTGGTGGGAGGGGGTCGTGAAAATATTTATTAATTGTTTATATAATGTATTAAATAAAAAAATAATTACTCTATTTTCAGTAAAGGTTATTTATTCATTAAGAATATGTTTCATTGAAATATTTTTTTTATAAAAATTTATATTTTTCTAAAATATAATTAGTTTATAATTATTCTAAACATTTTATATTATAAAATCAAAAATAAATTATATCTACTTATTATAATTATCATTGGGTGAATTTTTAAGATTTAGTTTGAAATGATTAACTTTTCAATGAACATTGAAGAAAACTAATTTTCCAAATACTCTCCGTCATTCTCATTTAATCAATTTTTTTTAAATATAAATTAAATTTGGTTCTATGTATATGATACCTTTTAGTTATAATAATATATGTAAATCCATTTGAATAAACTAAATTAATGATTTTGATTTAAGTTATTTCTTATTCATAATAAATCATTTTTCTAAAAAAATGTTTTTTATGGTAATTTATGAATTTATAATAAATTGAATGGCCCCATTTATAGTGACTTATTATTGAGAAATTTATACCATATTTAGAATCATGATGATAAAATTTATTAAATAGGTCTATTTAATTTTTTTCCCTAATGAATAGAAGTCGTAGTACAATTTATGAAGCTTAGTAAAGGGAAAGTGGATATATTATTTTCAAAATTATTTATTGTGTTTATAAATTTAAATAAATCAAGAATAAATCATATTTTATTAGTTTATTTGAAAATTTTCAATAATTTCACAATGCCTCTTCATGAAGTAGAGAAATCAAGGTAATGATTTTTAAAAAACCTAAAAATAATTTTTTTTCCATTGAAATATAGTTTTGCAATAAAATAATTGATAACTATAACATTATAAGAATTTTTTAAAGGTTTATATTTAAATTCCTTAATTTTAATTTGTTTTTAAATTTTAAATGAAATAAATAGTTCCAAAACATACAGTAATGATATTTAAAAAAACAATTTTTTGAAAATAAATTTATTTTGAATGATTCTAATATGGTTGAAAAAATAATATGTTTTATATTTATGGTTCTTTTTTTACTTTTATGTTAACATTCTTAACCCTTAATTATATAAAACATTAATATTGTGGTAATTGTAATGTGGGTTAATAAGGGATTAAAACTAAATGATAAGGGAGAAAGCACTACTAAAACATATCTATGATCTCCTTTATAAGATTATTTAGACTCATGATGATATTATATTTTAAATGAATCATTTATTATACATTATGACATGATAAATTTAAATATATTAATTTAATACTATTTGAAATTTCATGAATTATCATCGCTCACATATAATATGACACCCCTTCTCATATTATAAAATCACAAGAAGGGAAATTTATTTTAGAAATTTAATACATATAAAATCAAAACCAATATTCTAGAGTTTTATTATTTTTTCATAATATCAACTTTATAAGGACAAAGATAAAAGTAAAAGAGGTTATCCATAGAAGATGTATAGTTTTTAACCGAATGATTTAATTTTATTTATTCTTTGAACTCCTTAAAATATTTTTCAAATATATTGAAACTGTATCACTATTATATTATAAATAAATTTATATATATATATATATATGTTAATGGATTAACCTATATCTATATACTCCTCAATCAATTGGTAAACAAAATCATTGTTCATGTGTACGACATATTATTTTCTCACAAATCGATGTAATATGTTTTCTAACACTTTATTTAATGATTAGATATGATGAGGTATTTAATTATTTTATATAATATTTGTTACATATATATCATTAGAATAACATAATTTATATTCTAATATATTAGGTTTCTATCCACTGAAAAATTGTTATGTGGTTCGTGTGTATGTGTGGATTACTACATCCAGGAAGTGATGCGATTCTGTTTCGATAATCAAAACACAGAATGATATATATAAGTATATATGAATAAGTATCATATGATGTATTACATAATTATAATAAATTTATTTAAAAATATTACGTAATTATTTTGATTTTCATCTTTGAATAATAGAAATTCTTCATATGCGCATACAAGACATACCGCTATATATTTTTAATGTAGTTCATTTTCCATATTCATCATTCAAGGTTGGTTTTAAAAATCTAATTTATTTATATAAATTAAAATTATTTCATTATTATTATTCTTGCGATGATGTAAAAATTTTCAATTTTACAATTGTAATCAATTTAATGTCTTTCGGGACATAGTAACCAAATATTTTCAAAACATTTAACCTGGACATATTTGACAAAGTAATGAAAAAAAATATGTTAATATAGAAGATAAATTAATTAAAAAAAGTAATATTTTATTATTAATTAAAAAAAATATAAACTTAGTATTAAGGGAGATAGAAAATGGGCCTGATGAGACAAAATTGAGTTAATGGGTTTTTTAAAATAAGAAAAATTCATTATTTGATACTTCTACTTCAATGATTGTTGTTCCATGATTATATGTGAGAGGAAAATTTATTTCGTAATATTAAATTTTGGATTTTTTGATTGGATTTATATTTGTTCTATATAATCACTTCATTGATAGAAATATTATTCTAATGATACAATCTTTGTAATGGGTTTTCATGACACATTTGTTTACATGAGATTGATTTCAAATTTGATTTTTGTTTCATTATTATGGAGTATATGATTCTCTATTAACATGATATATCATGATTCCATTTATAATCATATAATTTATTCATTAATTATAATTTATTACCTTCATAGGTATTAGGATTTAAAATTCAACAATGATGTACATGTTTATTTCCAATTTACATCACTATTCAAGACTATATAGGTTTTTGTCACAATAATGGTAATTATATGATATTAATTTCCTAAACCTAAAATATTTTATTATAATCTTTTATGAAAAATTATATATTTAATATTAATTTTAATCTATAAAGGCTTCATAATATTAAAAAAACATTTTTATGAAAAACTGAAATTATTTTTTTTTAATTTGGGAATCATATTCATCAATGTAATTATTTTCCATATTTTTATATTTTAATAATATTATTTGATGATTTATTTAATTTATTTTTAACCTTGTTAAACCCTTTAAAAATTGATTATAATGAATATTATTTATTTTTCTGTAATTGAGTTAGTTATTGAGATTTATTGCAATATAGTAAAATAAAAATTACTTTTAACATATACTTCATGAAAATAATTTCTCAACGATACGTCTGATCATTGAATTATTTTTTTTATTTAAAAATTTTACTATATTTATTGAAATGAATATTTTTCTATAATATTTATTAAATAATAATATATTTAATAATGTATTTAATAGAAAATAAAGTATTTTCTTCTACAAATATTTCAAAAATATTTTTAATAAACATTAATCAGTGTGAAAATTATTTTATAAATAATATGCTCTTATGTGGATGTAATATTTTCATACTTTTCTCTCTATTAAATTGGGTGGATTATAATTTTGTAATGTGGTAGAGGAAAATATTCATATTTTAAATATTTTCCTTTCAATAAACAATGTATAAATTAATTATGTTTCACCGCTTTCATATTAAGAATTCTTTGAAATTACTATGTAATTAGCGGGACCTATTATAGCTTCGATAAGAATCATTAGGTTCCATGGATTTTTTTTTGGAATATTGTTGATTATTTTCTCATTTATGTACGATGTTTTGGAATGAGGCCATGATTGTAAGTTTTTTATGTATTGTCACAAAGACCAAATAGTTTGTTTATGATGTACAAAATTATTAATTCCATCATTATAATATTAGTTATTAATATCCATGGGATTATTTGTATAGTAATGACATGAATAATAAATTTTCTATAACATTTTTTATGAAATTATTTGATTATCACCCACTCCAGGAATATTATTCTCAATTCTCATGTTATTGAATAAAGTAAATGTGTTTTTAATTAATTACCTTTCCATGATGACTATTCATTATTTACTCATGGTAGTTTACCCTATAAAAATTCCATACTAAACATCAAGGATCTTCTATATTTTGATTTTGATTCCCAAGGATACAAATACAGATTCAAAAAATTTATCTGAGGATACATGTGTTTTACTAATTTTATGTTTTATATTTTATATCCCTTGTAATAGAGTATTTAATTTTTTTTATAAGCATTATGAATTAAAAAAAATATGGTTCTTTGGGATGTGGTCACATATATATAATTTTTTTAATAAAGTAATAACTAACTCTACGACACTGGGTTTATGGTCTTTACATTTAGTATTATAAAATGATGAGTATAAACCTATAGATTGATATTTTGGAAAACATTTATTAGGTAACCAAAAAATATATATATATTTTAGGATAACACTATGATTAATATATCATCCCAAATAACTATAATGTTATAGATTATAAGGTTTTCCTCAAAATAAATCGTTGTCATCATTAAAAAATTGATTTAGTTTTTTCAAAGATGAATCATAATGCAGTAATATCGAAATGAGTTTTCCAATTATATTTTTCCATAATTAGTATTTCTGATGAGTGCTTCATTACAGCCCATGTAGTTTTACAATTTCTTGGTTTATGATAGGTCTAACTCACATTTTCATTATGATCTATTATTATAAATTTGAGAATATACTATATTGAAACATATGATATTACATAGTGATTCAAGATAAACCTAATTTTTCTTAGGCCAGTAGTCTATCGATGATCATATGTTTGAAGTAAATTTTTTTTTCGTTTAATGTTATGAGTGTTCAAAAACATCAAGAATATTTTGGGAGAATATTCTTGTAATACAATCATTTGTCTTAGTGTAATTGAAAATTTTATTTTAGAATTAATATATTTTTAATTTTGGAAAATAATTACTAATATTTATAACCATTATCTCTAATATTGTCATTTATGTCGACATAAATATGGATTATTAAAATTTAAGAACATATGTATTATTGAAAACATGGTAATTCAATGTGTATTTTTGAATAGGATATTAATGTCCTTTTAGAAAAAAAACACTATATTGTTGGGAAACATTTTAAAATTAAAGAAAAAATATATTAATTCATAAAATAGAAATTTTCTTTAGGATTAAATTTTGAATTATCTTTTCGATGTATATAATATTTTAAGGTGGATTTATATTTTTTTCTACTTATTTATGGGAATGATTATAAAATTTAAAATATTACACGATTAAGAAAAATTCATTTTTAGATATATAAAATAGTGAGTGAATAATGTTGTTTTGAGATAAATTTTCATAGGATTATATGAGTTCAAGTCCCATATATTTTGGTTTTTGAACTTGGATATTTGTATTATTTATTTATTAATTTTTAATGATTATATTTCAGTGCTATTATTGAGTCCATGAATATTTCAATATAATTAAATTATCCTAATGATTATCTTACATTTTCTAAACATTACAATTTTGATTAAAATTTAATGGAAATATGAATAACATTATTTTCGTTTTTGGATTATGTGGTCTATTATAAATTGATGTTAGTGATTTGAGAATGAGTACACAGTCTTGAATACTCATAAATTTGATATAAATATTGTATTGTAGAGGAAAATGATTAATGGATTAAATTCCACTTCTAATATTTAATCATTGACATATATTTCTTTGTATATATAGAAAAATAATTCCAAATATCTTAGAAAAATATCATGAATAAAATATTAATTCCCATTGTGTTTATAAATTATTAATAGATTATAATTTTTACACTTAATTCATTTGTGACATGGTATTAATTTACATATTTATGATCATTAAAATTCATACAATCATTGATTACTGTAAGTCTACATCATTATTACTACATTGATTTTATCTGAAATGTATATTTTATAAAATCAAAATAATTTTCTCTTTATTGGAAACCTCATTTTGTGTTATTCTTAAATACATCTGTATTTATCTTTCTCTATATTTAATAGGATGTATTATTAACCCTTTCTATGAGTGTAATTTTAAAAAATTTAATTTTTAAAGATATAACTGATGTTAAATGATATAATCTATAAACTTGGGTATTTATTTTAAGGGGGTTGAATGTAGAACCTTGATCAATTTAAAAAGTATTATCTTTAAAAAAGATTTAATTTTTATTATTTATTACATTTCATGCAACATCAAGATTAAATTCACCACAATATAAAAGGAATATATTATTATTTAAACATAAACATTATAAACTAGATATTATAATTAGAGTGAATAAATAGTATTAACCAAATTATAATAATATAAATTATGGTATTTTAATTAATTGATAAAAAAAAATATGTGGGAACTTTTATTAAAAATTATTTACAATTTAAATATATATTTTCTTTAAAAAATGGTTATTATTTAACGTTGTGTTTTGAAATTATAATTAATTTCCTGAAATTTATGAAAATATTTATTATAAAATCTAAATAATTTATTATATAAGGGTATCAAAATTTTCTTTTGTGAAATTATTTGATTTTTGAAAACTAATTACTATTTCTACTAATAGTGAAATATAATTATTTTTCAAAAAATTTCATAAATTTTGAATATATATAGTTATCAAAAAGATCCATTGAAATCCTTTTAGGTATACGATCTGTTTAATATATAATAATATTTTTAATTTTATATTAATAATAAATATTCATGGAATTGATATAATTTAATATTAATTCATAAAAAATCACTTCTCTTAAAACTATTTTCTTTGGAATTAATGAATTTATTTTTAAATTGATAATTTATATCTTCATATTTTCAATATGAAAAATTGGATACCATATTTTGAATCATGATGTTCAAAGTTGGTAAAATTTCACCTTTTATTTTTAGTCATTTGGAATTGTAAACTAAGTAAATTTTTTTGACAACAATAAGGATAAAATGGGTCATATATTATAAATAATTCTGGAAAATGATTTTATATATCACTTAAACATGGATTGATAATGTTATATGAATGAAGATAATTAATTTCTATCCAAAACAGAAAAATAGTTTTATTTTCTTATATATTTACCGAATTATGATATTTATATTAATTTAAAAAGGGAATAAGAAGAATTTCATTATCATTAATTGAATAAAAATAGATTTCTAATATAAGGAGAAAAGAAACATATTTTTTTATTATAATGTAATATTTACAAATTATGTATTTTATTTATATTTATAATTTATGTTTAATATTATATGATGAATTAATTTCATTAAATAAAAATGCAATGCTCACATAATTCTTATGCAAGGAGTAGAAAAATCATCATAATGATTTTCAATACACGGAAATTAATTTCTTAATGAGTTATTATGTCTCAAAAAAATTATAGATATATATAATAAATTTTATGTCTTTAAGGTTTTTTATTTAATTTTTTCTTCATTCATGTTGTTTTAAAATTAAAATGAAATATAGATTTTTGATTTTGAAAATAACGATATGTTTTGTAAAATATAATTTTATTAATTGATTTAATATTTGTAAAAATATTAAATTAATATAAATTAATAAAATATTGTTTAAAAACAAGAATTAACTATTTATGCCTCCATTTTTTGGTGAAATATCTTGGCCCCCAATGTTTAGAATACATTAATATTCATTGAAATCGCAAAAAGGAAATTAGGGGTTATAAAATTAAATGACAAGGGTTAAAAAATAAGTACAATTTGAGGAAATAATATTTAATGAGAGTATATAAAATTAAAACCCTCTTATTTTTAAATTTTATAAATATGGTTCAATTTCTACATGATAAATATTTTATGTTAATTAAATAAATTAATCAATTCCAAGAATACCATACCATCGATTATAAAAAGGAATATAATTTCCACATAAAAATAAACTTAATGTACAATTTGGTTTGGGTAGACCCCACCATATTCTATTCCTAAAATCCACTTTCACATTAAACATGTATTTATATGGGAAGTATAACTACATTAGTTGGATTAATGTATGTAGCAAAGGTTATTTTTTGAAGAAGAGTTAGAACTTTTACAAAATGTTTATGTTTTGTTAATTATTTATATTCCATAAACTATTTTTAAATCATACCGAAATAATATAAGACTTATCTTTAATATATTTTGAATTTTTGAGGTAAATATAAAACCCAATGTAGTTTTTATATTCTATCAAATGGGAAATGAAACCATCATTTGTATGTATAGTGAACTATAACCCCATGAAATGATGTAATTTTTTCCCATCACCACATATCATAGAATGTTATAATGGTAGATATAATAATTTAATATGATACTCCTAAAAATATATATCATTATAAAAATAAAATATATCATCTACTTCCAGAGCATTGAATCTATTAGAATGTAATAATTTCATTCGTGGGTACATATTTACTACCACATCCATGAAGTGATGTGATTTGTTTTATATCACCATATCAAATGGTTTTTTTCTATAGGTATATTTAAATATATTATAAGGAAGTTATGGTAAAATAATCACACTAGAAATATAAAGTAACACGTACTTTTTTTCTATCAGGATATATAAAAATGGAAACATTACTCATGCACGTTTACAATATACCATCACCATGTGTGAAACATAGAACATTGTTTAGAGTCATATGTCATTGTTAGTTGTAAAAGTATAACAAATAAAAAAAATTATATGAATTCTAGGATTATAATTATATGTATTATGGAACAATGAACTATGTTACCATAATCAATTAACCAAAGTCATTTGGGAAATATGAACCAAATATTTGTCAAACATCTAATGTGAAGAAAATTTAGTTAAGAAATAAATATAAATTTAAAATAAATATAAATATAATAATAATTAAAATAATTTTTTAATATAATACATAAATAATTAAAATTATTTTCTTATTAAATATGATAAAAAATAAACATGATGATTCAGACATTAAATAATGAGGGTTTTAACTCAATTTCTATTTATGAGGTTAAAAGTCTACATTATGGATTATTTTATGCAATTATTATGTGAAAAATTATATTATATTATATAATGTTACATTTTCAATATTTTAGTTGGATATAAATTTTTTAAATACAATAAATTCATTGATTAAATTAATCTCCATTGATATAATCATTGTATGGGCTTCTCATCTCACTTGTTTCAATAAGATAAATATCTTTTTCACCATATGTTTCAAACACGTCGAATATATGATAATCCTTTTATATGATATATAATTATTAATATTATATTAAATATATTTAAATATTCTTCAAAATTTGTTTATTTCAAAAGGAATATGAATGGAAAGTTTCCAAATTGGTGAATGTTTATTTCACAATTTCATCTTTATTTGAGAAATTTTTTGTTTAATTATCAACTGGAATAATTATCAAATATTTCAATGTTATACCAAATTAATTTTTTATCCTCATGTTATTTATAAAAATTGTATAATTACAATTTATTTTCCATAATTATATATTGAATAGATTGAATGATTGTTTTTAAAGAATAATGACTTTGTTTTCTACCCTAGGTGGAATGTTTTTCCAATATCCCTATGATACATAAAATTAATTAATTTTTTTCAAAATTTTAAAGTTATTTATTATATATATATATATTTAACCATGATATAATTTTTACAAAATTGTTTATATGAAATGTATTTTTAATTTCTTAAATAACGAATGTTTTGTTTTTTTTACAATAGTGTGAAAGAAATATTTTCATTTAAATTATGCAGTATAAACTTAATTTACAATTATCATGAATACTCCATGATTTTAGTTTTTCTAGTTTCAATTTATATTTATGATTAAAATAAATTACTTAATTTAACTTAAATTTTTAAATTTTGAATATGTGATTTCAATAATAAAAAGGTGTTTTCTTCAACAAATATTCTATCTTTTATTATAATGTATTTTCATCTATATAAATATTATCTACATAATATTTTTATTTAATTTGGATGTGATATTTTTATACCATTTTCTATATTAATTTGGGTTCCCAATGATGAATATCTTTAATTTTTTAATATACTTATTTATTTTTATACCTTTTTAATAAAAATTATTATGTTGATTATATAGAAATCCTTTCATACGATGAATGAATTTGACATAATAATTGATGGGAGTGTCCCATTATTGCTTCTATATGAATAAATATGTGTTATTAGATATCATTTTTTGTAATTATTCATTTTTATTTGAAAATTCATTCAATTATTCATAATCTTTGATGGTTATATGAGCTCACCCTTATTTTCATTCCCAACCCCATGATATGAAGAAGAAATCATTAAATGGGTTAAAGGATATATATTATTTTACTATTATTATTTTGAATATTATTTCCAATATAATGTGAGATTCTTGTATGTATTTATTTTAATATGGAAAATAAACTATTCCATAAATTTATATGTGTTCTATTGTAAATAGTACCGATGTCGTAAAGCAATCACAATATATTGAATTCTAGGTTCTGGAAATTTACATATTTTTGATAGATGGGGTTTAATACCTAAAATACATTAAAAAGTAATAATTAAATAATAAACTACAGTAATAAACATAGAATAATGGAATAGATACTAAAACAAATGAAAAAAATAGATAGGTATATGATTTTATGAAAGAGAATATTAGTTAAATAAAAAAATGAATCCCACCAATGAGTATATAAATTTTATTACAAAATCACTAAATAACTATAAAAAATCACAAAGAAAACTATTCAACTGAATATATATGTTGAGATAATAAAATTGACTAATGAATATTCCAAAAAATAGATAAAAGGAATACTAACAATATAGGGTGATATCAATAGGCCTCATTTGAATCACAACTCAAAATCCATAACCAAGGAGGTATATAATGAAGGAAGAATAATGAGAGAGGGAGGGATAAAGAGAGAGATTTGAAAACAGAATTGGTTAAGAGATCATAAATAGAATCTAAAGGAGAAATAAAATAATGAAAATTTTATTATCGAGAAAGAGATGGGAGAATAAGATGACCACAAGGAAAACTATAAATAATATGTTTGAGAGGGAGGAAATGAGAGTCAATTGTGCCTAATAGTGATTCTAAATAAATTTAGTTTAATATTATATATGTGTCCCAACAAAAAAATTATCTAAGATACCTTTATAATATTTGGGGGATCCAGAAAACTTCTTATCGTAGCCTAGTATGATACCAGATTGTCCCCAATAATTCTAATGGTATCCTATAGAAAATTAATTTCCCACTACAACAACCACCCATTGGATATCCCCCAACTAATAACACCAAAACCTCATCATGAAATCAAAACCATATAAAAAATACTTAACCACATAATAAACAACCAAAATACAGATAAAAATCACCAAAAAATATGATCAAACATCAAAACAAACCATGACCCCAAATCCAAAATAAAAATATCAACGACAAAATATTATCATCAGCTAAAAAAAGATTATAATAACCCATATATGTAATTATAGAATACGCAATAAATAATATAATAACTAAAAAAACATTAACTATACATAATCCATAAACCAAATACTAAACACTATTCACCAAAATATATCAATATAAAATTATATAATAACATCCTATGATTCTATAAATACCATAAAACTACCATATATTATTTTATTATGCTTCCTTCCTTATGGATCACATATGGTTTTTTTATTCCTAACATTACATTGATATCAAAAATACTAAATACGTCCATTTCCAAAAATATTTATCAGAAATCATCATTCATTTAAAATTTCACATATAAATTGAATACGAATTTTTTTCCAAAAAACTAAATCATTTATAAACCCACATTAAAGAAGGTATATTTAGTTCAATACTAATAAGTAACTATATCAAATTTAAAATAAAATTTGGGACTAGATATTTATTTATAACAAATAAATACACACTATTTTACAAGAAAACAAAATTTTCATTTAAAAATTAATAAGTAAATTTATAAATCATAGATACCAATTACTTCAAAAAATAGTATGAGAGTCCACATTAATCATTAATGAATTTGTATTCCATTAAAAATATTTAAAAATATTATACAATATTTAATCTATAAATAATATTCTTTCTTAAGGGTTTAGGTTTAACAATAATTCAATAGTAAATTTTTAGACATAGATATTATAATAAATCCTAACAAAGTATTATATATAGGTGAAAAAAATCTATAATCAAACACTTAATAAAGTATTATAAAAACTTTTGATCACATTATTATATTTTATTTAATAAATAAATTTAATTAAATTATGATAAATTCAATTTAAAATAGTTTCATAGATACAATTTTTTAACTATACAACATATTTGATGGATCATTGGAAATTTTGGCTAAAATATTATACATATAATATTCTCTATTTTTTTATCAAACATATAAATATGAATAAAAAATTATCCAAACATATAGTGTGGACTTAGTACTTGGACATCCATGGTAACTTGATCTTCAAGTATCAAATCATATATCATGATTGGTTATTATCACATCTAATATATTAATAGTCTTATGTATGGTCCATAAAAAAATTTCATTAAATTAAATTATACTATAATACTAAAGAAAACTAATCCTTTACATTAGAATGGTCCCTGTTACTAGATAACCATTTATCTTATAGGAATTTCTTTACACCATGTTGTTAGAGACTACTTTCATTGAAATTAGTATATTAATATAAATTGATATAGTTCTTTTGATGAAATTCCTAGTTTTGTCCTTGTTTATTTTGATGATGAAATTTGAATCATCCATAGGTTGAAATTGTTTGAATAAAATCATATCATATTTTGACCATTTTGATTCACATGTCCACTAACAATAATTATAATAATAAATTCCAAATATAACAAATAATTATATGAGTGAATCATAAAATATATAATTTTATTATATCTAAAGTACAAAAAATAATGTAATATTTTAAATAAATAATCATGTAACAAGTCATATAATAAATTATAGATGTAAAAAAAGTCTCTAATCCAATATAAAACTAACTACAAAATTAAATTGAGATTGAAACCTAGTTAAAAGAAATGGATTTATAAAAGAGATGTGATATTTTTAAGATAACTATGAAACAATTAATTTCATAAATGAATGAAGTATATTGTATGTCATAAATATATTACATGTTGGGTATATATAAAAATATATTGTAGGGAACCACAAAAAGTGTAATAATATACACATTTAATAAATAGGTTTATATATGAACATGAATACTTATTTACATATGTGTTGTACGGTTAAGAACTGATCCACCAAAAGGATCCCCTCTGGGGTCAAAAAATATTGAAGGGAGATAATTTTTCCTAAATCCCCCCTCAAATAGTCCACTGGGTGGGGAGAACATAGATCTTATATCTCATAATTATATAAGTGGAATTACATTCAAGGATAAGATGATGAATGAGAGATAGAAAAATTTCCCAAAAAAATCTAGTACTAAATATATATGTAATAAGAAACAAAATTATATACATGTAGTGTCATATAAAATAATATTACTAAAAATTTTACTACAATTTATAATAAATAATATTAGTAGTGACCATAAAGCCCAAACAATGCTTAAAAAGCCACGAACAAATAATATCTATCTCAAACACTCTCTTTCTCTTACTGAAATAATATAAATATAATTTATATGGGATAAGATTAAAAATTATACTAAATATGACCCTCTCAGAGATTTTCAGGAAAAAGACCAATATTTCTCATAAAATTATAAGTAAAAATAAATAAAACTATCTCATCACCTAGATACATATACTATATTCATAGTCTCACTATTGATAAATCTCACCATGTAAAACATACATGAAATTATTTAACATTGTATTAATTACATTGGAACCCATCGAAAACATCCATAATATTTTTCCACTCAAACACAATGACATATGTTCTAAGATATATCTATTAATAATATCACATAAAAAATACACATAGTATAAATTATCATAACATATTTCACATGAATGACATCATATCATGATCTATTTCCTCATCACCATATAGTTACCAAGTAGTTTTTGGGATCCCTAAAAACTCTTATTTCAGGTATCATACAATTATTATGGTAATTAATCAAACATATATCCTACATCAAGTAGCGTACCTCATGCCACAAATGCACATACAAATTATATATATAAGATTATTTAGGGTAATATATCTGGAGTTACTTGTATTTAAATCAAAAAACAATTTCAATCATTTAGATACATATATGGTTAAATATATCCAACAATCATACCAACACATTATATTACCATGAGAAAATACAAAGGCTATAATTAGTAGATATAAATATATTCCCCACCATGCTTGATAACGATGAAATCTCAATCATATAGTCCAATGGCTATTAGTTTATATATATACAATGGTGGGTAGAATACAAAATCATAAAATATACAAGATATAATATTTCTTAAATAAACCGTAATAGAACTAAATAGGTCATAGGATAAAATGCAGTCAACATCTCTTGGAAACCTATATTCTATGTCTAAGAACTATATGTCATATAAGAATTGAATAATTTAACATTTCTTTAATTAATAAATTTATTTTAGTGAATCAATTGATATTAAATTTATTTAGTAGATTTTAATTTTTCAACATTTATCCATTCTTGATTCACTAACCATGATGAATAATTCCCTGTTATTCAGAGATAGTCTAAATGAGTTCATAATTTATCATGATTAACAACTATTATTATTCAATGTCACACTAAACCCTTAAGAAAAATATTTTATTGAGTATTATCATTTTTTAATTCCATAACCTCTTTGAAACATTCTATGTATTAATAAATGTAATTAATATTCCAATAAAAACTATCTTATACAATTAGTGTGGAATGTATTTTAGGAATAAGAAACACTTCCATTAAGATAGTTGTTAAAATATAAAAAAATAATAATTGAACCATTTATCTAAATAATAATAAATCTATGATTAAAATAGATAAATAACTCAATTCAATCCCTCATATCATAATGCATATCTCTATGAATCCCACCATCAAATTAATAAAATGCATAAATAAATGTGGGATTCGTCACTCATATCTGATCATTTAATTTCCACATTAATATCCCATATCTTCACACAAAAATATTTATATCAAGAAAAATATAGAGGTGATTGAAAATAAACAGGGTCAACAGGGAAATAAAGCCCTAAATATAAAGTTCCCGACTATTACATCAAAGTTATATCTCAACCCCCAAAATTTAACTTAAAAATTTAATAAATTTTTTTATGTTGAATTAATTGAGTCATTAATAATAGTTTACGTGTATGAGAAACATATTAATATATCTATTTCAAGTTATTTGATTATTTAAATAGCTTTGGTAAAATATTACAGATTCAAAAAATCTATGAGAATGTACTTTTGTAATTTTAATTTCTTAATTATAAAATTAAAAATAAGAAATTTTTATTCACATTCTATATCAATTATCCTTATATGGAATAACATTTCACTAATCATGCATTAATAATATTTTGATTTATACAAGATTATTTAAATCAATTGATTTCACAATCTTATATCCTAAAAATCATTATCCAGCCAAAAATTATTGGATCGACATTCTGCAGCCAATTTTATCATACTAATAGAATCAAAATAAACATAAAAAACGACCACATGAATAATCATAGATAACATATTATCTAGAAAATAAATAGGTAAACGATTACCATGTTTAGAAATATAATATCACCACTACCACAAACCCACTTTTTAATCAATCTCTTAATTACATAGGTCAATTATGAAATAATAAAAAGGGATAAATAATGATTTATTTTATATTAAAAATTTATGTATGTGAGAAGAATGAATCATCTTACACAATTTTGTCATTTTTCGATAATGAGATCAAATCAACAACATGGATCTATAATCATCTATTCTATTTAGAAACTACATACCTAAATGAAATTATTTCCAAAACCATTCCAAACAACATCAATTGAAATCTATATAAATAATTAACATAAAAATATATAACATTATTATATGATTTGGATGATGTGAGATTGATATAAGAAGAATCCAAATTAAATGTTTAATAACATAAACCATATCACCAAAAAGTGTTCTCTAAATTTTTTTATTGTAGAATCTATTCAAAAAAGGGATTTATGGGAAATAAAAAATAAATGTAGGAAACATAGGTTCCATGAGATAATGATACTAGGATAAAAAATATATAGTGTTATGGTTGATTAAGGGAAAACATTAACTTATGATACTGTGGTTTGTCTCCTTAACAAAACTCCCTAGAGAAAAATATAAGAAAAAACTATAGGCCAAGGAATAAATCTATGATGACACCATCTTGTTCAAATACACATTAATTAATCATTCAATAACTCAAAGAATTTTATACCTCTTTTTGTTCATTTGAATTATTTTACAGGTTGGATACCATGGATGAGTAACAATACATGATCTTAGAGATGCATATATTCTTGATTAATGTAGTGGTTGGAAAATTGATTTTATGTACAATGGTGTGTGGATACAGGGAATTCCAGATGAGGTCAAAGTGGGGATTAAAAATTGATAAAAAATTAATAATTCATGATTCAATGATGATGATTCAATAAGAATTACATGATGTACTGATGACCAGAAGATATTTTGTTGATTAATATAAAACTATCAGATGCATTTTTTGTAAACTATGGGTAAATCATATAACTAGTTTGTTAGGGTGTGTCTTAGGGATCCAAAATTATTATGAAATACGATCATAACAATAAAACAAATGCGGTTGGATCTTACTGTTGATAGAATATAATGAAATTATTGATAATATATGTAATAGAATTTCGACGTGTAATATATACCTGTATCGATATGATTAAATCATTAGTGTTGGGATATTATATATTAAGGTCCATTTAATTGTTAAAATATAAAAATGGTTTGGGTAATATTGCTTTTTATTTATTTCATACTATTATAAGATGATGGTCTTGAGTGATGGATAATAACTGGATCATATAAATGGGTAACATCCATTAATGTGGTTTGGAAATGATATTATTTTTATTTTATGATTTCACATGCAATCCCACATTCATCAATTGATATATAAACCCCGAATGTGGGGGGAGGGTGGTGGGTGGTTTCTTCAACATCCATGATGGTGAGTAAATTATTATATTATGTATCCAACTACCTTATTATAATTATTTTCATATAAATATTGGTGTATCCAATAATATAACAGATTTTTGTTGTTATTATTCTAATATAATAAATGGTTTTTTGTTAACTATATATTTATATATGTGATGTAGTTACTGGATATATAAACAATATTAATATTGTGTCATCATGGCTCTATGTATGAATGGCTTTTTGTGAATTGGTTGTGATAGATTGAGGTATTATTAATTATCACAGTCTGTATTGGTTTCTAGACTTACTCATAAATAATTATGTGATGGTGGTGATGATGATAGGGATATGTCAACCTATGCCAACATTATATACCTATCCTAGTTTGGGATTTAGATGGGTAGGTAAAAGGCTCAACTCACAAAATGGATAACCTTGATATTTGACATTATAATATTGAGTTGCGTAAAATTAATGCATGGGAGTAAAATACTAGTGGATAAGTGGATGAATGGTATACAATTTTATAATTAGTTATCTAAATTATTATTATATAATGATTGATCTATTTTGATAATGAGAAACAAGCATTTCATGCTTTTGTGATTAATTAGTTTTATTATTTTATAGTAGGATTGAGAATTAATATTTAACATTACTCATTGGTGGGTTTTGGGAGAATTCTATTAAGAATAAAATTATTTTTGACACAATGTATATAATCTATTTTTTATTCAATATCAATAATTCAGTGATCATGTTCGAGGTCACATTCTTGAATTATTCTTTGAGCATAATTCATGAATTATTATATTTTATTATTACAACCACGATTAACTTTTATTACATTTATATTTATATAATGTTCGTGAATTTAATTACATGTGTTGGGTTTTTTTTTAATTTTATAAATTTTAATTATTAATAATTTATCCTTCATATCCAAAAATCTCAATCTCAATAAACCTTTTTAATGAAATTTCACTTTTGATTATGAATAATATAAGATCAATTTTATTCCACCACTCATTGAATATTGGTGAATGGATTCATGCATTTTTATCTCCATTTATTCATTATTTATAATGGTGGGGGTGAAACACCCATGACCAAATATGGATTCAGAGTTGGTGTGGAATTATATTTTTTTTAATATGTGAGCTAGTTATATTTTTATCAATGGTTAGTAATATTGTTTTCGGGCATGAGACACATCATGTGTGGTATTTTAGAAATCGTGGGAGGCTTAATAAACATCTTAGTGGCTCAAAAAGAGAATCGGTAGAGTATGGGTGGTCGATAAATCCATGCTATTGTAGTACCATTATATCATCAGCGAGATCATTAAATTGTGATAGAATCATTTTATCAATTTGGGTTTTATAGTGGGAATCATATTCTTCTCTTGTTTTTAGCTCACATGGCTGGAGGCCCTCTCCCCTGTCACCCAAATGTTACTCCGTGAGTTATAGTGATTTTCATTGTAAATATTTTGGAAACTGGGGATATAGAATATTTCTACCCTATTTTCCACCATAGAATTCTTTTAGTTATATTTGATAATATTCCAATTTTTGTTGACAGATTTTATTTTTCCAGAAAATATTAAAATTTCTCGATTTTGAAGGGGATTTATTGCATTTTAGGTATAGGATATCCTAAGATAATGATTAGGAGTGGTTGTTCACTTAATGATCAATAGTATGTCAGAACATATAACTGATAAATTATATCATTTAAAATAAATTAAAATATTTTTATTTGTTTAATGATTTTATGATATTTTATGGAAAATGAATTGAATATATGTTGTGGGTCTCCCCCATAATATTATCTTTGATTCGAGTGTGGCATGATGACATGGTGTGGTTTATCCTTAGTATTTAGAAGTATTTTGAATTTTCAAATTTATTTTAAATTTTACAATTAATTAATAATTATTGATATAATGTTTTACGATCTTGGATGGTCTATTTCAACCGCTTATAGCCCTTATGAGAAACATTAAATTGGCTCTAAAATGGATTACTTTCTCGCATACATTGATGTGGAATTAATTCTTATATGTATTAAATTTGAAAATTTGGGAACACCCCCGAGGGATATTTTTTTGATTAATTTAATTAAAATTAACATTTTAAAGGAACAAAATGTCTAATTAAAATTTGTTTTCACCATTGGTCAGGAATAACATTGTTGAGGCACCTTGGACCCTTCACACTAAATGGTGGTTCCATATATTGTTGAGACACTAGGTAGCCTCTTCACCTCATGAGAGGTGAGGCCAACCCAAATTAAACCCATTTACACATACGTTGGACTATATAACCTCTATAATGGGGGCACAATAATGCTTGAAATTTATGGTCTTATATGTCATGGGGTATCTCTTATAAGGATTTTGTCTTTAACGATCATTTAAATATGTGTGGGATAACTGATCCTATCACTTAAGATGTGATCGGTCATTGGTGGAAATACAGAAGGTTGACTGAGATCAGGATGGGCCTATGAACTGGCAAAGAGTGACCTTGGTAATGAATATAGTTTATGCAGACAATCGTGAATATTCACTATGTAGAGATAACCATACCAAAAACAATACCATGTTACATATTAGATGATGATGTGGGTCATGTTACCTATAAAGCCTTATGAATCGACATGAAAAACAGTTGAGACTATGTTTCCCTATAGAGCAACTGAATGTTACTGAAAATGAATAAACCTAATGGCATCACTATTTACTGTCAAACCCTAAGAGAGAATTTATGGTCATTTTCAGAGAATATTATGGGTATTACTTGAATCTCAAGGAAATATGGAGTAATAAATTGGATGAGAGATGATAATATAATTTTTTTAAAATACCTGTTTATGTTCTGCAATTATGGTGGATTGTTGAATATACAGATTTTGGTTTCTAGTTATGAGATTTGGTTATTCCATTATTCTAGTAGTGATATCTAGATTGGACATCCATATGATGAGGGTTGGGAAACATGTATACCTATGTCATGAATTGGAGAACACCCATATAGTAGTATTACCAACTTTTTGGGATACATGGATTTATATCTAGGATGTTTCATGGTGTAACATCACATCCAATCTAGGAGGGGGAATTTCAGATGGGTTTTGTGGCCAAAAATCAACCATGGGACAACTATATACCACGGTATGGTAGGTCTAGTAAAATGGGGTGGGCATGGATTAGTGTTTTTTTATCATTATGGAAATGTGTTCAAAAAGTGAGACTCTTTTAGGGGAGATATGTGATTATATACATCATGAAAAAACTCATATAGGTTCTATTTTTAATACTTATGGGTCTCTTCTAATTTTGGTATGAAATATATTTGGGAAGAAATATATATACTAGAATACTCCAATTATGATTGTCTATGATACTAGATATCATAAACACAAAAATAGTTTTTTATGCTATTCTTATTATGATTACATATCATTATCAAATAAACTTTTCCATCATGTTGAATTAATTATTATTGTGGTTAATTATTTGATTTTTGTAGCTCAGCATCTCACATTAATATGTCATTGAATCCCTACAAGGTATATGGCCAATTTTTTTGTTCGATTTCAAGTTATTAACTCACACCCTCACTGATCCACCACAATATATGCGTACTGAGTATAAATTCACATGATTATAGGTAAATGATAGGTTTAGGACCAGGTATGATCAATCATGATGAGTTAGACATGTACATGTAGAAAAAAATAAAGTATAAAACATTGATTTTGTGAAGATAGAGCACTCATTTTCATTTTTTGTAATATTTATATGTGTTGTAACCTTGTAAAATCATCATTTTATGGTTTTATTGCTTCTATATGGAATATATTTATAGGTTTTGATGATTACTTAATCCTCCACACTTCAATTATTGCCAATGTAATCTATTTTAATATTCTTTCCATTATTATTAACTTATATATTGATGATATAGGCTCCACAGGTAGCCTTAGTACACTGCTAAAACTTGTAAGAATCATTTGAAATAGGGAATGAAGTTTTCAATGTATGATAGTGACTATTAATTAGGGTGAGCTTTATGTTACAAATTTGAATCAAAGCAGTTATTTTAATTTTGATACACAATTTTTGTATTACCTATAATAGAGATTTAGGAATGAATTTGAGTATGTGATTGATATTATACTTGTTAATTAGAAACATTTTTTCATATTTTTATCCATGGTTAACAGAGATGATATTTTTTTTGTTTCCAAATTTAATATTTTATATGATTTTTACCTTGATCAAAAAAACCAAGATGTTTTTTATTTTAATATTACTTATCTATTTTTGCACATAACCCATTTAATATTTTCTAGTTACTTTATTTTTAATATGAGACTATGTATTCTATAAGTGTCTCATACATCATATCATAAAAATGGTATTTACATGACATATAGTGATATTAATTTGTGGTTTTACCCAAGGATGAAGAAAAAAACACTCTAAATATTCAAAAAATGCTCATAAGTGGTTATCGAATATATGTATACAGTGAAATTATACTCAATATAAGTGAATATTGTATGTATTTACTTATTATAGAGTTATATATACATCTATTGTATCTTTTTTTTGATGATTATGAAACCATCTCTTAGTGTATGGGATGTGGTGTGACCCTGGTGGGTCAGTAGGGTGTTAGATATCTAACAATAGAAATATTGTGGGATACTATTATTTTGGATAGGAAATTTAATTTAATAGTAACCAACTCTACAATGTTTTTCCACAGTATTTTTGATGTAATTATACTTAATTGAACTATGGGTTTATTCTTCCACTAGTACTAATTATCTAGGTTGGATCCTTGGTTATGTTAAGAGACAAATAATGTACCATTAAAATCAAAGGAATAATCCCATTTTCATATTTTTATTATGGTGGGTAAACTAAATGTGGGAAGTGGTAGAAAATTTATTTTTTGATATATAGTACCTCATGAGTAGGATCATGGAATTTTAATGTCATCAGTTGATATGGGACAGTGTATGATGTCTCATAAAATCTGGCCTTCATGAAAGGTGTAAACTATGGGATATGTGGTTAGATCTAGTGGTTGTGATGTGAAACCTAATTGGTAGGGATATTTTTAATAAATAAATGTCTTTTAATATGACCCATAAAATAGCGAGTCATTATTTGGAATGATAGGGGGTTTGACCCATCATAAGGGATATCCCAAGATTGAGGATCCCATTGATGAATAATCCCATATTTGTTCTTCAAGTTTTGAGAACGATAACAAAGATGTTATCCAAGATTATGGAATAATAAATAATTTATTTTAATATGATAGAACATCTAGGTTATTTTTGTATATTTTATAGTTTTGATGAGAATTAAGTTTCAAGTATGTGACCCTATTGAGTAGTGTGTGTTATTTTTCTTAAAGTTGTGGGGTGAATATTAGCATAGTTGATGTTGGAATATCATATATTAATAATTTTTGAGTAATGGTGGATTCTAATGACTGTAATGGATCTATGTGGTTGATAAAAATGTAGAAGATATGAACAAATACATGGATTAATGATGGAAACTTACAGTTATAGAATGATTCAATGAGGTGGGAAGTAATTTCTGGGATCAAGGAACCATTGAAGTGCGCAACACTAAATAGGTGTTCCATGGGATCTTTGTGTGTGTGGATAATGATGTTACATGGATCATGTATTTAATTTACATTTTTTTAACATTATTCAGTTAATCATGAGTCAAGGGATGAGTGGTTTTTCATATTACAGGAGTGGAATATGGGTAGCTCTATACTGGGGATCCCACCATAAGTCCTTGAGGGAGGTGACCCTATTTATTAGTTGAAATATTGCGGTCTCTATGTAAACCATTCTCACGAAAAATAATTTGAAATGAATTTTAAATTCATATTGGATACTGGTATTATGAAGGGTTGGACATGACTATTTTTCATGTACGGATTTGGATGAGTAATAATCAATGATAATTGGATGATTGTTCTTGTAATGTGATGATAATGATGCACCAGTATTAGAGAGTGGGATTTAATCCAAACACTTGTGAATAGAATATGAAAAATCTCATGGTATTAATAATGGGTTTCAATGATCATATTGATTTTATTATTCCACTATAGAAATTCAAAATGAATGTTATAGAAATGATTGGATTATAATAATGGGAATTAAGATCAAGATTGATTTTGAAAAACTGAGGAGGTGTCTGATTAATTGTTTATTGATACTTGAGGTGAGACTTGATGATTATTTTTATTGACTGATGGTATGAAAACGTGGTATATTTGGTTTTATTCATGTTCTGTTATTATTTTGAGGGACTTTCCGTGGGGTTTCGCCATGAGTAGCAGCACCCATATCAGGTGTTGGAAACATACCAAAATTCAAGCATTAGTGTATTTGAGAAGAATCATTTAATATAGTTTTTACTGATGTTTCTACCTGAAATTGGATATTTCAATATAGAAAACATACTAGGTTTTTACTTTTGTATAGGATGTTGTGTATCTTGGATGGTGAGGATATTTAAAGGAATATCAAATGTTATCATATTTTGAAATTGGGAGACTAGAGGTTTGAAATTTTATATTGGAGTTGAAAACTAGGAGTGAAATTATTATTTTTGACTGACTATAATGTTTGAAACTATCCTAATAAATTTTTAGGATATTAGATGCATTGTATAGAAAGTACTAATAACATTATGATTTCAATAGAATCAAGATTAGATAATATGACTACTATCTTATAGAGGATAACATCATAGTTTGAACGATATATTTGATGATGGAATGTTTATTTGGGATAATATATACTATGTAAGTGAATATATGGGTTTCTAGTGGTGGTTAAGAGTTTTGAGTAATGTTTTATTTTTTTAATCATTATATGTTCAATGTGGAACATTATAATAGTGTTAAGATTTCATACATGGAACATGTAAATTTTAGTAGGAATTCATGAGTAAGATGGGTCACGATTTTCAAATGGATAGTTACCAATGATTCTCTAGGATGAAAACTAATAATGTGGGAGGTTGTAAAACACCATGAACATTCTAAAATTCAATATTAATATGGAATTGGAATATTCCATTTTGTTAGGGGTTGTTTTTTTATTGAATGTTTTAAATATGATTCTGAGGCATAATTCATAGTAATGGATGTTGTTTAGACAATGTGGGGGGGGGGGGTTCAAGAGTCATTATAGGAACTATGTAAAGATATAAGTGTGTCCAGGTGCCAATATATACAAAATATATAGAAGTTCCACCAAATATCCATTCATGGTGACATTTTAATATTCCTCTTCATTGATTTACCAATAATATTTTATCCTCAAATGACTCATAACTGGTAGCATTAAATGGGGAAATTGTCCTTTCCCGAATCATGAATAGAAAAGACTAAATCCCTGCTTCCATTTATTTTTCCCACATGAGGATAGATCCTACCCTCCCCTCATTTGTTTTTGTTTATCCTTATTTTTGGGTGAAATTTCATCTTTATTATTAGTGGAGATCCATTGTACAAACTATTATCCTTCATCAATTATATCTCATTCCTCTTTCATGTTATGTAAATATTGTTCTAGATTTGATAATAAGATGATATTTCAATGATGAATGGTGAAATCACCCAATTAACATGTTTATTCTACCAATATTAATTCATGTATCATTTATGATAATATATAGTTGTGAACAATCATTGAATATTGAATGGAAAATCAGGTCATGGAATTTTATAAGTGTTTAAAATAAAATTAAATGAAAATTATTCTTGTTCTTCTGAATCTTAAGGAATTTTAATAGAATGGTTCGAGAAATCTTATATAGGTATCCAACAGTAATATAAAATATGTATTGGTGTGGAGTGATGTAACCCTTTGTATTTACTGAAAATTACTGAGTTAAATATAATCAAATAATAAATTATAATTGTTATAAATAATAAATTGTTAATGTTTGTATAGAATTAGGTGTTTGAGAATCTATGTTAAGATTAGTTGATCATGGATGTTATTAGACATGCTTATAATGAACTTGGATGTTTTTTATGGATATTCGACAAAAATTAATTACCTTTGATAATGATTGATAGCCATATGTAATCACCCAATGATATTTTTAATCGTGTTTACTTCATGTGGATTATAGGGTATTATATTATCGGAAGATCCATGGTTAATTTATTTCAATAGAATGTTTTAATAAAATTTTATTTTATTAATAAAATACCATGGGTCACAAAATATCCTATAAAACTACCTCATCACCTCAGATTCTGATGAATAATTACTGGATTATTGAATCACAAAGAGGTGTCTAAAGACCCTGAGAAGTTATGAGAGAAAAACTGACACCCCTTTTCCCTTGTATATGTTTATGAAACAATAAATCTATAGTTGAGGGTTTACATTAGATCAATGTTTTTAAAGGCCTTGAGAGGATTCCATCATGGGTTTTGGGTTATTCTGGATCTTTTAGAAAATTGAATAAAAAACAATTCTATCAATTTTAATGTGAAAAATCCTAAGTGGATAGACCATTGGATTACCAATATTAGGATGCGTGAGATAACTGATCCAAATATATTATGGATATTGGGATATTTGATGGTCTATCTCTTAGTAGTCACATATGAAGAATTCCTCCATTTATATAAACATACCTTTTTACCATGTTGATGATGATATGGTACCTGACATATTATGAGTTTCATGTGTTTAGTGAAGACTAAATTGAGACTAGGGACCCCTATGTGGGTGACAATTCATCGATGAGACCTAGGAAACCCAGTGGGTGCTTGGTTGATCAATCAAATCTGAGAGTACATTCATGATTGTTGTTAGTGGTGGGTATGAGAGTAACTTAGAGCTCACGATGATGTCTAGTCCAGATGGAGTTTATATGATGATAGAGGTAAATTGAATCCAACACTCACTAGTTCTATCATAAATTATAGAGGATAGAAAAAGTACTTTATTCATGGTGGTTTATTAAGTGAAGTGTGTATTCACTCAGGGTGTTATTTATTTCTAGAGAGGTCTCCCATAGGATTTGGGTATTAGTATATATGGGCTTATTAATAATATTAGAGAACATCCATATGGGTGGTTCGATCCACAATTCGAGAAACATGGATTTTGAGTTAAGATATTTCAAGCTGGGCTGTCACGTTCCCGCTCGATAGGGGATAAATGTATGCTATTAGTCGTTGGATAACTAACTAGTTATTCATTGTAAGTATATTTTAACTGGGTTATCATAGATGTAGGACTTTGTTTCAAATGGGATTATTCCCTATATGTTGAAGCTCTCAGAGGATATTTTTTGACACTTTTTCACTTTTATGCTAGTTTGGAAAATTCCCATATGCTATGTTTTTTATGTGTATGGACATATGGCCTTGATAAGAAATATCACATAGGTGATGTCTATGATAAGATTGAAAACCCCATTTAGGAGTTCATTGACATAGGATATGGTATACACTTGTTTTTATATCTATGATACTGTTTTTTTAATGATTATAAAATGTGCCCAGTGATAGTCTTTCTTGTAGCTGAAGGTGGTAGTGTTGTGGTAATTTATCAGAACATTTTATTTATTTTATATGATCATTTTACATGATCGTATCATATTAATTTTTGTTAATATGATATTTTATTGGTTTTCCCCTTCTATTTTATGTACTGATGTCATAATTGAGCGCATAATTCATATGGATACATGAGTTTACATTAAATTGGATACAAACATAGATTAGGGTGAAGCATGTGATTAATTGAGTAAAATGAATCAGAAATATAGAAGGATCATAATATTAGTTATAGAAAATGACATCATGGAGGAACTATGTTTATTTTCATTTAATATTTTTTTATATGTGATAAACCATGGGTATATCATCATTTTATTATTATGCAACAACTATATGATATATTATTATTTTCTCAACTTATTCATTATCCTATTTACTCAAACTCTTTTTGATGTATGAATTTTTTATTTTTTTATTAATATACAATATTATATATGGGATTTTTGTATCCCAATATTACACTCCTAGACTGTAACTATAATTCGGAAACCTCTATCAAATATGGGTGGGTTTGAAGGAGGAATAGTGGTGACAATCAATATAACACTGATTATTGGTCAAGGGGTATGTGATGTTACATGGGGAATCCTTATAGGGAAGTGGTTTTGAAATTGGTTAATGAAAACCATATATATTATGTAGTTTATACCACCAAATCTATCTATAGATTTAATTTATATTTCAATCAATCTTCATCTTGCATTAATATGTTATTTAATTTACATAGTTTCACTTTTTTCAGCATCATATGTTATCACTTTTTAAATCAGATCCAATACACATTTTGGATTTCATCCATATTTCCATTTTGAATAACTATCATTTGCCTTCACTATAATTTGTTTAATATTTAAAAAAATTTAAAAATAATTGGAAATATAGTTTATAAGTCGTTTAAATAAATTTTCCCTTATTATATAATATTTTTAAATACACTTTTTATAAATATATATTCATTATTAAGAAAATTTGACCATGTTTCATTATTGAATTCATAATATTTTTGAACAAAAAAATCCATAATTGTAATCAATGGATGGATTCTAACAAAACATCAATGGAAATTAAGAAACATGTGGATCTAGCATGATCTATATAAAATACATCTTTCTATATGTTAATGTTCATTAGTAGTAGCATATGAAAATTTCATAATCATTAAATCCCTTTCTCCAGTATTTTGAGTAACCATGTGAAATAATGTATATCAATCGCCTATATAATGTTTATATGATTTCAAGTCATATATAATTGAATATATTAATGAAACAAAACATACTATTTAATTCATTGAGACAGAATAATACATCACATTCCCTATATCCAAATAAATAATCACATAACATTGTCCTCATCTCGGTGTGTACATACACATTAGAAATATATATTAATTATTGAGAAATGTGTCATAGTCATTATTAATGATTATAAATATAACCATTTTATATGGAATGATGATGTGATAAAGTATAACAACACCATCCTATAATAAAAATACTATAAATATCACATTAAAATGTCATAGAATTATGATGATTAGCATACTATTGATTAAAAATAAATACATTATTTGGTGGTAAATATGTAACATCCACGTCTAGTGAACTAATTAAATAGTTTATGATAATCCAATTGGTATTCACTAGTAATTATTTATAAGAGAAACCCACTATTATGTTTCATTAAAAAATGGAATATATATTTATGAATACCAACAAACAAAAATAAATAATTTAAATTATATTGTATAATAATCCTTGATTAACATTGGTTGTAGAAAGATCAACACCATAAATTAAGTGGTTATTTATCATTTCACATCATTTAATATATAAGAAGACATTAACATTCCTTACAGATATTAAAAAATAGAAATCATTATATGAAATAATTCATAAAGGTCACACATAAAATAAGATAATGTGTTCTGTAAAACATATTACAAATTATAACTTCCATATTTTCTTTAATGTAATTTTTTCCATAATTCTATTATCTAAATATATATATATATATATGATTCTCTAAATACATGGTGGACATATATTGTGATTTATAAAAAAATAAAATTATTATTAAACTTTATATTATTTATTGATTTTAATTTAATAATATTTGGGTTATCATTAGATGGAATATCATAAAAGGTATCATACTATTGGAATAATGTTTAGATATTCAATTAGATGTATTTGGTTTAGGATTTTTCCAATTAATTGTATAGTAATAATATATGATGTGATTATATAACTAAATAGATACTTAAAAATTCTAAAACCAATGTGAAATCAATGATCCAAAAAAATGAATATATTTCTCCTCTAATTGATATGATGAAAATATGATATTTTGAATCATTTTAATTTGATTACATTTAATATATATATTTAGTAAATAATCATAAAATATGAAACTCATTTGGAAAACATTTTTATTATAGTAAATGAACCATCATTATTTAATTTATGGTTGATGAAAATTAAGTATACTAAGAGTATAAATAAACAATATTCTATAGACAACAAAATTATTATTTTATAATGAAGGAATATAATATTCATTAGAGTAATAGCATTCTGATACGTTGATTGATGAGGTTTCTCAATAAGTGAGTCAATATGATTATGAGAATCATATGATTCATTTTGTTGATGGATAAAAGAAATTGTATAACTATTAAATACCTAATATAATTTATTATTAATATATAAAGTCAATTCGATTGGTTATTTAAAATGTGTGGAGGGGTTTAAATAACTTTTGTGATTTTATATAACTATGGAATTATTTTTAAAATTACCTATAATAAGGTTCTGAAAATTGTAACTAGTATAATAATTTTAACCTGATATCTTCAATGTATTGGTATTTGAAGATAAGGACAAGTGATTGTTTGCCTTTGGTGTTGTATTAAAAATAAAATTATTAAATATTAAACTATCAAAAAGAAGATTTTATCATTTAATATATGATTGAGGACATATTTTCCGAATGATTTCATTTATAAGTCAAGAGTATTTTTTAGTTATCATTTACTTTGAAATTCAAGACAAAATGACACATAATTTTCTCACATGTTTGGGAAATCCATTAGAGAGTATATGACAAGGTTTAATATGTATATAAATAAAATAAAATATATTTTATGACATATAATTTAAAATACAAATTCTAAATTGATTTGAAATATAACAAACAATATAATTATGGAAAGGATGGATTATATTTTTAGTTTTTATTCAAATATTGTTGAATGGTTTTCTAATATTTTAATGTTTATAATGGAAGATAAATCAATTGTAAATTTATTTTGAATTTATAAATGATGAGTATACATAATATTATAATTTTAATTTTTCATAAGTTATTAGTTATTATAAAAAGTAGTTATTATCAAAATATTTACATTTTGATTTATATATATGGGTTATAATTAGATTATTTTAATAATACTGTTTAAAAAATAATGGATAAGAAGGGTTTATTTTAGGATAAAATAGTGTATCTAATTTATTATCCAAAATAAATAGGATTTGATTCCAACCCAATAATAACTTATATTTAATTGTAAAATATTAGTTTACAAAAATTAATAAAAACACAGATAATACCATATACGATATAGTAGTAAATTCTTTAATTTTTATATTTTTCCCAAAAATAAATTTTCAATTTTTTAAAATTTATGTGTCATCATTTGTGAACCATTTTTTTAAAGAAATAAAAAATTCTAAGTGAATAGTGGGAGTTTGTTTCAAATTAGAGAAGATAATGGTGGGGAAAATAAATTATTATACTTGTTTAATTTATTTTAGAAGTGAAATTTATGTCAATTTTTTAAGATATATTTGTAGAAAATATTTTTAATATAATTTTTTTTATTTAATTTTACATTCCATATGATGTCAATTAATATTTTGATAAGAAAATTTTCAATTAAATAATTTTTAAAAATGAATTCATTTTTTTATAAATGAAATATATTATTTTCAACATCATAATAATATAAACAATGCTATATAAATTAATGAATTTTATGTCTGAGGAGTAATAATTAATAATTATGAATAAAAATTACCTAATTATGAATCCAATTTCTCTTCATAATTGTCAATATTCTAAAAAATTTAGTTCAACTGTTTTTGAAATGGACATATAATAATGATCCATTAATAACCCAAAAAAACACATGTTTATATAAAACCAATGTGTAGATACCATATGGATTATATTATGGAATATCAAATAGGATATGATTAGAGAAGTTATTGTGAAATTTTCTTTTATTATTTATAATGGATCAAAAGAATATAATTAAATTATTATTATATTCAAATTGTAGTCTCAATATTATAAATCATTAATGTTTAGAAAAAATTTTTCATAAATATACAATTATAGTTAATGACATATAATATAACATTCATAAACACTAAATCAATGATAATATAATAATATAATTAATTTTAATGATATGTTAATATTAATATGTGTAGAAATTTATATAGTTATATAGAACTCACCCATGAGGCATGAATGCTGATTTTTGGGTTGGTACATCCACTATCTTTACAACATTACATATTAGTATCAATATAAATTTTAAACTATGCATTAATGTTTTATATTTAGTTCCCACTAAAATAGTTATCAATTAAAACTACTACTTGAACATTTAACATTTGATACATATCTTATAAAAACCCTCAGTATGAAATCATTTAGTGTTGACTATGCTTGTTTTAAGACCTATTATCAGATGCGGATTATCCCACAATTGGTTTTTCATATAATATAATTAGTAAATCCTATTTGATAATGATTTATATATATTTAATATGTGTATTAATATAACTAAAAAACAAAATTTTAACATGTGTATTGGAGAATCATCTATCTAGATGAATGAACCGTGAATCTGTTATCTATCTGTTAATTCCTTTGATTAAGTATACATAAATTGTATTTTTCACCTAATATTGAGATACTCTATTCGATATTAAAATTAAACATATTTTATTATGATATTATTTTGTTATAAATATTGTTTTCAATAAAAATATGGGACATAGGTATACATGTAAATATTTTTTTATGATCTTACCTGGTCCCTTAATTTGTTAAGTTACACAAATAATTTTCAAGAGGCCACACTTTTTTCGAAATTTTAAAATAATAAACTTATAATTCAAAATATTTATATAATATGTATGGTGGATAAAATTTTATATGTAAAAAATTTTATTATATTTTGATACAATACATATCTACAAGATAATAATTAGTAATAATGATGTTTTTTGAAAGATATTTTTGTGTAGTTTTTTTTATTTTCATTAGTTGTTAAAAATTATATATTAAATATATAAAATCAAGGAGTGTTTTTTATAAAATTGGAATTATAATTATCTAAAAAATTGATATGATTAACATATTTTTACATTATATTTGTCATTTTTTTAATATGTGTATATTCTGTATATAATTATTGTATATAGGTGATTGATAGAACTATATACTATACTCAGACCATGTTGTGGTGATATAAAGAATGCAATTGTTTCTAATGGTGTTTGAAATGACATATTAACATCTCCAAGAAAAAGTTTTTTATACAAGAATATTTTTATTTTTGTAACATTGGACTAATCGACATTATGATAACGAAAATAATGAAATGATAATCATATGATTTTTAACATCTAGATTATTTATTAATATTTAAAAAAATTCATGAATAATAATTATAAGACACTAAAATTTATTACAATTATAAAACAAATTTATCTTAATAATTTAATATATAGATAATCTATTTAAAATATTTGGAATCTAAGAATTTTTCTTGTATATTTTTATAAATGGGTTAATGGGTATCAAATTTAATACGTATAAAGATACAATTTTATCGCATTGAAATCCAATAGAATAAGTGATCGTTTCCTTTTATCCTTATATAGTTGGGATTAAGATAAAATGTAATATAGGTTGTCCTTACTAGGTATTGTGATGTTCGTGCATCTTATTAATTACCCTCATGGGTGGGATTCATTTTCATCTAAGTGATATCTATCAATATTGCGTACAATGATCATTAGTATAGTAGTTCAAATAGATTAAATGAATGTTTCTTATTTATATTTACAGTATCATAAATTAATGAATGGATTATGGAAAATGAGGATTTTAACAATTGTATTTACTGACAATAATGAAGTGTTTCCCAATATATATCATTTATCTATTAATAATGTATTAATGTATGACATTTTATACCAACATTAATTCCTAATAAAACTAAAATTAATTTTTTTAAACTACACACATAGATATGTATACCATCATTCTGGTAGACTAAAATAATTCCTGTAAATGATGAAAATAATATAAAAAATAATATAATTTAAGATAGCATGCTATTAAATTGGTATGTTACCGACATTTTCTTAGAAAATTCATTCATCCAAACAATATTATGAAATGTGTAGAAACAGTCAACTATATATAGACCAATAATAAAGCGATACATTAGTTCCATACAATTTAACACCAAATATATATATACCTTAGAAGAAATTACATTCATGTTCATAATTATTTGATTACAATAGTCATGGATATATATAAATATATCATTTTCTATACTAATTATTTATCTTATTATATACATTTATTGTAAATTTTACATTGTTGTTTTACATTTTAAAATAACAAGTTGTTTCATTCATAGTGATAGAATTTATATTCACGAATGAATAAATAATTTAATATTGTAAATACTTAAACAATTCAAAAATTTCACCATGATATACATATTTCTGATCATTTCATAAATAAATTACATTTAATATTTATTTAGTATAAAAAATATTGTTTTTTAAAATTATATGAATAAATATTTAAGAACAAATCATATTAATTTCAATATACGAACTTTTTTAATATACATTCACTTGGTATATAATCAAAAAACCATTATATATTATTTATACACTATTTATGAAAAAATTAAAAACAAAAGAATATATTTTTATTCTACGTAACTAATAAATTAAAATATATATCTAATAATTTATTATATTTTAATTAATATTAAATATACCAGATAAAAGTTTGTATGGATTAAAAAATATTTTAATTATTTCCATTAATATTACTATTTAATAGTATATATTTATAAAACATTATATAATATAAGAATTTTATTTCAAATTTATTATTAAAAAATTCTATATAACTACATTTTTGAATATTAGTAAACTATTTATAAATTAATACCAAATGATTATAAAATTCAACCTGAGATCACAATACAAATTTTTTTTATTTTTTATTTTTTAGAGCCCGGATATGTTAAAATGTGAACTCAGATATCACACAATAGTTAATGGTTTTTGAGAATATTTGGATAAATAATTACCTTAGGATATTTATTTTAATCACCATGATGTGATATTATTCTGCCTGGAAATTATTGTGAAATGAAACCACATAATTTTTTCAAAGATGAGTATATTTAAATATGATCACTAAAATTTTTTAATTATAAAACCCTGAATTTTGGATGACAATATCATTGTTTTCTTATAGAAATCCCATTTTGGTACCAACCAAGTTCATTTTTTCAATACTACATATTAAAACCATATTGTGTTGTGAACTATTTTTAAAAGATGTTTCGAAGAATATTTATATAATACATGATAAGTTTTTAATATTTTTATAAAACCATTGTTGTTTTATAATAAAATGTGTCATGTTTTTTAAATAATTCATGAATGATAACAATTTTTCAAAATAAAATAATCAAAATATAAAATAATAATTATAGATTATATATCTATTTAAAACAATAATAGCACCCATATAAAAATTGACTTGTTTCTAATGATGTTTATATAGGATAAATGTTTATAAATTTTATATGTATAAATAAACAAAATCATATTTTTTTAAAAAATAAAAATAAACCAATTTTGTATTGAATACATATAAATAAAAAATATTCATTTTCCATTTTGGAAGTGGAAATCCATGATTATTATATATATCATTAATATGGATCTGTTAATGGAATAAATTAGCATATATATCTCTAAAGGAAATATTTCTTCCACCAGTTTAAATTTTATCTCTTGTGGATGTGTAAGTAGGAACCCTCTATTTAGTGTATTAGAATGATTTAAAAAGATTTTGTTTTCACATGTGAAGGAAGGAAAATAACACATTTTTTCTTGGATATTTAGTAACTATAATTTTTTTGGAAACTAAGTGTATTATTAGATACATTCAATTAATTTTCTATAATACTAAAAAAACTAACAGGATTTACACTATTTATTCTGGCTAAATCATCTATTAACCACTATCTTAACTACTGATAATTGTCACAACTATCAATTTCCTGGCTCTGGATTAAGTAAACTCCCCAACCACCATTTACACCATAAAATTACTACCCAACTTTAATGATGTTTACTGATCATAATCATAATTCCCCTAAGTAGAAAAAAATTATTTCAACCATTAAATATGTTTTATGGTGATAAATTGAAAGAACTTGTTTTCACAACTACCCCCACCTCCCTAAATTCATCACAAACACTGCAGATGAATGTTTTTATCCAACAATGAGAGATCACATTTTTGTGTGTTTTAAATCCATTAATGATCGAATAAAATTGATAGTTATGTGATACTAGGTAAGAGGAGTTGGTGAATTCATTCAGATAATTAGAAATATTGTATTTGTCCCCACAAACTCTATGTATAATAACAACTAATTTTATTTCCTATAACCCAATAATATTCTCCCCCAATTTATTGTAATACAAATTTTTACACAATTTGATGTGTTATTTGTTGAAACCATTCATCTTGATAATGAGGTGGATGATAAACTGAGTTTTTAGGAGAGAATGATTTGAGAACCGAAAAAAAATATCATTGGGTACTCATTAGTGGTTAAAATTGAATCATGTGTTTTTTTGAAGTATTATTGATGGAGGTTTAGGTGTTATTAAAATTTAATTTTATATAGAATTGTTTTTATACAACAAAATTTTATATAAATATAATAATTTGGAAGCCTAAATAGGTGAGTTTTAGTCAGTGTGATGTTTTAAACGATGAGAGAAACATATCTATTATAAGTTAAGGATTAATAGAGTAGAATTTTCTACCTTTAAGGGTGCTGAAAAGATCATATAATAATTCTGTCCAGTTATTCTTTCGAAATTGTAGAAGGATTTAGTTGCATTTTTTTATGGTGTCGATGATAATAAATATTTTTACAGTAAATATATATATTATTTTATGAGTTTATATAAATTAGAACAAAATAAATTGAATGTAGAATGTGTTTGGTTATTATTTACATAGTTGGGAAGTACATGGAATTATTTTAGACTCAGAAGAAAACACATGAATTAATATACAAATTATATTACAATGAACATTATTTATCAATAATATTTCAATATTTTAAAGAATAAAATTAATTTAAAATTAAAATTAGAATTCATATTTGATATAGAAATTCCATTTATATGGGCCCACAGATCAGATGTTGGCATCAAAAATGACATTTCAAGTCGATGATTCTAATTTCTATGAAGTCATTGAAATCAAAATACATAATAATAAATAAATAAATTTTTATATAAAGTACTCATAATTTTTTTTAATTATGTATATTAAATTGGCTTATTTTTTCAATAGGCTAACACAACTACCAGAATAGTATAGGCATATTATTTTCTGTGGATATGAAGTATTTTCAGTGTGATGAATGGTGTGATGGGTATAATTACTCATTAACATCATCCACATATGTCTCCAAATTAAAAATTGTTAGAGAGGAGGTGTTGGGTGTATTAAGAGATATATGGATTCAGATGTAGTATTATATAGATACTTCATTGTAGACTTTAGAATGAAGTGTGTATTTATATTTTTAAATATGTGGAAGATTATTGGGAACCACTATCTTATATTTTTACATATATAGATGTGGATATCATGAAACATTTATTTAAGTTTTATAAAAATGTACATCACATGAAATAATAAATATATTTTACCCTAAGATGTTAATATTCTAAAAATATATATTATTTTTTTGTTGGAGTATCCAAATATAAATAAAGGATATCAACATGAGAAAATATGATATTTAGATGTTTATAAACTAAATACATGTTGAATAATCTATTCAATTTTTATTATTATTTACGAACTAATTTTAAGTTTATAATTAAAATTTATTTTATATTTATATGGTGCTTATAATGATAAAAAAACATGTGACTTGTAATATAGTGATATTTACCATACAAAATAAAAGATTTCAAAATTTCATGAAATCATATGATAATTACTATATATTAATTTAGAAAATGAAGTAACAGATTTTTTGTTAATATATGTCATAGTTTCTTACAGATGAATGAAAATAGATATATACCGTGTTTAAAATCATCAAAAAAATTAATAGAAAAAACCAATATAATGACTCAAAATTGACATATAACGACGTAATTTTTTTTTACTTTTTTGTGGTATGTATGAGTAGACCGCATGTCTATACAACATGACGTATGCTCCAAAACAGTGTAAAAAAAAGTTTAAAATGGTATTAATGTCTTTTAAAAATGAATCATATGTTCTAAAAAAATAATATGACATCACATTGGAGTGAAATGAATGAATAATGGATAGATATTAATTTGTGAAATAATGGGATAATTTCTATGTCTATTTTAGAAGCGGTTTCTTAGGATGGTTAAAAACTGATTTGATGTATTTTGAATAACAAATTTTCATGTAATTCTAAAACCCAATAGTATGAATTTTCATTTGCGTGATGTAATAGGAAAATATTCTCTGAATTATTTATTATGTGAAAAAGTAGATATCTCATAAATTTGACATGTAATGTGTTTGATATTAAAAAAGTACATTAAAAATACTAATGACTGTAAAGAAATTATTCTAAGGATCCAACAGATGAAATTGACCACATATTTTCCTGAAATATTTCAAAAATTGTAGAAGAATAATATAGTGAAAATTAGGGTTTCTTAGATTTGAATGGATCATCAGCCTTATTTTGACTCAATCATTCCTCTTCTTATGGATGGTTTTGATCCAGAATGTTAATCTTCATTCGAGGTGCTAAAAATAAAGGTTCAAAAGGATGAAATCCTCTCATTGGAATGACCGAAAGGTATCTCATTCATCGAATATATCAAAGGCGTCGACATCTAATAATCCAGAGATGAGAATGACCCACTGTAAGAAGTATGATAATGGTAGATTTTCTATTGAAGCCAGTTTGGATGCCCTTTAACAGAGGTCTCTACTCTGTATGTTTTCACTCATGGAACGTATCTCTTATCTCAAAGGTGACAGACCTTGGTCAAACCCGATGCTCAATATACTATTTTCTTATGTTTGGGGATTTGATTATTGGAAACTAATCCCAATCAATAAAGGTTATTTTCACTTGTTATTATATTCTAAAGACGAACTTGATAAAATCTAGAAGTTAGGAAATATTCAACTCAATATGGGTGTTCTTCATATATTTAAATGGGATATTGGCATCAATCCTTATAACACAAGAAATACATTAGTGGAGATTTGGGTTTGGTTACACAGACTCAATTGGAACTTCTGGAATTTGATGATTCTCAATTATATTGCCTCTTGTATTGGTACTCCCCTGACGATTGATCAACAGAAGCTCAATGATGATCTGGGTCTGTATACCAGACTGATGGTTGATGTCGATATGCCTTCCCAAATAATAGAGATAATCATATTCAATTCCAATGACTATAGAGATGAGGTCCACATTGAAAGTGAGAGGATGCCTCCCTACTACGAGCAATGCAATATTGTTGGGAACTCACTTTTGAAATGTAGAGTTGTGAGATTTATGGTCACCTAGCATTCATATGATTTGTGGACTGATGTATAGTAGAAGAATATTGGTACGGATTCAGTCTCTTCCAGATCCTTTGAAGAAGAAGGATGATGTTGTGGTGAAGAAAACCACTCTTCTGGGTGAATGCTCGAGTGTCACTTGGGCTGAGCAGGTGGAAGCTGATGAAATTGTAGAGCTTGATCAGGATATACTTGATGATATCGAGAGAAAGGTTCTGGACATCTGTGAGAGTCAGTCTAACCTACATTTAGGGTATTTCCAGACTATGATAATAGGTTGTGGTTCTGCTTTAGATGTGGCTTCAGACACTACAAAACCGTCCACTCCTGTCCCTGTTCCGGTGGAAAAACCTCTTATTATGGAGAAAGATGATTGCCAAATTCTGCTACCCACTAGTAAAGATGAGGCAATAGCTTTGAAGAAATCTCAAACTAGAAATGATAGTTAAAATAAAAAGGTTCATATTGAAGTTCTTGTTACCTCTTTACCTCAATATATGGACTATGCAAGGGAACTCCCTATTAGATCACCACGTATAAATGCTAGTCATGGTATGACAGGGACTCCTAAATCAATCCAGGGTTCTCCCACTATTTTCATGAATACCCAAACGAATACAAATAAAGATATTAAAAATACTGTTAATGGGCACAAAGAACCTGATGGGTGAAATACGTGATACTACTATATCGTATACTGCTCCTCAAACATTTGGTTCAACTAAAGAATCAGAGGATGGCACTATAACCACACCCTTGATTTCTAAATCTGATGATTATACTTTTACTGATAATATTTCTTATGATTATGAAATTTCTAATGTTTCATTGATGATTTTCCAAGGATTGATGTCCACCCCAGCCTCTTCTTCGACTCTTTGGATATCAAAGGGAAAAAAGGTTCGTTTAATTTGAAAAATAAAAAGGGGAGCTGTAGTTCCAAATTCAGGTTCTAAATGGATGTCATTTTTTGGAACTGTTAGGGACTAGAAAACCCTTAAATATATTTCTATTCATAAAATAAATGTTTTGACTCATAATCCTAAGATTTTTTCTATCACTGAACCCAAAATTACCTTTTCAATGAAATTAAATCATTTTGTTTCTTCTGGTTATTCTTTTCATGGTTATTTCCATAATTTTAGTTATGATGACTCTCTATGGATTTTTTATCACAAATATTTACAGGATTTCAATTATTATCACTCCTCTGACTGATTTTTAAACTGTGATTTTAAATATGAAAATTCATATATATCTTGAAATTTTTTTAATGAAATATAGATATTAAAAAAGCAGGTCTCTTTGGCATGACATCTACTAATAGGAAATCACCATTCAAGATCCATGGTTTGTTCTTGGTGATTTCAATGCTATTATCAACCACATTAAAAAAATAGGGCTATCTCACTCTCACACTTCTTCTATATAATTTAAGGATTAAATAGAATATTGTAATATGATGGAAGTTAACATCACGGGTGCTAAATAAATATGTTACAGAAGGTATTACAAAGGGAATGTGGCTAGTAAAATTGATTGGGCCTTCACAAATATCCCATCTTTAGCTTCTTGGGATACTATCTCATGCATCACTTTACCCAAACTAAGTTTGTATCAAAACCCAATTCTTGTAAATTTCCACTCTAAAAGAATCCATCCCAGTATTCCATTCAAATTTAATAAGGATTGGTCTAGTGATATAGAATGTTCTCTTCTAATTAAAAATGCTAGGATTCCATGTATCACCACTCTAATGCTTTTTTTGTACTACTATACATGAATATCTAAAATAGTGACACAAGTGTTGTTGTGGGGATAAATGTAAAAAAATTGATAAGGGCATAGCCACTATACAGGTTGGCCTTAATCAAATTCAAAACTTTTCAACAAAAGATAATTTCTTCGTCAATCCCCAAAATGAAATGAACAACTATTTGGATTTTAACTCCCTTTATTTACTTAAATATAACATCCAAAATCACGTCTTTAAAATGAAATGACTTGCAAATGGAGATAGAAAATCTAAGTTCTATAATACTCTTTAATGAATTAGGAATTTCATTAGACTACATTCCCTTCATAAAGACCCACTTGTCCTACTTGGGATTTCCCTTATTCTAGGGAAGAACTAAATCTATATATTTCACTTCTGTTGTGGACTAAGTTATCCACTAAATTTCATCCTGGTAAGGAAAATCCATTTCCATGGATGGAATAGTTTTCCTTGTTATGTATTCAATTATCTCCAAAATGGTGTACCTGAAAATGATATATTAATGGATGATTTCTCTCCTAATGTAAATTAATTGTAACATAAAAAACATTTTATGGACTGGTAGCATCCTTGAAATAAATATTGTTACCAAACCTGGGTCTACTTGCTGTAAAATATTATAGAATAGTGGTATAGGCATTAAGAATCTTATGATTTTTAACATGGCCCATGAAGAAAAGATTGATTTGATATTAATAAATCATAATGTGGAATCCATTGAGATTATTCAGAAAAAAGTGCTAGAGAAATTAAAAAAACCATATTTGGGCTCTTCCTACTCCTCGATATGGCCCTCCATCATAGACTCCATTGAAAATATAATGAGAAAATCTAGATAGGTGGTCAGTATGAAATCTTCCCTAAAATTTTGGATTGATAACTGGTCTGGCACCCCCAACATTTCTATGTCGCCTCCTAACTCCCCTCGTGACAGCCTCATCTGCACTATTCAAGAGGTTATGCACTATCATAACCATAACTGACTTGAATAAATTATTCATGTTATTGAAATCCACTACTTCTCTAACGAAAATGATTGCATCATTTGGTAACCATCTCACAATGGAATTTTATATTCTAAAAGTTTTTACAATCATATTTTCTCTAACTCTAATCATATTTTTAATTAGTTGAAGTACTTTGAAAATCCTTGAATTAAACCCACTAGATTAAACCACTTCTGGATTATTTCTCATAATCGTATTCCTACAGAGGTGTCCCTTTAGTATTTTGGTATCCTACCTTACTCTCAATGTCATATGTGTCACCAGAATAGAAAGGATATTAACCATCTTTTCTTAACATATACTATAGCTTCTTCTTATTGGAATTATATTACTAACCCATTTTACTATAGATGGCTTTGTTCATACTCTATTCTCTTCCATCTAAAATGTTGTAGGATCTTGATACCTCGTGGAAAATCCAACATCTCATTCTTTATGATATTTTTTAGTTACACCAAATTATATTGTAGGATATAAATTATTTTATTCATAATAAACACTCATTCAATATTAATGCATGTTAGATTAGAATTCTATTTGCTATCAAAAATGTCACCTTGATCCAAAAAGCTCACTGTGGAAACATTGTTAGTGACTTTCCGATCCTCCGGTGTCTCCAAATTGAAGGCATTTACAAAAACCTAAGGCATTGAATTGAGGTATTTTGGAAGGTAGCAGTTCCTAGTTGGATCAAGATCAATGTGGATGGCGCTTCCAAAGGAAATCTGTGTCCAGTAGGCTTTAGAGATGTTTTCAGAGATTTTTGGGTCACAACCACAGTTGTTTTATGGATACTACGTTAATGACTCTTCACTAGTAGCATAAATGATAGATTTGATCCAGGCAATTGACTATGTTAAAAGAAAAGGCTAGAATGACATCTGGATTGAAAGTGACTCAACTAAAATAGTTCAATCCATTTGGAATGGGTGGTCCACCATGCTTAGCTACTTACTTCCCAATGGATGAACTGTCTGGAATCGCTTTGAGAGATCATATTCATTGACAATCATGATTACCATGACAAGATTATGGTGAATAATGGTCTTGAAAATTAGGTAATCAACCAAAGTGTTACTTGGAGCATTGACCTGCCAGCTGAGCTTCTTACTCTTTGTGATAGAGATTGTAATAAAATCCCATCCTTCAGACTTTTGTAGTTCATATCATTTTTTTTAATAAATTGTGTCTCAGTCTTTGACCAAAAGATAATTTATATTGGTTTTCATAGTTAAAATGAAAATGTTTTTCATAGTCTAAAAAATGACCCTGAATTGAAAAAAAACCATATGAAAAGGATCATTGAGTTCTTTTTAAAATATATGTAATGTTATGAAATAAACATTGATGCACGATGTTATTTGAATGACTAAAATATTATGTGTAATGATGTTAAATTTATTAATAATATGGATATGTGTGTTTATATTATACAAATTATAGTATATGGTCATGAAATAAATAGTATATAATTAATGAATAATTTTTAAAATGAAAAAATTAAACCTTTTTAATCATTGTTTTTTTTTCATGATGGAAAAAATCATTACATTAAAACACAAAAACGTTTAGGTGATTTTTGAATCCTCTTAAATAACTATAAATTTATTTTATTTCATAGATAAATGATCAATTTATTATTCTTTAAATGTATTATTGGATATCCCATGAATCTGATTTTTGATGAGTTTATAATGACTGAAAATTAATTTTCAAACATTTTTATGTTTTAAAAAATATGCATTTGGGGGCTCAATAGAATAAAATGGCCTTAAATTTACAAAATGTCAAAGTACTAATACCATAGTTACATATTTGAAATAAATTAATTAAAATTAAATCAATTCATGTTTCATATTTATTAGGATGTGAAAAAATAATTTTTTATTGCTTATAAAAATTTTAAATGTTTTTGTAAACACCTAAAATTATAAAAAGTTAGTGAATCGATTTTTAAATCATAAGGAAATCATCATTTAATTATTTATTGTAAGTATGAGTCATAATGATTTGAAAATTATATGTCCCACAATCTTAATGATATAAAAAATACACATAAAATATTAAAATCTTAATAAAATATTTTGAGGGTCTAAAAAATGAAAAACACCCCAAATTATAATGAAATCATAAGAAAATAATTGAGATTTTATTTAAAAAAATTAAACTTATTTCATGTCAATACTTGTTTTGGTTTTCGAAGGTTAACAAGAAATTAATTAGTTCAGTTTTAAATCTATAAAATAAATATTTAAAAGTAAATATTTAAAAATGTCCATGAAAATGAATGAAAAATGGAAATTATAATTGATATATTTGTGATATTTTGGAGAAAAAGTTATGTGATTGTGAAATGTTTCAAACATGGAAGTAGTGGAAATTATGTTTTTGAAAATACTAAATTCAAATAAAATGTAAAACAATTTGTCTAAAATAAGAAAACATCCTAAAATGGTTGAGAACTATTAATAAATTAAATAAAACAAAATTTATAAAATCTGTAAGATAGTGTAATGTAAATCCATGTCTTTTTCTTAGGATTAGAAAAAACAATATATTAGTGTTTTAAAACAATAAAATGTGAATGAATTTCTACAATACTAGAAAATGACGTGAATTGAAATAAATATATGAGGAATTAAATGTTTAATTATTTTATATTTGTATAACCTGAAAAAACCCCAATATGACATGTGACATGCTGAAAATGGGCGAAGAAATTATTTATAATGGAATTAAACTCTTCAAAAATATGAATTAGTTTCTATAAAATAAGAAAAAAACCTCAAATTGGCATTACAACATTAGAAAAAGTTGGATTATTAGTTTTTAATATATACAAACTGATGTCGATTCGATCTAATATTTAGTTTTCTCAGGCTCCCAGTATCGTGTTTTTTGGGTTTTAGGACTCGATAATGTTTTCTAAATAGTGAAATAAAAAAAACTAGGGAATTGTTTTCTACATATAAGAAAAACATCATTGAATAAAATGATTAGATTCCCCATCAAGTAAAAAAAAGTGTGTTCATGGAATGAATCAATATATATTTTTTACATATGATAAATTATTAAAAAATCTTTTAGATAATATTAAAAAGAAAAAAAATTTTCTACCTCCATTAAATCTACGGATACTACTCATAAATTGAGTTTTGAAATTGAAGACAAGATTTAATATTGACATGAAATATGCATTTCTAAGGGTTGATGAAATCAACATTATATGTTTTTAATATCTAAAACATGCGTGTGATCATTAAAACCTATCAAATAAAAATCAATTTATATAAAATAATTTCACAATAGTCCTTCAATTATCTATGGCATGTATAAATATATGGAAAATCAATTCAATTTGCGGTTTACATGGAATCAAATATATAATTTAGGCTACAAAATTTTTTTACTGATCAATAAATGTCAACAAATAGTTTATTTTCTAACATTTATATTAAATAATCTAGTAAAATAAAATAATTATTTTTTATTATTTTTTAGTGTGTTGACATTATTCAGTGAGGTTTGTTCCTATATTATTAAAAACATTATTTATGGTGGATACATTTATTGATTGTTTAAGTAATATTATTTATGTTATATATTTTAATTAATTCAAATGAAAATAATATTATTAATTATGGTAAAAAAAATTCCATATAATGGCCTTTATATGACGGTATATAAAGGCCTTATTTATCGTAGTGAAATAGTTAATTTTGTATTAGGTTAAATACATCCAAATTATTTGAAAAACATGAATGATATTTTTTAGAGAAGAAATTTTACATTGTAGTGGTTTTGGATCATGTCACAAAATTATATCCACTACATATCTCTAGATCAAAACACCATCTTAATTCCATCTTAATTATTATCCCCATCATGCAGATTTTTCAATTTTAGATATCATAAATATATAATTACATATCCTATTACTCAGGATGCATATGTCCACCACCTTACTAAGAAAACATGTATCCTAGCCTCACATAATGACACACCATGATCAACCTTCCAATACGGTCCACTATGTTTCACATTTATGTGTCCAGCTAACCAAACATGACCATCTTTTTTGGTTTCACACCAATCTGTCCACATCTATAATACTTAATCTATTTTTAATTTATTTATCCTCTTATATAATTCAATAACTTATGTTACTATATTTCAATAAATAACTAACATTTCCCCTTACCATGTGATATAAATCTCCAAAAGTGTAAGAAATCATAATTCAAATTTTGTCTAACCCCAAACTATATAAGATGTTTTCATCCATTACTCAACCATTTAGTGATAGTTGTACAAGTTAAATTAAATTTTTAATTAATAACAATGATGATGATTATGAGTATTATCATTATAATGTAAATTAAAAAATTTATACATGGGTTAATAGAAATAATATAAAACATGCACCTATACCACACCCTCTTGCAATGAGGTTGCATAACATTAACTTAATTTGATATCATTTTGTTCCTGAATGCCTACATTAGATGAATAATAGGACTGTATCTTTTTTCAAACCATGAAGTACTATTTTCTACCTACGTAATATATATATTTATTTTTTTACCCAACCTACTAGTTATGTTTTTTAGTCCATGTCATTATAGAGTTCTCCTTCATATGAACTTTATATTACCCTAACAATCCCTATCATTATTACTAAAATGATAAAATATATCATTGGCCTTTAGAATGAAATTTTTTCACTATTTAATATTTAATTTTATCCAAGATTGAATTTATCATTAATATATGTTGATATTTTTCAGATATTTAATTAAAAATGATATAATTATACAATTACTTGTTATCCTGCTTACTCGACTAACATCTGATAATAGATTTTCTATAAAAACACTATCATGGGTTATTTTTGACATTCCCCAAAGTGATTCTATATTATTTTAACTTTATAATCAATGTTGGATTTGTATCCACTAATTAATAAAATGATTTCATCACAACATAGTATCCAAATAAAATTTACATTATGAATTATTTCCAATAATAATTTTAATGGATTTAACTTGCCTATAAAATAACATCCCCTAAATTTTTCTATACTTACCCTCCATTACACAAACAACCACTAAAATGAATTAAAGGATTCATTGGTTGGATTTTTTTATTACCACCCCAAAAGTATTTATATGGGGTTAAAACACACTTTAAATTTATAAAAAAACCCTATTAATGAAAAAACTTTTATAGTGAAATGTTGTAATTTAAAGAGTATATATGATATAGAAACATATATACAAACTTTTAACATTTTAAAAATTTTAAATCTCATTATATTGGATGTATATAATTAAATATACACATCCAATTCACATTAACATACAATTTATCCTAGAAAAAAATATACATGTATATATTATATATATATATAGTAATAATTTGTAAAATTATTAATGAAAATTTTTATTTGAATGAAAAAATATCTTTACGTAAATTAAAGGAATTAAATAATTTACATTTACTTATAAAAAATATTTAAAATGTTATTATTTATGAATATGTAATATTATGGTTCTGTTTTTGTCATAATATTCAATGCCATTAATTAATATTATTCAAGAGTAATTTCGGAAAATTTAAATAGATATATATATATATATGTATATATATGTTTATAATATATATATATATACATAACATAATGTTTTTTATTAGAATATATAATTTAAATGAAAAAAAATGAATAGAATATATTAATTAAAATATAATTAGAATTATAAATAATATCAATTTTAATTATTATAATTAATTGAAAATAGTTTATAATAAAATTATATAGAGATATATTATTTTGAAATATAACAACAAAGTTTAAATTAGTTTTAATTTTTTATTCAATTACATAGTTGATAATATTTGTTTAAATATAAAAAATAATATTTAAAAAATTTTTAATCATTAATTTAGTGATGTATGATAAAAATTTATTATTCATTTTTATTACTAGTAATCATTAATATGTTAAACAATATTAATATATTTAATATTATTTATATATTAGTAATTAAATTATTTATTTTAGAGGAAACGTATATTAAAATTAATATTATATTTTTTTTTAAATAGTCAGAAATGAAAACATTTGTGTTGAGATGACCTATAACCCACATAGACAAAAAAGGATACCCCAACACACACCCACATATCCTAGGGTTTTAAAGATCATACTCACATAAAAAAATTAGATCAAATTAATTTTAGATATACTATTACTAATATTATGTTCATTATAATAAAAAATTATAACTATGAAATATACAAAAAATTATTTTATTTTTTTAATATATTATAAATTAATTTCATTTCATTTTTTTAGAAAAATTAAAAATAAAATTAATATTATATTCGTTAAATATAGTTTGATAGACAATTTATTTTTTTAGACTCAAATAATTATAGATATAAGAATCGTTGGTTTCTTCAAACCCACACAAACAAAAAAAATATCATACATTTATATGTTAATAATGACATAAATTAATTAAGATAAGTAATTGAAAGCCTAAAAACTTAAAATCAAGAAAAAATATAATAAAGGAAAATATATTAATAAATATTTTAATTTTACGGTAATGTTTTTATATATTATGATAATACAATTTCTTAATTAATATTTATATTTTAGAGATTTATAATTGTTATATATATACAAATAATTAAATATGAATATCATTATAGATTTATAAAAATAATGATATATTTTGAAATACATATATTCATTTATTTTAAAATTAAATTTTTAATTATAATATATTAATATATATATTTTCTTTTAATTACTAAACTATAAACATTAATAATTATAATATATCTATATATTAATAATTAAAAATCTATTAAAATATAATTATTATCAAATATTCATTTTATTATTAATGGATTATAATAAATAATATGTTTCAAAAAATATTCACATGTTTATATTTTTCCTTTAATAGATAAATTTGTTTTATTTAAAAATTATATATTTAAAAGTGATATTAAAATAATTTAGTATTATTTTAACTATTTTGGTATAAAATTTAAAATTACTCAATATTAAAAAAATATAATCCACTATAAATTGAATCGTAACATTAAAATTTTTGAAATATATATATATATATATATATGCAGAAATTTTTAAATATTACATTTTTTTCATTTATATACATAAAAAATTTTAAAAAATACAAAATATTTTTAAATAAAATTAATATTATTGATATTTGTAAAATTAGTAATACATTTAGTCATATAATTAGTATTATATTCTAAATATTTTGTGTTTTAATGTAATAATTATTATTTTTATATTTACGTATACATTTATATGTATTTATAAAATAATTAAACATTTATATAATTAATACTATTTCTTATGTAAAATTATCAACAACAAAATTTAATTATTAAATATTAATTTGAATTACTTAGTTGATATTTTATAGAAATTTTAATTATTATTGTCTTGTTTTTTATCATCAATGATTTTCTTTTGTATGAATAAATATTATTAATTATGAATATAATTATATATTTATTTAATTAATGATACATTTTAGAAAACATATATTTTATTTTATAAATATTAACTATTTTAATTATAATTAATAGTATAAAAATTTGGAAAACTTTAAACCGTTATGTTTCCCTTTAGGTGATTGGGAGTGCCTTTATATATCAATAATTTTTATTATGTGTTAATGTATGTTTGTAATGTCCCAACCCAAGAGCCACTATACTTTTACCTTGATCTAGTGCATGCGATGGCCTCCAGTGTTAGTCCATATAAACATGTGTCTTCCAACTAAAAAAGAGGGTCTACGATGGTATGGTGGGGAGATGATACTCTCATGATTAGAATGTAACACAAAAATATAAACTAATAGTAATCAGTAGAAGAATATAATAAAAAACTACAAAATTAGAGTTCTTTCTGATATGATAAATAACAACAAGAAGAGATAATATCAAATACAAAAGTATTTGAGGTTTGTATACTAGAAACACTGTGAATATATGAAAGCAGAACTACATGCATATACATAAAGATATATAAAATGAAAAAAGACCCAATGTTAACCCCTTAAGAATCATAAGAAAATGCAGGGTCCTCTACCACCTTACTCTATCCTATGTGAGTCAATTCCCATTTTCCATACATTCATCGATATGGAAAATTGTGTCAAATTACTGGCATGAATTGGGATTGATATATATTTAATCGAACACCTCTAATGGTGTCTAGAATAATCCCACTAGGGCATATAAAATGGAGGTATTCATTTTTAACAATAATAATTTGAAATGTAAACCTTAAAGATGATGGATCTGGTTCTTACACGGATCAAGTTATATAGTACCAACAGTTTCCTTATCCAGGAAATCTCGAAATAGGGGCCACCATATATATATATAATTATATTTATATGTAAAATGATATTGATTTTTATATACATATATTCACTTTATAATTATGACCTTATAACTCTCTCTATCTATATATATATATATATTAATATGTATTGGTAACTAGGATAAGAGGTGTAACTCAAAGATCCATACTTATTCCCTAGATCCTCATAGGATATTATGCGAAGGCATTCCTTAGTATCATGTATAAAAGGAGCTTATTGGATGAGTATCACATGTATATGGGGTACTATTCCTAAATTTCATAAATATTACGGATATAATTCCCAATTATTTTAAGTATATGGGATTCCATAACCCAGTTACTTTTGTATATGGAACAAAATTCTAGAGAATAAAACATATATGGCATACCATACCTACGTATGACGTATATAAGGGACGACATGCCAGCGTATCATTAAAAGAAAATTTGTTCAAATCATGAAATAATATTATTTAATAGATTTTTTAAATATCATTCCCATTTTATTTAATCTTGTGAATAATAATTGTTTGTATTAAAATCATGGGACCATGTCATACCACACACATCAAATTTATTTACAAAAACCCATTCAAAATGGTAGGAAAAGAACACCACCTATAATATGGTTTTCCCACATTAATATATAGGAATTCATCGGAATTTAATAAGAATACCAAATGGGGTGGAACTTTAAAGTTGGAAAACCTCCCAAATATATAAGGTTATACTGGATTTCTTCTAACAAGGATACCTAATCAATTATATGAAAATTGGTTTTATAAGGGTATTATCAGAACGTTTGTATTGTGAAATGAGAGGGAATGATATAAATGAATTGTAATTTATAGAAAACATACTATAAAACTTTCATATACGTAATATTATTTACTCAATCATTCTCAATAATCGATTCAATCAAAGGATAGAGAAATAAAATAAATTTAAAAATTCTAGAAAATTATGGTATAATAGATCACATGGAGTTATCATCTGATAAATCATTGTAAATAAATGACTTTCCTAATAGGAATCATAGTCATACTAAGTGGTATCCCATAAAAATGATAGTATCTATTTTTGATTCTGAATATAATATTCATATAATATTAGAGAGGGGGACAAAGGAGGATCTTCTAAGATGGGGTCATTTTTTTCACGAATTGCACGAAAAAAGAGGATTGTGGGCTTAAAATAAGTGGTAAAAAATGGTATATTACAGACCATTAATGATTCACATAATTGTGCCTCATTTTTTTGGAAATCCTTATGCCTAACACACAAGCTCAATACAAAAGTGGAACTAACCACATGGGTTAAGAAAAATGTTTTTCTAATCATGAAAAACCCATGTAGTTTAGATATGAAAATTTCTATAAAGAGTCCACATGTTTGTTTTTCTTGGAAATCATGGTTATAAAAATCATGTGGCGGCCTCTTCACCCCCCAATAAGCCACAATATTTACCATAGAGGGAGACATTGTATTAATATTTCAAGTGACACTATCTATATCCCCTTAATATATATTTTTATAGATCTACACAATAAAAACATTTCTAAACTCCAATGAAATCTATCATGACATAAAATTTATCCAAATTATAACATTTAACTATTCTAACTCACCTTATATTAATACGAGGATGAAATAATGATTTGACCCATCTATAGAATAAAAAAAATTAAATTCTCAAAATTTATATCAAGTTCAAAACATGGGATTATTTAATGTTTAAAGGATATAACATATCAACCCTGAGAAGCCTTAAAAACATTAATCTCATATGAACTAATTGGGTCATGAAATTTTCTCAAATAGTCATGTATAATTTATAAATTTCTAACACACCTCCATGCATTGTATTAAACATGATGTACCTAATCCATGAAACTATAGATAACAATTGATTAATAAAATAAATATAAATCACACATAGTCAAATCTATCATAATGCATGATTCCATAAAATTCACATTTATAACTCGGCTTGTCGTACATCTCACAAATGGTTGTAGATTTTATATGGACAATTGTAAGAAATGTTTGTCCAAACACCCAAATTTCATATTTTTAAATGACCCTAGATTCATCAAAATTTATCAATAATGATTCCAAACACAGGAAACCAAGTATCAAATGATGACTCAACTCTTAATCCTAGTTTTATATGAAACATTTGAGTCCTAATATACTAATCATTAACCAGTCTCGATGACATTTCGTTGAAAATAATCGACAAAATCCTAATTTACATACATATGCTCCAACGACTTGCCTAATACGGTTAGTCACCATACCATATCCAGTACCAAAGTAGAAATCATGTGAAGCTACATCATTTAAACTATTCATGAAAACCATGGATTTCGAAGCCGGTGAATTACTAAAACAATTTTGATGATATAACAAAATCATCATGAAATTCTTGATCAACCATCCATTGATTTCATTATTTAATTATAAAACATGTTTTACCACAATTATAATATGAAAATAGCATAATATAATGGTTGGAATGGATATTATACATTGTAGTTCGTCCTTACGAGTTTAATAGTGAAACAAAAAAAACAAATTTGGTATGTAAGAAAGGAGTCCCATTGAAAGAGCTGCAATGTAGTATCTCACCTTGTTTCCTTGTCTATGAATGAGTCAATATCTATGATTCCATACAAGGAATTATATCATGGTAAATTATTATCAGGTCTAGTAAATCCTATATATATAGAGATTTATGTCCTTTAACAATGGGGAATGGGAGAAAAGTAGATTCCATTTCATTTTTAGAAAAGTTTTGTAGTTTGTGGTCCAATTTTTCAAGATCTCAAAACAAAAAAAATATATAGTGATCTATACAAGATAAGATCTTGTCACATTAGGTATCATACATAAAATGAGAAAATAATTTAATGATCAATTAATATAATCAATGATATTTCAATATACTCATATTGATGTTAGGATTATAAATTAGAACCTAATTAAACTAGAATTAAACTATAACTTTATCAAATATTTCTGTCAATAATATTTTATAACTCCCCTAATCCATGCACTGTTAATGAAATCTATACAAGTTATGAAATGACCCCCTCCACCACATATTCCAATAATTTGTATCCATGTGAAAATAAATTTCAAATACCTCATTGAACCATAAAAAATGATTGCACATATAAAAATATAGTTATAAGGATTAAACTCTTAATTTTGGTTATATGTATGATGAATCACACATTTGATTTCCCTATCCCCCCATTGGGATTTAATTATCTTGACTTTAGTCAATCACCTCTAGATTGACCTATTAGAAAATTTCTACCTTAGTAGAAGATATAGTACATAAAGGCTATATCAGTTCTACTTGAATCCAAAGGCAGTCATGATGTACCTAAATAACCATTATTGTCACATACATACTCTTTTTATTATTTAATGGTAGGGTAATAAATAAAAAATCTCCTTCATGATTCCATAAAAAATCAAATTTTATATCGACCCACCAAAATCATAGATTTTTTAATCATTCTATGCTTAAATATTGTATACAGTCTTGGTTTATAATCACATAGTGTTTTAAAAGCCATTTTCATAACCATTAAATTATTTCTCATATTTATAGATTCATTAGCTTCTAGATGCCATTATATAAAAAAAATATTTTATGGTTTAATTACCAAAACTCAGAATGAAATAATTCTCACAACCACCATGATGCTCCCCACATTGGAAGAATCCTATGAATTATTTTATTGTAAATAAGACTTCATCCTAATATTTTATCTCAATTTACAATATACTTCAGTATTAGACAATTCCAAAACACTTATTCCAGGTTTTAATATGAAAAGATTGGAACCATGACCTTATAATAATTCTTGAGAATTTTATTTTCTTTGACCCATGCGTGTTTCTCATCCCAAAAAAAGTTTGTGAAATTCATCATATAGAGGGATATTGGAAATACTAATTAAAATCCATAGTGTTTTTTGTACTCAATTATTTTTAAAATAATATCCTAAAAATAATAAATACACATCCTTCATATAATAGATCATGGATATATCTATCCCAACAAGATTCTATCTATAGTAAAATCTACATGGGATATGACCAAAAAAGAAGATTTATTAAATTAATGAACCATGTATCCATGTTTTCATGAAATAAAATTGTTCAAGGCACTATGAAGCCTTTTCGCTCAAATATCATGTAGTTTAATGGATTACTTACTTACAATGATGATCCCAGTGTGTATCAAATTATGTTTAAATGAAATAAAAATAGTTTATCAGGTATGATTAAGACCTGTAATGAGATAGAATATACATGTATCATATCATTTTCATGAAATCTATTAGACTGTTATTAGGTAGATGATTCTTAAGTTGTGCTCCTAGAAAAATTAAAAAAAATTATGTGACCAAAAATGATGATCATGACCAATGAATTATTATTAAAATTTCCAAATTATTACATTATTACCCCAATTAAAATAATGATTAGATATATCAAGACAATGCATCATAACCTACACTATTATTCTTCACAAAGAGTAATATTCAAGAAAAGCGTCATCTAAATGACAAATAATGACTATATATTTTTAAATATTAATCATGGATTTTATACATTAGGATACTTCATGAATGTGCTAACGATTATTTTAAAATGTTTATTTAATATTAAAAAATATTAATGAAAAATGGAATGTAGGATTACTAGCCCATATTCTAGGATCATAGAAATGGATAAGGTAAATTGATAATATATGAAAAATACACATTCCAATACAAGATAAAAACATTAAAACTACACATACCAGAGGTTTAAAAGAAAAAAACCATAATAATATTTCTGTTTTAAGAATTTCATTGACATTAATTGATCAGAACATATAGTGAAGGTCATAAATAAGGGATACCAATTACTTTTTATAAAATAATATTGTACTAATCAAATTACATAGCAAAAAGTATGATTTGTATTTGAAAAATTCGGTCATAATTCATATTAATCTTTTATTGAAAATTTATTAAATAAAACTATACAAATTTGATTTATTTACGTAAAAAATTCAATTTCAATATATAGATTAAAAATAGATTATGTTTTTATTTGCATTTAATTTCATTAAAGCCCCATAATATTAAATCTCAAATGTAGTAAAATGAAATTATCCAATAAATGGGATCTATTTAAGAAGATACCACAACATATTTATAAATAAATCATATATGTGGATTATTACTCATTAAATATATATCCCTATTTATTGTAATCATATAGTCTAGGAGTTAGGTACCAAGGAATATAAAGAATAATGAGGCCTAAGAGGGTCCTTCCAAGAAAATATGGGATTAGTTGATTTTAACACTAAATTGTTATTTTATTCAATTTTTAACACACAAATAATGTGTTTATTTAATTTGAAACATACCCAATGTGACATCATTTCTCCCATTTTGGAAATTAATAATTTTTATGTACGCTTGATCATACCAATGTTATAAAGGTACAAGACTTCATAATTTTACAATTTAAAACATCATTTTATGTTATAATTAAAATTCATCATATACATATATATATGTTTAGTTGGATGAATTATCATTCCATTGTTATAAAGGTATGTCCCTTTATATGTTTTAATTGACATTCTTATATATAAAATGTGTTTTTTAACATTCATTTGAGAATATAAAAATATTATATGTAATGGTTCAATTATATGGGTTTCTATTATCTAATATTTCATGGAATGTATGCTTTATAAATAAGATAATTTGGTCATATGTAACTGTAACCATGAATGTTTAATCCCATTAAAACTATGGTCTATGGATTAAAATTTTTTTAATTGGTTGAATAAGATTCCACAACCAAGCTATATCGTAAATCCCATTTTTTAATTCATAAACCATAACAATAAATCATATATCCTAACTATAACAAGCAATTCTATGGCAGTGTAATTAGTAATTGAATGTAAGGATAAAACCATATAATCATATTATTTTTTAAATCATAATGTTAAATTTGAAAAGGTATATTTATTAATTAGTAGGTAGTCATGAATTATAACCAACATTTCAGGGTATATTCTTGGAATTTGATTATGTACATGTCATTAATGATTCATGTTCAACCCCCTTTAACATACCTGGTTACGAGAATAAATATACATAATAATAATAAAATGAATAATTCCAAAATTTTGTTGTTTCACCTAATAGTGAAACAACTAAAAATATTAACAAGAATATACCATAACAATAATATCTCATCCTTGGTAATTTGGATTTTTATTGTATGTGGGTTAGTTAATCCTAGAAACATGTTCATTATCAAATTTTTACACATTATTAGTCTAATATCTAATAATGAAAAATATTATGAAAAAAATCATTCATTAATCCTCTTTATAATATCATAACATATGTGGCACTAAAAAGGTGCCCCAACATGTTAGGACACAGGACCTTATGTGATCTACCTTGTAGTTAATATAATTATGGAAATAATTTAAATTCTCTGATGGTATGGTGGGAATACTATTACCTCATGAAAATAGTGTACCATAATGGTCTTAAAAATAGTAATATGTAGAATCGATATAAAAAAGAAATTTAGCATCATAAGATATCTAGATATAATTAACAGGAAGAATAAATATAATTATCTTATACAAAATGATGGTATTCATGTATACCATACAAAATTGGAATTCATGTTAGTAAAAAAGCAGATATATAAAATATCATACAAATATTGGATGAAATAATAAAAGGTAACACCTGTATCATCACATGCATAAGACCAATCATATGATCTTATCCTCCATCATAGTAAATAAAACCAAGAATCTAAATATAGATACTTCATTTTTACATACCTTCATCTATATGTTGTTTTTGTGTACCAATAAACATCCCAAATAGGGTGTGATATATACATAGTATTCGACAAACAATGATTCCATGTATAATCAAGGGTGTTATTATTAAATGGATATGTGTATATATAAGAAATAACACGTATAAATGTATATTGTAAAAGAACTATCTCTTGTTCCTAATTGATAGATGTCTCACACCCTATACATAGTTCTATGTTGGAAAATCTCTAAACACGATTAACCATATAACATTGATGCCTGATTTTATTTGGATGACTAAAATATTTTTTGTAATGATGCTAAATTTATTAATAATATGGATATGTGGGTTTATATTATAAAAATTACAGTATATGGGCGTGAAATAATTAGTATATAATTAAATAATAATTTTTAAAATGTAAAAATTAAACATTTTTAATCGATGTTGTGTTTTTTCATGATGAAAAAAAATCATTACATTAAACCACAAAAACGTTTGTCTGGTTTTTGAATCCTCTTAAATAACTATAATTTTTTTTATTCATAGATAAATGAATAATTTATTATTCTATAAATGTATTATTGGATATCCCATCAATCTGATTTTTGATGAGTTTATAATGAGTGAAAAATAATTTTCAAGCCTTTTTAATGTTTTAGAAAATATGCATTTGGCGGTTCAATAGAATAAAATGGCCATGAATTTCCATAAAGTCAAATTACTAATACCATAGTTACATATTTGTTATAAATTAATTAACATTTAATCAATTTGTGTTACAAATTTCTCGGGATGAGAAAAAATATTGTTTCAGTGTTTAAAAAAAATCTAAAATCTGTTTGTAAACATTTAAATTTATAAAATTTAGTGAATTTATTTTGAAATCATCATGTAATAATAAGTTATTTATTTATTGTGAGTATGACCCAAAAAGTTTTCAAAATTATATGTCCCACAATCATAATGATAGAAAAAGTACACATAAAATATTAAAATCTTAATAAAATATTTTAAGGGTCTATAAAATAAAAAACACCTCAAATTTTAATGAAATCATAAAAAAATAAATGAGAATTTATTTTAAAAAGTTAATATTATTTCATTTCAATAATTGTTTTGGTTTTATAAGGTTTACAAGAATCTAATTTATTGTGTAATAAATCTATAAAATACATATTTAAATGTTAAAATCTAAAAATGTTCATGAAAATGAATGAGAAATGGAAAATATAATTGATATATTTGTGATATTTTAGAGAATAATGTATGTGATTCTGAAATGTTTCAAACATTGAAGTAGTGGAAAATATGTTTTTAAAATATTAAATTCAAACTAAATATAAAAATAATTGTCTAAAATCAGAAAACATCCTCAAATGGTTGAGAACTATTAATAAAATAAATAAAACAAAATATATAAAATCTATAGGATAGTGTAATTAAAATCCATGTCTTTTTCATAGGATAAAAAAAACAGTATATTAGTGTTTGAAAACAATAAAATGTGAATGTATTTCGAAAAAACATGAAAATGACATGAATTGACATAAATATGTGAGGAATTAAATATTTAATTATTTTTTATCTGTATGACTTGAATAAAAACCTTAATCTTACATCTGACATGCTGAAAAAGAGTGAAAAAATTATTTATAAAAGAATTAAACTATTCAAAGGTATGAATTAGCTTCTATAAAATAAGAAAAACACCTCAAATTGGCATTCCAGTATTGGAAAAAGATGGATTAGTAGTTTTTAATATATATGGACTAATGTAAATTCAATCTATTTAGTTTTAGTAAGTTCCCAGTATTGTGGTTTTTGTGTTTTAAGACTCGATAATGTTTTCTAAATGCTGAAATCCAAACAAAAAATAGTGATTTGTTTTCTATATATAGAAAAAACATCATTTAATCAAATTATTAGATGCCACATCAAGTCATAAAATGTGTGTTTATTGAATGGATCGATATATAGTTTTTACATATGTTAAATTATTAAAAAACTATTAGATAATATAAAAAATAAAAACATTTTTCTACCTTCATTAAATCTACAGAAACTAATGAATATTTAATTTTTTAAATTGAATAATAGATTCAATATTGATATGGAATATTGATTTCTAATTATTTATGAAATCAACATTACATGTTTTTAATCTCTAAAACATGTGTGTGATCATTAAAACCTATCAAATAACAATAAATTTATATAAAATAATAAAATAATAGTCCTTCAATTATATGTTACATGTATAAAGATATAGAAAACCAATGTAATAAGTGGTTTACTTGGAATCCTAGAAAGAATTTAGACTACAAAATTTTTTATTGATCAATAAATTTCAAAAAACATTTTTTTTGTTGTTCTAACATTAATATTAAATAATATTGTAAAATAAAATAATTATTTTTTTTATTTTTTATTCTGTTGACATTATTCAGCAAGGTTTGTTCCTATATTATTAAAAACATTATTTATGGTGGATACATTTATTGACTGTTTAATTAATATTATTTATCTTGTCTATTTTAATTAATTCAAACCAAATAATAATATTAATTATAGTAAAAAAATTCCATTTAACAGCGTCTATATGATGGTATATAAATACCTTGTTTATAGTAGTGAACTAGTTAATTTTTTATTAGGTTAAATACATTCAAATTATTTAAACAACATGAATGATATTTTTTAGAGAATAAATTTGACATTTTATTGGTTTTGGATCATGTCACAAGTGTTAATGTACTACATATCTCTAGATCAATACACCATCCTAATTCCATCTTCATTCTTATCCCCATCATGTATATTTTTCACTTTTATATATCATTAATATATAATTACATATTCCATTATTCAGGATGCATATGTCAACTACCATACTAAGAAAACATGTATCCTAGCCTTACCTAATGACACACCCTGATTATCCATCCAATATGCTCTACTATGTTTCACATTTATGTGTCCAGTTAACCAAACATGGACATCTTTTTTTGTTTTACACCAATCTGTCCACGTCTCTAATACTTACTCTATTTTTCATTTATTTATCCTTTTATATAATTCAACAACTTATGTTACTATATTTCAATAATTATAACATTTCCCCTTACACCATGTGATATAAATCTCCAAAAGTGGAATAAATAATAATTCAAATTATATCTAACCCCAAAATATATAAGATGTTTGCATTCTATACTCAACCATTCAGTGATAGTTATACAAGTTAAATTAATTTTGTAATTAATAACAATGATGATGATTATGAGTATTATCATTATAATGTAAATTTAAAAATTTGTAAATGTGTTAATAGAAAAAAAACATGCACCTACAACACACCCTCCCACAATGAGGTTGTATAACATTAACTTAATTTGAGATCATTTTGTTCATGAATGTATACATTAGATGACTAATAGGACTGTATCTATTATCAAACCATGACGTCCTATTTTATACCTACCTAATATATTTATTTATTTATTTACCCAACCTATTAGTTATGTTTTTAGTTCATGACATTCAAGAGTTCCCCTTCATATGAACTTTATATTATACTAAAAATCACTATCACTATTACAAAAATGAGAAAATATATCATTGGCCTTTAGAATGACATTTTTTCTCTATTTAATATTTAATTTTAACATAGATTAATGTTATAATAAATATATGATGATATTTTTCAGATATTTAATTAAAAATGATATAATTCTAATATGACTAGTTATCCTACTCACTCGACTGACAGCTAATAATAGTTTTTCTATAAAAACACTATCACAGGTTGGTTGTGACATTTCCCAAAGTGATTCTATATAATTTTAAATTAATAATCAAAGTGGGGTTGGTAGCAACTGCTTAATAAATTGATTTCATCATAACATAGTATCCAAAAAATGTACTTTAAGATTTAGTTCCAATAATAATTTTAATTGTTTCAACCTGCCACCAAAATAACATCCCCTAAATTGTTCAATCCTTACCCACCATTACACAATACAACCACTAATATGAATTGAAGGATTCATTGGTGGTATTTTTTTACCACCCCAAAAGTATTTATATGGGGTTAAAACACATTAAATTTACAAAAAACCCCTATTAATGAACAAACATATTATAGTGAAATGTAGTAAATTAAAGAGTATATATGCTATAAATACGTATATAAAAACATTTAACTTTTTTTATAAATTTTATTTCTCATTATAGTGGATGTATATAATTAAATAGAAACATCCATTTCACATTCACAGACAATTTATCCTAGATAAAAAATACACATGTCTATATTATTTATATATATATTTATATAGTAATAATTCATAAAATTTGTAATGAAAATTTTTATTTGAATGAAAAAATATCTTTACGTAAATTAAAGGAATTAAAGAATTTACATTTACTTATAAAAAATATTTAAAATGTTATTATTTATGAATATTAATATTATCATTATGTTTTCTTCATTATATTCAATGCCATTAATTAATATTATTCAAGAGAAATTTGGGAAAATATAAATAGATATATATATGTATGTATATATATTTATATTTTTATAATAAATATATCTATATATATAAATAACTTAATATTTTTATTAAAATATACAATTTAAATGTAAAATATGAATATAATATTTTAATTAAAATATAATAATAATTATAATTAATATCAATTTTAAATATTATAATTCATTGAATAAAAGTTTTAATAAATTTTAATAGAGCTATATTATTTTCACATATAACAGCAAAGTATAAAATAGTTTTTAATTTTTATTCAATTATATAGTTGATAATATTTTTTAAAATATAACAAAAAATATTTACAAAATTTTTAATCATTAATTTATTTCTTTATAATAAAAATTTAATATTCATTTTTATTACTAGTAATCATTAATATGTTAAACAATATAAATATAAATAATATTATTTATATATTATCTATTAAATTATTTATTTTAGAGGAAACATATATTAAAATTAGTATTATATTTCTTTTAAATAGTTAGAAATGAAATCATTTGTGTTGAGTTGACCTATAACCCACATAAACAAAAAAAGGACACCCCAACACACACCCACATATCCTAGGGGTTTTAGAGAACATACTCACATAAAAAAATTAGATCTGAATAATATTAGGTATACTATTACAAATATTATTTTCATTAATATAAAATATTATAAGTACTAGTTATATAAAATATTATCTAATTTTTTTAATATGTTATAAATTAATATGATTTCATTTTTTTAGAAAAATTAAAAAAAATTAATATTATATTCCTTATATATAGTTTGATAGACCATTGTATTTTTCAGAGTCAAATAATTACAGAAATATGATTCGTTGGTTTCTTCAAACCCGCACACACAAACAAAATCTCAAACAATTATATGTTAATAATGACATAAATTAATTAAGATAAGTAATTGAAAGCGTAAAAATTAAAATCAAGAAAAATATAATAAAAGAAAAATATATTAATAATTATTTTAATTTTACGGTAATGTTTTTATATATTATGATAATAAAATTTCTAAATTAGTATTTATATTTTAGAGATGTAATATTGCTATATATATATACATATAATTAACTATGAATATCATTATAATTTTGTAAAAATAATGATATATTTTGAAACATATGTATTCATTTATTTTAAAATTAGATTTTTATTATAATATATAAATATATATTTTCTTTTAATTACTAAACTATAAACAATAATAATAATAATATATCAATATATTAATAATTATAAATCTATTAAAATATAATTATTATCAAATATTCATTTTATTTTTAAGGGATTATAATAAAAAATATGTTTCAAAAAATATACACATGTTTATATTTTTCATTTAATAGATAAAATGTTTTATTTAAAAATTATATATTTTAATGTATTATTAATATAATTCAATATTATTTTAACTGTTTGGGTAGAAAATTTAAAATTAATCTATAATAAAAGAAATATAATCCATTATAAATTGAATCATAACATTAATTTTTTTGAGATATATATATATATGCAGACCTTTTTAAATATAATTTTTTTGCATTTATATACATAATTTTTTTAAAAAATACAAAATATATTTAAATAAAATTAATATTATCGATATTTTTAAAATTATTAATACATATAGTCATATAATTTGTATTATATTCAAAATATTTTGTAATATAATGTAATTATTATTATTTTATTATTTACTTCTACATTTATATGTATTTATAAAAAAATTAAACATTTATATAATTAATACTATTTCATATATAAAATTATCCACAACAAAATTTAATTATTAAATATTAATTTGAATTACTTAATTGATAATTTATAGAAATTTTAATTATTATTTTCTTGTTTTTTATCATCAACAATTTTATTTTGTATGAATAAATATTATTATTTATGAATATAATTATATATTTATTTAATTAATGATATATTTTAGAAAAAATATATTTTATTTTATAAATATTAAATATTTTAATTATAATTAATAGAATAATAAATTTGTAATATTTTAAACACTTATTTTTCCCTTTAGGTGATTGGGAGTGCCTTTATATAATAATAATTTTTATTATGTCTTAATGTATGTTTGTATGTCCACACCCAAGAGCCACTATACATTCACCTTTATTAGTGCATGAGATGGCCTCAAGTGTTAGTCCACATAAACATGTGTCTTCCACCTAAAAAAGAGGGTCTACGATGGTATGGTGGGGAGATGATACTCTCATGATCAGAGTGTAACACAATAGTATAAATTAATAGTAATTAGTAGATGAATATAATAAATAAACTGCAAAATTAGAAGTCATCCTGATATGATAAATAGGAAGAAGAAGAATGAATATCAAATACATAAATATGTGAGGTTAATATACTAGAAACAATTCGAATATATGAAATCATAACTACATGCATATACAACATGATATATATAATGAAAAAAGACCCAATGTTAACTCTCAGAAATCACAAGAATATGTAGGGTCCTCTACTACCTTACTCCATCCAATGCGGGTCAATTTCCATTTTCCACACATGAATCAATATGGCAAATTGTGTACAAATTACTAGCATGAATTTGGGGTTTATATATACTTAATAGACCACCTCTAATGGTGTATAGAATAATCCCACAAGGGTATATAAAATGGAGGTGTGAATTTTTAACAATAAAAATTTGAAATATAAACCTTAAAGATGATAGATCTGGTTCTTACTAGGAACCAGTTATACAGTACCAAATATTTCCTTATCCAGGACATCTCGAAACAGGGGCCACCATATATATATATATATATATAATTATATTTATATGTAAAATTATATTGATTTTTTATACATATATTCACTATATAATTATGTATTTATACTTATATATATATATTAATATGTATTGGTAACTAGGATAGGAGGTGTAACTCAAAGATCCATATTTATTCCCTAGATTCTCATAGGAAATTATGCGAAGACATTCCTTAGTATCGTGTATAGAAGGATATGATTGGATGAGTATCACATTTATATGGGGTGCTATTCCCAAGTTTCAAAAATATTAAGGATTTAATTCCCAATTATTTTAAGTATATGGGATTACATAACCTAGTAACTTATGTATATAGAACACAATTCTGGAGAAGAAAACATATATGTCCTAGCATACATATGTATGACATATATAAGAGATGACATGCATGCGTATCATTAAAAGAAAATTTGTTCTAATCATGAAATAAAATTATTTGATAGTTTGTTTAAATATCATTCCCATTTTATTTAATCTATTCAATAATCATTGTTCATATTAAAGTCGTATGACCTGGTCATACCGCACACATCAAAATTATTGACAAAAACCTATTCAAACTGGTAGGAAAAGAACAACACATATAATGTGGATTTTCCACATTAATATCTAAGAATTCATAGGAATTTAATAAGAACACCAAATGGGGAGTCACTTTTAAGGTGGAAAACCTCCAAAATATATAAGGTTATACTATATTTCTTCTAACAAGGATACCTAATCAAATAATGAATTTTTTTTAAGTGTATTATCAGAATGTTTGTAGTGTGAAATGATAGGGGATGATATAAATGAATTGGTATTTATAGAAAAAATAATATAAAACTATCATATACGTAATATTATTTACTCAATCATTCTCAAGAATTGATTCAATAAAATGATAGAGAAATAAAATAAATTGAAAAAATCTAGAAAATTCAGGTATAATAGATCAGATGGAGTTATCATCTGATAAATCATTGTAAATAAATGATATTCCTAATAGGAATCATAGTCTTACTAAGGGGTATCCCTGAAAAATGACAGTATCTATTTTTGATTCTGAATTTAATATTCATATAATATTAGAGAGGGGGCCAATGGAGGATCTCTTAAGAGGGGGTCATTTTTTCATGAATTTCATGATAAAAGAGGACTGTGGGGTTAAAATAAGTGGTACAAAATGGTAAATTATAGACCATTAATGAGCCACATAATTGGGCCTCGTTTTTTGGAAAACCTTATGCCTAACACTCAAGATCAATACAAAAGTGGAACTAACCACATGTGTTAAGAACAATGTTTTTATAATCATTAAGAACCCATGTAGTTTAGATATGAAAATTTCTTTAATTAGTTCACATATTTGTTTGTCTTGGAAATCATTGTTATAAAAATTATGCGGAGACCTCATCACCCCTCCAATAGGCCACAATATTTACCATAGAGGGACGCATTGCATTAATAATTCAAGTGACCCTATCTACATCCCATTAATATATGTTTTTATAGATCTACATAATCCAAACATATCTAAACTCCCAATAAAACCGTCATGACTAAAAAGTTATCCAAAATAAAACATTTAACTATTCTAACTCACCATATATTAATAAGAGGATGCAATAATGATTTGAACCATCTATAGAATAAAAAAATTAAATTTTTTAAATTTCCTAAGAGTTCGAAACATGGGATGATATAATGTTTAAAGAATAGAAAATATCATCCCTGAGAAGCATTACAAAACAATAATCTCATCTGACCTAAGTGGGTCATGAATTTTTCTGAAATAGTCATGTATAATTTATAAATTTCTGACACACCTCTATGCACTGTATTAAACATGATGTACCTAATCCATGAAACTATATCAAAGAAATGATTAAAAAAAATATATAAATCACACATAGTCAAATCTATCATAATGCAAGATTCCATAAAATTCACATTTATAACTCGTCTTGTGGTACATCACACAAATGGTTCTAGTTTTTATATGGGCAATTGTTAGTACTGATGGTCCAAACACCCAAATTTCATATTTTTAAATGACCTTAGAATCTTAAAAATTTATCAATATTGATTCCAAAAATAGGAAACCGAGTATCAAATGATGATTATACTCTTAATCCTAGTTTTATATGAATCATTTGAGTCCTAATATACTAATCAATAACTAGCCTCGATGAAATTTCGTTGAAAAGAATTGACATAATCCTAATGTTCACACATATACTGCAACGACATGCCTAATATGGTTAGTCACCTTACCATATCCAGCACAAAAGTAGAAATCATGTGAAGCTACATTATATCTACTATTCAAGAAAACCATGGCTTTAGAAGCTGATGAATTACTAGAACCATTTTGATGATGTAACAAAATCAACATGAAATTATTGATCAACCATCCATTAATTTCATTATATAATTATAAAACATGTTCGAACACAATTATAAATTGAAAGTAGCATAAAATAATGGATGGAATGGATATTATCCATTGTAGTCCGTCATTAAGTGTTTAAGAGTGAAACAAAAAAAAATTATTTGGGATTCTACGAAAGGAGGCCCATTGAAAGGGCTGCAAGGTAGTATCTCACCAGGTTGCCTTGTCGATGAATGAGTCAATATCTATGATTCCATACAAGGAATTATGGCTTGGTAATTTATTATTTCATTTAGGAAATCCTATCCATATAGAGATTTATGTCCTTTAACAATGAGGAATGGAAAAAAGTAGATTCCATAGCATTTTGAGGAATTTTTTTTAGTTCATGTTCCAATTTTCCGAGGATCTCAAAACTAAAATAATATCTAGTGATCTATAAATGATAAGATCTTCTCACATGAGGTATCATACTTAAAATGAGAAAATAATTTAATGATCAATTAATATAGTCAATGACAATTCAATAGACTCATATTGACGTTAGGATTTTAAATATGATCATAATTAAACTTGAATTAAACTACTAAATTATCAAATAGTTCTATCAATAATATTTTATAACTGTCCTAATCCGTGATCCGTTATTGAAATCTATACTAGCTATGAAATACCCACCTCCACCACATATTCCAATAATCTGTATCCATGTGAAAATAAATTTCTAATACCTCATTGAACCCTAAAAAAAATATTGCACCTATACCAATATTGTTATAAGGATTAAACTATTAATGTGGGTTATATGTATGATAAAACACACATTTGATCTCCATATCTCCCCATTGGGATTTAATTATCTTGACTTTAGTCAATCACCTCTATATTGATCTATTGAATAATTTCTACCTTAGTAGATGATATAATACATAAATGCTATATCAGTTCTACTTGAATCCAATGGCAGTCATTATCTACCTAAATAACCATTATTGTCAAATACATTCTCTTTTTATTATTTAATGGTAGGTTACTAAATAAAACAAATTTCCTTCATGATTCCATGCAAACACAAATGTTATATCGACTCGCCAAACACTTAGATTTTTTATTCATTTTATACTTAAATATTGTAGATAATTTAATTGAATGGACACAACCAAAATGGTGGCATAGATCAACATATGATACCTTTGACATGAAAAAAGGGTCTATGAGAGTTCCTATAATAAGGTTAAAAAATTTAAATTAAGAATGGTTATTTTTTAAGGAAATTAATCGATATTATAGCGTGCGGTATGAGGGTGAGTGATATATAGAGTCTTGAAAGTAGATAAAGAATACCAGAAAAATAATTTTTACACATGATTCTTCACACATACATTCATGGTCATTGATTCGTTTAGAGGTGATAGAATGAAATTAAATTGAGAAATTCCCTAAAAATTGAGGTAATGGGATCCCATGAATTCTAAATGTGATATGGTAAGGTAAATAGATAATGGACAGAAGCTGGATCATTGGATTACAAATGTATAACCATTTATTCTAATGATAGTTGATTCTCTATCTAAAACGTGGAAGAACGATGGTAGACTAGGAAAAATTCCAAAGGAGGAACTCCCATGAGGGTGATCCTGTGAATAATTGTGAGGATAAAAGAGGTGTGTGGTCCTAAATAAATAAGATAGGAAATGGTAAATTCAACCACATTAATTCAATGTGTATTTTTCTTCTTTATTTGGCATTTTATACACCAATCATGCAATCTCACTACCTAATTCGATCTAACTGAGCTGGCTAAGAACACTATTGGTCTAACCATTCATATCAATGGTGGATTTCTTCTGTAACATTATGTAAACATTATGTCTGGTCTTGAATCCTTCAGTTAATGTTTTATGTAATATGGTGAACCCTATGTACCTATAAATTAGGTCATACATTTTAACCTAGAGATCTCCATGGTTTCGAAAAACCATGCACCCCTTTCTATTTCACATGAAATTGATTTTTTTTATGTTGAATACATCCCAATCATATCCCAACCCTCGATAAATCTATCATGAATTAAAACTCATAAAAAATATAAATCATTCCAACTATTATATATTCAATGTGATGAAAAAAATCAAGATTTAGACTATCTAAGAAACGAAATATTCAAATTCTAATGGAATTATCAACGAATTTAAAATATGGGCTGCTATAGGGATAAAGATAAAAATAGTATATATTATAATAAAATTTTATATTACTAAATATTTATACAAATTATGAATTTATTATCACTGATCTATGATTTGATAAATGCAAATTTACCAGTTCTAATGTTTACATTAATATAGATGGTAACACTAATATATTTGGTGGTAACCATTACATAACAAGCTGGCGTGTAACGCCCTGACCCCAGTTACCTATTTCCATTTCATTATTACATAACATTGGCATGATACAATGAATCATGACCCGAAGGACTAATCATTTTAATATTATCTAAAACAATATACACACATAAGTTCAACATTACAACTTGAAAAGAAATAAAACACATATTTATCCCATTAGAAATATCAAATCCTCCAAGATTATTCCTTCATGTCACTCATATATAACTTTTTCATATCCTAGAAAATGAAACATAAGAATGGGGTGAGCTTAATAGCCCAGTAAGGGAATGCAATACAGCGGAAGATAATTTAAACATTATTCATGTTGAATAATAAAAAACTCATTCCTTTACATGTAATAAACATGAACACATTATGGCAGGAATATGAGCTAAGTAAGTAATTCCATAATAAGACATATTCATGGATATTATTCATGTAGAATAACCACGAGAACCATCAGTATTATTTTCATAATGAGGGAATTTATAATTCCAGACATTCTAAAACATCTTGTTAAGGCCTCATCCAAGACGTCTAAAAGTGATTTAGGCCTCGTCCAAAACCACATATCAAATTGGGAATGCCTCGGTCAATTTCATGTCTAATTGTCCAACGAGACCTATCAATTCACTAAGGTTCTATAGCAGGCTCCCCTAGTCAAATACTAAGTCCAATACATTCCTCTTATGAAAAGGATGAAACATAACATAGACATTAATATTAAATATAGAATACAAAATGTTAATATTTTAACCATAAACCATGTATGATAAAAAATAACACTTCCATATACAAAAATATCACAAAAACTTCAATACAATGTGGAATTTTTATATCATAATTAATCAACATCAAACAATTTTAAAATCTATCAAAGAAATTTGACATAGATAAAATGAAAAATATTTGAAAGAAATACAACTTTCTATTTTGACAACATTTTAATGTCAGAAAACTATAAAAAAATCTTTTTTTCAAAATATTATTATAAGATTTTAAGATAAGATTCGATGATGTTATAATGGTGGAAAATAGGGTCACCCGCTGTATAAGTTAAAACAACATTCTAACCTTAATTCTATCAAAAAGTTCATAAATTACATTTTATGGAAAATGAGGGAATGATTCCTTTCAAAACATATAAGGTCAAATAAGGGTATAAATGATTGTTTCCTCTAGAATTGGGGATGACCTCATTGATTGAAGGTTCAAACATTCCAATCGGCTTCTAACAGGTCTGTTCATAGAACCAGAAACATCCAATGATTCCATATCCATTTAGACATACTTTCCAAAGGTAGGAACTCATTAGTTATAGAATGATGAGGCTTAGGAATTTGCACTGGTCAAGGGGATGGGAGGTCGGACTCATCACACCATTTTGTGAGGAATTATTGTATACTCCGGGACTCTCTTTATAGATTAAGTTCTGTTCATGAAACCATATTACACTACCAAGTATAAAATGAGATTTCCTTTAGATATGACAGTCAATGATTGATATGTAGGAATTTTAGAGAATCTTTTATATGTATTCGAGGTTCTACATCGATAGAGAATACTTTTTATTTTTCAGAGATTCATAGTCAATGGTATCCTTCAATACATAAAATTCTCCTAGTCATTATGATAACCATAATAGTTTTAAAGCCACGCAGTGGGGGACATGATGTTTATTGTCATTCAAGAAGGACATGGTTTATTTCATAGTTGGGATTGTACCCGCTTATGGGCTACCTATGTATCCTTTGTTTTGGAAAAGGAATCAGAACCCACATAGTTCGAGTAAGAGAGTATGATGTTTATGTATGATTGATGGATCAAAGAAAGATGTCAAGATTAATTTTACACTCTAATATCACGTGATTCATGTTTGGTTTGAGAAAGAATAGGTATTGGTGAAACGAGACAATTGTTCCATGAAAGCTGTAATTATGTGGGGCTTATGTATGTATGACTGCCCAAAATAGATGAGGATTAAGGTTTACTTCAGGGATGAAATCCAGGAACAAGGTCTATAAAGGTATATGTAGTTCATTGTGATTTGGGTACTCTAACATGGGGCCTACTCCGGAGGAAGATTCCCAAATTAGGAGGGGACTCATTATTGGGTTTTACTCCTGAGAAGGAAGCCCAGATAAAAAAAATTAAGACTGGTTAAGAGAAATTTATGACTGGGGCTTACTCATGAGATGGAAGCCCGGATTATGTGACTTGGGGATTACTCCTAATGTGGATGCCCATATTTGTAGACGTTTAGACTGGAGTGTATTCTTAAAGAGGAAACCTAGATTAAGAGAACCATGGTTGGGGATTACTCCTGATGAGGATGCCCAAATTAAGGGACTTGGGGCTTACTCCTGAAAAGGAGGCCCAAATTAATGAGGACTTGGGGCATACTCCTAAGAAGGATGCCCAAATTAATGAGAATTTGTACTGGGTATTACTCCTGAAAGGGAGTCCCAAATTAAGGATTCTATCATCTTATAGGATGAGGTTGAATTAATAAACCCTATAAATTTAGTGATATAAAGATATATAAATCACTAGGTTTTAAGAGTTGTTCCACAGAATTCCTTTCAAATAAGGAATCCAATAAAGAAAACATTCCATAAATGGATTTGGAGAGAGTTCTAAAGGCTTAATCCTCAAGAGGATAGTTGGATAGGTGTAAGAGGGGTGAAATGGGTAGGAAGGGCACCCAAAAAGAGGGGGTTCACATGTACTGCATGGGCACGCAAGTACTGCGTGGGCATGCAAGTCCTGGTCACGCAGGTTTACCAGCGTGACACATGGGTAGTTGCATGCCGGCCAATTGTTAGGGTAGAATTTGGGCGAGGCTTGGCTCAAGCCTTTTATCCTAACCCTGGAGACCTTTAGAAGAGAGGCGCGCAAGTTACATGGAATGAGTAAGGCAGTGTGCATGTGTGTCCATTTCCATAAAGGGCTGGCCACCCACGTGGGCAAGTGTTGATGAGTTACCACACTTTGGCCTTCCGTCCCCTCTTTAGATCTTCCATTATAGGTAAGAAATTACCTTAGAAGTGTTCGGAAGCTTTGAGAGTAGACTAGGGTGCCAGGATCTCAAATATGAGGTTCTGGCATTTTTTCCCTCTTTCGTACTTAAAATGGGGGTGTGCATACGAGTATTTATAGGCTGGAGAGACCCTGAGAGAATTTTCAGAGAGGGCACACACTTTACCGGCGCGACCATTAGGAGGTGCGGATGTGTACTTGCACGACCACGAGAGAACATGCGCGGCCCAATTTCCTTTGAATCATAGTTCATTCCACTGTCAATTTTTGATGTTTTTTTCAAAGGATGAATCACATTATGGTGAAGCATTTCCCTTTTCATTCATTTAGACTCTGTGATGAAAAAGAGCATCAAAAAAAGTCCCACCTCAGAGATGGATCCGAAATAAATGAGGATGTGACTCTGAGAAAAATAAGAAAATCAATGGAAAATTGGCATGCAAGTACTCATTGTGCAATTGTCGTCGCACAGGTGCGAGTCGCGTAAGTTTTGAGTGAGCTGGATTTAAGCGCGTGGGTGGGTGGCCAGGCCTATAAATAGGTGGCCATTCTCGCTCAAAGCACCCCGATTTCGAATTTTTGAGATCTTTCCGCGCATGTTACCTTCGCCGCGCGGGTTGCTCTGTTTTCCACCGTTTCTTCGCTGTCACGCTTCTATCAGGGTATTTGTACTTGCACGGTTATACTTTCGTGCCAAAAAACTACACGACACATCATACTTGTGCAACACATCCATACTTGCGCGCCAATATTATACATGAACCCCTTAATTCCTTTTCCACTTTTTTTGAATTTCTTCACAAATGTTATGAAAAAATACCCCCATTTAAGAGTTAATTCATTCAACTTTTGTGCAGATTCAATGGATCCCAAGAGAATTGGAATGGATGATGAACTGGTAATCAAGTGACTTGATGAAATTATGAGCATCATTGGCCATGATTATGATATCTGTGACATCACTCTCAAAGATTTGGCCAAGTACATGATGAATTGTCATCTTAAATTTCCATAGAGAATCTACATACCTCTGTATATCCATGGTTATCGACATGGATTCAACATTCAAGATGCAAAGAATTATATGCCTGAGATGCAAAAGCAGTGTTCCTCCTCTATTTCAGTTTTGCTATGTATTAAGAGCAGTGACAATGGTGTGATCTTTCAAATTTTTACTCAATGCCATTTCCTTGCAGATATAAAAATGGAAAACCATGGGCTGATATGTTTTCAGCTACCCATTGATGGAGAGAAGACTATCATGACATTAGAAACAATATCTGAAAAGATTAATATATCCAAATGGATCTTTACTTCCAATGCTCCATTCTCAAATCCATGTATCCATCTTACAAGTCTCTTGGACAGAAACATAGTCACTGTTTGATCAACTGAAAATTTTCTCAAATCACACTCAAGAACATTCTTTTTCAATTGTTCCAAGAAGAGCTAGTATCACTACATCTCTTATTGTTTCTAGTTGAATGAATGAATACCAGGTGGTTGATGATGAATCATGGGATTCAATAAATGAAGTGAAGACTGATGTTGACAGTCTATTGTAATTTATAAGAAAAGAGGAGAGACTCTAATCTGTGGATGTCCTTCTAATTCTTGTGCATCAAATGGAAAGAACGCTTTCATTTCTAATCTTCTGTGCACAAATTTTCATTTACTACGTGCTTTAAATTTTTACTTAAGACAATGGGCCTAGTATGTATAGTTTGACTTTTACTAGGATTATTATAAATAACCCTAAAAACATTGAATCATTTAATTTCTCAATATTACCTAAAATAATACAATATGTATGTTTAGTTATCTGGAAGTTGACTTTTATTCAGAGTTACCTTGTATTTTGTAATCAGTTTAATGTCGTGCATGTTGGACATAAAATGGCTAATGTTTAAGGTGGAAATAGCTTTGACCGAATGGATTAAAATTGACCCAATTCCTTGATAATTTCTCTGAAAACAAATTATCATGTTCATGTATGACGAAAAACATGTAAACTATGACCTAATTAATTTGGAATCTGAGGAATGATACGATAAAGGTTTAAAATTAATTAGAAGAAGTTGTTACCATGAATGATGTTACATTTATTTAACAAACCCATTAGAGGGTTGAATTATTCAAGGCCACCTAAGGGAATTGGATGTGAAGTTAAATAATAGCATCTTTTGGATGACAAGTCTGTTATGTAGACGGTTTATGCAAGGCCTCTTAATGGCACATGCTTCATAGTCAGGCAAAAGAACTCTCAGAAATTTACTTTTCTACTGCTAAAAAGCAAGTGGATGTTTATGAGGATTCAAATTTTCCAAAGCATAGAGTTTTTTTTATGGAGAGAGGTACTTGAATATTAAGAATATATTTCCAAACAAGATTATACAATAACTGTATGAATATCACTCCTATGAAGGTCTGACCCAAATGTAGGGAAGAGAAATATAAACCATGGACTTGAATAATTTCAGATCATAAAAAAGGACATGAAACAAATATTTCAAGTATGTCTATTTTTTTTTGCGTATCCTTACATATTTTTTATAAGACCAACAAGGAAAAATGTTGTTTTATTTCCAAGAATGAAGTTACCATTATTTAAAAAACCCGTAAGGGGGTTGAATTATACAGCGCCTCCAAAGGGAATTGGATGCATAGTCAAATAATAGTATCTTATGGCTGACACGTCTATTATATTGACTGTTTATGAAAGGCCGCCTAAGGGCACGTGATGCATGGTCAGGAAAAATAATTCTCAGAAATTGGACATTTTATGACCAGAAGTCAAGAAAAAGGGTTATGACGATCTGAAAATATTTAAGGTTAGGATTACGAAAAATAGAAAATGGGTACTGTCCAATGTATGTAGAGATACATAGATCAAATGAACCATAATCATGTAGTAGCTGGGTCCTGAATTGAAATTTTGGACATCACGACGTATCCTATGAGGAAGGGAATCAATCCATACGTAGTTCTTGATATACAGTTTAATATCATGTTGGACGAAAGTATGGGAGATCTTAGTTTAGGGTCATAGAACTCGGACCATTATGAAAAATACACAGTGTGTGTATTCATGGGGACTTTTCAGCCAGGGGACTGAAAGTGGAATTTGGGGTTAGGCCCAAATACCTGGGGTTGGATTTAAGGGACACACGAATGTTCCTACATATCCCATGAGGATGGGAATCAAGCTCACCTTGTTCTAGAAATACCCTATGTACAAATTTGGTTTGTACATGTTATGGGTGAAAGGGGACTTTAGTGAAATGATGGTTTAACCCAAGATAAAAGGTTCAGGTATTTCCATGTATGCACATAGACTTTGGAATATAACATGAGTGAAAATCAATGTAAATAATGATTCCTTCTTAGGTGAGGGTATCAAAGAATATTGTAGTTTATTATCATGCAGGACAAAAGTGTTGTATATTTTAACGTCGTATAGAAAGGACGAAAGTGAACCAATGTAAATATATTAATTCTGGAGGCAATTTCACAAATAGAAATCTTATGAGATGGAGGTGAACCAATGTAAAGAAATTGGTTTTGGGCTTCATCCATGCGAGGTTGCCTATGTACACAGCCTGGAAGGCATGTATAAAAGTCTAAGTATTTAGATTAAATAATGAATTAATGATCAAACTATTATTGTGGACAACAACCGAAAAATGGTGTTGGGACTTACACATGATTAGCGGCCCAGAGAGGTTGTTATGGTTGATGTTTCCTCTAATCCAACGTGAGTCATACTCGGTGTGAGAAACAAGAGGTGACAACAATCTTAACGATGCACATTTTAATGTCATGTAGGAAATATAAAGGGACTATGTAGTTTAATGTCTTTCTATTAGGACTCTTGGTGCTACACATTTTAGTGTCATGTAGCAGGGACAAAATACAGTTTAACGTCATGTAGAACATATCATGGTGTTGTACAGTTTAGCGTCTTGAATCGAAGATGATGGGGACAATAATGTTTAAGGTCATGTTGGATGAAAGGGGGACGATGCAGTTTAATGTCACACAGTAATGGAAAAAGAGGACATAGTTTAACATCATGTTGGATAGAAAATGGACCATATAGTTAAGCATCATATTGGATGATGGTGCAAATAGTTTAAGGTCATATACATGGACCATAACTGTATAATTTAACGTCGTATAGAATGATAAAAGGGACACAATTTAACGTCATGTGGGACGAAAGTGTGAATAGTTACAGGTCATATACATGGATAGTTTGTTATGCAGTTTAATGTATTTTTGGACGTAAGGGACTTCTGTATAGTTTGACTTCATGTAGTTAGAACGTCACAGTTTAATGTCATGTTGGATGTAAATGCCAATAGTTTAAATTCGTATCCATGGACCATTGGTTATGCAATTTAACATCTTACTGGATGTAAGGGACTTCTATACAGTTTAACGTCATGTAGATAGGACGTCACAGTTTAATGTCATGTTGGACGTAAATGCCAATAGTTTAAAGTCGTATGCATGGACCCTTGGTGTATTTTGAATTTGTACAAAATATTTCATCAGAAATATGGCACTGGTTGGAGTAGTTTTGAGTTCTCCATTCATTGAGATTAAAGAATAAGCTCCATTGGAGTAGACTTTATGTGTTGAATAAGGTCCTTCCAATTTTGTCTCAATCTAGGGAGGTTTCTTTCCTTGTATCATTGGAATTCTGATAACTAATACCAATTCTCCATGAACGAATGAACGTAGATGAAATTTTTTGTTGAAACCTCATGCTATTCAATTCTGGTAGACTTCCAAGAGGTGGTGGTTGCACATTCTTTTCTCATCTAACCGTTCCAATTCATTCAAGAACTTTTGAGATTGTTCATCTATGGATGACTGATAAAAAATGGATACTCTGAGTGAGGGTAGTGGAACCTCAATTGGTAAGACTACTTCTGTTCCATATACCAATGTATATGGATTTGATCATGTTACAGTGCGGGTGGTAGATCGATAAGACCATAAAGCATGAAAGAATTTATCATGCCATGACTTATTATCTTTATCCACCATCTTTTGCAGTATATTTGATAGAGTCTTGTTGAAAGAGTCTATCTGGCCATTGTCCGCTTCATGATACCGAGATGAATGATTGGATTTAATGTTTCATTCTTGATACAACCTCTTCACCTAAGATGAACAGAAGTTGGTGCCATTATCCATCAATATGGTATGAGGGACACCAAATATGGTAATGATGTTAGATTGGATGAAGCTAACGATGAATTTAGAATTGACTTCTTTTAGGGGTATTTCCTCTGTTGATTTGGAAAAGAAGTCATTAGTAGTAAGAATATACTTCAACTTCTTGGACGTAGCCGATGGATAAGGTCCCACTACATTCATTCCCCTTTTGGAAAATGGCCATGAGTATTTAGCGGTATGAAGCAACTCTGGTGGTTTATTAATGAATTCGGAATGTACATGTTATTATTGAAACTTCTTTATAAAATCAACACAATCTTGTATCATCGAAGTCTAAAAGTTCCCAAGCCTTTGAATTTGATTAGATAGTCTATGTCCAGACTGGTGGGTACCTCAAACTCCAGCATGCACTTCATTCATGACAACCATTGTTTCTTCACCATCAATGAATATGAAGAGAACACCATCAAAACAACATTTATAGAGAACTTTATTTATGTGATCTGGGATATCATAAAGAGTGAAATTGTCCACACATATCTAGACATGTTTTTTCCATGATCTATCAGGTGGAAGTGTTCAATTTTGAATGTATTCCATGATAGGTGTCATCCATCCTGTAGTATGACCATATGGTTCAGAGATGGGGCTAATTTCATTTATTTCATCTGTTCTGGCTTGAACATAAGGGGAAATTGTATGACGGTGGGCAATACTGATGGTTGTTTGTCCCAATTTGGATCTGCCATAGATGTGGCTATTTTAGCCATTGCATCAACTTAGTCATTTTGTGATCTTGAGACATAAGAAAATGTCGGTTCTGAAGGAAATTTCACCATTAACTCTCTGACATAATCATAAAGAGGGATTGTTTCTTCTTCTCTGATGGTATCATCCCCGTTGACATGTTTGATTTCCAGGTATGAATCACCTTTCACCGTTAAGTGATTCACTTGTGCTTGAAGTGCCAACTCCCATCCTGCAATAAGACCTTGGTATTCCCCTTCATTATTTGTACCACCTCCCAATAATGAGAAGGAATAATGTAGAAATTCCTTTTCTGTGGAAATGAGTACATCTCCTAACCTAACTATTTTGAATTTAGGATTTTCCATTTTCCTCCCTGTTGGACTTCTGGAAGCACCATCGAAGTACATTTCCCGTGTTTGATGAATTTCGTGAATATAGAAGACATCATAATCATGGAGTTAAATATCTGAAGATCTATCTTCCACTGAAGGGTGTTCAGCAAGGAAATCATCTAGAGATTGGCCCTTTATTTCCTTTTGAGACAGACATTGAATGTCAAATTGAGGCAAAAGAACTACCCACCTTGCCAGTCATCCTATAAGCATTGGATGACTAAGTTGAATTTGAGCGGGTTATTGAGAGATACCAATCGGACCTCGTGATGTTGCAGGTAGTGTCTCAACTTTTGAACTGCAAAGATTAATTCTAGGAAGCACTTCTCAATATTTTAGTATCGGGTTTCTGCTTCAAGAATTGTCTGACTGAGATAGTGGAGGCTGTTTTCATTCCCAGTATCATTCTTCTGAGCAAGAAAAGCACCCAATGATCGCTCTAGAGCTGTTAGATAGTGGATAAGTGGTCTTCCTTAAACAGGTGGCATTAACACTAGTGGAATCAAGAGAAATTTTTAAGAATATCGAATGCATCTTGACCATCTTTAGTCCACTTATAAGTGACTCCCTTCTTCATAAATTTGGTGAAGGTTAGACTTTTTCCTGCCAAATTGGCGATGAAACACCAAATATAGTCTTAGTGTCCTTAAATTCCTCTAAATTATTTTAAATTTCAAGGAGGAGACATATTGAGGGTTGACTTTTTCTTCTCAGGATCGACATCAATACCACTATGGCATACAAAAAAGCTAATAAATTTTCCAAAGGTTACACTAGAATCACATTTTAAGCGGTTCAACTTCAAATTATGTTGCCGAAGTTTGTGGAATATGATTTCCAAATTAGACAAGTGATTAGAACGTTGTTTGGATTTAACCACCAAATCATCCAGATAAAATTCAACAAACTTCCCTAGAAAGGGTTTGATGATACGATGCATGGCACACTGATATGTTTCACCTGCATTCTTCAGTCCAAATGGAATTAACCGAGAGAAAAACACACCCTGAGGGGCTCTGAAAGCTGTATATTCCTCATCTACTAGAGCCATTCGGATTTGATTATATCCCGAATATACATACAAGAAAGAAATTGCTTCATAGACAGTTATTGCATCAATCATGATTTTTATAATCGGAACTTGAAAATCATCCTTAGGACAATGCCGATTAAGATCTCTGTAATCAATGAAAACTCTAATTTTCCCATTCTTCATTTTCACTGGGACAATATTAGCCATCCACTTGGGATATTTAACTTCTCTGATGAAGTTAGATTTGATGAGCTTATCCACTTCAACTTCAATTTTGGAAGCATAGGTTGGGTGTGTTCTTATAGTGGCTTGTTTGAATCCTTGATGTTCTTCTGAAAAAACCAAATGATGAGTGGAAACATCAGGATCAATCTCTATAATCTCTGTATAGTTCCAAGAAAATATATATCGATTTTTCAAAAAAATTATATATACACCACTTTCTCTTCAAGAATCATGGGCGCACTAATTAAAGTGGGGCGTGGATCTTCTTTTGTACCTAGATTTATTTCTCGGAGTTCATCCACGGTGGTAGAGATACCGTCTTCAAATGTTGGGGGAGAATCCCTGAGATCTTCCTCTTCTTCTTCAGCAAGTGTTATATATTCCTTTTCTACTTGCATAGGAGATGATGAAGCAGAATTTCCATAATTTGAAGAGATGTAAAAAATTTCACATCTTAGAGAAGAAGCTTCCATTTCCGACCAGATTGATGATGAAGGGTCTTCTTTGGGTAATAAAGAGGAGATGATGGATTGAGAATTGACATCATCATTTACCTTTGACATTGCTATAACTTTCTCTGGCCTTATTGGAAATGTATATACTTTTTGGATTTTAGGAGATGAAATGAAGACATCTCCATTCGAGCTTTCATCATTGCATGTTGGATCACCACTTTCTCCCATGTTGTATCACTTGATTTCCATAATTGAAATTATGGAGGTTTCCATAGGATTATTCTGATTTGGGTCTATCCTGTCAATTTTACTGATAGGTAACACATAATATATACTCACATGTGTAAATGGGTTTTCTGACTCTTTTCCAAACTATATGGATCATTATCTTTGGTAATCTTCCTTGTTGTCGATTGGGATTTTCCCTTTATGTGATAGAATTAACCTCAATGTATTGAGATTCACATGTCTTGAACCAGGATTTATCACCATATAATGTCCCAATTTGACCTTCGAAACAATATTTTTAACATTTATGGTATGATGAAAGGATAACCACATGCTGATGTAGCCAGGGTCTACCAAGAACGATGTTGAAGGCTGAATCATGATCAACAGCCATGAAATCAGAATTGGATACAAGATCTCCAAACTGTGTTCTGAGTGTAATCTCACCTAGTGGTTCTTGTTCTTTTTTATCATATCCTTATATCATAAAAGTAAAAGGAGATAAATCAGATTCCATGAGGCCCAATCGATGAAGTGTACGAATGGGGATGTGGTTGACTCTTGAACCATTATCAATGAAGACTCGTCGGAGATCTAAACCATTGACCTTTCCAGATAAGTATAAAGGTATTATATGTTCATGCACGACATCATCATCATCTTCAACTGTGAATGATATCACTGCATGGTATTCTGTAGGATTATTCTCAACATGGTAGGCTTCAGCCGTATCAATTTTAGCATCAAACTCTTGAGGACTCGACAAAGCCTCGATGAGTGCGTCCCGAATATCCTTCGTTAAATTCAAGGAATCAAAAATTTATAACTTGGCCGGTACATGGGCCAAGTGTTTCAGTACAACATAATTTTGATCCAAAGGTCTGCTTTTCCCAACAATAACATGTGGTTTCGCAGGTACCTTAGAAGTAGATGCTTTGGATGTTAATGCATAATATACTGTGATACGAGTTGGTAACACTCCTGGATTTGGAATATTAGACCGATTAGGTCTATTTACTTGTTGAGAGGAAGAATATGGAACTTTCAACCGATATTCCAGAATAATTGTGCTAGGGCTGAGTCTGCCTTGTGTGGAAGAACATTCTTGTTCTTGATGAGCTTTTTGAAAGGCTCTGCCACGAGTTTATACTGAATATACAGTTATATAAGGGGGAAAATTTGAATAGTGCCTATAAAATATCCACGTCTTCCCCTGTATCACAAGCCTCTGTAACTTCCTCTGATTCCTCTGTTTGATATAGAGAACTCGAGATCATCAAAATCGAAACTGTGACTGGAATATGGATATGTTAGTTGAACCGTATTAATAGACCCAAATATTAACTCTACATCTGGTGAAGACTCTGCCTGATTAGCTTGTTTAGGTTGTTCTCTTTGGTGGGGCGATGCTCGTGGCTTTGAAGTAGATGGAATCAAATCTAATAGATTCAAAGACAACTTAGGCTTTGACACATACTCATCTTCATCTGATTCTTCTTCTTTCATTTAATCATGCCGTTTCATTAGGGACCTTCCCTCTGATGATGAGGGTTTTTCTATGACATTCATGGAAGAAAGCACAATTTTTTTCTTCAACTGAGTTCCAAAAATTTCCTGAGTTTGGTTGATCATTTTTCTAACCATCCAATAATCATATTTTAGTGCATTTTTGTTCTTGACATTTTTCCATTCACCTTCCTCCTCAGGATCTGTAGCAGTAACACATGCTACCTGAGCTGATGAACCTTTCAGTTTGACTTGACCCAAGTCAAGCATTTTTTGTAGGAGGTCATTGAAAACAAAACACTCCTGAATGGGATTCCCCAAAATTTGATGAAATAAGAAATAGTTGGGGAGGTCTTCATATCCTTCCTTGTTTGGCCTCTTGGGCCTTGGCAGCTGAACCAAATTATTTTTCCAATCTAAAAGGAAGCAACTAAGAACATATTCATTTCAGAAAGAGTAAACTTTTCTCTTTAAATCCTAAAATTGTTTCTTTCTTTGATCTCTTTGATCATCTTGACAAAACGACCTCTGTTGTTGGTTCTCAAGAGGTGGAGCCCTTCTAGAAGATGAATGTTTTGATGTAGAAGCTGGTACAAGTGCTTTTTTAATCATAACTGTACCTATCTATGCTTTACCCATTCTTTTTCCTGGAGCTGATGGAATTACCTGAGTTTTATCCTTAGTCTTCATAAGATAATCTTCAATCTGTTGAGTGATTAAAGTAAGGTCTCGAAACCCTCATGTGTATTTTATAGGTATCAATGGCGTGTGTAAATTATTATGAAGATTTTCCACACAGATTGGAAACAATTATTCTTAAGGGAGTGCTAAGCTCAGTAAATAAGTTAATCCCTTCGAGCAAGAAATGAAATATGATACCCTTTCATTATCCCTTTCCTTAGAGTTTGTATGATCAAAAACTATTTTCTTTGGAAACGTTGAACTGAATTGGAGATGGAATGTTTGGAGAAGATCCCCCCATAAAGTAATTGACCGGGATTGCAAGCTTCTATACCAAACAAACTCAAGTCCTTGTAATGACTGTAAAAAACACCAGAGCTTAACTGCTTCTTGTTACTGAGGGGTTCCCGTCGTAGGATCACTACAAGAAACAAAATGTGTAAGGTTTTTCTCTGGATCTCCCGAACCATAAAATATTGGGAATGTGGTACATGCCAAATTTGATGGGGGAGGAATTGCACTAACCCATTTAGGGTAAGCTCTTTTTTCTTGTTAAATTTGAGCATGCTTTCCCTCCATGGATTCCAACCGAGCTATTAATGACTCAATAATAGTTATTAACTTTTGGGAAACATCCGGTTGGGCATTGACCTGAATAGGTGCAATGACTAGAGCTGGTACAGATGTGGTGGCTTGTACTGCAACTGATTGTAGTACGACCAATTGTTGTTCCACTTGACCCAGAGGATTAGACCTGCGAGGTTATATTTATAGAGGAGGATATTATTGATCCATCTCTATGGCCACAAAAAATTCCCTTGGCTGACTAACTCTAGCATGATTAGGAGGAAGAATACTTTGAAGTAGTTCTACATTCAACCTCCTCAATTCCTTTATTTATTCCTCCTGTTGTGCAAATCTTTTATCTAGTGAGAGTGATTGGCCTTCTCCAGAGGAAGTCTATGTAACCTGATTCATTCCTTTCCCCTTGTTGGCTCCCTTTTGGAGAGGGGGAAGTGGGTTACTTGATGTATTACCTAGATTCTGGGTAATCCTTTGATTTTGTGTATGCACACCTTCTTTATTTGTGTCTGTGCATGAAATAGCTTGAGCAAGAACCTCTTCATCTGATCCCTCTGACTGAACCTCATCTGGTGGATCAGAAAAATAGTCATTAATGACATTAATTGATGCATAATGCATTTCATCTCTTCTATCGACATTTCGGAGATATTGTCTTTGTCCATGTCCTTGATGAGACATTTCCTATTGTTGATTCGACCCCTCCGGAACTTCTTGACGAACCGTAATTTGTAGGGAATCTCCTGATAATATCATTCTCCATTCCTCTTGAGGCTTCATCCACAATCGAGAGTATACTGACATTCTCTGAGGGAGGAGTTGAGGATTTGAAAATGTCCCATGTCCAGTGGAATGGGGCTATTCCGACTGTCTTTGCTCAACTCCCCGGATCCTATTTGATGATTCTGAGGGTTGGGTTAAAAGATTCTCCAGTCTGGAAAACTAGGGTGGTTCTTGACATGCTATATTTGAGACATTTTTGAAATATCTCTTGATTTTTTGAACGTTAGTCAAGAAATTAGGTGGATGCATCAACCTGCATCCACTTTTATCAACCAGTTCACAAGACCATTGGATGTTTTCTGACACGTCTGTCACGTGGTGATGTGCTTCCTCCAAACGAGAGGCCTGTTCAATATTCTCATTTTATTGATACATTAGTAATTCAACAACCTCCTCTCTATATGTTTGATTTTTAGATGTACTAGTTGAGTAATATTCATGGGAATGCTTTTGATTACAAACAAAACCCATTGACTATGGCTGGATATGGGTAAAAACATTGCATGAGACCATTTTCGGCGGGCTTTGCTGGCTAGAGAATACAGAGAAATTTAGTACTCCAGGAACACCTCATCCCCTGATATGAATACCAAATGGGGAATTGGAAATTAACTGTCACAATCTTCTTAGTGCGCCAAGGCATGAATGTTGAATGTATCTCTGTTACTTTTTAGCCTTCAGATATCGAGAAACTGAGAGAGATGCCAAATCAATTTGGCGTTGTAACCCTTCTATTATCTTAACCTGAATTTTATATTCATCATAAGATAATATTTTCTTTTTCAATTGACAGAGAGTTTTCCATATATTGAGACAAATATCTTGAATCCCATTGTCCTTCATCATCTATGGAATGTCATACTGAGAGTCAGCCAAAGGCCAAAACATAACTGGCACTTCAACTTTTTCTAGTTGTTTTCACATGTTTATTACATACACTTTATCATTCAATGAAGATTATTCTACCTAATTAGACCAGATCTGGTGCTCCCTTGTTGGTTCACAAGATTTAACAAGATTGGTAGAGACATCACTGATCAAACTAGAAGATGCATGACATAGGGGTGGTTCGGAGAATGGCCTACACCCTGGGATATCTTCTTGTTGAGAAAGTCTTTCTCCTGGTAATGCTAAAGCATCAGACATGACTGCCATCATATTTTCAAGTGCCTCAAGATACATGGGCTTTCTCGTCACTACATTTTCTGTGCGTGAATTGACCATGGAATACGAATCACTACTGCAGAGAGGAATTTTGTAGCTAAATTCATTATTAGGGGGAGGACCTCCATGGTGGTTTACAGGAAAAGATGAAATATTTTTCTCCTTGGTCTTCTGGCCACACAGAGGGTTTTTTTGGCTCTCATCTGATGATGAAACATAAAGATCAACCGAATCATCATGAATCAAGTCGTCATGAGTACGTATTTGATGTAGGCCTTCAGAATTGATGTTCCCACTATTGGGAACTGAGGGAGTATAATCTTGAGTTGCAATAATTAATTGTCTGAGTTCATCAAGAACACCAGCATCGAGTAAGGCCTTGTCACCAATGGGCCTTTGATATCTTGACTATGCTGGGTGGGTCATATTCTTAGACACATTCTTACTCAATTTGGTAGGTGTATGTTCCTTCTCAGGAGAAATGATCAGGTTAAGATGATTATATCTGCTCTAACCAGGTGTATGTGCCTGACTTGGTTGTCTGTGTGATATGGGGTAGTATGCCCCACAACCCTCGTGGACTGGAACATATGTGTGTGTCTGTTCTGGAGTGAAATGTTAATTTTTCACTCCACTGGTAGGGATAGATTTATGTGGCTTTCCCTAAGATGTTGTTGAAGCTGTTATAATATCATTGTAGGGATCCAGAATATGATTTGGGATTTGCTTATGCTCTTTCACCATTGATAGAATATGCTTTGTGACATCAGATGTCGGAATGGGGATATACGTCCATTCCGTGCTTGGATTAGGTGTATGTGCCGGCTCTTGTCCTCCTTTTCCTGTCAGTGAATCCTGACAGTACTCATGTGTAGAGGCAGAGAGTTGAGTCTGCCTCCTATCTGTCACCGAAGCTTTCTGACTGACTTCTCCGAATGCTACCAAATGAGACTATTGGTAGGCTTGATCAATACTAGTAGGTGTACATGCCTACTGATTCCACTCCACTGAACATGGTTGAAAATCTTCCTTCAATACTAACAAACGAGGCTGCTGGCAGGATTGATGACTGTATGCTGGTGTATGTACATGTTTACCAGTTGTCAACGCATTGGGTTGGCGGGCTCCATCACATGTAGTCAGACGAGAGTGCTGACTATCCGATCATTTATAAACATGTGTATGTTCCTTTCTATAGTAATCTACTAGATTTACCTGTTGGGATTGGGGTGATGCTGCCAGATGAGTCTGCTGGATAGTTGAATAAAAATGGACGGGTGTGTGTGCCCGCTCGTTGATTTCCACCAAGTTAGGTTGGTGGAATTCTATAGAGATTTCAAAGATGAGAACCTGCTCTCATTTAACTGGATTTCGCTTCTGGCGATGCTTCTTGGCTACTCAGGTTCGAGGAACCTGAGGCGAATTCTTGGAAACGATACTCACATCATGTTGAGGGTGCACTGTTTCATGAGTCTATCAGAGATTGCTGATGGGAATCCTTGGGATGTACTCCTATCTCCTTGAATTAAGGCCCTGAGGGACCTGCTCATTCACCTCCCTAGAATATGGGAGTGAATGTTTATTATGTTCTGGTGACAACTGTAACATCCTCAAACGATAAAGGGTTAAATGACTAAATGATATGACTCATGTCAACAAGGTGCACCTTCCTTTTCAGGAGCCTGTCTGATTAGAACTCCACAGTTAAGCGTGCTTGGCCTCGATTAGTGATCATGATGGGTGACCTTCTGGGAAGTTACCCAGGATGTGTGTGAGTGAGGACAAAGCACACTGTAAAGGACATGTGTTGGCCTGTGGGGACTTTCATTAGTCAGATGACACGTTCAGGCATGTGGGTGGACCCTAGGGTGGGCCCCACATGTCTGTGGGGAAACCGATGGTACCTAGTGGGCCAGGACCCGACGACCATGTTAAGGCGGGGTGGTTGTGCTGTCACCGGGGCTCGGTTGTCACCTTTGGTATCAGAGGAGGAACCCAGCCTGATGTGCAAGGTGCACTGCCTGGGTTGAGTTGTAGGGCCCACAACGAGGGCGTTGTGCTCTAAAGGGGGGGTGATTGTAACATCCTCAAACGATAAAGGGTTAATTGACTAAATGATATTACTCATGTCAACAAGGTGCACCTTCCTTTTCGAGAGCATGTCTGATTAGAACTTCACAGTTAAGCGTGCTTGGCCTGGAGTAGTGATCATGATGGGTGACCATCTGGGAAGTTACCCAGGATGTGTGTGAGTGAGGACAAAGCACACTGTAAAGGACATGTGTTGGCCTGTGGGGACTGTCATTAGTCAGATGACCCGTTCAGGCATGTGGGTGGACCCTAGGGTGGGCCCCACGTGTCTGCGGGGCAACCGATGTTAGCTAGTGGGCTAGGACCCAACGACCATGTTAAGGCGGGGTGGTTGTGCTGTCACCGGGGCCCGGTTGTCACAATAACGACCCGGAACAGTTCGAGACAGTGGTTGGCACCACCTGTTTCTTGATCGCTAGTCGTTGCTGTCCGGACGACCTTGTCGAATTCTAGACTTGGAGGGCTTGTCGAGTGGCCTCCAGAGTCATAATAGTACCTTTTTGATGTTACTCCTTAACTAGTGAATTTGATACCCAGTTATTAAGACACTGAGTAGGTGATATCGTCCTTAGAGCGGACGATTATCCATCAGGAGTAGCAGCGGATGCATTCACATCAGTGTTTTCCAAAGCAGAAGTATTCACAACAGAAGTATTTACAGAAGTTATTTTATGAAAAGTCATTCTGGCAATGCAGAAGGTCTTGGGAAAGAGTTCCTATTTTATATAACAAACGTAATCAAGATAAGTCGTCTACTACATCTTTTGGATTATCACATAAGTTATTGATTTTTTTGTGGGCCCTATCATTGAGTTTAAATAGGGGCCTAACAAAATAAGAAAAACATCATTTTAACTTGGTTAAGGATTCACGTCGGGTTCACCATTTTTTGTTTCCTCTAGAATTGGGGATGAACTCGTTTATTGAAGCTTAAGACATTCCAATCGGTTTCTAACGGGTTTCTTCATAGAACCGGAATCATCCAATGATTCCATATCCATTTGGACCTACATTCCAATGGTAGGTTCTAATTAGTTGTGGACTGATGAGGATTAGGAATTTGAACTAGTCAAGAGAATTGGAGGTCGTACTCATCACAACTTTTTGAGAGGAATTATTGTCTACTCTGGGACACTCTTTATAGATTTAAGTTATGTTCGTGATTCCTTATTACATTACCAAGTATAAAATGATCTTCTCTTTAGATCTAACAATCAATGATTGATATGTATGAAATTTAGCTAATATTTTATATGAATTATAGGTTCTTCATCGATAGTGAATCATCTGTATTTGTTAGAGATTCTTATTCAATAGTATCCTTCAATACATAAACGTATCATGGTCATTATGATAACCATACTTGTTTTAAAGCCACTCTGTGGGGCACTTGAAGTTTATTGTCATTCAGATGAACATTGATTATTTCAAAGTTGGGATCATACCCGCTGATGGGCTACATACATATCCTTTGTTTTGGAAAAGGAATCAGAAACCTCGTAGTTCGAGTAAGGGAGTATGATGTTTATGCATGATTGATGACTCAAAGAAAGATGTCATGATTACTTTTACACACTAAGCTCACATTAGTCATGCTCGGTGTGAGGAACAATAGGTATTGGAGAAACTAGACAATTTTTCCACAAAATATGCAATGATGTGGGGCATATGTATGTATGACTACCCAAAATAGATGATGTTTAAGATTTACTTCAGGGAAGAAATCCAGGAACAAGGCCCACAATGGTATATGTACATCATGGAGATTTTTGTACTCTAACATGGGGATTACTCCTAAGGAAGATACCCAAATTGGGAGCGGACTCATGATTGGGTTTTAATCTTGAGAAGGAAGCCCAGATCAAAATTAAATAAATACTGGATAAGATAAATTTATGATTTGGGCTTACTCATGAGAAGGAAGCCCAGGATAAGGGACTTGGCGCTTACTCCTTAGCAGGATGCCCATATTTGTAGACTTTTAGGCTGGGGCTTATTCCTGAAGCGGAAACCCCGGTTAAGAGAACCATGGTTTGGGCATACTCTTGATGAGGATGCCCAAATTAGGGAACTTGGTTATTACTCTTGAAAAGGAGGCCCAAATTAATGAGGAATTGGGGATTACTCTTAAGGAGGATTCCCAAATTAATGAGAATTTCGACTGGGGATTACTCCTGAAAAGGAGGTCCAAATTAAGGATTCTCTCAACATAGAGGATGAGGTTGAATGAATGAACTCTCTAACTTTAGTCATATAAAGATATATAAACCACTAGGTTATAAGAGATGTTCCACAAAATTATTTTCAGATAAGGAAGCCAACAATGAAATCATGCCATGAATTGCTTTGGAGAGAGTTCTGATGTATTAATCAGGAAGCGGAGAGGAGGATAGTTGTAAGAGGGGTGAAATGGGCAGGAAGGGCACCCAAAAAGAGACGGGTGTGCAAGTACTGTGTGGGCGCGCAAGTACTGCGTGTGTGCGCAAGTCCTGGTCGCGCAGGTGTACCTGCGCGACACATGGGTACTTGTGTTCCTGCCAATCCTTAGGGTAGAATTTGTTTGAGGCTTGGCTCAAGCCTTTTATCCTAACCCTAGAGAATTTCAGAATAGATCCATGCAAGTTATGTGGAAGGAGTAAGGCGGCACACAAGTGTGGTCATTTCCCTTAAGGGTTGGTCGCCCAGGAATGCATGTGTTGATGAGTTTCAAAACATAGGCATTCCTTCTCATCTTTAGATCTTCCGTTCTAGGTAAGAAATTACCTTATGTGTTTTTATAATCATTGAGAAGTGACTAGGGCATCAGGAGTTCAAATCTGAGGTTCTGGAATTTTTATTGTCCTCCATCCTCAAAATGGGGGGGGGGCACAGGTCTATTTATAGGCTAGAGAGACCCTGGGAGAATTTTATGAGAGGGTGTGCAAGTCACCTATTCTACCATTATGCCATTTGCAAGTGTACTTGCATTACAATGAGGGAACTTGTACGTCCCAAGTGCCTTTGAATCTTAGTTCATTCCTTTGTCAATTTTTGATGTTTTTGTCAAAGTATGAATCAATTTATGCAAAAGAATTTCCCTTTGAATTCATTTAGACTCTATAATAAAATGGAGCATCAAAATTTACTATAACCCATATTCTAGTAAATAGTAAATTTTTTCTGAAATACATTTAAAAAAACAAGGATTTGGGTGATAAAGAGGTCCCAGTAGATACTAACGTAAAAATAATCTCGGATAATAAAGAGATTGTTAATTTAACCCTTAAATTTTTCTTTTCCTTGTTCTAGGGTATGTTAAACTACTGTATACTATTTAAATATATGTTATTATATTATATAATAACTATACACATAAATATGAAATCATATATGATCCTCTAAAATTTCATTGTTAATAATATTTCAGTAGTATCATCGTTTCGGCTCTTAGTTCATTCGTTTTCCTATATATGATTGGTTACATAAGCCATGTTTGTTATGGATATAATTTTTCTGATACATATATAGAATTATATTCTGTTCATAAACATTATTTTTTGTCTTCTAATGAAAATTATTCTTGAATGGTTATGATGGGTAAATGAATCTTATCGCGTTCGTGGAGATGGTAATCCGTATGTATGGATGGGCGAAAATATCATTATATTGATGGAGAAATTGTGTGTAATTGGATGGTATATCATATTTACAGATTTATTAATAGGTTTTATTTATTATTTACTTCATTTATAATCATTATTATATACCCATATAAATAATTATGTGATTGAATAACAAACTACACCACGATGTTGAGACGGTAAGCCGTACGTACGCACATATACTGACTTTGTAATTTATAGGATGGATTGAATAATGAATATGGTTGAAAAATGTATATAATAACATAAAAGTATGTAGATGGTACACAATTTATTATTTTGGTATGTAAACATCAAATAAAGAGGAAGTGGAAGAAGAAAGGAACATGAAAGAGGCTGTGAAATTATTACTTCTTCTTCGGGTGTTTTCTTTTGAGTTGATCAAAAGGGCACTCAAAGTTGTCTTTATGATCAATGTAAGGCATCTAGGTTGATAGGAGGAACGTCGAGAGGATATTTGGGAAGATATTGGTCGATCCAAATGGCTTTGGAGGTGTGATGGTGGGAGGAAGATAAGTTCCCTTTAATAAGAGAGATGACGGTCACTTTAAAAAAACATGAAATTTTATTTTATAATAAAATCATTTTCAGATTATAATGGCTCAAAAATAATTTATATAGAGTCTGAGGTAGGGATGGCTCGAAAACCACTCAACCAATAGGTTTTAGTCAGTTTTAGGCCACCATATTAACACTATTATTTATATTTACTTCTTAGTAAAATAGTTTCACATTTACCATGTCTCTTTATATTTTTTTATTATATAGTTAATAAACATACTATACCCTTCCAAGTGAACCCATAATGGTCTATGATTAATACATATGACACTATTTACATCTTATGGATGATTGTTATATTTTTTTGAATAATATATTAATTAATAATACAGTATTTTTTTTACAAACATAATTATAAAATTTTGACACTATTTAGTATGTGATTTTATTTGAATTCCATTAAAACATTATCACATAAAATATAATTTATTTAACTAACCCTAAAATGTCATATTAACCTATAAAATTAGTGGAATTAATAAGAAGTCCCAATTTAATTTTATTTTGATATTTTTAATATTAAATATTATGATATTTAATTAATAACATAATTACTCCATAATCATTGTGTCACAAATAAATAATATACGGTTATCTTATATATTTAGAATATATTCATTAATATTTTGAATATAATAGTTTATGGAGGGTTACCCTTTCCCCATTAACTTTATTTGAAGAGGATATTTTATATAAAACTCTATGTGTATCAGAGGAACACCATCATTAAATTATTAATCCATGACTCAACGGTTTAATGAAAATAAGTTGTGATATATATATTTAACTTTCATCTTGGTGAATGGTTAGTGTAGCGGAGTTAGAAATGAACCTTGAAATGGCATCCAAATAATCAAAGAAAAGATGTTATCAAAAACCACATATTAATATTGAATATCCATGTCATAAACTTAATTTTGTGGCATGAAATAGAGACCCCACCTACCTGATTATAAGATACAGAAGTCAAATCCTACTTGATGCATTATCGGTGTGATAAATAAAATATATATTATGATCACTCACATTTCATAAAATTGTTAAAATTTAATTTATATTAGAGATTACATATTGAGGCTATATTGGGAAGATTCCTATTTTATGAAAGGGGAAACTATAATAAAGACTATGGTATTATGAATCAATTGTCTTGAAAAAGATAACCATGTAATTGGGGCATGCTATATTTTCGTTATGGGGATTAATTTAAGGAGGATTCCCTTTTATTTGGAACCAAGAGAAGTATCCAGAAATAAAGAGAATAATAATAACCATTTAAATTGTCCTGAAAAAATAGAAAATGGTATTTTTTTGGATTACACATAAGAGGACTCACATGTGTTGTTAATGAAGAGTTGTATTTATAATATAAGTGAATAATGGTATGAATTAGGAGTATCATGACTCAATGTTAGTTGAATATTCAGGTTGGAATTAAACTAAGGAGGATTATAAAGATTCTAAAATTAGTAGTGTCTTTAATAAAGTGAATAACGATAACCTTGAGGAGTATATATAATCAATTTTAATTGATGTTTTTGTCACATATTACATCTCATAAGATTCCATTTTGTCTGGAACCAAGAAGAGTATCTCGACTCAAGGAAAATAATAAATACCATAGATAGTATATAATATCAATTCTATTTGATGGTTTCATCATGTATTATTAATATTTGTATACAAATAAATATTTATCAAATATTCATATCTTCACTCATGGGGAGTTATGAATATTACAAATAATATCTTGACTCAGTAGAAATTGATGGTTTGTTCGGGGATTACTCAAATAAAGATGATCGTATGTCTAGAATGAAGATAAATATCCGGTCTGGAGGTGAATACTATTTACCAACATGAGTACCTCAACTGAATAGTGTTTTTTGGTTTATTCAGTGCTTAATAAAGGGAGGATTCCCTTGTATCCAAAATAAATAAGATATCATGAATATAGTTTAATATTGAGTAACATAAGGAGTATATTGAAATAATAGGTCTAGTCAGGTTTTATACTTATGAGGATTCCCATATATTATCCCCCTACATCTTCTGTTAATAGTGTGTGGAAGGATATTATCAAGGCTTGGTCTTACACTCGGTTGAAGGCCCTAGAGGATCTGGTTTGGGCTTAATGCTAATGAGGAGTTCCAAGTAACATGTTTTTAGAGGATCATCTACTGGCATATGAGTGCACACATAATGATTTGTGATGGAGTGTCTTATTGTGTTCATGACATAGGGTGTCCCCAAAGATGAATGTTGAATGGAATCTGAATTGGATTTTCTTAAAGGGGAGTTTCTTTATTGGACATTGGCTGCATGGTGTTTTTCATAATGTAAATTAACAGATGAGATTCACAAATTAATGCCACAATGGTTCATTAACATATAATTTCACGTTGGTCTAACTACTTGACATTCCATGAGTAAGCCTTGTATAGATCTATTCTAATTGAATTTAACAAATTTCATCATGGAGGGTCATTTTTTAGATGGGTTTCTAAGAGAAGTTGTATTATAGGGTAAAATCATAATGACACCCACTAGTAAGCCTCTCTATAATTTAACGTGAGTATTTTTGGGTGAGTGAATCTTGTATGAGCCTCATATGAGTAATCTATTATCCATTCTAAATGCTTCTTCTGCTAGTTAAATGTACTATTGAAGTAAATATTTCATTAAATAGCTACCCATATAGAAAACTCTTCATATAAACAGGTAGATTTAATGGAATATATTTATATATAATGTTTTCTTCACTATGTTGGAGGCCAAAACCCACAACCTCTAATTGCATATGAATTTAGTTTGTGGGAATACAATATTAGACCCCGTAGAAATAAAAATAATTAATCTTTTAGTAGTCCATAATGTATTTCCCCAGTCCAAAAATTTCATTACTCTATTGGAAGGGTGTTTCATATATATGTGAATTATTACCTAGTCCATGAAAATTAATACATGGTTGGAAATATTATTAATTCCAACTCACAAATGGAAATAAATTCATGAACAATTTAAGTGATTTATGAATATATTAATGTACATGTAATGGGAACAATATAATAGGTTGAAGATTTTGTTACTTTTCAAAGGGGTGAAAGTATTGTTTTTAATATTTGGTTTTTTTATTGTCTATCTAAATAAATTTAAACTAATCATTAAAAGATCATAATTTTTTATCATAAAGTATATTTCAGCTCCACAAGGGGTCAAATCGAAGCCTATGATGTAAAATACACCACTAAATATATATTATACATCATATTTTTATTCTTATGGAATTCAAATGTTCTCTAAATACCTTAAAATATTAATTTTAATGAATTATATGTTTATTAATCTGAAATATATGCAATTAATAACCTAATCTTAGAGAGGATTTCTCCCTACAACATAATCAGATTGGAAAAAATATATGACTAATATCCACCACTTGGTGGGTGATAATTGTTTTCGAATAATTAAAAAAATTATACTTATTCACTGGTTATGGAGAGACATATCTCTCAAATTTATCATTTTCTGTTTATGTGAGTAAAATATAATTGGTCATATAAAAATTTCCATAGGTAGGATTTTTTTGATACCATAAAATTACATCTATTAAAAAATGATTCAATTGTAATGAAGTATATATAATTATATGTCAAATATAGGGAACATTGATACATTACTAATTCAACATTTTATATTTTTATTTATCTCAACAGTTTAAGGATGATTCCTACCTTGAGAATTTCGATTCAAGAATATTTGGTGTCATAAAGATGATAAAATAAACATAATGTGGTTAGGTTTTAAAGGGGGCAATCTCAACTAATGACATATATATCCTAAATTCCAAAATTTCAAGATTCATGGATGTAAAAGTATCTGGAATTAATTTTTTTATGAGTTTTATCCATGATAAGGGATCATGATAAGAGATCATGATAATTATTTGAACATTAAAATAATAAGACTCTTGTGACAAATATTTCTCATAAAAAGGAAAAAATGTAGTTAATTTTTATAAATTGATTATGGGATATTTTCATATTTCATACATGTATGGAATTATAATAAAGTGATTTCTATAGCTAATACCTAAGGTAGAAGACCATGTTTTCATAGTAATAGAGTTATAAACCATTCTATTGAAATATTGGTATCAGTTATATGGTGCCATTACATTGACCCTCCTCTCATACAAGAACTGTTACACATAGAATGAACCATGTGTCATGTAGTTCAATTTCAAGATAAATGGACTCAGATGTAATAGAGTTTATGGTAGTGGGCTTATGAATTTGAAATTTATAAATTAAGGCTATGAAACATGGATTCTTATTATATTTTTTTAAATAATTTAATCAAGTAAAATGATTGATGTAGTATTGGGTTTCATTGCACTAACTATTAGCTGTACGAATTTTGTCTTATCATTGAAACCCATTTGGGGAGCTCTAGTTTAGGGTGATATATCTAATTCCTTTTGAATCTATGATTAATGGTCTCAAAACATCAAACATGGTGAAATTAGACTACTTGGGATGGAATAACAAACATGAATTTAATGAGGGGACCATGGTGGATCCAACAAAAGACAAAGAAACATATGTAATAGCACACATGTACATTAATGGAATATATAAGTGAGATAAATGTGTCACTATGTATCCCATAAATTGGAATCAAGTGACAGGTAGTTCTAAAAAGGGGTGTAGTAAGAGACCAACTCCATTGGTGGAGGCCCTCTAAGGTGGAGGACACAACATGGTATAATTTTACCTCGTGTGATATAGATCTCAAACTTACATGTTAATATATTATGGTAATTTTTTGTAAACATAATATTATATCATATTGTAAGGAGTAATTATTGTATAGCATTACATTGTGAGATAAGGATAATGAGAACAAATGTGATGATTTTGGGAAAACATCATTAGTTAAACATCAAACTGGTTGGGGAAGATTATATACATGGGAAATTATTGGAATCAAGTAAATTTATTGATAATTTTCAATATTGTTTTAGATATAAAATAAATATATCACATATATATATTGATGGTGGGTCTCTTATAATAGTCTGTTATAATTTTTTTATGGTCATGTAGGACAGAAAAAATAATTATAGAGTTTATTTTCACATGAAATGAGGGATGCTTAAAAAACAGACATAGAGAATAATGGAATAAAAAATGAAACTTCCTTGATAACATTTATCATAATAAAATAGAGTAAATATTTTTTTTATTTATAAATTAGTCACCGAAGGCCTGAAGGAGTTGAATGTTGTTTTAAATTTCAAAAAACTAATTCCATGTAATGTCGATACTGATTTGTGGGTTTAGTCTATTCATTGCCATATTTAGTCTACATATAGTATAGGGGGTTCATGTGGACTAATATAATAGGACTAAAACATCATCTATGGGTTACTTGTATGTCTATGTGTCAGAATATTATATTCACCATCTTTTCCTAGTGATTTCTATTTAGATCAATCAATTCCTACCACAAATATTTCCTTAACAGAGCGGAAAATATGATTAATCAACAAATGAATCAATGAATGTAAGGGGATTATATTGAATAAGTTATTGTGGTGATTTAGATATCAAAATATTTTATTTATTCCAAGAGGATTATGGGACGTTCAAAATGGTTTTAAAAATTACATTAGTATACCATCACGTGATAGACATTGTATTTTAGTATGGGGAAGGAATACCAAGTTAATGTAATGTTCATTTAAACATCAGGATTAATGTATCTATATCACATTATTAATTGGAGGAATCTTATTTTTTAATTAAGATCATTTTTGAGTGGCCTTATTGTAAAATTTATGATAACGAAGGTTGGACCAAGAACAATAATATTTGAAGGACATGTTCCTAGGATAATATTTCATGCATTTGAACATCACACATAATGGAATGTTTTCATTCAATGTAACAACATATGATGTGGATGGATAATATATAATTTTTATCATCATATTATGTGTACCTATACCATGAAGTTTATTTTTTTAGAATGGACAATGCGGGAGGATGTTAAATTTAACATCATGCGTCTAGGATGTTATTGTCTTATTTTCTGGGATTATATGTAGAAGATTGTTATTGAAGTACTGACTTATTCTCTCTAAGTTTATTATAAAAATTATTTAAATAGAGGTCTTGAGGGTTAAATGATAAATTCTCACATGATGAGAAGAATTTTTATACTATTAGATAGGGTTTACGCATCACTATATATCACATGAAATTAGGAATCATGGTTTACATATTGTTAAAAGGGGTGTAGTTCAAGAACAATGCATGTAGTAAGTCCTCTTAGCTAAGGTTGAAATCATATTAATGTTTTAACTAATGAGTTAGGGTAATATACCATGTAGATTAATGTCACAGAGAAAAGATTTTGTGAATACAGTTTAACATCTTATGGCTAGGGCGAATTACCATAATATTTAACATCTCATGAAAAAATTATCTTCTTATTGTTTAACATCATGCGACCAAGATGCGTACTAGCCATTTTATTGTCATGTAGTTCTGAAAACGGTTTCATGATTTTTTGGGTTATATAACTTCTACAAATTGGGTGGATTTTTAGTTTAATGCCATGAAATTAGTAGTTTAAGCTATGCAGTTTAGAGTCACACAATTAGGACCATTGTGTCATCTATTATAGGGTTATATGACAAGCACCCCCTATTCATGTATTTGAGTGACATATAATTGAGAAAAAATGTGATATAACTCATATTTAATGTTATCATATGTTTGATTAAGAATAAATCACATTAATATAGCATGATTACAAGGATTATACCACATAAATAGGACATATTATTGTTTTATATGTAGTTGATATATAAAGTAATAACATTAGTCAATTATATTTATTATGATTTTGTTATATAGATAAAAATTGAGAATAAAGTTCATGAATTCCTCCTTATATATCCAAATATTTTCAATCTGGATAACCAAAATCATGAATGTATATGTGAATTATATAGAAACAGGATCACACATGAAGGAATATGCCTTTATTTGACTATCACTATGTTATAGATTTTCATGTCACGTTGATATTATTTATTGTTTTTCCTTATTACATTAACATGGATAAATCAGAAAATTGTTTTTCATTGGATCCATTGTCCCTATACTAATGTGTTTATGAAACAAATTGTTGATAAAAAAGAACATATAAATTTCTTATCCAAAAAATAAAAGGCCTTGGGCATATTTTAGATATTCTATCTTTTAATTAGATTCTTGTTTCTTGACCCCTGGGAGATAAATCAAATTATTTTTCATGGAATAGAAAGAAATTCTTTTAGACATTCTATAGTTTAATTGAATACACATTACTTTTTCTATGATCATGAAATAAATGGAAGCACTCTATTCTCATTCAATTATATGTCCATATAATGGTGTGGTTATATGGATGAATTCAAGAAAATATTAGAAGTTCTCTGATCATGATAAATTATTTGGATGATGTTAATGCATTGGATGTCCTAGATACTAATGATGTCTCCCTGAGATTAGTGAACTCCACCTATCTTTTAATAATTGTGCATACATTTAAGGAAGAAAATATCATGAATCACACTGATGATGAGGGGGAATGTTTTGATATTACCCCTACCTAATTTTATAGGGGAAATGAAAATATGAAAATCCCCCCACCATATCAAATCATGTTAGGAAGAACGAGGTTCTGAATATACCTGATGAGATATTGACCATTTGGAAAATACATAAATCATTTTGGGATAGTGTACTTCACTACAAGGAGGAACTTTACAGGTGGATGAAATTATTCCATAATTGGTAGAATATTCTTGGAGAATATTTTTAATTACATCATATATATCAATTTTTTTAATTTAGATGAGATAATTTTTTTTGCAAAATAAATATGTATATTTCATCCTCCATGGAATCCATATAGATTAAATTTCATCAGCCTTTACATTTTAAATGTATTTTGGGTGGATTATCATGTGATTATCAATAATGTCCCAAAATATAGTATATATTATTGAAATTTCATGTATATTCCTTATATAATTTAATTTGAATCTTGTAAATTGCATATAATTCATTATATAGATTTAGGTGTGGTATCACATTGCAATTAGACAAAAATTCTTGGTCCCGATTACAAGAAAACTTATTGGGTCTCAAATGATTAATGGAACTTACAATCATCCCCATAAATAGTGATATTATTTGAAATTGATATAATTTATTAAAAATGGGCTCCTAAAATATTGATGAAGACATGAACAAATAAGGGATACCCTTCAGTTAAATACATTCATTGGTATGTTGGCGCATGTTTGCTTATTTGGTGGCAAGATTCCTAGATGGATGATTCCTATTGTATTATTTTATGGGATGGTTACCGGGAAATGGGTTTCTTAATGGATGACTATTGAATGATATTCTACATGTCAATTGGTGAAAAATAATTCCTAATAACCATAGTTTTTCATCATATTTTATTCGATTGGTAATGAATATTTATTCCTACACCATGTGACACAAAATATAATAAAAATCCTAGTAAATTCTATGATTGTACAACTATTCATAATATTTATTTTTGATTTCGAATAGCATGATTATGTAACCTTCTAGGGAAAATGTGAAGTGCATGATATCCTAATCAGTAAGTATGGAAAAGTATTTATCCTTCTTTATTTCATGGTAAACTCGCCTCATCTAATTAATAATTAAGGACATAGTGACTACTTAAACATTATATAGATTCAAAATTTCTGGTGGTGATTCAAGATAATACAATTCCTTGTTTCAATAAATAACATTATCTATATGTTGTGTTGTAGATACAATGCATTAGTGTCTATTGTGACACAATCAAAGAAAAATCATAGTTGATAACTAATAATATAGTTTCCCTATATAGATTTATAGTATATATTCTTGATTATTTTTTATCTCCATGGAATATGTTAGACCATTCCATCATATAATGAATTACATGACTGTTTCAATATCCCATAATTTTAAATTAAATGGTTTAAATATTACCATTTTTCTCACCGTAGAGATAAATTTATATATGAATTAACTATTGTGATATTATAGGTTTAGATATTCCAATATATAATGTTATTATGCATTGAAAATTTTCTACCTTCAAAGGCCTTGAAAAAAAAAATCAGAGCTTTTTATCCACTTTCTGTTTTGGTTTACCTGAAAATTGGGAGCACATGGAAGTGAAATGGGAGAAATGTTGTTATTTATCTCCCATTTAATTTAATTTTGAGATATTTATGTACCCAAATTTAGATTATGGAGGAGTGGAATCAATCCACCCATGATATGGATTCCTCTCTAGTTTAACTGGTGTTGGAAAAAAATCAGGATTATCTATCTGATTTATAATAGAATTCAATTTATTCGTAGGATATATTTATAGAAGATATCTATGAATGAGTTTACAAAACCTGTGTCTGATGTATTCATCAAGGATGTAAATCATGGTATTTAATAGAATATTTAGTATAATGAACTAAATGATGTATTTTACATTCAATGGGGTTGGGTTTATCCTTCTATTATGGGTCAAGAATCTTTCTCCCATTAAATAATTTCAGTAGAGAAGTCATCACATCATTAATTAGATGATTGTACTAAAAGAATTTATTCACCTGAGAATAACATAATTGATATACTGATTCTATGATATGTTTTCCTTGAGATATGATATATTCTATTTTACTAAGATGGATTCACCACGAATGGGTTGTGGATGGTTAGAGATTGTAGAAACACTAGACTACTTTTCAACTTTGTGATGGTTTTCATCATCAGTTGGTCTAAAAATGATGAAATTTTATTATCCGAATAACATGATAGGATTTAAATATTCTATTTATGGGTAATTTGTAACCATAGTGCATTCTTACTCACTAGATGACAATGTATGTGAACATAGGGATAAAAATTATAAAAATTACCCTAGCTGTAACACTATGAAATTTTAAAATATGATCATTATATTCAGTAACGTGTATTATAAAGACACCACTATTTATTAAATATTTATCATGATTTATTACATTAAAATGAACTTTATAACACCAATAATATCAACAGGTCTAGTCTATTTGCGATATAGTAACGTTACATTACAACATAAGCCATAAAATAATTCATCTTTATTAAAAACATCATTTACATCACAATAAATTTTTTTTCATACATTATATTGGATGGGATAACCTAAGGACATGAATAAGAAAAGGGTGAACTATAATTACCATTAATGGGGTAAAAAATGAATAACATTAATAATACCATACATGTTAAAAAATGGTCATATCAATGGACCACATGAGAATCCTGAACATAAAGTCATGATTTATTTGGATAATCGTAACATGTAAATGTGGAAACAACTAGAAAAAAATGAATCCTTACTATAAAGGAATCATGTAAACCCATATCCCATCATGGTGGAAACTTTTAATAAATTAATCATGTAAACCCCTATCCCAAGATGATGTATCATGATACTAAACATTACCTAGTGAAATGGAGTTATATCAAGGTTCACCATTCATATTCATTTCAATCTCATTCTCAAGTGTGCCACATAGATCATATAACATGGATTCATTCAACATAATCATTTTTTAAATAATAAAAGAGTGTGTAATAGATATATTTAGGTACCATTCAATATATATATGTGAATAATGGTACATACCATTTATTGAGAAATGTTTATGCTATTCACTAAATGATGACTTTGGCTTTGAAAATCACAGTTCAATTTCTACAGCAAAATGATGTTATATAGAGATTTGTAAATTTGGTTAATGAAAGATAAATGGGTATCACATAATTTACACATGAAATGGATAGTAGGGTAATCATCGTACATACTTTCCAAACAAATTAAATGGAATTTAGATTCATAATATAAAAGAAATTCATGAATAGAAATAAGAAGAGTAAAATCCATTACGAAATATCATCATGGTAACAGGTGTACACAGAAGGAATTAATTTTAGAGAAAGGTGTACATAATAATTAAAAAATAAGTAGGGAATAATGGGTGAGGTTTGATATCATACTCCAAAATTGTTTATAGAAAATAAAATGGAATAACAACAGAATGAAACTTTAAAAAAATGAGAAAGGATTAAATCCCTTGGATATGTGGTCCCCATGGATTGTGGGAGGGTTTATAGAATAATGGGTACTTGGGGGCCTTTGGAGGCCTCTATATTATATAGGACATAATTTTTTAGATTACCAAATGGTTTTAGTGAAGTCTAATGGGTCATTGGATGGGTTTGTAAAGGAAATGAGAGAGAATTCTTTATTATTTATGTTTTTGACAGTACACATTAGAATATTCAAATCCACAAACCATCCGAGGGTTTTACCTATGTTTTTTTCCAATGGAGAGTGGTATAAAATATTTTAGAAGCTTATGGGTCCAACATATTAATAAATTATGATTTCATTTTTGGAGGTGAGTCACACACTCAAGAAAATCATTTAAAATAATAAAATACTTTATAATTATTAGTGGGCTATTATGGGATTATAATATTTATCAAACAAATGTAAAAATACATTATTTTTAATGTAAAATATATATTGGTGTAATATCCAATATATATTATTTTATTAAATCACTATTGGGACATTATGATGTCATAAAACAAATTATATATTAATACACTATTTATTTTGTCCATAAAAATTCTATTGTCTCAGAAAATTAGGGAAAATTCACCATTGGATACTTTTGATATCCTAATACCCAAAAAAATATTTATTTTAACTAAATAATTTTCTAGATATGTGAATTTTTTTAATTAAAATTAAAGACAACATTTATTGGAAATTCACGGTTTTTAACAGAAATAGTTTTCAAAGCATAATAAAAATTTCAATTTACTTCATGAAAATTATATATTCCTTTATTAATAAAAAAAACTTAATAATATTTTATTAAAATTTTAATAAAAAATTTCATTTTTTTAATAAAACAAATTTATAAAAAAATATACATTCCATTTTATCATATAAAATATAACCCTTATCAAAATGATTACCCAATATTTTAGAGATATTTAACTGATATAAACAACATTTATTATAAAATTTTCATAATATTATTAATAAAAACCATAGTTTAATATACTGAGGTATATATTTCTCAAAATTAAAATTTTTACGTGATTAATCAATTTATCAAATTCATTGTTTTTATGAATGACTATCCCCATAAAGGAAATCATGAAAGAAGACACTTATTTATAAAAAGTGATTTCACGATATGAAACTGATACCTTGTTACATAAACCCTTATAACACCCACATATGACCTAAGGGTAAGGTGTGCGGTGGAGATATACTATAGGGGTTGCTCACATATCATCACCCATGTGGTAATATCTATTAACATGAACTTCTCTCGTATGTAATTCTGTTCAAGATAAACATGAATAGCTTTAGTTTGGGATTTGTCAAGAGAAAAGCATAGTGGAACTACCTCCTTCCGATGATCTAGAAAATGTGATTCATAAGAAATGATTCTACTGGATGAGGTCATCCTCTCATTTTTCTCTGTGGAATGTATTTTCGTAAGACAATATATTTATATTTGTTTTGAGATAACTGTTTAACAACTATATTATCAATGGTAATGATACGTAATGTTAATATAATTTCATGAACTAAAAATAAAAATGTCTATGTGTTCTTAATATTTATAAGACATTTACACAAAGGTATTTTTATTCATAAATGATTGGGTCATTAAAATATTCCCCCTTATGTAAATTTTCCCTTGAAATATCCTTTTACCACAAAAAAACAAATGAGGGTAACTATACATCATCAATTCCTCTAGTTCCCATTTTTCTTCTTCAAAATTTTTTTCCCCATAACACATTGATTATAGGAATTTTCTTATTCTTTTGAACATTTTTCCTCAGATCTAAGATGTTTACCATATTCACTTTATATAAATGTTCATTCTCTAATGGTTCCAAATTTGGACTTATTAAATTAAATGTGTCACGTATGCACATCCTAAAAATTGATTCATGGAATAAATATTGTACATGAGATAAGGTAAGTGGGAATTCTAGTTGGTATGCCACTCCACTTTACCATTAGGGATCTCAAATGATCCAATGTACCTTAGACTAATCTTTTCCTTCTTCCTACATCTGATCACTCTCTTCAGGGGAGATATACTTGTAAATACCATATATCCATCATAAAACTATAAGTATCATTTATGTTTGTCATAATATCTCTTTATCAAATCTGATTAGCTTTGATATGTTGTTGTATGGTCTTAAACATATCCTATATTTCATTGAAAATTTATTATTCTTGATGTTTTCACTCTAGAATTACATCCGAACATGCCATTGTTTTTCACCTCTTACTATGAGGGGATTCATAAGAAACCATTTCGATGCTTGAGTGGAAACTATTTTGGTTAGTGAACCCAACCCGAGGAACATGTTTATCATGTCCTCATTTTAATATCCATTGAGAATTCTCTCAACATTTCCTCAAGTGTTTTTATATTGAACTCTGATTGGTCACCATTTAGAGGATGTTAAGTCATACTTAATTTCAATTTATTATTCAGGGTTTGTTGGAGACTCTTCTAGAATATAGTGATGAATTATTTTCTCGATCAGATACAATAGATAATGGTACACCATGAATCTTAACCACTTCACTGATGTAAATCTATTATAGTTGATCCAATTTAAATTCATCTTGAATTTTATCAATGTGTACATTCTTTGTATGAAATAAAAAACATCATAGATTGAATTGTTTCCTTTGGGTGTCATTAGAAGTCCAGTTACATTTTCTATAGTAATGTACTCTTATCCACGTTGGTTTGGGTAAAGGTGGCATCATCTCCTTAGACTTATACATATTATTATTCACATGCAAACATTCCAGGAACATTGATGTATATTTGGAAATACCCTTCTTCATGTTATCCCACCAATAATACTAAAATAGATCCTGATACATATTTCTATTTCTTCGGTGGATGGTTAAATTTAAACTGTGTGCCTCATCCAAAAATTCATTCATTTACTCTAGATTGAATATAACACATTTTCTTGACTCAAATCTCAAAGTTTATTTTTTATTAACATCATACTGTGATGAATTCACTTTTCTGATAGTTACCTCTTTCTTCTTAAATTACAACATCATCTTTGTGATCATCCATAACCCTTTCCAAAAGACATGGATTGAAAATAATTTGTGAATGAATTGATGATGTTATCTTATTTATGGTTTACATGTCCATCTTCATCAAATCTATGATTAATAGATAATTTTCAATTCTCATCTACGATATAGTTGATGGTTCCTTTCAACATAGAGCATCCATAGAATTGTTTACTTTTCCAGGATGGTAATTAATGAGTAGTCATAGACCTTGATGTGCTCTAACCATCTTCGATGGCACATATTCATCTCTTTCTATTTGAATATATAATTTATAATTTTTTTGATCCTTATATATTTCATACTTTTCCACAAAGAGATAGTACCACATATTTTTCAACAAAAATATTATAGTGGCCAACTCCAATTATGTGTGGGATAGTTTTTCACATTAATTTTCAACTTCATTTAGTAATATGTGATGAATTTTTCATTCTATATAAACCCACAACTCATGCCCTTCATTGAAGAGTCATTGATGATTACGAAAAACTCCTCACTTGTGGCTAGTGTGAGCACAAGGGTAGTGATAAGCCACTTCTTCAACTCCATAAAGCATTATTCACATTCAATATTCTAATAAAACATTAATCTCATTTGAGTTAGCTTCTTAAGAGGGAATTAAAATTAGGAGAAATTTCTAAAATATTGGAAATAACATCCTGCTATCTTTAGAAAGCAATAGATATTCATCACTGATGTCAGCCTCAGCCATACCTCAATTTATTTTTTTGGGTAGGGTCCATAGATATCCATTAGGTAGTGTTTATGTTACCCATGAATGAGACTTAAATCACCAAAAACACCCATGTGAGGTACATTTAATATATATTATCTTTTTTCGAGGTCTCTTGTATAGTTCATTGATTCTCCTCATGATTCTCCATCATTTTGGAGTATATTAGAATAGTGTCAACAAATACTGACACAATGTTTTGGAGTTAATACCTAATGATTTTGTTCATCTATTCCATGTAGTTTTATGGATAATTTTTTGAAACTAAAAGGCATTACTATGATTTCATAGTTCTCATACCTTGTACGAAATGTTATCTATGGGATTTCCTCCTTATTAACCCTTAGATGTTAATGCTATCACAGAAGATCCACCATGGTGGAATATTATTCTCTATGTAGCTCATAAAAAAAATAATCAATTTGGGGAAAATGATACTTGGTTGTAATAATGATTTTTTTGAGCTCATGATAATTAATAAAAATGGGCATTGGATCATCCTTCATTTTGATGAATAGGACTGGTGCAACCCACAGTGAAGCAGTTTGGAATATAAACCATTTCTCTAAAATCTCTTGTAGTTATTTCTTCATCTACTCAAACTCCACAAAAAACATTTTATATAGAATCTTGGATATTGGTAAAACCCTAGGTATAAGATCAATTGATAATTCAACATTTATTCTTTTAGGAAGATCATACTATTCCTCAAGAAAAAAATCAATGAATTCCTATAAAATAGGCATGAATTATAGGATGGTTCTTCCTTATACTTATTCTTCTTGGAAGGATACAGTTTCCATTGTTGATGTATTATCAAAGCTTGAGGTGATGGTATTAATGATTTTTCGTCATTCTCAATGCACTTTTACAGAATCATGGGTCGATTCATGATATGAGGAGTGATTTATTTTTCATGATAGATAATGTTGGCTCTTTATAAAGAAATATAATATGTTTCATTAATTGTATCAAATTCCACAATGATAAATTTTATGAGGTTCACATGGAATTTCAATATAGAGACTATGATAATAGAGTATTTGTAATCTTGGGATGCAATAATTTCCTCATTTTTCATTCTCCCTGACATCACTAATTTCATGATTTTTGGTGGTGTATGGATTGTACAACAAAACATTTAGCATGTAAAAGAATTTATAGAACCAGAATAAAAAATGTGTTCTCTATTCCTAAATGAATAAATAACTTACCTATCACCAAAACGTTTTTAGAATCATATTCAATGATAGTGATGGCCCAATCTAAATATTTCTTCCTGTGAGTTTTTGGTTTCCCCCGATTACCCTTGGCTTAGGGATCAAGTTTGAAATGTTCTATAGTTAATTTCAGTTGTTGAAAGAAACAATGCGTTGTGGGTAGACCATATCATTCCTTTCATCTACCACATTATAGGGGTTCTCCCATTGGAAATCGTTATTCATGATCTCATCTCTTCCACACATAAGGAATTTCCTTTCCCCCTTCAGTCAATTTCCTGGGTTTTCATTTGTAACCTTTGGAAAGAGGGATCATGTAATTTCATAGACCAATTTATTTTTTCCATCATACCCACAGAATTAATGCCAAATATACTCTTCTTATTCACATGATAACTCAGATATTCATTGATCTCCATCTCCAATTTTAGGTTATATCGAAAATTAATCTCAAAGATTTCAATGTGACAGATTGATAGCACTTTCCATAGGCTTAGTGTTAGATGCACAATGATGCGGCCAACTTTTCATTCAGGGGAAATGAAAAAACTAGAGGTGTATCCTGAAATTATAGTAATGATTTACCAGTCTGCCCGAAAATATTCATCATCATTTTTTGTGAGTGAATGGAAATCTATTTACATTATAATATGGTGGTTGAAGGGGAAATATTTACCAGAAAACATTTTTAGGAAACAATTCCATTCAATCACCTCGATATCTTGCTCAAGATTTGTATATAGGATAAATTTCCACCATTTATCTGCTTCAACATCTATACAATAAGCATCTATATTAACCTTTTCATTTTTGGAATATTGAAAGATGGAGAATATCTTTTCAATGTATTTGATCCATTGATAGATGATTGAGGGATCATGTGTTCTCTTGAAATTAAGAGGACTTTTTCTCATGAAGATCTCGATTGCGAATTGTTCAGTCATAGGGGGTTTGATGTTCCACATGATCCCTGGATCTATTCAAAACATGAGTTAACTGAGAGAGTATTGTCACTATGAATTCAATTACCACACCCATCAGACTAGGAATCTCACTAGAACAGTCATCACATTGATATTCGCATCAATTATTAGCCGGAGTCTTCATATTACAGGATATTGTCTGTAATAAATGGAATATTAGTGGTAAGTATTTTAAACTTATAGAAAAATAAAATGGTATCTAATGAAAAAAGTGGATACCTTATAAATTACATATTTCTCCTCAACATATGAATTTCTAGGCTTCAATCTATTTCATCCATGATTTAATTATTCATTTCTATTCTAATGATATATTTTTATTCCCTTAACAACAGTTCATACTAGGATCATGAATTTCATAAATAATATCACCCTAGAGTGTCCAACCAAGAGTGAATCCAGGCTAGTTGTTTTTCACCTTTTCCTGTTCGAGTATAGCTTAAAGAATTGTTTTCATGTTTTACACCTTGATACATATTTCCTAGATCGACATATACATTTTCATAACCAGAAAATGATGTATATTCACAATAAACTACATACTCTATACCCACCAAAAGTTAGGTATTTTTTCCAATACTTATTGTCATCCCTGAGGGTCTTACAAGAGTTCTATAACACTAGTCCCAAAATAACTAATCACATCCTCTAATAAAATCTATAACAACTGTGTTATTTATTACACATTTAAACATTCGTTATTACATAAACATCCACTTCATACATCCCATAATATTGATAGTTATAGTCTCTTTTGGTATTAGGAACATTAAAGGAAATATTTACATTTAAAATACAAACTATTTATTAGAAACTTCTTTTACATGACCACAATATTCATTCGTACGTAGAATTGCATGTGATAATATGAGAAACCTGTAAGAAAAGGATGATATATAAATCCTAGTAAGGGATTAAACATTGAATTAAACCAATAATACAATACATTTTAGGAATTGGGCATATTTATGGGGCACAAGAGAAACATTAACAGTATTTCATGATATATCATGATTATGATAACATGGAAATGTGGAAACGACTTGAAACATATCATCATTAACATAAATGAATCAGGTAAATACTCATTCCTACATGGTATAAAAAAGACCTAAAATGAATATGGTAATACCCTAACCCAACCTGACAAATAATGATACTAAACATTACCCAATGCATCGGGGAGCTATCAGGGTGCACCCTTCATATTCATTTCAATCTCACGCTTATGTGTGCCACATAGATCATATAACATGGTTTCAGTCAACATCACTATTTATTTCATGATAAAATAATTTGGAATACAATAATATAAGTACCTTAAAATGAGAATTTGATCTTGATTTTGAACACACTTAATAGAGAAATGGGTATTATATTCACTACATGATGACTTTGGTTTGGAAAATAGTGGTATAATTTTGGGAGGAAAATAGTGTAATATAGAGATTCATAAATTGGTTAAATGAGATATAAAGGGGTATCCCATCATTTATACATGATATAAATAGTAAGGTAATCATAGAACATAATATAGCAACATATGAAATAGAATTTTTATGCATAATATATAAGAAATGCCTGACTAGAAATATGTTGAGATAAATCCCTTATAGAATTTCGTCACGGTAACAGGTGTATACGAAAGGAATTAATGAGAGAGAAAGGGGTCTAAAAACATTCAAACATTAGTATGGAAGTATGGGGGAGGAGATAAATAGTACACAAAAAAATGTTATTGAAAATAATATTGCATAAAAATATAATGAAACGTAGAAAAAATGAGAAAGGAAGGAATCCCATACTTGGATATGTGATCCCAAAGGATTGGGAGAGGCTTGGGAGAAGCATCATGGGAGTTTTAGGGATTATTGTGAGGATTCAATATATTTTGGTGAAATATTTGGTTAAACTCCAAATGGTTTGAGTGATGATGAATGGGAGATTGGGTGGGCATGTATAGAAAATGAGAGGGAATTATTTATTATTTATGTTTCACACAATACACATTAAAATATTCAAAATGACAAACCATCCCATGGTTTTTGACTATGGGTTCTCCCAAAAGGTAGTGGTATACCATATTTTATAAGTCTAAGGTCCGAACATATAAAAATATATGGCTTTATTTAGTGGATGTTAGTCACACTAAAAAGGAAATCATCTTAAATTTTTAATATATTTTATAGGTCATAGAGGGTCAACAAAAGTTGAATAAAAATAATCAAACAAATTTAAAATAACATTATTTTAAAGTTAAAACATTTATTTTCCAAATATCAATTTGATAGTGTTTTTATTACATCATTATTGGTTCATTATGATGATATAAGACACATTCTATATTAATGTGATATTTTTAACACAAAAATTTTATTGTCTTAGAAAACTATGAAAAATTCACTATTGGATTGTTTTGATGTCATGATTCCAAAAATAATATTCATTTTATCAAAATATTTTCGTAAAATGTTAATTTTCACATTTAGATTGAAAACCAAAATTTATTGAAAAGTAACAGGCTTTGAAAAAAAAATCTTCAAGGATTAATAAAAATTACATTTAACATCTAAAAAATTATATACTCATTTATTATTCATAAAATTAATTTTTTAATAAAATTTATTACAATATTAATTATTTTAAAAATTCAAAAAAAAATTAAAATAAATTATTTAAAAAATAAACATTAAATTTTTTTGTGTTATATATATCTCTTATCAAATCGATTACCTAATTATTTATTGATAAAGAAATTATATATTCATCATTTATAATAATTTTTAAATAATTATTTTTTAAAAAATATTAATTAAATATTATAATATATATATTTATCAAATGTTCAATTTTTTACATGAAGAATAAATTTATCAAATTCATAATTTAGTTATTAAAGACTATCCTTATAAATTAATAGATGGTATAATTCTTTTATATATAAAAAAGTATTAAATAATAATAAACTATTAAATTGTTACATAAAAACTTATAACACCTACATAAGACCTAAGGGTAAGGTTGGTGATGGTGACAGAATCTTGGGAAAAATTACATAGCATCGTTTGGGTGGTAATATATATTAACATTCACTTCTCCCATAAGTGATTCTATTCAATCTTATCATGTTGAATCTCAGCTTGTGATTGGCCTAGAGTGATGCCCATTGATGTTACCTCCTTCCCATGATTGGATAAATGAGCTTCGTAAGACCTGAGTCTACTGGATGAGGTCATCATATCCTTTATATGTGTTGAATGCATTTTTTTAAAACCTCATATTTATATCATTTGTGTTTTCACTGTTCAAAAATTATATTATCAAAAAAATTGATAGCTAATGGAAATTTAAACCCAAAAATTCATTAAAAAAAAGGTTCATGCATTTTCTATATCTATAAGACATTAAAATAAATTGAATTTTATTTATAAATGTTTGGGTCGTTACATGTATGACATTCAACACAATTCATATAAATTAATTAAATGAATTCAATACAGTATATAAATTACAATTTATAGAACATTGAGATTGAATTTTTTTATACATAATAATTATTATCATTTATGGCTTCTTTTACACTCAAGACTATGTTTTACCTAAAAAATTTTATATTATTAATTAAAAAGAAAATTATATCCTAGAAGAATTTTTTTGGTCATGAATAGGATTACGTAAATAATGAAAAAATATGGCTTACAAAAATATTAAATTAATTGGAAATATATATAAAAACAAATTGCATATAATGGAAGTATTTTTATAATAAAATATTTTATGTACCAAATGTTGTTTTATCATAAAATGTAAAATTAATTACTATATTTTAATGGTGTTAATTTAATTTATACATATTATTTTTAATGAAATGTTTTTACATTAATCCAATAGTATTAATAGGCATAAAACTAGAATAGATCCAATTTTATTCATAAATGATTTTTTTCTCTAATACTAATTTCACTGAATTTTCATTGAAAACATTATTTATCAATAAATCATGAAATTTGTTTTTAAATTTTATTTCAATAAATAATTTTTTTAATTAAATAATTATTTAAATGTTATATTTTGGTTAATTTTTGGTACATCTGGGATATGTATCACTTTTTTAAGAATAGTGACGAATATTGATTTATAAATGAAATCTAATTTTCATATAAATATTTTATAATGAAATATTATATTTTAAATTTGTTGAAATTTATAATTAGAAACATTATACATATTTAGAAAGTAATAATTTCATTAGAAGCATTTTTTATTGCATTCATATATATAAACATTGTAAAATAGTGAATATTTTCACATTAAAAACCATCTTTCACCTCGCATAGATGGGATTATATTTATATTTATTATAAAAAATATATTCATTTAATTGGAAAAAATGAATTCATATTGGGAATAAAATATTTTATAATATATTTGGGAAAACATAAATTTTTAACAAAGAGATTAGATAAATTGTAAAAATTAAATTAATGGTTTAAGAGTAAAACAAGTTTACCACATCATTAAACATAAACATTTAGAATCCAAGGTCCAATAAACATTTCCAAACCCCTATTAATGGAAGTATATTTACATGTTAAATGATATAATAGATTATTTTTCATTATTGGAGCCATATTATTTGGAAAAACATCTCTGGAATTCACTCTTTAAAAAATTTACATGTTTTCTAGTCACCCCACTTTTAAAAAAAATTTCTCTATCCTCTTCTACTCACACCTATCAATACCTTTTTTTGATAATTAATAATTAAATAAATTCTCCAATTCCATCCAATCATAAAATATTATTTAATTTTTTTTTCATAAATCAATATTTGTAATTCCTTATGTATATATTAATAGGTGTTACCACAAAAAGTGGTAACGTTCATCCCCATGCATTATTTTTCTTATTTAGACACAAATTTAATTTATTATCATACCAAAAATATATAATAAACTATGTATAATAAATATAATAATATTTTTTTTATTTTCGGTTATAACATTAACCCATAAACACTTCCACCAAATGGGTTATGGAATCATCATTTTTGTGTACTGAAGACAACCACCTCACGAATCGATGTTATTAGCTTTTCAATAACCACATATCAATGGTGGAAATAATAATGAACATTATGTTGATATATAATATTTATGATATATATGATTTTTTCATTTTTTTTACTATTATAATACATATATTTACTAATTTTCCACTATGTGGGAATACGATAATGTTGTTCATTTTTACAAAATACTACCCCCTCAAGAAGTGATGTGATTATTTTATGCATTACATGGAATATATAAATGATTGGTTTAATAAGAATATATTATATGTATATGAAATAAATATAATATTAGAAATATATATATATATATATATATATATATATGTTTTCTATATTTTAATATAATCAGAAAAAACCATCATGAGTACATACGACTTAATTTCTGCATGAATTATGTACTTAATTTTACATTACAAAATTTTATTGATTAATAAAAATAAATATATAATGATGTTATTCGATATTTAAATAATAGTTTACATTTATGATATTTTTAAATTTTGATGTAATTATGAGTAATAAATATATAATATGTCAATCCATAATAAAAAAAAGAAATTAACCACATAATCAATGAAAATAATGAATAACTATTGACAATCATGTCATAAGAAGTTATTAAAGGATAAAATATGATATTATAAATATTAATTTTATTTTTTTATAATATAATTTCATTCTCAAAAAATTAATTCAAGAGTTTTAAGATCATTCAAAAAAAGTCGCATAAGGTAAGTTATTTCATCTCAAATTAAATTATATTTTGAATTATTTGTTATTATTAACTAATTAAGATTAATATGTTGTATATAATACATCGTTATATTATATTTTATTGATTAATATATTCATCATTTATTTTTATTTTGTACTTTTAATTTTTTTCATCATATGGGATTTGACATGAAAATTATAAAGTGATAAAAGTTCATGGAAAATGTTTCTTTCATCTATGATTTTTAACATTACCTTGAAAAAATCATATAATTATAGTCTATTTTCATTAAAAATTACATTTCTTTTAGATATCCATATTATTTTTTTATTTATATGACATTTTTCTAAAATCTATTTTATTCTTACATAATGTGTTTCATTTTTATGTTATATGATTAATTAGGTAAATATTCATTAATATATTTCTTTACTAAAAGTTGATATTTGATAAGTCACATTATTTAAAAAGAAAAATTATGATTCCATATATAATTAATTATCTAGATAAAAAAATGGTCCGGTTCCATGTTAATAAAGGGCCCTCGATGCATCAGTAGATTCATGAGACGAAAAAATTTGTCAAATAAGACAATTTTCTACCCATAGATAAAAAAATATATCAAGGATATATCTTGAATGATTCTATATTGATTATAGATATTTATTTAAAATACATACAATATTAAACATTCCATCATTATTGTTATTCCTAGAAATTATTCTATTAGTTAGAATATCTATGGTTATGTTTTAAGCTAATGTGAATATTTATATGGAATTATTTATCATGTTTTATTATAGACATAATTTGATCATGTTATTGATTATGTGGAATTTCATTCAATAATTTACCGTGACATGATTATTATTATTTATTGATTTATAATATATTTTACTGTACATAATGCTTATGGAGAATTTTAACTCACCCTTATTCTAGTTCCTTTCCCCACGATATGAATATTAATTCTTCAATTGAGTTATCAAGGCCAATGAGAATTTATCATAATTATGTATTATGATTTATTTTCTATTACCATTTTACAATGAGTATCATGTATATATTTTGATCCCAAAAATGCTAAATATATCTATCTTATTGTACTTGAATTTGAAACTATGAAAATTTAAACATGTATGCCATTAGCTTTAGGATACTGAGTTTAGGGTCATTATAGTTGTTCTTATAAATATTTCAGTACAAAACTATGTAAATATAAAGATGAATGATTTTTTTAGTGAATATAAACTTATCATATAATTTTAGGATAATAATATAACAATAACCTAATGTTTTGATAATGTAGATATTATACGGGTCTTCCTAGAAATAAATCCATAGCTAGATACTACAAATATATGTGTTTCTAAAACATATTTACATAGGTTTAATAAAAATTAAATGTGAATAGAATGATTGAATCTAGTGTAACATGGTACATGATAGAGGGCCTTATTGTGCACATGGTTTGACTATATTAGGGGATATTCATAAGATTATTCATATTTTAATTACAAACTATTATGAAATATATTAAGATAATGATACCCTAAAGAAACTAGGATTTTCAGTATTAGGATATCAAAGCAGAAATATGTCAATTTATGTTAATTGTTATGGAAAATTTATAATTTTACATTGTTCATAATTCTATGAAATAGTCATGTATTTTCTATTATTTCAAAATGGAGCTTTTATGGAAGAATGTTATTAATATTCATAGCCAATATAGAGGTTTCCATAACAAATAAGTCCATATATCTAGTATTAGTTCTGAAAATATTATAGATATATTAAAGCAACATAATTGTGTAATGAAAAATAACTATTTCAAGATAGAGAAACCTATTTGAAAATGAGATTTTCAGATGCTAGATAAATTTATGTGATAGAGGGCCCATCATTTTTTCGGACTACTTATCTAATGGAAATTGAGAAATCAATAATTTTATTGAAGAAGATATTTATGGAATTGGTAAGTGGTGAACGGTTAATGATACACTTGTTGTGTATTTTCATAGTGGATATTTGGATCAATAGTGGTTTTTGATCCAGAATACTTGGGAGGAAGAAAAAATAGAACTCAAGGAATGGAAAACATTTACTAGGACATTCATTAAAAAATATTCCCTTCATGACAAAAAAAAGAGATAATGAAAAATAGCCTTAGATTATAGAAATAAGAGGAAAAAAAGTCATAGAGTAAAAATATATATTTTCAAGGTTTTCAAGATATATTAAGGATTTCATATGAAATTATAAATGCATTTTTGACCATTTATTGAGATAGATTATGCTATGTCCGCAAAGGGAATCATTGTGTCAATATAATTATTCATACGATGAAATAATTTTATGAGCTATCATGAAAGTGAAATAATTATCCTGGTATATTGGCTTGAAATTTAATAATAACAGCAATATAAAGATAGAAAAAAATCATGTATAAATGGGTGAAGGGAAAGAAGGAATTTCCAACATGTGATAATTATTGAGTGAATCACCCCATGAATTGCTTAAAATATTTTAGTATTTGTTATTAGTGTGTAGAAATGTTTAATCCCAAAAAATAATGAAAACGAATTGAAGAAATGAGATTTTTTCAATGATTAATATATAATGAAATGGGGTACTATAGAAATAGGTTCCCCATGCATCAAGTTAATATTCATTAGAAGAATCAATGGGATTTAGGTAAGGATTATTCTTTTGATACAACTTACATAGAATAATTAATATTACTGTGTATTTGGATCTATAAAATATATTCTATTTTTATTTTATTTATTATAATATCATCATAATAATTATATATAATGATTTTACTATAGTATTATTTCATTAAGAATTTTAATGAATATGTTGGGTGGTAATAAGAAAAGTAATTCAATATCTAATTTTTTTTAAAACACGGGGTTAAGGTATAAATAACCATTAATTTGATCAAGATTGTGAGATATTTATTTTTCATAGATGACTAATATTGAAAAATTAAATTGGGCACTACTAAATGTTATATTAGATAACATAATTATATATTATCTTGAGGGGGTTAAATGACTAGAATAATAAAATAAACATAATAATTGAATAAATAAATTAATTACTAATTTTAATTATTAAGGGAAATTTACAATGGAAACAAGAAAATAACACAAGGATGTTTTATTATAGTAGTTTAGTCCATATTACAACTACTATAATATTATAACTATGAACATAGCAAGAGATATGTGTGAACTGATTATGATTTTGAAGTGGAATGATAACCCAAATATAAAATATTTTTCTAGTGGAGGAATAACATTGAAACTGACATTTTAATGGGGATTCACAACCCTTAAAACTTGACTTTAGACAGAGACAGTCACAACAGGAACAAAACTAACATTGGATACATGGAGTTACTACACATAGATATTTAATTTATAATCCGATAGTCACAAACCCATGGACAGGAATAATAAATAATTTTTTATGTAAAATATTAAACAAACAAAATATAATGATTGTGAGAGATGTGAAATTATGTTATAGAGTCAGAAGATAGACAGGATTTAATAAATGATGAAAACTATAGTACTAGTTCTTGTTATTTGGATTTTTATGTCTCATCATGGAAATGGGGGTAGAATTAAAATTGCATCGAGACCTGAGGAGACATCCAGGTGATGAAATATAGTCTCGTAGGATGTTTTAAATGAAAATTAGTTTTCATGATTCATGAAATTTCTCATTAATAATTATTTATTGAATATGTTAGCATGTGTAAGTATTTGTCTACTAGCTATACATATATATATAGATTTTTCAGCAGTTACAATAGCTCTAATTTATTCAGATATTCAATATAAATTGATTCAAGTGGTTTTATACATATCTACAGAAAAAATAACAAAATTGTTGCATATTATTATCTATCAAATAAATATTAAATTAATTAATTTAAATGAATTTGAATAGGTATTAAAATAAAAAATAATAATAGTTTATAATAGTTTAAAAATCTATTTTAAATCAATTAAAACCACTTTACATTTAGTCAAACATTTTCATACAGACTAGATGCAATATCTAAAAGTAAACTCAAATATTTTAATCTAAATAATATGCAATCATACAAATTTATTAAAAATGTTGTACATATATTTTATTAATTTTTTACATTTAATATTGCACCAAAATCAAAATAAAATCATCAATTATAATCCATATATGTAATTTAATTTTATACAGTATAAAAACCAATGAAAACAATCCATATAAATATAATGCTGATTAATTTTCAGTAAAAAAGGAAAATGTGGTATTATAAAAGTAGGGTACACAAATTAGGGTACATGAAATTAGGGTACAAGAATTTAGGGTACATGATAGTATGATGCATGAAAGTAGAGTACATGAAATTAGGGTTCATAAAATTATAGTACGTGAATGTAACATAGGGTTCATCAAGGTAATATATGTTTCATCAATGTATCATAGGGTGTATCAATTTAAGATAGGTTTCATCAGAGGATACTGGGTTCTTCAAAGTAACGTCGGGTTCATCAATGTAACAAAATTTTTATCAGTGTAATATATAGTTCATCATTGTAACAATTGGGTTAATCAAAGTAACATAGTGTTCATCAATGTAATTTAGGGTTCATCAATGTAACATATGGTTCCTCAAAGTAATGTAGGGTTAATTAATGTATTGTAGGGTTCTTCTAATTAATGTAGCCAAACAATACATTGTTATAATAGGGTTTATAAACAATAATTTTCCAAATTAGAGTTATAGAACAACAAATTTTTAAATCAGGGTTGTTGAACCATACGTCGTTAATATATGGTTATTGATCCATACATTGAGAAAGTAGGGTTTCTGTACCACAATTTGAGAAAAATGGAAAAAATATTTTAACATATTTTAATAAATATTTAAAGGATCTAAAAAGATAAATAATTCTTTTCTCAAGAAAAATTATTTGAATAAAAGCTTATTAGATTTACAAAAAATCAAAAATATAATAACTATGAATTATACTGCAACTAAAATTATCAAAAAAATATAAGATAAAACATTATGAAAAAATTAAATTTTTAAACAATGATGCCGAATAGCAGATCATTTATTCACTATCCAAAAAATGTATTTAAAATTCGATGTAAACTAATTAAATCAGGATACTCATATTATATTTTAATAAAATCATGCTTTGGGAGTATATGAAAACATTAGAAGATTCATCTAACTATATATAGATACCATTCACAACAATTGACAATAAATATTCTAAAATTGGAGTATAAACTACAATGTCTTTTAGAGTACTAGAAAAGAATTTAACTCTTTAAAAAACTAAATAATTTTATATAAATTTATTATCAATCCAATATTATAAGAATAATAAGATTTTAAACATTTTGGAATGATATATCATCAAAAAAATAATAATAATAGTCAAAAAAAGAAAAAATTTACATTAAAATAAAATTATCCCTGTTTTTTATTATAGAATCATTTAAACCATTTAAAACCAATTTTGAAAACCTTTAAAAACTATTTATTTCTATCTATTTAGAAAATAATAAATTTGAAATCCCCCCCCCCAAAACAAATTCTGTAAAATAAATTTAAAATTCCAACATACCAAGATGAAATTTAATTTTTTCCCAAACTAGGTATAGTACAAAAGATTCATTAAAATATCGAGTAGTTGATTTTTAAAGGGGATAAATTCTTAAACCATATCTCCCTGATTTTCATGATCTATGATATAATTATATCAATGGTAAAAATTTATTGTTCTAGAATACAATATGGGAATTTTTGAAATTAAAAACAAATAATTTTTATCATAATAAATAGAGCGTTTTTAAATATAGACACCAGAATCACCTATGGTTTTCTAAGTCCATAAAAATTGAGCACAACTTCTTATAAAAGAGATATAATTAGCTTATTCAGTAGATATGGAAATAGAAAATTGCTTCATAAATGACTATGAGCTTATACTTTATCCCACAAAATGATATGTACCTACGGTTCTTTTTTTGTATAAATCTAAAGCCTCCAAAATCATGTCAACATTATGATTTTAAGTCAATACAGTTATATTTTGAATTAAATAAACTATAATAAATAGTTCCTTTAACATATATAATTTTTTATTTTACATTTTAATATGAATTTCTTTATGATCTATTTGATATTCAGCCCATTATTAAACACTAAAAATTAAATCATGTCCTGATGTAATTATATGTTACAAGCTACCTCTCATACCCATATAAATATTAAAATCAATATATTTACCAGATGCATCAAATATTTAATTTATAATTATTATCCATATTTTTTAATGGTTTAGATGAATCATGTATAAATAATTTAACCAACTATTTAGTGTACATATATTGATTAAAAAAATTCACCTTTTCTTTCAAATATATAATGTCTATGAAAAAACATTATTTCTTCTATTAAACTCTTATCAAACCCAGAAGTCATCAAAGTAGTTAAATAATTATATATTATTTCACTAGATTATCCATGAAATAAATCATCACATTATTTCCAATTTTTAAAATTTCATCAGATAATATTTTAATAAAATTTGTTGGATACAAATTGACTTTCCTAAAATCATTATTTCTTAAAAATTAAAAAGTTCTTTAAAACCGAGAAAAAAATTCGTATTTAAGAGAAAAAAAGAAATATATTACATATGATCATGATTAAAAAGTCATTAATTTTTAAAACCAGGTGTTTGTGAAATATAATCTTTTTCATTTATGACAACCATTTAATAAGGAACTTTATTCAATAATTAGATTTAATTTAAAACTTGAAAACACACCAAATCCGAATGAAATATAATATAACATGACATATCAAAATGTTAAAAATAATCTTAAAATGTTAAGCCTTCTTCTTGAGATAATTGTTGAAAAAATGTCTGAAATTTATTTTAAGAATATTTATAGATTCATCCAGATTTTTTCTAAAAATACAGAATGTTACAATCACTTTCTTATCCTTAGGAAATTATAATATATTCCAAAAAATATTTCTCAAAAATTGATTTAATTGATATTTTTTTTTCTATAATCTTGTTTTAATTTTTTAATTAATCATTATAATTAATAGAAATTAAATCATAAATGTCAGAATTATTAGCACAATAATTTTAAATTTAATTTATAGTATTTACACCAGAATAAACTCTTCCAATTATATTACCAACATGATAATATTTTTGAACCTTCCATGGTTTTATATCTAGTTTATAAGGTGTATTCTACCCATTAATTGATTCATTATTAATTTTAGTAATTTCTTCAATGAAATTAAAATATCTAAACCCATCATAAAAAAAGTAAAATTCAACTATATTTTAACATTCTTGTAAACAAGCCTGACATGAATAAATTCATCAATAACCAATGTTTTTTATTATAAACTCTTTATCATTTATCATTATTAGAACAACCAATAATAATACCTTGATCCCTATTGAAATCAAATTTATCTAAATTATACTTTGAATTTAAAAAAATTACAACTTAAAATACTAATGTAACGTATATAAGGATTTTAAATTTTTAAAAATTCCTAACAGTTATATTTAACCAATTTATAATAAGAATATATAATTGAAATATAAGATTAATAGAAAATTCCCTCTTCCTAAAATTTATATAGGAAAATTATATTATCTTTACCCAGTTCTTCCCAATTCAATAAGAGTTCTTTTTTTTCCATTTTATAAGACTATTTTTATATGGAATTATTGGAGAAAATAATGTATTAAAATATCCATTCACATCAATAAATTATTCAAAATATTATTTATTAAATACAAATATTTTATCATTCTAATATAGTTTTAATCATACAATCATTCTCATTTTGAACTAAATTCCCAAAAATAGTTAATCTAGAAAGTATGTCATTATTATGAGTAAGATGGAATATCCTGATAAATCATACCAAAGATATAAATTTGAGTGGTTCCAAATAAATATATGTGTACTAAATGTAACAAAATATTATATATTATCTAATCTATATGTCTAAACAAATTTATGTATTTCTTCCCTTTCATGAAAATTTCATATACATGAAGATGTTCATTCTTCAAGGAATATAGATGTAAGAAATTCTGATTATTTGAGATATTATGGAACATTTTAAATTATCATGACATAAATTCCTATTTGAAAGGATGTTTCAAATCTATATATTAATTAAAATCTTAACATGTTGCATATTTTGATCAGTAAAATCAATAGTATAAATATTTTATTTTAAATTAACATAAAATAATATGGATTCGTATTTAAAATAAAAAAATTATAATTTTAAAATTTAACTTACATGATATCATCACAAAATTAATATATACTAATTAAATTAATTTTTAATCATTCAATATATAAAATATTAAAATAAAAGTATAATTTTCTATACCAACCTTACCAAAACATTTTACATTTCATTTTTAATTATCTCGAAAAGTATCAGTTCCACCATCACATGTGTTTTAAGTGGTAAAATCAGATGGGTCTCTGGTAATACGCAAAGGTAATAAACATTCCAGGTACAAAATTTCATTCATGAGAAAACTAATGAGTTTTCTTAAAAATGAAATTTCTTTAGAATTTTTATACCCAAACTACATTGGGTCCAATAGGATTAGTAATAATTATTTTAGTACCCATATAAAATTTAAAAAATATATTTTATGGTGCTTTAAATAATAAAGAGATATTAATATTAAATTTTATAAATCCAAATGAATTTTTTAAATCTAATTGAATAGGAATTCACATAGTAACATTTCATACAATATTTAATGAATGTAACAGTTTAATTATAACTATTCTTAATTTTAAAATAATGGTTTTTAAACAATTTATGTAATTTTCTATCACAACAAAATCCATTTCAAATTTTTTCGTAGTATTCAAAGTCCTAATGTCATGATATTTTTCTTGACAATGAATAAAATTAGATAATTTATTTAAATAGATTGAAATTCAATTTTAAAACATTCATTTAAATACTGGGTAGTTTTTAAATTTATATAACCTTCTGAATAAAAAGTATAAGTACGATTTTTTAATATTTATTCTTAATGTAAAATTACTTTATTTTCCAAAATATTTTTATCATTAATTTCCTTATGATTATCATATAAATTAGTTTCTTTGAAAATATATTACCTGAAATATTTTAATAACATTATTTAGTTCATAAACATTGGGGTATTCATAATCATATTTATAATTAGAATATAAATAATAAAAATATGGATTAATAACATTGTTCAATGATTCCATTAATAAATCGATAGAATATTATTTTTCATTTTGATGTCTTTAAATAGAATAATATTATTTTTTAATAATCCTATTAGTTTTCAATGCTTTTTTTATTTTTTGGACATATCATTAATCTTTAGTTTCGGGAAATCATGATTCATTTGACATTTCTTCCTATACTCATAATGTGTTACATCCAAAATATTGTAATTCAAACCCCATTTCTTATCTCCCTTATATTTTTCACTCTGAGGGTTTCATTGAAAAAATGTTTTTGAATCCTTTCCATTTCATTATTTTTTAAATCCAATCAAAATATGAGCCATATATTCATTTTCATTCTTGTAAATCACATTATGATGATTCCCTAGAAACAAAATTAATATTTTTAGAAGGTAAAAATTTTATTTTATTTAGTCTCCTCATCAATTATGTAGTTCAGTTCTAGTTAATATTAGAGTAGTGATACCATAAATTCATAAAGTCTGTACTCTTTGAAATTATTTATTTCATGAATAAAAAAATCATGGAATTCCATTTCATTGGTGAGTATTATAGAAATTATTCAAAAATTACTATGTTTTTATAGTTTCTCCAATTGATGAAGTTCCATTCACAATTATTGTGAATCTCTAGAACTATTTATTACCTATTCCATTATCACACATATTAATGTTTTGATAATCATATAGAATAATTACAAGATTGGATTGGGATAATGTTTCCAATCCAAAGTCAATAACATGTTGAATATCCCTAATTTCATGAGCTATATTATAATAAGACACATTAAAAACACTTATGTTAACAGAAAAATATAATCATAATAACATATTGTAATTTAAAATGTATCTAATAGAATAATTTCCTACAAAATTGTCTAGGTCAACTTATTGAAGTGTGTATCTTATTGACATTATAGACCAGTGATTAGTGTTCAAATAATTTAGGTATTCCTCTATTCTGAATGTCAAGTCAACATAATCAATTCCATCAATGTGAGGTGGCTTTTGAGGAATCCATGGATCATTCGGGTTTAATCTTGCAATATTATAAGATATTCTCCTTCGAATGTTAGGTATAGAAACATGATAACATAATTAAATATAAAATATAACTCTATTAAAGGGTTGGGAATTTTATAGAAGGCAAATCCATGATACCAAATTTTTTTTGATAAAGATAAGTAATTAGCTAAAAAATTATTTAGTAGGAATTACTTTGATACATATTGTTTGTTATCAGGAAGAGAACAATAGAGATAAAAAATAATAAAAATGATTTCCCATCAATACCAATTGATAGTATGAATATTTTAATTAAATATTTTCTATAGGGGGTGAATATACCAGATTAAAAAAATTTAGACATGATAATTTTCTAAATAAATTAATTAGCAATGTTAAATATTAATCTAGTTCACAACAAAAAAAATATAAATAACATAATGATTTTTTTTGTAGTTATGTACATTGTGGGAATACAATACTATTATACCTCTATACATGGAGAGATATACTTGGGAACTAAAAGTAACTTTTGAGGGGTAATCATTAACCAATTATATAATCTACTTCTAGTTGATGGATAAACAAGACAGTGACTTTTTTATGGGCAGTCACAGCCCGTAAAACCAGACATTCAACATTTAGAGTCAAAACCACAATATTCCTATCATTAGATAAATGAGTTTATAATACATATATCATCACTATGTAATCTGGGATTACCAACCTATTGAAAAATAATTATGAATAATTATATTTTGTGTATAAGCATAATCAAATAAAGTAGAGTGCATGTGAGACATAGAAGATAATGTTACAGACACAGAAACCATACATGAGAAGAAAAAATTTAAATCACTAGTAATGGTTCCTGATATTTTGATTGGAATATATCATTATGGATATTTTATTTATAGAATAACTAATTCATTATTTAGGAGAACGTTTAGTTGATGTAACATAGTCTCGCTGGACGTTGCCAATTCATAAGAGGTTCCAAGTTCATAGAAATTGATCTTTAAATATTATAGTATCGAATATGATAAAGTGGGTGTATTTATTTTTAAACTATTAAGAGAGACATATATATATATATTACATATTTATATGTTGTAATATATCTCATTCCTTCAGATATTCAAAACAAATTGATTTAAGATCCTTCAAAATTTTCTTCATAAAAAACTCAACACCATTTGATCTTAATTATTTTAAAATAAATATAAAATAAATAATTTACAATAATTTGAATAACTCTTCCAATATTATATAAATAAAAATAATAGAATTTAATTATTTAAATATTTTATTTAAATCCATTCAAACAAATTTAAAATTTGTCAAAATAGTTCTTAAAAACTAAAAACACAATCCGAATGTGAATTAAAATATTTAATTTAAATAATATCAAATCCTTCATCTTTATTAAAAAATGGCATTGATTTTTTTATTAATTTTTCACTTTAAATATTTCATCATAATCATCATAATCCCATAAATCTTAATAAAAATATTTAAATTGAATTTATCTAGAACATAAACCATTGAAAATAATCCATATAAATTTAATGAATTTCAACATTCTGTGAAAATGAAAAATATCACAACAACGAAGTAGGGTACACAAAATATGTTACATGAAATAAGGGTACATGAATATAGGGTACATGACTATAGGGTACCCAAATTAGGTTACATGATAGTCATGAACATGAATATAGGGTGAATAAAATTAGGGTATATGAAATTAGGGTCCATGAATGAAGGATACACTAAAGTAGTGTACATGAAAGTAACACAGTGTTCACAAAAGCTATATCAGGTTCATCAAAGTAACAAAGGGTTAATCAATGTAAATTAGTTTTCATCAATGTAATGTTATGTTCATCAAATTAATTGATTTTTCATAAATGTAATGTCTGTTTCATCATTGTAACATAGGTTTCACCAAAGTTAGGTAGGTTTCATCAATGTAATGTAGGGATAATCAAATAAATATAGGGTTCATGAAGGTAAGGCAGGGTTAATCATTGTAATGTATGTTTTTTCAAATTAGTGTATGGTTAAACAAATTAGTGTAAAGTTCATAAATGTAGTGTCGGGTTCATCAATGTAGCATATTGTCTATCAAAGTTTCATATCCAAACTATACTTTGTAAAAATAGGGTTTCCGAACTATATGTTCTGAAAATAGGGTTCCAAATAATAATTTCTGAAATTATGGTTTTTGGACAACATTTTGTGAATGTGTGATTGTCAAAAATTACTTTCAAATTTACGGTTTTCAAACCATACATTGAGAAAAAACTAGATGACATAATTTAACAAACATCAATAAATTTTTAACGGCTCTTAAAAGTAGACATAACCTAAATTGACAGATATATAATTGTAGAAATTGTTATTATATTTCAATAAAATCAATAATATAATAAATATATTTTTTACTACTCTTAAGATTATAATTAAAGATAAGTCAAATCATTCTGGAAAAATGACATCTATGAAACCACATTGAATAACATTGGATAATTTATTCATCATACAAAGAAACTTTATAGACATCAATTTAATGTAATGAAATCAATAAATAAAATTATCTTTAAATAAAATCATGTTTCATGAAAATATAAAAAATATAGAACATGGATTTAATAAAATACATAAAATTATCTAAACTGTTTATAATATAATTTCTAGAACTAAAAAATATATTTCATTAAATTAGTAGAGAACTGGAAAATAATTATAATTATTCATCAAAAACTAATATTGTTTTATATAAATCTCATATCTATGGAAGATGACAATAATCACTAATATCCAAACACTGTGGACTGAAATATCTTCAAAATAGAGAAGAAAGTTAATCAAATGATTAAAAAATATGAATTTGAAAAAACAAAAATTACCTTGTAAGATGTTATAATGTTTTAGATCATAATATTTATAAGGATTATATGGTTAATTAATTTCATCTTTTTAAAAATTTCAAGAGATTAATTTATTACATCAACCTATGATTAATCCTATTCTAGTATATTTACTAAAAAATTTAAAAGAAGAACCAAAGGATATGATTATGCTTATGAAATAGAAACATATCATATAAATTTATATATATTATTTTAAGGAAAAAGAATTATTTAAATGTAGAAAATGAATCTTGAAACAAAAATGATATCTTATTAATAAATCTTTTATGATAATAATGATCATTTTTTAAAACATTTGATTATTATATTGTGGTTTTTAGAATTCTCATGAACATGTTATCAATCTCTATACCTAAATATTTGAGTAATGGTTTTCTCTTCAATGTCCATGTTTTCATTCCCTACTTATGTTCTCCTATATAAAAATCATTTTATATGATTAATCCATATGAATTTTATAATCCCCTTTATCTCTTATTAATAATAAATTTTATTGTATATTTTATGATATTTTTTCAACACTGGTATTTCTAGATTCCAAACCCTTATTTAATGGGATAATTTTTAAATTATAAGGAAATAATTTATTTAAGGTGAGGAGAATGTGAAAGATTAAAATTTTAAAACATTAACATTATATTTGATTAAACTCAAGAAACACATCACAAATAATTAAAAGTAATTTCAAGAATTATATACATTCTATATCTTTACATTCATGCAATTCTATGATTAAATTTTGTTATACATAATAATTACTATCTTGAATTGTTTGTGTTACCCGTAGGACTAATTTTCAAAAAAAAAACTGGTAATGTTATTATATAAAAATAAAATTATCTCATAGTAATTAAATTTTAGTTTAAGACTAATATTTAGTAAATGATAAAAAAAAATATGGTTTAAAATGAAAAAAATGTACTAATTAGGAACCAAATAGTTATGATTTAAATTAATATCCAATTAAATGTAAAAGAAATGTTATAAAAAACTATTTTGGGAACTAAAAAAGTTTCATACTAATAAATAAAATTAATAGATATTTTAAATTATATTTATTTAAAATATATATTTTATATATTAAATAATATGTTTTTACCAGCATATATTAGTCATTATAGTCATAATATAAGAACAATCCCATTTTCAATACAAAAAAATTCATTTTTCAAAAGGTTGTTTTCCCCTTTTTAATAAGAAATTTGTTTTAAAACTAAATATAATTTTATTAATTTTATTATTCAAAATAAAATTCAATTTTTAAATATAAATTTTAAAACTATCATAATTTATTGTTTTTATTTTTCTGAGAATTGTCTTTTTTTGATGAATTCGTAAAATTAATGAATTTAAATTAATAAGTTATTTTTCATCTAAATAATTTAAAATATTTTATTTTATTTTAAATTGGTTTTATTTTTAAATCATATCAATTTATATCTTCTAATCAAATTTAGTTAATTTGAATATATTTGTTATTTAATTTTTATATAAAACATACTAATCTTTTGATCATGTTCACATTAAATCCAGCATTCTCATCCAATTAGCAAGAATAAATTTCAATTAATTTTCTCCAAATATGTTAATTGAATTTTAAAAAAGGGATTAATTATTTGGAGTCATGATAATATATAATATCTAATTATTATAATTTAATATATTTATTATTTTATTAGTGATATGTGAATAAATTTATTACTTTGATTAATTAAAAAATGTGTTTACAGATGAACTTATCATTTGACATTAGGGAAAAAATTACCAATAAACTTCTTAAACGCACATTGTATGTCCATATATCATCATTATACCATCTATTATATAGTTTTTTAATAATATTTGAGGCACATAAAATGGAAAACTAGTGTGTGGAATAACCACTTAAAAAATGGAGTTTTCTACTCACAACACGTATAAAAGTATTCCACTCTCCTCCTCTCAGCACAACTATAAATATTTTTCAGTGAGAATCTACTAGAAACAATTACCTCTAAACATAGTCCCCAAATCTTATATTTATTAAATTTAGATAAAATATATCCAAGGAGGTCCTTTTGTTAAAAAAAATAAGAGTTACTGGAATAAGTGGTAACGTTCATCTCTTTGACTTTTTATTTGTAACTACTTTCCATTAAATTATTTTCTTACCTTGCTTATATTATATACTTAGTATCCTAAATATTTTATGAATTATTGTATGGGTCTTACCTAAACCCACACAAATTTCAATAAAATTGGTTATAAAGTCATTATTAATGTTTATATAGATATACCGACTTCGAAGTTGATGTCATTTGTTTTTTGTTACAACCATTCATTGTTGGGAATATTGAAAGATACTATAATAGCCGTACACTTCATTCCAGGTTAATACATGTTTTATTACATAGTTCTATATTTTATTCAACTTGAATGATCTATAAGTCTAGTGTCTTTCTGAACTAGGTACATTACATAACAACATAAAAGCAGGAATAAAACACATTTATTGATTTTTTTTAACATGATCAAAATACTCATTTGAACTTAAAACAACATGGGATATTTTGGGTACATACATATAAATGGGGTGTGATAGAAATACTATTAAAAAAATAAAAAGTTCATAAAATGTATAGGATAATACATGTTAAAAAATAAGAATATAAATGAGGAAAAAAAAAGATTAATAATCATAAAAATAAACAATGTGTGTAATGGACTGGACCCCTCCGGTCCATTCCTTTGTTGAAATCGATCTGGTCAACACAACGCGCGTTATAATGATAATTTTAATACTGATGATAACGTAAAAATATGTTAATAATGATGATGATGACATAAATTGTGTGATTAATTAAACTAAAAAGAATAATCATGATAAAATGATTTAATTGGTGTTATTATTATTAATGATGTGAAGTGGGAAGGTGTGTGATCCATTGGACGTTGATAAATGAAACATGTAGTTTTTTTATTAATTGAGTAATTGTTGAAATTAAAATTGAATAATAATTATGGATGTTATGTTATTAATATTATTCATAATATTAATAATAATGAGAAATTAATGAAATGAGTCATGGTATTTATTGCAAACAATTAAATGAACATGCATGTGGAAGCACGGTGGTGGGTTCAAAAAAATTAACGGTGAGTTCGTTATATTGGGTTTATGAAATTGAATGGTTTTTATTTAATAAATGTGGTTTCAATTTAATCAGTGTGAAATAAAAATAAATAGAATTAAAATAATTAAATTGATGGATATTACGCGACATTGACGTGGCATGGTCGGATTCAGATATCCAGCAGGGTGGTTTAACGTGGTCAATGTGACGAGCGTAAATCTTTTTGTTATTAAAAACAATAACGTCAGTGAGTTAATAAAATAAGTTGATGAAATGTTATTGATATTGAAGAACAATAAATAACAATGATGGCGTAAAACTATATGTGAGAGGTTAATAAAATTAAATGTATTAAAATGGGGTTGAATATGTATGTTATATTAATTTTGTTTTGTCATTTAATTCAATTAAATGAAATGGTTTTGAGTCGCATGGAATGGTTGTGCATAGGTTCTCCCAAAATTGAATTATGAAATTAATAACTTTGATCGTATAATAAATATAATAATACAATTAAAAGGAAAATGGTTTTATTTAATAAATTATAATAAATTTATGGGGAGGCGCATGAGATGGGGAGGGGAGGCGTGAATGCCCCCTTTCCCTTGTATAAATCATATTTTTTTATATAATTTGATTTAATATATCATATATTTTATATAATGTTGATTTAATATATTAAAATAGTAATACAATAATAAAATAAGGGAGTGAGCATGGTGTAAGGGGAGGGATTCACGCCACAAGCCCTTTTGATCAAAATATTAAATTATTATAATAATAATAAAATAATAATATTATTATTTTGGGTGATCAAAACTTAAAACGTCTATAACTTCTTCATATGGTGTCGGAATGAAGAACCGTCATCGGCAGTGTAATCCTGTAATTAAGACGGTCATTTTAAGACCAGTGATGGATACCTCTTTATGAGTTATGTCTCGGGTCAACGAAACACACATATTAATAAAATTAACGTTTTTTTAACGCGTGGAAACCGTGTGACGTGTCGTGTGTTGACCAGTCAAAATGCGTAACGGGTGTACAGTCACACCGTGTATTCATCAATACACGCTGCATACTGTTTTACCTATTCGTTGGCTATATAAGAAAGGGTCGCGGATTATTTCCAGACCAATCGCTTCTTCTTCACACGACGACGCTCTTGGACGATCGAGAAGTATTCCTCCTCTAACTTCCTTGTCCGAGCTCCGAATTACGATCCTTCAGCGGCCACAGGATCGTAGCGACGAGACGAAGATTCTAAGCCCAGACTTGTCACCTTTACTTCCGGCCTTCCTTCTCCAGCTTCCATCCTAGGAGGCGTTTGTCGGGTTTGGCGAAGGCGGAGGACACCGAAGAGCGTCATTGGAAGCGACGTGATCGGGACCTTTTGAGGTAGGGGTTAACCTTCGTCTCTCTATTTGGTGCAAAATGCGGGGTGGGATATTTTTCTTTTGTTCCATGGGATGCAGTTGAACTTTAAATAAAGATAATAACCGGATAAAGAAGGGTTTGGGGTTTTGTTCTGTTTCTATTGCCTTACAGTTTCTTTATCTTCTGATTGTGATTTTGGATTTAAACGCCATTGCCTACTAAAAATCAAGGTCGTTGGTGGCCTTTGAGTGCGCAATTTATATCTGAATTGTTTGTGGTTGGTTTTGTTAAAACATGGAATATGGATAAGCACGTAAAGACCGGCTGATTAAATGAGAATGAAAACCTTGTGTGATCACCCTGGTTGAACAAAATTGGAATAATGAACATGTTGGTGGTTTGGTTGTTTTGTGGGAAATGTTTTTTTTATTATGAAAAGTATTTTGATTATGAAAAGTGTTTTGAAGTAAAAGGTGTTTTCAAATGCGGAAATGATTTGTGTGTGGAAAGGATTTTATGTGTGGAACATTGAAATAAATGAATTATGGAATGTTGTATGGTTGTGATAATCTTTTGTAAATGAAATGGCATGTGGTTGCTTGCGTTTTAACTAACCTTGGTTGTGGATGGCAGGGATATGTTTGTGAAAGGATTTGTCTGGATGATAGTTTCCCAGTAGTAATAATTTGTTAAACCATTTCATGAAACATGAAAACCTAAATGGGGTTGGGGATGATTGTTTGGTTGTTGATGCATGCTTCGTGGTAGCAGTGCTGAGGCACATGCTCAGTTCCTCTTTTTATGAAGCCATAGGTTGGGATATGTGTTTTGTATATGTATATATATAATTGTACCTTTGTGTTTTATCGCACCACACCCATGTCAAGCACCTAGTGCCAAACACTCCCATTTTATGGGAGAGGGTGTTCCCCCTTAGTTACTAGCTCCTTCCTGCTCCTTCTTCCACAGGCTATGATGGCTTGAGGTGACCTTACACCCAAGACTCTTTGGGTAGGTCTCGGAGGTTGTGATGGCTTGAGGAGACCTTTAGCCCAAGACTCTTCGAGCATGCTTACCATTCCCAAGAACCTTCGGGATGAGGCCCAGGTGTTTGCGGGCGGGTTACTGGTTGTGGCCCAGGTGTGTGCGGGCGAGATGCGTGGTTGTGAGGCCCATGTGTGTGCGGGCGGGATGTGTGGTTTGTCCCAGGTGTGTGCGGGTGGGAAGAGTGTGGTAGCGTCAGGACATTTGCCGTTAGGAAGAGCAGCATCTAATTAAGTGGGAAATGGTGTGGGGAACCCAATACTTTTGTTCTATATATATACTAAACTTTTTTGTGTTACTTGGTGAGTGTGACCAGTGAGGCTGGGTGGATAGTTTTTTTCCTTGTCAGTTTCTTGTTCTTCTATTTTCTCACGGGACCTTAGGGTGTCTCCCCACTTGTGCACGAGAGCTTTAGGTTTCCCTACTGAGTATACATGTATTGTCACCCTACATTTACTTTCAGGTTTCCAGGAGGACTACCAGGGCCGTGCGGGACCCTACAAGTTGGGTAGTTGGAGTTGTTGCAGTTGTTGTTCTCTTGTCTTCTTTGGCATTTTACTTTTGAGCTTCCTTGTACTTGTACCTTGTTATAAAAATTGTTTAAACATGCATGTGGGCTTGGTTTGGGTTTATTTATATACACTTGTTCTTTTCCCTTTTTGGTGGTTGACTTGTCCTATTTCCCGATCCAAAATAATAAAAAGGGTAATGCCTCCCATATTTGTGAAAACTCATACCCATGGTGCTAGTCGCCAACCCGAGGCTTACTGGAGGCGGGACTCGGTGGTCATTATCTCCCTTTCACCATTGCCAGCTCAGGAGGGTCATCTTTGGTGGGAGGGGGTCGTGATAGAATGGTATCAGAGCTGATGGTTGAGAGATAGGATGGAGTCTGGAGTTAGGCATAATGAGGATTGCATGGGATGGTGGGGCAACAGTGTTTGTTAATCTTGGTGCGTGACATAGGCCAGGGAAGACTGGCTAGGACACGGGATTTTAGGGACCCCCGTGATCCGATGCAAGGACTCTGAGCCAACCGAACGACCAAGTGAGACTATATTGATTACAAGGTAGAGACCCTAGGGAAGGTACATGCATCATCATGTTTGTGTTTTACTTGATTTGGGTGTTCTGGGAAAGGAAAAACCTGATCCTTAATCATGACGCATTAATGAGGATGCAATTAAACCCATGCAGGTGAGTCAGTGCCGCCTAAAGCCGATAATATCTTGACATAGGAGAGGGAATTCCTAACTCATAGAGTTGTTGGTTTGTTTCTTGTTATGACAAGAGCCCTAAGAGGTATCTTTCGGAGTGGTTGTGTGGATCCATTCTTTTTCTTGGTTGGTTTTTAATTCTCGAGGACGAGAATGTTTTAAGAGGTATATTATGTAATGGACCGGACCCCTCCGGTCCATTCCTTTGTTGAAATCGATCTGGTCAACACAACGCACGTTATAATGATAATTTTAATACTGATGATAACATAAAAATATGTTAATAATGATGATGATGACATAAATTGTGTTATTAATTAAACTAAAAAGAATAATCATGATAAAATGATTTAATTGGTGTTATTATTATTAATGATGTGAAGTGGGAAGGTGTGTGATCCATTAGACGTTGATAAATGAAACATGCTGTTTTTTTATTAATTGAGTAATTGTTGAAATTAAAATTGAATAATAATTATGGATGTTGTGTTATTAATATTATTCATAATATTAATAATAATGAGAAATTAATGAAATGAGTCATGGTATTTATTGCAAACAATTAAATGAACATGCATGTGGAAGCACGGTGGTGCGTTCAAAAAAATTAAAGGTGAGTTCGTTATATTGGGATTATGAAATTGAATGGTTTTTATTTAATAAATGCGGTTTCAATTTAATCAGTGTGGAATAAAAATAAATAGAATTAAAATAATTAAACTGATGGATGTTACGCGACATTGACGTGGCATGGTCGGATTCAGATATCCAACAAGGTGGTTTAATGTGGTCAATGCGACGAGCGTAAATCTATTTGTTATTAAAAAAAATAACGTCGGTGAGTTAATAAAATAAGTTGACGAAATGTTATTGTTATTGAAGAACAATAAATAAAAATAATGGCGTAAAACTATATGTGAGAGGTTAATAAAATTAAATGTATTAAAATGGGGTTGAATATGTATGTTATATTAATTTTGTTTTGTCATTTAATTCAATTAAATAAATAGTTTTGAGTCGCATGGAATGGTTGTGCATAGGTTCTCCCAAAATTGAATTATGAAATTAATAAATTTGATCGTATAATAAATATAATAATACAATTAAAAGGAAAATGGTTTTATTTAATAAATTATATTAAATTTACGGGGAGGCGCATGAGATGGGGAGGGGAGGCGGGAATTCCCCCTTTCCCTTCTATAAATCTTTTTTTATATAATTTGATTTAATATATCAAATATTTTATATAATGTTGATTTAATATATTAAAATAGTAATAAAATAATAAAATAAGGGAGTGCGCATGGTGTAAGGGGAGTGATTCACGCCACAAGCCCTTTTGATCAAAATATTAAATTATTATAATAATAATAAAATAATAATATTATTATTTTGGGTGATCAAAACATAAAAAGTCTATAACTTCTTCATATGGTGTCGGAATGACGAACCGTTAGCGGCAGTGTAATCCTATAATTAAGACGTTCATTTTAAGACCAGTGATGGATACCTTTTTATGAGTTATGTCTCAGGTCAATGAAACACACATATTAATAAAATTAACGTTTTTTAACGAGTGGAAACCGCGTGACGTGTCGTGTGTTGACCAGTCAAAACGCGTAACGGGTGTACAGTCACACCGTGTATTCATCAATACACGCTGAATACTGTTTTACCTATTAATTGGCTATATAAGAAAGGGTCGCTGAGTATTTCTAGACCAATCGCTTCTTCTTCACACGACGACGCTCTTGGATGATCGAGAAGTATTCCTCCTCTAACTTCCTTGTCCGAGCTCCGAATTACGATCCATCAGTGGCCACAGGATCGTAGCGACGAGATGAAGCTTCTAAGACTGGACTTGTCACCTTTCCTTTCGGCCTTCCTTCTCCAGCTTCCATCCTAGGAGGTGTTTGTTGGGTTTGGCGAAGGCGGAGGACACCGAAGGACGTCGTCGGAAAAGACGTGATCAGGACCTTTTGAGGTAGGGGTTTACCTTCGTCTCTCTATTTTGTGAAACATGCATGGTGGGATATTTTTCTTTTGTTCCATGGGATGTAGTTGAACTTTAAATAAAGATAATAATCGGATAAAGAAGGGTTTGGGGTTTTGTGTTGTTTCTATTACCTTCCAGTTTCTTTATCTTCTGATTGTGATTTTGGATTGAAAGGCCTTTGCCTACTGAAAATCAAGGCATTTGGCGGCCTTTGCATGCACAATTTATATCTGAATTGTTTGTGGTTGGTTTTGTTAAAACATGGAAAATGGATAAGCACGTAATGACTGGCTGATTAAATGAGAATGAAAACCTTGTGTGATCACCCCGGTTGAAAAAAATTGGAATAATGAACTTGTTGGTGGTTTGGTTGTTTTGTGGGGAATGTTTTTTTATTATGAAAAGTGTTTTGATTATGAAAAGTTTTTTGAAGTAAAAGGTGTTTTCAAATGCAGAAATTTTTTGTGTGTGGAAAGGGTTTGATGTGTGGAACTTTGAAATAAATGAATGATGGAATGTTGCATGCTTGTGATAATCTTTTGTAAATGAAATGGCATGTGGTTGCTTGCGTTTTACCTAACCTTGGTTGTGGATGGCAGGGATATGTTTGTGAATGGTTTTGTCTGGATGATAGTTGCCCAGTAGTAATAATTTGTTAAACCATTGCATGAAACATGAAAACCTAAATGGGGTTGGGGGATGATTGTTTGGTTGTTGATGCATGCTTCGTGGTAGCAGTGCCGAGGCACATGCTCAGTTCCTCTTTTTAATAAGCCATAGGTTGGGCTGTGTGTTTCGTATATGTATATATATAATTTTATCTTTGTGTTTTTTCGCACCACACCCATGTCAAGCACCTAGTGCCGAACACTCCCATTTTATGGGAGAGGGTGTTCCCCCTTAGTTACTAGCTCCTTCCTGCTCCTTCTTCCATAGGCTATGATGGCTTGAGGTGACCATACACCCAAGACTCTTCGGGTAGGTCTCGAAGGATGTGATGGCTTGAGGAGACCTTTAACCCAAGACTCTTCGGGCAGGCTTACCGTTCCCAAGAACCTTCAGGATGAGGCCCAGGTGTCTACGGGCGGGTTAGTGGTTGTGGCCCAGGTGTGTGCGGGCGAGATGCGTGGTTGTGAGGCCCAGGTGTGTGCGGGCGGGATGCGTGGTTTGGCCCAGCTGTGTGCGGGCGGGAAGAGTGTGGTAGCGTCAGGACATTTTCCATTAGGAAGAGCAGCATCTAATTATGTGGGAAATGGTGTGGGGTACCCAATACTTTTGTTCTATATATATACTAAACTTGTTTGTGTTAGTTGGTGAGTGTGACCAGTGAGGCTGGGTGGATAGTTTTTTTCCTTGTTAGTTTCTGGTTCTTCTGATTTCTCACGGGACCTTAGGGTGTCTCCCCACTTGTGCACGAGAGCTTTAGGTTTCCCTACTGAGTATACTTGTATGCTCGCCCTACGTTTACTTTCAGGATTCCAGGAGGACTACCAGGGCTGTGAAGGACCCTACTAGTCGGGCAGTTGGAGTTGTTGCAGTTGTTGTTCTCTTGTTTTCTTTGGCATTGTACTTTTGAGCTTCCTTGTACTTGTACCTTGTTATAAAAATTGTTTAAACATGCATGTGGGCTTGGTTTGGGTTTATTTATATACACTTGTTCTTTTCCCTTTTTGGTGGTTGACTTGTCCTATTTCCCGATGCAAAATAATAAAAAGGGTAATGCCTCCCATATTTGTGAAAACTCGTACCCTTGGTGCTAGTCGCCAACCCGGGGCCTACTGGAGGTGGGACTCGGGGGTCATTATCTCCCTTTCACCATTGCCAGCTCAGGAGGGGCATCTTTGGTGGGAGGGGGTCGTGACAATGTGACATGATATAACATGATAATTATATCATTGAAAATTGGGAACATCATAAAACACTGAATCATGAACCTAGGTTAATGATAACCCCAACAAGACATCATGGTAGAGAATATTCCATAAAGGAATTAGGGTCAATACCTATCCCAACCTGATTTATCATGATACTAAACATTAACCAATGCATCGGAGAACTATATGGGAACACACATCATAAAGAGTTCATTGTCAAGATTTAGTGTTCTAGATAGATAATAAAATATGGAGTCATTCATCATATAATATTATTCCACGATAAAAGATTGGGTAATACACATATGTACGTCCCAATTCAAAATAATATTTTCATAAATGTGATTACCCTTAATAGGAAATTATTATTTCATTCACAAAACAATTAATTTTTCATGGAAAATCACAATGAAATTTTTGCAGCATAACGACGTCATATAAAATTCATAAAAATGATAAATGATAGATAGAGGGGTATATGATAATTTAGAAATGATATTTAAATTAATTTGGAAATGTAAAAATATTTTCAAACATGAGGAATGGTAAATAAAATTAATAAGATATTTAATAAACATTAATAATGAAAAAATGGAAAGAGCCCTTACAAATTACTTGCATGGTAACAGTTCTACATAAGGGTTCACTGGAGTAAAAATTGTTAGTGAAATAGGATATAATCATTTATAAATCAATTGAGATGAATGTGGGGATTGGTAATAATATATCCCATATTATTAAAATTTAAATTAAAAGATGTAACCTAAATGGAGTGCTTGAAAAAAGAGGAGAGTGGGGGACCCTATCCTTGATTGTGAGCCTCCGAAGGCTTGGGAGGGGCTTCATGAGTTCTTGGGAGCTCCTTGGGAGGACTCTATAGAGGGTATCGAAGAGTGTTGTTGTGATCCATATAGTTTTAGTGAAGTTAAATGGGAGAATATGTGATATTATATAGGAAAATTTTTGTATTTCATTATTATTTAGTTTTTGGATTCTACATATAAAATACAAAAACCATAACCCATCACAGGTTTTTTTACCAGTTTTTATGAAAAAGGGGACAGGTAATTTAATTTTTATAAGTACAATGGAAGAAATTATTATAATTATTACATTTATTATATAGAGTTCAGTTACACTCTGAAAGAAATGATTTTAAAATTTTAACATATATTATAGATTTTATAGGAAATTTTATAACATTACATGTAAATAAAATAAACCAAAATTAAAATTATTTTAAATGGAAAACATCTATTGGGTAATGGATCAAAATTTGGTAATTATTACATCATTTGGGGGCACTATAATGTAATAAAACACAAATTATATTTATAATATTTCTAATTTTTACCAGAAAATATGATTGTTTGAGAAAATTTTGAAAAAATGACCTTTGGCTGATTTTTAAATTTTCATAAATAAAAAATAATCAATTTATCTAAATAATTTTTTTAATTTTTTTATAGTTTTCTTATAGTATAAATTTTACATTTATTAAGTAACACTACTTTGTTTTATAATAAAAATATTCCAAATCTTATAAAAATTCCATTTGATTATATTATCATTTGTTTTTGAAATGTTTTTTTAAATAATATTTTATTATAATAATATTTAATTAAATAATATTTTATTTTCAGAAATTATGTAATTGAATTTGAATATTAATAAAAAGTATTATTTTTTCCATTATTTTATAAAAAATAATTATTAATTAATATTAATAGTATTGAAATGTATTCATTATTCTATAAAAATAATGTACATATTCTTATTTCTAGGGTGTTGATTAATATCCCCTTAAACCGCCAGCATACTCCATCGGATTAATGTCTAAAATTGTGGTACTTCGATGGATGGGTTCAACAAATATGGTTTGGGTCGTGATCTCAATGAAGACGAACATCTCCCATAAATAGTTTCTCTCATGATTATGTTATTTGATATCATTATTGGATTAGTAAAGAGAAATCCTAGAGATGCTATCTCCCATGGATTGTAGAGACACGAAGCTTAATGTACATGAACATGTATATTACTTTTACGGAATACATAATACATAACAAAAACATACACACAAGGACCGTAATAGTTTAGTGTCTTTGGAAACTCAGAATAAAATCTTCTAATCATGGTGAAAGATATTCACCATCTCCCAATAAAGATCTTCCTCTTTTTTCATACCTAAAACCTTTTGTTATATCCTGGTGAAAAGAAAACATAAAAGGGGTGAGCTCAAATGCCCAGTAAAGGTAAACATAGAGAAAATAAAACAATCCATAAACATTTGAATGCAAAAACTTGATCATAAAATCTAATCATCAAAATCATGAACAAAGACATGAATCGTGGAAGTACATAAGGCATATATCATTAGGGAACATCAATCATGATAAAATGGCATGGGAATAGAACATGTAATTGTAGCATCCATTAAAAACATGATATTATTTCCATAGTATCCAAGGCATTGCTGCCAAGACCATCTTAGTGGACAAAGTCCCTTTCTGAATTGAGTTCACTCCTCGTTCCAGTCCTGTATTAGTGAACCGGTTTAACTTTCCGTTCCATCCATTTCTATATCACGAGATATAAAATCTTTACCCAATGCATTGAAGGGAGATAATGGTCCCACCAATCTCATAATGATACCATTCTTATGTGTGCCACAAAATAATAAACCATACATCATAACATAACCCATGTAATAAAAATGGGAATCTTAAACAACATGACATCATAAAACAATTCATATAAGATAAACGAATTCATAAAAATATTTCCATCACAACATAATCAAATCAATGTAATAATAGGGATAGATACAAAACCCTATATTTTGTTTGATGGAATTTTTTTTTGATAAAACACTTGAACTCCATTCTTGAGGAAAATATCGTTTTTACTTTAAAAAAATTTTCATTTATTAACATGTCATACAATTTTAAACTAAAAAAAGTTTATTAAAAATAAACATTAAAACATGTAAAGGAAGCTTCTTGGATGTAATTCTTTAAAAATCCATTCATGCTTTATATGTTACAAAAACATTCTCCTCGTAATTTTGTCGGAAAAGTCAAAAAGTACCTCATAACGTTAAAAAAGGAAGATTCCTTACATATCATGTAGTAAAAGAAACAATGGGGAAAAGTACATTAAACATACATAAATTTTTTTTAGAAATCATGGACTTGGATGATAATAATAATCCCACTAAATACTTACGAATAAACAATCTCGTATAAAAACGGGATTGGAAAAGATATCCCTTACCGTACGTTCGATATGATTCGTATGTCTCCGAAACTCCTGTATAATGATTTAAATAATGTCATTGAATAATTACAGAATCATATTCATTGTTATGATATCATATACAGTTCACTTATGACTTTATATTACCCATTCTTTTGTAAATTAATGTTAAAGTAGCGTTTTGGGTAAAATCATCTTATTTATCGTACGTGTTTGGACTTGTTGTTCTTATTGTTATTATTACTTATATAATGATTTAATTACTTCCAAAATGTAAATCATGATTTATATATCATATACATTCATTATATATCCAGAATATACGATCATTTATAATAGTACATAACATATGGAGGTAAGAAATGAAACAAACCGTTCATGGAGACGGTAAGCCATACGTATGCATGACCGCTACTTTCCTTTCTATTTCTTATTTTTATGGAATTAAAACATAATGATACATACGTATATTATAACTCCAGTATAATATAATATATAATATCATTAACCACAACCTTTATACATCCCATGTAATGTATTAACGAATCACATCACATTGAGGGGGTGGTAGTCCGCACTTCCTCAAATGAGATTATCGTATTTACCGACAATGGAAACTGTAAATTCTTGATATAATTGGAAAGTAAAGAAGGATAATGAAATCATAAAAATAATATATATTATATATAAATAAAGTTCCAACATAATGGCCACAATGAGAGGGGGTAGGAGAAAATCGAACAATCATCGTTTCGTGATGCGTCAGTTTTCCATCACAGAAACGTTATGTTCTTCATCCATTACATAGAAGTGTGTGTAATTTTAGTTAGAATCATTCACATAAAAACATCCTAGTATATTTAGGATATTGGTGTTTTTACAAAATAATGGATTAAAAAGAATTTAGGGGTTGGAGAAGTAGAATAAAAGAAAACAACTTAAGAGAAACTGTTACCTTTAATTTTGGTAACATCCTTTGGTTTGAACAAAAAGGACTTCTTGGAGAGTCTTCTGCCTAATGTACGGCTTGAAGGGGGATTATAGGAATGTAGGGAGCTTATTTGGGAAGATTTTGGACGATCCAAAAGGCCTGAGTGGTGTGAGGAATGGAATATAAGTGGTATCCTTCTATAAGGGAGAGAAGGGGCTCTTTAGGAACGTGTGAAAACATTATTTTATTATAAACTTATCTTAGTTTTCAAGAGGTCCCAAACACATTAATGTAGAAGATTGGATGACTCATATTTGAAATAAAATCATTTAATTGGAATTAGACAGGTTTCGGAAGATATTTTAATCATTATAATCTTATTTATTTAAATCATTTATTAATGAGGTAAACACTACATCATTATTGTGTCAGAAATAATTAATTCATTTGATGTATAAAAATTATGAAAAAAATACCATGATGTAGGGAATCATTTTATCATTCTAAATAATATTTATAGTGTAAAATATAACTTATATAACCCCTTATAAAAATAAATTACTAAAAGCTTTTTGTTAAAGTCAATTTTGACTTAACATTAAATTAATTAATCCAAATTGTCATTTTCACTACCATGTGGCTCATTGGGGACCCAAAATCGGCCCAAGGATGCCCATGGTAGTCCAATACAAATCAAATAAGGTTAGGATAAGTGTCAAGGTAATTTGGATTTATTATAATATTCTTTTTACCTTAATTACCCTATTTACCTTTAACCGCAGTAAATAAAAATTATCATAGTTACTATTCATATTGGCCAAAAAAAATAGCTTATTAACATAATTCAGACCCACTGATTCCAAAAATATGGAATCCATTTTTTCCAAATTCAATACACAGAATTTGCAGAAATTAAATTAAAATTAATCTCGTTTTCGAAAGAAAACGGGTTTTTGATTAAAATATTGCAAAAGATTGAATTGATTTAACGTACAAATTCAAGATAAAATCAGTGCTAATGGAATAAACTATATTAAATGGTATAAATATATTCTATTTATACTTTAAAACCATTCAATATTATAATTTAACCACAATAATTATTATGATGAAAAAAGTTGTTTTTAATTAAAATATAGCGTGTTTTTAAAATTCATTAAAATATGAAGGTTATCAGAATAATATGAAACTTTTTTCCAAAGTAAATTTTTATATCATGATTCCAAAATAAGAATATTATATTTTCATATTGAACTTATAAACTTTCCAAATATGGGATTTAATGTTGGTGCGCCATCAAAAGGCGACAAAACTACATTTTTTTAAAAATACTTATTTTACCCGAAAAAATTATTTTGTTCTGGTACCCTATTCTAGAGAATGTGTAAGATGAATAATAATGTTATAAAATTCAAAATTTATTTAATACTATTCATAACGGCTAGTTATTAATAATGTTATAATAATATATCGTTGTTTAGTAAAACCCAGTATTGCGTACAACACACGCTATAGAGGAAGGTCGTGATTGCGTGTAATGCAAGCCAAGTCAGGGTTGCGTGTTTTGCAGGACTCTTTTGTTATTTCGTATAACAGAATCCAATCATATTTCATTTATACATTGAATATATATATATATACACTCAATGTTTCTTAGAATAACTACTCTCAAAATTGTGTGTAACACGATCCAATTATAGTGTTGTGTATATTGCAAGCTCATACAGTGTTGCATATAGCGCAAGTTAATCTTGTTGTAGCTTACAACAGAAGACATCAATGTTATTAAAAGAATATTTTTTCATAAAATATCGGGGTGTTACATTCTACCCCCCTTAAAATGAATTTCACCCTTGAAATTCAACGGGGTTATAAATCATTTACTATTTATAGAAACCCACATCGTAAAAAAGAATAATAAAACTTAATTTTAAAAACTAAATTATAAAACGTAATGATTACCCAAAGTAACTCATAACTGGGTTTCCATATAAGGGAACATAGGTGAAAATATGGATATGAAAGAAAAATCTAACCATCAATTTCTGATGGAGAGTGGCAGAGAACATGGCTATGAAAAATCCAAGAATCACAATGCCATAAATTTGTGACGATCTAAGGTACCATCTGATTCATCGAATATAAGAGCACTAGGACAACATTTTTGGTTTTCATGATCATTTCCCTAAAGTTGATGAAATTAGAATTAGAAGAAATACTTTCTTGATTTTTGTACAGTCTCACCGTTGCTAGTTCTTTGGACAATTTACACTTCATCTCTTAAATAACTGAAGTTGAATTTGTCATTCATGATGTGTTAGTAGATCATGTGATAGAATGATGGGACATTCCATCTGTCTCAAACAAAAGGTTATAAAAGTTATCAAAAAATACATAAGTCCATCTATAGTGAGATTAATCATATTTGGTTCCTAAAATGGACTTATAATTCATATATCATTCTTCTTAATATAATAAAACTGGTTTCTACTAAACATGGACTTCCTGTAGGCCAGTGGTAGGTGATAAAGGCCAGTCACACTTCGGTTGTGGGTTCGATTCCCACAGCCTTGTCCGACGCGATGAGTTGTTGCCCTTCCTACAGGTTGTACTTTTTCTAAAACTACATCCCAGAAATAATATCAAAAAAACCTTCTATCCTTAAACAAAACTAACATATGTCCAACATAATCCATTCCAATCTTTAGGCTTATCAAAAAGTACTGTTGTCCAATCTCATATTATATTGAAAACGATTACCAAAGCATTCATACAACTAGCATGTTAATACCGTCTTTGATCCCCATATATCATGAGATATGTCTTGTTGGTCACATTCCAAACATTTGAAGGCCTTAATCATGTATTCTCTTGAAAAATGAATACCCATTAAATCTTAGTGAAAACATGAGTGCTGTCAAAATTTAACTCTTTTCACATACCTAAACCTCAAACAATGATATAAATATTTCCTTATATCATTCATGAGCTCATGAATACTGGCAATCATTTCATTTTCTCATTTTCCCTTCATTATGCATATATCATCTTTTTTTCCAAAAATATCTGAATCACTTTCCATGGTTACTGGTACCATAAAATTATTGAAAACCACAATAGACCAATAGATGAATATTCCAATATTCAACGATACTATATACAACATTTTTTGGAATCCCATTACATAAACACATAATCATTCCACCACATCGTTGTCATATTCAACATCACCAATAGTGATCGCATGTGACTTCCCTTTGTCCTTTGCCTTAAGTGGTTGCTCATGGCTATCATCACTAATGCTTGGATTAGGTCATTTATTAACATAATTCACCATTTCCTTGCACTTGAAGGATTGAAGTGTTGGTGGTGCATTCTCTACAGTCTTTTCATTATTCACATCATTAGAATCTCGTTTTCCATTACTTCGAAACTCAGTTGCTCGATGACCTTCTTTTCCACACTTAAAACATTTTCTAGTCCCTTTAAGACAATCTCCACCATGATTATTTCCACACTTTGATCATAAGGATACATTCATCTTCTTTTCATCATTATTCTGAGATTTCTCCTTAAACTCTATATTTTGTTTCTTGTCAAAATAATGAGATGGATAAGTAACACGAACTTCCATTTCTACCTTGATATCACAAGCACAATTTCTTCATACCTACTGAAGTCTCTTATAGCTAATTCCCTTCAAATATTTGGTTTTAAGCCACTAAAGAATCAATCAACTTTACATTCGGGTTGGATGATAAAGCCAGATGCATACTTTGCAAGCCTTGTAAAATTCACTTCGTATACATCAACAGATTCATCATCCTTTTTCTTTAGTTCAAGAAAATCATTCTCTATCTTTTTCTGAAGAATACAAGGGATGAACTTATTGAAAAATAAGTTCTTGAACTCGTCCCATTCCATGGACTCAATTTACTCTCTTGGCCTCGTATTCTTGATAATATTCCACCATTGATCAGCTCCACCTTCCAAACGATATACTGCTAAGATGAATTTATCATGTTCAGAACATTGAAGAACTGAAAATATCTTTTCATTGGAACTGATCCAATTTTCCACATCAAGTGGATCAGAAGACCCACTGAAAGAAGGTGGACGTTGCCTCATGAAGAACAAAATAGAATATTGTTCCCTTCTCTGCTTATTTGAATGTCCAGAATGATTCATAGCTTGTGTAAGTATGGAAATAATATTTTGCACTCCATCACCCATAACATTTGATTTTTCATGAGGGCAATCATTGCACTATCCATTTCATTGATCAACACGGTTCCTTTGGGTTCTATCCATCTTCTAAAACCCAAAAAGAATAGTGTGAGATACAAAAATCATGCTATGGAAAACAACATAATAAAGGGGGAGTACCTTCAATATCTAAAATCTTCGGTTAAATTCTATGATTGTTACCATAATTATAGGACTATAACCTATACCTATACTTAACCATAGGGATATCCCTATAAATACCTTCGAAATATCTCTAGGGATCTCACAAAAGTTCTCCCATCCTAGTTTCCAAAGGTTCACTAAACCATTCCTCTGAAACCAAGTGTAGAGACCCGAAGCTTAATGTACATGGACATTACATTACTTTTACTGAATACTTAATACATAACAAAAAGAGACACACAAGGACCGTAATATTTTAGTGTCTTTGGAAACTCGGAATAAAATCTTCTAATCATGGTGAATCTTCTTCAACATCTCCCAATAAAGATCTTCCCCTTTTTTTCTTACATAAAACATTTCATTATAACCTGGGGAAAATAAAGAATAAAAGGGGTGAGCTCAAATGCCCAGAAAGGGTAAACATAGAGAACATAAAACAATCCATAAACATTTGAATGCAAAAACTTGAACATAAAATCTAAACATCAAAATCATGAACAATGACATGAATCTTGGAAGTATGTAAGGCATATATCATAAGGGAATATCAATCATGATAAATATCATGAGAATAGAACATGTAATTGTGGAAACCATTAAGCACATGATATGATTTCCATTGTAGCCAAGGCATTGATGCCACGACCATCTTAGTGGACAAAGTCCCTTTCTGAATCGAGTTCACTCCTTATTCCAGTCCTGTATTACTGAACTGGTTTAAATTGCCGTTCAAGCCATGTCTATCTCATGAGATATAAAATATTTAACTAATGCATTGAAGGGAGATATTTGTCCCACCCATCTGATAATGATACCATTCTTATGTGTGCCACAAAATCATAAACCATACATCATAACATAACCCATGTAATAAAAATGGGAATCTTAAACATCATGACATCATAAAACAATTCTTATAAGATAAAGGAATTCATAAAAATATTTCCATCACAACATAATCAAATCAATGTAATAATAGGGATAGAAATAGAAACCTATATTATCTTAGATGGAAAATAATTTTGATAAAACACTTGGACTCCATTCATGAGGAAAATATCCTTTCTACTTCAAAAACATTTTTACTTTATTAATATGTCATACAATTTTAAACTAAAAAAAGTTGATTAAAAATAAACATTAAAACTTGTAATGGAAGCTTCTTGGAATTAATTCATTAAAAATATATTCAATCCTTATAAGTTAAAAAAACATTATCCTCGTACTTTTTTCGGAAAAGTCAAAAAGTACCTCCTAACGTAAAAAAAAGAAAGATTCCTTACATATCATGTAGTAAAAGGCAAAATGGGAAAAACGAACATGAAACATACATAAAAAACATTTAGAAAACATGTACTTGGATGATAACAAAAACCCCAGTAAATATTTATGAATAAACAATCTCGTATAAATACAGGATTGGAAAAGATATCCCTTACCGTAAGTCCGATATGCTTCGTATGTATCCAAACCTCCTGTATAATGTTTTAAATATTTTCATTGAATTATTAAAGAATCATATTCATTGTTATGATATCATATATAGTTCACTTATTACTTTATATTACACATTCATTGGTAAATTAATGTTAAAGTAGCGTTTTGGTTAAAATCATCTTATTTATCGTACTTGTTTGGACTTTTTTTCTTGATGTTATTATTACATATATCATGATTTACATACTTCCAAAATGTAAATCATGATTTAAATATCATATGCATTCATTATATATCCATAATATACAAGAATTTATAATAGTACATAACATATGGAGGTAAGAAATGAAACACACCATTCATGGAGACGGTAAGCCGTACATATGCATGAAGGCTACTTTAACTTCTATTTCTTATTTTCATGGAATTAAAACATAATGATAATTAAATATATTATATTTACATTATAATATCATATATAATATCATTAAATACAACCTTTATACATCCCACATAATGTATTAACGAATCACATCATATTGAGGGGGGTGGTAGTCCGCACTTCCTCAAATGAGATTATCGTATTTACCGACTATGGAAACTATAAAGGCTTGATATAATTGGGAAGTAAAAAAGCATAAGGAGATCATAAACATAATATATATATTTATATAAATAAAGTGCAAACATAATGGCCACCAAGAGATTCGGTAGGAGAAAATCGAACAATCATCATTTCGTGAGGCGTTAGTTTGCATCACAGAAACATTATGTTCTTCATCCATTAGATGGATGTGTGTGTAAGTGTAGTTTTAATCCTTCTCATAAAAACATCCTAATATATTTATCATATTGGTGTTGTTACGAAAGAAAGGATTAAAAAGAGTTTAGGGGTCGGAGAACTAGAATAAAAGAAAACAAGTTAAGAGAAATTGTTACCTTTAATTTTGGTAACTTCCTTTGGTTTGAACCAAAAAGACTTCTTGGAGAGTCTTATGCCTAATGTAAGTATTTAATGGGGAGTAGAGGGATGTAAGGAGCTTATTTGGGCATATTTTGGACGATCCAAAAGGCTTTAGAGGATTGATTAATTTCATATAAGTGGTCTCCTTTTATAAGGGAGAGGAGGGTCTCTTTATGAATGTATGAAAACATTATTTTATTATAAATTTATCATCGGTTTCAAGAGGTCCAAAACACATTAATGTAAAAGATAGGATTACTAGTATTAGAAATAAAATCATCCAATTGGAATTGGACAGGTTTTGGATGATATTTTAATCATTATAGTCTTATTTATTTCAATCATTTATTAATGAGGTAAACACTACATCATTATTGTGTCATAAATAATTTAATTCATTTGATGTATAAAAATTATGAAAAAAATACCATGATGTAGGTAATATTTTTATCTTTCCAAATAATATTTATAGTCTAAAATATAACTTATATAACCCCTTATAAATATAAATTACTAAAATCTTTTTGTTAAAGTAAATTTTGACTTTACATAAAATTAATTAATCCAAATTGTCATTTTCACTACCAAGTGGCTCATTGGGGTCCCCAAATCGGCCCAAGGATGCCCATGGTCAGCCACTACTCATCCAATATTGTTAGGACATGTTTCAATGTAATTTTGAATTATTATAATATTCTTTTAACCTTGAATTACCCTATTTACCTTTAACCGCAGTAAAAAAAATTACCGTAGTTACTATTCATAATGCCCAAAAATAAAAAGTATCTATTTAACATATTTTGGACCCACTGATTAAAAAAATATGGAATCCATTTTTTCCAAATTCAATACACAAAAGTTGCAGAAATTAAATTAAAATTATTCCAACTGTGGAAAGAAAATGGGTTTTTCTTTAAAACATTGCAAAAGATTGAATTGATTTAACCTACGAAATGAAGGTAAAATCAATGCTAATGACATAAATTACATTAAATGGTATAAATAAATTCTATTTATACTTTAAAACCATTCAATATTATAATTTAACCAAATAAATTATTACGATGAAAAAAGTTGTTTGTAATTAAAATATATCGTGTTTTTACTATACATTAAAATATGAAAGTTATCAGAATAATATGAAAATTTTATCCAAAGTAAATTTTTATATCCTAATTCCAAAGAAGAATTTTATTTTCTCAAATTGATCTTATAAACTTTTCAAAAAATATATTTAATGTGGGTGCGCCATCAAAAGGCGACAAAACTGCATTTTCTGAAAAATACTTATTTTACCCGAAATATTAATGAAGTGCAATGTGTTGCATTTGTTGTCAATGAGGCATGAAGTTGTCTTGGAATGAATGGATGTCAAGGAGTCAAGATGTGAATGTCAAAGGATGTGATGGTGATGGTGATGAAGGAGAATGGCCATGGTACTTAGAGGAATGTCACTTAAGAGATTCACTAAGTGGCATTGGAGAATATGGTTGAAACATTCTCCATGAACATCTGACGATTGTTGAGCTGATCATTAAGTTCATAGAACTTGTATCCTGATGATACAATGTCACAACATTGTTTGAAGACCATGCATTGTAGTGACAATGCATGAGGAGTTGAAGAAGCAAGATGATCCATTCACTACTTCTAAGTGGATGAAGTGGTTTAATGAAGTCCATGTACTAACTCTTAGTGCATGTGAATTTGAAGTTGATCCAATTGATCTCTGATTAGGTCAATGAAGCACATTAAAGAATTTAAGTGATTTAGGAGCTCAGTTGAAGATGAAGACCCTTCGTGAATTCCATTACAAAGTGATGACTAAATGTTGAAGAAGAATGGAGGAATTCTAATGAAGGAGAAATAATTGAACAAGAGCTCGGTTGATGAAGAACCTTCGGGAATTCGATATCCTAAGTGAAGATCATATGAGAGGAGGATTGATGAATTCCTAAGAAGAAGAGAGAAGAAATGGCTTAGAGGAGAAGGCTTGGAGTGGCTCTTGGCATTTCAAATTATGTACATGGTTACTTTGTTTTTATACAAAGTACCCTATATTTACTTTGCCAAAAAATTAGGCCACCAAGGAGGCCAGCCTTAAGGGTTCAACCCAAGGCACATGTGGGACCATGTCACCACGCCCAAGGGGATCCCATGGGGCCAGCCCCCGAGAGGCAGGGGGGGGCGTGTATAAGCCCCCGAGCTACGCGGTGGTGAAGTCCGCGCAGCGCGCGCGCCCGAAGGCACGCATAGTGGGCGCCAGTGGCGCGCCCGAGTGGCAGGAGTGGGCGCAGAGCGCGTCCGCAGAAGAACTCGGTGCGGGGCGGCACCGAGAGGGGAGGAGATTCAATTGAGGAGTAGCGGGGAGCGCTTATTTGATAAACCGCGGAAAAATCCCGCGGCGTTTCGATGTGGGACGGCGAAATTTCACCCGGGAACGATCCTGGCCGCACAATCAATCGCGCGCCAGATCTCGGCCGCCCATCTAATCCGCCGCGGCCCAACCAGATCGCGGCCGTCCGATGTATCTCCATCGTCTGATCCGACGGCCGTGGCTTCGTCCTCCTCCTCGAGCTCAAGCCGAAGCCACCCGCGAGCAGCCGCTGAACCAGAGCATCCCGAACGTTGAATTCGAGTTTCCGGCCACCATTGCCAAAGATGAAAACACCATTCGACTCGTCTCTCCACACCAAACACGACCATGGTTTAAAATAAGCCTGCACGCAACGAGAGGAGAATTCGGACTTCAGCCGAGGCAAACCGAAGGTGCCGAGGCCTCGGTGTGTTTGTGTTCTGCATGGGATAGAAGAGACAGAGTCCGTGCATGCGTTCTAAGTCGCATGCACGTGAAGAAGATAATAAATAAGAGAACCCGTGTGTACCGAAGAGAAAACACAAAAAAAAAAAGAACCCGCGTTGAAACAGAGGAAAGAAAACAAGATTTCACCGAATCTTGAAAACCCGAAAACTTCGGGAATTTGAGTTATTTGCACGCGGATAATCTGAGGCAGCCTCTGCCTATAAAAATGAGGCCGATCCCTCTGTGAAGTTTGCTGATCCTTTGTTGATGATCCGGAGAACCGTGAGTGCACCTCTGCCTCACGAAGTTGAAGCCCCGCGCAAATTATATTTGCGCGGCTGAAGTCCCCTGCGCGCTAATCCTCTGCGCGGAAGGAAGAGCTCATGGCCGCAGCATTCTTGCGCGCCCGAGGCTTGTTCCCTCTCTGCCCGCACCCTTGCGCGGCAAGAGGAAGACCCCGCGGGTGTTGCAATTGCGCGGCCCGCGGTAGGAGGAGCTTGCGCGCCCGCGACTGCCTTGCCTCCTTGAGGTCTTGCGCGGCATTTGAAGACAGTAGAGGCCACACCCAAGCACCACCCTTGCACCCATTGTGCTTGCACGGCTCTTGAAGAACAGTGGAGTTCACACTTGGTGTTATGTGTGCCAAGTGAAGAAGAGGACCCGAGGCAGTCCCTCTTGTGAGAATATTGAGAAGGCCGTGGGTATTTGTGTGTGTGCAAAATTGGAGAACACCCTACGGGCAGTAGGTGTGCAAAGCAAGATGAGCCGAGGCATGCCCTTGTGTATGTGCCAAATCAAAGACCACACTTTGTGTGTGTGTGAGAGGTGAAGAAGGAAGGCCAAGGCCTTAGTGCCTTTGTGTGCAAATTGAACAAGTGAAGGCCGTAGCTTTGTGGTTATGCACACTTGAAGTTTAAAAGAGAAGAACCTAGTGTGTGCACTAAAAGTGTGTTCACACTTAGAAGAAGAAAGAAGTGAAAGACCCACACTAAAGAAGAACACACTCTAAGTGTGTAAACAAATTGGACAAAGTGTGTGCAAGATGAAGTGAAGGCCATGTCATGTGTGTGCAACAAGTGAAGACCACAACTCAACCTATGTTGTGTGGGTGTGCAAATTAAAAGGAGTGGCCGAACCTTAGTGTGTGTGCAAACCAAAGTGTGTACACACTAAGAAGAAGAGAAGACATCCACACTAGTGTATAACACACATTTATGTGTGTAATCAAAAGAGAACAAAGTGTGAAGTTCAAGTGAGAAGGTGTGTGCAATAATTGATTACACCCTTTGTGGGTCTACTGCACCAAGAAGAGGAAAGGAGGAGTGCATGCATGCATGCATGCACATGCACACGTGAACAAGTCTGAATCAGCTTGTGTGCAATTTGAGTTGTCCAAGACTAGGAGGTTCTTGAAGAATTGAGAAGGCCATGCAATCATTGCATGAAGAGACAGAGATGCCATGCACTCAGTGCATGAAGTTGTTTTGAACTGAGACTGGACCAGACCGAAGATAAAGACATCAGTTGTCTGAGCATTCAGTAAGTTGAAGAGAGAAGCCGGGTCATCCTTAGAAGAAGGTGATAAAGCCCGAGCTAGACGAGAAGACCCTGATCACCACAAGTGATCAGAAGAAGAGCAAGGCCAGCAGCCTTTATCCCAGGCTGCTGAAGTTACTTGAAGAACTTAAAGTGAAGAAGAGCTACTCGTGTGACTCGAGGAGCCAGGAGAAGACCCTGTGGGACTCAGGGAGAAGAAGTCTTCAGTGGGATTCTGGAGCAGGCCAGTGGGACTCTGGTGACACTGTGGGACGCAGTATAAAGACCCTCCTGTGGGACTCAGGAGAGATACAGTGAGACTCTGTATCGACCATTGTAATTCTAACAAGTTATAATGGGAGAATCCATGCTTGGAGAGCATGGCAAGGATGTAGGCCTTTGGTGCCGAACCTTGTAAATCCTTGTGTCCTGTGCCTTTTCATTACTGCATTATCCGGGAAAGGTTGAGAGATACAAGAAGAGTGGATCGAGGCTTTAACCAGCCATAGAGGTTTAATTGATTAAGAATCAATTAGTAAAAAGTTTTAAGGGATCACTGATTCACCCCCTCCCCCTCTCAGTGATTCACACTCATCTGGGCACTTCAATTGGTATCAGAGCCAGGTTACCTCTAAAAGATCCAAGGGAGTCTATATGGAGTGCAGATTTGAGGAAATGAAAGAACAGCCTCAAATGGAGATATCTGCCAAGACTCTGAAAAACAGAATGAAGAAACAGGCAAAGAAGATGAGGAAGAAGGTTGATGCAATCAGAGAAACTCCTTCTATGGAAAGAAATGTGAAAGTCACATCAGATGACAATTCCTTTTATCATTCTTCTGATGAAGCCTGCTCTAGCTGTGATGAAGATGGAAGGAACAATGATCTTCTAAATGCAATCAAATATCTTCAGAAGCGAGTCCCCAAGGAAATTGCAATGTGTATAGCTACAGGACTCCTTGATCTTCAAGAAGAAAAATTACAGCTAGAAGATGAAGCCAATTCTCTGGAAGTCCAATTGGCTAAAAGGGTTGGCATAACCAACACTCTCAGAAAGCTGGTAAATGCCAAAGATGAAACAGTATCTCTTTGCAATGAGAGATATGAAGACACTGCTGAAGAATTGCAAAGAAGCCTTTCTGAGAAAGAAATCTTTAAAGTTATAATCAAAGATGTTTACCATGCACTGGAGAAGAGACATAGAGTATCAATGGTTGTTAAAGATGCTCAACTTGAAGACAAAGTAAAATTGGTGAAGGAGCTGAACAATTCATTGCAAGAATTAAAGAAGGTGCATGAAGACCAGATGAAACAACTGGTGGAGAATTGGGAAGGAAGGCTAAGAACTGTTGAGGATGAGAAGAACTCCCTTAACATGAAATGCTTAGAACTAGAGGTGATATTGACAAATCAGCAATCACCTAAAGCCAAAGCCTCCCAGTCAACTGAAAGAAGAAATGTTGCTACTCAAGTGAGCATTGAGCAGGATGATTCTAAAAGAAAGACATCCTCTAGTGAAAGTGCAACAACTTCTAAAAAGAAGGTACCATCAATACCATCTTGTACTCATGCTTCTAAAAGTGTTTCTACTAAAAGTGCAGGATGGAAGAATAATTCCAAACAAATATGGATGAAGACAGTAAAGAAGCAGAGCTCTCCTGAAACAGCACAACAGGTCAAGAAAAGTACCCTACAATCAGAAGGACTCAAGAGGCCAAGATTTGTGGGTCAATGTTGGTGTTGTATCAAGTATGTGCATTGTGCAAAGGATTGTTGGTACAATCCACTGAATGCCAAAGCACAGAGGAAGCCCATTCCACGGGGGAGCAAGCCAGAAGAAAGTAAGCAACATCCACAGGTCCAGAGACATCTGTTTACTGCAAATAGATTTGGATTACTTGACAACATCTGGGATGATTGCAAAAGTGGTCAAATAGATACATGTCAATCTCCAACTGTATCCAGAGCTCAAAAGAAGAAAAGATCACAAAACCTGGCTAAGAGAGATTCCTTGGGAAGCAAGAAGAAAGTAGAAAATGCTCCCAAGAAGTGTTTTAGAAATGAAGAGAAGTCCTTGGAGTCTGAGTCCAAGAAGGGTGATGCATTGAGAAGGACCACCAAGAAATGCTTCTACTGTGGAAAGAAAGGGCATATCATGGATCTTTTTAAAGAAGCCATGAAGGGATTGATTGAAAACAAGTTGCCTAAGAAAGGTACCTTGACAGCATCTAAGAAAACATGTGAAAGTTCCAGAACTGGGGCCACTCTTCCAAATGATATACTTGTCATATGGCCACATCAGTTGCAACTTGCCAGATATTTACAAAGAGCTGAAGATGAAGTTCTGGCAATTGCTAAGGAAAAAGGGAAGAAGAATATTTCACATGAAGATGTATTTAGATCCACACCAGCACAATCATCAATGAAGATCAAATGTGCAAGTGTGAAGTCTGGTGAAAATGGGACATCTCGGTTGAGAGAATCTTCTCAACCTTGTTGTTCACATTGATGAACCAAGGAGGTTCCATCTTATTCCCTTATACTATTGGTATTTACATGTGCTGACATTGCAGGGAATTGAAGATGATGATCATTCTCATCTGGAGGATGGTTTGGATAGAATAGAGTGCACCCCTTGAGGGGGAGCAAATATGAAGAAGATGATGTTCTGAGATTATTATCATCTTGAGAAAGTGAAGGTATTCCAATCATGCTTTCATCCCTTGTTTCTTAATTGAGTTTATCTTGTCAATTAAGGGGGAGTATGGATTGAAGACAAATGGATGAAAGGGGGAGCTTTATCTTTGCACCTGAACTTTCTAATGAGTTTTGTGAAGTTGTGCAGGATTTAGCAAATTCATTGTTGTATCTGAAAAATTTCAATCCCCTAAGCATGATCTCACATGTATAGTGACTGTTGGACAGCATTGCGTTCCTTGGTTACATCACTCTTGTTTTCTACATCGGGTTAGCCCAAGTAGACTTAGAGTTGATCAACTAAAGGTTCTTTGCTAAAGAAGAACATGTGACATCATCCCTCTCTCAGTGTTTTTCAAGAAAATACTTTTCAAAGGGAGGAAGAGATATTGTGGACGAGAACCACACCACACCTTTGCATTTGATTGCCAATAAGGGGGAGAAATATTGGCACACATATTGACCCATTCATATGTGCTGAAGGAGTGTATTGACAACAAATACAAAGGGGGAGATTGAAGTGCAATGTGTTGCATTTGTTGTCAATGAGGCATGAAGTTGTCTTGGAATGAATGGATGTCAAGGAGTCAAGATGTGAATGTCAAAGGATGTGATGGTGATGGTGATGAAGGAGAATGGCCATGGTACTTAGAGGAATGTCACTTAAGAGATTCACTAAGTGGCATTGGAGAATATGGTTGAAACATTATCCATGAACATCTGACGATTGTTGAGCTGATCATTAAGTTCATAGAACTTGTATCCTGATGATACAATGTCACAACATTGTTTGAAGACCATGCATTGTAGTGACAATGCATGAGGAGTTGAAGAAGCAAGATGATCCATTCACTACTTCTAAGTGGATGAAGTGGTTTAATGAAGTCCATGTACTAACTCTTAGTGCATGTGAATTTGAAGTTGATCCAATTGATCTCTGATTAGGTCAATGAAGCACATTGAAGAATTTAAGTGATTTAGGAGCTCAGTTGAAGATGAAGACCCTTCGTGAATTCCATTACAAAGTGATGACTAAATGTTGAAGAAGAATGGAGGAATTCTAATGAAGGAGAAATAATTGAACAAGAGCTCGGTTGATGAAGAACCTTCGGGAATTCGATATCCTAAGTGAAGATCATATGAGAGGAGGATTGATGAATTCCTAAGAAGAAGAGAGAAGAAATGGCTTAGAGGAGAAGGCTTGGAGTGGCTCTTGGCATTTCAAATTATGTACATGGTTACTTTGTTTTTATACAAAGTACCCTATAATTACTTTGCCAAAAAATTAGGCCACCAAGGAGGCCAGCCTTAAGGGTTCAACCCAAGGCACATGTGGGACCAGGTCACCACGCCCAAGGGGATCCCATGGGGCCAGCCCCCGAGAGGCAGGGGGGCCGTGTATAAGCCCCCGAGCTACGGGGTGGTGAAGTCCGCGCAGCGCGCGCGCCCGAAGGCACGCATAGTGGGCGCCAGTGGCACGCCCGAGTGGCAGGAGTGGGCGCAGAGCGCGTCCGCAGAAGAACTCGGTGCGGGGCGGCACCGAGAGGGGAGGAGATTCAATTGAGGAGTAGCGGGGAGCTCTTATTTGATAAACCGCGGAAAAATCCCGCGGCGTTTCGATGTGGGACGGCGAAATTTCACCCGGGAACGATCCTGGCCGCACGATCAATCGCGCGCCAGATCTCGGCCGCCCATCTAATCCGCCGCGGCCCAACCAGATCGCGGCCGTCCGATGTATCTCCATCGTCTGATCTGACGGCCGTGGCTTCGTCCTCCTCCTCGAGCTCAAGCCGAAGCCACCCGCGAGCAGCCGCTGAACCAGAGCATCCCGAACGTTGAATTCGAGTTTCCGGCCACCATTGCCAAAGATGAAAACACCATTCGACTCGTCTCTCCACACCAAACACGACCATGGTTTAAAATAAGCCTGCACGCAACGAGAGGAGAATTCGGACTTCAGCCGAGGCAAAACGAAGGTGCCGAGGCCTCGGTGTGTTTGTGTTATGCATGGGATAGAAGAGACAGAGTCCGTGCATGCGTTCTAAGTCGCATGCACGTGAAGAAGATAATAAATAAGAGAACCCGTGTGTACCGAAGAGAAAACACAAAAAAAAAAAGAACCCGCGTTGAAACAGAGGAAAGAAAACAAGATTTCACCGAATCTTGAAAACCCGAAAACTTCGGGAATTTGAGTTATTTGCACGCGGATAATCTGAGGCAGCCGCTGCCTATAAAAATGAGGCCGAGCCCTCTGTGAAGTTTGCTGATCCTTTGTTGAAGATCCGGAGAACCGTGAGTGCACCTCTGCCTCACGAAGTTGAAGCCCCGCGCAAATTATATTTGCGCGGCTGAAGTCCCCTGCGCGCTAATCCTCTGCGCGGCAGGAAGAGCTCGTGGCCGCAGCATTCTTGCGCGCCCGAGGCTTGTTCCCTCTCTGCCCGCACCCTTGCGCGGCAAGAGGAAGACCCCGCGGGTGTTGCACTTGCGCGCCCCGCGGTAGGAGGAGCTTGCGCGCCCGTGACTGCCTTGCCTCCTTGAGGTCTTGCGCGGCATTTGAAGACAGTAGAGGCCACACCCAAGCACCGCCCTTGCACCCATTGTGCTTGCACGGCTCTTGAAGAACAGTGGAGTTCACACTTGGTGTTATGTGTGCCAAGTGAAGAAGAGGACCCGAGGCAGTCCCTCTTGTGAGAATATTGAGAAGGCCGTGGGTATTTGTGTGTGTGCAAAATTGGAGAACACCCTACGGGCAGTAGGTGTGCAAAGCAAGATGAGCCGAGGCATGCCCTTGTGTATGTGCCAAATCAAAGACCACACTTTGTGTGTGTGTGAGAGGTGAGGAAGGAAGGCCAAGGCCTTAGTGCCTTTGTGTGCAAATTGAACAAGTGAAGGCCGTAGCTTTGTGGTTATGCACACTTGAAGTTTAAAAGAGAAGAACCTAGTGTGTGCACTAAAAGTGTGTTCACACTTAGAAGAAGAAAGAAGTGAAAGACCCACACTAAAGAAGAACACACTCTAAGTGTGTAAACAAATTGGACAAAGTGTGTGCAAGAAGAAGTGAAGGCCATGTCTTGTGTGTGCAACAAGTGAAGACCACAACTCAACCTATGTTGTGTGGGTGTGCAAATTAAAAGGAGTGGCCGAACCTTAGTGTGTGTGCAAACCAAAGTGTGTACACACTAAGAAGAAGAGAAGACATCCACACTAGTGTATAACACACATTTATGTGTGTAATCAAAAGAGAACAAAGTGTGAAGTTCAAGTGAGAAGGTGTGTGCAATAATTGATTACACCCTTTGTGGGTCTACTGCACCAAGAAGAGGAAAGGAGGAGTGCATGCATGCATGCATGCACATGCACACGTGAACAAGTCTGAATCAGCTTGTGTGCAATTTGAGTTGTCCAAGACTAGGAGGTTCTTGAAGAATTGAGAAGGCCATGCAATCATTGCATGAAGAGACAGAGATGCCATGCACTCAGTGCATGAAGTTGTTTTGAACTGAGACTGGACCAGACTGAAGATAAAGACATCAGTTGTCTGAGCATTCAGTAAGTTGAAGAGAGAAGCCGGGTCATCCTTAGAAGAAGGTGATAAAGCCCTAGCTAGACGAGAAGACCCTGATCACCACAAGTGATCAGAAGAAGAGCAAGGCCAGCAGCCTTTATCCCAGGCTGCTGAAGTTACTTGAAGAACTTAAAGTGAAGAAGAGCTACTCGTGTGACTCGAGGAGCCAGGAGAAGACCCTGTGGGACTCAGGGAGAAGAAGTCTTCAGTGGGATTCTGGAGCAGGCCAGTGGGACTCTGGTGACACTGTGGGACGCAGTATAAAGACCCTCCTGTGGGACTCAGGAGAGATACAGTGAGACTCTGTATCGACCATTGTAATTCTAACAAGTTATAATGGGAGAATCCATGCTTGGAGAGCATGGCAAGGATGTAGGCCTTTGGTGCCGAACCTTGTAAATCCTTGTGTCCTGTGCCTTTTCATTACTGCATTATCCGGGAAAGGTTGAGAGATACAAGAAGAGTGGATCGAGGCTTTAACCAGCCATAGAGGTTTAATTGATTAAGAATCAATTAGTAAAAAGTTTTAAGGGATCACTGATTCACCCCCTCCCCCTCTCAGTGATTCACACTCATCTGGGCACTTCAATTAATTTTGTTATTGTACCCTATTCTAGAAAATGTGTAAGATAAATAATAATTTTATAAAATTATAAATTTAGTTAAAAATATTCATAACGGCTAGTTCTTAATAATATTATAATAATATATTATTGTTTAGTAAAACCTAGTGTTGCGTACAACACATGCTATCGAGGAAGGTTGTGATTGCGTGTAATGCAAGCCAAGTGAGGGCTGCGTGTTTTGCAGGACTCTTCCGTTATTTCGTATAACAGAATCCAAACATATTTCATTTATACATTGAATATATATATATATATACACACTCAATGTTTCTTAGAATAACTACTATCAAAATTGTGTGTAACATGATCCTAAAATAGTGTTGTGTATACTGCAAGCTCATACGGTGTTGCGTATAGCGCATGTTAATCTTGTTGTAGCTTACAACAGAAGACATCAATGAAATTAAAAGAATATTTTTTCATAAAATCTTGGGGTATTACATGGATGCAAAAGTAAATTTTCATTATAGAGTACAATCCATCTAGTTGAGACCTTCACTTATTTTTTCTATGTCAATTGGGTTTGTTAAAATCATATTTATATTTTAAACATGGGATCACTATTCAATAGATATATTATAAAAAATAATGATACATAAAATTCATTTAAATATAAACATGTATAATAAAATAATATAAGTTCATTTGTTTTAAATAAACATATTAGATAGTTATAAATATAATTAAATTATAAGGGGAATTTTATTTATAATAATTCATGTCATTACGATCATTCCCCCTTATGAAATTTCTCCCTATAAATTTTTTTTCCAACAATAAAACAGATAAGGGTAACTTAGTTTCATCACATTATATTGATCCAACATTCCCTCATAAAATTTCATGTTCTCCACAAAACAATCAAAATTTTCATTGTCCAATATCATAGAACTTTTTCACTACATTATATGATCTTCACCAGCATCTCTTCATAGGAGGTATCATTCTTAAATTGTACCATCTATGGAATGAGTATGTTTGAGTGGTCATGTATGTAATTCTTCAATAGGGATACATGGAGTACATCATGAGTTTGATATAGGTTTTTTAGGAGTTCTAGTCGATTTGACACATTTCTCATCGAATCTAGGATATTAAAATAGATGATGTACCTTGCACTATGATTTCCATTTTTTCAAAATATAATCACATTATTCCATGGAGATATGTGGAGGAATACAAAACATGAAACATCAAACCCTAGGTCTCATTGCCAAATGTCATTATAACTCTTTTTTCAGTATCTGAGTAACCTTGATGTGTTTGCTGAATGATTTTAAATGTTCCGCCATTTCCTCAACTATTTATCAACTTACTATTTTTCATTCCCAAACATCTTCAAATCGTGTAGGTGATCTATACATGTTACCATAAATGGATTCATATGGATTTAACATTCATCTGAATATTAACAATATTTATTTGTGTGTCCCATAACAATTCCAAAAGATAATGTTGGAAAATATTGTGTGAAATGGTTGATTATGTTTTTCTTTAATGATTCTTGTGCCCATCATTTTCAGGTCTAATACAATTTTATCCTTCTTAGTCATCATTATTGATTAATATTACTGATCATTTATACATAGGGAATAATCCTCTTTATTGGCTTTACCATGATGGTAGTGAAATGTTTAGTTAAATTCCGTGATCATATATTTCCATCATCATTGTCACATACCCATCTCTTTCTAAGTGAATATATATTTGATACTATTTTGAACAATATATATTTCACACTTCTCTCAAATGATATAATTCCACCTTATATTCAAATAGAATATTACTGGACCCAAATCTATAACATTCATCGAATTGTTCTTCTAAGGAGAAATCCATTGCCTTGATGCATAGGATATGAATTTTTTATTAATTTATTCAGCAAAAATTCCAATCCCCTCATTGAATCATTGGTAAACATTATGAAATGTTCTCCACATATGGGTAGAGTGAGAACAAGGGAAGTGATAAGCCTCATTTTTAACTCATTCTATCTTTATTCACAATCATTATTCCATGAAACCAATAATACCTTATGAGTTAGAATGGTATATGGGTTTGAAAACTGTGATAATTTTCAATAAAATCAACGATATCATCCTTATATCCCAAAAAAGCTACAAATATCTATCATGGGTATTGGAATCAATGATACATGGGTTTCATATTTCATGGAATGATCTATAGATATACCATTGGTTGTGATGATATTCCTTATGAATAAGGATTCTTTAGATATAGCTCACTATTTTTATACATTTCATAAATCTTCTCCTTCTATAACGTCATTAGAACAGTTCTCATATTCTCATCATGCTCCTCATTGGTTTTGATATATATTATATATTCATTAATAAAGACTACAAAAATTGTTCCTAGGTAAATATTAAAGTCTATATTCATCATTTCCCTGATTATTTTTGGACCATTTGTGAGTATTAAATGGATCACTATGAACAAATGGTCCCCATATATTGTATGAAAATCTGTCATGGGCATATCCACTTTCTTCCCCCTAACACGATAATATCCTAACCATAGATCCACCTTGAAGAAGATTTTTTCTACAAATTGTTGATCAAACAAGACATCAATGCAAGGAAATGGATATATTTTATTTATCAAGATCTTTTTTGAACTAATGATAATAAATGAAAAGGTGTATCGACCCATCATTATTCTTAACAAAGTGGACGGGTAAACCCCTTGGGAAGAAAATGGGTTAATAAACCCTTCATCAGGATTATCCTATAGTTTTTTCTCCTAATATTCTACAATATAAATACTACATAGAGTCTTCAATGTTTGAAACTACCAAGGTAAAATATTAAATTAGAATTCAACCTCTCAAAAAGGAGTAAGACTAGGAAATTCCTTGGGAAACACCTCATCTTGTTCTCTCTTAACATGAATTTCATTTAGAGTGATCATTTTCCCAGACTCAATCATTTAATCTAGATATGTTTTATCATTTTGAAATAATTTCCATCTTTTATATGATAGTTTTAAAGAGGATTCACCCTTCTCTTTGTCATTTTAATAAATTTGGGGGTCGATTCTCCACACTAAGAGGGATTCTATTCTAACCATGATTTATTTTTCCTTTATATAGGGAATTCAATATATTCCATTAATTAAATAAAATAACATCAAGGGTAGTTTTAATTAGTTTTTTTGGGAGTTTAAAAAATAAATTGTTATTGAGGAGGAGTAATATTACTTGGATACTATAATTTACCCTTTTTTCTTCCCCACAAGCTCTACATCCAGTCTTATTTGTCCCATTTGATTTATTATAAAAAACATCCATGATAATGGAAGGTGTAGAACAATAGACGATAAGCCTACCTTTCATTTTTTATTTTGGTTCAACTTATTTAAGTCATACATAATAGACATTGTGAAGATATATTAAAAAAATAATAATAAAAGGGAGTCAAATGATAAGAAGTTATTATATATAAATAACATTTATATCATACTTATGAATTTATAGGTTTCAATCAATCTTATCTATTATCTATTTCGTAACATGTATTATAATGGTAATTATTCCCATAATAATGATTCATATTGATCATATTCATTCACAAAACCATGTCCCTAGGAGTGTTAAACCCGTAGGGCAGTATGACATGTCATTGTATACGTGGTTTTCCTAAGTCAGTCCTGAAGAACCTTGTTAGAGTTGGTACTCCTATGTATATTTGTTATATAACCATATCCACTCATAGTATTTAGAAAGGGAGTTATATTATTGATATATAAATTACCCTAAACTAACCAAAATTTATAGTTGGTTTTTTATAAATAGTTTTATTCTTAATTATATATGTAGATTTTTCTAATACTAATACCAAAATAACTAAACATCACATATGATACCGTATACAACAACTATTCTCTTTACATTATAGTAATACTTGTTTTATTACATAAAAACACATAATACAACCCAGATGATTGAGAAGTATATTTTCTTTGGGAATTAGGTACATAACATAAGAACATAAAACTAGTAATACAACATCTTTATTGAAAAATTATTTAACATTCAAAAATTACTCCAATGAAAATAAATATTCATGGGATATACTAGAGATATACAAAAAAGAGGGTTGAGATATATATCCTAGTAAGGGAATAAAAACATAATATCAAGAAATGGAAAATGCGTGTTAAAAAATACTCATATCAATTAAGAATAAAGATATTAGGATTCAAAAACATGAACAAAGAGACTTGATATACCACGATAATATGACATGGGAAATGTGAAAATAACTTCAAAAACTGAATTATCAACACAGGTCTAGGATATTCCCAGAATAAAATCATCGTGTAAAAATTCCTATAATGGGACCAGGTTTATTCCCTATACCTACATGGCGTATCATGATACAAGACATTTCCCGATGCATTGGAGCACTATCTAAGCCATCCCATCACAGTCAATTAATTCTCATGTTGAAGTGTGCAACATAGATCATTAATTATGAATTTTTTAATCATAAGAATTAATTCCATGATTAAAAAGTGTGGAATATATATATTCATCTACCCAATAAAATTTATATGTTCCTAAATGTGGACACCCATTATAGGAAATCAGTGTGAAATTCACTACATAATTTTTTTGGCATGGAATATCGTAGTCAAATTTTGGTTGCATAACATTGGCACATTAAAACTAATAAAATTGGTTGATTATAATGAAGTGGACTATCAAAATTTTGACATGTATTTTAAAACAGATGGAAAATGGAAATACATTTTCAAACATGAGAAATTAGAAATATAATGTATGTGATATTGAAGAAATTTTTTTAATGAAAACAAAAGAAAAAAACAATACTAAATTTCAACATTGTAATTGGTGTACATAAGAGTTTATCGGAGGGAAAAAATAGAGTGAATATGGATCCATTAATTTATACATAAAATTGGATGTAATGAAGGTTATTTATGACAAAATCTCAATATATGAAAATTTAAATTAAAATACAAAACATAAAAAGGAATGCCTTGTAAAAGAGGAGAGTGTGGGATCCCTTACATTAGTGAGTAACTCCAAAGGGTGGGAAGGGCATTATTGAGAGCATGGGGTAGCATTGAAAAAAATATATAGTTTATATACGATTTTGGATGTGTTTAAAGGAGTTTCAGTGATGTAGAATGTGATATTGGGTGTGTTTATATATGAAAAGAGGGGGATTTATTTATTATATTTTTTTATTCTAAATAATAAAAAAAACCATTCTATGATTTATGTCCATGGTTTCTAACAAATGAGAGTTGGTTTCATTATTTTATAAGTAAAATGTCTGAAATTATTAATACAATTACCTTACTAATGAGGATATAAATCACACTCCAAAAGAAACTATTTTTGAACCATAAAATAGAATATAGGTTTTATATGATTCATCATGTATTTAAGAAAGAAAATAAATAGAATTAATTTCACTTTATTTTAATTTTATACCATTTATATTGTTTTGGATCCCATTTATAGAAATTATTATGTCAATTTTGGGTAATTTTGATGTCATTGAATATAATGTATATAAATAGAAATTATTTTTTACCCAAAATTATGATTTCATATAGAATTATAAAATATTCACCATTGGGTAACTTCATCATTCTGAATCCAAAAATAATATGAAAAATATATACATAATTATATACATATCTGAATTTATACATTTAAAATAAAGTTAGAATTAATTACGAAATGTGCGGGTTATAACAATAACAGTTTTCCAAAACTAATAAAAATTACATTATTTTATATAATCATTTATATTGGATAAATTTGTTTCGTAATATTATTATATTAAAATATTATTTATTTTAAAAATAAATTTATAATATAATTTCAATTATTGAATTTTTCATTTTAACAAAAATTAAATTTTTTGTATAGAGTAACTGTAACATGATTATAATATACTAAATATTTTATTAAAATAATGTAAATGTTTCTATTTATTGGATCTTGATACGTATTCCATTAATATAACCTAATATTCATAAAGATTATGGTGCGCTATGTTGGGACTCCTATCGAGTGGTTCGTTGTACATGGTTTGGTTTATGATCTCGATGGTCTTGAAAATATCCCTTTAATTGTATATCTCATGCTTACATTTTTAGATATCTACAAGGGATTAGACTTGTCCAAAGCCTTTATATTCTATATCCTTTGGTAGATAAAATAAATGGGATTTATAGGTTACGATCCTAATAGATGTAGCCATTATCTGTCTTTTATTTTTTAATTGAAATTTCTAAAAACCTATATTTATAGTAGTAATGTGATTATTGTTCAAATGAAATTATTTTTAATTATAAAGATACAAAAAATTTTTCATAATCAAATTTGATATAAAAAAAAAATTCATTCATGTGTTCTCTATAAACATATTACTTAATAAGATAGTTAATTTAATCAAATGGTTAATTTTATTTATAGAAGATAATGTTATTAAATAAATAATGATAAAATATATTATAATAATGAAATGTATGAGGAATTTATTTATCATTAATATTAATTTGAATCATGCATTGATTATTCCAATTATTTATTAATATGGTAATATCGTTCTTATGTATGGAGGAATACTGCCTTGCCTAGTGGTGTGATTTGTTCGTGCTTTACATGTAATCTATTATGGGTTGAATTAATATAAATATGTGATATATATGAAACAAATATGATATTGGAATGATAATATTCATATATATCATTTACATTTATTTCATTCAATTCGATAATAAAATGGAAATAATGTCCATGTTTTTGTATGACCAACCATCAAGATGAATGATTTATTTAATTTTCCATTAAAAAATTTAATAGATTACTCTTTAAATATATATTTACTATTTTTAAATAATATTTTATATTTTAGATATGGTGAAATCATGATAAAATTAATAGGAACAAAAAACATGTCCAAAATTAATAAAAAAATGTATTTAACACACATAAAAATGAAAATTATAAATCTTTATTAATAATAAAATGATAAGATTCTATAAAAGTACCATATATGATATCATAAATATTACTTTATTTTTGGAATAAATAAAAAACATTAGTAAAACCATTATAAAATATCTTAAATATACTTCAAATAATAGTATGATTAAGGTATGTGATTCTATTTAAATTTTATTTTTTTTAGAATTATCTGTTATTACGAACCAATTCAATTTTATGTGGTGTATACAATTCTCATTGACATTTATTATAATTAATACATAATTTTTCATTATATTATAATATTGAATTTGTGTTATTTTTTCCCAGAGTATTTAAAAAAATATCCTAATGATAAACGAAATTGAACATTCTCACTTCTATTTTGTGATTATTAACATTATTTTGAATCAATAACTATATTGTAATAATTTATCAAATGTTCTTAAATTCTACATAAATTAACATATAATTTTTTTATGTATATGGTTATTTCATAAAACTTATAACATACTTATATATGGTCTTTTAATTTATCGTTAACATTTTTTTTGGAAATAATGTTATATTTTTATCCTCTACCCAATATGGATATCTGATCAAGCCTGTTGTTTTGGCATTAAATAATTTTTAATTATATGAGTTATTATTACATATAAAATAATAATATGGGGAAATGTTAATTAATGAACCTCTATGAAATGTTGGTCTAATGAGATGAAACAGATTGAAAAATATGATGAGTTTCTACAAACATACATAAACATTCTCATGGATAGATCTTTATAGAAACTATTTTGATGATAGATCTATATTGTTCAAATATACATCAGTATGAGTGTACAATTTTTAATTTCTCTCTTTATAGATATTAGTTTGGCCTAAAATGATTCTCTCTATAAAATGGTAATAAATTTTGATATGTATGTCCATTTCAGATCTATTTGTAGTAAAATTTATGCATTTGATGAAAACTAATCTCAATGATATAGTCTTGAAACCATATAAGAATGTTTTCTAATACCCTAATGTTAATACAAATAACTCAAATATGTTTTTAAATTCAATTATTCCATTTATTCAATGATTTTAATAATCTATATCCTTCTCCTAGAGGGAGTTTCCGAATACCATGAAACCATATTTAGATGAATTTTGAAAGAATAACCCCCTTATTGTGTTTGATAATTCTTTTGGCATATAAAAGTCAAGATATCTCACTCCTTTGAAAAATGACAAATAATGAAAGTAGTTCGACATGTGTTTTATAAGTGAGGAAAACATTCTGGGTCATGTAGAGAATGAAATATAATTATTTTTTCAATTTTAATAGTGATTAAAATAAAAAATCAAGAAAACATGTACCTATAAAAATATTTTAATTCATTGGATTCTTTGAGAAATTATTTCATAAGAAGTCCTTGAGTTCAACTCAGAAAGAAACCCCCCCACATGATCTTATAAAAAACTAGTAAAATATTGTTTCAATTCATTTAATAAATAAAACAAAAAGAAATTATTAATTATTTAAAATACAAATGTATAAATTACAATAACCAATTCGCATGTAAGTAATTGACATCGATGTGATGATTTGTCATGTGCTCACTAAGACTCTACAAACTATGATGATATTATTACTAGATCAAATCTTGTATGAACATCCACTTTTTTCCTAACACATGACCCATAATAGTATTTTTAAAAAATTATCTAATAGATAATTTTTTTTTATATATTTCAATAAATTCCATCCAATTGTATAATAAAACCCCTTTGAGGATAATTACATTTGGAATATCCTGCACACTCAACAAAATAAAATAAGATAACAATACCTATGATGTATGAAGCAAATTATTGTTTAAATTCAATTTTAAATAATAATTTACATTAGTTATTACATCCCACATGGAAGAAATAAAATACCTAGTAATAGTGATACCCATGTACATCTCATGTGATGATCATTTACACATGGTCACCCAAACTACCTACCCACAAATATGTGATCATGAAATCAACATGGTCTTATAGGCCCCACAAAAACAAGTGATGAATGAATTAACATTGTCTCATGATCCATACATAAAAAAATTGAATTAAAACAAGAATATGACTCAATGGTCAAAAAATAAATACCATGTGCTTAAATCTAACTGTAGTCTTAATAGAGAAAGCATATATGAAATCCACAACAAGTCAGGCATCAACAATTTATGATTATGAAAAAAATACATCGGGAAAGTTCCAAAATTCTACATAAAACCATGTCAATTTATTATGAATATTTCAACTACTTATATATGATATTCAATTTATAATCTAATAAAAATAAGGTTATGTCTCTCAGTTTAATAATTTTTCTATGTCAAATATTATGTTTTCTATTTTCTTCATCACTTTTTAATGAATTATGATTAATTTAAAAAATATGTCAGACCACAAATAAAATACCAATAATGTAACATAATAAAGTAGGGTATATTAAAGAGTAACATTCTTCAAATGGATCCAACACACATCTGATCATATACCGGCTTATTTTTTAAAGTCTCCCAAGTCTATTTAGCGTAAATTTACTCCACAACACATTTATCATGAAAAATAAATAATATAAATTAATTATGACTATATTATAATTATTTAATATATTTTAATAAACCACATTCAAGGGAGAAGGTACTATTGCTAATGGAATTACCATTAATCCGCACCTTATATAATTTTGAAATACCCAATATGTAAGGTCTCTCTACTGCATTAAGAATAGTTCAAGGGATATCCAAATTGAAAAAATACAACCAATACCACCTTAATATTACAAAATTAAATCATTTATAAGAATATATATATGTAAAATAACATTGTTTCAACATCAACCAAAGGTGTTTGAGCCACTCCCGATATAGTAACAATTTTAGGATGATAAAAATCCCCAAATCGATTTCTTTATATGATGGAAATTTTATCTCGATTGAACAAATTTCCTAGAAGAAACCATCAAGTGAAAAAAATTAATCAAAATTTACATCAATGATTCACATTCATCAGTATGGTATATAATTTAACAATGAAAATTTTAATTCTATTGATTCGGGAATATTCTATGTAGATTAAGAAAAAATTTCATTCGATTATCTCTCCAATACATATCAAAAGAAAAATCACTAACCAAAATCAACAAGGATTAATTGCATAGAAGTAGAAATAAAAAAATAATAATATCTTAATGGTTATAAACAATTCCATAATCATCCAAATTTAATGAAACAATGATCTACCCCCACATGATTAAGATGGAGGTAAACCGAAATAAAGAATATAGGATTTCACAAATAATATCCAGTGAAATGAGGCAATATCAACTTCTAATCAAGGATGGATCCTAAAAACTAGGGGAGAGGTGTTCATGGCCAAATAAAACTCCAAAATTAGATCAATCCATCAATATCCCAATGGGGATCTAGTTATGAATAGAATAAAACAAACCTCTATACAATACCACGCAATTTGTCCCACATGTTAGCTAGTTTTCGTCTAGAAAAAATTTTCTTCGAGTTCACGCTCCAAATGGTTCTATATAAGTATTTAGATTTTGATAATTATGAGAAACTCGAATACAAACCACCCCACCATCTAGGCTTTGACTGCATTAATATTCATGATTTATTCTATCTTTCTTTTTTGAAATTACATGTCTAGCCACCTCTAATCTTCAATTCATGTTTCAATATATCCCTCCAAAGAGTTTTAGAATGCATCATCATGGTATGACACTCATTAATCTATATAAGCTATGAAATGTATGTGTAGATATAATTTTACCCAGATAAAAAAACAATCCATGAGATCATTAATCACAATCTCGCTGCCAAAATTCTTGTTATCCATATGAAATTGTGTATGCTTTTCAAACACATTTTCTTCCCTTCCTTGATTTTCAACCATTGGGATTCCTCTACATTCCATCCTTTAATTTTAACTTATAAAATCAATGAATTTTATCAACCCAGAACACACATCATTCACCAACAAAATTACAATAAAATGTAATGCAAAATATTTGATCATGAAGCATACTTCCACCCATTTACAATACCACGATAATAGAAACCTATCATGATGTTCTTATTTGGATCATTTTGCTGAAATGAGAAGGATGAGGGGGTGTTACCAGTGGAGGGATATTTATCTAATGTATATTTTACAAAATAATCATAATCTAACTATTAGAGTATCATCCAATCAAAATATAAATAACACATCCTCACCAGATGTGGAAGAAAATAAATATCAGTGTACACCATGATTTTTGCGTTGTATAGATCTAGTATATAATCCCACTCTTTATTGTGGCTGGTTATCCACCACAAATATTATTATTTTTAAATATTTATCCAATATAATTAGATATAAATAATATCATGGAATCCCACCAAATAAGTCAAGAGTTAAACCCAACAATACATCACCCTATTGCAATAAAAATTATGTTTTCAAAAAACTAAATAAGATCACTAGGAAAAACATTTATCAACAATTAAAACTGTAGATATATAATAATCACTTTTCATAGTGTAGTTATGAAATCCAAATAAAAATATTCTAAAACAGTTACCATAGAACTCATGAATATGTGAGATATAACATATATTTAATACTGGAAAACCATATTACCACATATTTATTATAACACCATTTTTGATGTGTCTCCCATTATAAAATCACTATAACGATTCAACGATGTTGATAATTTTATCTTAAAAATCCAATGTTCCTCATCTATGATGTTATAAAAATCATCTCTTTGATGTCCTTCAAAAACATCCACAAATTTTTCTGTAGAAAAATGTGTATTCATTGATTCCCCGGGATCCTTATAACCACCCTTAAATACCATATGTCCATTATAGAATATGAAATAGATTCCTAACATTATAGAGGCATATATAACCACACAAAAATATAATTCCTAATAATTGAGAAACTATAATAGCCCACATAAAAAAATCATAATGTGTTATAAATTTATAATTATAATCATGGAATAAAGGGATACATGAATTTCAACATAAATGGGTTTTATAGATCAAGAGAATATGTGAATAAATTATTAAATATAGAAAAAGTACTACATTTCTAGAATCACTATTTGATTATATGGAAGAAATGGCAACATGATTACCCTACATAGATAAAATGGATTCATGAATCACCAATATGAATAATCAAATACCAAATTACCTATGTAGATGAAACACTTGTGTGATTCATCTACTTTATAAAAATTGATATATTGAACTAGAAACTATCCAAACCTGAATTGATATACTCCACCATTCTCATTAGCATTTAAAAATACTTTTTATCTTAATGTATATCCCTAAAATGATACTTGAATCCATAAAAACTAAAATATACACAATTAAAATTAATAAATTTGTAATATAATGTTATAAAAAAAACCAATGCTCACCAAGAAAAAAGGGTTAATCATGATTATTTAGGCAATCCCATAATTTAATAGTGTTATTAAATCTCCCCCTGTGAAATTATTAAATTTTTTCTGATACACCCAGTCTTTCCATTCCATAATCATATACATTTCTTTCTATGTAATAGAAATATTCCATCATCTCTAATGAAGAGAACTTTTGATGACCTCTAATATAACTCATGATAGTAGTCTCACAGGGTAACCTCATTTATCAGGGAAATGTGTGGATATTTATTAAATATATCATCCAATATTAGAATAAAAATGCATAATTGGTGGGTGATATTTTTAATTATGTAAAATAACATACCTTCCTCACCCCCTCATCATTTTCTATTGTCTTGAATTTTATTAATTCACTTAACATCTTTACAATTTTAAAAATTAAAATTTCTTAAGTAATATAAACTCCCCCTACCTCGTGCAATTATCTCAAACTTTATAACTGGAATATAATGTATAATGGAATAACTCAAAACAACATCATGTCATGTTTATGGAGGATTGTTTAACATGATTTTTTGGCCATAGATATCAAGACCTCTATCTCAACATAACCTCTGTGAATTGGTATTCAATTTAGTATTTTATAGATATTTTTTATGTCATATATATAGACTAGACACCATTAATATATCTAAGTATGACATTATACACATATTATTATAATATTCATACAATAAATACAGATTATTTTTTAAAAAATAATTGAAATGTTTTACTTATTTAAGAGACTAGGTTTATAATACATTAATGGATACAAGAACATTGAATAAATATCTTATTCACTATAGTGAGATCCTAAAATATTTTTTTCTCCTAAAAATTCAGGTGATAATTTGGAGAAAACATGAAAAATATGTTAAAAAATATTAACAAGGTAATAAACCTAATAGGGAAACATAAGATGTGAGTCAATGGTATAACATTATTTAATGAACTATAACAATAATCAAGTTGGCTAATAACTTCATGATCATGGAATTATAAAATCATAGTATAATATGAAGTATTTAAATAAGAAAAAAAATTACAAAAAATATTTCAATGATAACTTTTGATAAATATATATAGATTTTATAATCACTCTAGAACATTAAAGAGATAGATACATTGATTTAGGGAGAAAAAGATCAATTCGTGAAGGATATAGTTGCATTGAGAGATCCCTAAAATTGAGCTCTATATGTAATATGTGTTCCATATCATCCTAATTAATAAGAACATAATAAATCTAATCATTCCTATTCATCTTGAGATGTATCATAACTTTATTATAATCATTTAGCAGCATTTGAGGTATATTCTGATGATTTGGTCACTGATTCGCATAGTGTCCCAACTCCTTGCAGATGAATCGTACTATATTTGAAACTTTTTTCTTACCCTTTCAATCTCGTACGTGGTGTCCATTTTCTCCACATTTATAAAAAACTCTCATTCCCCTCAAACATTTACCAAGGTGATTCTTTCAACAGTTATCACATATGGGAAAATCCTTCTTTTCCCACTTCTATTTATCCATATTTCTCTCTTCGATCCTTGTTTTCTCATGGTTCACTTCAAATCCATAGGACTCATAGAATTCATTACATTTCTTATTAACACATGATAATATTTTATTAAATTTTAGAGAATATATGGGAGACTATTTCCCTTCTAAATTTTGTCTTAATACTATGAATGATATGATCCTTATTAGTATTTTTATCATACATATTACTGGAGTTCACATTACTTCTACTAGGTTCCATTTATATATAATTGAATAAACTATGTAATTTTATTAATCGCAATGAATAATTACAATCATGTAAAACACCTAACCTATATTAAAAAGTTTATTGATATAATCTATAATCATAAAAATATTTTATTTGAAGAGGTATATACTCGTAAATCCTTCAAAATTATTTGTAAGGAAAAGGAAATTTATCCTAAACATATCCCCTAGGAGTGTCATAACCAAGAGTGCAGCAAGGCTTATTATTGTGAGCTGGTTCATGTTCGAGTCTAGATCAAAGCGGTGTTTTTGGGTTTTACCCCTAGGTACATCTATTCTATAACCACCTCTACCTACTCATATCCAGGAGGGGATGTCTTTGCTTGGAAAACACACAAAATCTCTAAATTACCAAAAAATTTAGAATGTTATTCTACAATAATCCAAAAAGTCAATCTTATGGTAATGTGATCTAATCAGATTTTATCTAAATATAGTTTCCAAGGTTATTTCTAAACTTCCTCGGATACCAACTATAACGCCCCGACCCCATTTTCCCAGAGTCTGTTCATTGCTTTAATACATTGGCATGATTACTAGGAATCATGTCTCGAAGGACCGATCAATTTAGTATTATTGGAAAATAGATTACATACATTAACATGAAATTACAATTTCAAACCTAAAACAAAACATAGATAGTTCTATTATAATTCCATTATTCCCTTTATATTAACCATGCATATCAATCATAATACACTTCTTGGAATCCTAGGGAAAATAAAACAGAAGAAATGGGTGAGCTTAGATGCCCAGTAAGGGAAAATAATTTAGCGAAAGCTATAAACATTTAAGTCATGATGTATGATAAAATAAACACCCTTTTTATAAATAAACATGTACATTATATGGAAAAAATAATTAAAATAATACCATATAATCATGCCCATGGATATTCTACTAGTCGAATAATCACATTTAATTACTAATTTCCTAATGATGGAATGCCTAACACCGAACATCATTACCACATAGTCAAGGCCTCGTGCCAAGACTACATATAAATGTTTTTTCAAGGCCTTATTCCAGGACAATAGTTTATCTCATGAGACCTACCGACGCATCGATGAGCTATAACGAGCTCTACCTGTTACTTACTAAGTCCACTGCAATCCTTATTTGAAAATTTGATACACAACCTAAACATTCATATTTAAACTAGAATACAAAATTTCAATAAGTTAACCATAAACCATGAATGGTAAAAAATATAGAACATCCAAAGTCAAACATATCACAAAAATATCAATACAATTTGTGATATTTGTATCACAATAAATCAACTTCAAACAAGTTTAAAATCCATTAAAAGATTATGAAAAAGTTGAAAATGATTTATAAAACTATTAGAGAGAAATACCGCTTTTTCATTGAATCATTTAAAAGTCACATAACTTAGAAAACAATATATTTAAAAAAATTAAATCAATGTGTCCCATACCAATTTGAATCTTTTGAAAGTAATTGACATTTTAATACATTCATGTCAATTTAAATAATTCCTTAATATAATTCTTAAAACATGGAAAATAATGAGAATGGTTTATAAGAATAAATAATTAAAACATTTAAATTTATTTTTTAGTAAAATAGAATAAATAGGAAGTGTTTTAATGAATGTTTTCACCAATAACTCAATGTTTTCACTATTCAAAAAAAAGAAAGTTTTCAGAAAAATACCATAATTTCACCTTAAAATAATTTTGATATTCTGAATTCTAAAATTAAGTCTATTTTAACAAATTCAAAAAAATATAATTTTCATTTATTAATTTAAAATTAATTCCCATTGACAAAACCATAAGGCTTGTTTTTATGAAATAATAACTAACAAAATATCGATACTTTTTTATGATAAATTTCAAAGTGATATTATTTCCAATGAATAAAATTGTATTAAATGGTAAAAATATAATCTATTAATACTTATAAACCATTAAAATGTATAAATTAACACTAAAAATTATTTTTATTAAAAAAAAATTTTCATTTAAAATATAGTATTTTTCACTATTCAACCAAATATGAATGTTATCAGAAAAACACCAAAAATTTATAAAAACAAAATTATTATGTCCCAATTCTAAAGTAGAAGTTTATTTTATCAAATTTAATATATAAATGTTTCAAATATTGGATTCAAAAAATGTTCTTCATTAAAAGGTGGTAATATTTGATTTTTTGAAAAATACTTCTTTTATAAAAAAATGATTTTATTCTTACATTATGTATAAGAAACTAATAATATGGATTATAAAATTATAAGTATTATATAATGTTCAACATTCATTTAATACAATTCATAACCTCTTTTGAACGACGAGTTTGGTAAGTCATGGTGTGCGTGAACTCGTTGTTGCCTGTAGTGAAAGTTATTGAATTGCTTTGAAAAAATAACGTACTATTAAATCATTGGGTGTTACAAGAATTTATCAAATATATATGAGTAATAATAAATATTAAAAATCAATTTTGATAAGTTTCTTAATTTATTAATATGGTTAACACTGAAATGTATCAAAATAATTGTCTTAATTGGTTATGAACAAGTATGAATATATCCAAATGAAGAAGAAGTTTAATAAGACCATTTATTATTCCAAAACAAATGGAATCAAGAATCATGAAATTTCTCAATTATATGTTTTTTAATCAGAAACTATTTTATATGGAGGATAAATTAATAATGGGAATAAATATAAAATTAATAATAATATTTTTTGATTCTTGGTATATTATGGTGGACAATAATGTTCCTTGATTGTTGGTGAGAATGATTATGTAATGTAGGTACAATCTTATATGATCCATGTATGTTTCTGATGAAATAATGAATTTTATCTATGCTATTGGTAATTTGGAGTATATGGATATATGATGAAATATTTTTTTGAATCACTAAAATTTTAATAAATTTATGGGTAATTGGATGTAGATATTTATGGGTTTTCAACTCACTAAAAAATAAAAAGTTGAGCAATTCTGTTTGAAAAAAATAAATTAGATTTTAAAATTTGTAAAATATTTTTGAATTAACTGAGTAGTATAGATATAATTGAATATGATGTCTTATTATGTTATCATATCAAGAAACATTGTATAAAAAATATGAAAATATTTATTTGAATGAAAAACATTTCAACAAAAATTCATTAGTTTTTGAAACTATTCAAAATTATATCAAATGAGGAAAACCATTGATATTATATTATGGATATTATAAAAATATAACTTGGATGTTTATGTGTTTAAATAAATAAAAAATTAAAAATAAGGGATAATGATTTTTGGAAATGGTCAATCCCTAATAATAAAAGCTACTAGAGGTGTTACCTTTGGAAAAACATAAAATCCAAAAGTTAGTTATTGGTTTATTTATTTAAATGAATTTCATTATAGAAGAATGTTTCAAGACAAAATATTTTATAGAATATATGGTTTTTTTATTAAAGCGAGTTTTAAAGGGAACCATCATATAAATGGAAAACAATCTCTAGAGGCCATGTTTCATGTTAGAGATGCATAGGGTTCTTCTTATAATAGAATGACAGATGGGAATAATATATGATATATGTGGATAAAAAATATATTCTAGAAGAATATTTAAATGATGATATATATTTATTTTAGTCTTGTTTTTTTTGTATAGGATAAGAATAAGATACTAGGGGTGTTCAATATTCTAGAAAGAGACGAAAACAATATCAGTACATACCAATCTGAGGATACATTCACCTCATCACATTTAGATTATAAATTTTGATATATATCGGACTATGTCAATGTGAAATATATATATATATATATATATATATTTAAGTAAATTATTTTTTCTATTTATGATTTCAATCGTGTTCCATAAATAATTTCATCAAAATTGAAGTCAAACTCTTTAATAATGCCTATGAAATTTAGCAAAACAACTTAAATAAAATATGATTGTCCCAGAAAGCTTATTGATCTAATAATCTTCCCCAATACATTAATGGTGTGTTTAATGACTATATTGTAAACCATGTAATTTTTCATGATGTTAGTGCACCACACAAACCATAAAATAATGGTGTTTCTAAAATATGGAATAGAATATTAAGGAAGATATTAAAAACAATATTTAATGATAATCATACATTTAAATTCATTTTTATTTCATCTATTGGAGAAGTTATTCAAATTTATAATCCTAATTATAAATTAAAAACTCTTATATGACTCTATTGAATATGTTTTGTTAACAAATACAATGCTTTGAATAGTTATTGGTGTTTATAAATCCCTACGTTATTAATTATAAGTGTGAAAACCATAGCATTGTTTATTAGAATGTTTTTTATTGACTGCTTATTTCTTATATAAATATTATTATATCATATATGTGGTATATAAAAAAATATGAAATATTTTTTTCTTTTTATATGTGAATGTAAAGGAACATTCAGAAAGTATGTTTTCATTGTAAAATGAAAATATAATAAAATATAACAATGAAGATGTTTTTTAGCAACAAATAAAATTAATCGAATAAAATTATTGATTTAGAACATGATCAATATGGAGATTCTAACTCATTTATATCATGTGATGAGGTAAAATATCAGTCACCCCATCTTAGTATGAGACAATATCTAGAAATCTATAATATCATTTGATATCATGGGAAATAGTTCTAAACTAGAATAATATTAAAGTTAGATTCCCATACATCATTGTATTCATAGGTTAAGATCAGGAAAATTGAATAATATTTCGAGAATAACAAGAGGTATGATTCAATGAAAGGATAATTGTTTCAATTTTAGTAGAATTAGATAAGAAATATTGTACATAAATTAGAAAATATTAATATGATAAGAACATAATTGGATTTTTGAAACATGTCGAATGAATTAGGTGATATGGTATGAAACAAGGAATGAATTGTTTGTAATGACCTCTTATAGGTGTAATTTATTTTTTATGATGAGTCCTTTATCCTAGTAGATTAACTGGAAACAATTATAACTATCATTTCAATATATCATCAATTATGAAATAATATTTTCGATATATTTTTCATGCATGATTTTTTTAACAGAGAGTTGAATTGTGAAGTTTATATTTAAAAACTTTGTGGATATATATTAGTTAAAAATTAAATTTCTATAAGTAAATTGATAGATGATTTACAGGGGTATAAAAAATAAACAATACATTCTTATTATAATAAAAATAAATTCTAAAAAAATTAACTTCTAGATTGGAATACATGATAGAAAAAATTATATTAAATTTAATCTAGAGGATTCCCTATTTGTGATTATTAATGTTGATGATATATAACTACACTAGAATTCTTAATAAAATTTGATTTTTATATCAATGGGATGAATATTTTATTTGAAATTACATTTATTATTAATCAAAATAATATGATGTCATTAAAATCTCAATAGATAATAAATATAAAATCTTACATCAAGAGATGTCTGATAATTTTATTTTTTAAAATATTAATCATTAATGATCGACATACATTTTCAATGTATATTTTGGTGTGAATTTTTTTATCATGACTGTAAAAGATATCCTAATTAAATTATGAATTTGATAAGAGTCAGATAGTATAAAATAGCTTAAATACTATAAGAATGGTATAATATCAATATTGATATCACCTTATCAAAATAAAAAAAATAAATTTAATCTTATGTATACAAAAATAATTCTTTTATATATAAAAGGAACAAATGTTTTAGAATATACATTGATAAGAGATGAAATATAATTATATTTTACTTATAAAGATACTAATTTGGAAGGCTGTGTAGATGATTAAAGATCAATGTTTTGTGGTTTTTTCATCATTGGAAAATGAATTATTAGTTTTCATAATAATACAAAACATTTGGAGAGCTTCCACCCTACAAAAGAAAAGTTTATGTCTTCTATTCAAGCTATAAAACAATTAATATTGATAAATAAAAAGCTTGAAAATTTTGTGTTTGATGTTATGTTTCTACTTAAACTATGTGGGGATAATCAATGTATTAAAATTCTTAAAATTAATATAATGTTACACTCTTATTCTATGAACATTGATACTATATATCACATCATAAAATAGTACTTGTAATGAAATGATTTGATTTCATAAATTTTCCTTTCAATAGGTAATGTTTCTATCGACATTAAAAACCCATTTACAAAGCATTTATTAAGATATGTTTTATATAGTTTACAAAAAATCAATCTCCTTAAGCATAAAGGATTTTATTTCATCCCCTATCTCATTTTGAATTTGGATTGTGTTGTCACGTGTGTGGGGGTGTATATGTAACATAAATATATCCTTGGTAAATTTCATTAATTGGGATTTGAAAATATTTTTATGGTTTTATTAATATGGGTATACTATCATTTCAATAGTAATTCTCTATTTTAATTGTTTATTTTAAATGGATACTAAATGTTTTTTAAATATAGGATTTTTTCAATTATTGATGATGTTTAGTGTTCAATCATGAAGTTGTAATTTTTAATATGAAAGAATGTTTTATCATTTCTTTATGAACACCATGGAAATGATTTTACTTGATTTGTATTTCCTATATATTTTTCCCATATTTGGTCTAAAATTATTGGTTAAGTGACCCATTTAATGATTTATTTGGTTTAGTGATTCATGTATATTTCCTTTCAAGAATGCATCTAAAGGGTTTTATTTTTTCAGAAAATGATGTTATTGTATACTATAATGTGGAGAAGAAGTTTTATATGATAAAAGAAAAAATTAATTTGTATTTTTTTAATTATATATCAAAAATATCTTTACGTTGTTGATAATTTGTCAAAGGTGAAGAAAGAGAGTGTTCAAAAGAATATGTAAAATTATATGAGTTCAATGGATAAATATAAAAAGGCTATGTCTGAATTTAATTGTTTTTTGACTATATTCATATAATTTTCATATTGACATTTATTGAAAATTTAAATTTGGTGAATCTTTTGTTATCTTCATTGTAATAAATAATAATGTTTTTATGTATTCATGATCATTAATTAATATTTTTATATGACAGATATTTGTATGACCTAAAGATAGATTATTTTTGGAATACATAAATGAACATGGATGGGACAAAATATACGATTTCTGCCAATCAAATGTTCAAGTAAATAATAAAGAGGTACTCCTGGATAATGGACTGAACATTATGATGGAAAATTTAGAAATAATTTCATTATGATCATTATCTATATAATTTTCCTGATAGATTAAAATTAAGAAATGTTCAATGAATATTCATTGGATCATCAGATAGAGAATTATTCATAATTTAAATGAATATAATTTTTCATGTATGTATAATCATACATATATTTTGAGGAATTTACTTATATGAATACATCGAAAATAGTAACTAAATTAGTTATTGATTTAGAATTCATTGTTATACGCTAGAGTATTTTTAATATATCTATTAATAACATTGTTCAACAAAAAATTCATCAGTATGATGGAGTCGATACAAAGAAGAACCAAACAAGGTTACATGGGAAATAATTCTATAGATGGTAAACTATAAAATGATTCAAGAATGATTATAATTCCTTATAAAAGGGCCTTGAATGGGACCCTTATGAGATGATAATTCAATGTTTTAATTTCTATTAAATAATTATTGGGAATCAAGTCAATTTTGGAAAAATATTGAAGAGGTCATTAAATTTTTTTTGAAGGATGATGAGTTCATTGACTATAATGATGATTTGAGAATATTTCATAAAACTGATTTTGATTACATTATCTTGGAAAGTTTGATATTGGTAAATCCGTTAATAATTTACTATCATATTCAGTGTTTTAATATTAACATTCAATTATATGATCCATAAAAAATATAAATTTTAAGTGAATTGAATCTTTTATATTAGTGGTGTTGGTTTCACAATGTTTTTTCAATTTTAAAATGTTTCATGTTAAATAAGAGAGGTGAAGACACTTTGTTTAATCATTTGACATTGTTTCACTAGATAGAGTAATACTAGATAATGTCATCATATCAACTGTTTTCAAGGAACATAATGAATAAATGATCATAAAAATTGTGGTACAGTTTATATTAATTGGAGTGGTACATTATAAATATTTCTTTTTATTAGTATTAGTCAAATTAGAGTCTAGATGATGTGAATCTAACAGATAGACTGGTCCTGGTGAAGATTTTTGTAAAGAGGTTTTTTTAAATGTTATGTTATAAAATAATGTGGAAGAAAAGATCATATTATGTAATGTTGGAAGTATTTTACGTTATCATAATTACTGAATAAAATCATTTTGGTGAAGGATCAAATTTTTTATAAAAAAACATGGTTATATAACAATATATTTGAGAGGATCACATTCACTATCAGAATGAAAATATTGTATTTTTGGTGATGTGTATTCCCTTATTATTTTTAGTTGCCTAAAAAATTCTTTTTGGTGGGTTTATAGTATTTTATTACATAAAAACAATCCTAATACTAGATATTTTTATTGTCTGTTGAGCTATTTAAATAACTATGTAACTATGTGTGGGATTTTTTTTCTCTAGTAAATTAGTATTTCAAAAACCACTGGAATGTTTTATTTCTTATGTATCAAAACGTAAAATTAAAATATTTCCTATTCACTAATTCCCTTCCATTTGATTATAGATATCCTTATTTTCTCATTAAGTCTATATTGACTGGTCATACATCAATTTTACAGACAATAGGGATTTTATGACTAAACATGATGTTTTAATTTAAGTGTTATTTTAGTTCTGAAATTTTTTATCAATACTAAAAAAATATTAAAAAAAAATTCATTATAATTTTCGTACAAGACATAAACTTAATTTTTTATTTGTATGAATTAGTATCAAATGTATTCATCATATATTGTGTAAAGTATAATTTTTTTCATGATCTCCTCTATTAGTAACATTATTTTACCAGCGTTGAAGAGAAATAGTGTCCCCCATGTCCCATCTAATGTCCCTTTGATTATGTCAACTATATGATTACAGTAAAAGGTTTACTACACACCACATGTTTTCCCCCTACAGGATAGAGGCAAATTAAATCCAGTGATATTTTATTATGGTATGTTTGAGAGAAAATTATTTTAATATAAAAGTATAATATCTATTTAAATAATGATATTTTGACATATAATTCATAATAGAAACGTATTTGGAACACCAGTAAAGTGAAAAAAATTTATCAAGAAATTTAAATTATAAATTTTAAAAACCCGACATATATCTAAAAAATATAGAAAAAAAACCTAGAATGACATTCATACATATCCTAGTCTGATATTTTTATGCAACATCCAAATTTTCTATTTCAAGATTCAGTAATACTATTCATTCCCTTATATATCATTCAGACATGAAGTCTACTGAGGTACAAATTTTGGCTTATGAAGAGTATGAGTACAACATAGAAGGCCACTACAATTAATATATATATATATCCTATATAATTTATAGAATCCATAAGTGGTGATTATATCAATGTAAAAATATATATTAAATTGTTTTTAGGGAATAATTTTTTTGTTAATTAGTTTCCATAGTTACACCAAATAATAATATAACATTACAATGGTAGTAACAAATATCTCTAAAAAATATTAATCATTCCATGTAAATTTACCAATCCAAAATTATAAGTCATAGAATTGGAAATATACACATATAGTTACATTAATAAAATCTATGGAAATATACCCATATATAAGAAACAATAAAATAATGGTGAAATATATATGTCTTGGAACAAGGATAACACTCGATGAAATATTCTAATACCAGAACATGAAAGACACTCAATAAAATATAATAATTTATGCAATATATGAGTCCCTCTATAATAAACAATGTTCCTAAAACTAATTAAGAAACAACTAGATGACACACTATATTAGGGACCATTAAATTAAACTACTCTCAAATAGAAAACTATATTTTATAATATTTCATTTAATATTTATTAGATTGATTTTCATTTCTAAAAAATTATTTCCATATTCTTCCTCTCAATGTAATTCATGAATTTAAATTTCATTTTGCATCAATTTATGATCCATCGAAATATCATTATAAATACCTTTTACAAATATTTTCATCTTTTAAAATGTGAATAACTGACTACAAAAATATTCCAATTACTAATTCAATATAACCAATTCTAGTTTTAAAACATACCTTATTTGTTTTTTGTATAATTATGCTTCTAAGGAGTCCTATTATTTCGTGTACTATTTTATCCCATAGAAGACATATGGTTTAATAATATAGCATAATATTTGATGATTAAATTTAAAAATATTTATAATATGTCAATGATATCGTAAAACCATTCAAAAAAACAACTCACAATAATTAAATTTTATGAATAATAGAAATTGTTATTAAGAAACTTCTAAATGTTTAATAGATACTAATCCTCAACAACCACTATACGAATAAATCCTTAGGATCCAATATCACTAAATGATGTTCCATAAACACTATATTAGGGTTATTATAATGAAAAAAAATTAATTTTCAGGACATGTGAATAGAGGTATCAAGATAATATATAGGGTAAAAAGTTTTGAGAAAAATCAATCATAATGAATGGTGTTTCAATTATATATGAATTGTGTGAAATGATCCAATAAGATAGATTTTATAAAAATATAGTTGATGGATAGGAGAAAAATGTTTGTGACATAATAATCTGTTTTCATATTTTTTAACAGGATTAAAATATATATTTTTGTGTTTCCTAATCGTGTCAAATAGTTTGGTTGAATGGTTTTTTGATCTCTTTTTAACCATGAGAACCCAATTTTTTGACATTTTCTAAATCATATTCTAACAATGCGAAATTACATTTCCAAAGGAATTGGAAAATTCCATGATTTAAATGGAATATATAAGGCCCCAGCCTTAAACCTTACTTAATATTGAATTAAATGAATAATTAACATTGAGGATCTTTTCAGGTTTAGAGTTTTAGAGAATTAGAACATATCTATTAAGTCTCAAAAGATTACAAAGTAGACACTTCTACTAAGTTTCCATAGTAAAAAAAACTCTTAAAAAGAAACATTTCTAGTTCTATGTTTTATATTGCATGACATTCCCTTGATCCCATCCTTGACATTATTCCACATTAAGTCCTGTGAAAAAAATTTCAAAAAAACATAGGGTGAGCATAAAAAGCTCAGTAAGGGATACACAAAGAATGAAAACTGTTAGTTTTTCAAACATCAAGTAAACCATGTATACTCTCTCAAAGTAATACCTTCACCATCATGAAGTAGTAAAAACTCTTCACTGAAAAAAGTATCATTACATACCTTTTTGTAACCAATGAATTACCATAAAACCCATATAAAGAACCCATAACATATATAAAGGTAACTTGGGACATAAACATACTTATGTGTAATAACCATATGGTTGACTTCCACACATATCACTTAATGGAATAGCCATATGGCCATTTTCCATACATACTTAATGGAATAGCCATACGGTCGACTTCCATACCCAATACATTGGAGGTTATAACGTAACCACCCATCCTGGTATTCACAGCAACACCCGTCATATGGTTTATCACATAACCACCCGTGAAATGTCCAAGTACCAATATAAAATCATAAAACATAAAAATAATATAAAGGAATGATAAAAATTCAATATTTCAATCACAATATATCATAATAGAATCCTTTATCAAAACAATTTTCAATACCAAAATACATAAAAGAGTATATGGTATTTATTTTATTTTAAAAACATTACGGCTTGTTGAGGAAGCCAAAGACCAAATAATACTCGCGGTGGCGGAAAAGGTCGTTGTCACCGGGTTCATTAAAAGAAACATACCTTTTTTTCATTTTGTAAAACGCTTCGTAGAAAAATATTCCTTTTGTATAAAAGTAAAAGTCAAAGGGGTTTATACACCGTATAAAAGAAAGTTGTGTATAAAACGAAATATGCGTCAATGAAAGGAGATTGAGACGAAGTCCCTTACCTCCGGTCCGACATGACTCGATCGTTCTTTAACGTCCAGAATAATAAACTTGAGTTAATTTCTACTTTATTAAGAACCTTTTTAAAGTTCATTATTCCTTTTATATCACTTATTTCCATGTTATAAACATTATGTAACCATTTAAGTTGATAATGTTTGTTTTGTCTATATTTTGTTCTTAAGTCGAAAGTGGACTTCTTACAATTCCATGTTGTTCGTGTGGTCAAAGGTTCATTATATCAAGAATGAAATTCCTTATTTGGATATCATATATATCATATATATCCATAATATAAATGTATTTTTAATATTTCATAATTATTTAGAGGTAATAAATGAAAGGCACCGTTCATGGAGACGGTAAGCCGTACGTACGCATGAACGCTACTTTCATTTCTTTGTCATATTAATTGAATTAAAACTTAATGAGAGGTATGTATATTTTAATTCCAGAATTATATTCATCATTTAGATATATCATTCATTATATATATCCATTATATACATGTACTTTTAATAGTACATTACATTTGGGGATAAGAAATGAAATTCACCGTTCATGGAGACGGTAAGCCGTACGTACGCATGAACGCTACTTTCATTTCTATCTCATACATTAATGGAAGTTAATAATAATGATATAGAGGTATATTATAATTCCAGTATATCATCATATACAATAACTTTAAATCCATCCTTTACACGTCCCACATATGGCATTAACGAATCACATCACATTGAGGGGGCGGTATTCCGCACTTTCTTAAATGAAGATATCGCGTTTACCCATAATGGAAACCATAAAGGATTGCCCAAAATGAAAAATACAGAAGCTTAAGGAAAAAATAAACATATTATATATCATATATAAATATAGTGTCATCTTAATGGCCACCTTTGAAGGTGTTAAAAGAATGTTGAACAATCATCGTTTCGGGAGGCAGAAATTCGCCATCCACAGAAACAGTATGTTCTTTAACCATTAGATGTTGGTGTGTGTAAGTGTAGCTCTAATAATTCTTATAAAACATCCTAGTATATTGAGTATACTGGAGTTGTTACAAAGTAAAATAATAAAAAGAGTTTAGGTGGTTGGAGAAGCTAAATAAAACAAAAGGACTCAAAATAAGACATTACCTTAAAATCGGGTATCTCTCATTGATTTGAGCTCAAAGTCTTACTTGGGAATACTTCTGCCCAAAGTGAGGCTTCAAGGAGTAATAGAGGGATGTGGAGAGCCAAAATGGGCAGGGGTTGTCCGGGCCAAAGGCTTTGGGAGTTTGGGTAAGGAGGTAGAGATGGGGGCCTTTTATAAGAGGAGAGGAGGGGCACTCTTGGAAAGTAAATAAAAGTCACTTTATTTTAAAATGATATTCGGATTTAAGAGGTCCCACATTGATATAATTAGAGGATAAGGTGATAAGGGTTATAAATCCACCCATCCAAGAGGTTTTGGACATGTGTAGTTCTTATATATTACATTATCTTTCCATTTTATTTAACTCGTTAAATAATGAGGTCATCGTTACATCATCATGATGTCATAAATAATTTAATTTATTTAATGTCTAAAAATTATAAAAAAACTAAAATGATGTAGGAAATCGTTTTATTTTCCAATTACTATTTATAGGCAAAACTCTGACTTGTATAATCCCATGTAAAAATTGTTTTAGTAAAACATCTCATGTGTGTGTCATTTTTACTTTAACATAAAATAAAAAGTTATTTATGTCATTTCCCAACCAAATTGGCTCCATGAGGTCCCCAAGTTGACCCATGGATTTTCTTGGTCGGCCATGACACATCCAATAAGGGTAGGACATTTTTCAAGCTCATCTCATATTATTAAAACATTTTTTTACCTTAAACTACACTAATTAAATCTAATCGCGATTAAAAACTTAATAAGTTACTATTCAGCAAAAATTTTTATAATCTCATTGAACCACATTTTACTTATTAATGACAACCATGTATGTCAGATTTTTGAACTTCAAAACACAATGATGGCAAAATTTCATTTAAACGAAAAATTAGTTTTTATAAGTACCACTTAGTGGTTTCACTATTTATCAAAAATTGAAGTTTTTCAGAAAAAAACAAAAAATTCACCCTAAGATATATTTGATATTCCAAATTCAAAAATGAAGTCCATTTTACGAAATTCACAACATATAAGTGGAATTAATTAATTTAATAATTATTTCCCAATGACAGAGTAAATAGCGTGTTTTTATGGAACAATAAGTATCGAAAGATTGACACTAGTTTAAGTCCGATTTCAAAGAGAAATAAATTTCAACGACCACTATTGGATTTAATGGTAAAAATATTTTCTAATTTCCCTTTAAAAACAATTCAAAAGATAATATAATCATATAAATAAAATAGATTAAAAATATTTTTTTGAATTAAAATACATCATTTTACACTATTCATTAAAAAAATGAACTTTATCGGAAAGATACCAAAAATTTACACAATGTAAATTTTGATGTCCCGATTCTAAAGAAGAGTTATATTTAGTACAATAGAATTTATAAGATTGATCAAAACTATATTTAATGACGGTTCACCGTCAAAAGGTGATAAGTGAACCCTTAGTGAAAATTAGGGTATAAATGACTAAAATTGAATTCTTTACGTATTTTAAGCCTTTATCTTTTATTGGATAAATGTAAAAACATTTAAAAACATATATAATCATATTTTAGTTATTTCTATCCATTCCCTCCAGTACAACGACTACGTGTTAACTAACATTTAAAATAATATTATTTTATTACTAGTGTGCAACGTATGTTTTAAAAGAAACTCATCATTGTGTATCGAGTACACTATCAAATGTAGAAACCCCTTTTAATTAAAATTAATATTTAATTTGTAAATATTTATAAATATGAAAATTCTTTATTCTTTATTTACCAGGGATGTTACATCCTTCCCCCCTTTTGAAAATTGCATCCCCGAAATTTATTTACATATCGAATAAATGGGGGTACTTATCTCTCATTGCATTTTCAGATTCCCATGTTGCCTCTTCCATCATGTGGTTTTTCCAAAAAACCATTACCTGATTAGTCATCACATTTCGTAACACTTTCTCCCTATGGTCAAGAATCTGGACCGGTTGTTCCTCATAAGATAGGTTCTCTTCCAGCTGAACTACCTCTGGACTCAAAACATGAGATGGATCTGGCATATACTTCCTCAACATCAAAACATGAAAAATATTGGGTACCTGAGATAAAATCAGAGGTAAAGCCACCCGGTATGCAACTGATCCAACTCTCTATAGAATTTCATATGGTCCAATGAACCTTGGACTCATCTTTCCTTTCTTACCAAATCTCATCACACTTTTCCAAGGATAAACCTTGAGAATTACATGATCACCTACCTCGAAAGATAGATCCATCCTCCGGTTATCCGCATAACTCTTCTGCCTGCTCTGAGCTGTTCTCATGTGCTTCTAAATGAACTGATCTTTTTATGCCATCTCTTCTACCAATTCTGGTCCCATCAGCTTCCTTTCACCCACTTCATCCCAAAATGCTGGAGTTCAACACCACTTCCCATATAATGCCTCAAATGATGCCATCTGTATACTGGAATGAACACTGTTATTATAAGAAAAATCAACCAAAGAAAGATGATAGTCCCAACTTCCCTGATAATCCATCGAACAAGATCTTAGCATATCCTCCAAGGTCTGAATTGTTCGTTCTGAATGCCCATATGATTGAGGATGAAAAGATGTACTAAAATTTAATTCAGTACCCAACGACTTCTGAAGGCCTTTCCAAAAGTTAGAAGTAAACCCGGGATCACGGTCAGATTCAATGGAGAGAGGAACTCCATGTATCCTGACTATCTCATTAAGAAAGAAACAGGAAAGTTGATCTAGGGAAAAAGTATCTCGTATAGCATGGAAATGAGCAGATTTAGTCAGGTGATCAACAATAACCCAGATTGCATTATTATCTCGAGATGTCTTCAGTAATCCCACAAAAAAGTCCATGGATATATTCTCCCATTTCCACTCTGGCACTAGTAAAGGCTGAAGCATCCATTTCGGTAACTTTCGATCTGCTTTAACCTGTTCACATGTCAAACACATTACAGTAAAATCAGCAATATCACTTTTCATTCCATCCCACCAGTAATACTCCCGAAGATCTCTGTACATCTTAGAACTGCCAGGATGAACATAAAACAGGGAACTATGAGCCTCACATAACAACTCATTCTTCAACTGTGAATCACAAGGCACACATAATCTCTTCCCAAACCTCAATACACAAACATTATCAATGTTGAATTCAGGCAACTTACCTTTCTGAACAAGCTCTACATTTTTCTGCAACTCATTGTCTTGCTTCTGTGCTTTCTTGATTCTATCTGATAGAGATGATCTCACTGATACCTGAAACAAAACATAATAACATCCGGCACCTAAAACTTCTATGCCAATGTTCATAAAATCCTTAACTAAAAGATCGCGTACCAAACACAACATTTCTAATGAAGAATTACATTTTCGACTCAAATAATCCGCCACTTTATTTGATTTTCCCAGATGGTAATAATTATACAATCATAATCCTTGATTAATTCTAGCCATCTCCTTTGTCTCATGTTCAATTATTTTTGAGTGAATATATACTTTAAACTTTTGTGATCGGTATATATTTCACACTTTACTTCATACAAATGATGCCTCAAAATTTTCAAAATGAAAACAACAGCAGCTAATTCCAAATCATGTGTAGGGTAATTTATATCATGAGTTTTCAACTGACGTGAAGCATAAGAATTTACCTTATCATTTTGCATTAGGAAACAACCAATCCTTTCAATGAAGCGTCACTGTATATAACAAACTCACCATTCCTGGAAGGTAGTGCCAATACTGGAGCATTCACCAATCTTCTTTTCAACTCCAGAAAACATCATCACATTATTTTGTCCAGATGAACTTAACACCCTTACGAGTTAGCTTAGTCATTGGACTAGATAACCATGAAAAATTTTCAACAAACCTTCGGTAGTAACCTGCCAAACCATGAAAAGTACAGATCTCGGTTACATTTGTGGGTCTTGTCCATTCTTCAACAACTTTTGTTTTAGTAGGATCAATAGTTATCCCATCTTTAGAAACAATATGAACCTGGAATGAAATTTGATGTAACCAAAACTCACACTTGATGAATTTTCCATATAGTTTCGTTTCTTTTAAGGTTTGAAAGATAACCCTTAAATGACTTTCATGCCCCTCTTTAGTTTTAGAAAACACCAAAATATCATCAATAAACACAACCACAATTTATCACCTGATTCAACTGATCCATCAGTGTAGTAATCTGCTCAATTATAATTCCGACCATCTCTGGTTGCTGATTAAAAAGGTAATTATACTCTGTATGCATTCCTAGAAAATCCGCTCTGTTTCCTCTATGGAAAACCATTCTTATCACAGAAATATCTTAGGTGAAGCAACATGGTAATCCGTAAATGCTATATCATTTTTATCATATTATAATTTAACACTTTTCTAACTCCTAAAGTTGTCTAAACCGACCTTCGATACCAACAATAAGGCCCCACCCTTAAACCTTACTTAATATTGAATTAAATGAATAATTCACATTGAGGATCTTTTCAAGTTTAGCATTTTGGAGAATTAGAACATAACTATTACATCTCAAAAGATTACAAAGTAGACACTTCTACGAAGTTTCCATAATAAAAAAACTCTTAAAAAGAATCATGTCTAGTTCCATGTTTTATATAGCATGAAATTCCCTCGATCCCATCCTTGACCTTATTCCACATTAAGTCCTGTGAAAAACATTTCAAAAAAACATGGGGTGAGCATAAAGAGCTCAGTAAGGGATACACAAAGAATGAAAACTATTAGTTTTTCAAACATCAAGTAAACCATGTATACTCTATCAAAGTAATACCTTAACCTTCATGAAGTAGTAAAAACTCTTCACTGAAAAAAGTATCATTACATACCTTTTTGTAACCAAATTATTACCATAAAACCCATATAAAGAACACATAACATATATATAGGTAACTTGGGAAATAAACATACATAAGTGGAATAACCATACGGTCTACTTCCACACATATCACTTAATGGAATAGCCATACGGCCATTTTCCATACATACATAATGGAATAGCCATACGGCCGACTTCCATACCCAATGAATTGGAGGTTAAATTTAACCACCCGTCCTGGTATTCACAGCACCACCTGTCATATGGTTTATCACGTAACCACCCGTCAAATGTCCAAGTACCAATATAAAATCATAAAACATAAAACCAATATAAAGGAATGATAACATTTCCACATTTCAATGACAATATATCATAATAAAATCCTTTATCAAAACCATTTTCAATACCAAAATACATAAAAGATTATATGGTATTTATATTATTTTAAAAACACTACGGCTTGTTGAGGAAGCCAAAGACCAAATAATACTCCTGGCGGCGGAAAAGGTCGTTGTCACTGCGTTCGTTAAACGATACATTCCTTTTTGTCATTTTGTAAAAGGATTCATAGAAAAATATTTATTTTTTGTAAAAGTAAAATTCAAAGGGGTTTATACACCATATAAAAGAAAGTTGTGTATAAAACGAAATATGCCTCAATGAAAGGAGATCGAGACGAAGTCCCTTTCCTCGGGTCCGACTTGACTCGACCGTTCTTTAATGTCCTGAATAATAAACTTGAGTTAATTTCTACTTGATTAAGAAAATTTTTAAAGTTAATTATTCATTTAATATCACTTATTTCCATGTTATAAACATTATGTAACCATTTAAGTTAATAATTTTTGTTTAATCGATATTCGGTTCTTAAGTCGAAAGTGGACTTCTTACAATTACATGTTGTTTGTGTGGTCAAAGGTTCTTTATATCCAGAATGACATTCCTGATTTGGATATCATATATATCATATATATCCAGAATATACATGTATTTTTAATATTTCATAATCATTTAGAGGTAAGAAATGAAATGAACCATTCATGGAGATGGTAAGTCGTACGTACGCATGAACACAACTTTCATTTCCTTATCATATTAATGGAATTAAAACTAAATGAGAGGTATGTATATTTTAATTCTAGAATTATATTAATCATTGAGATATATCATTCATTATATATATCCATTATATACATGTACTTTTAAAATTACATTACATTTGGGGATAAGAAATGAAATGCACCGTTCATGGAGATGGTAAGCCATACGTACGCATGAACGCTACTTTCATTTTTATCTCATACTTTAATTTAAAGAAATAATAATGATATAGAGGTATATTATAATTAGAGTATAACATCATATATAATAACTTTAAATCCATCCTTTACACGTCCCACATGTGGCATTAACGAATTACATCACTTTGAGGGGTGGTAGTCCTCACTTCCTTAAATGAAGATATCGCGTTTACCCATAATGGAAACAATAAAGGTATCCCAAAATGATAAAAATACATAATCTTAAGGAAAAAATAAAAATATTATATATCATATATAAATATAGTGTCATCTTAATGGCCACCTTTGAAGGTGTTACAAAATTTTTGAACAATCATCGTTTCGGGAGGCCGAAATTCGCCATCCACGGAAACAATATGTTCTTTAACTATTAGATGTAGGTGTGTGTATGTGTAGCTATAATCCTTCTTATAAAGACATACTAGTATATTGAGGATACTGTAGTTGTTACAAAATAAAATAATAAAATGAGTTTAGGGGGTTGGAGAAGCAAAATAAAACAAAATGACTCAAAAGAATACATTACCTTAAAATCGGGTAACTCTCTTTGATTTGATCTCAAAGGCTTCCTTTGGAAGACTTCTGCCCAAAGTGAGGCTTCAAGGAGTAATAGAGAGATGTGTAGAGCCAAAATGGGCAAGGGTTGGCCGAGCCAAAGGCTTTGGGAGTGTGGGTAAGGAGGTAGAGGTGGGGGCCTTTTATAAGAGGAGAGGAGGGGCACTCTTGGAAAGTAAATAAAAGTCACTTTATGTTAAAATGGTCTTCGGATTTAACAGGTCCCACATTGATATAATTCTAGTATAAGGTGATAAGGGTTCTAAATCCACTCATCCAAGAGGTTTTGGACATGTTTAGGTCTTAGATATTACATTATCCTTCCATTTTATTTAAATCGTTAAATAATGAGGTCATCGCTGCATCATCATGATGTCATAAATAATTTAATTTATTTAATGAATAAAAATTTTAAAAAAAATACTATGATGTAGGAAATAATTTTAAATTTCCAATTACTATTTATAGTAAAAAATCGGACTTGTATAACCCCATGTAAAAATTGTTTTAGTAAAACATCTCATGTGTGTGTCATTTTTACTTTAACATTAAATAAAAAGTTGTGTATGTCATTTCCCATCCAACGTGGCTCCATGGGGTCCCCAAGTTGACACATGGCTTTTCTTGGTCGGCCATGACACATAAAATAAGGGTAGGAAATGTGTCAAGCTCATCTCTTATTATTAAAACATTATTTTTACCTTAAACTACACTAATTACCTCTAATCGCGATTAAAAACATAATAAGTTACTATTAACCAAAAAATTATTATAATCTCATTGAACCAAATTTTACTTCTTAATGACAACCATGTATGTTGTATTTTTAAAATTCAAAACACAAAGATGGAAAAATTTCATTTAAATGAAAAAATCAGTTTTTATAAGTACCACTTAGTAGTTTCACTATTCATCAAAAATTGAAGTTTTTCAGAAAAAAACCAAAAATTCACCCTAAGCTATATTTGATATTCGGAATTAAAAAATGAAGTCCATTTTACAAAATTAACAACATATAAGTTGGATTAATTAATTTAATAATTAATTCCCACTATCATAGAAAATAGCGTGTTTTTATGAAACAATAAGTATCAAAAGATTGACACTAGTTTAAGTCCGATTTCAAAGTGAAATTAATTACAACGACCACTATTGGATTTAATGGTAAATGTTTTTTCTAATTTCACTTTAAAACCAATTCAAAAGATAATATAATCGTATAAATAAATTAGATTAAAAAGAGGTTTTGAATTAAAATACAACATTTTACACTATTCATTAAAAAATGAACTTTATCGGAAAGATACTGAAAATTTACACAAATAAATTTTGATGTCCTGATTCTAAAGAAGAGTTATATTTGGTCCAATGGAATTTATAATATTGATCAAAACTATATTTGATGACGGTTCGCCGTCAAAATGTGATAAGTGAACCCTTAGTGAAAATTATGGTATAAATGCCTAAAATTGAATTCTTTCCGTATTTTAAGCCTTTATCTTTTATTGGATTAATGTAAAAACATTTGAAAACATATATAATCATATTTTAGTTATTTATATCCATTCCTGCTAGTAAAAAAGCTATGTTTTAACTAACATTAAAAATAATATTATTTTATTACTAGGGTGCAACGTACGTTTTCAAAGAAACTCATCGTTGCGTATCAAGTACGCTATCGAATGTAGAAACCCCTTTTAATTAAAATTAATATTTAATTCGTAAATATTAAAAAATATGAAAATTCTTTATTCTTTATTTTCTTGGGATGTTACAGAATACCTATATGTTTTGACACAATGTGAGTCTTCCTCTAGCACACCACACCTTTTCCTATATAAATAACACTAACAATACATTAATAATGCACCATTGGAAATAAATGCAAATATCATACATTAAAAATATCCAACTACCAACATACAATCATTTAACTTTTATCATATATTTTACTATCTATCATAGTTAAAAAATTAAGAACCATAAGCATAGAAAAATGTTTTCATAATAATACACCTAAAAAATATTAGAGGGTTTAATAATTCCCCCACCTTATAATATATTATCTACAAGAGTCTCATATGAAATATGACCTGGGTTGTTCTACCTCCTAACCATAGATTAGTTATTACTCATGCGACCCTCTATATTCTACAGATATACAATAATCTATTCCTATATAGACTTATTATTAATTTTTTATTCATGGTCCTGTGTTTCCTCCTAGTAGTAGTTGTGATACCACCATACAAGAACAAAGGGAATAATCATTTGATGAAGATAATTCCGACATAAATAAATATTATAGACTATATAAACATCGAATAATTCATTACGACAATATAAATATTAATCATGTTGATCATCGGATATGAATCATGATGGTATCAACTAAACTATTCTATGTTGAAAACATCATAAATAATAATAATGTTATCATGAACAAGAGTTTGATATAACACCTTCCCTAAAAAAATAGTTCTAATGGAATCATAAAAATAGGAACCACAACTTATACTCTCTGAATTTTTTGATACATCACCTTTAGAGATACGTTTAATAACACATTATTCCCAAACCCAAATGTAAGAGGCTGGAATCAGAAGTTTACCTAATATCTATATATTAATCGTTTATAATAAAAACACATTTTATTCAACTAAATTTCCTCTAAAAAAGATTTATAATACTCAACAAGATAAATATTTATTCTCAAAATTCTATCCTGCTTTGGGGAAACTGACATAGTATTACATAAAAAGACCTATATGTTTCTATATCTATAGAAAATGTATAACTATTTTTATTGTCCAATTATTCTAATGAAAAATGGTTACAATTGGAATCATACAAAATCACAGACATAGTCTCTCATTATTTCCTCTGGAATCCCTATAATGTAATATTACATTTAACTGGTTAGTGTATGAATGGATTTTATAAATTAAATTTACATAAAAAATAGATTATGCAATATTATTGAAGAAAAATGTAAAACTTGTGTTTTCATATAAAAACACTTCTAATGACCCTGGAATCTTGACTATTTCAATGAAAAAGACCTCCCACTGCTTATCAATTAAAATTTTCTCTTTGATTGTTAATAAATTATCCCCCATATTAGGATAATAACTATCACTCGAAATTCTTAAATTACCTTCTATAATCCGTTCTAAACCAAAAATAAATTCCATTTTAACATCATATAATATCAATATTTTAATGAACAGCATATATAAAAGTCCAAAAAATCACTTGTTCTCATCCATCACATGTTTATAGGTAAACAAATATGGATAAAACCCCTTAAATCATTCTTTAGTCAGAACCTCTAATATTGTCATCACATATACAAATACATTTTCATCAACTCTATGTGAGCCTCCAATTTTGTGGAATAAAACATATAAATCATATCTTCAAACATATACGTGGAAACAAAGATAAAATAAATATCACATGACATTTTAACCCTAGAGGAGAAAATATTTAATGATGAATCTTCACCGTCTATTTTTTAATTAGAAACCTGGCTCATATTCTCCACCAATTTCATTCAGTTTTGTTCTGCTAAACACACCTCATTTTCTGATTATCTAATGTGAAATTTATCACTCTTTCCATGGGGAAGGAAATATAATCATAAATTGTAACTATTGATGTGATAATGGAATGGAGAAAACAAATCCATCCAAAATATTTGATTAAATCCACTAATTTAAAACATAAATAATTCCCAAAAAAACAAAAAACATATTATTTCAAAAGAATAATCCGTACAGTGGTGAATACACTCTAATTTTACCTGTGATTTATTTATAATAGACATAAAATCATATAAATTAACCATATCCATCCATAGTGTATCCAAAACTATACATACATGTCAGAATGTAAATCTCTTGTATCAAATAATACATAAGACAATATTGAACCTACTTAGATTTTACAATGAATAATGGATGTATTTGAATCATAGAATATATTAAGAAAAAATATAGTATTATGTAAAAATAAATCCTAGCCATGTTATCCTAAATGACATTCCCTGTATAGAAATTATATGGTATTATTTCTGCCCATATCATTATATACCCCATCAACTAACCCCACATGAATGTATAATATAACATCTACGAATCATCTACAAAAACATATCGTATACAACCCAAATAAAAACAAATATTCTAATACTACAGTGTTGAAATAATGTAGAGAATTATTTTATAACCATTATACATACATAAGAATTGAAAAAAATGAAATTGACTAGAGGTTGAGGTCACTGGGGATATATATGAATATTTATAGTTCACTAATATCAACAGTTAATACAAATCTCTAATGATGATGGAGGAAAATGACTAATATGACTATGTAAATTATCACCCAATTATGTTTTGTTATAAAAATTTGTCTTACGACATCATGATACAAATCCAAATCCCTTAGTGGATGCTCTTTTCCCTAATAGTTTTCCCTTATTATGATTTCATTCTGATATAGGTACCAAATTAACAAACAAAAACAATATGTATGATGAATGATTATCACACTAACTCGAATCCTATTCAGTAGTACATCCTAAATAATGTCTTTCGTGCACTACTCATCCATATTAATCATCATAGAAAAAAAATTTGGCATTATATAATATCCCATGTTTTGTTTGGCTATGATATTTCCCTAAATAAGATACATGAATTGGTTTTCCTTATCATCTCTTTGAGTATATAGAAAGATGTGGTCTAAGAAATACGACTCAATATCCTTCTGCTCAGTCCCACATTAAAATATTATTAAAAACAAATATCCCACTATATTTTTTAGATCCTAAAATTATAAAAATATCCAATTGGTCCATTGTATAACAATGAGTATTCAAATTAAAAAATATGTCATGATAGACTCTAGGTAATACATAGTTCCCTGGGGGATACCCTCCCATTCATTAATTGGAGGGGGAGATATTTGCTGTAATTTACTATTCATCTATGAAATACTCCCTATATTATTATGATACACTGTTTATATATCAATATACCATACCACTATTAGTAATCTATCAAGGAGTTTAGTGGGAACTAATTTATAGGGTATAACATGTTGGTTTGAACCAACTGTTATAATTTAATGCTCATCACTTCCCTCATACCCTCTATATGATTCTGTCTCAATGGAATTGTATATAAACACTTTAATCAACACATTTTATTAAAAATTTTATGATATAAATATATAATAAAGATAAATAAAAAGAATACCACCACACTATTTTTTCACATCTCACATGATCACCACATAAAATATTCAGCACTCCCATATCCACCCACATACCATACATAGGTACACCATATCATGTACTATCTCCCAAATAATAATAAAATTAAAATAATCAGATTATAATTATGGTATAATCATAATTCTATAACTAGAACATTTAAAAATAATATTTTGATTTATAAATTATATATGAAACACTTAATCAGTGGTAAATGAGATTTTATTACATACGATGCCACATAGTATATTAATTTGTAATATTCAAATACCATTTCAAACATATTAAAATATTATCTTGAATACATAACCCCGTGAAACACTAAAGATTACCTGTGATTCCCATATTCTAACCATGATGAATAAAAAAACATTCATTACATTTTTTTATTGACTCCAATCCCATAAATAATGTTTTTTAAATTTATATTCACCAATCTTATTGAAAATAATTCATATGTAAATATGGAATGAATTAATGAAATTATATCTCGGGAAAACATGGAATTTTTCATACGTGGTTTATCAACACTATGATATAAATTATATAACATGTACAAAAAATTTATTATATCATATATATTTTACAAAACAAATTAATCAAAATGGATATAGCCATAAAAGAACATTATAATTCCACCTACTCCATTTTTACAAAATAGTTCTAGGACATAGTTCAAAATAATAATTAAATCATTCTTATTTATAAACCATAGACCATCTATATCCCTAATGAGTTGGTGATAGTATTATCAGAATAAAAAAACATCAATATTAGAGTATAATATCTACAGAATTTAAAACAATCAAATATACCCATATTGACTAAATAGTATCATTAAAAAATTCATATTCCCATAAAATATGATAGCTCATGAAATATGAATGTGATATATATATTTCAAACATAGAATGAAAATAATGATAACCTAGAAATATTATAAAATACCAAATGAGTAAACATTAAAACTCATAAAACATATTCAATCCCTTGCCCAGTCCTACGATCCCATGCTCCAACCCAACAATCTAAATCCTAAAACAACAATGGTATGCATATAGTTATCCTATATTATAAACATGAATTATATATTGGTACCAATGGTATCCTTATAATTCTATGAGTAAAACATTATATGCCACCAACTATTTCCTATGTAAATATATTTATTCAAAAAAACTGAATTCAAAAGTGGATGATTTCCCTAACTATTATAGAAATAATAATATATAATCATGTAATATTATTTGGTCATTATGTTACATATAGTCACCAGAGACCAACCATACCATCCTAAGATTGTGTCAGATGTGTCTGAATAAATTGTATCACATCGGGGATATATACCATTGTTAGATAACATGTAATAATCATGAATATAGAAACATCATAGAACACTAGTAATATAGAGGTAAATATATGCCTCCTAGAAATACAATCACACACTTGGGAAATATGGTTACTAAAATAGCAATAACATAATGGGAAATGTACACATTAAAAAACAAGAATAATACACCTAAAATTATTCAAATGATCAAAACATGAGGGTCAATATAGTGGAAATAACCTCTATAAAATCATAGTATAACTACCTCCAGAATCAAAAAATTGAGATCTATATAAAAAAGATACAAATAATTTATTAACACAATTTCATAAAATTTCATTTTCCATTTATATGTTTAAACTTTATTTAAAAGAAATTAATTCCCTATTCACCTCTCAAGAGACTCTACTACTTATAAATACATTTTACATCATGTATTGATCCATCCAAACATAATTATATATACATTTACCAAGTATTATTATATTAAAAAAATTATCATTAACCACAAAAAAATTTTAATTTATACATCTATATGTCAAATTTATAATGTAATTAATCCCATATTAGTATAAATCCATCTCGAACAAATAATTTGTAGGTCTCATACCACTAAGGGAACCCAGTTGAAAAACTCAGTCATCATATAGCATTATATTTCATGGACAACATTATATAAATTTATTCTTGAGTTAACAAATTATAGAGTATCATGACTTCACCATAAAACTTAAAAATAAATATTATGATTGGTGGAAAAATTTACTGACCCCATACATGATGAATAATATTTTTTAATCAGATTGAACCACTAAACAAATAGGTATCAATGGTATCTGATCCATAAAATAGATCCCATGAAAGTCAAATAAGGATTTTCATAAATGAAACCTGAAAATGAGAAGAAGTATAGACTAGGTATTTAATTGAAATAATGACAAATAGAACTTATGGGAGGAATAAATAGAATAAAAAAATATTGGGTCCATTAAAAATTGAAGAAGGATATCCCTTAAATTAAATAATTTTTAAATAATACATGTACATTCATTTTTGTACGTATAGGAAATACGAATTTTGTTTTTGGTGAGTTATCATATATAAAATATACTTTGATGAATTCATTAGTCTTAGAGAATTGTTCTTCAAAACATCTAGGAAATCCATGTTAAATATATTAAAAAATTTCATAAAAACAGTAGTCCTAATTGTTATCTAGAAAAATAAGAAAATTGATCCTGATAATGATAAATTCTTCCATATAATGAATCTAAAAATTCATTAGTTCACAATTATTACAATAATTATTTGATAAACCTTGATTCTTAATCTAACCCTATATTCTATTGGTTTCTTATTTATAATTAACCATGTGCTAATTATTTACCCCTTAAATAAATCCCAATTTCATACATAGAGTCATTATTTCTTCCAAAATGTTCTCTAAGAATTCTCATCATTGGTAATTATATCTATCACATTAAATTAGTAAATTAATAAAGTAATTGATAAATATATACAATAATGGACGTAAAAATCATGGGTTATGCAACATTACCTATATAGAGCACATTTTACATGAAATATATTCAATATTTTGACTAATTTTATATATCCCACCACGAGTGTTCCAGGGTTATAAGTAAGAATCAAATGTTTAAAACACTCAATTAGGAGAAAATACAAAAAAAATTAGAAATTATTCAATGATAAGGTTGAAAACTTCCCAAAAAATTAATCCTGAAATATAAGGAAAATGAATATCATGTAATCCATATAGTGAAGGAAAAATAAAATTTAAATATAAAATAAAATACCAATAGAAATATTATAAAATTAACATGAAAATAAAACCATTAAAAAAGCAAATAGTTACCACATCAGTCTTTAAGTCCCTTCAAAAATTCAATAAATATATATAATGTGATAATAAAATATATACTCAGTACTATTATACACAATTTATCTTCAAAAAATATAAAATAAAATACTAATTCCATAGTGATCAAACATTTGAACTAACAATCCCATAAAAGGTTAATTAACATTTTCAACTATACCATGTATCAATTTCCAAATACAATATAAATGGAAGTAAAATAATATCAAGGAAAAAAAGTTATAGGCGCCCCTCATTCACATCCCCACTGTTCTTTTTCTCTCAATCCACAATAGAATTCAATTTTCTGTCTCCTTAGTTCCATATAATAGTCATAATGTATCAATCTATATCTGATCTAGTTGGTGTTCTAAATGTATTGTAACAATCCTAGTTTTTATCAATATAAAATTTTACTCTTATATATATTTTACATACTATAAACCACAAAAACATACATTTATACCACAATAAAAAATTAAAAATAATAAAATGAATGAAATAAGAATTATATCTAGATGTTAAGGATCATACACTGATAAAATAGTTACCTGACATCTAAAATATTATTGTGAACCTTGTGAATCATAAATTATAAAATATAATAGGATCCTCACCCATTATTATATAAATAAAAATAATCTATATTACTAGTGTCTATATGATATAATAATATCATAATAATAATAAATAATTATTTTAAAAATCATTAATTATGTTTTGGTATTTTTTAAGACATAAATACTAAATTTCATTTTAATGATTAATTTAAAAAACTAAAATAAAACTTATTTTAAAAAAAATTTCATCATCAATTAATATTTATGTATCTATTTATTAAAATATAATTTTTTGGGACTTTACTTATATATTTAATGTGATTGAAAATCAGTTTAAATTTTTGAATTTGTATTCTCCATGTAAATGATTATTTTAATTAATAATTAATTTTCACTTATTTAGAAAAATGTTTTAATAAACTGGAGTTTAATTTTTGAATTATACATACCCAAAAAATTGATAGGATGTATTTTTTTATGTTTTTCAGAAATACATGGATTCTGTTAATAGTAAAATATGGTAATGTACTGTATATATACATTATTAGATAAATTATATATTATTTGAGTCATGGATGCTGTAACTGCAATTGGTTTTAACTAACTTGATCTTATTAATTAATTTTGTCTCAACAATCCTCAATATTTCTTCTATTGAGAAATATATAAAACTAAGGAATTAGATAATGAGAAAACACACCTCTCATCCACTATAAATACCACCCCTCAATACCTCTTCTCCTCACACCATCAAATTCATCAATATTATCCAATATCTTCTCAAATATCATCCCAAGACCCTCCACCATGCATCCATTTTATTTTATCAAAAAATACGATAACTAATCCCTTTATAGTAGTTATCATGAAGAAGGAATGAATAGATAAATCCATCTTCCATTTCCTCGAATTTCTTTCCATGTTATATTATTTTCATATATTATCCTAACTTCCCCTTGTCCAAGTGGCATAAAAACACTAGTAAATTTGATGAAAATTAATTTTATTATATATATGGAATAATTATTTATCAAATATTATCTCAGAACACTTTTATTTTATGAATGAAAACATTTTCAGTAAGGGGTCAATTTTCCACCTTCTTTGATGACATTCGTTTATATTTCAATTCTACCGTCACATATGGTTATGAAAAAAATAATTTTTAAACATATTATATTATATGTATTATATCCAAATTAATTTTTTGGAACAATTATATATTTTTTATATTTAACATTATAACGAAACTAGTTCATAATGATCAAAAAATTATAAATTAATCTAAATGATTATAAAAAATGGGTTATCTACTAAATCATCCTCACATGTAGAAAAAAAAATTAATTTTAACATTATATAATAACATTAGTTACTTATATATTCTGTTTTGTACATATATTATCATTAAACATGATATTCTATACACTTATATATGTAAACTGATCATTATAACCATGGAAACAAACACTCTTGAATAATGAAATTGAATCTCATAACCCATAAAAAGGGATATACATGACCATAATAAAATTATTATAAATAAAATAAATTTAAAAAATATTGAATATTAATTACTTTAAGGATTTAATTTTATTATTCATGATATTAATATCATGTACAAAATCATTTTGGTGATAATGTAATTGATTCTACCCACCCTCCATTATTTCCATAGAGTTACTGTTTATCCATATTTAACAAAATATAATGCTTCTTTATTATTATATAATTTAATTAAATATATATTTCCCAAAATCATTTATCCACATCATTTAACCTATATTTTGATGTGGTAATATGTGTTATATAATGGTTCTCTTATCATTTATTCCAATTAATCAAGCCGAATTCAAGGGAACATCCATATTTCTTACTTGATTCCTAGTGAAATCCATTATCAATTTTAACCCAAACTTATTTTTCATAAATCTCTAATTTTTCATGAAATTCATCAAGGTTCATTTTTATATTTATTCTAATAAATAGTGTTTTTATTTTTTAAAGAATCATTAATTTATTTGCTTTTAAACACACTCAGGTGGCTCATTTCTCAAGTTTCATAAATCCCCTTATCTCATGATTAAACAAAATATTGAGATGAATTGCCAGTTTATATTCCTTTTTTAACTTATTAATATAATTCTATGAATTAAATCCATTTATTTAGTAACACACTATTGATAAATCATTTTTATACCATTAGATATTATTATGATATCTATTTATTTCCATGTATATCTCTTTTTATTTATTTTTCATATGGAACTTGTATTCATGAACATGATATGTTGGGTTTAAATAGATAGTTACCCAATGAAATGTGAAAATTTTAGTCTCATGATATGCCTTTTTTGGATAGGGAGTGAACCTGAATGATTTATGGGACTCTATCCACCATGTAATATAGTTTTAGAAGTTTACCTTTACTCATGGTTTGTCAGGTTGTATGTTGTTTCCCCAATACTACGATATAGTTATTATATGTTACCATGTATTACATGTTATCAATATTTATCTTTATTCATGGACTACTCCATTATGTCATCTTATTATTCATTTTAACACATGGATTTTGTTTTATTCCTATAAATATTTTTTATGGGTATTTTTTCATCATCCCTTTTTTCATGTATTCCCAAGGTTAACATATTTATTTTTATTAACTCAATTGAATTAATTAGTTCATTATGGGTATTAAATAAATAAATTCTTTTCTTCCATGATTGTTAATTAAGTACATAATCATACATAGAAACTAATCTTTGTAATAATTTTGTTGTAATTCTTTGTTAAATATGAATTAATAGGTTTCAAATATAGGGTCTATATAGTAGGTCTGATAGGAAATGTCTAGGTATTTTTGGAGATTTGTAATAAAGAAATTTTATAAGAACCCTACAGATAAGAGTAAATTATATATAACATCCCTAAATTATGTTTGGTATAGTGTCTATGTTTTATCATGGATGTACATCCCTGTCTTGACACTATAAGTGGATGTGCATCTAGGATAGATGTACCTAGGTGTAACAACACTGATAAGGTGTTCTGATCATGAATCAAGTTAACCTGTTACATTATAATGTGCCATACTACACACTAGGTTTTACACACTCGAGGTAATACTCTTTGTTAAGGTCATATTATCATTGCGAACCATTATAAATGAGAAAAATCCAATAAAGAATATATGTTAAGAAATATATCATTTAAAATCAAGAAAATTGATTATTTCAATAATGAAATTTATATTCTCATGGGAATGTGAGATCAAAACATAATGGTAGTACTTTATCAAATAGCTGATGTTATGAATATTAACAAGAATCATGTGAAACAACCTCTGTTGGCTACAAAATAGGAATATAGTGTTGAATAATTCATGTGGAAAATGACTCCCATGTTTAGTAGATATTATGATCCCATATTTATATAAAAATAAATTAAATCCATTGATAATATATTTTGTATCATGCAGTAATCAGATAAATAGAATATTTAGCTGGCAGTTAATAGTTTTGATGAGGAAGATGATCAATGGTGAAAATTTATCAATAACATGATGTCCAAGAATCAATTTTAATCTATGTGGTGTGATGGATTGAATAAAATATTTTAAACATATATTTTCCCTATATCATCCATTTCATGATAGAAAAATAATTCCATAGACTACTTAAAAGGAAAGATGAGTCTATCGGAGAATAAGAAGAAAATATTACAAAGATTTCAACATATGACTTTAGCTAGGTCATGAACACCAGAATCATGGTGGATTCCTTCTTTAGTGGAAAAATTATGACTCATTGAAAATCATTGGTGAATTGAGACTTTGATAGCTATGAAGATATTGTTCGTTATACCCTTGAGATAGAAATGATGATAGAATACTCTCAATGGTATCATGGGACCAGTGAAAAAAGTAAAAATACAGTTTAATATGGGTGATAAATCTCATTATGGAAATAAGTCCAAACATAAAACCTATTAAAAGTGTAGGAAGAAGCATCCTGCCAAGTGTTTAATGTGAAAAAATAGATTCTTAAATTTTGGATGAGAAGGGAATATTTTTAAAAAATAATGAGGACACATGAAAAATCCCACTAATGGAGAAGATAATCTTCTGGTTAATATCAATTATTAACCAGTAGTGTTGTGTATCAATTGTAATGAATATGATAATTTTTTTTATCTAATTGGCAATGCATATGATTTTTTTGTGGAAATAAACAAAAACATAAAAGCAAGAAGGTAAGGACATATGATGACAGTACTACTAATGTGGAACATAAAAATGGATTGTTGATAGGTATGTTGGTTTCTCAAAAATTTATATGATACTATTTGAATCTGGTTTTATAAATTCTTTTATATCTTTCATGTTCACTAGAACTATTCAAAAACCACCTCTAGATTTGGGTGTTTAGACATATGTGATAACAATTAATGGAAATGTAATTGCATCTATTTTTTATAACTCATCCCCAAAAAATTCTTGTTAATTTAACCTCCCAAAAAATATTATCACACACCCATTAGTAATGTTTCATTCTATATTTGGAATGGATTCGCTATCATTATACTAATACAACATTGACTGGTTGGAAGGTTAGCTCACTCTTCATATTATAAAGCATCCTTCAATAATCTACATGTGTAAAGAGGAGGAATAATTGATTTTGGAATCATCATATAATGTGTGAATATTGGTTCCTTATAAGAAATTATATCTTTCTCAAAATATTTAGACAATGAATAAATCATGATCCAAGAAATTCCCATAGCGAGGGATTGCAAAGATTATTCCTTGAAGAGTTTCCCAGCCTTACTCTTGATGAAGAGATTGAGTTATCCATTGAGATTATTAATGGATCTGAAACTATACCAAGAACTATCCTTTGAATGCCCACCATTGAGTTGAATGAACTAAAGATGATGTTATATGATAATCTGAAAACAGTTTTATATACTTGATTACTTCACCCTAGGGTGACCTAGTCCTCTTTGTCAAGATGAATGTGGGATCAACACACCTATGAAATTATTTTCATGAACTTAATAAAATCAAAATATTAGACAATACAACCATTCAATAGAAAAATGACTTGGTCGGTCATGTATGTTGGGGTAATAATTTATATAAGGTGGAAATTGTTTCGATAAATCACTAATTAATTATGATGAAGGAATTTATTCCCAATAAGAACATTGAATTGAGTTATGGAGATGATGAGTTTTTAGTGATGCCCTTTGAATACACTAATGCTCTAGAAATTTTCATATAATTAATTTATAACGCCTTTAGAGATTACCCTGACCAATTTTTTTTATCTTTATTGATGATGCTCTGATATATTCCATGAGCATTGAGGAACATGAGATGAATTTAAATACAATATTAATGACTTTAATAATGTAGAAAATATAATCAGTATATAGAAAATGTGTTTTATGGATGAAGTTCATATATAGGGATTTTTTTCACTAGAAGAAGAAAATCTATGGATCCTTCCAATATAAACGAAACTAAAGAGTGTCCAATGCCAACATATATAATTGAGATTTGTAGTTTCCATGGTCTAGGTGGGTATTACAATAGATTTTCATGAAAATATCACAATTGTTTGACCCAATAACTATACTAACTCAGAAAATAATTAAGGTTTGTATGGACCATTTAATGTTTAGGCTATATCATAGACTTGAAAAAGAGGCTTATCACTACACCTATGCTCACACATCCATCATGTGGGGAACTCTTTATAGTGTACAAAGATTCATTGGGGAAGGGATTAATTTATTCAATAATGTGAGATGATAGATTTATATCCAATTCTTCTAGAATGTTTAAAATTCATTTACAAAATAATGCCATGCCTAATCTTTAGTTGGTAGATGTTATCTTTTCCTTAAAAATTTGGCGGAATTATCTCTATAGGGATAAGTGTAAGATATATACAGATCCAAAGAGTCTCAAATATATATTCAAATATAAGGATATTAATATAAACAATCAACGATGGTTATATCTGAATAATAATTATTATTTCTCAATACACTACCATCATTGTATAGAAAACAATGTCGAAGATGCTCTGAGTAGAACATATATTACGTCCTTTTCAGTGATGATAATTGGGAAGGATATAATATGTTTATACTAAAAAATGATGGAAATTAAAATCATTTATTGATTAATATCATCAATCCTTTCTGAAATTATTTCCCAACAATCCATCATGAGGAAAATAATGGATTCTCAAAGGAATCGTGTGGAAATTCATAAAAATATGGAAGCTATAATAAAAGGAAAATCTTTATAGTTCCACATGTTTGAGAATACATTCATGATATTTTTGTCACAACTATGTTTACCCATTCAATCCAGAGATAAAGATGGTTTTTTGAAATGACACACATAATTCAACCTTCTTTATTCACCCATGGAGAATAAAGTTGTATCGAGATCTCTGAGAGAATTATTGGTGGGGAGATAAGAAAAATGATATTAATAAATATTTATCAATGTACCTTTTATGTCTTCATGTTAAGGCTTAAAAGTATTTGTATATAGATATTATGAAACCATTATCCATTACAACATGGGACTGGGAGATCATTATCATGGACTTTATGAAAACAATTCTTAGGAAATCCAAAGAAAACTATCCTATATGGGTCATTATGGATCACTTTACAATGAAAACTCACATTATAACAATTTTAGAGGACCTAAGGATTGATAAAAATACATTGATATATATTACTAAAGTGGTAAGGCAGCCTAGAGTATAGTTATCAATTATATCATATCGAGATCTAATATTCCCCACCAAGATCTAGAAAATATTCCATCATGCTGTAAAAAGTAAGTTGAACATAAATATGATCTATCATGCTAAAACAAATGGCCAATCTAAGTTAACTATTTATACACAAGAATAAATTATGATATTTTATTCTATGGTGTCCAAAAGGTGATGAAACCGATATCTTCCATCTGCTAAATATTACTCCACTAATAATTTTCACTTGAGAATATAAATGGATCCATACGAATCCCTTTATGAAAAAAGATTCCAACTACTGGAATGCATGGCTGATGTTGGTGAATATAAGCTAGTGAAGAATGATAAAATCATTGAAAAGAACATCATGATATACAAATATTGATAAAATATCTATGAAGAAAACCTTTAAAGTGACCTAGTGTTTACAGTAGGAGAAATTATATTCTTCCTCATATCTCAATAGAAAATAACTATTAGATTTGGGAATAATGAAAAGATAACTCCAATGTATATCATCTCCATCGAGATCACTGATCATATCCGAGTCATGAACTATGAAGTATCACTTTAAACAAAAATGTCTCAAGTACTAGATGTGTTCCCCATATCATTCATGATGATTTAAAAATATTTTCATTCACATGGACTAAATTCAATGGTGGTACATGTAGAGAATGATATATCCTATGAGAAGAAACTGGTTAAGACCTCTAGTTATAAAAAAAATTTCTATGAAACTAGATTCTTCCACATATCATAGTACTATGGTAGAAACATAAGTATAAAGAGGGAAAATTGGAACACAAGGAAGTAATAAGAAATAAGTTCCCACACTTGTTTTCAATAAAGATTGAAAAATAAAATTTTAGTGTAGAAATTTCTTAACGGGGAATGAATATAATGAGCAACATTTTTTTCAATTAAAAATTCATTTCTTATATATATTTCACATATTATAAACTATATAAAATCACATTGACAACTCAAGAAAACATTATAAATAAAAAACAAATGAAATAGTTTGTATTCATAGACGTTAAAGAACCTATATATATGAAATAGTAATTTGACCTTTGGAATAATATTATGATCCTAATTAATAGTGATATAGTTATAATAATATTATCCTCACCCATGAATTTATAATTACAATTTATCCATCATATAAGTGAAAATAAGATACAATTATATTACAACATAAATATTTAAAAACTTAATAACTATGTGTTGGTATTTTTGTAAATCCTAAATATGTAATTAAAATATTATAAATAATTTAATAAATTAATAGAAATATTATTTTCATAATATGAATTTATAAATTAATATTCATTTGTCTTTTAATTAAAAGATTATTTTATGAGGCCTCAATTATTTTTTCAAACTATTAAAAAAGTAGTTTTAATTTTATTATTTTTATCTTTAATATAGATAAAAGATTGAATTTAAAATTAAATTTATCATATTTTTAAAAAAAAATCATAAAATGTAGTTAATTATTTAATTTAAATTCTTAAAATATTTTACACAGTGATTTTACGGGATTTTTCAGAACTACTTGAATTTTTATTTAATAGTAATATAGGGTAATTTACTGAATATTCACTTTATAAAATAACTAAACTATTATTTATGTCATGTATAATGTAAAAATCCTTTGGTTGCAACTAAAATTATCTAATTTCATCATTTAGTCTCAAAAATCAACATTATTTCTTATATTTGGAAAAAATATTAACTAATAAATTATACAATGACAAAACACCCCTCTCATCCAATATAAATACCACCCCTCACAACCCCTTATCCTCAGACCAATCAAACCATGATACTTGAAAATTTATTATCGATATATATTCCCATGCCGCTCCCCCTGCATCTAGTAAAATGTTTTCATAAAAAAAGTCAAAAACCAAACCCTCTAATGATGTTCTCATAGAAAATGAATTGAGAGGTAAAAACCTCTTCATTTTTCCTTGAATTTATTTTCATGTTTTCTCTATTTATTTTCATTTTTTAAAGATAACATTGACCTATAAGTTAATTTTTGGATATATATCATCATTTAGTATGAATTCAGATACACATATACACATAAACCCATCCTTACAACAATGGAAACTAACGGTTGCGAACGATGGAATTAAATCTCATAACCCATAAAAAGGGACATAAAAAACATTATAAATTAATAATTAAAAAATATAATAAAGGTTATGAAATAAGAAATTAATAAATATTATTTTATTATTCCTAAAATTGATATCATGTGGATAAAAATTTCATACATATGGTATGGGATTCTACATGAACCTCCATTTTTTCATCATGTTACTATTTCTCTCACATTAAACCAATATAATTAAAATTTATTTTTAGATATATCATATAAATTCTATTTACATGTTCCATTATCATTTATCTTGATCATACTATCCCTCTATGATGGGGAAACATGTTTTTTAGAGAGGTTCCCTATTTAAATTATTCCTATTTGCATGCCTGATTCATGGTAACTTCCAAATTTGGTACCCATTTTCAAGTGCAATCAATAATATGTTTTAAGACACAATTAATTTACTAAAATAAATAATTTAATCATTAAAATAATGTTGGTTCATTTCATGTTTTATATAAAAAAACTATAACATTTCCATTTTAACAAATCATTAATATTTTTATTTAAACCGCATATAGGTGGATCATTTATAATTATTCTTAAACTAAAATTTCCAATTTTTTCATAAATTTGAATTTAATTATCATGTTCTATTCATATTTTCTTTTATTAAAACACCTTTTTTAAATCTATTATTTCAGGTACACCTTATTGATATTATCATTTTTTATACCTTGTGCTAAGATTTTGATACCCATTTATTTACATGGGAAACACTTATGTTTATTATTCATGTAGAAAATGTGTTTATGAACATGTTATTATGGGTGATACCAGATAGCACACCAATTAATTAGGTAATTTTTTGTCCCATGATATGTCATGTTGTGACAAGGAGTGAACATGAATCTCTTGTGGGTAATTTTCCACCGTGTTATATAGTCTTCAATGATATCCTTGACTCATCTTTATGGAATGTTATCTGTCTTTCCCACATTCTTATGATCCCATGATTATATGTTCCCATGTTATAAATGATAAAATTTCTAAGGATTATTTATTTTTTATTCCTTTATGTCTTCATGATCTTCCTTTTAACCCATAATAAATGTTTTATTCCGAGGATTATTTCCTTGATATGCTTTCTTAGGTAATCCCATTTGTTTATGTGTTCCCCATGTTATCCTATGAAGACATATGAGAGCAATGAATGTTAAGGGATCATTATAGAGTGTATATAAAAGATGTTTTTTTTTGTTTTTATGAGGTTTAATTATGTACCTAATCTACTCAAGACACTAGAAATTATCATCATTTTCTTGTAATTGTTAGTTAAATATGCATTCATATATTCCAAAGGATATGGTCGCTATACATACCTACCCCATCCTCTAATAAGACCCAACATACCGTGCTATAATTTTCAATAACCGATTTTGTCATTACAATACTACATTATTTTTTATATAATCATGTATAAGACACCAATAATATAAAAAATAAATAAGGTTACCATCAAAATGAGGGACATCAAAATCATTCCATTATAATAATAGGAAATACCCATACCAAATATCACATCATCCCATCACAAGTAATCAAAAAATACTATTCTATAACTAATTTGAACTCCAAATATACAAGATATCATCGTCATACGATACTTATGAAGGGAGAATAAAGATTATGGTTATATTTTTAAACTATTCAATTAGTAACCTTGATTATATTCAAAAACCTCATAAAAACATGAGTTTCAGTATATAGTACTCAATGTTTGTGGGAAATTTATGTTAATTACATTAATGTATAAGGATTTATTGGATACCTGAAATCAAATCCAAATATTACATATTAATAGTGCTAAACATTCCCATGGACAAACATAAAATCCAATAACATCTAGAACTAATTCTTTCTTCCACCAAATGATAAAAATAATTGTAAAAGGATATACACACATCAAATTTATAGTCATACAATTAAATGTTATTTGTTTTACTAATTATTCTATTTATATAAAAAAAATATTTTATTTTGATTCTCAAAATATTTAAAGAAAACAATTTATCCATTACCATTATTTATTCATATTAATTACCCTTCAATTTTTATAATATTATATCATTACTAAAACAATTATATTTATATTATAATCAAATACATATTCAAGAATAACCTTTTAAAGCCTCTTATAATAGTTACTAATAATCAATAACCACACCGTACATCATATATTCACATACACCTCTCTATAACCACAATACATTTCAGAAAAACCCATCATCATCATCCTTTAATCATGCTATAATGGAAAAACAAAACACAAAATATTGATATCAACTCATCATCTTCATCCCATTATATTATTCATTTACACTAGTCATCCACATCACCATTCAAATTCCATGATATCTAAAAGGGAAGTATAATAACATAAAATATTGTATATGTAGCACCACAACCGCTATAACCTGGAGTTGATGTCTACTTGGTAACATTGGCATAAGATAAAATGACTAACATATCGAAGGACCGAATAGTGGTTTAGTCATTGTAAACTAGATACAATTTTGATGTTTTTATTATGATTCTAAACATAAAATATATAAATTATTTTATTTGAAAACAGAATTATTCCGATTAGTGTGTTACTAAATATCAATCACAATACACATTGTAGTATCCTAGGGGGAATAAAAAATAAGAAAGATATGATCTTAGATACTAAGAATGGGTAATCACGATGATGAATATCAGTTATAAAGCATAATTAAAATAAAATTGTACAAATCTAAGACACTTTTCATTTATTTAATAACATGATTATAAAATTTTAGGAATGAATGATGATCATATAATGAAATATATACACTATAATTTGTTTATAACAAAAGCATGGATTTTTTACCTAATAAAATATTAATAAAGGATATCAGTAAAATAATTCATAATAATTTAATTCATAATATTGGATATCTAGAAAATAACATTAATGTCTTTTTATATGAAATTTAAATAACATAGTGGCCTTATATGATGGAATATATATAACTTGGTAATTCCTCAACCAAAACCCAATCTAGTTTATCTCACGAGACTTAGAAATGCATAGATGGGTTGTACCAAGCCCCTCCCATTAATTATTACGTATAATGAACTCCTCATAAAGAATTTTTCGAATATAATCAGTATAAATTTTTTTTAAGAAAAAAAAATATATGAAATATTAATAATTATACCAATTAATAAAAAATCATAAACTATCCATTATAAAAAGGTGGATGGTAATAAAATTGTACATCCCTAGTTAAGATGATCATAAACCCTCTAATTAAATAATAATTATTTTATTAATTAAAAATATCATTTATGGAAAATATGTACTATAAATGGTAGACATTATTTATGTATAGAAATACAAAATAAATGTCATTAAAAACTAGTTTAGGAAAATAATCATTTAAGTATGAATTTCTTTTTTAAAAACAAATTTATATAACATTTTGAGAAAAAATTTCATTTGAATATAATCTTTTAAAACATGTAAAATATTATTTTAACAAATTTATTTGTCATTCCGGTTGAAAATTCAACCAATTTTATATAATTAAAGGATCCGTTCAAATTTTGGTGACATCAAAAAAGGAATTGTTATGAATATTATATTAAGATTGAATTATAAATTTTTTGCAGAACAAATAATGTGGAAAATATATTTATTAATATATTTTGAGAATTAAAAAAATTGAAAATAATTTTAGAAATCAGGGTTTTGAAAAAATCGATTTCACACTAAAGCGGAAATAAGGATATATTTTCCTGAATTTATTTGTTAAAAAACATTAATTTAAAATGACAGAAATAATAATAAAATTTTGTGAAAAATTCATTAACAACTAGTGGATAAGGACATTTTCTAATGTAAAAATATAAATAAAAATAATTCCCCCACAATAAACATTACTAAAAATAATCCCGAATAATGAGGAGATTATGAAATAAAGACTTACTTTTTTGGTAACTATTATTCATAATCCTCGTGAAATTAATAGTTTCAAATGATATATTAAATACCATGAATATTAATAAATTTATGATATACGATATAAAAATTGTAGTTTATATGCCCCAAAAAATAAATAAGTGTGAAATGTGTCATATTTCTCAAAGAAGTAAAAGTGAGATGATAAACCCTTACGTTGATTCTGACACTATAGATACATTAATAATAATCATAAATAACAATTATATGGTAAATATTTACATTACTATGAAACGTTTTCATGTTTATAATATTTTTTTCAACTCAATAGCTTTTTATATATAATTACTTAATTGGATAAGCAAACATGAGTTGTTTTTATAATAGTTTCATTATGTGTCAAATATGACATTGTTGGTCTGAATATGGTCAAAGAGGTTATTATTGAAAAATATAAAATAAAAAAATCAAGAAACATTTATAATAATAATATAGAAATTATATTTTTTACACCATCAAGAAAATCTAGTTATGAATAATGTACAATGTTAAAATAATGGATCTGGCTGGAAATAAATAAAGAAGAGTAATGTTTATGTTTTTCTATCACAATTACGTAAAGTAGATATATAATATTTTTTCATTATATAAATATTATATATCATAGATAACATAAAAATATATCAAATATACTTATATTTACATCATTATTGTAGTGTGGTGATTAAATGAGATTCACATCGCTTTCAGAATATGGTAATCAACCTAAAGAAGATTGATGTCTTAATTTTATAGTGTGAGAAATAAAAACATATATTTTCAATTAATAATGAAAAATAGTATATTATCATCATAATTAATTCATTTAGAAAACATATATTAATTAAATTTTTCTATACTAAATTCCTTATAATGCGTTAGTGAAAAATGAATCACATTTCTTCTTATGGCGATAGTTTACTATACACATGAACGACGTTATTATATACCATAAATAATAAAAACAAAATGTTATATATATGTAATAATGAATTGATATATATTATTAAGTTATTATTACTCAATTTATACTTTATATCCACAAAAATAACCAATTTTTAGAGATGGTAATTTAAAAACAAAGGAAATTAGTTCATGTGGCGGTAGTCTGTCATATACATGAGTGATGATTGCCTAACCTAATTGAAGAGAGAGGATATAGTTATAAATCATAACCAAAATATAAAAACATATTACTATATTTAACATAACTTTATTATTATATAATAATGTTTTAGTAATAATTTAATGAGCTAGAGGATGAAATAAAATAAATAAAAAATAGTAGAGACTTTTACTGCTTCCCGGACCACCTCTTAATGATTGTACTTAATTTTTTCCAGGAATTAATTTAAAACCAATATAGGTATATAGTATTAGTGGAAGGATTTTGGAATTGATTTTTTCTTGTATTTTACTAACCAAATAGGTTTTTGTGTTTGTGAACAATGGAGGAGTTTTGGTGCCCTTTATAAGTTAGGTTTTTGAATGAATTATAATTTTTGAAAATAAAATACATACCCATGTTTCTTACATTACTAATGGATACAAAATTAATTATTTTACATTATTATAAATTATAAGTTATAAAACTTTTATTCAAATATATTTTAGTTATTTCGGTTATTATAATAAATATCATTTTAGTTTAACCCCTCATACATTAGTTTTTACCTTAACTGAGGTAAATGATTTTTACTATTTTTATTACTCTTTATGGTCAAAAAATATGTTTTTTCTTTTGTTAAAATAAATTATTTTAATTCAAAATATGGAATAAATTTTTTCAATTTCCATTTATATAATTAGAAATATATAATTTTATATTAATCCCATATATAGTATGAGAAAGTAGATATTCGAAGAGAAACTGATTAAAAGTTGACAATGTTTTTATACAATAATTTAATAAGAAAATGATTCCAATAAAATAAATTGGGATAATATATATATAAATAAAGAAAATTTACATAATTTTTTTATATATATCCTATCTTCAAAAATAATCTATAAAAAAAAGAATATTTTAAATTTGAAATTAATATTCTACAGTATTCATCAAAATTGAATCTTTTAGAAATAAAATCACACTATGATTATTTAGTTCATATAATTTTCAAAATGTAGTTTATTTCATAAAATAATTCTTAAACTGTTTTGAAATAAATTTAAATAATGTGTCCAATTAATGATTAATCTGCACTTCTAAAAAATACATTTTTAATAAAATATTATTTCACTTTAATATTATATTATTTTATTTATAATAAACATATAAACATTTAAATTATTTAATATATTGATAATGAATAAAAGTTTCATAATTTATTTTACAATAATTATCTATGAATTTAATATCAATTTTATAATAGTAATTTTAAATAATAAGATTTTAATAGAGTGTCAAAATTCATTAAAAACTAGTATTCCATGCATTGAATGCAACAAAATAGAATATGTTTTTAAAAGAATAAATATATCATAAATTATCTAGATGTTATATTCTATACTACACATGGTGGTTGTGTCATACACACTATAAAATACCATATTGATATTTTAAAATATCATAGGGTTACATTATACCAATTTTAAATACATTATGTCCCCATAATTTAATCTTGATCTACATAATCAAGGGATTATATTTTGATAAAAACATTAATAAAATACTGCATCATGATAATATGCCTTAAACATCCTCATGAATTGTTATAAGGTAAATAAATTATTCATTTTTAATATTATATTAATATGTTCCTATGAATGAGAAAATTAGTGGTATGTTATGATAAGGACATGCATGAAAGGTGTAGATAATTTTAGGGACTTATACAGGCCATTGATGACAAAAAGATAATGATAAATAAGTGGCCAAGGATCTAAAAACCACAAATATGTGATGACTTAAAATAAAAACAATTAATCATAAATGAAGATATTTTCATAGAATTTTATTAAATATCCTTTTACTATAGATGTGGAAATACATTATCATATAGAATGAGAACATAAAAAAAATAAAGTGGGTTGATATATTTATATATAAAGAATTTAGTCCATTAATGTTTTTTTATCAAATACTACTTCATATATTAGTCAATTTATTTAATATATAACAATAATTTTGTACCAAAATAACTAAAAATAAAAATTCCTATAGTATTAGACCAAAAAAATATGAAAATTAATTCCCATTTTCTTTAGATTTTTTCAAAAAAAATATTGATTATCACAAATTATCCATTATTACAAAACGTTAAACTCAATTCACAATATTAATAGCTAACATGAAGACTCAAAAAAATTATCTCAATTCAAAGACGTAAAAATTTGAAATAATTTTACTAAATCAACATTATATATCACATGAAATATATACTGTATCTTAATTCCTCATTAAAAATATGTGAATAAAAAAATCATGATATGGAATTAAGGAAAATATTCATATCTTAAATTATAAAATCATATGTTTTATGATATATTCCTTAACTCAGCACTCGCAGAAAAGTCTAGTAAAGGAAAAAATCATCAACCATATAACTAATTTTATGGTCACCCAAAAATATCTGATTAACATATATATATTTAATCAATATAGTGAATTTATTATGGGTTATCCTACAAAAATAATGTGTTTTTAATGATGTTAAAACTATCAATGAATAAATTTTATAGGTGATTATTACCATCATAAAATTTCCCAAAAATAATGTATGGAATTATATGTAAGAAAAATCAATATATGCTTTATGATCCATAAAATGAAATTATCATTAGTAATCTACTTTTACAACATATTTCATGGATCTAAATAAAAAATATCAGTAATCATTCCGCATTGTATGTAAAAATAACAAAGTACTGAATTTGACACTTAGCCGGTTGTAATATATTTTTCCTTAAGATTGGGGGATTTTATTTTAATAGTTCCACATCTTCTTATAGATGAATCATTACACTTTTTAATATTATTTTATTCCCTTTAAATTATTTTCATGGTGTACTTTTTATCCATAATTATTCTAATCTACATTTCCATTTATGATTGCATCCTAGGGTTTCATTCCATAATTATCACATGTGGGAAAACCCCCAATTCTATTCTTCCCCTTATCATTTTATTTTTATTCCATCCTCTTATTATATGAAGTTATATAATAGACACAATAATCATTGAGTTATTTCTATGTCCTAATAGAACATGATATTATGCATTATTTGACGAAAATAGTTTAGTGGGTAGTTTCCTTTGATATATTATCATTATTAATCAATGAAATTTACATTTTTACACCTTACAAAATTTTAATAGAGATGATTATAATTACATATAATAGGATAATTTTTTAAATGAATGTATACACTACATTTGATTACATTAATATGAAACATAATCTGTAATCCTTGAAATAGTGAAATACAGAACATTATTTTAATAGTATAGCATATCATTTGGTTTATTATTATTTTCATGTCATTTTTAATGGTATGTGATAAATTGTGTATTATTCTAAGAATTATCACTAGGTCTATCAAAACTGGCATGTAGTATGGCTTATTTTCATGCACCATTTGGCAATTTGGTCCAGCTCAATGTTCCTTTTTGGGAGTCATTACACCAAGGTTAATATTTTCCATAACAACATCAAATTTTACTATATAGAAGTGGATTTATTCTCTATGAAATAATAGATAATATATTTTTTCAAAATATTAGGATGATAAAATGAATATGACCTCAAATTATATCATTATGTTTTGGGATATAATATGTGTTTTCCAAAAATTAATTCCTAAAGATTATGCAAATCATCATATAATAAAAATAGTTTAACCCCAAACATAGTTACCATGATATAATGTATTATTTGTTACATTTTCATAAGAAACAATAAATCACATGAAAAAATAAAGAAGAGTTTTTTTGTCCTGGTAAAGTAAATACATAATTGAAATTAATATTTTAATAGAAAAGGTAATAGAAAAATTATTTTCATTATGGGCATAATAATTAAATTTATTTTATCCATACATATCAATCACAAAAAAACTCTAGTTATGCTATTAAAATTTAATCATTGGAAAGTGGTGTGTTAAGATTCTTAGTGAGGGTAAGAGTGAAATATGATTTTTGAATAAATAATGCATAATAAATATTGAACAGAAAATAAATTAAACAGATTCCATTTATCCAATAACATAATCTTAATATTGTAAGAATAAATTATAATCAAATAATTCCATTTAAATAATCACATGATAACGAAACATAGCTATTGATATTATGGCTAATCTATTATTAACATGGGATGTCAATAAGTTAATTATTAACGTTGAAGAAAATAATTTTAGACATTTTAATCATACCATCAATGCTTATTTCAATTAAATATATTTTCCTTCAAGCCCAAGGGAGATGACATGTATATAAATAGGTAAGGCCTCATCCAATAAACTATTTGTTATGTCTCATGAGACATACTAATGAATTTGGTGGCTATTGCAGGGTTCACATGTCCCATTCTACGTCCAATTCATTCCGTATATGAATTTGTTGATACAAAATCAATATAAATATTCGCATTAAAAAATTTAAATATTAAATGTTAGTAAATACCCTAATAAATAAATATACTCATAAAACAATAGGATTAAAATGGCGAATTGTAAAAAAAATTATATATATCCAGTTAAATTGATCATAAAACAACTGAATAAATAATATGTTACATATAAATGAATCATATCCTCTATAATAAATAATTATATTAAAGGATTTATTTTGTAGATAAATAGAGATACCATTAAGTGTCACTAAAAACTTTTTTTAGGAAAACAAACTTATCAATATAAAAATAATTTTTAAAAAAATGTTCCAATAACATTGTGAATATACAATTTCACTAAAAATATCATTTTTAAATTGGTAAGATAAGAATTCAAAAAAATTACTTTCCATGAGAGTATAAAAATATTTTCATTTCATAAACATTAATTGATTGATATATATTTCTAAAAAAATGGTTGAAAACAATTTAAGAAATTTTTTTGGGAGGATAAATGACTCCACTAGTAGAGAGAGATAATATCATATTTTCTTCAAAACAGTTTGATTATAATTTCGGAAAAAATGATTGAGAATTTGAATTATTACATGAAAAATATCATGAATAACCAAATTAGAATGAAATATATTAATTTTATTATGGAAATATAAAATTTTCTTACCAATCAGACAAATACAATATTAATTTTGAATAATGACGAGATTATGAAATGATCTCATTCTACTTTAGTCAAAATTAATAATAAGCATAATTAAATAAATTACATTAAATTAAAAAATATATAACATGAAGATAAATGAATTTGTGAAATAAAATAATAAAAATTATTTTTAAAATTAAATCAAAATAATTCAGTGGTGAATAAGGAATCTATCTCTTGTAAGTAAAAGTGAGATGTGAAACACTTACATTGATTGTCCCTCATCATAGACCTTCATTACCATCTATAATAATAAAAATATTTTAATTATTTGGAATATTTTGTAAAATTTTAATGTTTTTTATTCCTTTAATTCCACTTATTACAATTTTTTACATTCTTATTTAATCACTTCTATTTATGTCTGATTTTTCAATGATATTTTTCTTATCTATCTAAAATCACATTGATATGAAAACTGTGGTCAATGTTTCAATATTTAAATATCTCTAAAATTAAAATCCTTACATAATTAATATATTTATAAACCAATTATACTTTTAATAACAACCATTATGGATTGTCAAAAAAGTAACAATCATTGTATCGTTGAGTTAGTAGGATATATGTTGATATGGGTAACATTATCATTTTCTAATGATAATTATAGAAAGAAAGAAACTAATATTTAATCATTATAGAATAATAAAAAATTATTGTATACAATATTTTTTCTTTAAATATGATAATATTTTTCTTCAATGTGGTGTGGTAATGATATGATATTAACATCACTTCATGATAGCTATTTTCCACACACAAAAGTATCGATATAATCATTTTTATTATTTTAAGAAGAAGGATACGTTGTCCATTAAAAATATTTACTAGTTCAATAAAAAATAATTAATTTATTTATATCACAAATAAAAATTAACATTTTCTTTATTTACTTCAAAGTAATGTGCTTGGTGAATAATGATTCACATTGTTTCATGAGGTGGTTCACCACATTACACAAAAATGATGTTATCATGTCAACTAAAAAATAGAATGTAAAAAAGATATATATGATATAGTAGATAAATAGTTATAATTATGTAATAATTGTTATATATAAAATCATTATCCATCATCATAGCCCACATATATTGGTGATAATTTAATATCAAACGACATCAGTTCCTGAAGTGGGAGTCCACTGTACACATGAATAGTGATTGTGTAACACATTTGATAAATGTGGAGTTAGTTATAAGAAAATTTGAAAAATATATATAATTACATTGAAAATATGAAGGTTATTATTTCAATATGGTTTAGTACTAATTTACGGAGTTGGAGGAAAAAAATAAAAAACACGTAGTTATGAATTTTACGTCTTTTCAGATGACATCATTAAGATTATGTGTAAAACATTTCTAGAATAGAATTATGAAAACAATGTTTTAATAGGATAAATTATAGATGTTTGTATGTTACTTGGTAATTTTTGTTTCTAAACAAAATGTGTTCGATGGTCTTAATAAGAGTGGAGAGTTAGTGGTCTTTTAAAACATAGGACTGCGAGACAACTATAATTTTTGAAAAAAAAATGGAGTACCATTATTTTTTATATTATAATATGGTCTAAAATGGATTATTATTTATAATTATAAATTTATAGGTCAAAATATATAATATAATATGTCATATACATGTTTTTATATCATTTTATACTTAAATGTTTAGTATAAATCCCTAATAAATCATTTTTACTCTAAACAAGATAAATAATTTTTATTATTTTTAATATTCATTATGGGAAAAAATTAAATTGAATATACTAGATTATATTAATAAAAATTATTCAAAATTTGGAATAGATTTATCCAAATTTAAATTGTATTAGTGAATATTAAATCATAATATTAAACCAACATACATGAGGAGAAATGAGTTTATCAAAAATTTATTCTTCAATAGTTCACACTGTTATTTTATGAAAATAATATAACATTATAATGATTAAAAATACCAAAATTGAATAAATAAATATATATTGTAATTAATTTTTCATTAAAACCAATTTCACATATAATGTGTCAGTAAGAATAATTAAAATAGAAGGCACTTTTCAATTAATTTATAGTATTTTTCATTATTCATCAAAAAATGAATCCCTTTAGGAAAATCCAAAAAAATAACCCTAATTTAATTTGATTGAAATATTTTCATATTTTATTATATTTTTTAATTTATATATTCGGATTTGTTAAAAACTAAATTATAATTTATTTTCATAATATATAGCCAATCTAGAATTTCAGAAAATAAAAAAATTTGAAAAATATTTTATCTAAGAAAAATCATTTTTATTTTACATATAATCAATATATTTCCATTGAAATTAATTTATACATGTGTAATATATAATATTTTTATATTTTTGTTATTTATTTTAAACCCTAAAATTTAATTGTTATATTATATTATTAATATATATATAATAATAATAATTTAATGGATTATCATGATTCACCCAAACCCAATGTTGCGTCAGCTTTGTTATAAATAAGTTATTGAGTTTATTTACAAATAAATATATCATAAGATATCAAGATTTTATATTCCCAAATATGTGTCCTGATTCATCTCATACATTCTTTCAAATATCATGTTCATATATTGGAATTTGAAGTTGTTACAGTTGAAATGAATAATCAAAAATATCAATCTCCCAGAGAAATCATGATTCAATATTATCTAAAAAGATGGATTATATATTATTTCATAAATTATAGAATTGGTATTTCAACATTGTTTCTCAATTTATACAAAACAATATATATATATATATTAATATCCTTTATCGGAGGTGATTTTTTTAAATTTAAATTCATTTTTTTCACATCACTTATTGGATAAATAAACTTGTTTCATTAAAATATACAATAACCAAATGTCATAAAATAACAAAATTAACATAGAACCAATGATGTACATTCATTAGATATTTTAACACTTTAATTTAACTAATCCTTTTAGTTAAAATATTATTATAAACAATACATTCCCCAAAAATGGAATAATATGTATCTTAGTCTCATAGTTTCACAAAATAACTAGAGAACAAGGATACACTACAACAATTAGAAGTAAAATGTTCATTTACAGTAAAATAAATTATTGATAAATAACATACACCCAATGTTACGTAATGTGGTTTTACACATTAAAAACATCCAGTTTATTGTAAAAAAAGTTCAATTAAAATTAAAAGAAAGCCTAATATTTTTATATAACACCATATCAACACATGAATTATTTAATAAATCCTTTTAATAATTTATATAATGTTAAAAATGATGGAACAAAGGCTTGTACAAAAAAACCACTTTCATATAAAATGAAACTTTAAAATTAACTTCACATCATAATCATAAAAAATTATCATTCTCCCAATTTAAATTATTTCAAGAATCTATAAAAAAATTTACAAAATAATACAAAAATGTACAACAAACAATGGACACCAAAAAACCCAATTTCACATGAAATAATTATTTTCAATCCAAATTCACATTAAATCATTTCAGAAGACTCTTATGTATCTCACACATTATTTATATAAAGTAAAAAAATATAATCCTGAATAATATATTCATAAAAAGAATAATTATACCTAGAATCACATTTATCTTCTATTGAAAGATCTAGAAATTGATGTGAAAACACAACCACACCTCAAGAAATAAATATTAAAAAATAAAAAGGATTTATTGAACTCAACAGATCTTGCCAGAACCCTCAAAACCAAATCCCAAAACTCTAGAAATCAGAACCCTAAGAAATGAATGAAAAAATATTACATGAATTAATAATTCACCGAAAACCTAGTGGGAGGGATAACAGTATGTTACCAAAAAATCAGACCATGAGAAGAAGTGTCTACTGGACAGAGGTGCATACCAGAGTAGAGCGGGGTGTGAGTAGGGAGTGCGTGAGTGAATATAGGGTGCAAGAAGGGGGATCAAGAGGGGATTTAGATGGCAAGTAGGGTGCAATGTGAGGGTTGTGGGGTGCCTAAAGAGAGGAACTCACTAAAGAAGATATTAGAGGAGGAGGAGAGGCGTTCACAGAAGTGGTAGAGGGGGGAGAGAATGAAATGTATTAGAGAGAAAGAGGGGGTGCATGGAGAGGGATAAAGGGAAGAGAGAAATGGGAAAACCCATAATAAATTTTTTTAAAAATATAATAGCTATAACATGGATAAAAAAATTAATAATAATACTAGTAATATTAATAAAAATACCATATTATTAACTATAATAATATCAATTATAAAAATTAATAATATTAATATTGATATTATTAATAACAGTAATAATAATATCCATTAAAATAATATTATTATTACAATTAAAATAGTTCTATAAATTATTATATCACATCCCTCACTTTATCTTATTTAATTTCTCCATCTATTTTATTAATATCATTTTTACCTTAATTTTTACCCTTAATTATTTTTAATGAAGTGAAATTGTGTGGTCACAGCGCACAACTCAAGTGACCATAAACGGACCATGTGGTGGTTTTTTCACATTCCAAAAGATGTTATACTGATACGTAGGATGATCACATGGATTTCACTACCTATATAATATATGTGCACTAGACTACAACCCACAAATATTTTAAGCAATAAAATTATCATCTTGGACCCAAACCTGATATTGAACAACATCATCCCGAGAACTCACACCTATCGCACATAGTTCTCAAGAAAAAAAATCGAGAACTAAGGTGGGTTGGGTTCGAGGGTAAAATAAAAACACTTCTGTGAAAACATGTCATATTGTGAAATATAATATTATACAATGCACTCCAACCACTTGAAATACCATATATACTTATATTAGTTTAAACAACACATTTTTAGATTTTATATGACTATAATAATCATATACAATACAATGGTTGGAAAAATATTATATAATAGTCATTAGAAAATTGGGATCCACTCGATCCCCTCGAATAATCCCACACATGAAAAAATACTGTAAAAATAAAGTATAATATTAGTAATGAAATTTTCATTTCAAAAATTAATATATATATATATATGACATTACTTGAAGATATATGTTAATGAATATTTAATTAAATATGTGTTATTTATATGATGTTGGGAACCCATATGACCATTACAAATATAACTATAGTAATAGTATGATCATTTGATTAATAATCTGAGCATTCGAAAAGTAATTCATGTAATAACAATAGTAGCCCAACTACTAGCTTAGTAGTGAATCATTTGAAAATAATAAATAATATTTACATGTTTTTCTAAATAAAAATAAGGAAAATTTATACAATGGTGAATGTAAATAAAATTTTATGAACTGATAAATTATAAGTTTATATATTCAGAAAATATAAATGTTTAAATTTAACTTTTATAAAAATATTATGATTAAAAAAATTATAAAACAATATTTATAAATTTTATTTTATTTTATTATAATAATAATATTATAATTTTATGAGAACATATGTTTCTATTCAAATGCATATAAAACAGATCATAATATAAAAAATTGTACTTTTAAAATAAATGTAGAATCTAAATAAAAATTTATTTTCTCATATTTAGAAAAATAGTTTATTAAAATGGTTTTTATTTTGTAAATAAATACATCAATATATTGTAATGGTGAATTTTTGGTATGTTTTAATGAATTTGAATTTTTTTAAATAGTGAAATATTAAAAAATATTATATTTTACTATATAAGAATAATAATAAAAATATTTAATGAATGATATAATAACCCTTTATTTAAAACTAAAACACACAATTCACTATATTTTTCTAAAATATTTGTCACTATAGGAAGTATTTAGGTAAAATAATTAACTATTGATTATAATATTTAAAAACACCTAGCAAACCCTATAAATAGAACACTCACCACCCATTTTCATCATAACAATATATTCATTAGATCATGAAAATTTTCTGTCAAAATCGACCCCCGCTCATATAACCAATTTCATAGTTCATATGGTGTTATTCAATGTCTATTTTATGGAGCCATAATGTTTATACTCAAAGAAGGAATTCAAAGGAAGTGGTGAAAATACCAAATGAAATTGATTAATTTAATTCTGATTCTTTACCCATAATATTTTCTACATTCCCCAATATGTAGTGAAATAACTATCCAAAATAAATTGCGATTCTGTTATTATAGATGTATATTAATCTTATACATTTCTTTCTTATATTTCACAAACAAGTGTTTTTTTAATATATGCTTGCATAACCGACTCTATGAACAACGCAAATAATTTTTATTCACCACATTCAAGGATGGTTATAGAACAACTATTATGCATAAATATGTTTATAATAGGTATATGATATTATAATACATGTTATTTAATTTTGAGAATAAATATATATTAAAAAACGAATGTAGTTAGTGACATTCAGTAAAATGGTTTAAATGAACTATCAATATAACATAAAATGTTTTGGTAATATAATATTCCCATTATCATAAAAAATTAAAAATTAGAACCATTTAAAATTTTATAATTAAATAAAAACCATTTTATTTCATGTAGTTATTTTTATTTGAATTTGATAATATCTCCAATAATTATAAACAAGTAATTCGACCGTGGAACTACGAAACAAACACCCATGTAATAGTGAACGTAATCATTATGTCTCAATAAAATAGATATAAAATAATATAATATAATTATAATAAATGAATTATATATGTAAAATTATTTTAATTAGGTATTCATTTATTTAATTTGACTATTTGGGATATTTTTCGCTTATGCAGAATCATTTTAGAATATAACATAATGGATCTCTCCAAACCAAACTTTTCTTTTGGTTATTACCACTCACTTTTATCCCACCTACTAAATATCATTTATACTATAGAATGATTAATAATTTGTAAAAAAATCAATTAATCATATAACAATCTTAATATCCCATTATTTAACAGGTTAATAGATAACTAAGGTTCATTTATGAAATTCCCTCATAAAAATAAAAATTGATTAAGCGGTAATGTTATATACCTTAATTCTATTATATGAACCTTATATAAAGTACCTATACACATTCATCATTTCATTAAAAAACATAATATTATTTGTATAAAAATTCACTATTTACCTATATTTTAGATATAAAATTCAATTCTTACTTATTCATTACATGTCTTTAATGGACTCCTTACAACATCATTGTCAAATCTATTTTCTATAAGAATTTTAGTAACATTTTTCATGAAAAATATCCAAATCAACCATATATATATATATCTATAAATAAGACTATATACTCATAATATAAACTAACAATATAATTAATTCTTTCTATTTTTAATTATCTTATAATATTATTTGATTATAATATGAAGCAATATTATATTACCCATCTCATTCAATGAGAAATTTGTAGGTTATTACATATAGTTGATTAATTATTGTGGAACAAATATACATTTATATGTAATTATGGGTGATCATAGAGACTACATCAACACATTGGTTAATGTTTTTATCATGAGACATTATATATTGGATTAGAGACTTAATCAAATCCATTATAGGACTCCTCACACCTTCTGATGTTGTGATGAAAGTTATAATTGACCTTTTCTTATATACAATTTTTTATTTCTTACACATTCTTATCTTTATAATAAATTATCATTCCATGTTCATTATTTTATTACATCATATTATTATTCAATAAACTTATCCTAAATGATATCATGTTTTGGCATTTGAATCACATGAAATTTTTTGATATCATTTAAATTCCCACATTTTGCTTAGATATATTGTATAGGTTATACAATAAAGGATTAATAGCATAATGTTATTTAAAATATCAGTATGGATATTGAAATAAATATTTTTTAGTTTTATATTGATTGAAATTTTACAATGTCTTATAGATACATTAGGGAATTTTATTGTTTATTTATTTATTATATATTTATCATATAAATCATTTATGAGTATTATAATATTATTTGTATACTATAGACTGTATTTTAAGATGGTATAATAAATTTTGGATGATATGTATATAAATATATAATTAAAAACCTATATATAAACAAAAGAATATGTCAATATAATTAAACAATAGTGATGTATAGAGTGTGTGGTTTCCAAGAAATTATTGTCGTGCCCAACTCTATAAGTGGGTGTATCTCTGGTATAGATATACCTATTTGTAATAACCCTGAAAAATTTGATTCTTATATTAACTAGATATTCATTTGATTAATCACATAGATCACTTACTAATGAATTATTTTTACACTCTATGGGTATAATTGTTAGAAAATTAACAAATACATTATGAACTATCATTGAAGACATATACATATTATTATGTTAGAAATATTAATATGGTTAATTAACATAAATGACTATGAATAGAAAATTTTGACTCGTATATTAGTATATAATTATAAATATATGTTAATACTTATTTTTTTATATTTTCCGCTTGCACATTATTTTATTTTTGGAATTTTCATAATTTTTTATTTTTTATTATTTAATAAGAAAAAATTATTGGAATCTTACCAATCACCAAGATGATATTCAATGACATGATTTCCATAATTACATAACTAACTATATGGGAGTGAAAAATAATAAAATAAGGTAATTACTATTGTTTTACACTAATACCTTAAATTAAATAACATTCTAAATATCTACCATCAAATATAATGTTTTTGTCAGTTCCATTATGAGAAAAAGGCCTTATACCTATAAAAGATATTCTAATGTTCTATTTATAAAAAATGGGATAAAACTATTGAATTGATATTATAAAACCTTTAATTAATAAAATAAGTGAATTTCAGACTATTACTTTATCACATAGGCATGGAACATAATCAGTGGTGGAAATAATCGAGAACTCAATGTCTAAATTATAAATGGATTCCATCGAATATGGAAAATTGATGAAAATAATTTTCAATATGTACTTTCCAAAAACTCAAACTCATGAAATTGTTAATGGTATTCCCTACTTATTTTTACGGATGTTGAGTCTATAAAGAAGAATGATGGAAACGTTATAATCTTTTTTTATACATTTCATTCTTCTTAATAATCATTAAATGTAGCATGTATTGGTTATTTAGTGAATTTATTGTAATTTTATGAATTTTATTGGTGATTTTATACTTATAAACCAATGATGATTTGTTAAATAATCCATTAAAGAAGATAGAGATATCAATGATTATAAATGATCTTGTAGGGATTGTAGAGACCCAAAGCTTGACGTACATTGACATTACATTACATTTGCGGAATACTTAGTACATAACAAAAACACACACACAAGGATTGTAATAGTATAATGTCTTTGGAAACTCGGAATATAATCTTCTAATCCTTGTGAAAGATCTTCAATATCTCCCATAAAGATCTTCCTTTTTTTTATACCTAAAACCCTTCTTTATATCCTAGGGAAAAGAAAACATAAAAGGGTGAGGTCAAATGCTCAGTAAGGGTAAAAGAGAAATCAATTACATCATATTCATTAGAACATAACTTTTGGAAATCTTAAATTGAAAAAGAGAGCATAATTTCATAACATGGGATAAATCATGGCAGTGAAATGTAATCACAATAATTATAACATAAAACATTAAACTTTGTGACATACAAACATAATCATAGAAAATCATTTCTTGTTAGTCAAGACTCATTTCCAAGACTATCTTAGTGGACAAAGTCCCTTTCTGAACCGAGTAACCCTCGTTCCAGTCCTGTTTCACTGAACCGGTATAACCTACCGTTCCAGCCATGTCTATCTCATGAGATATAAAATCATTACCCAATGCATTGGAGGGAGATATAGGCCCCACCCATCTCATAATGATACCATTCTTATGTGTGCCACAAAATCATAAACCATACATCATTGCATAACCCATGTAATAAAAATGGGAATCTTAAACATCATGACATCATAAAACAATTCATATAAGATAAAGGAATTTATAAAAATAATTCCATCACAACATTACAAATCAATGTAATAATAGAGATAAAAACAGAACCCTTTATTATCATATATGGAAAATAATTTTGATAAAACACTTGAACTCCATTCTTGAGGAAAATATCCTTTCTTCTTCAAAAACATTTTTCCTTTCTTAACATGTCGTACAAAAAGAAGTTGACTAAAAATAAACTTGAAAAATTGTAAAGGAATCTTCTTGGAAATAATGTTTTAAAAATCCATCCATGCCGTATAAGTTAAAAAAACATTCTTCGTACTTTTGTCGGAAAAGTCAAAATGTACCTCGTACGAAAAAGCGACAAAAGATTCCTTTCATATTCTTTACTAAAAACCCGCCGAAGGGTAAAATTGCATTTAAACTATTGAAAGTGGATGGAAACAATATTATATATTGAGGGAACATGTATGTGGATGATAAAATACACCCCAGTAAATACTTACGAATAAACAATCTCGGATAAAAATGAGATTGTGATATTTCCCTTACCTTAGGTCCGATTTGCTTCATATGTGTCTGAACCTCCTGTATAATGATTTAAATAATGTTATTGACTTATTACAGAATCATATTCATTGTTATGATATCATATATGGTTAACTTATGACTTTATATTACCCGTTCTTTTGTAAATTCCATGCTAAAGAAGCGTTTTGGGTAAAATCGTTTCATTTATCGTAGGTGTTTTGACTTGTTGTTCTTGACATTATTATTACTTATATCATGATTTACTTACTTCCATAATATAAAATATGATTTATATATCATATATATTCAGTATATATATATATATAATAGATGGATAAATTAAATGAGAAACACCGTTCATGGAGACGGTAGTCCGTACGTACGCATGAACGATGTTTTCCTTTACTTATTGTCTTGAATGGAAGTAAGTAGATGACATACATATATATATATACATAAATCCAGTAGCTTTATAATGTCATATATTTCATTATTATTTCTTATATATACTTTATAATCATTCTTAAATGGTTAACATGGAGAATGAATCTCATCGCGTCGTGGAGACGGTAGTCCGTACGTACGCACGAGCGATGATATCATTCCCATGGTCGTGGAATTGTGTTTAAGTGTATATATACTATTTTAGTATCAATATAACTTTATAATAATCAAATATAGTTACTCATTACACCATTATACCCATCCTATTAAGGTGGTGGCAGAAAATAGATTACACCACGACGTGGAGACGGTATTCCGTACGCACGCGTGGTGATTTCATTTTTCCGTAGGATGGATAGAAGGTGAATTAGGGTTGTTTCATATTTATAATAACATATCAGTATGTAAGTAATACTGATGTTATTACGTTGTCATGAAACAACTAAAGAAGAAGAAGTTGAAGAAGAAAGAAATTGAAAAGATCGGTAATGGTTATTACATCTTCTTTGAAACACCTCTTTGAATCCTCCACTTAGGGAACAAAGATTGGTCTTTGAAGAAGACCAGGACCTCTAGGATTATTCTAGGGAAGTGGAGAAGGTATTTTGGCAGGGGTGGGCCGAGCTTGAGTGCTCAAATTGGTGTGAGGAGGAGGGGGAGGAGGTGTCCTTTTATAAGGGAGGAGAGGGGCACCTTAGGAATATCTCAAAATATTATTTTATATTAAAGTCAAAATCGGTTTATAATGGTTCCAAAGGGTCTTATTTCGAAACTAAAGTGGGGATGGATCGAAATCCTATCAACCAATAGGATTTATACAAGTTTAGGTTATTATTTTAACCTTATCAATTAGATTTAACTCTAAATTAAATAATTTGACTTTTACCGTGTCTTTTTGTTTTCTTACACTATATGGTTAATAAACTTACAATAACATGCCAAACGAACCCCAAATTGTTTATTATTAATATATATATATCCTTATCTAAGTCATTTGGCCGAACCTTAGATTTTTAGGAATAAAATAACAATTACTAATATAATATTTTATTTAAAAAATATTTTGTGTCAATTTTGACACTATTTGATATATGATTTTTGTGAAAGTCATAAAAGAATTATATGTTCGAACAAAGTTGATTAAATCAACACTAATATATCATAGTAACCTAGAAAATTAGTCAAATTTATAAAAAGTCTTAAATTACATTTATTTTGGTATTTATAATATAAATTATGTCAATGTTTCATTAATAAGATAATTACTGCATCATTTTTCTGTCATAAATAAATTAACTTATTTGATGTATAAAAATTACAAATAAAATACCATTATGTAGGAAATATATTTACACTACTAGAAATTCAGGCTTCTGTGCCTGCTAGCATTAGCGACCGCTTTTGGCGGTCGCTAAAGGGGCTATTAGCGACCGCCAATAGGGGCCGCTAATTCTGTCAAAAAAATCTGGCGGGATTTTTCCCGCTTCCAGTCTTATTCCTCACGGGTTTCCTATAAGAGCACGGTGTCGCCGCCTCCTACAGCCTCCGCCGTCGCCCCCTCCACCACGGGTGACCTCCAAACAAACCTCTAACTCTGTTGTTGTACCTAATAGGTCCTTGAACCGCTGTGGAAACCTTACCCGACCTCCCCATGACATCCGCCTAGGTACCTTATTCTTTCTGACCACCGGGAATCCGCCATGGACGGCGACCGAAGGTTTCGGCATCCCTCCCTGCCACCCCCCGCGTCACCATGTTTAATCGACAGCAATCCACACAAAATGTCGCTGTTTTCATGCGGGGGTTTTAGCGGCCGCCATTGGCGGTCGCTGTTGAGCTTCACCGACGAAGCAACAGCAACCGCCATAAGCAGTCGCTGAGCGGCCACAAAAACCCTTTAGAGACCGCTTTTGGTGGTCGCTAATGGCTGAAATTCTAGTAGTGTTAGCTTTCTAATGAATATTTACAATTGAATTTATCTTATGTATAACCCTTTATTAAAAATGTTTTAGCAAATAAACTTTGATTTTAACTCTTTTAACTCTTCTTTGAATTAAATAATAATAAATGTCCTAATCTAATCCAAGTGGGCCTAAATGATAATAGTTTACACGTAAGGTTGTTTTTGGTCAAGATACACTTGTCCAATAGAATTAGGACATGTGTTAGTGTAATAATAATATCATTTTTACCCTTAATTACCCTATTTACTTTTAACCGTGGTAAATAAAAGTAAAAAGTTACTATTCACCAAAAATTATTTTCATCTCATTGAACCACATTTTACTTACTGACATAAACCGTGTCTCTCGGATTTTTGAAATTCCATTCACAAAAGCGGTAAAATTAAGTTTTATGAAAAATTCAGTTTTTTAACTACCACTTAGTAGTTTCACAATTCATAAAAAATTGATATTTTTCAGAACAATGACAAAATTTCATCCTAAGCTATATTTCATATTAAGAATTCAAAAATGAAGTCTATTTTACCAAATTCGTAACATAGAAGTTTCATTAATTAATTTTATAATTAAATCCCACTGTTAAAACAAATAGTGTGTTTTTAAGAAATAATATCTATCAAAAGATTGACACTTGATTATGTCTGGTTTAAATGTGAAATTACATCCAATGACCAACATTGTATTAAATTGTAAAAATATATTCTAAATATACTTTAAAACCACTTAAATTAATAATTTATCACTATTAATTATTTCGATTAAAAAAGTTGATTTTAATTATAATTTAGTAATTTTCACTATTCATCAGAATATGAAATTTATCCGAAATGTACCAAAATTTCACCATAGGCTAAATTCGATACTCCGAATCCAAAAATGAAGTCCATTTTGAGAGCTAAAATTTATAAAATTTTAAAAAGTGGTTATTACTATTCATAACGGCTAGTTTTAATAATATTTTAATAGCATATCGTTGTTTCGTGAAACTCAGTATTGCGTACTACACACGCTATCGAGGAAGGTTACGATTTCGTGTAATGCAAGGCAAGTCAAGGATGCGTATTGTGAAAGCTCCTTTTGGTGTAGCGTAAAACAGAAGACATTAATAAAATTAAAAAGAATAGTTTTCATAAAATCTCGGGCTGTTACATTCTACCCCCCTTAAAATGAATTTCGCCCTCAAAATTCGTCAGGGTTATAAATAGTTTACTATTCGAAAGTTTCTTTAATAGAAACCCCCATCGTAAAAACGAATACCAAAACTTGTCTTTAAAAACTAAAGTATGAAATGTAATGATTACCCAAATAAACTAATCACTGGGTTTCCACATAGGTGAAAATATGGATATGGAAGTGAAATCTAACCATCATGTTCTGATAGAGAGTGGTAGAGAACATGGCAATAGAAAAGCCAGCAATCACAAAGCCATAAATTTGTGAAGATCTAAGGTACCATCTGATTCATCAGATATAAGATCACTAGGAAAACATTTTTGGTTTTCAAGTTCATTTCCCTAAAGTTTATGAATTAAAAGAACTACTTACATGATTTTGTTACAATCTCACTATTATTCGTGAATTGAACGATTTCCACTTCATATCATAATGAAATGAAGTTGAATTTGTTATTCGTGAAGCATTATCAGATCATGTGATGGAATGATGGGTCATTCCATCTATTTCCAACAAAAGGTTAGCAAAAGTTATAAGTCAATCTTATAGTGAGATTAATCGTATATGGTTCCAAAAATGAACTTATAATTCATATATCATACCACTTAATAAAATAAAACTAGTTTCTACTAAACAGGGAATTCCTGTAGGCCAGTGGTAGGTGATAAAGGCCAGTCGCACTTCGGTTTTGGGTTTGATTCCCATAGCCTTGTCCGACGCGATGAGATGTCGCTCGTTCTGCAGGTTTTCCTTTTTCTAAAAATATATTACTATAACATCCCATCAATAATATCGAGAAGAAAAAAAAACTAACTTATGTCCAACATAATCCATTCCAATCTTTAGGCTTATCCATAATACTGCAGTCCACTTTCATAACATAGTGAAAATGATTACCATAGATTTAATACCATTGTTGAACCCCATATATCATAAGATATGTTTTGTTGGTCACATTCCAAACATTCAAAGTCTTTAATCATTATTATTTTTAATACCCATTGAACATTATTGAAAACTTGAATGCAGTTAAAAGTTAACACTTTCCACATACCAAAATCCTCAAATTTTTATATACTCAAACCATGATATCACTTAGTCCTTATGTCAATCATGAGCTCATGAATACTGTTAAACATTTCATTTTCTCGTTTTCCCTTCATTATGCGCATATCATCTTATTTCCAAAAAATAATATCTCAATCACTTTGAATACCACATTAGACCAATAAATAAATATTCCAATACTTTATGATACAACATTATTTTGGAATCCCATTACATAAACACTTAATCATTCCACCACATCGTTGTCATATTCAACATTGCCAATAGTGATCGCATGTGACTTCCCTTTGTCCTTTGCCTTCAGTGGTTGTTCATGTTGATCATCACTAACCCTTGGATTAGGGAATTTATTAGCATAATGCCCTATTTCCTTGCACTTGAAGCATTGAAGTGTTGGTGGTGAGTTCTCTACAGTGTTTTCTTTATTCACATCATTTGAAACCCTTTTTCCATTACTTCGACACTCAGCTGCTCGATGACCTTCTTTTCCACACTGAAAACATTTTCTAGTCCCTTTTAGACAATCTCCACCATGCTTCTTTCCACACTTTGTGCATAAAGAAACATTCATCTTCTTTTCACCATTATTCTGAGATTTCTCCTTGAACTCCATCTTTTGTTTCTTGTCAAAACCATGAGATTGATATGTAACACCAACTTCCATTTCTACCTTGATAGCACAACGCACAATTTCTTCATATCTACTGAAGTCTCTTATAACTAATTCTCTTCAAAGACTTGGTTTTAAGACACTGAAAAATCGATCAACTTTACATTCAGGTTGGATGATAATACCAGAAGCGTACCTTGTAAGTCATGTAAAATTTGCTTCATAGGTACCAACAGATTCATCATCCCTTTGCTTCAGTTCAAGAAACTCTTTCTCCATCTTTGTTCGAAGAATACGAGGGAAGTACTTACTGAAAACAATTTCTTGAACTCATCCCATTCCATGGACTCAATTTCATCTCTTGGCCTCGTATTCTTGATAAGATTCCACCACTGATCAGCTTCACCTTCCAAACGATATACTGCTAAGATGACTTTATCATGTTCAGAACATTGAAGAACTGAAAATATCTTTTCAGTAGTACTGATCCATTGTTCAGCCACATGTGGATCAGAAGACCCACTGAAATAAGGTGGACGTTTCCTCATGAAGGACTCAATAGAATATTGTTCCCTTCTTTGCTCATTTGGAAGTCCAGAATGATTCATATCTTGTGTATGTATAGCAATAAGATTTTGCACTCTATTTCCCATAACATTTGTTTGTTCAGGAGGGCAATCATTGCATTTTCCATTGCATTGATCAACACGGTTCCTTCGGGTTCCAGCCATTGTCTAAAACCCAAAAAGAATAGTGTGAGAGGCAAAAATCATGCTAGGAATAACAACATAATAAAGGGGGAGTGCCTTCAATATCTAACATCTTATGTTTAATTCTAAGATCGTTAGCGCAATTCTAGGACTATAACCTATACGTATACTTAACCTTAGAGAAATCCCTAGACATACCTTAGAAATATCTCTAGGGATCTCACTAAAGTTCTCGCATCCTAGTTTCCAAAGGTTGACTAAACATTTCTTCTGATACCAAATGTAGAGACCCGAAGCATGACGTACATTGACATTACATTAAATTTGCAGAATACTTAGTACATTACAAAAACACACACACAAGGATCGTAATAGTTTAGTGTCTTTGGAAACTCGGAATATAATATTCTAATCCTTTTGAAAGATCTTCAATATCTCCCATAAAGATATTCCTTATTTTTATACCTAAAACCCTTATTTATATCCTGAGGAAAAGAAAACATAAAAGGGTGAGCTCAAATGCACATTAAGGGTAAAAGAGAAATCAATTACATCATATTCATAAGAACATATTTTTTGGAAATCTTAACCTGAAAAAGAGAGAAAATTTTCATAACATGGGATAAATCATGGTAGTGAAAGGTAATCACAATAATCACAACATAAAACATTAAACTTTGTGACATACACACATAATCATAGAAAATCATTTCTTGTTAGTCAAGACTCATTTCCAAGACTATCTTAGTGGACAAAGTCCCTTTCTGAACCGAGTAACCCTCGTTCCAGTCCTGTTTCACTGAACCGGAATAACCTACCATTCCAGCCATGTCTATCTCATGAGATATAAAATCTTTACCCAATGCATTGGAGGGAGATATAGGTCCCACCCATCTCATAATGATACCATTCTTATGTGTGCCACAAAATCATAAACCACACATCATTGCATAACCCATGTAATAAAAATGGGAATCTTAAATAGCGTGACATCATAAAACAATTCATATAAGATAAAGGAATTTATAAAAATAATTCCATCAAAACATTATCAAATCAATGTAATAATAGAGATAAAAACATAACCCTTTATTATCTTATATGGAATATAATTTTGATAAAACACTTGAACTCCATTCTTGAGGAAAATATCCTTTCTTATTCAAATTTTTTTTCCTTTCTTGACATGTCGTACAAAAAGAAGTTGACTAAAAATAAACTTGAAAACTTGTAAAGGAATATTCTTGGAAATAATGTTTTAAAAATCCATTCATGCCGTATAAGTGAAAAAAACTTTCTTCGTACTTTTGTCGGAAAAGTCAAAATGTACCTCGTATGAAAAAGCGACAAAAGATTCCTTTCATATTCTTTACTAAAAACTCACCGAAGGGTAAAATTGGATTTAAACTATTGCAAGTGGATGGAAACAATATTACATATTGAGGGAACATGGATGTGGATGATAAAATACACCCCAGTAAATACTTATAAATAAACAATCTCGGATAAAAATGAGATTGTGATATTTCCCTTACATTAGGTTCGATTTGCTTTGTATGTGTCCGAACCTCCTGTATAATGATTTAAATAATGTCATTAACTTATTACAGTATCATATTAATTGTTATTATATCATATATGGTTCACTTATGACTTTATATTACCCGTTCTTTTGTAAATTCCATGGTAAAGAAGCGTTTTTGGTAAAATCGTTTCATTTATCATAGGTGTTTTGACTTGTTGTTCTTGACATTATTATTACTTATATCATGATTTACTTACTTCAATAATATAAAATATAATTTATATATAATATATATTCAGTATATATATATATATATATATATATATAATAAATAGATAAATGAAATGAAAAACACCGTTCATGGAGACGGTAGTCCGTACGTACGCATGAACGATGTTTTCCTTTACTTATTGTCTTGAATGAAAGTAAGTAGATGACATACATATATATATATAAATAAATCCAGTAAATTTATAATTTCATATATTTCATTATTATTTCTTATATATACTTTATAATCATTCTTAAATGGTTAACATGGAGAATGAATCTCATCGCGTCGTGGAGACGGTAGTCCGTACGTACGCACGAGCGATGATATCGTTCCCATGGTGGTGGAATTGTGTTGAAGTGTATGTATACTATTTCAGTATCAATATAAATTTATAATAATCAAATATAGTTACTCATTACACCATTATCCCTATCCTATTAAGGTGGTGGCGGAAAATAGATTACACCACAGCGTGGAGACGGTATTCCGTACGCACACGCGGTGATTTCATTTTTCTTGTAGGATGGATAGAAGGTGAATTATTGTTGTTTCATATTTATAATAACATATAAGTATTTAATTAATACTGATTTTATTACATTGTCATGAAACAACTAATGAAGAATAAGTTGAAGAAGAATGAAATTGAAAAGATCAGTAATGGTTATTACCTCTTCTTTGAAACGCCTCTTTGAATCCTCCACTTATGGAACAAATATTGGTCTTTGAAGAAGACCATGACCTCTAGGATTATTATAGGGAAGTGGAGAAGGGATTTTTTCCGGGGTGGGCCGAGCTTGTGTGCTCAAATTGGTGTGAGGAGGAGGGGGAGGAGGTGTCCTTTTATAAGGGAGGAGAGGGGCACCTTAGGAATATCTCAAAATATTATTTTATATTAAAGTCAAAATCGGTATATAATGGTTCCAAAGGGTCTTATTTCGAAGATAATGTGGGGATGGGTCTAAATCTTATCAACCAATATGATTTAGACAAGTTTAGGTTATTATTGTATCATTATCAATTAGATTTAACTCTAAATTAAATAATTTAACTTTTACTGTGTCTTTTTGTTTTCTTACACTATATGGTTAATAAACATACTATAACATGCCAAACGAACCCCTAATTGTTTATTATTTATATATATATCCTTATCTATTTCATTTGGCCGAACCTTAGATTTTTAGGAATAAAATAACAATTAATAATATAATATTTTATTTAAAAACTATTTTGTGTCAATTTTGACACTATTTGATATATGATTTTTGTGAAAGTCATAACAGAATTATATGTTCAAACCAAGTTGATTCAATCAACACTAATATATCATAGTAACCTCGAAAATTAGTAGAATACATAAAATGTCTTAAAATATATTTATTTTGGTATTTATAATATCAATTATGTCAGTGTTTCATTAATAAGATAATTACTGCATCATCTTTGTGTCATAAATAAATTAACTTATTTGATGTCTACAAATTACAAATAAAATACCATTAAGTAGGGAATCTTGTTATATTTCTAATTAATATTTACAATCGAATTTATCTTATGTATAACCCTATATTAAAAATGTTTTAGTAAATAAACGTTGATTTTAACTCTTTTAACTCTTCTTTGAATTAAATAATAATAAATGTCCTAATCTAATCCAAGTGGGCCTAAATGATAGTAGTTTACACTTAAGGTTGTTTTTGGTCAATATACACTTGTCCAATAGAATTAGGACATGTGTTAGGGTAATAATAATATCATTTTTACCCTTAATTAATACTACCCTATGTACTTTTAACCGTGGTAAATAAAAGTAAAAAGTTACTATTCACCAAAAATTATTTTCATCTTATTGAACCACATTTTACTTACTGACATCAACCGTGTCTCTCGGATTTTTTAAATTCCATTCACAGAAGCGGTAAAATTATGTTTTATGTAAAATTCAGTTTTTAACTACCACTTAGTAGTTTCACTATTCATCAAAAATTGATATTTTTCAGAACAATGCCAAAATTTTATCCTAAGCTATATTTCATATTCCAAATTCAAAAATGAAGTCTATTTTACCAAATTCATAACATAGATGTTTCATTAATTAATTTTATAATTAAATCCCGCTGTTAAAACAAATAGCGTGTTTTTAAGAAATAATATCTATCAAAAGATTGACACTTGATTATGTCTGCTTTAAATGTGAAATTACATACAATGACCAACATTGTATTAAATTGTAAAAATATATTATAAATATACTTTAAAACCACTCAAATTAATAATTTATCACTATTAATTATTTCGATTAAAAAAGTTGTTTTTAATTATAATTTAGTAATTTTCACTATTCATCAGAATATGAATGTTATCCGAAATGTACCAAAATTTCAACTTAGGCTAAATTCGATACTCCGAATCCAAAAATGAAGTCCATTGTGAGAGCTAAAATATCTAAAATTTTAAAAAGTGGTTATTACTATTCATAACGGCTAGTTTTAATAATATTTTAATAGCATATCGTTGTTTCGTGAAACTCAGTATTGCGTACTACACACGCTATCAAGGAAGGTTGCGATTTCGTGTAATGCAAGGCAAGTCAAGGATGTGTATTGTGCAAGCTCCTTTTGGTGTAGCATACAACACAAGACATTAATAAAATTAAAAAGAATAGTTTTCATAAAATCTCGGGCTGTTACAGGGATGAATAAAACATTATTAAAAATGTGATTACAGAAAAATATACAATTAAAAATATCATGATTAAAATAAAACAGAATATACCATGACTGAAATATGAGGGAAAATTATCCTACAGATTTTATAATGGTAAACAAGAGATACATTAGATGTTGAAATATGGGGTAATCGAATAATCAATACTAAAGGGATATTAAAAATATCACTTATGTGATTTTGGAATAGAAGGTTCACATTAATAAACAACATGAGGTATATTGGTTCAACATTAAGCAAATTGAAAATTATGCCAAATAATGTCCTAATCCAAGGGAATTCAGAGAAAACTAATGGAAACACCCTCTAAGGAATAATGAGAAAATAATGACATAGAGTATCATTATTTCTAAGTTGGATCCCAATAATTCAGTAGGTATAGGTATGTTTATTTATAATTCAATAATATCAATAATATTTTTTTAGATATACATATACCATTATATATTTCAATTTTTCTGATTTATTTGTAAACAGCCTCATAACATTGATGATAAGTTACCTATTAAACCTGAAAATGGGGAAACTTTTGCATATCAATTATTGAACACCTCACAAGTAAGTTATTGAGGATTGTAATTTCTATAAAATCCATTCATATTTTCATTAATAGATAATGATTTTATTTTTTGAATGGATTGATTATAAATTATAAAGGAGGCATCAATTTGTTTGTGGAGGGATATCAATATCAAAATTCTATATCATCCTCTTAATATGATTAAGAGAGAACAGGTCGATGAATCCCAATTGTAATAGTCATAAAAATTAAAAATATTATATCATTTTAATATTTTATATTTATCTCAAATGATTGAGAAAAATAAGATAATAATGCTTATTAACATACCAATTCTTATAGGTTATAATGTTGTATTCTTCAAATCATTGTATGTTGTTAATTTTAATAGAGATTTTATGTTTCTATAAAATCAAATACATTGATCATTGTCAATAATAATGAATCTATATAAAATAAATCCGTTTAGTTCGAAAAAATTATGAAGTATTTATAATAGAATTTGAAAAAAAAATACTCTGATGTTCTTCACAATGTTTTGTGAAAGTCCCCTTCAACTATAATAAATATTTTCAAATTCATCTCTTCATTAATTATCATGATGTACAAAAATAATGATAAATAATAGGTTTCCCTTCACATAGAGAGATGAATTTTTTGATTAACTACATGGGGATATGTATTTTCCTATAGTGGATCTTTAGTTTGAATAACACCATATAAAGGGTTTGAAGGAAGATATTCTAAATTAGTTCTTTCACACAAGTTATAAACAAAATGACTTCATTGTGTTTAATTCTATAATCACTAGAACCATGTAATTATTTATGGACATATGGAATATAGTACTTAGATATTTCCATATATTTGTAGGTAAATTTTATTGGTGATTTTATGATTTACTCTAAAATAAATATGATTCCTCAGAATAATTTGAATACTATGATACAAAAATTATGATAGCATAAGTTATATTGAATATATATTAAATGTTATTATTTTATTGGTGATGTATAATTAATGGGAAATGTTATCACTATAAATGGAATATAATGGAAAATTCTATAAAAATGGTAATTAATGAGTAATGTTGAGTAAAAGGGTATACGCTGTCATGACTGATGAATACAAAGAGAGCTTATAGAAATTTAAAACAAATTAGAATTTCAGTACAGATATCCTTGAGTAGTCCTTATGTGGGTAATATATCATTCAATATAATGATCCTTCAAATAGGGTTCTATGCTTTTTAATGATGAAAAAATAAAGGAAAAAACCATAGGAAGGTTTTTTGTTCATGATAAAAACTACCCAACACGTGATCAATAGTTGGAAACAATTAACATTTCATTAATGATATGTATTACTTTTATTTATGGAGATAAATTAAAATATAAATTAATCTTATGATACTAAAATTTATATTAACATCGAAATATTTTAATATGAATCAATGACGATGGTTAGTGGTTCTCAAGGACTATGAATTCTTAATCATCCAAAATGAAGTTAATGATATTAAAGAGGTTTATTATCATGGTAAAAGTGGTATTCTAACATTTTTAAAAATGATAATTGATAATGATTAAATCTATTTTGACTTTTAAAGGATAGAATATGAACCATAATGGAAATAACAACATCATACATATCTCAAATGATTTCATAACTATTCAATTTACAGGAGATAAAATATAATCAAAAATAATAAGTGGAAATAGAATAAACTTTTTATTCATTAATAAATAAAAATTACTTAGAGATAAAATTGAATTTAATGGAGTGATTTTATATTCATTAAGAATATGGGTAGCATCAAATTATGACGTAATAAAAGATGATATTTTGAGTGACGTATATATCTCATCCTTCTCTATCAACCTACGTAGTATGAAGACGTATTAATATCATTTAGATCACTAATTATCGAACAATATGAATTAAGAGATAAAATAATATACTTCAAAATTCAGGTTATTTTTGTAGGTGTATTTTGAAAGGAATAACTGCATAGAATTGATGTAATAATATACCATCACTACATGGAAGTGGGAATCCATTTCCATATGAATTTTTATTATTCATCCATATAAATCTCGATTAAATAATTCAATAGTGTTCGTGGTGTATCAACTAAGAAATTAATAACAATTTAATTCAATTAAATATTAATTCTCACATGACTAAATTGTAATGATTTTCATTGAGGAATTTTTGAGGACACATAGACCAATACTATGAGTTGTATCATATCGAAATCAATGATATTTATGTAAATTATTATGAAGTGTTCAATATAACAAATGAATAATTTAATGTATATTTATCTTCAAATAATTTATTTTCATTATTATATTTTTATAAATTCATCAACGTGTTTACATTAACTATAATACTATAATAAAATATTATTATTTAATCATTAAGGATATAACCTAACTATTATGTTGATTATAATATATATGAAGAAATAATTTAAAAAAATTATGTTTATACCCATGTATGAAATAAATTTATTTTTACTATCTTTCTATAAATAAAAATTATAAATCTTATGAAATAAATAAGTTATGTTTTTTTTAAAAACAAATATTCTCTTAAAAACAGTTTTCTCACTATTTTAACAAATTACTAAAAAATTTGTTTTTATTATTCTAGAAAATTTATTTTAAAAATGGATATAATTATTTCAATGAGTGTGTAAAAAAACATTATATGTATTTTTTTGAAATGTTTCTAAAAATAAAAAAAAAATTATCGATAGTGAAAAATATTGGCTTTTATTTGAGTATAGCCTCTTCATTTAATGCATTTAATTGTTCCATTTTAATATTAAATTGTTTTAATTTATAATAAATAAATTATAATATAACAAATAAAATTTATAACGTTTATATAATTTTATAATGAATTTTTAAAATGCAGTTAACTATCATAATGAAAATAGTTCTGCAAAAAAACTCATTTTCGTTGCATATATGGGGCTACTATTAAATTAAAATTTTAAAATATATAAATTAAATTTGTAAAAATTTATTC